>OX155892.1:98677803-100160949 GCA_944588485.1 Phosphuga atrata
TTTCTTCTGTAAGAAAACATCCAAGAAAGGAAGTCGTTGATGCTTTTCTATCTCCATTGTGAATTTAATTTGATCGTGTTGGGAGTTAAGATGGTTAAGGAATTTGTCCAGCTCTGGTCTGCGGTGGGGCCAGATTACAAATGTGTCGTCAACATATCTTAACCAGAGTGTGGGTTTCAGTGTGGCTGATGAGATTGCCTTTTCCTCAAAATCTGTAAGAAATATGTTGGCTATTACTGGGGATAGAGGTGAACCCATTGGTGCTCCTAGGACTTGTTTGTATATTTGACCATCGTACCTAAAGTATGTATTCTTTAAACAATGTTCTGCCAGATCTGATACATACTTTTCTGGTTTTAATTTTGATCTTATGATGTTTAAGGCCTCAGGGACCGGTACTTTTGTGAATAAAGATACAATGTCAAAGCTAACAAGGAGGTGGCCTGGCTGGAGTTGGTGATTTTTCAGTATGTCTATGAAGTGTTCAGCATTGCGGACATAGGAATCACAATCTTCGGCGTATGGTTGTAAACATTTTGGTAAATGTTTCGCAAGAAGTTGGACCGGTGAACCAACGGAGCTTACTATTGGTCGTAGTGGGGCTCCATCTTTGTGGATCTTTGGTAAACCATATATCTTGGGACACCGTGAAGATTTCTCCCTTGGTATAAGATAATTCATTGTTTCCTTGTCAATGCTAGAGCTTAGGATCTTTTGTCTGGTAGTTTTCTCTCTCTCTCTCTCTCTATATATATATATATATATATATATATATATATATATATATATATGACGGCTGTCATTTTAATTTTGTTTGGAATTTTGGACTATTTTTCCTTTTTTCAATTCTCTTTGGATTGAATTGAAAGAAAAACTGTGATTAAACTAACTGCACTGCCACTGCACTTCGAAGTCGAATCCCGCCCTTGATTCCGTCTCTACGCATCTCAAACGTTCAAGCGATCGTCATTGACCATGCATCCTTTGTACTAGTAATTTTGCCTGGATTTTTTCTCTATTCATTTTGTATGGAAACTGGACACGAAGACTGCGGTTGCACTGAACTCCACTGCCACTGCATTTCAAAGTTAAAATCCTGCTGTTGACTCGGCCTCTTCACGGTCTCCACAAACGGTCAAATGATCATCTTGTATTAAAAATTTTAAGGGACTTTTTAATTTTTTTCAATTCTTGGACAAATGTAGACATTTTTTCCATTGTAAAATTTTGGAGTGGAAAAAATTTCAACTAATTAATTTTAATAATTACTCCTTGTAATTATTAAATATTATATAATATTTAAAATGAGATGTCATGGTTTGAACCATGTCATCTGTCAGTTTGCCATTAGAGAAAGAGTTCCCGTTGGATGAGGAGCCGACGAGATCTTCTTATCTTGGACTCTAAGGTAGTAATTACACAAATTCTAACTTTATTTTCTTTACTCTTTCATAACATCTGTTGGCCTTCAGCCCCTGACACAAATCGGTCTTGACCGTTCCCGTTACTTGCTTTGACGCAGCGAACGGCTCACACCACGCTTCTTCAGCGGGGTGTGCCAAAGAGTAACAGAAGATTTCCGTGTAAGTGTAGCTACTGACAGATTTGAAGATATCATAGTGGTAATCTCCTACTTTCAATTCAATTATATAATATTTAATAATTACATACTTATAATAATAATTGATTAATGTGTTTCTTTTATTCGTTACGGCCTTAAACTATGGACCACGTTTAACAAATTTTACTTTTTTTGACCTCACTCTCTGCCAATATCTCTTCATCCTCTCTCCCACTTCCTTCTTCTGTTCCTCCGTGTAAGATCTTCCTTTTCTCACTGACTATTCCCCTGCCTCCTGGAGACCTGTAAACTCCTTAATTAGTTGCCTAAATCTGTCTCTGTCCATTATCCCTCCTGTCTCCTTTTTTCACCCCCATACGATGTAAGTCCAATCTCACTTCCCGAAACCATTTCGGTTCCGTCTTCCTCTTCCTGAAGACTTTTAAAAATCATCTTCGTCAGTCTGGTACTGTTCATCCTTATCAAGTGCCCATAAACCTGTATTCTCTTTATTTCTCAGTAGGGCTACAATTCCTTATGTCATCAGGTATAGTTCTTTGCTAGGTTTTAGTCTCCTCTCTCCATCCTTGATATTTGGGCCTAGGATTTTTCGGAGCATTTTCCTTTCTCTACTCCGAATGTCTTCCAGGCCACCCTTCCCAATCATGTCTAGTGTTTCTGCTGCATACAGACATTCAGGTCTGACAACAGTATCTAGGTGTCGGAATTTAGCCCCAAAGGATATACCCTTTCTGTTGTATGTATCCTTCGTTAAGCCATTTCCTTTCTTCTCGCCCGCTCTTTGATGGCATCCTTATCCGACCCATTGTCCTGTAATTTTTCTCCCAAGTACTTAAAACACTTAACTCGCTTTATCTTGGCTTCTCTCAACTCCAAGTGGAGAGGAGCGTCTTTGATGTTGGTCATGAAACCGTCTTCTCAAAACAAATTAGAAGCCCAGTCTTCTTGGCTATTATCTGGAGTTATTAGGTTTTTTTTATCGCTGTTTCAACACCGGTAGTGAGTGTCACAACATCGTCGGCGAATGCCAAACAATCCGTTCTTATACTTTCTTTACCTCTTCCTAACCTGAAAGCTCCTTTATCCGAAATTCCCTTCGTCCATTCTCGAATAACTTTTTCTAAGACACAGTTGTATAATATTGGTGATAGCATCGTACGCCAGTTTTGATTTCGAAAGGCTCTGACAACTCCCCTCGGAACTTTATTTTGGAGAAAGTATTGCTAATCGTCTGTTGAATTACCGTTCACCATCGAATCAGCGTATTTGCTGGTATCACCGACGTTTTAAGGACAAAGCCCAGATATGCACCTCGCCATGTGAGTACAACCCAACGGTAAACTTGCAAGACAGCCTTCAGTAGCGGCCAACGACTGTCATCAAACTTCCGGCCGCCTCTTCGTCACAGACCGCAAGACAAAGACAAAATTCCTCGTGGATACCGGATCAGATCTTTGCGTTTTCCCGCGATCTTCAACCAAAGGCAAACACCGAGAGACTGGATATAACCTTTTCGCAGCTAACGGATCTTTAATACCTACTTATGGTTTTGCTCATTTATCTCTCAATCTTGGTCTCCATCGAGATTTTTCATGGAGATTTGTAATAGCTGATGTTACAAAGGCCATTATAGGAGTAGATTTTCTATCTTACTTTAACATTCTTGTCGACTGCAGAAACTCACGTTTGATAGACAACACAACTTCATTAGTCACTGACGCATATCCCGTAAAGCCGAATGAAAAAGTCTCGTCTATCAAGACCAGCAGCAACAACGAAAATATATATTTGTCAATTCTAAAGCAGTACCGTGATATTACAAGACCAGCTGGAACACCTAGTCCCTGTACACATAACACAGTTCACTATATCAAAACGACTCCAGGTCCACCTATATCTAGTCGACCTCGCCGTTTACCACCTGATAAGTTGCAGATAGCTAAGAACGAATTTTTGGAAATGATCAAGAATGGTACAGCGCGCCCGTCCGACAGCCCTTGGTCTTCACCTCTGCATTTAGCACCAAAGAAAGACAACGAGTGGCGTCCATGCGGCGACTACCGTTCTCTTAACGCCAGGACTATCCCAGACAAATATCCCATAAAGCATATACACGACTTTAACCTAGATCTTTCTGGATGCACCATCTTTTCGAAAATTGACCTAGTTAAAGCGTACAACCAAATACCAGTTTATCCACCTGATATAGAAAAAACAGCCATCACAACTCCGTTTGGACTGTACGAATTTCCGACAATGACATTTGGACTCAGAAACGCAGGACAAACATTTCAAAGATTTCTAGATGAAGTCACCAGAAGCCTGAATTTCTGTTACGGATTTATTGACGATCTTTTGATCTATTCTGCCACAAAAGTAGATCATGAGCATCATTTACACGAAATCTTCAAGAGACTGCAGCAGTACGGAATAGTGCTCAATACATCGAAGTGTATATTTGGAGTTCCTGCGAAAAACTTTCTAGGATACCATGTTTCTGCCGCTGGAATACAACCAATGGATGACAAAATAGAAGCCATCAAGAAGTTTCCAGAGCCCAAAACAATCAGAGAGTTGCGTCGATTTCTCGGCATGTATAACTTTTACCATCGATTCTTACCTCACTCTGCTGAATTGCAAGCTCCATTGAATGCCATTCTTAAGGCATTAAGTTCTGCTAAAGGTTCACAACCTATAGAATTGAGCTTAGAGCAGCGTGACGCTTTTGAAAAGTGCAAAACCGGACTCAAGGAGGCAGCTCCATTGGCACACCCGGATTGCAAGCGCCAGCTAGCTTTAGTAACCGACGCTTCAAGTATGGCTATCGGAAGCGTACTCCTACAGAAGCATGGTAATGATTGGCAACCACTAGCGTTTTTCTCCCGAAAACTTAGCCCTGCACAAATTAAATATAGCCCTTACGATAGGGAACTTTTGGCAATATACAAATCCATCCAATACCTTCGTCATATGTTAGAAGCCAGGCCATTCACAATCTACACAGATCATCGACCTCTTACGCATGCCTTCGAAACGAATCGAGACAAATATTCTCCCAGGCAGTTTCGATACCTGGATTATATTTCTCAGTTTTCCACATGTTCAGCACATTAGTGGGAAAGACAACGTAGTCGCCGATACATTGTCCAGAGTCGAAATCGACGTTGTCGCAGCTTTGATTGACTTCAAGGAATTGGCTAAGCAACAGCAGATTGACCCAGAGCTAAAAAAGCTATTATCCGATGAATGTTCGCTTGACCTGCAGAAAATTCGCGTACCAGGTACGTCGATTTACCTCATTTGTGACATGAGTACATCTTCTCCAAGGCCCTTCGTCGTAAAGTCAATGAGATACAAAACATTCGAATCAATACATTCTCACAGCCACCCCGGAGCAAATGCATCGATTAGACTGGTTACTAACCGATTCGTATGGCCAGGAGTTCGAAAGGATTGCCGCGAATGGAGCCGAGCATGTCTCTCTTGTCAACGAGCAAAGGTACACAGGCACGTCTCATCACCTTTGAGTACCTATACCTTACCTCCAGCTAGATTTATGCATGTACACATCGATCTTGTGGGACCATTGCCATTGTCAAACGGATTTAAGTATTGCCTCACAGCAATCGACAGGTTTTCACGATGGCCTGAGGTAATACCTATCGCCGACATTACCGCTGAAACAATAGCTCTCCTACAAGGATGGATTTCACGTTTCGGTTGTCCAGTGAGTATAACCACCGATCGTGGAAAACAATTTGAATCCAATCTATTCAAGTCTCTTACAAAACTTATTGGATCTCAACACAAAACAACTACCGCTTACCATCCAGCAGCAAATGGCATAATAGAAAGGTTCCACAGACAACTTAAAACTGCTATCATGTGCCACGATAACCAGCAATGGACCGAATCCCTACCTCTTGTCTTGTTGAGTATACGCAGTGCGTGGAAAGAGGACTTGCAAGCTTCCGTAGCCGAAATATTATATGGTGAACCCTTGCGTTTGCCTGGTGAATTTTTTGACGCGAAGGAGCAAGTACTACCGGACATTACGGACTATATCTCACGATTAAAATCTTTCGCCAGCAATTTAAAACCAACACCAGCAGCACACCACACACCAAAACCGACATTTATACATAAAAACCTACATACACCTGACCAGGTATTTTTACGACAGGACGCCGTACGTACAGCTTTACAACCGACATACACAGGACCGTACAAAGTTTTAGAGAGAGGAAATAAAACCTTCAAAATTTTAATTAAGGACAAGGAAACGACAGTTTCAATAGACAGACTAAAACTGGCGTACACAATGGACACAGACTACACAGAGAACAATACAGGTAGCCATACCCCAAACGACATCCAGAAGACACGTTCGGGTAGGAAAGTTCACTTTCCCGAATACTATCGCCCATAGTGACGGTCTTAGCGGGGGAGTGATGTGGGATACCAACTGCGAAGAGTAAAAAAAACCGGTTTTACACAGAGGAGAGAGACAGAGAGGAGGGCACACACTCCTCTCTGTCTCTCTCCTCTGTCGCGCGGTTAGAGAGCGGAGACGATTCTACGTGTACGTGTTTGTGTATTGACTTTATTGTTATTGTTTGTATTATTTTGTTTATTATTACAAGATTTGTAATTGTTCGTTTTGAATATAAATAGTTAAGTGGATAAGAGGTGAGTTTTACACATCCCACTCACCAATCCCACAACCCCTTAACCGCGATTTCAACGTCCGATAAAAGTTCCGTGTATTGTTCATTTGGAAATCTTCTTGGGTTTTCTTTAGCTGATCTTGTTCATATTGTCCACTAGTCCTTCTGAAAGTCCGGGCTATATGTTTCGTCTGATTTCGGAAGATTAACTTTCCGGCGTCTCAGTGCGTCGTCACATTCTGCATTCCACCAATTTTGTCTTATTCGCTTTGTCTGAGGAATCGTTTTTCCAGCGACACCTTGGATCTTGTCTCGGATTACATTGCGGCATTATTGAATTTTAAATTTTCCGACATCATATCGAGGGATATTTTGCCTTCTTGTTTTTTCCTGTTTGTTAAAAACTACAATTTAATTCAGGTCAGGTAGTGATAAGAGTCTACTTCTCATCCCTTTGCTACTTTCATAATTTATCTCTTTCCCATCGTAGAAATGGCGTAATCATCGTAAAAGTAAAAAAAAGTAAAAAAAAATAAAAGTGGTCGATCTGAAATTCTCCTAATATAGGATTGGGGGATCGTCATGTCTTTTGTTTCCTGGGTAAATGCTTGAAAGTCGTTGACATATGTTGTAGAGTAAAGGCTCGACAAAGTTCTCTAGCCATTCCTATTGATACGTTTATGTGCGGGATATTCTCCTACTATCTTCCGATATTTTCGTTGAATTGAAGTCACCCATTAGTACCTTGATGTTCTTCTTTAGTATCCGAGACATCTGATCTTCTAGCTCTTCCCAGAACTGTTCGACTTTATCTGGATTCTTGCGATTATCTTCGTCGATCGAGCTGTGAGCATTTATGAGAGTGTAGGTCTTGTTGCCACATCCTAAGTGCAGAAGTGACAGTTTTGGTGATGAACTTTCAAAGCCTATCACAGACTCTATTAAGCACTGGTCTACTATAAACGCTGTTCCAAGAAGCGGTAGGGATTTGGAATTAGCTACTCTGGTCGTTGATTTCCCTTTGTATATCCTGTATTGTCCACTTTCAAATTGGTCCTTATCTCTGTACCGTGTTTCCTGAATGGCCATGAACTTGGTACCATGGCCTTCCATAGATTTCGTTATTATCTCTATGAGTTTTCCCACTTTAAGAAGTGATTGAACATTTAGAGTTCCAAACCAGTAAAAAATGTAAACGTTTTGTAATAGGACAGGTGTTAAGAGTTAACCCTTTGTGGTCTAGTGGTATCACAGTGAAACCACAAAGAACACACAAAGAACAAAGCATATTTGCGAATGAAGTGTAAACTTAAAAAAATATATAAATCCGGCAACAAAGAGATATAGTAGGGCCTCAAATAATATAACCCTCTAACAAATTTTGATACAGGACCCTTTTAGGACTAGCTACGTCACTGTTTTGAAATGCATCTTGAGACAGAAATTGCCTGAAAAACGTAGAAATTAAGACCTTGTTCTAAGCATTTCAGTCTGAGCAATGATGAAGATTAGATTACATTAGGATTAGGAGACCGAGCCCTACTTTATGAAGCATTTGCTCGAGAAATCTATAAGCAAATTAGGGCCTAATTATATATTAATAGTATATAATAATGTCCACGTATATTATTATATACGTGGTCAATAAACTTGATAGAAGAAGTGGTCAAGAAACTTGACTTGAAAGTTTATTGACCACGGAGTCTATTGATAAGATGACATTCAAATATAAATCAGAATAAATAAAGTTTGTTTTATTTTTTAATGGTAAACATATTTTTTTCTCAATAAAAGAATATTAAATCAAAACACAGCATTGATTAAAAAAAAAAAATAATAAAGGGAATAACCAGATATATGAATGGAATTTGCCAACGCGGAATTTTCTCTTCGTACTTTTGGTACCAACTAAAAGTAATTCTGACAAAATTTGAGCTCTTTATCTCAAGCCGTTATCGAGATATTAAAAAAACCTTCGATTTTTCGATTCCATTTTTCTCTTCCATTTTTTCGATTTTATTTTTTCCCATATTAAAATTTAAATCTAATAAGCGCCGATTTTTTACCCAATACTTAAAGGCATACGAGTAAAAGGCAATACGAGTAAAAGGCATAAAAAAAACTATTGTTCTGATTGCCAGATCGAAAGCCGATTTTTAAGAAAAGAAATAAAATTAAAATCATTTTTTGGACCGTATTTTTAAAAAGTATCATCCGCCAAATATTGTCAAAAAATGTCTTCTGTACTCCTTTACACTCAGGAATTTTTTCAATTTTTTTGATATGGTGGAACAATGTGAAAAAAATTAAAAACGATGTTTTCACTGTCTTCATTTACAACGTTAACAATTCTATAAACATCGAGCGTACATAACGAATATCGAGCATGGGAAAGATATATTGGAAACTATTTAATTTTTTTTGGCACAATGTTGCAAAGTACGGTTACTATGCGGTAAAGTGACTTTACCGCATAGTAGCCGTACTTTGCAGCATTGTGTGTAAAAATCTAGTTTCGCTTGATGTATACACAATGTCAAAGCTAGCTTTACAATTCAGGAGACCAAAATAGTTATTTACTTTAGAGTGCGGAAACATTAATTTTACAATGCAACTGCTCGTTTGAGGAACGAGCCCGAAGGTTTCGAAGGAGCCCAAAAACTTTGTGAGTACCAACATTAAAAAATTAAATAATTTCCAATATTGTAATTAATCTAAATCTAATTTGTTTCTTAAAAAATAATTGTCGGTCAAAAAATCTTATACAAATTTCGTGCGGAAATGATTTTACAATACTCCAGCAAATGGGGAACTTCCATTTACAGTATATTCGGGGTTGTAATTATTGCGGCTTTTCACTATTGCGGATTTCAACAAAGTTTATTAAAAAAAACGATACAAGTATTTTACAAACAGATGGTTTCATGGTTATTCCGGAGCATAGTTACCATCTACAACAAGACAAAAGTTCCAGACAAGAGTAGACAAAACCAGACAAGAGCACTCTTACTAGCTCAATATGGTTGCTTGCTCGTCAACACACTGCGCCGGAATGCGCGTAGCCACGTGGTGATTATACTTGCACTGAGCGAGCCAACGCGTTTCTTGTATGTAACCGGCTGCAATCCCACGCGTTGCGACACGCGGCGTGGCTCTAATATAACCTTGGCTTTAGACTGTGAAGCGCTCAGGCATACGTACCTTAACGCAAGGTAAATCCTGAATCCACCATTTTTTTACATTGCATTGACCACCAGCTAAAGCACATTGCATCCCTAACTTATGGCATCCACAACGCGAACCACAACCATTCTTGCAGTTGTAGAATATTGAAGTGAGTAGTTCATCTGGTGCAGGTGGTAAGTGTTGTAACCGGCGTTAGGATTTCATTTTGCAGTACCCAACCCCATTCATGGGGTTGAATTAGAATAGCATTAAAACTTATTTAAAATGATTCACTTCATTATTTAATTATTTGTATGTCAAAGATAAGTAATATTTGATGACTAGTGAGGACCTTAAGGTACACTTCGGAGCAAAGTGGCTCTGGCGTCACTAACGCATTGATACTGACGCGGTCAAAAATGAATCAAGTTAGAAGCGCCAGATTCCATCTTTGGCACTGGTGATAACTAATGTATACTCTTTCGAGCGCAAAGACAGTGACACGGCACCAGTGGCATTGACGCTCTGCGATAGCGACCAATCGCTAGCGCGCATTAAGGCACCTTCATACCGGCGCGGAGCGTTTGCGTCGCGAAATTTCCGCAGCGAAAAATTCGCTAGCGGCGCGGCAGCGAAATGGCCATGCCCACATCAATACGCAAATTTTACGTGTATAGTAGTCATAATTTCCTGAGAGGAAGAAGCTTTGCATTATTAGTATTGACCACAGAAGAAGAAAATCGGTCACTTTGTTATTTTTTATTTGTTTTTAATTTTTAAATATCCTAAAACTCATTTAAGAAATAAAAGAACATGGGTTCATAAAATCAACAAACTTAATTTTCAACATTTTCTTCCAATTCTAATATTACTTGCTTACAAATTTTGTCTTTTTTCCTTATGTTTTTTATAGTTTCCATCATATTCATTATATTTGCATGAATTTTTTTAAATTCTCAATCAACTTCTCTGCAACGTCATTTCAAAACCCAGCGACAGCGAAACTAACCGCGCATGCAGCGTTCTTGTCGTACAACGCTGAACAACCGCGGCTTTGGCGGAAAACGCGCCAGTTGACCTGAACATGTACATAAGCTGCCACGTCAATCGGTCCGCCGCGATAAAGCATCGGTTGCGGTAGCAATTTTAAGGCTCCTTCAGACCGACGCGGAGCGTATGCTGCGCGAAATTTCCGCAACGAAAAATTCGTTAGCGGTGTGGCAGCGAAATGATAATGCCCACATCAAAACGCGATTTTTACGTGCATATAGTAGTCATGATGTCCTCAGAGCAAGAAGCTATGGTATTTTAAGCATTGATTATATAAGATGAAATATGTTATTTTGTATTTATTTTGAATTTCTAAAACACATAATAGTAGTCTATGATACAGGTGTGTGAAGAAGTGCTTTGGTGCATGAGTTCCGATGCTAAAAGCACGAGCCGAAAACGATTGGTTTAATCGCAAAGAGTGCACATAAGCCTTTCACGCACGAAAATAATGTTGAATCTACAAAAAAAAGTGTTTCTTACCGATAATATTGTAAAAATTGTAATTTTGACAGACAACATACTTCAAATCACTCACCAATAACTGAAAGAACTAGAAGAACTTGAATGAATAAAGTGGAATAAATTGCTAACTAGTAAAAGCGCTCAGTAACGGGAACACTATTTGGTCGTTGTCGATGAGTAGGGAAAGATTTTTCCTTTTAGGCCCTCCACCTACACTGATTTTGACCTCGACACTTCCGGTTTCGATTTTGAATTTTTCCGCCTGCGCCGAATTTTGAATTTTCCCGCGCACAGTGCAGGAACCGGAAATGGAGCGGCCGGATGTGGAAAACCGGAAATGGAAAACCGGAACTGAGAAAACGGAAAACTAAACCAGACCCAACACTCAGCGTGAGGTTACATAGACCTCACACTTCCATGTGTGAAAAACTGGAAGTGAGAAACCGGAAACGGAAGTCGAGCTCGGAAGTCGGAACCGGAAGTGTAAAGGTTAATTGAGGTGGAGTTCCTAGAAGAACCATACAAAAACCATTTTTTTACTTCGATGTAATCTAGGTTAACCTAGATTTAATCTAGATTAGATTATGGTTAAGTTATCATAGTAGCAACAAACAGAAATCGTTTAATAATGAAACTCCATTTGATTTACATTGGACTTCTACGTACGCATTGGATACTTTTACACACGACTATACTAATGGCATACTTCACATACAATAATGTATTTATTAATGTGTTCAATATGGTGTGTGAATAGAAAAAAAACTCATTTCAGAATTATACATGGGCTCATAATATCAATGTGATTACAGATATCACCATTTCAAAACACAGCGGCAGCGAAACTAACCGCGCATGCAGCGTCCTTGTCGTGCAACGCTGCAGTACCTCGACTATGACGGAAATCGTGCTTTTTGATCTGAACATGTACATATCGACCATATATCGCACCGGTTGCGGCAGCGAAACTTCCGCTCCGGTCTGTGAGCACCTTTAAGATCGATTTCCATATACGCGACGTCGTGCGACATCGCCTGTCAAATAATGATTACATTGTTTTAAATGGGCACGTCGCGTAGCTATAGTGAGAACGTGCCCATTTAAAACAATGTAATCATTATTTGACAGAAGATGTCGCGTAGTTGAGTGTCGCGTATATGAGAATCGGCCTTTATATAGGCTTTGATGTTATAAATTGTTTATAACATCTGCAAAGAAATGGACTGCATTATTATATTTACGGAGACGGAAGATGAGTATCTCAGAATGCAATGTGACAAATTTATTAGTGTAATTTACTGTCTCAGAATGCAATGTGAAAAGGACTACAAAATCCAACCAAAAAAGGACAAAGTTTGGAATGAAATTGCTACAATATTATCCTCTTCTTCTTCTAATAAATTTGCAATTAACTGGTTCTTTTCTAAACCGACCCAACCGTTCTACTGACAGTTTTATGAAAAACTGTTTCAAAGGCTACGACCGGTCGCCGAAGACAAAATGTTCGGAAGTTGGTCTCGCGACGGAGTCGTTGGGAGTCACATTACTCACAAGGGGGCCAAGGGGGGGGCATTACTTCAACTCGTCGGTTGACAAGGGGGCCTTGTCAACTGACGAGATAGCTACGCTATGAAGTGTCGGGAACTGTCGCGTCGCGGCTAGGTATTCTCATATATGCGATAATCAGCTACGCGATTTTTTGCTGCAAGTGTAAAATCTGAAGTTTCTCTACATTTCAGGTTAAGTTATATTTTCAAGTTCCGATGATGATTTTTTCGTCATAGCCATGTGTTATGAAAATACAAATTTAAAGAGAACAAGAGGAAAAGAAAATATTGGGTGCACCAGATCTTAAGAAAAAGACTAGTAGAAGGAGAATTCCATACTCTGTTCAAACAATTCCAAGATGATGAAATATTCTACAGATATTTCAGAATGACGCTAGAAATTTTTTATCAACTTATTGAAATTTTAAAAGTGGCACTTACGAAACAAAATTCTAATTTTAGGCGAAGTGTTGGCAAGAAATTTCTTTCCAAATTCGATCTTTCCTTTGTTGATTACTGTAATTTTTATTTTGTAAATTATACAGTTCAACATAATCAGCCACAAGAGCGATCAGTTCTTCTGCTTTTTCGTCGTTCATTCCACTCATTTTCAAAAATACGCCGTTTTTGACACAATCCGTTATTAAAATCACAAACAAACTGGTCAAACATCATGCAACGTCGAGCGACAAAACGCAAAAGAATGCTCACGAAATAATCCCAACGACACCGCGCGCCATAGCTACTTGTAGCAGCTGTCGCGTAGCCATATTGACAACGTGCCCATTTAAAACAATGTAATCATTATCTGACAGACGATGTCGCGCGACGTGGCGTATATAAGAATCGCCCTTAACGCTGCAACGAAAAACACCAATCGTTGGCACACAAGTCGCGTCGCAACGAATAGAATTTTCGATTTTTTTTTTCGCATTTTCCGTACCGAAAATTTACCAGAAAACACACCGGCGCTAATAAACTCATTATACAATTCTACCCTCATCAACTATTCCATCCCAAAAACACGATCCACATGTACTAGTACATTAATAAAAAAAAATATTACTCATACGTTAAAAGTACTATCTTGGCACACGGTTTTCAGTGCGCAAAATGCAATTTTTGGCAGTATTACCACATAACTTGGGAAACGCACGCAAATATTCAATATCGCTAACTTCCGAATTCTGGATCACGGATTTTCTCCAAACTGTACACTTTTAGTAGTCCATTAGGACGACATAATGTGCAAAAAATAAATAAATAAATAAGAATTCAAAAATAACCACTCGGCCACCGCCATTTTATAAACGTTAACGCAATGCAATTGTATATATTTACCGCGGGAAATTTCGAAGAGAGAAAATTGCAATTTTCTCGAAAATGCCGAAATAGTATGCCTTACTAGTTGCACATTATGTCGTCCTAATGGACTACTAAGAGTGTACAAAGTTTGGAGAAAATCCGTGATCCAGACGTCGGAAGTTCCATTTGTAAGTAACAAAAAAAATAGTATATATTGCAAATAGGGCGGTAAGTTGCCAATTGGTCACGAGAGCGAAATTGGGCGCACGAACGAAGTGAAAAAACGTTTTAAAATGAGTGTAAATGGTGATACTGGAGACTGATGAGAGTTCTTATGTCGAATCCACACCACCGGAGTCAACTGAAAAAGCAAATTCTGCATTTTTGATGGCTCCTGGATCCCAAACTTGTAAGATAAGTCCCCTCGCATGAGTAATAAAAAATATTATCTGCAACACGGGTCAATTGCCCTCTCGAGCGAATATGCGCTCACTTCGTTCGTGCAACCAATTTCACTCTCGTGACCAATAGACAACTTACCGCCCTAGTTGCAAAATATAAGAAAATGAACTTCATTAAAAAAAATAATTTAAACATATTCATCAATGTTATATTTATCAATGTTGATATCAATCAATGTTATTTTAAATTTAATATAACATTCATTTAAAATTCATATAAATGTATAATTATTTCGATGTAAATTAAAAATACTCTTAATTCTATTACACTTCCCAAGAAATTTAAAAAATTTTAACATTCAATTAACATTTTGGCTTATAAATAAATACAATCACATTATTAAAATATATTTGATCAATAAAACCCACTTTTCTTTAAAAAATAAACCTCCCCGAATCTAATCATTTGGTAACAAGAATAAACTTAACACAAGCGTAATATCTGCTTGTGATTTTGACATTGCTTCAAATTGTGCAAGTTATCCCACCACAGCCGCAGCCGATGCTTTAAAATAAGATGGAACCATGGGGTTAGTGGCCCACTTAAAGTAGGAATATAATCGTCCAATTCACTTCTAGGAACAAAACTATATTCTGAAATTTCATTGGAATTTGGATTTAACGTTACATTGGTTTGGATAAAAAGAACGTAATCAATTTCGTGTTCACCCCAAATACCATTCCCAGTGTCTTTGTAATGGATTCGGGTTATGTAAGTGAATAATTCTAATGGGATTTCCTCCAGGGGTATTCCTAACTCGTAGTTCATGCGGCGCTGAGCTGCTCTTTTAATACCCAAAGCTTCTTCTTCTGCATCTTCACCAGGCACGTCTGCTATTGGATGACTGCAGCAAGTATTTGTATAATAATTTGGATAGGTAATCTGAAAAATATATGATTTAAGTTTTTTGATTGTATTAGTTATTGTATATTTTACCTTTTCCTGAGCGCGTTTTTGCAATAATAAATCACCGGATTTATTAAATAAGAAGACACTGAAAGCACGATGTAAAGGAATATTACCTTCGGCATCAACCAAGTGGCATTTCTTCTTCGACAGGATATTAATCACTTTGTCATTTTCATCGACAACAAAGCATTTTTCTTGGAGGGCTGCAGCTTGTGTGGCGTCCATCTTCGGGTTTCTGTGCACGCCTGTTGAGAACAAGCGAGGGACTGAAGCCAAGGTTCGACTTGCACAGACTTTTATGGTAGAATTTAACATTATCTCTTTATTTTTAGTAACTTATTACAAATTACCATAAAAATTTGTGTTGCTAATTAAAATTAGATAACCTTCAATGTCAGATAAACTGGTTGTGTGTTCCCTTTATTACGTTCTATATTTAGACGCATATTTTACGTGTGTCTGTTAACATATTCCATTGTGATGGAAAAATAAATGTGACAACCCCAACAATTTCTGGACTGATTAAGTTTTTGACACACCATCATATACAAAATTTCGCCTACGCCTTAACATGCAACCACATTTACTGAAGCGTTCCGAAAGTAACGCACAATTATTTTTTTTTAAATTGAATTCCAATTTATTAAAATGAAATGACTTATTGTTATCATAATATTACTATTGTTATCTTATTGAATTATAATATAATTACATTTATATTTACTACATTCACTACTAAATTTCCGAAATATTTGCGTTTAATTACTATTTGTCTCATAATAACTAGAATAAAGTGACCGAAAAACGTCCCGATTTTGGACAGTCCCGCTTTTTGGAGGACAGTCCCGCGTCCCGCGGATTTTTAAAAATGTCCCGCTTTTTACAAAATATCTGCATTCCTAATTTTAAATGTATTGTAATATATAATATAAGATTTTTCCACATATTCCCATAAAATCTCCTTTTTTAATGTCACCCAATGAAATTTTGTAATATCCTCCAATTTAACTGTACATTCTTCAAGATATTCTAAGCAGTTATTATAAATATTTCTGACTTCTTTCAGAAAATCTGGTCGTTTAATATGGCAGTAATGAAATTTTCATTGGGTTACATTAAAAAAATCTTATATTATATATTGGACGCGTTTCGAGATTTATCTCTCTTCAGCACAGCTTTGTTTCCATGAACAATAATTCGTAAACCACTCACTTGAAAATGTGGTGTTTAGGGTTAGACGTTTATAAAAGTGAGTCTTCTTCTTCTTCTTCTGACTCTACAGCCCAGGGTGAGCTTTGGCCTCCTTAACAATCCCCTTCCACCTTTGACGGTCTTCAGCGACACGTGTCCAGTTTCCTACTTGTAGAGTTTCTACATCTTCCTCTACCTTATCTTTCCACCTGGTTCTGCGTCTACCTCTGCTTCTTGAGGTGTTAGGTTGCGCTTTATGGATGGATCTGGGTGCTCTCGCACTCGGCATTCTAATCATATGGCCCACCCATCGAAGTCTCTGTGCCTTAATGAATCTTACTATGTCTTCACCTTCTATTAGTTCTTGAAGTTCGTAGTTAATGCGAATTCTGTATCCTTCTTCCTCTCTCACTGGTCCAAAGATCTTCCGTAAAATCCGTCTTTCAAAAATACGAAGAGAGTTTTTGTCTGCTTCCGACATACTCCAGGATTCAGCTCCATAAGTTAGCACGGGTCTGATCAGGGTTTTATATATTCGCAGTTTTGCTTTACGTGAGATGATTTTTAATTTAAAGAGCTTCAGATGTGAATAATAGCATCGATCCGCAGCTTGGATTCTGTCTTGTACCCTCAGTGATAGATTATTTGTGTTATTGAAAGTTACTCCAAGATATTTGACATTTTGAACTTCTTCAAACCGATGATCATTTATAATGAAGTTCTGAGGGGCCCTTCTTGGGTTATCACGTGACAGTTTTAGGTATTTTGTTTTATCTGCATGTATTTTCAGGCCGACTTTGCTCGCTTCCTCTTCTATTTTTAAAAACAATTCTTCTAGAGTTCTGTTGTCCCTAGCCATGATCAGTATGTCGTCCGCGTACGCACATATTTGGTATGATTTTGTTATGATATTTCCCTTATTTTCGAGGTTTTCAATTGCATTTTGTAGCGCAAGGTTAAAAAGAACAGCTGACAAGGCATCTCCCTGCCTAACACCGGTTCTTATTTCAAATTCCTTTGATGTTTTGTTTTGGACTGTTACTCTAGCCTTGGATCCATCCATTGTCATCATGGCTAGTTTGGCAAGTTTATGTGGGATACCCATTAGAGCAAGTGCACTTCCTAGTTTTGCTCCTTTAATACTGTCGAATGCTTTTTTAAAATCGATTAACAGACAGTGCAGGTCGATGTTGTATTCATAACATTTTTCCATTGCTTGACTTAGCACAAATACTTGATCCAGAGTTGATCTACTTTCTCGGAAGCCACATTGATATTCTCCTAATATTTCTTCTGCATACGGTCTTATCCTGTCGAATATCACATTGGAGAGTACCTTATATGCAGTGTTGAATAGTATTATTCCCCTGTAATTGTCGCAGTTTGTTTTGTCGCTTTTTTTGTGGATAGGGCAGATTAACCCAGTTTTCCACCTTTCAGGCATCTGTTCTTCTTTCCATATTTTGCATATTAGTTGGTGCAGTCTTTTATGTGCATCTATCCGGCCAGTTTTAAAATTTCGGCAGTGATGCCGTCCTCGCCGGGTGCCTTACCATTTTTAAGCTTTTCCATGGCTGTTTTGACTTCATCCAATGTAGGTGGTTCGGTATTTTCTTGAGCTGTGTATATTACTGTTTCTGGCTCTTCTAGGTCTTCCATATGATCAACATTTAGTATCTCGGCGAAGTACTGGCGCCATTTATCCATGACATCTTTCTTATGAAAGTGAGTGGTTTACAAATTATTGTTAATGGAAGCAAAGCTGTGCTGATGAGAGATAAATCTCGAAACGCGTCCACAGATGGCTATCCATTTAAGGAATCTGAAAGACCAGATCTTAAAAACAATGATATTTTTATGGTTTTTGTTGAGTGCCACGAAGGTGGACTGAAAGCTGTAAAATAACATACAAATTTCATGTGAGATTTGTTTCGGTAGTCCTAAAAAGACTCAATAATTGTTATAGAGCTCCAGAAAGGCTGAATATATTTATATATTCAGGCTGTGTTCCGTTTGTTTTAAGTTTGTATGATTATCTATAAAGTAGGATGGTTTCACCAATTCTATCTTAATTAAAAATGTTCAAATTAATGTTTTTTACAAATATTTTTAGAGTTACCAAAAATTAATAATAAATACATTTTTGTATATTTATAGACAAGTATATGAATGTATACAATAATAGCTGTTTATGATACAAGTGTGTGAAGAAGGGCTTTTGTCCATGAGTGCACAAAAGCCTTAAGTACGCCATACACACTACGGCCTATTACGGTCTACGGTACGTCGGTAGCGTAAATGGGGACGTTCCGGTATACCGGAGCGGTCTTCAGTTTTTTTTTGCGATGACATCGATTGAGGACGGTGACTCAAGATCATATCTAAGCCCAACAACTTATATACCAATACATACAAAACCAATACAATCCACACAGGGGCGGACCGTGGGTTTGTGGGGCCCTGGGCTAATACTACTTGGGGGCCCTAATTAATCAACTCATTGTCATTTTGTCAAAAAAATGTTTTCGATAATGATTTTGCTATACCGTGTACTAGGTACACGGTATAGGAAAAAAAAAGAAAACAATACAATTTATGTCTTTCATAAATTATAAAACAACCTTTCTGCATTGTTGTGCTCCAAATTCCTCTATTTGCTCATCACAGTCCTTTGTTAAATCACAATTTATGAAAAGGACTGATAAATGATTTAGTCTATTGCTTGACATTGTTGTCCTATATTTGTTTTCTATATACGACATCCTGGGGAAAACACGCTCTGCTTCACAGCTAGTGATTGGCAATGATAAAAAAATCTTTAAGATGGTATAGCAATTTGGAAAAACATCAATAAGTTGCTTTTCATAAATTAGCATAAAAATGTCACTGCAAGAGGAGTAAGACTCTGGCTTAGACTGTAATAAGTAAGATTTTAACTGAATACACTCATGCACTAAATGTTCGTCTACGTCATCTGAATAATAATCAATAATATTACGGGCACTTTCCAGATCTATGTACTCCATGTTTTTGTCTTGCAAATCCATTAAAAATTTGAATCTGTTGCTATATGTCTGATAGACTTGGCTTCTTCTATTTAAGTCCATAATTAGCTTATCCAACCCAATGTTTAGCGTGTCTCTTTTAAATTTTTCTGCGCCGTATACAGAGACTATATCTGTAGATTTTTCTGAAAATTTTGAAGTAATACGTCTCTTGTTTATGTCACTGTATTCTTCTTGTTTATGTCCCCACACTTGTACTTAACTTTTTAGCTTTCTGCTTTAGTTTCTGATCTGATTGGTGCCGTATATTGCTGACAAACTCTTTTAATGACATAATTAACTTATTGTTTTGACAAATATCTAAACCAGGGCTCTGTAATTTTTTGCTAACTAAATTAAATCTCTAAAATTTCTTCCCAAAAAATAATTAAAATTGCAGTATCGAGTTTCGCCAGTTTATTAAATAAATTTCCTGCTTCTTTTCGAAAATCAACTTTTTCATCCTGATTTTCACTAAATTCTTTTAATATTTTCATAATGTTATCATAATTATTTTTCAAAGCTCGGACAGCATCATAGTGACAAGACCATCTGGTCTGGCTTAAACTTTTTAACGTTAATTTAAATTTTGTTTCACGATTTAGCAGTTCCCACCTAGGGGTCGAAGCAGAAAAGAAAACGTATATTTTTTGTACTATTCCAAAAAAGTTCATAATTTCGGTTGAAACCTTAACAGATTCACCAACTAAGTTAAGGGAATGCGCAGCACACGGCACATAATCTGCAAATTTATTATTTTGTTTTAGTCGTGCTTGTACACCATTGTAGTGATCCGCCATATTAGCAGCGATGTCATAAGACTGCCCTCTACAATTATCCAGTAATAGTCCATTTGTTTCTAAAAAGTCTTGTAAAATATTAAATAAATGTAAGCCAGTATGACTACTAATTTTAATGAACGACACAAAATCTTTCATAAACTTTTCCTCGAAAACAGTATCGTAATACAATAGCAAGTTGATCATTGTGAGACAGATCTGGGATTGAATCCATCACAATTGAATAGTATTTTGTGTCGTCGTTATTTATTTGAGTTTTAATTTTCTCAATTATCTGTTTGCCCATAATTATTTCCTCAATTATTTCCTCATATATTGTTTTTGATAAGTACGATATTATCGGTTTTGGTCGCAGTTCTGTTTGTTCAATATGTTCACGAATAAATGGGTCGAATTCTGCCAATAGCTCCAGAGCACCCATAAAATTACCATTATATGGAGAACCAAATACTTCCTCGGAACCTTTAAATGCTAAGCCCCTTATACTCAGAAATTTTACCACTGCAATAACCCGTTTTAGGACGTTGGGATAATATTCTGTTTCTTTCCTTAGTTGATCCTGAAACTGCTTGTCTAAAACAGACTTATTTTCTTTTCGTGTCAACCACACTAACATTGAACTCTTATGTTCATTAGAATTTTCGTGATTTTCTAAACAAGTTCCTATATGTTTCCAATCAGAAAATCCGTTTGTGTATTGAGAAGGGGTTTTTTAAAAAAGTTTTTAACAAAAAACACTACCAACACTGGTTGAATAACATAACCACTATCTTTCCAGTAATTGGCCATTTTTCATTTTCTTCTACGAAATACCTATTCGAAAATGATCTGTTTTGTTCTTTGTATTTTTTTACTGAAGATGGATATATATTTTTCGAATCTTTATTTTGAAAGTCAATCATTTCATGTGATAGGATGTCATGAATAAAGTCATAATTTAGCAAAACTGGCCACAAGCCAACGTCAACATATTTCTCAAACTCAAACTGAATATGTCCTAAATTTCTTTCCACCTCGATATTAATGTGCTCTTGCTGAACAACAATATCGCTCTCAGAGGGATCAGAGGGTTGCTGGTAGTCAAGATCTTGCACATTTTCATCAATGGTATTTTTTTCTTAGTATTGCGACTTTCCGCCCCCTAAGTTCTCTTCCTTTTCGCTTAATAATAGATTTGTAGCTATTACATTCTCGTTTTTATGTTCTAATTTAAAAAAAGTTTCAATTTTTGCACATTTATTTTTTTCTTTTCCTCGATCTAACTGTAATTTTCGTATTTCAGCTCCACTTTTAAATTTTCTAGCAGACATGTTAAATAAGATTTTGATATTTTTCTAAAAATAAACAAAGAACTTGATATTTTTTTGAAAATAAACAGTGCAAGAGAGAAAATGGATGTAATATTGTCCCTCTCGTAACATTTTGATACTTTGTAATGTGTGCAGCAATACGCAAATTTTCATTAAAAAATCGATTAGAGTTTATTTACTATTGAAAAATAATATACACACAAAAACATCACCACTTTTGATTTCAACGTAAGATTTTTCTTTGCCGTCCGTGATAAATTGGGCCCAGGATTGATTGGTAGCCATTTTTTATTTATACTTACTTACTAAAAGCAGGAAATCTTATTTAAGATAACTGACTTTGCTGATTACTTTCAATTATAAGTAAAATAAGAGAAAGGTTCGGTCTTTATAATTTTTAACTTTTTAGTAAACTAAACACTATACACAGTACACTATAAACATTAAACACTAATTGTTAGTCCGTTTTCACTTTGGCGGCGAGAACAAAAGTAATTTGGCGCGCACACGGTTTAATGATCGTAGGGTTGCCAACTTTATGATAGGAATTTTTTTAATTTTAGAGATTTTTAAAATTTATAATACTGTCCATTGTCTTCAATGGGCGTTGGGGGCCCCTTATATCCACGGGGCCCTGGGCTGCAGCCCAAAAAGCCCTTGTATAGATCCGGCCCTGATTCCACAAGACACTAGAAACAACTGACGTGACCTGCACAGGTTAAAAAAACTGCACAGGTCTATTCCCACACACGCTCCGGTCTACATGTGCAGGCAACTGGGGCATTACACACACGTGTGTCATACATTATTTTATATACGAAGCATGTTAAAATACTGTTGGATCTACAAAGGTTAGAACGATGAGCGCCTCCGTGGACAAAAATGCTAACAATAAGTAGTAAAAACGCACAGTGTCGGTAACACTATTTGGTCGTTGTGGATGTAATCTAGCATAATCTAGAGCTAATCTAGATTAGGATATAAGTTATATTATTTAAATGTTTCTATTTGCTCTATATATTTTTCATCTAGTTTTATTGTTATGTTACTTCTTTTTTGCCAATGGTCATTACTAGACATCGGATTATATGCATTTGCATGTGCAAACATGCAAATGCATAAAACGCTATTTTTGTAGTTTTATTGCATATTTTAGTACTTTTTCGTTTATAGTGCATATTTCAGTTGTTAAATAGGGATTTGTATTAGGCGGGAACGGTGGCGAGTCGCAGCCTGTGACGTGCCACGCGGGCACCTCACACTCAGCAACCCGACTACTGGCTTGCACTAGGCACTAGGCGAAAGCGTTTGCGGGATGAGGTAATTTTCGGATTGCTTGTCATTAAATCGTTCGCTGTGTTTGTATACCTACGAAAATTTTGTTTTCGTTGAAATAATGCCGCCAGTAAAAAAAAAACAGACTTTAATGGAATCTTGGATTAAAAATTACCCAGGCCAATTTACGACTGATAGCACTATGATATTCTGCAAGGTTTGTGACAGGCTAATCAGTATCATCAGCGTTCCATGTCCCACTGCTGGGCACCGGTCTCTTCTCTGCCACATATCCAACCTCAGCACTATGATTTAATTATGGGGGACCTACAGTTTAACGTCGAATCCGAACGACAAATTTCCAGAGAAGGTGTTAGGCAGTTAAGACCCCACGTTTGCCTAAGCCGGTTTGGGGAATTGGGGATTGGGGAGCCGGATTGGGTTGCAGCCATTAGTTTTTAATTTTTGCTGCTGTTGGTTCTGTGGGGATTTGAACCAGAGCTGTCTGACTCAAAGGCCAAGTGCTTGACGGTTTGAGCCACCACCGCACCGCAAGCGAATACCTTCATCAAAAAATACCAGATCGATCAACATGTTCCCATATATCACTGCTTCCCATATATCTGCAAGACAGAAATCTTCAAAAAGTCGTCAACAACTGCTGATTTCAATTTGCCTTTTAATTCGAATAGTACAAAGAAAATAGAATTCAACAAAGATTTATGAGTTATTTGTTGCCTGCAATATTCCTTTTCATCAATTAAATAAGGATATATGCCAAAAATTCCTTATGAAATATTGTACTAGTCAGATAGTTCCTGAAGAATCCTCGATTCGAAAGAACTACCTGCCAACAAACTACGAAGAACTTGTAAGTGAAACACGCACTGATCTTTCGAACAATTAAATATGGATCTCAATTTTGCGTATGTAATGGACTCATAACAGCACTCATATGCGTGCGATTATGGAAAGCCGAATGCTGTTATTACCATTAATTAATTAAATTTGTATATTCGCGTATATAACCTCAAAACTATCTCGCCGAAAATTTGACACTGACAGCTCTGAATTTCAGTGCCAAGCTTGACAAAATTAACTCATAACAGCACTCGGCGAGCCATAATAGCACGCATATGAGTGCTGTTATCCATTATAGATATTGTCCATTACAGACGCAAAATAGAAAAAAATATTTAATTGTGTATTGTCACAAGAACTACAACTGTATATTGAAAAAAATAAGCAAATTCCGATAACAAATTGTATTTTGATTGTGCATATTTTGTGCATATTTCGCCCATTTTTTGTGCATATTTCGCCCATATTTAGTGCACATTTGCATGCATATTTTGCCATGTTTATAGTGCATATAATCCGATGTCTAGTCATTACTTTGGTTTTGGCGGCGTATATTTATATATATATTTCTAACTAAATCAACTTTAAAATCTATAATTGTCATACATTCTTCTTCTTCTTTCGAATAGGCCTACTTTGGACCACGCTTGTTCAACTGTTGGGCTTTGACCTTTGTCCAGTATTGTCGCATCTTCTGCCGGTGTAACTTCTTTCTCTCTTCTGTCCAGGGGGACCTTTCCTTTGAGGTTTTTCCTGAAATCCACGGACTTCCTTTAGGGTGCGTCTCACAGACTGTCTGTTTTTGAGATCTGTTATTCCCAGTTCTTAAATATCCTTCTCGGTCTCTGTCAACCAAGTGGTACGAAGCTTCTTGTTTTGCCAGAAGGTGAACAGACGGTTGGTTAGTCGGTTTGGAGGCAATCTTGCAATGTGGCCATAGAAAGCTACCCTTCTTTTCCTTGCACAGTCAGAGAGCATCTCAATATGTTCGTAGAGCTCAGAGTTATGCCGTCTTCGGAATTCCCCATCTTCCTTTACCGGGCCTAGAATCTTCCTGAGGATTCTCCTCTCTCTGATTTCCAATTTCTCTATTAGACCCCTTCGATTCAAGAAAAGACACTCCATGGCATATAGGGCTTCTGGTCGTAAGACTGATGTGTAGTGCTTAAGTTTCAGGTTGCGTGACAGGCATTTCTTATTGTAAGTGTTCTTAGTCAGCCGATAGGCTAGTTCTAACTTGCTGGCTCTCTTGGATAATGATGCTCTTTCTGATAAGTTGGGTTCAATCCATTCGCCGAGATACTTAAATTTCTCAGTCCTCTTGATGTTTCCCTGTTCTAGTAACATATCTCTGTTTGCTTCTCTAATGTTGGTGAAGAATTCTGTTTTCTTCAGCGACACTTGAAGACCCACTTTGGCAGCCTGTTTTCTGAGACAGTTTACCTGCATTGTTGCCATCTCAAGAGAATCAGCAAACAATGCCATGTCATCTGCAAAAGGCAGGCAATCTACAACCAGTCCATCGTTCTTACGTCCCAGGTAGATACCACTCTGAGCACCCAAATTGTTCAGTTCCTTGCGCCATTCTCTCATAACCTTTTCAAGGACACAGTTGAAGAGAAGTGGGGAAAGTCCATCTCCTTGTCTCACTCCAGTTTTTATTCCGAAGCTTTCTGAAATCTCGCCTCTAAATATAACCTTGGAATGGGTGTCAAAGTTTCTAGAATTAGTCTGCGGGTTTTGTTGTCTAGTGCTAGTTCCTGGAGTACTTTGTTAAGCGTTTCTCTATCGATGGAATCGTAGGCCTTCCTAAAATCAACAAAGGTGACGTACACCTTGCGGTTTCTCATCTTCGAGTATGCAAGTACAGTTTTAAGGTTAAGGATCTGTTCAACACAGGGTCGTGTCTTCCTAAAGCCCCCCTGGTATTCTCCCAGTTGACTATCCAACTGATTTTCTGCCCTTATTTGTAACGCCTTTGAGAGAATCTTGTATGCTACCGGGACGAGAGAAATTCCACGGTAGTTGTTTAGATCCGTAAAATCTCCCTTTTTGTGAAGCGGATGGATCAAAGCAGATTTCCAATCGGGTGGTAATTTCTCTGTTTCCCAGATGTCCTGGATGATCTCGGTTAGCTTGCGCACGGCATTGTTTTCAGCACCTTTCCACAGTTCAGCAACGATAGAGTCCTCTCCAGCTGCCTTATTATTCTTAAGAAGTTGAATGATCTGGCCAACTTCTTCCAATGAAGGGGGAAGCGAGTCCGGGTTTGGTGTGCTTTGTTTATAGTCGAAGTCCTCTCTGGGTGGGTCACAGTTGAGTAGATTTTGAAATTACTGAGCCAAAAGGTGGCAGTTGTCCTTGTCTTTATAAGCCAGTTTGCCTTGTGAGTCCCTGAAGTGGAGGCTTGGCGGAGCGTATTTTCTGAGTACCTGCTTAAAGGTTCCAAGGAAATTTCTGGAATTATTCTTAGCAAAGCTCTCTTCGATTTGGGTTAGTTGGTTTTGTGTGAAGGTTCGTTTGGTTCCTCGAATTATCTTGGCTGTAACCTTTCTTTGTTCCAAAAATTTATGGCAATTTTCCTTGGTTTTTTTAGAATTCCACTTCAGCCAGGCTATCTGTCGTTGGGCTATTGCATTAACACAGTCTTCGATCCACCACGGATGCTTCCTTCTTCTAGCGAGAGGGGCGAGTTCATTGGCCACCTTGACAAGAGTCTCCTTCAGTTGGTCCCAGTTGTTTAGGTCTGTGTTGTTCAGTCTGTGACTTAGTTCTTGACTGTTCTTGAGTCGCTCGACGTCAAATTTTACCATTTTGGAGGTTCTGTGTAATCTAGTGTTTCTAGGCTGGAGTCTTATTTTGATCTGTGAGAGGTAGTGGTCTGAGTCCAGATTGGCGCTTCTTAGTACCATCATGTTTTGTATTTCCTTTTGAGATTTGCGTGAAATGGCCACATGATCTATCAGGAATTCACCCAGGTGGGTATTAGGTGAAATCCAAGTCTTCTGCTTCCTTGGCAAGTGTTTGAAGGCTGTAGACTTCATGGTCAACCCAAAAGTCCTACACAGATCCACCAATCGTTCTCCGTTGCGGTTGGTTCGCTTATGCGCCGGACAATTGCCCACTATGTTTCTGTATTTTTTCTCATATTTTCTCAATTGTCATACATTATTTTATCATAAATCCAAACAATTTTAATATAAGTCAGAAAATTTATTTTATGTTTTTTGTTTGGTGACGCGTGACGCAAGTTGTAGCCATAGTAACGACAAACATAAATCGTTTAATAATGAAACTCCATTTGATTTACATTGGACTTTTACACACGATTTGGATACTTTTACACACAATTATAAAAATTGCATTATACACATACATTAATGTATTTATTAATGTGTTTTTGGTGCATGCTTTTTGGTGTGTGAGTAGATAAAATATATTTTTTTGAATTATTAGTTTACTTTCATAACTAAATTATAATTCTCCCGCTTTGTCTCAATGAAAACGTGGTCACTTTAAACTAGAAGACAATAACTGACAAAAATGATCTGACTAGTCCTGGGGTCGGCAAAGTGTGGCTCGCGATGGTCTTATGGTATGAGCTTATGGGTCTTCAGAAACAAATTACAACATTGAAACATAAAAAAATCACAAAAAAAAAGAAACAGTCCCTTCTCGGAAGTCTTACGACCCCCGCCACCAAATTCATAATTCACAGTCACAGCGCGGATCTCGGTTGTTTCTTTTAAACTGAATAGACTGAATCGTTTGCGTTTGTACCTGATGCAGCTGTTCTTCCAACTTGGTCTTATTTGGCATGAAAAAACAGTAAACAACAAAACGTCTAATGTCGAGAGACATTTCGAAAATAAACATGCATAATGTTAAAAAGACAAGTTCCGCTTTCAACTGTTGGATGTAGTTTGCAAATAATACTAACTTGGCAAGCTTTGTCTTGAGTCATGAAATCATCAAAAACGGAAAATAATTTAGAAAATAAGGAAATAAAAGAGTAGTACACGCTATTAAGGTTGCAAAGAACAACAAAACACCAGGTCTAGACGATATCTACGCAGAATATTTCAAGCAGATACAGTAGGAAAACAAACATAATTTTAAAACTATACAATAAGATCTGACACTGGACAACTTCCAAAGGAATGGCTAAAGTCCACGTTCATAATGCTTCCCAAAAAGAAAACAGCAACCAAATGCAAAGATCATAGGCCAATCTGGCTAATGAGTAACACATTAAAAATATTCCTACGCATCCTACACATCAGGCTATGAAATATTGAGGTTTTCATTGTATTTATTTTATTTATTCCATTTGTTTTTCTTAATGTAAGTAAGCGATTTTTATTGAATATTTGCGTACGTTACCCAAGTTTTGAGGTAATAATTGAATTGAGAAAAACAGCCATTTGTCGCACTAAAAAACGGGCGCCGAGATAGTACATATCCCGCATGAGTAATAAAACATCTTTACTCTCATATTAAGCAATTGTATACTTTGCTGTGTAATTTAAGTTGAAATGTATTTGCGAAAAAATGTCTCTTATGTCTCTCTAATTCTATTATTCGATCTTTAATTGTATCCCGACTTATTAGTAACTCATTTATACGCTTCATAATCAAGTCTGTCTTTAAAATCTGGAAATAATGTAGCAATATATTCAAAAAACGCTTGTTTTACAAATTCTCTTACTTATATTAAATTGAAAAATTAACTATGCTTTTACTTGCGTGGTAAAAGTGTGGTAAAAACATAGTTAATTTTTAATTTTAATGTAAGTATGAATTACCACGTAGTAACATTCGCAACCATCCTATTCATATTCTCTTACTTATGTTCCTCGTGGCTAGCAATACAATGCGCAACTTGAAAACTACCAGCTGTAATGTTAGTTTCTTGAATCAAAAACGCTTATGAAAGATATCTCTTTTTTCTTTTATGAAAAATATGTTTTTCTTTCTTTATCTGCTGAAAAGTCGATGAAATAATAATAATAATATTGAGTTATTGAATATTTCTAAAGGTCCTAAAATCAATGCGTGGGTCACTTAAATAGACTGTGTGGGTCAGGGACTGACCCGCGGGTCATAGGTTCGCATCCCTGGTGCAGACTGTCTAGACATGTCAACTGATCACTATTTATGTCTATTTGTTTAACTATATAAACTTCTCTGTCTAGTCATGTCCGTCTAGTCTTGTTTGTCTAATTTTATTCGTCTTATCTTGTCTCACTAATCTTGTTTAATGAGCCCTGTCTGTCCAATTTGGTCTGTCTAGCTTTGTGTATCTAGCCTTGTTTGTCTAGTTTTGTCTGCCCTTGCCCTGCCGATGCCGGTCTGATGGATTTAATTTTGTCTGTTTAGTTTCGACTATTTAGCTTTGCTTGCTTAGTCTCGACTATCTACTCTTGTCAATTTAATCTACTAAGTTAGTCCTGATTGAATTGCGTTTAATTACTTATTTTAAAAAATGAAATATTGGTGCGCAGGTACCTGATATATAGCATGCGTGATTTAGACTATATTTCCGAGCTAGATCATTTTCAAATGCCTCGGCGAGTGTCACAATGTTTCGAATAAGTCTATATCTTCTGGCAGCTGTTGGAGGTAAGATACCAAAACCAAACGTTATTATCTTAACATGAATTAAACTTGATAGTATTGTGTGACTAGTCTCGTCTGTCTAGTCTTGACTGTCTAGTCTTGTCTGTGTAGTCTTGTCTATCTAGTCTAGTCTAGTCTGTCTAGTCCTGTCTGTCTAGTCTTATCTGCCTAGTCTTGTCTGCCTAGTATTGTCGGTCGTCTAGTCTTGTCTGTCTAGTTTTGTCTGCCTAGTTTTGTCTGTCTAGTCTTGTCTGTCTAGTTTTGTCTGAGTAGTCTTGTCTGTCTCGTCTTGTCTGTCTGATCTTGTCTGTCTGGTCTTGTCTGTATCGTCTTGTCTGTCCAGTCTTGTTTGTCCAGTCTTGTCTGTCTAGTCCAGATTGTCGAATCCAGTCGGTCTAGTCCAGTCTCTCTAGTCCAGTCTCTCTAGTCCAGTCTGTCTAGTCCAGTCTGTCTAGTCCTGTCAGTCTAGTCTTGTCTGTCTGGTCTTGTTTGTCTAGTCTTGTCTGTCTAGTTTTGTCTGCCTAGTTTTGCCTGTCTACTCTTTTTGTCTAGTCATGTCTGTCTAGTTTTGTCTGTGTAGTCTTGTCTGTCTCGTCTTATCTGTCTGATCTTGTATGTCTGGTCTTTGTCTGTATCGTCTTGTCTGTCTAGTCTTGTCTGTCCAGTCCTGTTTGTCCAGTCTTGTCTGTCTATTCTTGTCTGTCTAGTCCAGTCGGTCTAGTCCAGTCTCTCTAGTTCAGTCTGTCTAGTCCAGTCTCTCTAGTCCAATCTGTTTAGTCCATTCTATCTAGTAGAGTCTGTCTAGTCCAGTCTGTCTAGTCCGTCTGTCTAGTCCATTCTGTCTAGTCCAGTCTGTCTAGTCTAGTCTGTCTAGTCCAGTCTGTCTAGTCCAGTCGGTCTAGTCTAGCCTGTCTAGTCCAGTCTGTCTAGTCCAGTCTGTCTCGTCCAGTCTGTCTCGTTCAATCTGTCTCGTCTAGTCTCTCTAGTCCAGTCTGTCCCTGTCCAGACTGTCGAATCCAGTCTGTCTAGTCCAGTCTGTCTAGTCCAGTCTGTCTAGTCCAGTCGGTCTAGTCCAGTCTGTCTAGTCTTGTCTTAATATAATCAATATTGATATAACTAACAATAAGTTTAATTGTTTGAGAAACTCATTTGAATGTTTGTGTTTACACGAAATCTTATTAGGCGACTGTCTGCATTGAAGGGCTATCGTTTTCAATAATTGATTGGTTTAAAGGTCAGGGTGTTTTATTGTCCGGCGTAAAAAGTAAGGAGAAAAGAGTTCAGGCAATCGGAAAACGGGTTCAGACCGATTGTGCGGCCTGGAACATCAAAGGATGTGCGTTTTCAGCGAACAAACGTCCATTCAGTCGGAACGTTTTATAAATAACATTTTAACACAAAAAAAGCGGACATTGTTTATTGATTTTGGAATATAAATATGCATTAGATAAATTACTTTGGTCTTTGTTAATTTAGTCTTGTCTGTCTAATATTGTTTTTGTCGATCATTAATTACCAACGAAAATATATTGGAAGACGCATTTGTCTAAAACTTTTCATTTGGCTTAGATATTTTTGGACCATGTTAGAAGGTTAATCGTAACCTTCTAACATGGTCAAAAAGTCTAAGGTAAATGAAAAGTTAAGGCAAATGAAAAGTTATATTGACTCCATAAAGGTAGGAGGCGTTAAACCGACTTGGGCAGATTATCTCATTTTTGACAATTTTTACTTGGACGCTTTTGGCAGTATACCCACGATGTGTATTGTATCTATATGCACACGCATTGTTTATACCTTAGATCTGTGTTTTTCAATATGTGCCACGATTGGGTTGCTGCAAAATTTAGACATTTTCTTGGAAATGTGTAGTTCAAGATAACTCATCGATAACTCATTCCAACTTTTTTGCATTAAAATGCTAATTCAAATTGTCCATTTCTCTTGCCACCCCAGTGTGATGATATTCGTGTTCGCGCTTGATAATTGCAAAAAAATTACTTGGCCCATTAACACCAACCCTTATTCAGATACTAGATCCGCCGCTGGTCAAGCCTGCCAAGATTTTTAGACAGTCGTGTCAGACAACCTTGACAGTCAGTCTTGACTGTGGCACGATTTTTAATTTTTGAGTCAGGGGTGTAACGATTTTGTGTTTTTTAGTCAGGGGTGCCACTCAATGAAAAAGGTTGGAAAACACTGTCTTAGATCTATCTCTAGTCGTTTACTTCTTGGCTGAAGTGTTGTGATCCCATGCTGGCGTTTTATTATGCCATAGTGGAGTTAGCTATCTTCCTCCATTTACCCCTGTCTGCCGCCGTTCTTATGATTTCTTATAGTGGTGTCCCGGTGATATCTTGCACCTGGTCGATCCAGCGTTTTGAGAGCGTCTCCGAGGTAGCGTACCTTCAATTTTCCCTTGGATGACCACTTTTTCGAGATTGTCACCCGTTCCACGATTGACTAGTCCAAAATATTGAAGTCGATTGATAACGGTTGATAGCCTTATGTCAATGTCCAGTTCTTTTATTATAGATGCATTAGTTCTATGCGCTGTCGAAGGGATCCTTAGTAGCCTTCTCGAAAGCGTCTATTTTATGCCGATCTTCTGCTTTCAGAGTCCATGCCTCAGCTCCGCTTGACGAGCCTTCGTTTTGTTTCTTTCGCGATGTGGCCATCTTTCCATACTTTTGTTAGTTTCGTCATGGATGTTGTCGTTCATTCACTATTTATGCAGGAGCTTAGATAAATTATGTTGTCGACGTTTCAACGTTCATTATATTGGGTGGATTTTCTCTTCTGTTGCCACGATCTACTACCATCAGCTTTGTTTTTTGGCGATTTAGCTTAAGTCCGAATTTGGAGCTTCCTCTCTCGACTCTTCTCAGAAGTTCGGTCATTTCTTCTTCGTGTTGTGCGATGATTGTGGTATCGTCGGAAAACCGTAAGTTGTTTATTTTCCTACCGCCAATGACTATTCCACCTTCCCAGTTCTTCAAAGCTCCTCTTAGTATAAACTCACCGTATATGTTGAATAGTAAGGGTGATACTAAGGGTGATAGGCATTCTTGCCTAACTCCTTGTCCTATTCTAAAGGGTCTTGAGTTTCTTTCCTTGATTTTGATGATTCCTGTGCTGTTGTCATATAACTGTCTTATATAGTGAAATATATTTATTTTGATTCATTTTTGGTAATAGTTAATACTGGTGTATCTGATAAATACCGGTGTAAGTGATTAATACTGGTGTAACTAGTTAATACTGGTGTAAACAAAACTACCGACCCATAACACTTTTGAGCCAACTCTACTAACAAAAGTAATAATATAAAGAATAAAGAAGAAATTAGATTTTTACCAACCAAACGAACAAGGTAGATTCCGCTGTGGGTTTAGAACAAACGACCATTTGCAAAGCATCAAGGTCCTAATCGAAAAGTCAGTGGAGTACAAAAGACCACTGTCCTTGCATTCGTGGACTTCCACAAAGTTTTCGATACTGTAGAGCTAAACGCCATCATGGACGCCTTGAGAGAGAGTCGTATTGACTATAGATACTCAAAACTAATCTATAACATCTACCAGCATGCTACAATATCTATAAAGTTACATGAAAACACCAACCCAATTCAATGTGGAAGAGGAGTAAGTCAGGGGAATACCATGTCTCCCAAACTATTTATAACGGTCCTACAGTCCTCAGCCCTCAAATTAAATTGGGAAACAAGAGCCATTAACATACATGGAAAAAAACTAAACCACCTTCGTTTTGCGGACGACATAGTCCTCACAACCGACAACCTGGGAGAGTTAAGGCTCTGGGAAGTTTTAGTAGAATTTCATATCGTATGCATGAAAGTTGTATTGGAGATCAACTTTTCGAAAACAAAAGTAATGACTAATTTGGTACCGAGCGAACACTTAAACATCGGAAACACAAACGTAGATTTAGTCTACAAATATACATTGGTCATGAAATCAAAATATCTAGAGATAACAACCAGACCTGCGAATTGCAAAGAAGAACCAACCTCGCTTGTGCAGCATACGGGAAACTCAGGCATATCTTTAAAAGCAAAATTCCGATATATCTGAAAAGGAAAGTATATTACCAATGTATTCTGCCTGTCCTTACATATGGGGCAGAAACCTTAACTGTAACCGCCAATGCGGCAAGAAAACTTAAAATAACCCAACGAAAAATAGAAAGATTAATGATCGGAAAAACACTACACCACCAAACCACCAATGAGGACCTACGGAGGGAAACTAAAGTGGCAGACGTGATCGAGCGTATAACTAAACTCAAATGGAGATGGGATGGCCAGGTGGGTTGAAGGACGAAAGATGGACGAAGAATATATTAGAGTGGAGACCAAGCGCCGATAAGCGTAGCAGAGGAAGACCACCGACACGTTGGACCGATGACCTAAAAAGGATCGCATCAAATGGTTCCACGAAACACGACAGAAGACGATGGAGTGCTATAGAGGAGGCCTATGTCCAGCAGTCGGCGGAACAGGCTGGTTGATGATGCTGTTGATGAACTGGTTAATAATGGTATAAGTTAATCAAAATTTGCCACTGAAAGTTTTTACCTTGTATCCTTACAATAGTTTTTACATTTCCACAAAGAGATTACTAAAAACTAATCTTATCAATTCTTTCAGTTATCCATGTATTTGCTGTGCAAATAAATTACATTAAAGTTCCACCGTCAGTTCGCAACAACACTCACAGACCAATAATCCTCGATTGCAACTATTCGATTCGTCCAGACGACACCGATCTGGTGGTGAAGTGGCTTTTGAACGAGGAAGTCGTATACCAGTGGATTCCTCCGAAGAAGCCGCAGGGTGTGGGCGCCCTGGAAGGCAAGATTGACGCGAGTTACGTGGCATCAAGCGATCCGAAAATGGCCCACAGGGCCGTGAAAATATTGAATCCCACCACGGATCTCGCCGGGGATTACAAGTGTTTCGTGTCGACGTTCGCAGATGAGGATTTCAGCGAGAAAAATATGATTGTTTTTGGTAAGAAAAGAAGTCAAAATTCAGTTAGAAAAGAAGTCAAAATTCAGTTAGAAAAGAAGTCAAAATTCAGTACGAAAAGAAGTCAAAATTCAGTAAGAAAAGACGTCAAAATTCAGTAAGAAAACAAGTCAAAATTCAGTAAGAAAACAAGTCAAAATTCAGTAAGAAAAGAACTCAAAATTCAGTAAGAAAACAAGTCAAAATTCAGTAAGAAAAGAAGTCAAAATTCAGTAAGAATAGAAGTCAAAATTCAGTAAGAAAACAAGTCAAAATTCAGTAAGAATAGAAGTCAAAATTCAGTAAGAAAAGAAGTCAAAATTCAGTACGAAAAGAAGTCAAAATTCAGTAAGAAAATAAGTCAAAATTCAGTAAGAAAACAAGTCAAAATTCAGTAAGAAAAGAAGTCAAAATTCAGTAAGAATAGAAGTCAAAATTCAGTAAGAAAACAAGTCAAAATTCAGTAAGAAAACAAGTCAAAATTCAGTAAGAAAAGAAGTCAAAATTCAGTACGAAAAGAAGTCAAAATTCAGTAAGAAAATAAGTCAAAATTCAGTGAGAAAACAAGTCAAAATTCAGTAAGAAAAGAAGTCAAAATTCAGTACGAAAAGAAGTCAAAATTCGGTAAGAAAATAAGTCAAAATTCAGTAAGAAAACAAGTCAAAATTCAGTAAGAAAAGAAGTCAAAATTCAGTACGAAAAGAAGTCAAAATTCAGTAAGAATAGAAGTCAAAATTCAGTAAGAAAACAAGTCAAAATTCAGTAAGAAAAGAAGTTCAAAGGAGATTTGGTCACAATAAAATTTTTGGTTCTCTTTTCAGAACCTGAGAAATCTCTGACGATGCTGGAAAGCAACCCGAGCAAAACGAAGATTAACTTCTCCTGTATAGCCGCAGAAGTTTATCCACAGCCCAAACTATCTCTGTACAGAGACGGCGACGACGACGTAATTGATAAGTTATACACTTACATCTTTAAAATGCATAACAAGTAGATACAAGTAGGATATCTTTTTTAGAAACCCTTTGGAAGCAATCGAATGGGACACGGTCAGAACCGATGCAAACGGAAGATTTACCTCGTTTATAACCGCCACCGCCGAACTGATCGACCTTTATCCCGGAGACATAATCAATTGTGAACTTAGGATTCCATCAACTGGTTATGTGAAAAGGAAAAGTTTGATATATTATCCTCTAGGTAAGTTCAAATCAAAGATTAAGGAAGACAGGAAATTGAATAGGTAGCATTGGATCATCAGACACGAACAGACAAGAGTAGAGAAAAGCAGACACGAGTAGAGAAAAGCAGGCTAGAGTAGACAAGAGCAGAAAAGAATAGACAAGAGCAGACAAGAGTAGACAAATATATACAAGAATAGACAAGAGCAGATAAGAGCAAACAATACCAGGCAAGACCATACAAGACCAGACAAAACCAGAAAAGACCATAAAAGGCCAGACAAGACCAAACAATACCAGACAAGATCAGACAAGACCAATCAAGAATAGACAAGACCAGACAAGAGAAGACAATACGAGACAAGTACAGACAAGACCAGACAAGGCCAGTTAAGAATAGTAAAGACCAGATAAGAATAGTGAAGACCAGACAAGCCCAGAGAATGCCAGACAAGACCAGTCAATACCAGACAAGACCATACAATACCATACAAGACCAGACAAGACTAGGCAAGACCACGCAAGACCAGACGAAACCATACAAGACCAGAGAAGACCAGACAACATCAGGTAATACCAGACAAGACCAAACAAAACCAGACAAGACCAGACATTAGATTAGCAAGAGTTTTTGTTTGTAGTTTGTAAAATTGTAAAAATAAAATAAAGTTAAATAATTTTTCGTTTGAAATAGATATGACGTTGAGAAACGGTGAGTATGTAAATGTTATTTTAGCAAACTTGTTTAAATAAATGACTTGTAAGTTTTCAGGCACTAAAAGTTTGATGGCGAATCTGAGTAAATTGCTGGCGATTTTATGGCTCGAATTACTCGTGCTAACGCAATGAAAAACATTTATGCTAAATTCTCAATAACAAGATTGGAACAAAATGTTACTTGGAGATGGCAATTTGTGCGAGATTTTACAAGAAATTTTGTAAAGAATATCTTAATTTGCAAAACAATTTAAAACAATCTCTATATACAGGAAATGGATTAAAAATGATAATCTATATACAGGAAATGGATTATAAATAATAATCTATATACAGGAAATGGATTATAAATAATAATCTATATGCAGGAAATGGATTATAAATAATAATCTATATGCAGGAAATGTATTATAAATAATAATCTATATACAGGAAATGGATTATAAATAATAATAAGTCTACTTTTAAGTCATTAGTTCACTAGGTTTATATACTTTAAGAAGCTAAATGTTGTATACTTATAGACTTGTTCATAGTTGATTTTTTTGGTGGGCATACGTCTATTACCGCCATTTTTTCGTGCACTTTTTGATGTATAACCAGTGAAAATAACAAAATGTGCCCGAAACTTTCATATTCCCGCCTTTTATACATGACGGACGCGCATGCGCTTAACTAGCCGTATAAAGGTCTATTGACGACTTAAGGTCGATTCTCATATACGCGACATTCAGCTACGCGACATCGCCTGTCAAATAATGATTACATTCTTTTAATGGGCACGTTCTCACTATGGCTACGCGACAGCTACGCGACGTGCGCATTTAAAACAATGTAATCATTATTTGACAGGCGATATCGCACGACGTCGCGTAAGTGTCGTGCATATGGGAATCGACCTTTATATACGTCATATGACGTTGTAGCGACATCACAGTTGCATGGTTGTAATCATAAAAAACAAGAGTCCTGTAGATCATAGTTGCCCGGTTGGTAGTAACCATGGAAAACAAGGGTAAAAGAAAATAAGAAAAACAGATTTGGTGTTACGACGCGATACAAGCCGCAGATAGTTTTTATGTGTTGTTACTTTGTCGTATTTAAATTTGTATCTGTAATAATTAATTTTGTTTGTAATCAACCACGAACAGTAAAACTGGTGACCCCGTTGTGATAAGAGAGCCGGAACAGAGAAAAATGGACTTGAAATGAACCCAAGAGCTACGCTGGATGGTCGACTACAACGACAAACGGTAACACTGTAAAACCGGAGATCCGTGCATTAAAGGAGGGCGTGCAAGTCGCTAGGTAAATTATTTGAATTAATTTTTCTTATGTTGGACCGAGAGGTTGCGCTACCGCGATATATGGTCTAAAATTATGTTTTGGAATGTGACTGGATTGAAAAGGAAACTGCAAACGGGAGAAGAAGAAATCGGAGAGTTCATATCAAAATTCCAAATGATTAGCTTGGTGGAAACCTGGACAAAAGAAGACGTACAGATAGTCAGTGTTCCCTCTAAGCTGTGCGCATGTGCGCGCGCAAATAAATTTTAATGATAGCGCACATGAAAAAATTTCGTGCGCACAAAATTTGTTTTCGTGCAGAAAATAAAACTACAACTGCATATGAAATCCATATAAAAAAAATTGTAATTGCTAATCTATTATTGACAATTAAAATGAATATATCTTTACTTTCGGTTCGAGAAATAAATAACCACATGGCAAAATACGTCCTTATTCCAAAAAGTTGCCGTAGTAAAAAACTATGCTTTATCGTTTTTGGAAGTGGTGAATACTGTTGTAAAAACTGAAATAATAAAGTAAATTAAAATGGCAGATTTTCATACTTTAATTGTTGCTGAAAGCACAGACGTTTCAACAACCAAATGTTTAATTTTATATTTTAAGTTTAGAAAATCTGATTAATATAAAACTGTTTTCGGTTAGATTATCCAATTAAAGAGGAATCGCATGTTTCTTCGTTTTTTTTTCTGCAATTTTACGAAGATAACCAAATTGATTTGCAAACGCTGGTTATGTTTACATCGGAAGGCGCATCCGAAATGCTTGGAAAGCGACATGGTGTAGCAGAAGTGTAAAAAAGTTAAACAACATTGAATTTCAAATAAATTTAGAATTTTTGTCTTTAATTTTAGAAGAACTCGGTGCTTTTTGTCACATTTTTCAACGCCGTGATTTGAACGTGAACACCCATAGATACTTTTCAATTTGCTCATGTAAAAATTGGAACAAAAAAATAAGCGCGCTTTTAAAAAAGGCTAAGGATTTAAATATAACTATAAAAACAGATGATTTCTGAAAATTTGGAAGAAAAGTTTCCAGCGGATGAAGTAGAAGATTGGATATCATTTGATGGATGGATCACCAAAATTTAATTATGGTCTAGCGGAAATTATAAAATTGTGTAAAATATAATATAATTACTTCTCTTTCAGATAAATCTGCTATACGCGAACAATATTGACTCCGAACGCAACTGCACTGGCGCGAAAGGTGACACTTTTAAGAACTTCGTCACCGAAATTCGAGAAAATATATTTCCTTAAAATCATTATTTATCAGCTGAATGGAAAATTTCTAAGTGTTTTCTCTGCTAGTTGCAAATATATAAATTGCATTTTGCTAACTTCCGTTCGCCATAAATGACTTGGCAAATTAAAATCGGCAAAATTGTGCGAATTTTGGTCGCCGGAGGAGAGAACTGGGAAACTAATTAATATTTTTAAGGAAGCCTGAGTGCGGCCTGGGGAATGACCTCCTCAAAACGATGCCGCAATCCGTTTTTAATTATCTGAAACCGTTCTGGAGATACGGACTTGTGCAGCCGAAATTCTGGAAATTTTGAATTCAGAATTTCGTAAAAAAATGTACAAATCGATTTTCTCTTGTTGTCGTATAGTTTTAGTTTTCTGAAAATTATTTCGCTGGGATTTGTTGTTTCCGAGAGGATTGTAGAAAACCGAATATGCAACTTTTTTTCAGATCGAAATGATTTTTTCAGAAAATTTTAGAGCTTGCAGAAAATTTTTGCTGAATATTATTTTTCAGTTTATTCGGTTCAAATGATCAAAATACCGATATATGCTACATCTTGCTCATTTGTAACTTTAGAGTGAAATAAACTGTAAAATCGTTTTCAGAGCTTCGATTTCCTTCGGGTAACAATAAAAAATCTTGGTAAAAAGTTTTTTCATCATTTCGGTCGAAAAAATGTGCTTTTTTGTTTTTTCAATATCTTTCAAAAACGGTAAACAGCAACGAAATTATTTTCCGCACACTGAAACTACTCGACAAGGCGAACAAAACGATATATAAATTGTTCGGAAAGATTCAAGTTTTCATTGATAAATTTCAAACTGAAATTTTACGATTGTCGATTTGATAAGTCGATATCTCAGAAACTGTTATAGATAATTAAAAACGGTTTGCGGAATCGTTTTCGGAAGATCATTTTCCTATTAAAACCCTTATATTAATTTCTCTACTAGAGTGCCGAAATGTCTTCAAATTTTACTCAATTTTAGCAGGCCATCGTGAACGGAGAGAGCTAAGAGAAAATGCTTCCAGAAACGTGTTTACATTTAGTAAAACCGTTTTAAAATAACGATTTTTACAAAAACAATTTTCTTGCATTTTAGAAAATCATTATTTATCAAATGAATGAAAAATTTCAAAGTTTGTCTGAAAGTGTTTTTTTTGCTGGTTGTAAATATACAAACAGCTTGTTGTAAATATACAAATAGCAAATATCTTGCTAGCCGCGTTTGGATTCTGCATAAGCGCAGTAGAATTTGTTGTTTTCATTTTGCTGACAATAAATTTTTGAAAATCCAGAAAGCCTAAGTTATAATCTGACTTTATTTGACAATTTAGCAAAGACTCTGTAAAGTCTTTGCTAAGTTGACCAGAATCTTCAGTTAACCGGTAAAAAATGTTATTGAATAATAGAGCAAGTTGTCTTTTTGGCCACTGGCGGTTATGCATGGAGCGAGAAACAATTTTAAATATGCAGTGCGGGAAAAAAATCAAAATTAAACAAATAACAGATTTTAAAGAAGTGGTTTAGTTTATTTTGAATAAAGAACAATTTAAAAATCTATCCAAATTACTAGATATCGGAGGCACATTTCTAAAACGAAACAAAAAAATCGATTGCAAGAAAACCATATGCTGATGAGACTAAAATCATATATGAATGACGGAAACAATGTGAATTTAAGTAAAGTCTATACAGTGTAGTTAAAACGAAAAGACAGGAGAGAGAAGTTATAAAATAAATGCCATTAATAAAAAATGTAATCCTTAATTCCAAAAATTGTTCAATAATAAGTAATTGTGAATTGTTGTTCTTGTTAGTTTGTTTAGTCAAATGTGTTAATTGAAAAATTTAGAGCTAGCAACGCAATTATTATATTTTCCTTTTTTCATTTGAATGGAAAGGGGAAGCCACAGTAATCAGATAAATTCTGTCTTCACGAACTAATGGTTTGACTTGATTTTAGAGTAGTTTTTTCATTGTGTTCTGTTGAAATGTATGTAGTAGTACAAGTGGTATGCGTAAGATCGAGTCAATGCGTATAAGTAGTTACAAAATTTATCTGAATATTAATTATTATTTATTAGTATTGTATTTTTTATTATATGCGCATTTTTAATTGCCGCACAATTTTTTTTTATTTTGGAAAAGACTGCACACACTTAAGAAAATGCGCACACAGGTCAGAAAAATTAGAGGGAACACTGGATATAGTGTACAGCAAAAAGCTCCCTAAAGGGTATAAGTGGCTACTACAGCCCGCGAGAAAGGATTTTAAGTTCGGACGGGCTAAGGGAGGAATAATAACAGGGATATGTAACACCCTCAGGGAAAAAAGAACGCAGGAATAGATGTGCGAAGGTCTGGCCACTAGGGAAGTAGAAATTGAAGGGAAATGGTGGAAAGTCATATCGATATACAATAATAATAGATTACTGGAGATACAACAAAAAAATGAAGGAAGCCTGAATTAGAGATGAGCATGGGATCCCATCCTCCCATCCCATCGTTTCATGGTATGGGATGAGTGGTATGAACGTCGCCTGGGATGGGATGGGACGACAATTTTGTATGGGACGGATTTTGATAATCTAGTAAATCTAGTTCGTGCATAATTAATTGCTTTCATATAAGAATATTTTTATTTGTTTTATTTGTAATTCTCATTTGTTTGTAGACACAAGTAGGCTTCCGAATATAACGATTTTAACGATTAGATTGAAAATAAACAATCCAAAATTAACGTTTATCGTGCCAATACGCAAAAAAATCTTGGATTCTTGACTGAAAATCCCGGGGATTTTGAGTAAAGATTTCCATTAAAAGAAAATATCGCAACAAACAGGAATATGAATACCTAGATGATTTAATGAGGTTAACCTAATAAAAATAAATCTAATGTAATTTTAAAATTACATTTATCAAATAGACAAATAATAAAAACCGAGTTTAAAAACAATTAGTATGAAACTCAGAAGACAGCAAAATGATAAAGGCCCTAGGGGTATAAGCATGGTGATTCGGCCCCGGAAAGATATTTATATGATACTCGGAAGATATGTCGGTACTAATTGTATAATAAGATCCTGAAAGTTTCAGATCGCAAACTCAATTGGTTTTCGAGAAAAAGTGAAATGTGTCAAAAACGAACAAACATTTTTTTCTCAGTAACGGCTGAATCGATTTATCTAAAAATTTAATATGTTTTGGGGGCCAATAGGAGCTCTTACGAAAAAACAGATTCTTCATAAGATTCTTGATAAATTTTTTTTTTTTTTAATTTAATTTTTTAACCATGGTACAGTTTTGGTACAATTATGAAACTTTCTTTTTTTCAAGTCTTATATATTACCCTTTAACTTTATGAGATTTTCAGATTTTTAAGAAAGGTAGGCGTAGAAAAAAATGAAAACCATTTTTGGCTCAAATGCATTTATTTAATGTTTCTAGTTTTAATTTCCTTGTTTTTATGCATATTTAGCTTATTTCTAATTATTAGAATTGGCACTTTATCTTTAAAATAACAACAATAATTTTTTCATCAAAATAAAAAATTAAAAATAAATAATTATTAATTTCAATAAATATTTTGAGAACTTTTTTTTATTACAAAGCTCGATTATTGTTTAATATATTAACGATACAAGAACAATTCTTTTAATTTTTGTGTTGAAACTTCACATCTTGACTGGCTTGAAATGGGAAAACTTGGGGAATGGGAAAACATTGAACTGCGGAATTTGTCATCATCAATGAGAAACACTGGCGGTCGAAGTATAACTCAGCACTCATTGCATTTTTAGTCAAGCTTCGCACAGACAATTCAAATAAGTTGATATCTACAATTTTAGAGATCGAAGAAGAGCAGTTAATGACAAAATATTGTGAACAAGTGACTCAATCTTTCGAACAAGACTTATAAATTATATAACCTCTTCATTTTGGATTACATGCAATGTCCAGAAATGATCTCATTCCAAATCATACATCTGCGGTTGCTAAAAAACTTAACATAATAATCTCAATGACAAACTCACTATTATTTGTGATGGGACGTATGCTCGTCATGAGAAAAGTTCAAATAATCAGTACTAGAGAAAGTCATATTCTGGGCAAAAAAAATGCCGCTGTGTAAACAATTTACGAATTGTACAACTGATACATTATCGATATGCTAGAACCGTATTATGCTACCCAAAATGATGCTAATATTACGAAAGATATTATAGATAATCCAAATGGTATATGTAATTGATTGAAACCTGGTGATGAATTTGTGGTTGATCGTGGGTTGCGTGATGTTAAAGAGCACCTAGAAAGTAAGAGTTTTGAAGTATTAATGCCAGCACTAAAAGGAAAACGCAATCAACTAACAGCTGAGTCGAATGCGTCAAGAAAGATAACGAAAAAACTTAACGAAATTGCGTTGGGCCAGTGGAAGCAGTCACGGGATATTAAAACAAAAATATCTGCTGGATCAGAAAATTGACAACAAAATGCATCCTAGAATCGATACTTTTTTTAGAATCGCCTCGTTTCTCCACAATAAATACAGCAAACGCCTAACTTCTGATGCCGAGTACCTGGATGATATTGTAGAAATGATGAAATGCCAAAATGATTGTTGAAAATACGTTAGCTGATGAAGTGACGCAAAATGGCTGGCAACTTAGAAAACTACCGTTTCAGACAGATGATTTAGAAGAGTTTCTAGAAATGACGGAAAAAGATCTAAAAATATTTTTCACTGTTACTTACTAATTTAAACAAGAGATATCCTATTTATCAGAAATGATGGATGAATCGGGTGATATCACCATTCAGTATGTAAAAGACCATTCAAACATACTAAAATTACAAGTTCAATCACGTCACATTAGCAGGAATGTTTATAGATGCTTTATTGATTACAAGCCAAATACTATCGGATACAAAAGCTTTACGAGACGCAGCTGGGAGTGTGCAAATGGTCTTTGAACGATTGTTGCCGCGATTGTTAATTTTTTTGTCGCAAGGGAGATACTTATCAAAAATTCCTAGACCTGCTGCAATATTAAATAAACTATTTGATAAAAACGATACTTCAGTTGTGATTGAAGTAGACAGTGATGAAGATTAATAAAATTCTATTCATCTATATGTTTGCTGTATATATCGTATTTGTTATTCGTTTATTTATTAAAAATTAACTTAATAAATTGAAAAAATATGTTCTTTTATCATTAATATATTTAACTGTGGTTATATCAAAAAAGTTATATCAATGAAAAAAAAGTTCTCAAAATATTTATTGAAATTAATATATAATGATGAGTTATTTTTTAACTGTTTTAATTTTTTATTTTGATGAAAAATTATTGTTGTTAATTTAAATATAAAGTGTTATTTCTAATAATTAGAAATAATCTAAATATGCATAAAAACTAGGAAATTAAAACTTGAAACATTAAATAAATGCATTATTTGAGCCAAAAATGTTTTTTATTTTTCTCTGCTATGGCCTACCATTTTTAAAAATCCGAAAAACTCATAAAGTTAAAGGGTAATTAAAATATATGAGGCTTGAAAAAAAGAAAGTTTCATAATTGTACCAAAACTGTACCATTGTTAAAAAATTAAAATTAAAAAAAAATGTTTTTTTTTCAAGAATCTTATAAAGCTATATAGGTGTTAATTTTTTTCGAAAGAGCTCCTATTGGCCCCCAAAACATATTAAATTTTTAGATCAATCGATTCAGCCGTTACTGAGAAAAACCGCTACTTTTTCGTTTTTGACATTTCGCTTTTTCTCGAAAACCAATTGAGTTAGCGAACTGAAACTTTCAGGATCTTATTATTTAATTAGTACCAACATATATTGCGAGTATCATATAAATATCTTTCCGGGGCCGAATAACCATGCTTATACCCCTAGGGCCTTTTCATTGGAAATATTCAAAACTATTACTTTGCTATTTGATATTATGGTTTGAATAAATAAAAGTATCAAAAAATTGGGTAATTTATTTTTAGTTTATTTTTTGTTTCTCACACTCGACTTTGGACCGCGCGGCACTAACAAAAATTAGAGGAAACAGTGCCAACCATCCTCTAGCAAGAGCCCGGAATCAAAAAAAATTATATTTCCATCCACACAAGGGCCAGTGTGCGATGGTATAACCGAAGAAACACATCGCCTTTTTGTAATAGATCGCAAATTGGGAACTTGTTACTGAATCGACACGGGAGCAGACATATCGGTGTTACCAAATAATACATTGCAAAGGCAACTTCGAACTTTTATGTATACACCCCAACCAGTAGAACTCCTGCAACAAACACATGCAACTGTGATGTCGCTACAACGTTATTTGACGTATATTGACATATATGACGTATATATATATATATATATATATATATATATATATATATATGACGAATATTGACTGTAGACTACGAGGTCGACATATTTAAGACTATATTGGCGACTAGACAAGACTAGGTCCAACTAGGCAAGATTTAACAAGACTAGTCAAGACTGGACAAGAATGAACAAGACTCGTCAAAACTGGACAAGATTGTGTAAGACAGAACAAGATTGGTCCAGACTGGATCAAAAGATTGGTGCAGACTGATTCAGCATTGTACAAGACTGGGCGAAATTGAATAAGACTGGACAAGATCGTTCAAAGCTAGAAAGGACTATGCAAGAGTAGACGAAAGTAGAGTTGGGACAAAACAAGATAGTTTGTTTTATGTTATTTAAGAAATAGATTTAGTATCATTGCTGAGTAAATGATAAACACAGCTGTTTAATAATTTGCATGCAAGAATCTAAAATAGAAAATTGTCAAATAAATTTCGGTTTGATATTTTAGAATTTACGTTTTCGGTAAAATATTTAGATCGCTGTCGGCACAATAAAATTTGCAAACTACCGTTTGTAGAATAAACAAAACAAAACTCGCAGTTATATTCCGCAGTTTCGCGAGTCACAATAACTCGAGGATAATTCAATTTTATGAAATTTACAGTCGCACTTGAACCCGTCATAAAAAAAATTTAGATTGTAAATATATGGAGAGCTCGTGCCAGGCACCGGGAACTTTTAATTGTCTTACTTTAGTGTCAAAACTTCTTCGTCAAACGGTTATTATTTCTTTAAACTGATATTAATTATGCTTTCCATGTTTACACATTCACAAATAAATAATCCATACAACTAGACCATTCCTAATTACATATTAACATTCAAAATAAATTTAACAAGCAGAAAAATCTATCTTCAATTTCAAATTGGAACTCCTAGTTACCTGTCTTTAATTAACTCATACATATTTGGATTAAACTTGGATTGGACCAATCCTTCCTGTACTTAAATTAAACTAAATGAACCAAATTAAACTAAATATGTACTTACAATCAATACTTGCTTTTGGCATATTGATATGAGGATCTTTTGGCCCAAATTAACGCAAGAAGATTATAATATATTACAATCTTCATAATATTATTTAGTTTATAACTATAAACCAAATAAATAATAGCAATCAATACTTGCTTATGGCATATTAACATGGGAATATCTTGACTCAAATTAACACATGAAGATTCAATTTGAACGTTGTTTGTACAAACTTGTTATAAAAATTTGCTTTAGTAGACAAAGTGTAATAAATATTTATTCCTTTCATATATTACAAACGAACTTCCCAATTTCACAAATAAATCCCATTTCTAAATCTACTTGGCCCAAAAATAACATTAAAATTACAATTAGTCATGCATGTGCGTTTCATTCAACAGTTCTTCCCGTGAAGACTCGACGATCTGTTTCCTCATTGTAGTCAGCTGCCTTAAGTAGTGGCTAGGACTGCAACTGGAAATCCGTTCTCGCTTGTATTTCCTTCTAGGCAAACTTCCGTAATCGGAAAACGCCGGATTACTGTCCAAACTAGAATCCTCGCCTAAACTCTGCTTGTAATTCCAGCCAGTCGTGATTGAAAACGGCTGCGGAAACTTGTGCAGATTATCATAAGCGGAATCTGATCCCTTACGCTCTGAAGATTTATCAACAAGTTTCTCAAGCCGATCGCAGGAATCCTCAACTAGAGATTCGAATTTGTTCACCGGAAAATCTTCAGTTTCCGTCGAGGTCTCACAACGTCTTACAGGAGAAGTTTGAGTTGTTGCGTAACAATTCGAAACTCTGTGTGATTTCTTGTGTTTATGTTCCTTCTTCCTTTTCGTCCTTGGTCTGTTAAGCCCTTGAACGTCGTTTACAGTAACTTGAACATCGTAACTTTGCTCGCTTGGTAAAGCACTTTCAAATTTGTTGGCAACTCTTGTTAGATTACTCATCAAGGTGGTGACTTCTTGCATGAAGCTGGACATTGCTTCGAACATCACTTCGCTTTTAATTGGAGGCTCGTTGAACCTCACCTTCTTCTTCTCGTAGTAGTAATTTAAAGAATCCGGAATGTTTTCAAATTCACTGAATACTGATTCATCGCTGCTATCCGAAGAAGGTTTCATAATCGATTTTAGAAAACTTGAAGACTCGCAATTCAACACAACCGGTGGGATACTAACCAGCGATTTTTCTAAGCACCTTTCGAAAATAACATTCGCCCTAAATCTTTCAGGCGCAGATTCGTAGAAAATCTTAACCCTTTCTCCCGAATCTTCCAAGCGAGTTTCCGTTGCGAAAATCGTTTGAAGATCAATCGAATCTACGGATTCTTCACAGAGTGGAATGAGAGAACAATTTGCAACACAAGAATCTTTAATGGTCGCACAAAAATCTTCGTTAACTTCAAATTCCTCGGGTATTGTATTAATACAAGCATACCTGACATCCTTCAATAGTTTCCTGCTTGAGTTTAGCGAAGAAGTGGAAGGTTCATGAAGATGCTGCTCTAGCGAATTGTGGTTACTTATCAAGTCAGGAGGAAAACTTAAGTTTGGCTGAGGATATTCCTCTTCTAAACTATCGTCTGAAAAATTATCGTTAGGTTTGTTGATGTAGTTATGGTTGATATTAATGTTAACTGAAGATGTGTAAATTGGGTTTGTGGTACATGGATGGATTATGATTTCGAATTTAGGTTCGGGTTGAGGTTGTAGGTATTTGGTGAAGGAGATCAAGGTCGGTTGTGATTTTGGTTCAAAGAGGTTTTCGGTTGAAGTTCCACAAGTTCTCGTCAGGATCAAACTGGATTTTTGGTCGAAATTTTCGTTTCCAAAAGAGTCTAAAAACGAACAATTAGTTCCTACATCGCTGGTCTCGATTACATCTGTTTCAATTTCCGCGTCTGTTATTTCCGCTAAGACAACTTTAAGATCATCAACATCCGTTGACATTTCTTTAACACGCAGAACTGGGAATAAATCGGTTTGAGTTTCTTCGTTCTTCCTGCGGTGTGCCTTTAAAGCTCTTTGAGTAAGTTCCTGAAGGCGCAAACGAGCATTCGAACAAATTGATAATTCTTTAGGAGGTTCGTTAGGTCTGTTAAAATCGTCGGTATCGTTGCTACTTCTTTCTTCTTAACTTTATTATACAATCTATGTGTAACCGCTGCTACTATTTGTGACCTAGGTTTAATAGTCATCCTTCTGTGACAGTTGACTTTGGATTTAGTTTCTGGTTTAACAGTTTTACCTTCGGTTATAACACTTTTTTACGGTTTGGGTAAAGGCTTGTCTGTTTTCTTTGGAGTTGTTTTCGCGGAAGGAATCGGTTTATCTAAAGATTGTTTACGAGAATTTGGAGGAGCAGACTTCTTAGCTTTGTCCGTTTTCCTATCGCCGGGTAAAACCTCATGAGAACCAAATATTTTCGAAGGTTTTGCATTCATTTTATGATCAACGCTGTATGTTCTTCTCAACGGCAAAGGCGTTTTAGGCTTAACGGTATTACTTGTAACTTCGATGACCGGTATAAGTTCCTCCTCGAACTTACCGCTGCAAAACTCTTCGCAACTTTGAAGAACCGGTAAATTTATAACTACGGGTTTTTCCAAAACGCAAACTTCTTCTTCGAAAAAAGCCTCACCGACAGCGTTGTCTTCCTCACTCAACAGACTAACACTTTCTTTCTCAAAACTATTATTAAACGAAGCCACTATCACAATTAAACTCAAGCTCATGCAATTTCTCTCAAGCAACAAAATTTTCTTCAGAAGTTTTCCATTCCGGTAAAAATTCCTTGTTGAACTGTAAACAAAAAGAATGGTATCCACCAGGTGTAATTGAGAAGGAAGAAACTTACATTAGCTTGGGCGAGGAGCTCCTGCAGCTTTGCCATTTCCGTTCGCAGCTCGCGAATTATTTTCTCCTTTGGATCCTCAATGACCATAGGCTGAACTACAATTTGCTTGGTCGTTTGCCCAAAACGGAATGTTACATTCCGTAGTTTCGCGAGTCACAATAACTCCGAGGATAATTCAAATTTATGAAACTTACAGTCGCACTTACGAACCCGTCATACAAAATTTAAGATTATAAATATATGGAGAACACGTGCCAGGCATCGAGAACTTTTAATTGTCTTACTTCAGTGTTCAAACTTCTTCGTCAAACGGTTATTATTTCTTTAAACCGATATTGCTTACTTTTTTTTATATTGATACATGCTTTCCATGTTTTCACATTCACAAATAAATAATCCATACAACCAGATTCCTAATTACATATTAACATTCAAAATAAATTTAACAATCAGAAAAATCTATCTTCAATTTGAAATTGGAACTCCTAGTTATCTGTCTTTAATTACATCATTAATACTTGGATTAAACTTGGATTGATTTGACCAATCCTTTCAGTAATTAAATTAAACTAAATGAACCAAATCATACTAAATGTGTAATTGCAATCTATACTTGCTTTTGGCATATTGATATGAGGATGTTTTGGCCCAAATTAACGCAGGAAGATTATAATATATTACAATCTTCATAATATTATTTAGTTTATAATTATAAACCAAATAAATAATAGCAATCAATACTTGCTCATGGCATATTAACATGGGAATGTCTTGACTCAAATTAACTCATGAAGATTCAATTTGAGCCTTGTTTGTACAAATGTGTTATAGAAATTTGCTTTAGTAGACAAAGTGTAATAAATATTTATTCCTTTCATATATTACAAACGAACTTCCCAATTTCACAAATAAATCCCATTTCTAAATCTACTTGGCCCAAAAATAACATTAAAATTACAATTAGTCATGCATGTGCGTTTCATTCAACAGTTCTTCCCGTGAAGACTCGACGATCTGTTTCCTCATTGTAGTCAGCTGCCTTAAGTAGTGGCTAGGACTGCAACTGGAAATCCGTTCTCGCTTGTATTTCCTTCTAGGCAAACTTCCGTAATCGGAAAACGCCGGATTACTGTCCAAACTAGAATCCTCGCCTAAACTCTGCTTGTAATTCCAGCCAGTCGTGATTGAAAACGGCTGCGGAAACTTGTGCAGATTATCATAAGCGGAATCTGATCCCTTAGGCTCTGAAGATTTATCAACAAGTTTCTCAAGCCGATCGCAGGAATCCTCAACTAGAGATTCGAATTTGTTCACCGGGAAATCTTCAGTTTCCGTCGAGGTCTCACAACGTCTTACAGGAGAAGTTTGAGTTGTTGCGTAACAATTCGAAACTCTGTGTGATTTCTTGTGTTTATGTTCCTTCTTCCTTTTCGTCCTTGGTCTGTTAAGCCCTTGAACGTCGTTTACAGTAACTTGAACATCGTAACTTTGCTCGCTTGGTAAAGCACTTTCAAATTTGTTGGCAACTCTTGTTAGATTACTCATCAAGGTGGTGACTTCTTGCATGAAGCTGGACATTGCTTCGAACATCACTTCGCTTTTAATTGGAGGCTCGTTGAACCTCACCTTCTTCTTCTCGTAGTAGTAATTTAAAGAATCCGGAATGTTTTCAAATTCACTGAATACTGATTCATCGCTGCTATCCGAAGAAGGTTTCATAATCGATTTTAGAAAACTTGAAGACTCGCAATTCAACACAACCGGTGGGATACTAACCAGCGATTTTTCTAAGCACCTTTCGAAAATAACATTCGCCCTAAATCTTTCAGGCGCAGATTCGTAGAAAATCTTAACCCTTTCTCCCGAATCTTCCAAGCGAGTTTCCGTTGCGAAAATCGTTTGAAGATCAATCGAATCTACGGATTCTTCACAGAGTGGAATGAGAGAACAATTTGCAACACAAGAATCTTTAATGGTCGCACAAAAATCTTCGTTAACTTCAAATTCCTCGGGTATTGTATTAATACAAGCATACCTGACATCCTTCAATAGTTTCCTGCTTGAGTTTAGCGAAGAAGTGGAAGGTTCATGAAGATGCTGCTCTAGCGAATTGTGGTTACTTATCAAGTCAGGAGGAAAACTTAAGTTTGGCTGAGGATATTCCTCTTCTAAACTATCGTCTGACAAATTATCGTTAGGTTTGTTGATGTAGTTATGGTTGATGTTAATGTTAACTGAAGATGTGTAAATTGGGTTTGTGGTACATGGATGGGTTATGATTTCGAATTTAGGCTCGGGTTGAGGTTGTAGGTATTTGGTGAAGGAGATCAAGTTCGGTTGTGATTTTGGCTCAAAGAGGTTTTCGGTTGAAGTTCCACAAGTTCTCGTCAGGATCAAACTGGATTTTTGGTCAAAATTCTCGTTTCCAAAAGAGTCTAAAAACGAGCAATTAGTTCCTATATCGCTGGTCTCGATTACATCTGTTTCAATTTCTGCGTCTGTTATTTCCGCTAAGACAACCTTAAGATCATCAACATCCGTTGACATTTCTTTAACACGCAGAACTGGGAATAAATCGGTTTGGGTTTCTTCGTTCTTCCTGCGGTGTGCCTTTAAAGCTCTTTGAGTAAGTTCCTGAAGGCGCAAACGAGCATTCGAACAAATTGATAATTCTTTTGGAGGTTCTTTAGGTCTGTTAAAATCGTCGGTATCAGTTGCCACTTCTTTCTTCTTAACTTTATTATACAATCTATGTGTAACCGCTGCTACTATTTGTGATCTAGGTTTAATAGTCATCCTTCTGTGAGAGTCGACTTTGGATTTAGTTTCTGGTTTAACAGATTTACCTTCGGTTATAACACTTTTTTCCGGTTTGGGTAAAGGCTTGTCTGTTTTCTTTGGAGTTGTTTTCGCGGAAGGAATCGGTTTATCCAAAGATTGTTTACGAGAATTTGGAGGAACAGACTTCTTAACTTTGTCCGTTTTGCTATCGCCTGGTAAAACCTCATGGGAGCCAAATATTTTCGAAGGTTTTGCATTCATTTTATGATCAACGCTGTATGTTCTTCTCAACGGCAAAGGCGGTTTAGGCTTAACGGTATTACTTGTAACTTCCATGACCGGTATAAGTTCCTCCTCGAACTTACCGCTGCAAAACTCTTCGCAACTTTGAAGAACCGGTAAATTTATAACTACGGGTTTTTCCAAAACGTAAACTTCTTCTTCGAATGAAACCTCGCCGACAGCGGTGTCTTCCTCACTCAACACACTAACACTTTCTTCCTCAAAACTATTATTAAACGAAGCCACACCACTGTCACAATTAAACTCAAGCTCTTCCAATTTCTCCCAAGCAATAAAATTTTCTTCAGAAGTTTTCCTTTCCGGTAAAAATTCCTTGTTGAACTGTAAATTAAAAAAATGTTATCCACTTAGGAGTAATTGAGAAGGAAGAAACTTACATTAGCTTGGGCGAGCAGCTCCTGGAGCTTTGCTATTTCCGTTCGCAGCTCGCGAATTATTTTCTCTTTTGGATCCTCAATGACCATAGGCTGAACTACTATTTGTTTGGCCGTTTGCCCAAAACGCAATGTGTTTACCGTCTCGTTGTAGCAAGTGCTTGAAGGGGAAATAGCTGAAATAAATTTTATGTTTAATAATTTACCTGTTTAAAAAATTTACTGCTTTACTGGAAATTAATATTGTCTTTGAATTTCCTCCTAACGTGTCCTTTAACAGCCATGTCAAAATCGAATCTCTGTACGGTATGAAACGTTTCCTGATTAATCGCGTTGATCTACTGCCATCAGCTGCAAATTAAACATTTCAAGTATTGAAATGATTGATTAATAAATATTTTATACCTAAAGCTGAGATTACATTTCTTAGTGCGACGAGGCTTTTGTTGATGTTGGCGCCTTCCCTGAATAGGGGTGTTGTGTGGGATCGGCTGCCCGCGCGTTCGCTTCCCGCCAAGTCAACGAGTCGTAATTTTACGCCGCCGATGCAGGTTATTGTGAAGACGGAATGGCTGCGGCTTGATCGAGGGTTTATGTTCGTCGTGGCGATTCTTCGATTTGCATTGCCGATTTGGAGATAGTTTAGCAAATCTGTTGAATCGACTGCTTTCCTTTCAGTTAATCCTGTAAAATAAATGTCTTGAGGTCTTTAAGTCTATTCCATAATGTATTTTAGAAGCGAGAGAATGCCTTTTTCCTTTCTCTTAGGTTTTTCTTAGGTTTGATGAATTCAAAGAAAGCTATTTGCAGATTTAAAATTTCGTTTATATACTCGCAAACATGAACACAAGTAAATTATTGTATGTGAAGGAAACCATTATTATAATCGTGTGTAAAAGTATCCAAATTTAATTATTAAACGATTTATGTTTGTCGTTACTATGGCAACAAATCGCTAAAAACATTATAATAAATTTTCTGTATTTAATAATAAAATTTTCAAATATTAAAATTGAATTAAATTTTCTTTATTTGAATCAAGAAGTCTCCGCCTCTCAGTCTGGATTCTGATCTGATATAAATTAACCTAACCATAACCTAATTTAGATTAAATCTAGGTTAACCTAGATTACATTGACAAAGACCAAATAGTGTTCCCGCCATTGTGGGTTTTTACTAGTTATCAATTTTTACCACGGAGGCGCTGAACTTTCTAACCTTATTGTGTCACTGATTTGAAGTATTTTTTCTGTCAATATTATCGGTGAGAAACATTGTTTTTTTGTAGATTCAACAGTATTTACACGCTTCGTAGATAATAGTATATTTTGCAACTAGTGCGGTAAGTTGTCAATTGGTCACGAGAGCGAAATTGACAATGACACACTCACATCGCTCGTGCGCCCATTCGCTCAAGAGGGGAATTGACAATACCGCCCGTGTTGCAAATAATATTTTTTATTACTCATGCGAGGGGAAGTATCTTACAAGTTTGGGATCCAGGGGCAATCAAAAAAAAAAATTAAGAATTTGCTTTTTCAATTGTCTCCGGTGGTGTGGATTTGTCATAAGAACTCTCATCAGCCTCCGGTATCACCATATAATTTACACTCATTGTTAAAAACGTTTTCTTTACTTTATATTTTGTAATGAAACAAAATTTCTGTCACTTTCACGTCACTTTTTAGGGTTCCGTATCGAAAACGGAACCCTTATAGGATCACTTTGTTGTCCGTCTGTCTCTCTGTCCGTCTGTCTGTCTGTCAAGACCATTTTCCTCAGGAACGCGTAGAGGTAACAAGTTGAAATTTGTATCAAATACTCGGGTCTGCGGTCTCTTTCAGCTGTGAAAAAATCAAACTTGTAAGTCAACGCGATCAAAAGATATGACCGTTTCGCATATTTTGTGATTTTACAAGAGAATCAAAACCTATAGGGTACTTCCCGTTGACATAGAATCATGAAATTTGGCAAGAAGCGGTGTCTTACAGCACATGTAAAGGGAAAAATCTTAAAACCGTATATATGTAGTTTAATTACAAGAAAAATGCGAATTTACTATTAGAAACTTATGAAAATACACTAATGGTGTCGTAGTGGTATTGTCAGGCTCCAGAATCATATGGGTTGCATACAGTTAGATCCTTTTTATTTAGATAATTTTTCTTTATAATCTACATATACTTAAATCACGTACGCCCTATATTTTTTGGTAGTCAATTGCCCAAAAGCAGTCAATTGAACAACTGAATGTTAAGAGTATCGAAATAGATCTAGAAATAGTTAATATATTAGTTTATATTAGATCTAGAAATAGTTAGATCTTAATAAAAGTTAGTGAATAAGTGTTATACTAAAATAAAGTTTTCTTTTTATAAGTTTAAAAATATTCGAGTTATTTAAAAAACATACTCTGTATACCTTTATACAGGGTATATAGGTATACAGGCAAAATTGAGCAGTAAAAACAAATAGTGAAGTTCCAGAACCCCTAAACACTCATAGTGAATGGGGGATGTATGGTAATAAAATATAGAGTAGAATTCCATCGTACGACAGCGACATCTTGAGGTTATGCTTGCAGCGGTACTAAGATGGTCGTGATTTCAGGAGGGCCACTTGTCAAGTTAACTGAATGTGCTTGCTACGTCCTCAACAAAAAAAATACTTTACTTAAAAGTTTGTACGAAACCCTCGGTGCGCGAGTCACAACTCGCACTTGGCCGGTTTTTTAATATTGAGGTCTTGATTGTGTTTATTTTATTGTTTTTTTTTAAATGTAGCTTAATTGAATTTTTTCGTGCGTTACCCAAGTTATGTGGCAATACAACAAAAAATTTCTCGGACTAAAAAACATTTCTCGGACTAAAAAACGTGCGCCAAGATAGTACTTTTAACGCATGAGTAATAAAAAATATTGTATGATACAAGTGTATGTTGTATGATACAAGTGTATATCGTATGATACAAGTGTGTGAAGAAGGGCTTTTGTGCACTCACTGCGATTAAAGCTTCGCAACTCATGATCCAAAAGCCCTTCTTCACACACTTCTATCATAAACAGTTTATGATAGAACCATTTAATTTAATTTTTTTTGTAATTCTGAAAGTGTTTCTTGTTTGAGATATTGTTGAATTGGTCATAAAATAATGAAATAAGTTTACGTAATTTCAATGCATAGCTACTTATTAGAAGATGTAATGTTATTACCTAAAAATGCTGGTGTGCATGAAATGTTTTTTATAATGTGAGAATTTATGAAAATTGTGTGAACTATCCAGAAATTATGCAAAGAAAACAATGATAAATAAATCTTCTTCTGTGGAAATATTGTAAAGTTTTCCAAAGCAAAACCAAGATAATAATTTATTATATTTGAGGATTTATTACATTCATTTCTGCATTTCTTAACTAGGGCTACCGACCTGGAGGTCGTTTCGCCCCTATTCTTGATTATTTGGTCCAAAAGTTAAAAATTGAAAGAAATGTTGAAATTTTTAAATTTTCTAAAAGAAATAGAAGTTTAAAAGGCTTTATGAAAGTTTCATTTGGAAACAGGAATTGGTGGCGAGAAAGTTTGGTGGCGACTTACCCTGAACATAAGGTCCTTTCTTTGGATGCTCCCTGACCTTCAAGGAAACATTTTGATCAGCGCTTACTTCTGGATGCAACAGATCTCTCACTTTCTCGTTATAAATTTCCAAATAACTTAACAAAAACAAATTAATTAATTACAACAATCTAGTCTTGTCTGTTTGGTGTAGTCTCCCTAGTCTTGACTATCTAGTCATGTTTGTCTTGTCTTGCCTGTCTACTCTTGTCTGTTTAGTCTTGTCTGTCTAGTCTTGTCCGTCTAGTCTAGTCTGTCTAGTCTTGGCTATCTAGTCTCGTCTGTCTAGTCTCGTCTGCCTAGTCTCGTCTGTCTAATCTCGTCTGCCTAGTCTCGTATGTCTAGTATCGTCTGTCTAGTATCGTCTGTCTAGTATCGTCTGTCTAGTATCGTCTGTCTAGTCTCGTCTGTCTAGTTTCGTCTGTCTAGTTTCGTCTGTCTAGTTTCGTCTGTCTAGTTTCGTCTGTCTAGTTTCGTCTGTCTAGTCTCGTCTGTCTAGTCCTGTCTGTCTAGTCTTGTCTGTCTAGTCTTGTCTGTCTAGTCTTGTCTGTCTAGTCTTGTCTGTCTAGTCTTGTCTGTCTAGTCTTGTCTGTCTAGTCTTGTCTGTCTAGTCTTGTCTGTCTAGTCTTGTCTGTCTAGTCTTGTCTGTCTAGTCTTGTCTGTCTAGTCTTGTCTGTCTAGTCTTGTCTGTCTAGTCTTGTCTGTCTAGTCTTGTCTGTCTAGTCTTGTCTGTCTAGTCTTGTCTGTCTAGTCTTGTCTGTCTAGTCTTGTCTGTCTAGTCTTGTCTGTCTAGTCTTGTCTGTCTAGTCTTGTCTGTCTAGTCTTGTCTGTCTAGTCTTGTCTGTCTAGTCTTGTCTGTCTAGTCTTGTCTGTCTAGTCTTGTCTGTCTAGTCTTGTCTGTCTAGTCTTGTCTGTCTAGTCTTGTCTGTCTAGTCTTGTCTGTCTAGTCTTGTCTGTCTAGTCTTGTCTGTCTAGTCTTGTCTGTCTAGTCTTGTCTGTCTAGTCTTGTCTGTCTAGTCTGTCTAGTCTTGTCTGTCTAGTCTTGTCTGTCTAGTCTTGTCTGTCTAGTCTTGTCTGTCTAGTCTTGTCTGTCTAGTCTTGTCTGTCTAGTCTTGTCTGTCTAGTCTTGTCTGTCTAGTCTTGTCTGTCTAGTCTTGTCTGTCTAGTCTTGTCTGTCTAGTCTTGTCTGTCTAGTCTTGTCTGTCTAGTCTTGTCTGTCTAGTCTTGTCTGTCTAGTCTTGTCTGTCTAGTCTTGTCTGTCTAGTCTTGTCTGTCTAGTCTTGTCTGTCTAGTCTTGTCTGTCTAGTCTTGTCTGTCTAGTCTTGTCTGTCTAGTCTTGTCTGTCTAGTCTTGTCTGTCTAGTCTTGTCTGTCTAGTCTTGTCTGTCTAGTCTTGTCTGTCTAGTCTTGTCTGTCTAGTCTTGTCTGTCTAGTCTTGTCTGTCTAGTCTTGTCTGTCTAGTCTTGTCTGTCTAGTCTTGTCTGTCTAGTCTTGTCTGTCTAGTCTTGTCTGTCTAGTCTTGTCTGTCTAGTCTTGTCTGTCTAGTCTTGTCTGTCTAGTCTTGTCTGTCTAGTCTTGTCTGTCTAGTCTTGTCTGTCTAGTCTTGTCTGTCTAGTCTTGTCTGTCTAGTCTTGTCTGTCTAGTCTTGTCTGTCTAGTCTTGTCTGTCTAGTCTTGTCTGTCTAGTCTTGTCTGTCTAGTCTTGTCTGTCTAGTCTTGTCTGTCTAGTCTTGTCTGTCTAGTCTTGTCTGTCTAGTCTTGTCTGTCTAGTCTTGTCTGTCTAGTCTTGTCTGTCTAGTCTTGTCTGTCTAGTCTTGTCTGTCTAGTCTTGTCTGTCTAGTCTTGTCTGTTAGTCTTGTCTGTCTAGTGTTGTCTGTCTAGACTTGTCTGTCTAGTCTTGTCTGTCTAGTCTTGTCTGTCTAGTCTTGTCTGTCTAGTCTTGTCTGTCTAGTCTTGTCTGTCTAGTCCTGTCTATCTAGTCTTGTCTGTCTAGTCTTGTCTGTCCAGTCTTGTCTGTCTAGTCTTGTCTGTCTAGTCTTGTCTGTCTAGTCATGTCTGTCTAGTCTTGTCTGTCTAGTCTTGTCTGTCTAGTCTTGTCTGTCTAGTCTTGTTTGTCTAGTCTTGCCTGTATAGTCTTGTCTGTCTATTCTAGTCATATTAGTCTATTCTTGCCTGTCTAGTTTGGTTTGTTTAATCTTGGCTGTTATTATAGAATATGAAGAACAAATAAAACTTGTTTCACTAAGATTTAATTAGTAAGTCCACATGCGAAAAATATCCATAATTGGAGAAAATAAAAATTGCAAAAATATAATTAGCAAAAAACGTTCACACATACGCACATATTTTGTTTAACAGCAAATAAGAAAAGAAATAAAGCGTTTTATTATAATACGCGATTATGTCGGAGTTGCGTGTCGCGAATGAACCATCAAGACCGGATCACGAATGAACGTCGGGCCGGGAAGGCGACTGCGGATTTTCCCCGGAGTTCTCGACGCTTTCCCACCGAGCCGACGTGAATAAATAAAAACTTGTTGGCAAGTTTCGGGAGCAAAAGTGATTTCCACGGTTCCGTTGCCGTTGTGTGCACGAAATCAAATTTCACGAAATCCATACGACAATCGCAATCGTTTCCGCCTCGCGAAACACTCGCCGCAAAATATATTTATTACTTTTTGCACACCAAGTTGCAATTCCGATTCAATGCACACCCTATTTAAAATAATTATTCCCTTCAAAAACTTGAAATGTTCAATATATTCATAACTTTTTTATTCCCTCAATCCATGATAAAAACTTTATGGTAAAGCTAATTTATTTAGTTTATATACAAATAGATTGTCTATATACTTTAGTTTACGTTGACAAAGTCATTTTAATTTAGGGTTTTTTACGACTAGTATAACTAGGTCAAATAGACCTTTTCACAGTTGAATTTTTTTGCGTCAATTTTGCGTCACATGCGTTATGTTTTCGGGCAGTTTCTTGACGTATAACCAGTGAAAATAGACCCTTCATAAGTTGAATTTTTTTTATGTGCATGCGTCAATTACCGCCATGTTTTCGGGCATTTTTTTGACGTATAACCAGTGAAAATAGACCTTTTCATAATTGAAATTTTGGATGCGCATGCGTCAATTACCGCCTTGCTTTCGGGCACTTTTTTGACGTATTCTTCTTCTATGTGCGCCGTATTCTCTCTGTCTCGCCGTACTCTCGCGCATATTTGTGGAACGCATCATCACACTAATATGCGGGACCTAGCAATTTATCGCCGGTTCCGAACGGCACTATTTGAGAGGTTTTTCTAGGCAGAATTACTCGTGGTAGTTTGCCATTGCTATCCACGAGGTGACCACAAGTTGGAAACTAGATTAAATTAAAAAAAAAATTGTGGATAAAACTTATAGAGAATTTAGTTGCCTTTAGAGTGATGATAAATTAAACCATGTACGACTAGTCTAATTAGGTGAAATTATGGAAAAACTTACCTCAAGAAGGTAAGATTTATGCGCATGCGTCAATTCTCGCCGTGTTTCAGGGCATTTATTTGACGTATAACCAGTGAAAATAACAAAATGTGCCCGAAACTTTCATATTCCCGCCTTTTAAACAAGGCGGACGCGCATGCGCTTAACTAACCGTAAATGGGTCTATTAGGAAAAAACTTGAGAAAGGACATATAAAATTAACTTAACTTTGACAGACTGTAACTTGGAAACTAGATGAAATTTAGAAAAATGTTGTGAATAAAACTTGCAGAGAATTTAATTTTCTTTAAAGTGATGTAAATTTAGTCTTTGTGCGACTAGTCTATTAGGTGAAAAACTTGATGGAGGATTTAGAAGATAAGAATTTGACTTGTCTTAACTTTGAGGGTCTATATCTTGGAAACCACGCGAAATTTCGCGAAAATTAGCGAATAAAACTTGTAGATAGTTTAGTTGTCTTTAGAGTGATTTTAATTAAACATTTGTACAACTGGGTTAACAAGGTGAAATTAGTGAAAAACTTGAGGTAGGCTCAAAAAGGTTAGATTTAATCTTAATTTTGGCAGTCTGCATCTTGGAAACTTGACGAATTACTCCAAAATTTAACAAATAAAATTTGTGGAGAAATCAATTGTCTTTTAATAAATGTTAATTTAGTTTGTTTGCGACTAGTCTAACTAGGTGAAACCCGGTCTTTTTTTTCCCGGTCGGAAGTTTTGTCTAGTCCTGCCGGGTCGTGAATTGTCTTAATTTATATTATTTTCGAAGCATAAAGGCCGATTCTCATATACACGACACTCAGCTACGCGACGTCACGCGACATCGGCTGTCAAATAATGATTATATTGTTTTAAATGGGCACGTTCTCACTATGGCTACGCGACTTTACTACCCCATTTAAAACAATGTAATCATTATTTGGCAGGAGATGTCGCACGACGTCGTGTAGCTGAGTGTCGCGCATATGGGAATCGACCTTTAGGATTCATTTTATTCAGAAAATTAAAAGTTTTAGCAAATCGAAAGTCTAGGTCTGATGTTATTGAACCGGAAACTGTCATAAGATAACACGTTTGTCGCATAATAACTAATTGTTGGAAATGTTAGGAATTTTTTTTTAAATTTCGTTTTTGTGGAGGTGAGTTATAAATAAAACGGTTATTAAAAGTTTTATCAATTCGCCAAGTAATCCAAGAAGTTTCCGAAAGCAATTTTTGGAATGTTCGGCTGAAAGTTTCCAGCGCGCAGATTGAAATTTTTGGGATGATCCGCGATCGATATATAATTATATCAAACGCGTGTCCTTGCATGTAAAGTGTGAGAATGCACGGCATTTACGTAAAGATAATCCACCGCTGATTTAATATTTGATAACTTTCACACTAACAGTAATACGATGATTTTATGGACATTTATTGTTTATCTGTTTAAAAAAGTGATTATATGCTTGGGTTAGGTTAGTTTATGTTAGGTTAGGTTTTGGTGTTTTTTTTCTTAACGCGTACCAAATTGCCACTAGAGAGCTGAAGATTCGAAATCCTAGTTTGTGCCCTAGCTCTGACATGATGGAAAAAATCTACACCGACCTATTTCCAATCCATCCAACACGCACCTGGAAAAAACTGGAATGTAGGGAAGTACTGGAATTAACCACAGAGGAACTAACAGTGGCCAGCAATCGGCTCAAAACAGGCAGAACACCAGGCCCGCATATGATTCCATCGGAAATCATCAAAACTGCATGCAGCGCTGTACCTCACTACGTTGTTGTAAATATTAAGAATTGAACGCTAGAACTGGAAAAGAGCTAGACTAAAGGTTGATACCCATATGCGCGACACTCAGCTACGCGACGTCGTGCGATATCGCCTGTCAAATAATGAGTACTTGTTTTAAATGGGCACGAATGCTCATTTTCGATAGCCATAGTGAGAACGTGCCCATTTAAAACAATGTAATCATTATTTGACAGGCGATGTCGTGTGACGTCGCGTATCTGAGTGTCGCGCATATGAGAATAGGCCATAATACTGCTACGAAAAAGCGACAAGCCGCTTAACGAAACAACGTCCTACAATCTGTCTCCCGTTCCCTGTCTACTGAACACTGCAGGCAAATTATTGGAACACCTGCTAATAAGGATGAACGAAGAATTGAAAAATGGGGAAATCTCGCAGATAAGCAGTGCGGCTTTAGGGAAGGGCGATCCACAATCGATTCGCTAAAAAAAGTTGTGGCCATCGCAGATGCCGCCAGGAAGGGTACCTGGAGAACCAGAAAGATATGCGCATTAATTACTCTCGATGTGCGCTATGCGTTTAATTCGAACGAATTATGAACGAAGTCACGCGACGTAACTTCCCACCGTACTTGATATCTATGATATATAGTTACCAAAATTTCGCTTAGCTTACGTTATTTTCATTAATTTCGAGTTATTTTCGTATTTTGAGAAAAATAAGGGTTTCACATTGTTCAAGGTGAATTATCACCAAATTTACAGACTAAAAATCACTAGTTATCAAGTTTTCTACCAACATCTCCACAAAATTTGAAACAAATCCCCAAATTAGTTTTTGAGAAAATTTAAATGTTTCAAATCTGATTTTCAAGGTGGAATTTACAAAAAACTGCAATTATTTGCTGAAATAAATATTAAAATATTGGCAAAATTTGCAAAATGTTCTGGAACAGTTCTACCAACAGCTCCACAAAATTTAAAACAAATCCCCAAATTAGTTTTTGAGAAGATTAGGTTTGAAAACTTGTTTGAAAACAATGTTTCTAAAATTGCTTTATATTGACATGTCACTATTTACTGTTACCCAATACTTAGATGCGAAATGCCTCAAATATTTTTTTAAATTCGATAACACAAAAAGATTCTCTAGCGACCCCTCTGGGGGACCTATGGTTTGCGCACCACTGTGTTAAACGATACCGAGTGAAGCTAAGGTGGAGGGGTTTTAGTGGGTATGCTGGCCTCTAAGAACCGGACGGCAGCAGTAAGTTGCAATAACCCAACGGCGTCTTCTGAAATTAAGGGAAGGAGACGTAACTTAGGCGCAGGATGAGGGAGAACCCAAGCATATGTTAAACGATACCGAGTGGAGCCAGGCGCAGAGGGTGTTTGTTAGTGGGTATGCTGGCCACTAAGAACTTGGACATAAGGCCCCACACAGGGGCAGTTTTGGTGTCTAGGTTAGGGTATGCAATTACGATAGGTTTATCGACATTCATCCTGGAAAAAGTAATATTCTATAAGAAGTTTGCTTTTATAGTCATGTTTGACCAACGAATATGAAATAAGAAGGTTTTGATTTTGTTTCAAGGTTAATTACTACCAAGTTGACGTATAAAAAAATCACTTGCTAACAAGATTTCCTACAAAAAAATTGAATTCTCTACAAGTTTTGCTTGAAACGTTTTCCAAAATTTCGCTTAGCTTACGTTATTTTCATTAATTTTCGAGTTATTTTCGTATTTTGAGACAAGAAAAATATAATATAAATTAAACAAAAATAAAGGTTTTGACTGCCACGCTCATTGCCGAATATTCGGCCTCCCAATATTCGGCGCGACTTTTACGTAAACTGCGCAACTTTCGAAAAATAGGAGTATATTCATTATTTACCTAGCGCATTATTTCTTGTTTTATTGCACGGTTTATATTTCAGACGGTTTTTATTTAGTATTTCGTAGATATAAACTTGATATAAATAAGTCGGATCTTATTTTTAGTAGGCATACATTATATTTACCTATTAAATATCTTTAGAATTCAGAAGTTAATCCAGAAAAATAGAAGTTTAAACTAGTAATGTTCGGTAATTTCATTTTTTGGGTTCCGTGATAGTTAACTCGTATCAATCCGGTTTGTTGGTTCACATACTGGTACTAATATTGCAAAAGAACTGAATGGTATTGCAAAAAGATGGTATATATCTCATATCAAGATACATTTATTTGTCAACGACAGTGAAGCCAATACGATAAAAGGTGTACGAGACGCAGAATATGATTCTGCCAGGTGTTTCATTCTTTCACTAAAACGAGCTATAGAGGAATCGCTAAAATCTTAAACGGAAATAACACAGATGGTAGCTGCTGCAAGATGAATTGTTACACATTTTAACCACTCAGGTATAGTAGAAGAAAAGCTCAAATCCATTCGACAGGAACTTGACTTGCCAAACCACCAATTAGTGCCAGATGTAAGCACACGTTGGAATTCTACATACTATTTAATGGAGTGATTATTAGAACAAAATCGAGCTGTTTATTTATACATAACTGATCATGAATCATTAAACAATCTCCTTCTTAGTGGTTGTTACTGGATCAATGTATCAAAGTTCTCAAATCATTTGAAGAGATAACAAAAATAACTAGCTCGAGTATTTCTTGTATCTCCAAAGTGATTCCAAACATTGCTACATTATTGAAATACCTGGGAAAGGAAGAGACAGCAAATAGAACACCAAGTTTGCTGAAAAAGAGATCTTCAATACAAGCTGAGCTAGAAACACGGTATAACCTTGATAAACATGACAAAGGAACAACACAAAGAGAACAAAACAAAAAATTCTGTTAGAAGCTCTGAAAATGAATTGTGATGTGTCTTGTAGTACCGATAATGATTCTTCTCCACTTTGTAAAAAAAATACATACCAATGAAAATGTCGCTACAGAAAACATGGAGAAAGATGAGGATGTGGTAAAGAAAAGTGCTTTTGCAAATGAGATTCATTTTTATCTAAAAACGGCTCGCCTAGATAGTACAACAGACCTTTACAAGTGGTGGTCAGCAAACGTACAGCAGTATCTAAAACTGACAGAATTCGTAGAAATGTATCTATCACCCAATAGCAGTGTATACTTTTAGAGGCTATTTTCAGAAGCAGGTATAGTTTATGAGGAAAAGCGCAATCGGAAAAAATAGTTCACAACTTACATTCATCACAACTTACCTCTGATAAATTTTAAGTATTAATAAATTGTAATATTTTGTTGTCAAAATATAATCATTTGAATAATTTGTGTGATTGTTTTTTCATTTTTGGTATTCGGTATTCGGCCGAATAGTTAACAATATTCGGCCGAATACCGAATATTATAAAAATAGCCGAATATGCCGAATACCGAATAGATACCGAATATTCGTGGCATCTCTAGTTTTGACATTGTTCTAGGTGAATTATTACCAAACTTACAGAATAAAAATCACTAGTTATCAAGTTTTCTTATAGGAAATTTAATTCCCTATAAGTTTAATTTGAAACATTTTACAAAATTTCGCTTAGTTTACGAGTTATTTTCATTTATTTGAGACAAGAAAAATAAATAAAAAATAAGGGTTTTGTCTTCGTCCAAGTTTAATTATTACCAAAGTTACAGACTGAAAACCACTAGATAACACGTTTCTTATAGAGAATTTAATTCTCTACAAGTTTTATTTGAAACATTTTTAAAAATTTCGCTTACTTTCCATCTTATTAGCGAGACTCCACAGCGTTGTAAAAAACTGGAAGAAAAATACATCAAAACTCTTTGGAATGACGATCGCTTGAATTTAGAATTACAATTTGTAACTGATGGGAGCAATATAGGCCCAACAAAATACTTGGTGGGATGTATATAGGCCCACCCAAAATATTTTTATCTTTCTCTTACGTTCTTTTGTCGAGGTGTAGTTAGTTCTGGTTCTGAATTTCTCTGCAAATGACGGTGTAAATGTCCCTTATGTGTCCAATAACCTGGAGATCTCTTTCAATTTATTACCACCAGATAAGGTTTCTTATAGGAAAATTAATACTCTACAAGTTTTATTTACAACATTTTTCAAGATTTCACTTTGTTTCCGAGTTATTTGCCAATGTTCGGGACAAGAAACATAGCTAACAATAATAATGTTTAAGACATTGTTCAAGGTTGATTATTACTAACATGACAGATTTTTTTTTGTGGGGGTCGTTTGGCTGCAAAGCCTTTGTGCACTGCGACCAACTTGATCTATTGTGCTTTAACATGACAGATAAAAGTCACTAAATAACAAGGTTTCTTATAAGAAATTTAATTCTCTAAGTTTTTTCCAAGTTTAATTCGAAATATTTTTCAAAATTTCGATTAATCTCCGAGTTATTACTGACCAGAACAACTAAATAACAAATCCACACAGAAACGGTCGAAACGGTCTATCTAAGTCGGCACATAATACAGTCGACACATTTCACAAGAATACAGAGCGATAAATAGGCTTGATAAATGAGCTTAAATAGGCCCAAATATAGGCTTAAAGAGGCCCAAACATCAAGCAATAAATCGCCAGGATATGACCCAATAGACTTTTTCATAGTTGAATTTTTTTATGCGCATGCGTCAATTTCCGCCATGTTTTCGGGCACTTTTTTGACGTAACCAGTGAAAATAACCAGTGAAAATAACAAAATGTGCCCGAAACTTTCATATTCTCGCCTTTTAAACTTGGCAGACGCGCATGCGCTTAAATAGCCGTAAAAAGGTCTATTCTTGCTGAGCTTCTCACTAGAGATGAGCATGGGGTCCCATCGACCCATCCCATCCCATCCCATCCAATCCAATCCCATCCATTCCCATCGCATCCCATCCCATCCCATCCCATCCAATCCCATCCCATCCCATCCCATCCCATCCCATCCCATCCCATCCCATCCCATCCCATCCCATCCCATCCCATCCCATCCCATCCCATCCCATCCCATCCCATCCCATCCCATCCCATCCCATCCCATCCCATCCCATCCCATCCCATCCCATCCCATCCCATCCCATCCCATCCCATCCCATCCCATCCCATCCCATCCCATCCCATCCCATCCCATCCCATCCCATCCCATCCCATCCCATCCCATCCCATCCCATCCCATCCCATCCCATCCCATCCCATCCCATCCCATCCCATCCCATCCCATCCCATCCCATCCCATCCCATCAGTCCATGGGATGGGATGAGTGGCATAAACGTCGCGTGGGATGTGATGGGATGGAACGACAATTTTTTATAGGACAGAGAGGGACGAGTTTTGATAATCTAGTAAATCAAGTTTGTGCATACTTAATTGCTTCCATATAAAAAGCTCTTTATTTTGATTTCAATTTAATTTTGTTTTTCTGCAGTGCATATCTTTTTTGTATGCGGTTTAGTTGTGTTTTTGACGACGCGCCGCCGCAGTCTGTCGGTTACCGAATCGCGCTTGCGCAGTTCAGCTAGTATTTTTCTTTTGTGAAACAGTAAAGTGCTATTTTAACCTTGAAAATTGTGCAGCTTTGTTTTTACCGATTAGGTTAAAAATAGACAATCATCCAAAATTATTGTGTATCGTGCCAATACGCAAATTTTCAATAATATGTCCGGCCCAAAAGATTTCTGGGATAACTATGTAGTTCCTGAAAAATCTTCCGATTCCTTTACTTCGAAACTTTAAGAATTACTCATTGTCAAATAATTACGGAAAAATTAAATTCGAACGTTATCGAGTTATCGTTAAAAAAACCGAAAAGAAAGTCTGCTTTATGGGGAAAATGGGATGAATGGGACGGGACGCGCAACCGGGATGGGATGGGACGAAAATTTTAGGTCTGTGGAATGGGACAGTGGGACGAAAATGTGATGGAATGGGACAATCACAGGGATCCGTCCCACGGGATGGGATCTGGAACGAGAAACTCGTCCCATGCTCATCTCTACTTCTCACATTACTAGATGATGCAAGTGGTACGTTCAAGCTTTCATCATCTAGTGGTTTGAGAAACTCAACAGCAATTTGGTCCAATATGTGTGTCAATCTTTAAGGGCCTATATTGCTCTGTATTCTTATGAAATGAGTTGAATGTTTTCTATGTCGACTTCTAGACCTTTTCGACTTCTGTGTCAACTTGGTATTATTTAGTCTTTCCGATTAGTTTAGCTCAGAATTGTTGACAAAAACTAAACCGGGAAACTAAACACCAAATTCACACCGTTCACACTGCAACAAGCATTAACATATCTAAACAATTCACACGCCTTTACCCAAACAATAATCCTCACCATTACACAAACTGTAAACGCAATATTCTCTCACCTGACTGTTGCACACATATTTTCCGCCTCGCTGCCCACCGCCGTTTCCGCCAGGTAGCCGAAGATGTTCTCGCACAGTCTTGGTGCCAGTCCGACGTCACTCTCGTCCCCGATCATGGTGTGCGTTTTCCCCGTCGAACTCTGCCCGTAGGCCAAGACGCACGAGTGGAACCGCTTCTTGATCGCCTTCCCAATCTCCTTCCCAATATTTTGAAAAACCTACATGTCGTTTAGATTGATAAGATTAAATAAGACGAGACAAGAATAGACAAGATTAAACAAGAACAGGGGGAGAGTAAACAAAAAGAGACAAGACTAAACCAGAACAGATAAGACTAAACAAGAACAGAGAAGATTAAACAAGAACAGACAAGTTTAAACAAGAAGAGACAGACCTAAACAAGAACAGATAAAACTAAACAAGAACAGATGAGACTAAACAAGAACAGACAAGTTTAAACAAGAACAGATAAGACTAAACAAGAACAGATCAGACTAAACAAGAACAGATAAGACTAAACAAGAACAGATAAGACTAAACAAGAACAGATAAGACTAAACAAGAACAGATCAGACTAAACAAGAACAGATAAGACTAAACAAGAACAGATAAGACTAAACATGAACAGATAAGACTAAACAACAACAGATAAGACTAAACAAGAACAGATAAGACTAAACAAGAACAGATAAGAATAAGCAAGAACAGAGAAGATTAAACAAGAACAGACAAGTTTAAACAAGAATAGACAGACCTAAACAAGAACAGATAAGACTAAACAAGAACAGACAAGTTTAAAAAAGGAGATACAGGACTAAACAAGAACAGATAAGACTAAACAACAACAGATAAGACTAAACAAGAACAGATAAGACTATACAAGAACAGATAAGACTAAACAAGAACAGATAAGACTAAACAAGAACAGATAAGACTAAACAAGAACAGATCAGACTAAACAAGAACAGATAAGACTAAACAACAACAGATAAGACTAAACAACAACAGATAAGACTAAACAAGAACAGATAAGACTAAGCAAAAACAGATAAGACTAAACAAGAACATATAAGACTAAACAAGAACAGATAAGACTATACAAGAACTTATAAGACTAAACAACAACAGATAAGACTAAACAAGAATAGATAAGACTAAACAAGAAAGGACAAATTCCTTACATCTTCTTGTGTGGATGGTGAGTCGAAGCAGTAGTCAAAGGTGAATCGCCTAACTCTTTCTCTGCTATCGCCGGCGTTCTGTTCAGGTACCTGCAACACAGAATTAGATCAAAGAGGCACATGTCAAATTACAAAGTAATGTGGACGTCGTCTTAAGTCACTTAGAACTTGACGTGCCTGACTATTTATAATTTACGTTTATTAATATAGGAATCGTTTAAGGGGAAAATCTTTCACAAACACCAAATTAGCGTACAAGACATCAATCATTTCTATTTAGGCTTGTCCATTTTTGTTTGGTCCAATTTGGTCTTGTCTGATCTTATCAAGACCAGATAAGAACAGACAAGACCAAATTGGATTCTAGTCTTGTCTGGTCTTGTCTGGTCTTGTCTGATCTTGTCTGATATTGTCTGTTCTTGTCTCGTCTTATCTGGTCTTGTCTGGTCTTGCCTGATTTTGTCATATCTTGTTTGATTTTGTCTCGTTTTCTCTCGTCCTGTCTGGGCTTGTGTGATCTTGCCTGGTCTTGTCTGGCTTTGTGTGGTCTTGTTTGGTCTTATCTGGAATTGTGTGTTCTTGTCTGGACTTGTCTGGTCTTCTTTGGTCTTGTCTGATCATGTCTGGTCTTATCTGGTCTTGTCTAGTATTGTCTGGCCATGTTTGGTCTAGTCTGACCTTGTCTGGTTATGTCTGACTTGTCTGTTTTGTCTGGTCTAGAATAGTCGTATCTGGTCTTTTGTGGCTTTGTCTGGTTTTGTCTTATTTTGTCTTATTTGATAATATTTGGCCTTGTCTGATCTTGTCTCTTCATATTATTGCCTACAGTCTACCAGGAACAAATTTTAAAGTTCTGATAAAATAGTAATTGCTAGTAAAGTATGTCTAAAAATTGTAATAATCAGAAATTGTTGTGCGTCTCATTATCATGATTCACGTCCCTATGTTCTTGTCCTTTCACGGCCCTGGTCTGGATTAATGACAGTGTAAATGATTCACACGGTGTATTTGCTTAATCGGTTTGGTTTAAATTTAGTGTGGTATTACGTTATTCGTGTTGGGATTAATTAGGGAAATATTTAAGATATTCGTTAATTGAAAGAGAATACAAAGAATGCAAGTGAATGCTAAATATAGACGGAGTCTAAAAATAGGGGGCTTTATGGTTAGTACGGACTATACGGTGCTTTGCTTATGGCCTTAGTTTATTGAGACTCTTAAATTCTTCACTAATCTCCAAAGAAATGCCAACAGGAATGTAATAGTTAGAAATTAGTTTGATATTTATTTGTTTTTTTTTCTTGAATGGAAATATAGATTGAGGATTTGCTATATTATAACAAATATATTGATGGATGGATTTGTTATTTATTGGGAATAAATTTGGCTTAAACATTTGTTGAATTTTTGCTGTAAATTTTGCGGAAGTACAACACTCCCGCAACTGTAGTTATAGTGCAGTTGTAAGTGTTGTTGGAAAAATTTGAGGATTATTGAATTGAAATTATAATTTGTCAATGGGATGGGATAAATTACTATCGAAATCTTTAGGAAACGTTTTGTTTAATTGATTCAAAATTGATTTAAATCAAAACGATTCCAAATATATAAAATATCAATTTCTTTGATATATTTAGGCCTCCCGAGCACTAGGCAGCCTGGATACGTAGACTGGCTTCCGGCAGCCATTCTAACACATAACGGCCTCTGGGAGCCTGCCCATTAAGCGGCCGCGAATTTCTGACTACAGCAGCCATTAGAACACGCCTGATTTAACGTCAGACCATTGGCTGCGCGCAGCCCGAGCGAGTGTAGCGAATGTATGTGGCTGCCATAAGTCTCAACGCACTTGTAGCAGCCAGAAGTATTTTGTATTCCGAAATTTTAAAGAATTTTTAAGATCAGTCGATTGACTGCACAAATATTTCTGCCGCCACAGCCTGGCTGCCTAGTGCGCGGGAGGCTCAAATTGTTCTGCATTTTCTTAAATTTCTATAAAATGTGAAATATTTTACCTTAATATTAGTGACTGAGACGGTTCGTCCGTTTTCTACAGACACAATGGAAACTGATTTTGCTGCAACTTCTCTGCAATTAGAAATGTTTGTAAATGTTCCAACAATTCAAGATTTTCAGTTTAGTCTTGTCTAAACAGACAGACAAGACTAGACAGACAATACCAGACAGACACGACTACACGGACAAGACTAGACAGACAAAACTAGACACACAAGGCTGGACAGACAAGTCTTGTCTTGTCTGTCTAGTCTTGTCTGTCTAGTCTTGTCTGTCTAATCTTGTCTGTCTAGTCTTGTCTATCTAGTCTTGTCTGTCTAGTCAAATTAGTTGTCCGTCCAGTCGCATTAGTAGTCCGACAAGTCTTGTCTTATCTGTCTAGTCTTGTCTGTCCAGTCTTGTCTGTCCAGTCTTATCTGTCCAGTATTGTCTGTCCAGTCAATCAATCAATCAAATCATTTATTTCATTATAACGAGTAACAATACACTTAATGAAATATGTCAAAAGAAAAGGAAATTCATAGAAAAAGTAGAACAAATATAACAAATACATGTGTTCATAATCAATAACAATGTGAATTCAAAATAACATTATGAATTGTTCTCCGAGGACAAAAATTCATCGAAATTGTAAGGTTCTATATTGTTTATATATGTGAAGAGGTCTTTCTTGAACTTCTTGATATTCTCAATTTGTTTAATCTTCCTTGGTAGTCTGTTATAGATTATCAAGATGCTGTAAGGAGGGCTCCTTTCAATTATTGATAGATTATGTCTTGGAAATTGATAGAGCTTTGTATTATATCTTGTATTCTGTGCCGTAGGTTTTATTAAAGCATCAAACAAATTTCAGATTTTTCCCTTTACATGTGCTGTAAGACACCGTCCGTCCGTCTGTCTGTCTGTCAATACCATTTTTCTCAGGAACGCGTAGAGGTAACAAGTTGAAATTTGTATCAAATACTCGGGTCTGCGGTCTCTTTCAGCTGTGAAAAAATCAAATTTGAAAGTCAACGTGATCAAAATATATGACCGTTTATGTCGCATATTTTGCGATTTCACAAGGGAATCAAAACCTATAGGGTACTTCTCGTTGACCTAGAATCATGAAATTTGGCAAGAAGCGGTGTCTTACAGCACATGTAAAGGGAAAAATCTGAAAACAGTAAATATGTAGTTTAATTACAAGAAAAATGCGAATTTACTATTAGAAACTTATGAAAATACACTAATGTGTTGCGTAGTATTGTCAGGCACTTGAAGCACATGGGTTGTATACAGTTAGGTCCTCCTAAAGATACCTTACTTACAAGTTTATACGGACCCCTCAGTGCGCGAGTCACAACTCGCACTTGGCCGGGTTTTTTTTTGTATTAAAGGTTGCTCAACTTAGAATTTAGAGAATAAGAACGATTTAGAGAAAACCAATTACAGAGCAACCTCAAAAGCTTAAATTAACTTAAACTTTAAGGTTCCAAATTAAAATATAAAAATATAGGATATGAAAAGGATCCTCATATAAATAGAATCAATAAAATCAATAAATAAGAAAGTTAATTAGAAAGGCTTCTAAGGGCCGTTAATTTGAAACATCTAAGCTTTGCAAAGATGTCACACTCAGCGCTGATAGACTTATAGATCGAGCACATGTTGAATAGGGGTGGCACCAACATGAAGGGACCACAAGATGATGGGTTATAAAAAGAGGCAGTTTGTCAGCTCTAGAAACATCGTTACAAGGGACCGGTCGCCCTTTTATCAGTAATAGCCAACATTATCGAATACAACAAGCGCCGCATATGGTTTTCCCCAAAAAATCTCAATACCTGGTTCAACTATAAATAGAATAATCTCAAATGCGATTAAATCAGTTTGCTGTGAAAAACACACTGGGTAAGTCGTATTTCATTTTATTTCTTGTTATAATTTGTTGTTAATGATAAAGCCATACTGATGAAGCCAAAAGGCCGAAACGCGTATATGGATGTTCATTAATTAATTGATAATTATTTTTTGTATTTGATCAGGATATTGTTATTTTTTGGGAAAATCACAGGGTTATGTAGAACCCAAAAAAACTTTCTTAATGTAATTCAATGTCAGTCGAGGTGTTTGCCAGTGAAGTAGTTGTTTTTAAGAAAGTTTGTTAAAGAAAGATTATTATACGTTCTATACGCAATGATGTTAACTTTGTTAACGATATGTATAAAACAATTTCCTAGAAATTATAATCTATGAAGATAAGATACAAACACTAATGTTTAATTTGATCGAAAAATCAAAATCTTCTCAACAAAATATATTTAAATAAATATATATATATTAATAATTATCGAATACACTATGGAAAGCAGACTCATTTCTGTTTAAATACAATATCATTCCAAGACAGCAACATGTTTTCTGTAGGAACAAATTCACAATGACAGCTATACAAGAAGTATACGGAAAAATAATTTCAGAGGTGGACAGCGGAAGATGCCCAATTGTCATTTTCTGTGACTTGAGTAAAGCTTTCGACTGTGTATCACATGATAAGGCATTAGATAAACTTGCCAGGTATGGCATACGAGGTAAAACTGGGAGGTGGTTTAAATCCTACATAACTAATAGAAAGCAATTTGTAAGGGTGGGGCAAATAAATTCCAACACTATTTCAACTTATGTAGGGGTCCCACAGGGAAGTGTGTTAGCACCCATCCTGTTCTCGATATACACGGCCGATCTGATTAGTTATGTGGGAGGAGACAGAAATACTCTCTATGCCGGTGATGCCAGTGTACTTGTTTCAAATAACAGCTCAGAAGTACTCCAGTTGGAAGCCGCTGACATAATAAGTAAGTTATATACGTGGTTTTATGCCAATAACTTACTATTAAATGGAGAAAAACCAAATATATTAGGTTTCAATCAGCAAGAAGGGTAAGATCTGCAGATCTATCACTAAGTGTTGGAAACCATAATATACAGAGAACGGGACAGATAAAGTTCCTGGGCATACTGCTAGAGGAGCATTTTACGTGGAACAAAATGGCTGAACACATAATGAGCAAAATAAACTCGAAGGCATATCTTATTAGAACAATACGGCAAATCTTACCTAAGTCGGCAATTATGAATGTTTATCATGCAGAGATTAATGCCACTCTGGCATTTGGAATTCTAGTTTGGGGATCTTCAACACATCTGACAGCAATCTTTTTGGCTCAAAAAAGAGTAGTAAGGGCAATAACCGGCATATCGAGGAAATCTTCATTCAAACCCCATTTCAAAGAGCTGGGAATACTAACGGTACCATCCCTATATATATATATATGGGAGGTGGCATGTCATATGCACAGGAACCTGGAATCCTTCAAGTTAAACAGTGATAAGCATAATTACAACACCAGAAATTGCTTAAAATTATATACGCCAAAAAGCAATCTAACACTATGCTCCAGAGAACCCAATAGAATTGGAATAAAAATTTATAATAGCATTAATAGTAAAAGGCTTTCTTGTTGAAATGTGCTACTATGGTATTGAAGAATTCATAAGAAGTGATTGTAAATAGAAACTAGATTTAGAACTTATACCACATGTACGACAAGTATTCTTTTGCTTTTAATATCTTTAGCGTTATTCTTTTTTTAAATTTTTATTATTTTTAGGGTTACAGTGTTAATTTAAGTATTTTTATTTTACTTTCATTTTGTTCCCCGTTTTGACTTATCAAATATGTATGAGTTACATCACATGATAAATATAGATTTTGATTTGATTTGAAACATGGGAATTCAAGAGACCGACAATCTCGGAAGAGCCAATGACGGCGTGAACGGTCTTGTGCAAAAAGACTAGACTAGCCAGAGAGCGAAGAGAGCTCAACGATTGGTACCCCAACTCATTCAGCAACAATGAGTGGTCGATGTGAAGAGAAGGAGGACCTCCAAAATTCTTAAACCAGAGGTATTTTAGAATTTCCTCTGAACAATCTCCAAAGCCAATGTGCTTTTTATAGTGCGGGTCCCAAATAATGGAGCCATACTCGAGGATGGACCTGACGAAGCTGTTATAGAGGACATCTAGCGTGAAGTGACCACATTTTCATTGAGACAAAGCGGGACAAATGGGATGAAATAAGAATTATAATTTAGTTATGAAAGCAGACCAATAATTCACAAAAATATATTGTATCAGACTGATCACCGAGAAAGCAATAGAGTTTGCCAAACCCGCCTATCTGTGCTTCGTAGACCTGAGCAAAGCATTCGACAAAATCCGAATCGCTGATTTCAGAACTCAAAAAACGAGGAGCGCGGGGAAAGCTAACCAACCTAATAAGAAACATCAACACCAACAACTACACAATCATAAAAACAAAGACATCAGAGAGGGTGCGCGTAAGCGATGGTGTAAGACAAGGTGACAGCATGAGCCCGACCCTATTTAACATCATAATGGACAACATAATAACCACAGTAAAGAACCTTAACGCGGGATACAGAATGGGGAACCAATCCTTTAACATACTATGCTATGCAGATGATGCAACGCTAATGGCAGACAACTAAGACGATCTGCAACGATTACTAAAGACATTCTCAGAAACAGCAAAGAAATACAACCTCGACATTTCCCACCAAAAAACCAAATGCATGGTAGCCAGCCGATACCCAACAAGATGCAAACTAGAACTCGACGGTTAGGTAATAGAACAAGTGATGAGCTTCACATACCTCGGCATAGAAGTATCAAGCGACAGAAACCTTAAGCTGGAAACCCGAGCAGCCACCAACAAGACCCGAAAAATATCCGGTGCAATGAACAATATAATGTGGAGAAATAAGCATATATCTAAAGAAGATAAAATCCGAATATACAAAACCGCAATAAGACCAATTCTCACATACGCAACCGAAACAAGAGCCGACACAGCAGTTACCAAACAAGTCTTAAGAACGACAGAGATGCGCACCGTACGAGCGATAAAGGGGGTCACGCTATGAGACCAAATCAGGAGCTCCACAATCAGAGAGGATCTACAAATAGAGGATGTCGTACGCTGGACAAGAGACCGTCGGAGGCACTGGCGGGACCATGTGAAACGCATGATCCCACAACGGATCGTTAACTGGGCCATGACATAAAGACCCAACAATTCAAGACCACCTGGAAGGCCACCAAAGAGATGGGCAGACTACTGGACATCCATATCACAGGAGATTAGAGACTAAGGAGGAACTTAAAGAAACACGTGCCTATACAGAAGTCTAGGAAGAAGAAGAGGATATTGTATCAGATCACACATCAAAATGAACACATTAATACATTATTGTATGTGACGGATGCCATTATTATAATCGTGTGTAAAAGTAACCAAATCGTGCGTTAAAGTTCAATGTAAATCAAATAGAGTTTCATTATTAAACGATTTCTGTATGTTGTTACTATGGCAACAACTATGCGTCACTAAACAAAAAAACACTGACGTAGTGATAAAACTTTTCTGACGTGCACTCATAGCGATTAAACCACTCGCCTTCGGCTCGTGCTTCATACTTCCCAACTCGTGCACAAAAGTAGTCCTGTGAAGTTAGCAACCGAATTTGCAAAAATATAATATTACATCGGAGTTGCCGGCAGATATGAAATAGTTCTAGAGTACATTGTGCAAAATTCCAATAGTTCTGCAGAATTTCGCGAAAAAAATGGAAAATACCAAAATTGGGTTAGTAACCACTTTTAAGAAAAACTGTGCGTTTTTTACATATTCCTGTACCTCGACCACAGTTCTTGAGTACTTGATCAATATTGCAAAAAGTTCTGCACAAATTGACATTTTGCAAAAAAATTGAATTTTGAAACTTGCACAAACAGTTCTATTCGCGGATTTGAATAGCACCCTAAGAGTTCTACCAAAGAACCCTTTGTCCTTTTTTGATAAAAACCTTAGTTCAAAAGATATTTGCAATACTAAGGGACCCATTATTTTAAATGAAAATTAAAAAAAATCGCGGAACAGTTCTGTTTGCAGTACCCGATAGAACTCTTAGAGTTCTATCGAAAATCCTTATAATTTTTTTCTGTAAAGTTAAAAATTAGAAAGATTTTCGAAAAATTAGACTTAACCGATGCGACGAAGCAAAGAGAAAATAATCGCGCAATAGTTCTGTTTGCAGTTCCCGGTAGAACTCTTAGAGTTCTATCGAAAAGCTTTATAACATTTTTCTGTAAAATTAAAAATAGAAAATTTTGCGAAAAATTAGACTTAACCGACGCGACAAAGTGAAGAGAAAAAAATCGCGCAACAGTTCCGTTTGCAGATCCCGGTAGAACTCTTAAAGTTCTGTGGAAAATCCTTACAAGATTTTTCTGTAAAATTAAAAATTAGAAAGATATGCCAGAATTTCGAATTATCCGATGTGACGAAATGAAGAGAAAAAAATCGCACAACAGTTCTGTTTGCAGTTCCCGGTAGAACTCTTAGAGTTCTATCAAAAATGCTTATAACATTTTTGTGTAAAGTTAAATATTGGAAAGATATGCGAAAAATTAGACTTCACCGATGCGACAAATTAAAAAAAGAAAAAATAATAATCACACAACAGTTCTGTTTGCCTTCTTAGTATTATATTTCGATAGAACTCTTAAAGTTCTATCGAAAATCCTTATAACATTTTTCTACAAAGTTAAAAATTCGAAAGATTTGCAAAAAATTAGACCACCGATCCGACGAAGCAAAGAGAAAATAATTGCGCAATAGCTCTGTTTGCAGTTCCTGGTAGAACTCTTAGAGTTCTATCGAACATTCTTATAACATTTTTCGTTAAAGTTAAAAATTCGAAATATATGCGAAACATTAGACTTTACCGATGCGACAAAGCAAAGAGAAAAAAATCGCGCGACAGTTCTGTTTGTAGTTCCTAGTAGAACTCTTAGAGTTCTATCGAAAATCTTTATAACATTTTTCTGTAAAATTAAAAATAGAAAATGTTGCGAAAAATTGGACTTTACCGAAACGACGAAGTGAAGAGAAAAAAAAACGCGCAACAGTTCTGTTTGCAGATCCCGGTACAACTCTTAGAGTTCTATGGAAAGTCCTCACAAGATTTTTCTGTAAAATTAAAAATTAGAAAGAAATGCGAGAATTTCGACTTCCCCGATGTGCCGAAATGAAGAGAAAAAAATCGCACAACAGTTCTGTTTGCAGTTCCCGGTAGAACTCTTAGAGTTCTATCGAAAATCCTTATAACATTTTTCTGTAAAATTAAAAATAGAAAATTTTGCGAAAAATTGGACTTTACCGACGCGACGAAATGTTAAAAATTCGAGAGATATGGGAAAATTAGACTTCACCGATGCGACGAAGCAAGGAGAAAATAATCGCGCAACAGTTCTGTTTGCAGTTCCTGGTAGAACTCTTAGAGTTCTATCGAAAATCCTTATAACATTTTTCTGTAAAGTTAAAAATTGGAAAGATATACGAAAAATAAAAGTTCACGATTGAATTTCGAATTCACCATTGAAGTGAAAAATTTTCCCATATCTCTCGAATTTTTAACTTTGGAGAAAAATGTTATAAGGATTTTCGATAGAACTCTAAGAGTTCTACCAGGAACTGCAAACAGAACTATTGCGCAATTTTTTTCTCTTCACTTCGTCGCGTCGGTAAATTCCAATTTTTCGCAAAATTTTCTATTTTTAGTTTTACAAAAAATGTTATAAGGATTTTCGATAGAACTCTAAGAGTTCTACTGGGAACTGCAAACAGAACTGTTGTGCGAATTTTTTCTCTTCATTTCGTTACATCAGGGAAGTCGAAATTCTCGCATTTCTTTCTAATTTTTAATTTTCCAGAAAAATCTTGTAAGGACTTTCCACAGAACTCTAAGAGTTCTACAGGGATCTGCAAACAGAACTGTTGCGCGATTGTTTTCTCTTTACTTCGTCGCGTCGGTAAAGTCCAATTTTTCGCAAAATTTTCAATTTTTAATTTTACAGAAAAATGTTATAAGGATTTTCGATAGAACTCTAAGAGTTCTACTAGGAACTACAAACAGAACTGTCGCGCGATTTTTTTCCATCTTCACTTCGTCGCATTGGTGAATTCTAATTTTTCGCAAATCTTCCTAATTTTTAACTTTACAGAAAAGAATTATAAGGATTTTTGATAGAACTCTAAGAGTTCTAACGGGAACTGCAAACAGAACTGTTAAATTAAATTTTCATTCAAAATAACGGGTCCCTTATTATTGCAAATATCTTTTGAACTAAGGTTTTTATCAAAAAATGACAAAGGGATCTTTGATAGAACTCTTAGAGTGCTATTCAGATCCGCGAATAGAACTGTTTTTGTTTCTATTTTAAGTTTCAAAATTCTATTTTTTCTTGCAAAATGTCAATTTTTGCAAAATTGATCAAGTACTCCAGAACTATGGTCGAGGTACAGGAATATGTAAAAAACACACAGTTTTTCTCAAAAGTGGTTGCTAGCTCAATTTTGGTATTTTCCATTTGTTTCGCGAAATTCTGCATAACTATTGAAATTTTGCACAAAGTATTCTAGAACTATTTTATATCTGCCGGGAACTCCGATGTAATATTATTTTTTTGCAAATTCGGTTGCTAACTTCACAGGACTCACAAAAGTCACACACTTGTATCACAAACTACTATTATTGTATACATTCATATACTTGTCTATATATAAAGAAAAATGTATTTATTATTAATTATTGGTAACTATACAAACATTTGTAAAAAACAATAATTTGAACATTATAATTTTTAATTAATTTAAATTTTTTATTTAAAAGAAAAATATGATTTTCTTTTACTTTGAGAAACTCTAATCATTTATTAAAATGTCTTGAAATTTCTCATGGATGTGAATTGGTCTAATTATTTTTTACGCTTAATGTAGATTTTACAGTTTAATGTTCAACTGCGTTTTTTCAGTTTTCCATATTTTATTGATACTAGAAATAGTTATTTACATTAGAGTGCGGAAACGTTGATTTTACAACGCGACAGCTCGTTCGGCCTCATTAGCCTTGTAAAATCATTTCCAATCCGACAATTATTATCTTGACAAATATGGTATAAAGTAGCGTTTTCTAAATTAGATTTTATTGTCTTATACCTAATTTATTTTGTAAATGTCCCTGAAGGGTTAAAATTTACTGGTCACTTTACCGCATGCAGCCGTACTTGCAACATTGTGTGTAAAAATCTAGTTTCGCTTGACGATGTATCAGTCCATTTGTGATAACGTGACCATTTATTTTTTTCGTCAGAGCGGGATACCCTCGAAATTATGTAAAAGAAACCTTTTTGGTATTACATAATCGGTTACATGTAAGTTACTAAAACATTACGGGCAGTATGAGAAAGAAAAAGTAAATTCTCCTTAAGGCTGGTTATCTCGGAGACGATTAATTTCTTTCGCAAACTCAATTGCAGGCACGTATTGTCCCTCGATTTTCAACACGGCTTGGTGGAAAGTCGCTGCCTGTGCATGCAAAAAATATTTAATCACAATTCAAAGCTGGGAATTTCGGAAAACATTTTCATAATATTTTGGCTTTTTCGCTGCCCAGAAAATAGCTTTGCAAAAGCTGGAGCATTTTTAGAACTCTCTCAAGCGCGGACATAAACACAAGCCAACTTATTTTACTGTAGCCCAGCAGTTTGTGATACTCTGTGTCAGTTGGATCTTAAAACTCTTTCAAAGCTTCTATTAGAACGCTGTAGAAATAGAAAGAATAAATTTTAGGTAAAATCTTATAAATCTTCTTTCTATTTCTACAGAGTACGAATAGAAGCTTTAAAAGAGTTTTAAGATCCAACTGACACAGAGTATCACAAACTGCTGGGCTACAGTAAAATAATGTCCGCTCTTGAGAGAGTTCTAAAAATATTCCAGCTTTTGAAAAGCTATTTTCTGGGCATCGAAAATGCCCAAATATTTTGAAAAAGAAAGAAAAGAATAAATTTTCAAAATGATGCACTCCACAGGAAGAGAATCTGCGGCTGTTTTGATCGCATTGTGAACTATGTGAGCTCCAAAGTGAACTATGTCCAATCCCAATGAGCTGTCTTCCGAGTGATTTCTTCCCTTTCGTATTTGTATTAATCCCCTTTCTATTATTTCCTCCCAAGGTATCACAAAAACAGCAGAAACAGAAGTTGGGTATAGAACGAAAAAGTCCAAGGTAGCATGGTGGGATGAGGAATGCACAAAAGCAGTAGAGAAAAGAAATGAATCCAGAAGTGAACATATCCAAAGGCCAACAAGAAATAGAAGAGAAGAATACGAGGAACTAAGAAGGAACACCAAGAAATTGATGAGAAGGAAGAAGAGAGCACTGCTGGATTCCCAAATACAAGAACTGGAAGAATCACATAGGAGGAAAGAAGTGAAGAGGACATATAATATATTAAGAAACACCAGACAAGATTTTCACCCAAGACCATCTATTTCTAAAAGCAAAGAAGGAAAATGCATAGTAGAAACAAAAGAAGTTATGGAAATATGGCGTCAACATCTTGCGAACCTATTGAATCAAACAGAGAGAGAAAATGACAACTACGAAAAGGAAGAAAGACTAACGGCACAACCTCTAATAACAGACCCCACTTACGAAGAAGTCGTTAAAACCATACGAGAGCTAAACAACGACAAGGCACCTGGTATAGATAATATCCCGGCAGAACTAATAAGGAACGGAGGGGAAACACTAGCCAAACAAATACACAAACTGATCACCGAGATATGGAAAGAAGAAAGAATCCCTGAAGAATGGAACACGGCGATCATATGCCCGGTTTACAAAAAAGGTGACAAACTTAACTGTAACAACTACAGAGGAATATCGCTGCTCTGTATAACATTTAAAATATTCACTAGTATACTACGCCAAAGAATAGCAGAGTATGGAAAGGAAATCTTAGGGGAGCATCAGGCAGGTTTCAGAGAAGAACGATCAACTATTGACCAAATCTTTACCCCCCGACAAATACTTGAAAAAACATGGGAGTATAATGTACCAATATATGAGCTATTCATTGACTTCAAGGAAGCCTACGATAGTATAAACAGGAACAGGCTATATGATATAATGGAAGCTTTTGGCATACCAATCAAGTTAGTGAGATTAAGCAGAACAACAATGATAGACTCAAAGGCTGTAGTGAGAATACAAGACCAAATGTCAGACAGACTCTCAACCACTAAATGAGTGCGGCAGGGAAATGGACTTACACCGATTCTATTCAATATTGCGTTAGAGGAGGCAATAAGAAACACCAGTGATAACCTCAACAGCACAATAATACACAAGTCACATCAAATAATTACCTACGCAGACGATATTAATCTAGTGGCCAGAACAGAACGGGAAATCAATGAAGTATTCAGCAGACTGGAAACACAGGCCAGTAAAATCGGACTGAGGTCAACGAAACAAAGACCGAACTACTGCCGATGAAACCAAGAAGAAGACTTGGCCATAATTACACAATAGGAGATAACAACTTCGAAGTAGTGCAACAATTCAAATATCTGGGATCCCAAATCAACAGTGAAAATGATATCAAACAGAAAATACAACAACGCATACTAGCTGGAAACAGAGCCTACTTTTCACTTTCACATATATTTAAGTCCAAACCAGTCTCAAGAAAAACAAAAATCACAATTTACAAAGCCATTATAAGGCCAGTGGTGACATATGGAAGTGAGACATGGACAATCACCAAATACTCGGAGGAAATATTAGCAAGATGGGAACGACGAATCCTAAGGAAAATATATGGACCAGTAGTAGAGAAGGGGGAATGGAGAATCCGATATAATTTCGAATTAAAACAGAAATATAACCAGCCAGATATTGTCGAATTTATAAAATTACAAAGATTAAAATAGGCGGGACACTTGGAGAGAATGGGTGAGAACCGAATACCAAAGAAAGTATATAATGGGCGAATGGAGGGTGCAAGGGGAAGAGGACGACCAAGACAGAGATGGATAAACAACATTGAAGAGGACGCCAAACAAATATTAACAGTTCATAATTGGAAAACAACAGCAAGGCAACAAGACGACTGGAGGCAGAAAATACGGGAGGCCCAGGTCCGGATAGCACTGTAGCGCCTCGAGAAGAAGAAGATTATTTCCTCGCAAATTGCAGTTCATATTATTTCCACATAATTCCACAATTTTCTTATTCAAATCATTGCACGACTTCCTTCAAATAATCAACAATTATACCCGATGTTTCACCTGGCTGTTCTCGAAACTCTGAAACCTTGGCCCCTTCGTATGGTAAAAAATACAGGATTAAAACTAGCAATAATTTTATCGAGCCATGGTTTGAACCATCTGTGAATAGTATGTTAATAAAAATTAGACCCCCCGAAAAAAGTTATACAGTGGGCTTCGCGAAGGTCCGCTTTCAATTCATCGATTGCCATATCGCCCAACACATTTACAACAATAGCCTTAGGTTTTGTGCGAGTACATCTAAATTTTTGCTCAAAACATGTTTACATTAAATGAGAAGCTCAGCCGTTTGAGCGAAAACTGATTTTCTTGCACCGTATAAAACGCCCACGTTCCCTCCGCTGCAGCTATATCCAAATCTTTAGAAGTCAGCAAATCGGTTCTTTTAAAAAACACAAGCATTGACGAGCTTGCCCTATAGCTTGATCGAAAAGCCTGTGTTTTTTCTGATTTTAAATGTTTCTCGATATCGTTGGCACCACCGTGACTAATACTAAAATCAGTACGACACATGTAACGTTTTAACTTTTTAACGTTGTTTTAACTTTTCGCAAGTAAATTTGGGGGGTGGGGGGTGGGTGGTCGTGGATTCAAACCCCCCCGAAATATGCAAACTCGTTAAAATTGGTTCATTTCTGTTACTGTATTTTCTTAAAACCCCCCGAAACTAAATCCTGGTCTTAAAACCCCCTCCGAAACTAAATCCTGGCTACGCCCATGTGTAGATGTACCACATAATTTTAAAGGTACACTGTCCTTTAGACATTTTTGTTATGGTACAATGACACATTCCGTCCGGTGTGAACTTAGGACTTGAAGCACTGCGTTTGGTTGTTCGCTGAGTGATTGCAGCATCTATCCCGCATTCTCGCAGAAATCGAGAAAAACAATTTGGGGGCCAACTTCACGCAGCCCCCTCTTTTTAAGGAAAAAGAGTTCTGATGTAATATTCCAGTTCTTTATATAGAGTTCTCAATCAATAATGCATATAGTTTTTTTTTTTTTAAATTTTGTAATTTTTGAAAAATTAAAAAAAAAATCTGATAACTGTTTTCGATTGTACTAAGGCAGATAAACAAAAAATGCTTATTAGATATTTTTTTTAAATCAATATTTATAAATTTATTTATAAAAAACTTTCGACGAAGATAAAAAAAAGTTCTGATAAGAGTTCTGAGTAGCCCCCGGAGAGTTCTAAACAACTAACCCATACAATTTCTTTGTCAAACCAATATTAAAGAAGTTATAAGCAAAAACGAGGCGCAAAATTTTTGAAAATTACAGAATTCCAAAAAAAAAATTCCGTGAGTTCTGTTAAGAGTTCTGGGTAGCCCCTCGAGAGTTCTGAACAAATCTCTTTTATAATTATCACGTCCGACCAATATTAAAGAAGTTATAAACAAAAAATGAGGCGCTAAATTTTTGAAAATTACAGAATTCGAAAAAAAAATCATGAGTTCTGTTAAGAGTTCTGGGTAGCACCTCGAGAGTTCTGAACAAATCTCTTTTATAATTTCCATGTCCGACCAATATTAAAGAAGTTATAAGCAAAGACGAGGCGAGGCGCAAAATTTTTGAAATTTACAGAATTCCAAAAAAAATTGTTTTTGATGAGTTTTGATATGAGTTCTGAGTAGCCCCCGGAGAGTTCTGAACAAATAATCAATACAATTTCCTTGTCAAACCAATATTAAAGAAGTTATAAGCAAAAACGAGGCGATAATTTTTTTTTAAATTAATGAATTCGATTTTTTTAAATTTCTTTTAAGAGTTCTGTTAAGTGTTCTGGATAGCCCCTCGAGAGTTCTGAACAAATCTCTTTTATAATTTCTATGTCCGACCAATATCAAAGAAGTTATAAGCAAACACGAGGCGATAATTTTTTGAAAATTACAGAATTGGAAAAAAATAAATTCCCATGAGTTCTGTTAAGAGTTCTGGGTAGCCCCTCGAGAGTTATGAACAAATCTCTTTTAAAATTACCACGTCCGACTAATATTAAAGAAGTTATAAACAAAAAACGAGGCGCTAAATTTTTGAAAATTACAGAATTCGAAAAAAAAAAAATTCCATGAGTTCTGTTAAGAGTTCTGGGTAGCCCCTCGAGAGTTCTGAACAAATCTCTTTTATAATCTCCATGTCCGACCAATATTAAAGAAGTTATAAGCAAAGACGAGGCGAGGCGCAAAATTTTTGAAATTTACAGAATTCAAAAAAAATTGTTTTTGATGAGTTTTGATACGAGTTCTGAGTAGCCCCCGGAGAGTTCTGAACAAATAACCGATACAATTTCTTTGTCAAACCAATATTAAAGAAGTTATAAACAAAAACGAGGCGTAATTTTTTTGAAAATTACAGAACTCGTAACTCACGGATTTTTTTTTTTTTTGAATTCTGTAATTTTCAAAAATTTTGCGCCTCGTTTTTGCTTATAACTTCTTTAATATTGTTTTGACAAAGAAATTGTATTGGTTATTTGTTTAGAACTCTCCGGGGGCTACCCAGAACTCTTATCAGTACTCAAAGTATTTTTTTTTGTATCTTCGTCGAAAGTTTTTTATAAATAAATTTATAAATATTGATTTTACAAAAATGTCTAATAAACATTTTTTGTTTATTTGCCTTAGTACAATCGAAAACCGTTATCAGATTTTTTTTAATTTTTCAAAAATTGCAAAATTAAAAAAAAAAAGTAGAACTATATGCATTATCGATTGAGAACTCTAGAACTCTCTATAAAGAACTGGAATATTACATCAGAACTCTTTTTCCTGAAAAAGAGGGGGCTGCGTGAAGTTGGCCCCCAAATTGTTTTTTCTCGATTTCTGCCCGAAATTCCCCGGAACTATTGTAATTTTCAAGCAAGAACTCTAGAACTATTCGAGAACTTGACAGAACTCTAAAAAAATTTCGATTTTTCAAAAATTCGGGGGCCAACCACAGGACTTTTACAATTCAGGAGGCCAAAAAAACAGTTTTTGTTGCTGAATTTGTTCCTGAAAGGGAGAGCGCATATTCTACCATTTTCAAAATATTTTGATAAGGAATATTATTCTGTTTAAAATGAAGCAATGTAATAATGAAGTAATAACAAAACTGTTACTAATATATTCGAAAGATTTTTCCAAATATTCCCATAACATCTCCCTTTTTAAAGTCACCCAATGAAAATTTCAGAAGTGGGTGCCATTAAACGACCGGATTTTCGAGTCGAAGAAGTCAGAAATTTTTATAATAGCTGCTTGGAATATCTTTGAAGAATGGACAATTCAACAAAAAAAAGGAGATTTTATGGAAATACGTGGAAAAATCTTATTTTATATATTAAAGTACATTTAAAATAAGAAATGCAGATATTTTATAAAAACCGGGACATTTTTAAAAATCGGCGGGACGCGGGACAGTCCTCCAAAAAGTGGGACTGTCCCGCCAAAATCGGGACGTGTGGTCACTTTATCCTAGCGCCAAGCTGTTATCAAAACCGCGAGCATTACGGATTATGAAACCGAGTGCTCTCGCGACTTTGGAGACTGAAGTCAATATGTGTTGAGCACACGTGAGATTATTGTCAAATATAATGCCAAGGTCTCTGACTCTGTGTCACATCGCTCCAAGTAATAGTTTTTCAGGGCATACCTAAACTCGATCGGGTGTTGAAACCGAGTAAAAGTGACAATCTTACATTTGTTAAGGTTGAGAGCCAGCTTGTTGACATCGTACCATCTTTCCAATATTTCGAGGTTCTCTTGTAATGTTGCGAACTGGTTATTTGGTATGGTGCTGCTCCAGGATCAGGACAATGGATGAATTAATTACCATTATATGTAATTAAATACTACTTATCTACTAATACCTTACAATATGTACAACAAATCGCTAACTTATTACAATAATTACTAACTAACAATAACACACTTAATTCTACGAAACTTGTGGTCGAAACCCGGAATTTACTTCGACGAAAATACGGAGGTTCGTTTTCAAAACTCAAATTACTCTCTTGCTAGCTCAATTCTGACTGCCCCTTTTTAACTTCCCTTCTACCTCATCACCTCGGTCTTGGTGTGAGTCCTCCCCTAATCTTTATGGAAAATTTCCAGAACTCATAAAACAAAATCCTCTCGGCGTCTCGGCACGATCCCTAAGTTCGAGCGTCTGCCCGCATGATTTAGATAAACCAGACTAATTGTCCTAAATAAACAAAAACTAATCGGGTGTCCACTTAGGGTTCTTTGTCGACTCGTGAGAAACTCAAATTCTTTGAAACCAAAATCGCGAGATCACAACAGTAAGAGTGCGCAGTCATTAGACTGCTTAAAAATAAATGTGGCACGGAGGTCATTAAGGAAAATGTTAAATAACAAGGGCCCAAGGTTAGATCCCTGAAGAACCCCGGAGGTGGCAACAAATTCTGCTAATGATGTATAACCGAAGTGAGAAACGTCTCGTCTAGAGTCATGGGAAGTTGGCCCCCGAATTTTTGTAAAATTTAAATTTTTTTCTGTTCTGGCAAGATTTCGAATAGTTCTAGAGTTCTTGCTTGAAAATTGCAATAGTTCCGGGGAATTTCGGGCAGAAATCGAGAAAAACAATTTGGGGGCCAGCTTCACTTTCTTTTTCAGGACAAAGAGTTCTGATGTAAGATTCCAGTTCTTTATATAGAGTTCTAGAGTTCTGAATCGATAATGCATATAGTTCTACATTTTTTTTTAAATCTTGTAATTTTCGAAAAATTAAAAAAAAATCTGAAAACGGTTTCCGATTGTACTAAGGCAGATAAACAAAAAATTCTTATTGGATAATTTTGTAAAATCAATATTAATAAATTTGTTCTTAAAAAACTATCGACGAAGATAAAAAAATACAAGACAAGACAAGAAAAAAAAAATAAGAAAAATACAAGAGTTCTGAGTAGTCCCCGGAGAGTTCTAAACAAAGAACCAATATCATTTCTTTGTCAAACCAATATTTAAGACATTATAAGCAAAAACGAGGCGCTAAATTTTTGAAAATTACAGAATTCAAAAAAAAAAACCTGAGTTCTGTTAAGAGTTCTACGTAGCCCCTCGAGAGTTCTGAACAAATCTCTTTTATAATTTCCATGTCCGACCAATATTAAAGAAGTTATAAGCAAAAACGAGTCGCAAAAATATTGAAAATTACAGAATTAAAAAAAAAATTATTGTTTTTCATGAGTTTTGATGAGTTCTGAGTAGCCCCCGGAGAGTTCTGAACAAATAATTTATACAATTTCTTTGTCAAACCAATATTAAAGAAGTTATAAGCAAAAACGAGGTAACGCGCTAATTTTTTGAAAAAACAGAATTAAAAAAAAAATCCATGAGTTCTGTTAAGAGTTCTGGGTAGCCCTTCGAGAGTTCTGAACAAATCTGTGTTATAATTTCCCTGTCCGACCAATATTAAAGAAGTTATAAGAAAAAACGAGGCGCAAAATTTTTTAAAGTTACAGAATTCCAAAAAAAAAAAGTTTTTTCATGAGTTCTGAGATACCCCCGGAGAGTTTGGAACAAATAACCTATACAATTTCTTTCTCAAACCAATATAAAAGAAGTTTTAAGCAAAAACGAGGCGCTAATTTTTTGAAAATTACAGAATTCCATTTTTTTTTTCATGAGTTCTGGGTAGCCCCTCGAGAGGTCTGAACAAATATCTTTTATAATTTCCATGTCCGACTAATATTAAAGAAGTTATAAGTAAAAACGAGGCGCAAAATTTTTGAAAATTACAGAATTAAAAAAAAAATCATGAGTTTCTCCAATCCCTCATGTAGACCCTGCATCAGGAACAGAATTTGGAAAGTTAAGATCGACGATTGATTCTGAAAACTCAAATAATTCCTTCGTTTTGAAGGAATATCACCTCAGCAAAAAAACATATTTGAGCGATCAGCCGAATTGGGACTCTACGCGCCAAGTTCAAAATGTGACTTTCCCCTTAATTCACAATGGATTGTGTCCTCCTGAACTTAAAATTCAAGGGGTAAAATATCTTGTCACGCGTACATGTACATTCGATACATTGATAACTTTGTTTATGCACGTATCTTCTTTAGAGGACCATTTCAAAGAATCAATAACAGAAGCAAACCTTCCAACGACCAAATTGGCTTTTTGAAGTTCTTGCCACAGAAAAATTGAATTGAAGAAACAAAACATCACTTCAAAGAAAGATTTGACATCTTATATGCATTGAATTTTTTGAAAAAAACTCTGAATACTCAAAAATTTTTGAACATGAATGCAGAGTGCTACACATTGGTCATCTTTTCGAAACTTTGTTGAAAACTTTTCCATCATACTCCACAACTCGCTTTTGCACCAAAGTAAAAATACCAAAGTAAAATACTCACAGTAAGTAAATTTCCGTATATTTCAATTGATACGCATGTGTTGTTTGAACAGGGGTACGAACGCATGCAATTATTCACTGACAATTTATTAAATTTGGCTCGTTCTATTCGAGAACCACGTGCCGCACCACGACAGAGAATGTTCGAAAATTTGAATGTTTCTTGATGATTGTCCACTCAATTGTAACTTGTAGAAATTACAAACAAGAGTTCCCAGTACGTTTTAAGAAAAAATGTATTTTGAGATCTATATCGCGATTTGTTACAGTCAACAGCCAACTCTACAGATTAGTAGGAGTTGCTAATTATAGAAATAATCCGAATAAAGATAATGGTGGACATTATACAGCTTTCACTTTAAACAAGTATATTTGGCAAGAGTATGACGACTTATCTTCATGTACAAAACATGTCCCGAATGCAACTAAAGTAGTACCGCATTTGATAATGTGCGTGAAGGAACATGCTAACAAGGAATCTCGATATGAGATCAAACAAGGCACAGATTCGAAAAAAAAAAAAAAACATGAATTTTTTTTTTTTGAATTCTGTAATTTTCAGAAATTTTGCGCCTCGTTTTTGTTTATAACTTCTTAATATTGGTCGGACATGGAAATTATGAAAGAGATTTGTTCAGAACTCTCGAGGGGCTACCCAGAACACTTAACAGAACTCTTGTAAAAAAAATAAAAATTTCGAATTCTTTAATTTTCAAAAATTTAGCGCCACGTTTTTGCTTATAACTTCTTTAATATTGGTTTGACAAAGAAATTGTATTGGTTATTTCTTTAGAACTCTCTGGGGGCTACTAAGAACTCTTATCAGAAATCTTGTTTTTCTAATCTTCGTCGAAAGTTTTTTATGAATAAATTTATAAATATTGATTTTACAAAAATGTCTAATAAGCATTTTTTGTTTATTTGCCTTAGTACAATCGGAAACCGTTATCATATTTTTTTTTTAATTTTAAAAAATTACAAAATTTTGAAAAAAAAGTAGAACTATATGCATTATCGATTGAGAACTCTAGAACTCTATATAAAGAACTGGAATATTACATCAGAACTCTTTTTCTTGAAAAAGAGGGGGCTGCGGGAAGTTGGCCCCCAAATTGTTTTTCTCGATTTCTGCTCGAAATTCCCCGGAACTATTGTAATTTTCAAGCAAGAACTCGAGAAATATCCGAAAACTTGACAGAACTCTAAAAAAATTTAGATTTTTCAAAAATTCGGGGGCCAACTTCACAGGACTTTTACAATTCAGGAGGCCAAGAAAACAGTTTTTGTTGCTGAATTTGTTCCTGAAAGGGATATTCTACCATTTTCAAAATATTTTGATAAGGAATATTATTCTGTTTACAATGGAGCAATGTAATAATGAAGTAATAACAAAACGGTTACTAATATATTCGAAAGATTTTTCTACATATTCCCATAAAATCTCCCTTTTAAAGTCACCCAATGAAAATTTCAGAACTAGGTGCCATTAAACGACCGGATTTTCTGAAAGAAGTCTTTTTTATAATAGCTTTTTTATAATAGAAGAAGAAATTTTTATAATAGCTGCTTGGAATATCTTTGAAGAATGGACAATTCAATTCGAGGATATTAAAAAATTTAATTGCGTGACACTAAAAAAAAGGGGATTTTATGGAAATACGTGGAAAAATCTTATTTTATATATTAAAGTACATTTAAAATAAGAAATGCAGATATTTTATAAAAAGCGGGACATTTTTAAAAATCGGCGGGACGCGGGACAGTCCTCCAAAAAGTGGGACTTACCCGCCAAAATCGGGACGTGTGGTCACTTTATCCTAGCGCCAAGCTGTTATCAAAACCGCGAGCATTACGGATTATGAAACCGAGTGCTCTCGCGACTTTGGAGACTGAAGTCAATATGTGTTGAGCACACGTGAGATTATTGTCAAATATAATGCCAAGGTCTCTGACTCTGTGTCACATCGCTCCAAGTAATAGTTTTTCAGGGCATACCTAAACTCGATCGGGTGTTGAAACCGAGTAAAAGTGACAATCTTACATTTGTTAAGGTTGAGAGCCAGCTTGTTGACATCGTACCATCTTTCCAATATTTCGAGGTTCTCTTGTAATGTTGCGAACTGGTAATTTGGTATGGTGCTGCTCCAGGATCAGGACAATGGATGAATTAATTACCATTATATGTAATTAAATACTACTTATCTACTAATACCTTACAATATGTACAACAAATCTCTAACTTATTACAATAATTACTAACTAACAATAACACACTTAATTCTACGAAACTTGTGGTCGAAACCCGGAATTTACTTCGACGAAAATACGGAGGTTCGTTTTCAAAACTCAAATTACTCTCTTGCTAGCTCAATTCTGACTGCCCCTTTTTAACTTCCCTTCTACCTCATCACCTCGGTCTTGGTGTGAGTCCTCCCCTAATATTTATGGAAAATTTCCAGAACTCATAAAACAAAATCCTCTCGGCGTCTCGGCACGATCCCTAAGTTCGAGCGTCTGCCCGCATGATTTAGATAGGTTTTTCTTCTTGTCTTGTTTCTTGTTTTTTTTTATTTATCTTCGTCGAAAGTTGTTTATGAATAAATTTATAAATATTGATTTTACAAAAATGTCTAATAAGCATTTTTTGTTTATTTGCCTTAGTACAATCGGAAACCGTTATCAGATTTTTTTTAAATTTTCAAAAATTTAAAAATTTTGAAAAAAAAAGTATAAAAACTATATGCATTATCGATTGAGAACTCTAGAACTCTATATAAAGAACTGGAATATTACATCAGAACTCTTTTTCCTGAAAAAGAGGGGGCTGCGTGAAGTTGGCCCCCAAATTGTTTTTCTCGATTTCTGCACGAAATTCCCCGGAACTATTGCAATTTTTAAGCAAGAACTCTAGAACTATTCGAAATCTTGCCAGAACTCTAAAAAAATTTCAATTTAAAAAAAATTCGGGGGCCAACTTCACACGACTCTCGTCTAGTCTTGCCTGTCTAGTCTTGTCTGTCTAGTCTTGTCTGTCTAGTCTTGTCTGTCTAGTCTTGTCTGTCTAGTCTTGTCTGTCTAGTCTTGTCTGTCTAGTCTTGTCTGTCTAGTCTTGTCTGTCTAGTCTTGTCTGTCTAGTCTTGTCTGTCTAGTCTTGTCTGTCTAGTCTTGTCTGTCTAGTCTTGTCTGTCTAGTCTTGTCTGTCTAGTCTTGTCTGTCTAGTCTTGTCTGTCTAGTCTTGTCTGTCTAGTCTTGTCTGTCTAGTCTTGTCTGTCTAGTCTTGTCTGTCTAGTCTTGTCTGTCTAGTCTTGTCTGTCTAGTCTTGTCTGTCTAGTCTTGTCTGTCTAGTCTTGTCTGTCTAGTCTTGTCTGTCTAGTCTTGTCTGTCTAGTCTTGTCTGTCTAGTCTTGTCTGTCTAGTCTTGTCTGTCTAGTCTTGTCTGTCTAGTCTTGTCTGTCTAGTCTTGTCTGTCTAGTCTTGTCTGTCTAGTCTTGTCTGTCTAGTCTTGTCTGTCTAGTCTTGTCTGTCTAGTCTTGTCTGTCTAGTCTTGTCTGTCTAGTCTTGTCTGTCTAGTCTTGTCTGTCTAGTCTTGTCTGTCTAGTCTTGTCTGTCTAGTCTTGTCTGTCTAGTCTTGTCTGTCTAGTCTTGTCTGTCTAGTCTTGTCTGTCTAGTCTTGTCTGTCTAGTCTTGTCTGTCTAGTCTTGTCTGTCTAGTCTTGTCTGTCTAGTCTTGTCTGTCTAGTCTTGTCTGTCTAGTCTTGTCTGTCTAGTCTTGTCTGTCTAGTCTTGTCTGTCTAGTCTTGTCTGTCTAGTCTTGTCTGTCTAGTCTTGTCTGTCTAGTCTTGTCTGTCTAGTCTTGTCTGTCTAGTCTTGTCTGTCTAGTCTTGTCTGTCTAGTCTTGTCTGTCTAGTCTTGTCTGTCTAGTCTTGTCTGTCTAGTCTTGTCTGTCTAGTCTTGTCTGTCTAGTCTTGTCTGTCTAGTCTTGTCTGTCTAGTCTTGTCTGTCTAGTCTTGTCTGTCTAGTCTTGTCTGTCTAGTCTTGTCTGTCTAGTCTTGTCTGTCTAGTCTTGTCTGTCTAGTCTTGTCTGTCTAGTCTTGTCTGTCTAGTCTTGTCTGTCTAGTCTTGTCTGTCTAGTCTTGTCTGTCTAGTCTTGTCTGTCTAGTCTTGTCTGTCTAGTCTTGTCTGTCTAGTCTTGTCTGTCTAGTCTTGTCTGTCTAGTCTTGTCTGTCTAGTCTTGTCTGTCTAGTCTTGTCTGTCTAGTCTTGTCTGTCTAGTCTTGTCTGTCTAGTCTTGTCTGTCTAGTCTTGTCTGTCTAGTCTTGTCTGTCTAGTCTTGTCTGTCTAGTCTTGTCTGTCTAGTCTTGTCTGTCTAGTCTTGTCTGTCTAGTCTTGTCTGTCTAGTCTTGTCTGTCTAGTCTTGTCTGTCTAGTCTTGTCTGTCTAGTCTTGTCTGTCTAGTCTTGTCTGTCTAGTCTTGTCTGTCTAGTCTTGTCTGTCTAGTCTTGTCTGTCTAGTCTTGTCTGTCTAGTCTTGTCTGTCTAGTCTTGTCTGTCTAGTCTTGTCTGTCTAGTCTTGTCTGTCTAGTCTTGTCTGTCTAGTCTTGTCTGTCTAGTCTTGTCTGTCTAGTCTTGTCTGTCTAGTCTTGTCTGTCTAGTCTTGTCTGTCTAGTCTTGTCTGTCTAGTCTTGTCTGTCTAGTCTTGTCTGTCTAGTCTTGTCTGTCTAGTCTTGTCTGTCTAGTCTTGTCTGTCTAGTCTTGTCTGTCTAGTCTTGTCTGTCTAGTCTTGTCTGTCTAGTCTTGTCTGTCTAGTCTTGTCTGTCTAGTCTTGTCTGTCTAGTCTTGTCTGTCTAGTCTTGTCTGTCTAGTCTTGTCTGTCTAGTCTTGTCTGTCTAGTCTTGTCTGTCTAGTCTTGTCTGTCTAGTCTTGTCTGTCTAGTCTTGTCTGTCTAGTCTTGTCTGTCTAGTCTTGTCTGTCTAGTCTTGTCTGTCTAGTCTTGTCTGTCTAGTCTTGTCTGTCTAGTCTTGTCTGTCTAGTCTTGTCTGTCTAGTCTTGTCTGTCTAGTCTTGTCTGTCTAGTCTTGTCTGTCTAGTCTTGTCTGTCTAGTCTTGTCTGTCTAGTCTTGTCTGTCTAGTCTTGTCTGTCTAGTCTTGTCTGTCTAGTCTTGTCTGTCTAGTCTTGTCTGTCTAGTCTTGTCTGTCTAGTCTTGTCTGTCTAGTCTTGTCTGTCTAGTCTTGTCTGTCTAGTCTTGTCTGTCTAGTCTTGTCTGTCTAGTCTTGTCTGTCTAGTCTTGTCTGTCTAGTCTTGTCTGTCTAGTCTTGTCTGTCTAGTCTTGTCTGTCTAGTCTTGTCTGTCTAGTCTTGTCTGTCTAGTCTTGTCTGTCTAGTCTTGTCTGTCTAGTCTTGTCTGTCTAGTCTTGTCTGTCTAGTCTTGTCTGTCTAGTCTTGTCTGTCTAGTCTTGTCTGTCTAGTCTTGTCTGTCTAGTCTTGTCTGTCTAGTCTTGTCTGTCTAGTCTTGTCTGTCTAGTCTTGTCTGTCTAGTCTTGTCTGTCTAGTCTTGTCTGTCTAGTCTTGTCTGTCTAGTCTTGTCTGTCTAGTCTTGTCTGTCTAGTCTTGTCTGTCTAGTCTTGTCTGTCTAGGCTTGTCTGTCTAGTCCTGTCTGTCTAGTCTTGTCTGTCTAGTCTTGTCTGTCTAGTCTTGTCTGTCTAGTCTTGTCTGTTTTATCTGTCTAGTCTTTCCTAGAATTGTATCTTTTATAACGGATTTCATAGTAAATTTTATAAATGATTTCTGAAAATGAGTCAATATTCTTGATAAACAAAGAAGTATAAATAGATATTGATTGTCTGTCTAGTCTTGCCTGTCTAGTCCTGTCTGTCTAGTCCTGCCTGTCTAGTCTTGTCTGTCGAGTCTTGCCTGTCTAGTCTTGTCTGTCTAGTCTTGTCTGTCTAGTCTTGTCTTTCTAGTCTTGTCTGTCTAGTCTTGTCTGTCTAGTCTTGTCTGTCTAGTCTTGTCTGTCTAGTCTTGTCTGTCTAGTCTTGTCTGTCTAGTCTTGTCTGTCTAGTCTTGTCTGTCTAGTCTTGTCTGTCTAGTCTTGTCTGTCTAGTCTTGTCTGTCTAGTCTTGTCTGTCTAGTCTTGTCTGTCTAGTCTTGTCTGTCTAGTCTTGTCTGTCTAGTCTTGTCTGTCTAGTCTTGTCTGTCTAGTCTTGTCTGTCTAGTCTTGTCTGTCTAGTCTTGTCTGTCTAGTCTTGTCTGTCTAGGCTTGTCTGTCTAGTCTTGTCTGTCTAGTCTTGTCTGTCTAGTCTTGTCTGTCTAGTCTTGTCTGTTTTATCTGTCTAGTCTTTCCTAGAATTGTATCTTTTATAACGGATTTCATAGTAAATTTTATAAATGATTTCTGAAAATGAGTCAATATTCTTGATAAACAAAGAAGTATAAATAGATATTGATTGTCTGTCTAGTCTTGCCTGTCTAGTCCTGTCTGTCTAGTCCTGCCTGTCTAGTCTTGTCTGTCGAGTCTTGCCTGTCTAGTCTTGTCTGTCTAGTCTTGTCTGTCTAGTCTTGTCTTTCTAGTCTTGTCTGTCTAGTCTTGTCTGTCTAGTCTTGTCTGTCTAGTCTTGTCTGTCTAGTCTTGTCTGTCTAGTCTTGTCTGTCTAGTCTTGTCTGTCTAGTCTTGTCTGTCTAGTCTTGTCTGTCTAGTCTTGTCTGTCTAGTCTTGTCTGTCTAGTCTTGTCTGTCTAGTCTTGTCTGTCTAGTCTTGTCTGTCTAGTCTTGTCTGTCTAGTCTTGTCTGTCTAGTCTTGTCTGTTTTATCTGTCTAGTCTTTCCTAGAATTGTATCTTTTATAACGGATTACATAGTAAATTTTATAAATGATTCCTGAAAATGAGTCAATATTCCTGATAAACAAAGAAGTCTAAATAGATATTGAGAAACATTAGTGAACGGAAACGCGTGTTTAATTTTAGAAGTCCCGGTGCAAAAAGTCAGTGCTCCGCCATCTCGTCTCTTGTTTACACTGCGTTTAATAACGCGTTCTCTGTCTGTCTCCCCCGCGTTTATCGCCCGTTTTGCTTCGCTTTGGCCCCAGAAGGCGAGGAAGAGTCGGTGGAGAAGCTTTTTTAATATTTTAATTCCGGTATCAAAACAAATTGTCCGATATTTATTCTGCTCGAGATCAAACGGTCGAGTTTACTATTTCTGGGACGCGTTTCGTTCGTCTATTGACATCTTTATATATTTTCAAACACATTTTTTCCAGAAAAAAAATCCTTTTTCTATTTATAGCACAGGAAACCATAAATATCAAACTCTTTTCTTCAATTAATAGACTAATTACTACAACTTGCTAGATAAGAATTGATAGATTCAATTACACAAACAAATAGAGGAACAAGACTTGAAAGATAGGACTAGCTACTAGATAAACCTATAGACAGGGCTAGTAAATACTAGTAACAGATAACAAGACTAGATAATAAAACTATACGGACAAGACTACGGCTGCGTGAATAAATTATTGTTCTTATAATAAGCAAAGCAAAGAAGACTAGACTATTGGTCAATGACATCAAGTAGATGAATCTTGTGAGTCGTATTATTGATATTTTTAGTGATTCTATTTGTGTGGTCATAATTTGTCATGAACAAAAAGAGTTAATTGCTAAAAAATGCTCTTAATTGCTAGACTTCCGGTCCTCCCGGAAATAACCGGAACGAAACAAATGCATCTCTACTGAACAAATATTTATGTTAACAAATTAGCTTACTCATTATATCCAAGATTAGTCAATCAAGATTAGACATTAAAAAGTAGATAGACAAGTCTATACAAATGAGACTGGACAGGCAAGATTAGACAGATAAGACTAAACATATAATAACAAGACATACGGGAATCGACACACAAGACAGACGGGAATAGACACACAAGACTAGGCAGGATAGACTAGATAGACAAGACTAGACAGACGGGATAAAGCAGATAAGATTAGACAGACAAGACAAGACATATATGTCTAGACAGAGAAGATTTGACAGACAAGGCTAGACATACAAGGCTGACATGTTTAAATTAATTCGACCACCAAAGTTGTGGATGATTTTAGTGTTTTCTAAAAATAAAAGTTCTGAGTTTAAGAAATGTTACATCTGATTTAGATGTAAGAAATATGTTGTAAATGTATACAGAAATTTTCAGTGGAGAAAAAAAAGATAATTTGTGAGTTACATAAAAACTTCCTTATCAAAATCTCTTGATATATTGAATAAATGAAACGTAATTTATAAGTCAGTTCGTCACCGATAAATGTATATATATAATGTTTTAATGAATGTCTTATAAAAGCATTAATCAAATGGGAAAATAAGTTTTAAAATGTTCTTCGAAAATTATATCTAGTCTCGATCATTATAATTATTGTTAGACTATTCCATGGGTATTGGTTAAAAATCCATGGGTATTGTTTTTTTAAAATTGCTTTTTAAACCAATTACCCATAGAATAGTCTAAGACTAGACAGACAAGACTAGACATACCAGACTAGACAGGCAAGACTAAACGAGACACACAAGAACTGTTACCATAATACAAAATTTTGAAAAATATCCTAATAACAAATTTTCATTTTTTCACAAACATTTTCATAAATTTTATTTCAATTGCAAAAGCAATTACAAAATTGTTATTTTTTGTGTTTTCGGACAATAACTTTGTGAGACTGATAAATATAGTTAATATAGTATATATAGATCTCGACATATCTCGATAATCCGACACATGTGGGACCAGACAACCGCCGGATTATAAGAAAGAGTGGGAAGAGCGCGAGCGGTCTCCAGACCGCCGGATTACTGGACGTGACGTCCGATTAACCAACGGCCGGATTACCGAGATTATACTGTAGTTAATATAGATAAATATAGTTAACGTCTTACAAGAAATCAATCATAATATTGATATTCCGACCAGTGTTCCCTCTAATTGTTTGTGACCTGTGTGCGACCCAGACACTTTTTTAAGTGTCTGCAATTTTTTCCAAAATAAAAAGAAATGTGTGCGGTAATTAAAAAAGGGCATATAATAAGAAAATACAATAATAATAAATAATAATTCATATTTTGCTAAATATTGTACCTACTTATACGCACTGACTCGATCTTACAGCATACGAGATACTACACACATAATGTACTACATACATTTCAACAGAACACAATGAAAAAAACTGCTCCAAAATCAAGTCAAATCATTAGTTCGTGAAGACAGAATTTAACTGATTACTGTGGCTTCCCATTTCCATTCTAATCGAAAATAAGAAAATTTAATAATTACGTTGTCTGATCTAAATTTTTCAATTAACACATTTGACAAAACAAACAAACAAGAAGAACAATTCACAATTACTTATTATTGAATTATTATTATTTCGTTTTTCTAGACCTAGACGATCAGTAAATTATTGTCATCCAACCATCAAATGATATCCATTCTTCATCTACTTCATCCGTTGGAAACAAATCATCTGCTTTTATAGTTACATTTAAATCATTGCCCTTTTTTAAAAGCACGCTTATTTTATTCCATCATGCCATGTTTCCAAGATATTTTTCCTTGATTTTATTAATGCTTGCATGAACAAATTGAAAAGCATCTATGGGTGCTAATTCGCGGCATTGAAGAATTTGACATAAAGCACTGAGTTTTTCTAAAATTGAAGGCAAAAGTTGTGTTCTTTTTTAAACAAAATTTGGAAATTGGGTCATCTTTATCTTGCTTAAGATATTCAATCAATGATTCATAATTTGTCATAATTGCTTTTATTGCAAAATGTCGTGACAACCACCTCACCTCATTAATAGCTTGGAGAGCTATAGAGTTATTTTCTAAAGCTTCAATAATCTCTTTAAATTTAATTGTTTTCATCGCGGATCTAAAAAATAATGTGTAGACAGTTCTCACCAGTGTTTCGATGTTTCTTGTGGGTTTTACTTCTTTCCATGCATCCGAAGTACATAAATTTTCTCGGTGTGCAACACAATGTTGTTGTGCCAAATGTGGTACATTTTGCTTTAATTTAGCTGCTACACCAGGCCCGGGCAAATAGCGGCCACTGGCGACATTTTATGTGGCCCACGAAGCATTTTACAATTTACTTTAATTAATAAAATATATTTTTGTATAATATAAACAAGTTGGTTTACAAAAAAAGGCTAGTTTCGTGATCGTGTCGTGCCAAAATATTACTTCACTGAGAAAGCAATTACATATTTATCTATAGGTACATAGTTCCCACAACGAATGATCTTAAATCATATTCCAACAAAAACATAACTACAACAAATCTCTAAAGCATGTCTATGCCCACTGCCACTACCTTCTACCTTCCAATCTTCTTCTTTAGTCATAAGGTCTACCGTTGGGCATAGGCCTTTTACAATTGTTTCTATCTTTTCCTATTCTGTGTTAGTTGGATCCATGCTAGTCTGGCTGTTGCTATGAGGTCATCATACCATCTTATTCTATGATCTCCATTCTATGATTCGCCTGTCCCATCCTTATCCAATCACTCCTTGCAACGTAACCTGCGCATTATCATTTGAGAATTGCAATTTTCTCTCCAATATTGGTAACTTTGGTTACTGCTCATATTCTTTCGTTTCGCTATCTGTACCTTTTTGTAATCCCCATCATTGAACTTTTCATTGCTCTTTGTGCAGTTTCTAGTGTCATATGTCATCACAGGCACTGTTCAAAACTCTTGATTTAGGTGTTCAGCTATTTTCTTATTTCGCAGGATGAATGATAGTTTGGCGATAGCCACCCATCCTAGCCTTATTCTCCTTCATATTTTTTCTTGTGTTTGGTTAATAGTAAGTTTCTGCCTTAGGTAGATGTATTCTTCCACCTTTTTGACTTCCTGTCCTCCCACTATTATTAGATCTGTTCCTAAGTATATTATCTAGGTTTTTGAAAGGTTCATTTTCAGCTCTATTTTTTTAGATTCTTTTTGTTGGTCTGCAATTATTGTTGATTTAACAAATATTCTCTACAATGTGCCAATGTGCCGATAATAATATCATCAGCACATCTTAGATTAGTTGGTCGAGTTTCATAGATGTTGATAACTTTGTCGTTCCTGTCAGTTTTCTTAAAAATCTTTTGCAATGCTAAACTGGAGAGTTTTGGAGATATGGAGTCACCTTGTCGTACTGATCTTTCAAGTTGGAAAGGTTTAGATTTTTCGTGGATAATGTAAGTTAAGGTTGCTTCTTTGTGGGTATTCGCCGAACTTTCTCTCTGGTTTGTTGGTGATTATTTTTGCCTGTATTTTCAATCTTGTTGTTATCACCTTTTTGTAGATTATGACCACGTTAGCGTTTTTTCCATTGTTTCGGTATTTTCCTCGTCTTTAGGCATTGGTTTAGTAGTTCCGTAATTTTCGTTATTAGATATTCTCTTCATACTCGTATCATTTCCACCGTCATGTTCTCATCTCCAATTGCTTTATAGGATTTCATCTTGTTCAAAGTAGTTTTTACTTCCTCTATTACCTCCTTCTAATACACCTGCCACAATTTTAAACAATCTGGTGTCTATACTGCAAATTAAAATAACTAATAAAATAGAATTTTTTTTAATGCGGCCTGCGATTAAATTTTCATCAGCAATGTGGCCCTACAGCCGAAAGATTTGCCCCCATGCTACACTATTTCGTTTTCCAAGCATTACGGATGCGCCATCAGATGGAAACATAACCAGCTTTTGCAAATCAATTTGGATATCTTCCCAAAATTGTAAAATTGCAGAAAAAAATTGAAGAGGAATCGCATGTCTTTAATTGGATTATCCCACCGAAAACAGTTTTATATTGATCAGATTTTCTAAACTGATAATATAAAATTAAACATTTGGTTGTTGAAATGTCTGTGCTTTCATCAACAATTAAAGTATGAAAATGTGCCATTTCAATTTCATTTAATATTTCAGTTTTTACAACAGTATTCACCACTTCCAAAAATGAAGACACAAAAATTGTGTGCGCGCCACTATTTTTCACGTGCGCTATGTCTAAAATCTATGTGCGCACACAGCTTACAATTAGAGGGAACACTGATTCCGACACATTTGGGACGAGACAACCGCCGGATTATCTATCAGAAAATTCCGGATTATCGGGAGTTAAACGAAAAATAACAATTTTACATATTTTATGTACAATTGTAATTGTAAATGTGTAGAAGAAGCAAAGCTTTAGCAGGCAAGTTATGAAAAAAACTTTTATCGCTGGTATAAAATCTTGCTTGAACCATTCTTTAAACACATCTCGGGTAACGCATCCTTTGGCTTGATTTTTATATGTAAAATAAGTAAATAAGGCATTTTCCATTTCAGGACAATCATCTGTTTTAACTGCATTTCTTTCCTTCATGTCCCACACAGCAGTCCTGGCGAATTGGAGGATTTTCTCGCGGTTGACTTTGATGCCGTAGATCGTGGATCTTCTAACGCCATGAGTGCGTGCGAGGTTTGCCGCGGTTTGTTCTTTATCAAGATTATTGATGATCTCCAGTTTTTTGATACACAGAGTGACGTGTTTCTGTTTGGTTGACATTGTACACATTGTACATACATTAAATACACTCGATAAATCACAAACCAATAACAAAACAAGATGTAATTGAGCGGCGAGCAAAATGAGTAGATAGATAAAGAGTGGTGGCAGGGAAGCGCACGAACGGGCATGTTCACTTATATGTATCCGGTGCGGCGTAGCGACTAGAAAAAACACGTATTTCTCCAGACCGCCGGATTACTGAACGTATCCGACTAACCAACGGCCGAATTACTAAGATTATACCGTAATTAATACGTTGAAGCTATCCCAATGTGCTGTAAAACGCTTAAACTGAAAGCCTGACTGTTACGATTCCGATTATTTCCTCTAGGTGAGCATTTTTATTCGGATTCAATGTTTATGTTTAGGAATTTATTATAAACAATTCTCTTTTAATTGCCTCAAATCTTCTTCATTGACATCTGAAGCAGACTTAATGCAACTCTAGATCTATTTTCAATTACTTTCATTATAATCAACATATAGTTTATAATTACAATTTAACCCTATCGTCCCTGAACGTAAAAAATATCGGCAAGATAGAATAAACCTCATGGCTTTGTTGATAATTAGTAAACCAATATGAACGACGACGGTCGAATTGTCACAAGATATCCGTGGTACATATATCTAATCTTATCTCATATATTCTTCTCCAGTTTAGTCCATTTTTTTCCAATCTTATGCAGTTTTGTCAAATTCTGTGGATAGTCATATTCGATATTGTTCACTCTTGTCCAATTTTTTTTACAAAATTTTGTCCTACCATTCTTGTATTTACTTATCTAGTTTAGTCCAGTCCATTATTGTCTTGTCCAAAATTAAATTATATATGTTAGGTATTGTCTAGTTTTGCTGGTCTTGTCTTATCTAGTCTTGTCTGCTCTGATCTATTCTAGTTCAGACAGATATTGTTTGCTATTATTTATAACAATATCTGACTTGGTAAATATAATGCCTGTTAAATTGTTCCTGCGAGTACAATTTTAAATTCAAGTTTCTTTTGAAATTTAGATAGGACGTTTAAACCCCCTAGTACCTTTTAACCCTTTCGCCCCGTATGGTACACATCATTCGGGGCGAAAGGGTTAAAAGGCGAATTAAAAATAGAAATGTAAATGGTTCGATCTGTATATACCAGGTGGGCCATTGAATAAGAAACAGCCGGATTTTCGGATAGTTAAAGATGGATTCTCAAAAAACGCTCAGACACTTCAACCTTGTTTGTGAAGGGCACATTTTACAAGAAAATTTGTAGCCAAATCACTTAACCCCTTCGCGGTGGAACCACAACCCTTAAAATTTTAAATGGCAAGGTGGGGTAGGTGATGCCTCATTGCCCTTTATGCCCTGAAAACAAAACGGTTAACATTTTCCAAATTTATCAATTTGTTGTTGAAATTATTTAATTTCAAGTTATGAACGCGTACTTCGTTTACGTCCTTGAAAGGAAGTCCAATTGTTCAATCTGTCCTTAGAAAAACTGCAAAAGTGAAGGGAAAAAAAACACAATTCAACGCCAGAAAAGATTTTTATTAGTTCAACAAATGCTCAAATTGTGCGCCACCAAGTTCCACACAAAAATACAAATTCTGCTCGAAACTTTCTCTTACATTTTGAGGATCAGTCTTGTAATTTAACGGCATTCTTCAATAATGCGTCGACGTAACTCTTCCAGAGACTATGGTTCTGTTGCATAAATTCTACTCTTTAGATGACCCCACAAGAAAAAGTCCAGAGGACTTAAATCAGGTGAGCGGGATGGCCATTCCACAGCACCTCTTCGTCCAATCCATTGACCCGGGAAAACTCTGTCCAGTAACTCCCGAACAACCTGCGTATAATGTGGTGAAGCTCCATCTTTTTGAAGTCAAATGGTCTTCTAAGTAACGTTTATAACATTTTCTTTCAACGACATAAACGAAAAACGCATTCATAACTTGAACTTAAATAATCTCGAACACAAATCGATAGATTTAGAAAATGTTAGCCGTTTAATACTCAGGGCTAAACGGGTTTTCAAATGAGGTATAACTTACCCCAACGTGCCATTTAAAAGTTTAAGGGTTGTGGTCCCGGCGCGAAGGGGTTAAGAGATTTGGCTACAAATTTTCTTGTAAAATGTGTCCCCATCACAAACAAAGTTGACGTGTCCGAGCGTTTTTTGAGAATTTATCATTAACTATCCGAAAATCCCTCTGTTTCGTTTTCAATGGCTCACCTGTTATATAAAGTTCAAACCATTTACATTTATAATTCGCCCTTTAAATTGTAATTATAAACTATAACTTGGTTATAATAAAAGTAATTGAAAATAGACCTAGAGTTGCATTAAGTTTGGCTCAGATGTCAAAGAAGTTTCGAGGCAATTAAAAGTGAATTGTTTGTAATAAATTCCTAAACATAAACATTGAATCAGAATAAAAATGCTCACCTAGAGAAAATAATCGGAGTGGCAACCGCGAGGCTTTCAGTTTAAACATTCACAATGGATAGCTTCAAAGATTCAATGAATAAGATTGATTTGTTGCAAGACATTAACTAGACTACATAGCAGTTGCACAAAATTTTAGTCAAATCCGAAAACACAAAAAATAACAAATTTTGTAATCGCTTTTGTAATTGAAATAAAATTTACGAAAATAGATTTGGTCTTGTTATTAGGACATTTTAAAAAAATTTGAATTTTGGTAACAGTCCTTGTCTGCCTAGTCTTGTCTGTCTAGTCTTGTCTGTCTAGTCTTGTCTGTCTAGTCTTGTCTGTCTAGTCTTCTCTGTCTAGTCTTCTCTGTCTAGTCTTCTATGTCTAGTCTTCTATGTCTAGTCTCCTCTGTCTAGTCTTCTCTGTCTAGTCTTGTCTGTCTAGTCTTGTCTGTCTAGTCTTGTCTGTCTAGTCTTGTCTGTCTAGTCTTGTCTGTCTAGTCTTGTCCGTCTAGTCTTGTCCGTCTAGTCTTGTCCGTCTAGTCTTGTCCGTCTAGTCTTGTCCGTCTAGTCTTGTCCGACTAGTCTTGTCCCTCTAGTCTTGTCCGTCTAGTCTTGTCCGTCTAGTCTTGTCGGTCTAGTCTTGTCTGTCTAGTCTTGTCTGTCTAGTCTTGTCTGTCTTGTCTTGTCTGTCTAGTCTTGTCTGTCTAGTCTTGTCTGTCTAGTCTTGTCTGTCTAGTCTTGTCTGTCTAGTCTTGTCTGTCTAGTCTTGTCTGTCTAGTCTTGTCTGTCTAGTCTTGTCTGTCTAGTCTTGTCTGTCTAGTCTTGTCTGTCTAGTCTTGTCTGTCTAGTCTTGTCTGTCTAGTCTTGTCTGTCTAGTCTTGTCTGTCTAGTCTTGTCTGTCTAGTCTTGTCTGTCTAGTCTTATCTGTCTAGTCTTGTCTGTCTAGTCTTGTCTGTCTAGTCTTGTCCGTCTAGTCTTGTCCGTCTAGTCTTGTCCGTCTAGTCTTGTCCGTCTAGTCTTGTCGGTCTAGTCTTGTCTGTCTAGTCTTGTCCGTCTAGTCTTGTCCGTCTAGTCTTGTCCGACTAGTCTTGTCCCTCTAGTCTTGTCCGTCTAGTCTTGTCGGTCTAGTCTTGTCTGTCTAGTCTTGTCTGTCTAGTCTTGTCTGTCTAGTCTTGTCTGTCTTGTCTTGTCTGTCTAGTCTTGTCTGTCTAGTCTTGTCTGTCTAGTCTTGTCTGTCTAGTCTTGTCTGTCTAGTCTTGTCTGTCTAGTCTTGTCTGTCTAGTCTTGTCTGTCTAGTCTTGTCTGTCTAGTCTTGTCTGTCTAGTCTTGTCTGTCTAGTCTTGTCTGTCTAGTCTTGTCTGTCTAGTCTTGTCTGTCTAGCCTTGTCTGTCCAGTCTTGTCTGTCCAGTCTTGTCTGTCCAGTCTTGTCTGTCCAGTCTTGTCTGTCCAGTCTTGTCTGTCCAGTCTTGTCTGTCTAGTCTTGTCTGTCTAGTCTTGTCTGTCTAGTCTTGTCTGTCTAGTCTTGCCTGTCTAGTCTTGTCTGTCTAGTCTTGTCTGTCTAGTCTTGTCTGTCTAGTCTTGTCTGTCTAGTCTTGTCTGTCTAGTCTTGTCTGTCTAGTCTTGTCTGTCTAGTCTTGTCTGTCTAGTCTTGTCTGTCTAGTCTTGTCTGTCTAGTCTTGTCTGTCTAGTATTGTCTGTCTAGTCTTGTCTGTCTAGTCTTGTCTGTCTAGTCTTGTCTGTCTAGTCTTGTCTGTCTAGTCTTGTCTGTCTAGTCTTGTCTGTCTAGTCTTGTCTGTCTAGTCTTGTCTGTCTAGTCTTGTCTGTCTAGTCTTGTCTGTCTAGTCTTGTCTGTCTAGTCTTGTCTGTCTAGTCTTGTCTGTCTAGTCTTGTCTGTCTAGTCTTGTCTGTCTAGTCTTGTCTGTCTAGTCTTGTCTGTCTAGTCTTGTCTGTCTAGTCTTGTCTGTCTAGTCTTGTCTGTCTAGTCTTGTCTGTCTAGTCTTGTCTGTCTAGTCTTGTCTGTCTAGTCTTGTCTGTCTAGTCTTGTCTGTCTAGTCTTGTCTGTCTAGTCTTGTCTGTCTAGTCTTGTCTGTCTAGTCTTGTCTGTCTAGTCTTGTCTGTCTAGTCTTGTCTGTCTAGTCTTGTCTGTCTAGTCTTGTCTGTCTAGTCTTGTCTGTCTAGTCTTGTCTGTCTAGTCTTGTCTGTCTAGTCTTGTCTGTCTAGTCTTGTCTGTCTAGTCTTGTCTGTCTAGTCTTGTCTGTCTAGTCTTGTCTGTCTAGTCTTGTCTGTCTAGTCTTGTCTGTCTAGTCTTGTCTGTCTAGTCTTGTCTGTCTAGTCTTGTCTGTCTAGTCTTGTCTGTCTAGTCTTGTCTGTCTAGTCTTGTCTGTCTAGTCTTGTCTGTCTAGTCTTGTCTGTCTAGTCTTGTCTGTCTAGTCTTGTCTGTCTAGTCTTGTCTGTCTAGTCTTGTCTGTCTAGTCTTGTCTGTCTAGTCTTGTCTGTCTAGTCTTGTCTGTCTAGTCTTGTCTGTCTAGTCTTGTCTGTCTAGTCTTGTCTGTCTAGTCTTGTCTGTCTAGTCTTGTCTGTCTAGTCTTGTCTGTCTAGTCTTGTCTGTCTAGTCTTGTCTGTCTAGTCTTGTCTGTCTAGTCTTGTCTGTCTAGTCTTGTCTGTCTAGTCTTGTCTGTCTAGTCTTGTCTGTCTAGTCTTGTCTGTCTAGTCTTGTCTGTCTAGTCTTGTCTGTCTAGTCTTGTCTGTCTAGTCTTGTCTGTCTAGTCTTGTCTGTCTAGTCTTGTCTGTCTAGTCTTGTCTGTCTAGTCTTGTCTGTCTAGTCTTGTCTGTCTAGTCTTGTCTGTCTAGTCTTGTCTGTCTAGTCTTGTCTGTCTAGTCTTGTCTGTCTAGTCTTGTCTGTCTAGTCTTGTCTGTCTAGTCTTGTCTGTCTAGTCTTGTCTGTCTAGTCTTGTCTGTCTAGTCTTGTCTGTCTAGTCTTGTCTGTCTAGTCTTGTCTGTCTAGTCTTGTCTGTCTAGTCTTGTCTGTCTAGTCTTGTCTGTCTAGTCTTGTCTGTCTAGTCTTGTCTGTCTAGTCTTGTCTGTCTAGTCTTGTCTGTCTAGTCTTGTCTGTCTAGTCTTGTCTGTCTAGTCTTGTCTGTCTAGTCTTGTCTGTCTAGTCTTGTCTGTCTAGTCTTGTCTGTCTAGTCTTGTCTGTCTAGTCTTGTCTGTCTAGTCTTGTCTGTCTAGTCTTGTCTGTCTAGTCTTGTCTGTCTAGTCTTGTCTGTCTAGTCTTGTCTGTCTAGTCTTGTCTGTCTAGTCTTGTCTGTCTAGTCTTGTCTGTCTAGTCTTGTCTGTCTAGTCTTGTCTGTCTAGTCTTGTCTGTCTAGTCTTGTCTGTCTAGTCTTGTCTGTCTAGTCTTGTCTGTCTAGTCTTGTCTGTCTAGTCTTGTCTGTCTAGTCTTGTCTGTCTAGTCTTGTCTGTCTAGTCTTGTCTGTCTAGTCTTGTCTGTCTAGTCTTGTCTGTCTAGTCTTGTCTGTCTAGTCTTGTCTGTCTAGTCTTGTCTGTCTAGTCTTGTCTGTCTAGTCTTGTCTGTCTAGTCTTGTCTGTCTAGTCTTGTCTGTCTAGTCTTGTCTGTCTAGTCTTGTCTGTCTAGTCTTGTCTGTCTAGTCTTGTCTGTCTAGTCTTGTCTGTCTAGTCTTGTCTGTCTAGTCTTGTCTGTCTAGTCTTGTCTTGTCTGTCTAGTCTTGTCTGTCTAGTCTTGTCTGTCTATTCTTGTCTGTCTAGTCTTGTCTGTCTAGTCTTGTCTGTCTAGTCTTGTCTGTCTAGTCTTGTCTGTCTAGTCTTGTCTGTCTAGTCTTGTCTGTCTAGTCTTGTCTGTCTAGTCTTGCCTGTCTAGTCTTGTCTGTCTAGTCTTGTCTGTCTAGTCTTGTCTGTCTAGTCTTGTCTGTCTAGTCTTGTCTGTCTAGTCTTGTCTGTCTAGTCTTGTCTGTCTAGTCTTGTCTGTCTAGTCTTGTCTGTCTAGTCTTGTCTGTCTAGTCTTGTCTGTCTAGTCTTGTCTGTCTAGTCTTGTCTGTCTAGTCTTGTCTGTCTAGTCTTGTCTGTCTAGTCTTGTCTGTCTAGTCTTGTCTGTCTAGTCTTGTCTGTCTAGTCTTGTCTGTCTAGTCTTGTCTGTCTAGTCTTGTCTGTCTAGTCTTGTCTGTCTAGTCTTGTCTGTCTAGTCTTGTCTGTCTAGTCTTGTCTGTCTAGTCTTGTCTGTCTAGTCTTGTCTGTCTAGTCTTGTCTGTCTAGTCTTGTCTGTCTAGTCTTGTCTGTCTAGTCTTGTCTGTCTAGTCTTGTCTGTCTAGTCTTGTCTGTCTAGTCTTGTCTGTCTAGTCTTGTCTGTCTAGTCTTGTCTGTCTAGTCTTGTCTATCTAGTCTTGTCTGTCTAGTCTTGTCTGTCTAGTCTTGCCTGTCTAGTCTTGTCTGTCTAGTCTTGTCTGTCTAGTCTTGTCTGTCTAGTCCTGTCTGTCTAGTCTGTCTAGTCTTGTCTGTCTAGTCTTGTCTGTCTAGTCTTGTCTGTCTAGTCTTGTCTGTCTAGTCTTGTCTGTCTAGTCTTGTCTGTCTAGTCTTGTCTGTCTAGTCTTGTCTGCCTAGTCTTGTCTGTCTAGTCTTGTCTGCCTAGTCTTGTCTGTCTAGTCTTGTCTGTCTAGTCTTGTCTGTCTAGTCTTGTCTGTCTAGTCTTGTCTGTCTAGTCTTGTCTGTCTAGTCTTGTCTGTCTAGTCTTGTCTGTCTAGTCTTGTCTGTCTAGTCTTGTCTGTCTAGTCTTGTCTGTCTAGTCTTGTCTGTCTAGTCTTGTCTGTCTAGTCTTGTCTGTCTAGTCTTGTCTGTCTAGTCTTGTCTGTCTAGTCTTGTATGTCTAGTCTTGTCTGTCTAGTCTTGTCTGTCTAGTCTTGTCTGTCTAGTCTTGTCTGTCTAGTCTTGTCTGTCTAGTCTTGTCTGTCTAGTCTTGTCTGTCTAGTCTTGTCTGTCTAGTCTTGTCTGTCTAGTCTTGTCTGTCTAGTCTTGTCTGTCTAGTCTTGTCTGTCTAGTCTTGTCTGTCTAGTCTTGTCTGTCTAGTCTTGTCTGTCTAGTCTTGTCTGTCTAGTCTTGTCTGTCTAGTCTTGTCTGTCTAGTCTTGTCTGTCTAGTCTTGTCTGTCTAGTCTTGTCTGTCTAGTCTTGTCTGTCTAGTCTTGTCTGTCTAGTCTTGTCTGTCTAGTCTTGTGTGTCTAGTCTTGTCTGTCTAGTCTTGTCTGTCTACTCTTGTCTGTCTAGTCTTGTCTGCTTAGTCTTGTCTGTCTATTTTTATCTGTCTAGCTTTATTAATTATGATATTTGTAGAAAATTAAACAAATTATATATAGACCGTAATATTTCAGTTACTAGAATTATCTCCAAATTTTGTAATAATTTCAGTTCAAACAGATTCAGTTCTAAATAAATAAATTTTGAAAATTTTACAGGATTTTGAAGTATTATAAAGTAGTATAAAGTGGTACATAGCCTTTGTCAACATGTAAATATTTTAAATAAATATTTCTTCTTAACTACACAGACTCACATTCAATAAATGCAAACAATATTCAGTCAAAAGAAACCATAAGTATCATCAAATTGCAGAGGAATTAGAGAACCTATGGTTGGTTTAATTTATGATATTAATTTAATAAAATGAAAATTTAATACGTTGTTAAATAGATTAAAATTAATATATTTATTTAGTAAAACGTTGTCCTTGATTTAAAAAGTATTACAAATTGAAATTGGTTACATAAATAAAGATGAAAACATAAAACTTCCATTTGAACAATAATAGCATAAACTTAATGAAAATAGCCGCACAGTTGACATTAACCCGATTAAATCTGACTCACCCAATCAAACCCAGAATTGTTTACAACAAATACTTAAACATTATTAGCTCACCTATCAGACAACGGCCTGACTCTGATTGCGACCGTAAGCCTTGTCATTTCTTTTCTCGAATATTTACATCACACAAAACACGCTGTTATAAGAAATCCAACTCGATTTATTCTTAGAGAAGTGCAGCAAGCGACTGGAGCCAGAGTAAGTATAGAGTTTACCTCTATACACGTCTGGTTCTATATTCGTCGGCGGTGTGCCACGGTTCCCTAATTGTTAAGAATGTTTTAATATTTTTACTTTATTTTTAATTCTTTGGGTTTTTTCATTTTCTCCCGTTTGCTTTTCTCTCTACACAGTGATCAGATAAAACGATGCATAATATTTCGAGATGTTTACCGAAACTAAAAATAGTACACTAAACGAAACTCACAACATATTATTACTCCTTGCTGCTTATCTCTCTTAGTTTTCAATTTAATTGGAGCTTGATTGAAATTATCTTGTTTTCGGGTGATTTGTTGTTGTGTTTATTACAACCAAGTTTGGTTTATTAATTCGTATGTGTTGCGTTTTTGTTGTTGGATGTATTCATTGTGTTCTATTCTCGGTATGTTTTTATATCCCGCGTGGTTAATCTTCTCGAGAAAGCGATGAAAGGTGTGAGCGGAGAGCGCAAATATATTTAAGTTTTTTTTTAATGTTTGTGGATTGAAAATACAAGATGTTTGTTTTGTAAATAAATTTATAAATTAAAAAAATATCGTTGTGTACAGTCATAATTTTATTGATTGATGTTGAACGTATGATTTCGTGAAGTGAATAGTGGCTTGAGAGAAAGACAAAGCAAATACACTTAATAGTTTTAACAATACAGAAAACTAAACTTAAACAATGTGGTTGGATATATCAAAACCTATCTTTAAATAACTCAACTTTTGATAGTAAATTTTGGAAACTTTGCCTTACAATTAGTTAGAAAATCCGTACATTTTCTTTCCAGATTACACATCGTTCGTTTGGATGAATAGGGTATTAAGTCATTATGTTCTTGCCTGCAGAATTTCTTTTGCTTTCGCAGTAATAGCAAAATTGACAAAGTCATGAAGTGGACAAAAACGTTATCTATAAACGTTAATCAATAGTTTAAAAGATATTATAAGAGAGGTTAACCAATTATGTACAGAAATGGAAATATATTGATTTGAAAACTTCAAATCGCTCTTCAGACTTTTTTGAGTTAATACCCTGTTCATCTGGACCGACGATATGTGATTGTTAAAGTGCGGTCTTGATATTTTTCTCCGATAAAATGAAAACGAATGTCAATGTGTTTATTTCTTTTGTGGTCACTAACTACTAAATGTATTCCGGGTTCTTGAGAGTAGCCTTTAGCACAGTGTTTTTCAATCCTTTTCATGCCGCGACCCCCTAGGTGTGGAAACATATTTCGTGACCCCCTACCCTAGCCTCCGCTGTTTCCAGCTTGTATTTTTTATGATACAAATATCGAATCTGTACATCATTTTTATTTATTGTTATAATTAGATATCGGCTAAATACGTAATTAATAACAACAAATAATACACATATTTTTACCGCATCGGCAAACGCCTCCACGGAGAAGCGATACGACAATAGCAATGCAATCGCCCCTATCTGTATATATATTTTTATAATTTCTTCTTCTTTACTCCATAGCCGGCGCATGGAGAGGTGGTCGACCTCGTAGCCAGTACGCTGCTGTTGGTGCCGCCAGATTCCGTGCTCCATTCACTATACGCTTCCATGCTAATCGATCAGTTGCAACGGTTCTTGCCTCAGCTGTTGTTATTCGCTGGTTTTTTAAATCGTTCTCTACGTGTTTCAACCATGTGGTCTTCGGTGCTTGTTTTTGTGTTCTCCAATCAAGAGGTCGTTTTTTCCATAGGAGTTTGTGTGGTACTCGATTGTCGCCCATCCTACAGATGTGGCCGAACCATCGTAATCGGCGTTTTTGAATTTCCTCAACAATCGGTGTCTGTTGGTCGCACCTTTCTCTGATTGTCTCATTTCGGAGGTGGTTGAGGAGTGAGACGCAGAGAATCTGTCTCAGGCATCGCATTTGGAAGGCCTCGAGCTTGTTAAAGTCTGGTTTGAGTAATGTCCATGTTTCCGCTCCATAAAGAAGAATTGGGAGGATCAGCGTCCGGTATAGGCGTATTTTGGTTTTGATGGTAATATTCGTCCGCTTCCATATGCACCACTTGAGTGAAGCAAACGTTGCTATTGCCTGGCCTATCCGGCTGTGAACTTCGGCTGTCGAAGCTACTTTCTTCTCCACAACCAGTGATCCCAAATATTTGAACTGTGGTACCTGCTCGATTGTGGTTCCATCGAGGTAAACTCTGGCTTCAGATCCATCCGTTGTAAGCACTTTGGTCTTATCCGCATTGATTCTCAGTCCGTATGACTGGGCAATGCGGGAAATGTCATACAAGGTGTCTGTTGCTTCGGCATCTGTGTTGGCGAAAACCGCACTGTCATCGGCGAACATCAGATCGGTTAGGAAGTTTTTGTCATCATATCGAACTCCGCGTCGCCCATCAAACGCTTTTCGCATAATCGTGTCGATCACAATGTTAAAAAGGAGCGGCGAGGCCACGTCTCCTTGCCGGACTCCGGTTCAAATCGGGAATTCCTCAGACATGTCGTTTCGGATACGAACATTGCTGGTTGAGCCGTCGTACGATGCTTGAAGAAGTTGAATGATTTTCAGTGGCACGTGTTCGATCTTCAGGGCTTCCCACAAGCTTGTCCAATCGATGCAATCAAAAGCAGATTTGAAATCGTTGAAGACGATGACAGTTCGTTTGCCACATCGAATTCTTTCTTCCATTAGCTGACGGAGAGCAAATATATATAGCTTGTTCTTCCCGGCTTGTTTGCTCTCGATGTTTATGTAGTCTTGATTGTATGATTTTCATAAATACTTTGCCGACGATCGAGAGGAGGCTAATACCACGGTAATTCTTGCATTCCCGACTGTCGCCTTTCTTCAAAATAGGCACAACAATCGCTTTCTTCCACACGGATGGAACACAATCTGAATGCCATATATGCACTGTGAGAACGTGAAGTTGATGTAATAAGACGTCTCCCCCGGCTTTGATCATTTCGGCAGTTACTTGATCTCCTCCCGGCGCTTTACCATTTTTCAGGGATTTTATTGCCGTCTTCACCTCATTGATTGTTGGTTCAGTATCGGGAAACTGATTTATCGGCTGCTCAATAATCGGCAGTTCGGGTGCTGGACCTACTGGCGGATTGTGGTTGTACAGCTGATGAAAGAATTCTCTCCACCGCTATAGACGTTCCTGAGGAGAGGTCACGAAAGTTCCATCCAATTTTTTGATATTGTCATTTGTTGATGTTGTTTAAGTGGCATAACCGTCGGATTGTCTGGTACAGCGTCCGGTACTCATGCCTTGACGCTGCTTCTTCCATGTCAGCCGCGATGTTATTCCAGTAAGCTTCCCGTTCCAATTTCATTTTCTGTCGAACTTCTTTGTTCAATCGTCGGTATTGTTTGAAATCGACGTGTTTCATTTGCTTCCGCTGGTCGACTAGATTGAGACAGTCGTCCGAGATCCATTGCTGCGTCCGTCGACGGATGGGCGGACACAGTTCCGTTGCACACCCCACAATAAACTCAGAAAGTTGTTTTTCTTCTATGTTGATATCGACTGGTATCGTGAGTGCTGCAAATTTGTTGGATAATGCGATTTGAAATTTTCGGCTGGTTTCAGGGTCTCGCAGACAGGCCCAGTTCCTCTTGGCTGATGGTGGTGCCTTTTTCTTTGCTCTTTGTAATTTCAATTGTAGTTTCACTCGGACAAAATAATGGTCTGATCCACAGTCGGGGCCACGCATCGCACGTACATCTTTGAGCGTCGATCGGAATCTGGTGTTGACCAAAATGTAGTCCAACATCGCCGAATCGTTGCCGGATGGATTTCGCCACGTGAGTTGATGTTTGAGGGGGTGACGAAAGATGCTGTTGCCGATGATCAAGTTGTTTGACGCTGCAAATGATAAGAGGCGTAATCCGTTGTCATTTATTTCCCCGTATCCGAATTTTCCCATCGTTTCTTCCCAACCGGTTCGATCTGCACCCGTATGTGCATTAAAGTCGCCCATAACTACAATTAATTCGGTTTGGGGTATTGTATCCAGTGTGTGTTGAAACTGGGCATAAAATTCATCCTTGTTTGTGTCCGGGCTGGTCTCAGTTGGGGCGTAGACGGATACGATATGGGTCTTAATCGTTCCATCAATAGTGATAACCGCCAGACGCTCGGATATCGGTTGGAATGCGATAACACTGGCAGAGGCCCGTCGATCAACCATAAAGCCAACGCCCGCTTCTCGTTTGTCGCCACCAGAATAGAATAGCGTCATCGTCTCGTCGATTGATGGTGGGTCAACCATCATTGTGCCAGATCCTGTGAGCCGCAGTTCTGATAATGCACAGATCGATATTTTGCATTTCAATAATTCCTTGGCGATAATTTCCTTTTGACCAACGTGATGTCCCGTTCGCACATTCCATGCGGCGATTCGTATTTCTGATTTCGGTGTGATTAACCTGAGTCTTTGGCCAGTAGTCCACTTCTCACCAGCATCCCTGGTTCCCAAAGCTGGCGCATCGGCTGCCCCGGATGCAGTACGTATATGATTAAGACTTTGGCCAGTAGCCCATTTCTCACCAGCATTCCTGGTCCCCAAAGCTGGCGCATCGGCTGCCCCGGATGCGGTAGCATTAATTCGTAAGTGGTTAAGTCGTGTATCCATGCGGTTTCTTGCCTAGTTTCTTCGGTTTCCCGATTCTGGTCGGCGCGGCAGGCCGACCACCCTCCTCCTTTCACACCCTGGGCTTGGGACCAGACGACGGCGGAGACGACGGTGTATTAGGTCGAAAAAGGAGGGAGAGAAAAATTATTTTTATAATTTAATTTGCCATAGAGGGAATATTTCCAATATATGTATGTAAACATACATATATACCTACATATGTTATTATATGAAAATTATACAGACAGATTTTTCTTCTATAACCCAAAAATGGTAAAAAATATTAAAATTCTACTCCCTTCTTGTAAATGCAACTATGTTGTACGTTATCGGCTATGCGTAGCCGATGGCGCTCTCGAATGCGGCAGTCAACATGAAAGTCGAGTGAATTAACGAGACGGGAATAACGTGATACTGCCGATTTAGCATTTGTTTGACGAACGGTATTGTAAGCTATTGTTTGAATTGTGAATTTGCGTATTTGAATTTATTCAAGTGACTTTATTGTGACATAATTTTTGGAAAATGGATGATTTTCTGAAAAGATCAAAAGAACCGTCAGCTTCAACTTCTAGTGAGAGTAGTGAAACAAAACCAAAGAAAAAGCGTCTGTATGATGACAATTATTTAAAATTGGGATTTACTGTGATTGAAAATAAACCACAGTGCGTCATTTGCTTCGAAACTTTATCACGCGAAAGCATGAAGCCATCGAAACTAGTGCGCCACCTCAACACAAAACATATAAATGAAAAAACAAACCGTTTAAATGTTTTGAAAGAAAATTGAAGGGCCTTAATCATCAAAAACATACTGTAGTACAGATGTCGAATATAAATGAAAAAACGTTGCTAGGTAGTTATCGAGTAGCTTTTCGTATGGATAAAACTGGAAAATCTCATACCATTGCCGAAAATTTGATTTTACCAGCGGCTTTAGATATAGCACAGACAGAGGCGGATTTAATGGCGGGCGCAGCGGGCGCGCGCCCGGGGCCCCCTACTTCTAAGGGGCCCCGAAAAAACCAAACTTTATACTTTTTTCTAATGACAACAATTTAGGTTTCATATGTGCAATTTTAATTACGTACTTGAGCTTTGAATGAATCACCGATCTTCAAAAGACGGCCTAAATTTTATATTTGCTTTTCATTAGTGTCTGGAAAATGAAACGACATCCATCAGGAGCCAAAAAAAGACAAATTAAAAAAAGACGCGAGCAAGCTGCCAACCAACAGAAAGGAGCATAGGACAAATTTATAACTGGCCCTAGTCACTTAGTCCATCGTAATTCGAGCATCAATTAAAATGAAGAAAATGAAGAAGAGAAATGAAGAAAGGAGCTTCTATTAGTCAATGAAAAGAGTTAGTTGAAGTTGAAAACCAAGGTATAAAAAGCAACAATGATGACCAAAATGAAGAACCAGTCAATAGTCAACCAGGTGAACAACTTAGAAAATATTGAAACGCAAACGGAAAATATACCATTCGAAGTTACATTAATACTTATTGCTGTCTGGCTTAACGTTTTATCGATATGATTATAGGCGAGGTAAACTACACTTAAATCGGTCTATAAACACGGCGATCGCATTTACTACAGAGGCTTGTGTAAACATCATTTTTACAGAAAAAATTTGAATGATGAAAGGACGTGGCTATTTTTTTCCGAAACATCCAAATCAATTTATTGTTACCCATGCAATGTTACCCATGTTTTCGGACTTAAAGTCTAGGATAATTACAGAATTCCAAAATTGGACACATATTGGAATAACTTTGTCGGAGCATGAAATGTCAAAAGAGCACGCCGCTTCAATGTGTACATTAGGGTGGAGCGAAATATTTTTTTTGGGTTGTGAGTGATCTAATAGAGAAAAATCGGTGCCTTTTAGACTCAAATTAATCCATGCAAAATATTATTTGATTTAATTTATAGTAATAGCCTCCGCAACGTCATTGAATTTTTGAAAAAATATCGTTTTTAGACAAATTGAAATTTTAATGAACTGACGTATTTTATTCCAAGAAATTATTATAACTACCGTTTATTTTCTATACAAAAAAAAATGCATGATCTTAAGTTTATAATATAAAATAAGGGGAGTGAGGGAGTGCAGGAGGGGACCATTAGAACACTTGTCGTGTCGTCAGTGGACTATTGGTTTTGGCTAGAATTGGACTTGCGCTAGTTATTTAACAAGTAAGCTAACGTCAATTTTGTATCGTAAAAACATGCAATAAACATGTGCAAATAAATGTCCTATTTTTGGTGATATTTGTGAGATAAAAGACAATATTCTACCTACTTACGAAGATGTAATAAAATACTATGAATGGACATCAATTAAAGTTGAAATTGAAAAATGCAAAAGAGCCCACATTTTCAGAAATTGCAGATATAGTGACATCCTGAATTGAAAATATATGACAAACTGCATCTATTCCGATAGTTACACCAACAAGTGTCGTACGGAGGTTAAAATACCATATCAAACCATATCAAAAAAAAATACCATACCAAAAAGTATAAATACCATTTAAAATACAAAAATCTACTCAAGTCTGTCAAAAGACTCTCTCCGGAAAAGTCGACTAAGTAGTAAGATATTTTTTTATATTGCAGCATGCACGTGTAAAGATTTCACTCAGTGTATCTGTCGCAAGGATAAAAAGGTTACCAAACAAGAACATACTTTTTTAATTGATCAAAGAACCACTCGAAGTATGCTAATAGGTAGAATCGACGTTGGTCTTAGGAAGAAATTGCAAAAGACCCTAAAGAGGAAACGGGAATCAGAAAACCACCCAACTACTGCCTTAAATACTTCATTATCTGTTATAGAAGTTGGTACTTCTCCGGTACCGTCAGCGTCTGAAAGTCGTAGAAGTTCAGATAATTCCACTAACACCATAAACAAAAGCATTTCGATAAAAAAGTATGCGTCGATTTTCCTACTTTATCGAAGACCTGCGACAGGTATGGTGTATCAGATAGAGCAGCTGTTATAAATTTCAATGCTTCAATATGTATTAATTTAATAAATTGGCAAGAAATATTAAGTGAACCACCGATTATGAAAAACTTGCCTGACCAAGAAATTCAGTCTATCGTTTAATCTGGTGGTGAGGGTGAAGTGTTGTTTTAAAGGCTGCCATGCCACCATGCCAACTTAAGCTGTTGAACGGGCAGTAAAATTGACGACGATACTGCCACTTAGCAATGCATAAAAAGTCACGATTAGGTGCAATAAGAGACAAATTGGAATCACGAAACGTAATGCCTAAATTTGAGACAAAAATAGATTTTCTAGCAAATTAATTGTTTTTTTTTTTAATAATATTTTTATAAAAAAATTATTGGGAAATTATCTGAATTTTATATTGCGTCATTATTTATCACCCATTTATCATTAAATTAAGCTTAATATTTGGCCATAACTGTACTACACTTTTAAGGTCAGTGCGGAGGTAGAAGATATTCATCATAAATTCAAAAATTATATTTATTTTCATTTTAACATAATGCACTAATCCCCCCTATTACAACTTTAAATCTCGAAAAAAATATTTTTGCATTCATCCGTGCTCCACCCTAGTGTACATTATACAAGCGCTCTTCTTCATTAAATCGCATCGATGTTGAAAATCTGCAAATCACATTACAAAAAGAAAATTATTAGAAAGAGGTTCTCTGCAAAGAATTCTATCCTCAAAAAAATTCCTCGCAAAGTTGGGCAAGCACCATAATGAGAGTGCAACGTCTTCGAGAAAAGGCAATTATTTCACTAGTTTAGAGTATTTGAGCGAATATGACGATTTTTTAAAGTTGCACTTATTGTTATGCCCGCTCCAGACTCTCGCGAAGTAGCACGGAGTTGAGCGAGGAACGAGAGTGTGGTCAGGTTACTCGCCTCGCCTTGTGCTTCCTCGCCTCGCCTTGGCTAACTTCGCTTCATGAAGCGGTTTCTCGTGCCTGAGTCAAAGGGACACGAAGTGCGAGTACTGAGGTCCTCGCGAAGTAAGGCGAGAGTGTGGATGCCTACTCCGTGTAGTTCCTCGCCTCGAACAACTTCGGCGAGGATCCTCGCCGAAGTTACTCCGCGAGAGTCTGGAGCTGGCATTAGAAAAGCATGGTAATCAAGGTAGCGGACATGTAATTTACTTATCGCATTAGACGTGTTGAATGATGAACTTTTGAAAATAATTGCCAATTTTAATTATAGTATCATTTTAGATTCTACACCGATGTTGTGCATGTGGATCAACTTACTTTCGTAATGCGCTATTTATCAGAAAATAGGGATATTAAGGAAAGATTTTTAAAGCTCTTCCCTATAAAAAGACATGATACGGAGTATCTAGAACAGACAGTTTTATCTACCTTGCAAAATTTGCCAGTAGCTATAAAATATTGTTGTGCACAATCGTACGACAATGCAGCAAATATGTCGGGCACGTACAATGGTCTGCAAACAAAAATAATACAACATGCTCCATCAGCAACGTTTATTCCGTGCTCTAGTCATTCACCTAATTTAGTTGGTAATGTTGCTGTAGAGCAGGGATGAGCAACCCGCGGCCCGCGGGCCGCTTGCGGCCCGTTAAACACGCTTTTGCGGCCCGCCAAGCATTTCTAAAATTGAATTTATTTTATCGACTTTCTCCCATCAATATATTGTTATAAAAATAATTATAATAAAATGGTAGTACATACTAAAACGAAACCATTTTGTGTGACTAGTTACTCATTTGTCGGCGACTTGTTTAACATGCAATACGAACGCGCTGCGACTGTGCGATTTTTTGTGACGAAATACTCACTTCTAGGCGACTTGTTCAAACATGCAATACGAACGCGCCGCGTCTGCGCTTCTTTGCGTTTGCTCTGTCACACAATCAGTCTGACTGGTAAGCTGTTAACTAGCAATTTTAGCACTTCTTGTGTTTCTTGAAAGGCGTGAGTGCAATATTATGGCCAAAAAGGTAATATTAGAGTTTTTTTATTCAATTAAGTTTTCCTACAAATTTTTTTAACTTTCAAATTTTTAATCCATAATAGCATGTCGGAAAATCAAACAAAAAAACGGAATGTTGCGGATGAGCACAGGCAATTTCAAGAAAAGTGGAAATTTGATTATTTTTTCACTTTCGTCAAAGATAAAGCTGTATGCTTAATATGTTCAGAGACTGTGTCGACATTAAAAGAATATAACCTAAAAAGGCATTACGATACAAAACACGAACAACGATATAAAAACTTAACAGGACAACTCCGGATAGATAAGTTTAATCAAATGGAGAAAAAATTGGGAAAACAACAGGCTATTTTTAAAAATCAAGCTATTTTATCAAATTCGGCAGTAAAGGCTAGTTTTGTTGTCAGTCAAATACTGGCAAAAAAAACCCTTTGCGGATGAAGAGATGATAATAGAATGTCTGACTGCTGTTGCAGAAATAGCATTTCCTGATAAAATAAATATTATTTCAAACATTAGTTTATCAAGATTCACCATTGCAAGAAGAATTGAAGACTTGTCCTAGAACATAGCAACAACGCTTCGTGAACGTATTGCAAAATTCGAATACTGTTCTTTGGCACTTGATGAGAGTTGCGACATTAGCGATACACTGCACAACTGGCTATATTTTTAAGTGGTATTGACACCAAATTTAATATTACCGAAGAATTGTGTTCACTGATTCCAATGAAAGGGACTACAACCGGCAAAGACCTGTACGATGAACTTAAGTCTGTGTTGGAAAAGTTTTCAATTTTATTAGAAAAGATTATTGGTATATCGACAGATGGAGCACGAGCAATGTCAAGCATGGAGGTAGGATCGGGAAGGCTATTTCAAGACATTAAGAAGGCCACAGGAAGGGAAATATTCGTTAACCATTGCATAATTCATCAGGAAAATTTGTGTGCGAAAAGATTGAGTTTGCCACATGTCACAGTACCAATAATTAAAGCAATCAATTTTATAAAGTCGCGCGCGTTAAATCACCGTGAATTTAAAGAATTCCTGAAAGAATTAGAAACTGAATATGGCGACGTGGTTTTTAATACCGAAGTACGTTGGCTTAGTAGAGATGCAATGTTAAAAAGAATATACAACTTAAAAAGCGAAATACAATTGTTCTTGGATATGAAGGAATATGCCTTTCCTCATTTAGGTAATAAAGAATGGATGTGCGATTTTGGGTTTCTTATCGACATGGCTCATCATCTCAATGATCTTAATGTGGAACTTCAAGGCAAAGGACAGTTTATTCACAATTTGTATGATAAAATTCAGGGCTTTGAGCGCAAATTAAAATTGTGAAAACAGCATCTTTTGGAGAATAAGGTGTCTCACTTTCCACATTTAGAAAAAGAAAACGTTACTACTTCTCAAAAATACGCAGAATATATAGACATTTTAATCAACGAATTTCAATTACGATTCAAAATGTTTAAAGTTGAGAAGACAGCGGTTTATATGAAAATGTTTTCCTCGCCATTTAATATCGATGTGGATACAGTACCCGAAGACTTTCAAATGCAAGTAATTGACCTGCAGAATAATACCGATTTAAAAAATATATTTTTCTCAGTAAGCATCGAAAATTTTAATAAATCTTATGTTAGCCCTGAAAAATTTCCGCTTTTGACTAAAAATGCAAAGCAAATGATGTCTCTGTTCGGAAGTACGTATGTTTGCGAACAATTATTTTCAACCATGAAATTAATAAAAAATGACTACCGATCAAGACTAAACCATGCCCGATTAGAAAGCTGCGTACGTGTAGCTAGCTACCTCTTCAATTCCGGCTGATATTGATCAGCTTGTATCAAAAAAACAATGCCAAATTTCGCATTAAAAATTTCAAGTAAATTCGTTTTTCTGTTCTTTTCTTGTTTGTTTTAATTTTGTATTAAAATTTGTATATGAAATCTTTACTTTTTTTTAAATTTATGTTTTTTTATTCTAATGTTTATTATAAATAAAGTTTTGTAAAATATTAATAAGTGTTACTTTATGTGCGGCCCGCCAAAATTTTTTAAAATTTAAATTGGCCCGTTGATTAAAAAGGTTGCTCACCCCTGCTGTAGAGAGTTGCAGTAACGCGTCCAGATATTTTTTATTCATGCAAAATTTGTTTTTTTTTATGCATCACCGATTCGATGGAACATGTTATGCAATAAATTAGATAAAGAGTCTTATACATTAAAGAAAGTGTCAGATACAAAATGGTCTGCCAGGCCCGATGCAATTTCAGCGTTAAAATATGGCTACAAAAACATTAAAGAGGCATTAGATGAAATATGCAACTCCACAAAAAAAAAAAAAATGGTTGTTATTGAAGCAAAATAATTACTTAGAAAAAAAGAATGATTATGTAACTACTGTTATGACAGCCCTATGGAATAAAATATTGCAAAGAATTAATGCAACAAGTAAATCTTTACAATCTATTCACTGCACAATTGTTAAATGTGCGTCATTATTAAAGTCTATACATTTTTAATGAAAAAATAGACTTATTGAGGCGGTGGTGGCCCAGTAGTCAAGGTGTAATACACACAATAGACTGATACGAGACATAACGAAAATAAGACTGCACAACACTACAATTACTTTAAAACATAGGCTCCCTTATCAAAACTTACCCATTTTTACGGAAAACTTTGATGTATGAGTGTGTGAATGTGAATTTTATTTTAAATTTATATATGATAGCTTCTTGCCACTTGTCTGCATCGGGGCTAGCAAGACCTTATGTGTAACTTTGTGGTTTTCTAAGAATTCTAAGAAATTTGCCTGATACTTATATTGTAATTTATTTAATCTTGCTTCTGTCCCTGAGTTGATGCTCTTTAATCTCCAGTTACTGGTTTTTCTTGCATATTTTCAGTCAGATTTACTGCGTCGTTTTTCTTCTTGTCGTGGCAACTTGAAGTAAGGAATCTTCATAGTTCCGCAAGGAAGGAATAGGCAGAGGTAAAATAATCGGGAGAAGAGACCGGAACAGCCTCGCTGCAAAAATGACCTCACTCAAAAGTCCGAAATTCGTTTTTTTTAACCATCTTTCTTCTGAATACGATTCTGAATGTAAGCTGCAGTATTGACAGCTTCCGCCCACAGAGATTTAGAAAGACCCTTGGCATCGTCCTGGCTTTCTCCACCAGTGTCCTATATCTCTCTCCGAAATTCCATTTTGTTGAGGCGTATAAGGTGCTATTGGCTCCAGACGAAAATGTCAATTCTTGAAAATGTCAAAAAGCTCAATTTTGTGTTTCATAAAGTAAACTTGTCAATATCCAGTAGCATTATCCTTGAAATTGACGTAGAATTTAGATCCTCCAATAGATTCTGTCTGCATTTGTGCCTCGACATCTGTATGGATCCCGTGTGGGGTTGTAGGTCCCCCATCGGGCGCCTCCCCAGGTGGCGGATAGGGGGATGCCTCCTAGATATAGGTGGTACCGGGGAAATCAAATACCCGGGGCGGACCAAAACCTACAAATGTAGCGTCTGCACTCAGAATGAGCGGCTACAAATCCGCAGCGTCTGTTCCAGATTGGGCGGCTGCAACAGCGTCTGACCCAGAATGGGCGGCTGATTTAAATCCTGTAAACAGGAGGCTGGTTTGGAAGCTATAGCTGGCAGCCCCAGCACCAAACTACGGCCACAGTGGGCTAATAACCTGCTTGGCCTAAACTATGCTATTAATGAAACCTCTACAACACAAATCCGGACGGACAAAACGAAGACAACACTGGCTACACTTAAGGAAAAGTTACGTTTTGGATGCTGGAACGTAAAAACTCTATACAAAGCATCAAAACTGCATCAAGCGGTGAGAGAATTAAATAACTACAACATCTCAATTTTAGGCTTATCAGAAGTTCGCTGGCTTGGCAAGGGGGAGCTCAACTTACAATCTGGGGAGCTTTTCCTGTACAGTGGCAAAGAAACTGGGTCTCATGAAAGAGGCGTTGGTTTCATAATTAGTAAAAAAGCCAGAAAGAGCCTAATTTCATGGAACCCCATTGATGACAGAATAATTACAGCAAGGGTCCACACTAAATACAGAAATATCACCTTTGTACAATGCTATGCACCCACAAACAGTGCGAGTGCTGAGGAAAAAGAAAATTTCTACGATATCCTTGAAAGTACGTTAAGGAAGATAAACAGAGGTGATATCACCATACTCATGGGTGATCTCAACGCTAAGGTCGGGACAAATAACAGTAACCTAGAAGACATCATGGGTAAAGAAGGATGTGGGGAAAGAAACGAAAACGGTGAACTATTCACGAAACTCTGTTCAACATCAGACCTAGTTATAGGTGGAACAGTGTTCCCACACAAGCAAATCCACAAAGTCACATGGATATCCCCCGACAAGAAAACCCAAAACCAAATTGACCATATTGCCATATCGAAAACATGGCGGAGATCCCTACTTGATGTCAGAAACAAAAGGGGTGCAGACATTGCCAGCGACCACCACCTTCTGCTCGGCACGTTCAGAACCAAACTGGCCGTACCAAAGAAACCTGAACAATCAAAGAGAGTAAAGTTCAACCTACACAAACTGCGCCAACCAAACTGCAAAAAAGTTTTCCTAACAAACCTGCATGAAAATGCAGAACAAAATCCCAGAACATCTTGGGATGGCTTAGCCAAGACACTACTCGAATCGGCCAAAACAACCCTTGGCACAAAGGAAAGAAATCGAAAAGACTGGATCTCAGACCAAACATGGCAACTTATACAAGACAGAAAGGATGCGAAGAAACTGGTACACCAGTGCAAAACTTCGATGACAAAAAATGATGCAATCTGGAGATATACACAACTATGCAAACAAATTAAAGCATCTGCCAAAAAAGACAAGCGAATATGGATTGACCTGATATGTGAGCAAGCAGAAGAAGCAGCCAAAAATAACAACTCGAGGACTCTTTACACACTGACAAACAAGCTCTCCAAAAAGCACACAAAGCCCACAAATATAGTTAGAAGCAAAGACAGCCGCCCACTGACCACCCCAGAAACTCAGCTCGATAGGTGGAAGGAATACTTTGCTGATATGCTCAGCTCACCCACGGAAGACGAACTTGAGTTCTTCAAAAATAGACGCGCCTTCAAAAACAGAAATACTAAATACCATCAAGCAGCTGAAAAACAACAAAGCGGCAGGGGTAGACAACATACCTGCCGAACTAATCAAGGTAGACCCTAAATGGATTGCACCTCTACTTGCAAAAATAATAAAAGGGATCTGGACAAACCAAGAAATTCCAGCAGAAATGAAACATGGTCTCATTATCAAACTGCCAAAGAAAGAAGACCTAACGCAATGCAAAAATTGGAGAGGAATAACGCTGTTAAACACCATAAACAAAATTATTGCAACTGCAATCCAACATAGGCTGGCAGAAGCATTCGAACCCATACTGCGTCCAAACCAAGCAGACTTCCGCCCAAACCGCTCATGCATAGACCACATAAATTCAACAAGAATAATTATAGAACAATCCGTTGAATGGCGATCGCCACTATATCTTGTTTTCATCGACTTTGAACGTGCTTTAGACAGCCTATCCCACTCTGCTATATGGAAGATACTAAGGACAAGAGGCGTGCCAACAAAAATCATCGACACGATTAGAGAACTGTACCATGACGTATCATGTAGTATCCTGCATAGCGGAGCACATAGCAACCTTTTTCCGGTGAGATCAGAAGTGAAGCAAGGACGGGTGCTCTCTCCCTTGCTTTTTAACATTGCTCTTGACTATATCCTGGAAAAGTCTTGCAGACCAAACGATGGTATTCGATGGTCTCTTTACTCTAATCTCAAAGATCTCGAATATGCAGACGACATTTGCCTTTTTTCGCATACCTATGAAAGTATGCAAAGGCAGCTCACCCTACTATCAGACATGGCACAGAAGATAGGGTTGAAAATAAATGTCTCAAAAACAAAAGCGATGCGAATGCACACAAATAACGACGCACCGTTTCAAATAAACGACCAACCAATTGAGAATGTAGAAAAGTTTCAGTATCTAGGAAGCATTCTCAACGAGACGGGCGGAACAGACCTAGACACATTCTAAACAGAATTCAAAAAGCACCGATGGCATTCAGGCAACTAAACACAATATGAAGGTCCAACATCCTAAAAACAAAGAGCAAGCTGCGTTTATATAGAACAAACGTCAAAGCAATCCTCTTATATGGATGTGAGACCTGGAAAAACACTAATGCCACAAAACATAAACTTCAGGTTTTCGCCAACAAATGTCTACGAATCATCCTCAGAATCTTCTGGCCACAGAAAATTAGTAATGAGCAACTTCTTAAACGATGCGGAGAAGAAACAATAGAGCACGACATTAAGAAAAGAAAATGGGGATGGATCGGCCACATTCTAAGAAGAAAACCAGACGACATTGCAAGGGCAGCACTAGACTGGAATCCCCAAGGAACGAGACGACGAGGAAGACCGGCTCAAACATGGAGGAGAACAGTGTTAGATGAACTAAAAGCCCAGAAAACCTCTTGGAGTGAAGCCAAAGCAATGGCCCAGAATAGGGTCCGCTGGAGGGTGCTTATGGAGGCTCTATGCTCCACCTAGGAGTCCAGAACCCATATATATATATACATATATATATATATATATATATATATATATATATATATATATATCTGTATGGATGAGATCTCCAGGTTCTATGCTTCGTGGCGGTACTTACGTATTAACGCCACCGCAGCGAGAGGTCGAGCTACCGCGCGATTTGGAGTCTAGAATTATCTGCTCTAATATAGCCTAATCTAATCCTTATTCATTTTGTTTCTTATATCGGATCGAGAGGTCGCGCTACCGCGCTCTATGTGTTCTGGATTTTATATAACCTAATCTAACCATCCATGTAGTTGCGGTGGCGTTAGTACGTAAGTACCGTTCTTTCTGACATGCTTCACAAAAGAAATCGTTCTCAGGAGTCAGGTGGAGAATCCCCTTTATGACCTTGTCTCGTAGGGCATATATTCCAATATCACCGAGACGTTCATGCCAGAGCCTAAGACTAGATGAGTTCGCATAGAGAGCAAATCACAATAAACAAAACGAAATGGACAAAATTGAGTTGCGCAAGTCTTTATAGACAATGCTATCGAGTGTACTGATGAACAAATTTCATGATAATATTTATCAATCAATTCTAATTAAAATGGGTTTTATAATGCACTTTATTCCACTTGATTTGGAAACAATAGGATAATTTATTTTTAAATCGAGTGAAACGTTCTGCAACCCACTACACATGTACACATACGCTCTTCCATTTCAAGCGTTTAGAACAAATATTTACAAATCAAATGTATTCAGTCACTATTTATTTTTTTTCGACTTGGCTATATAATAAAAATAATTCACCATAGGTCGTATAAATTTATCTAAATAATATTTTTTAATGAATGGTCTAGCAAATCTTGCTTGTTGTTTTCACAACACAAATACACTACGTAAGTCAGTGTTTCACAAAATGTGGTACGCGTACCCCAAGGGGTACGCGAATGGTTTGAAAGGGGTACGAAACGATGTTCCAAAATTTTCATTTTTTGTACGTGCTAAAGTGGATATAAGAACTAAAATAACAATATTTAAATTACATAAAAAATAGTGCATCAAACATTACTTTTTATAAAGTGTTTGAATCCTTGAATTAGCTGTGAATCTGCAAACAATTCCTCTTCATCATCTTTGATAATAAATGAATATAATACAACCAAAAGATTTTACTAACTGCTCACGGTAAAATGATTGCAGATTGTTTTTACGTATATAAAAACAAGCAGAAACTTTCTTAAAGTGAATTCATAAAGAATGACATTTTTCCAAATATGTGTAATATTTTTTTTTTCAATTTTACCATAAAAAATCATGTTTAATTCCTTAGATGCGGATCAATAAAACAGTGGTTTACTCACTACTTAAATAAAAATTTTATTTCGCTATATCTATAATAAAAATATCCATAGCAACGCATCAAAATAATCCGCGGTACTAACGTATTAACGCCACCACTGCAATATATTGGATCGATAGTTCGCGCTGCCGCGCGTATGTTGTCTTGATGTATCTGTCCGCTTCGTGGCGGTCTACCTAATCTAACCGGGGTTATCAAATTAAGTACAGTCGAACTTCCATTACTCGAATTTCTGTAACTCCAATTTTTCTATAAGTCGAATATTTTTAAAAATCCATACGTTTAGATAGCATTTTACATATAAATTAACTTCCACATCTCGATTTTTCTTAACTCGAATTTTTCCATAACTCGTAGTAAAAATTTGTACAATGGTAAAATTTTACATACAAAATAATCTCTATAACTTGAATTTTTTAACCGCCGCGTATTTTCCAAAATTTATGTTGCCGGATATTGCCTACCATAAAGTGTGTAATCCTCGAGCAGATTAACAAACATTCTGTTTTACATATTTTATGATCACCAAAAACTCGAATAAAGCAAAACTAAGAATTAACAAGCGGGTGTGCTGTAGGAAGATTACGACAGGATATTATTCTCCCGAGAATCGGTAATCCAAAAATAGACGATATAATCAAGACCAACCAAGATCACCCAAAAGGTGCTATATATTAATGAAATTTTAATGTTTAAACTCATTGTTGCTTCTTACCTCTGCCGTACCAATTGCAAATATGAGTAGCCACAAAAGAAAACTGAATACGATGTCGTTATCTGGCAAAGTGAGTTTGATTATCTGACAAAGTTCACAAATGTATTAAAAGTGATTGCTGAAGGATTTAAGATTCCTCCAAGTACACTTTCTGCAATTATAAGAAACCGTGAAGAAATTCTGAACAAAGCAGAATATAGTGCAACTAGTGATCGCAGACGTTTGAACAAGTGTACCTACGAAGACATTGACAAAGCAGCTTTGGAATGGTTTAAAATTGCGCGGGATATGTGCAAATCAATGTCTGGACCACTTATTAGAGAAAATGCTCTTTATTTTTGCTGAGAGTCTGGTACACATTGATTTCATCTCTAGTGTAGGTTGGCTAGATTAGTTTAAGAAAAGGCATAATATTATACAAAAGGTTATGTGTGGGGAAAGTGCAGACGTTAATAAACATGACTATGAAGAGTGATGCAACAATATCTTGCCGGAACTTTTGCATCTTAACATGAAAAAGACATTTTTAACGCGGACGAGACGGGCTTATTTGTTAAATGTTTGCCTAATAAAACGTTAACATTTAAAGACGAAAAGTTCTTCGGCGAAAAACACAGCAAAGAAAGAATCACCGTCATGACGGGAGCCAATATGTGTGGTACTGAAAAACTCGCGAAAACTCTGACATCCGCGATGCTTTAAATGTAAACGTTTTTTACCAGTGACATACAGAAACAACTAAAAAGTTTGGATGACAAGCGCAAATTATGAAGAATGGCTTTCTAGTTTAGACAAGAAAGTCAATGCCGCAAAACGTAATATCTTGCGGTGGATAACTGTTCGTGGCACCCAAAAATTACCAAGCAGCTAAATACGACTCGTTGTTTTTCTCCCGCCAAACATAACGTCAAATAGTCCAGTCATTTAAGCTTAAATTAGGTAAGAATCTCTGAATTCGAGATACCCAACTGTAAGTCTGTAAATACTTGTATATTGACACCCTAAAAGTTGTCTCAAAACCTACATATGGTAGGGTGTACGCAACTATTAAATTTCAAGGTCAAAGGTCACAAAACTCGCTCTTTGCGCTTTTTTTGTAAATATCTCATTTCCTATGGGTTTTTTGCTATTTGTATGTATTATCAATATTGTAGAATACAAAATTCTCTACTTTAGCTTGTGGCCAATGTAATGGGCAAGCTTGTCTCAATGCTCTACCATATCAGAGCGACATTAACGAAGATGGAACCTTTGACTCCGAAATCATGGAAGAACTTGAGACAAATGTCGTTGAAGACGATAATGAAGACCACTTTGAAATTTACCAGCAGCCGGAAGACGACGATGAAGAGGAAGAAGATGATTAAAGGTATAAATTGTAGTTTTTGTACCCTTTATTCCAGTTTTTTACTTTTAATAAAAATAAATGTATTGAATGATATTTTTTAATAAAAAGATTAATTCATAATTTATTTGATTTTTTTTTCATCATGTAAGAAGTTATTAATATTAATTAGGTTAAAATTCAAATATAATTCCTATATTTTCATTAACAATTCTGCAATTACATGGGCAGGTAAGTGTTGTTAAATAAATTAATACTGAATAAAAAGTGGATAGGTTAGGTAAAAAATGATAAAATATAATATAATAGTTAATAAAAATTGACAAATATTTATAATCATTGATTTATCGATAGTTCGTCAACTATATATGGCGCGTTTTCGACCGGAGGCACCGGTTGACCTGAAGTGATGCTGTGACCGCGCGCTCTCCGCCCTCTATCTCGAAAACGGTTCACCGTATAAAAATTTTTTTTAAACAAAATTTGTAGAGAATTTTGTATTCTACAATGTTGATACTAATAGCAAAAAACCCATAGGAAATGAGATATTTACAAAAAAAACGAAAAAAAACGACTCTTGTGACCTTTGACCTTGAAATTTAATAGTTGCGTACACCCTACCATATGTAGGTTTTGAGGAAACTTTTAGGGTGTCAATATACAAGTATTTACAGACTTACAGCTGGGTATCTCTAATTCCGAGGTGAACTTACTATAATGACTGGAATAAAAGTTACAACCCATGGACCAAGGAATTATTAACAATATAAAATTGCACTACAGAAGAAGAATTCTGAGAAAAACTATAGTTGCCCTAGAACACAAACAACCAGAACATATTACTTTATGGCAGGGGTCTCCAAACTTTCCAGCCTTAGGGCCATACTGATTACTCCAGTAAGTTCCGAGGGCCAAAACCATATTATCATTGTTGCCGGTGGTAAAAAGTGAAATAGTCCACTGATGAAAAAAAAAGTCCGAAAAAGTACGCAACGTTTAAAAAAGTCCGCAAATCGGACTAAAGTCCGCAAAACGGCAACACTGCATATTATTAATTTTCCTGTCATTATCTGTAATTTCTAGATTAGTCGTAGAGTACGAGCCATGAGGAGTAACGTGACACGACATCTGGTGGACACAAGCGGAAATAGGTAGTACCTTCTATCGCTAACAGATGGCGCTAATAGCACGTACAGAATAATCTCGTTGGTTCGAGAAAGTTCTGGTGTCTTCTACTCACTTCTAGATGACAGTAATTGGAATATATAAGAAGGCTAGTGGCGCAACCACAAGTCAGTTCCTATGACACTGTTGTGAAATAAAATAGTGCGTACCTCCTTAAAACGTATTTGTGCGTGTTACGTACCGAAATACCGAACTCAACTAGCCTATGCATGACAAGACAAGACTCGACTAGACTAAACCTGACGCACTTACTTTAACTTGAATAACTTTGGCACTGAAAGTGACTTCAACTTGGAACTTTGAGTTGTCTGTTTATTCTGCTTGTTACAAGGAATCCTGGCCCTGACCTATGTTTAATAACTAACTGTTTAGTTAACTTATTCATGCCGTAAATATACGGTAATCTGTAGCTACGCTACGGTAAATTAACACTTTATTATTAGATTCCTATATTCTTGCCAAAAGTCTTAGATTCTTGCCATCTGTCTTTTTGAATTCTCGCGCTAAAAAATAACTGAAATATGGTGGAAATATAGACAGACTTATTAGAGGGACTCTAACTCGAATCTGACTGAAGCACCACTTGTAATCGTCCAATGCGGCATCTATGGCGCATGCGCCACGTTTTGGCCATCCTTGATCTAGACCAGGGGCGGCAAAACTTTATCCGGCCGCGTGTCATTTTTTTTTTAATTTTAACGTTTTGTAATGCTGACGTGCCAGGTCTACTTTTACAATGTGATAGTGAAAATCAGTTACCGTATTAGCGTGAATATTTGGGGTGTTTTGTGCGTCTTTTGCAGTTACGGAGAAACCAATCGACGGATTTTGATGTAACTTGGTATGAATTGATATTCTTACAAGATATCACAAATTACCAAATTTGAAAATTGTAGCTTTGTAAATACGGCTTTTGTGCATTTTTAAAAATTTTGTGCGCCTTTGAAAATTACGGGCAAACCAACCGACTGATTTTCATAAAACGTGGTATGATTTGATATTCTTACGAGATCTCACAAATTCCCAAATTTCAAAATTTTAGCTTTGTAAATACGGCTTTCGGTTAAGTTTAAGACATCTTTGTAACAGTATTTTGAATTGAATTGTTGCTTTTGTGTGTGATTTAGTAGTATGGAAAAGAAGCGAAAAATTGATAGTGAATGAAGAAAATTCAAAGATCAGTGGAACATTCAGTATTTCGTAATTGAGTCCAGTAACAAGGCGCTATGTTTGATTTGCAATGAAAGCATAGCCGTTCTCAATGAATATAACATTAAACGTCATTATGAAACAAAACATTTTAAAAATTACTCAAAATATACAGGAAGTTTGCGGACAGAAAAATTCGAAGCTATGAAGCGCGGATTGAAATCGCAGCAATCTTCATTTACAAAACTCAAAACTGAACAAGAGGCTGCAACTCGTGCCAGCTTTCGTGTGGCTCTTGAAATTGCAAAACGTGGAAAACCATTCACCGATGGAGAAATGATCAAAGAATGCATAATTGCAGTAGCCGAAGAAATGTGCCCTGAAAAGGTAAATTTATTAAAAACTGTCAGTATGTCAGCAAACACTGTGGCTCGAAGGGTAGAAAACATCGCTGAAAATATATCCTCTCAACTGTTCGACAAAAATGGACATGTTGGGTGGTTTTCTTTGGCCTTGGATGAGTCAACGGATGTGTCAGATACTGCTCAGGTGTTGATTTATATTTGAGCAGTAGATAAAAGCTATGAAGTGCATGAAGAACTTAAGAAGTTAAGAAGTAAGTAAGAACTGAAGAACACAACTACTGGTACAGATATTTTTAAAGGAGTTGAAATGGCCATTAATCAAAAGAATGGAAAAACTTGAAATGTATTACAACTGATGGAGGCAAAAACATGAGTGGGAAAGATAAAGGAGTGGTCGCTCTTTTGTCAAAGGCTGTAGAAAATGACGGTGGTTCAAAACCATTAGTCTTACATTGTATCATTCATCAACAGTCTTTAACTTCAACAGATATGTTTGAAGTTCTGAAACCAGTCATATCAACTGTTAATTTTATCAGATCTTTTGGGCTGAATCACCGACTATTCCAACAATTTATTGAAGAGATTGGAGAAAATGGCTTACCTTATCATACTGCCGTACGTTGGCTTAGTTGTGGTAAAGTCCTTCAGCGCTTTTTTGAACTTCGAGCAGTGTGATCGAATTTTTTTGAATGAAAAGCATCCATCGCCCTCTTACTGAATTACAAAACAACGCATGGCTGTGGGAGTTAGCATTCTATGTTGATTTGACAAAACATGTGAACGAACTGAATTTGAGATTGCAAGGAGAAAACCAGCATCTTCCTGATTTATTCACTAATATCAAATCATTCCTGAAGAAATTGATACTGTTTCAATCACAACTACGAAGTAAATGTTTTTCACATTTTAAAACATGTGAATTATTCAGCCACACCACTGAGACTGAGTTTCCTATCGATTTTGCAATCGAAACTTTGAGTGCTTTGAAAATAAATTTTGATACTCGTTTCTCGGACTTTGATGCCATTGCGAATCAAATTAAGATTTTTCAGAATCCTTTTGATACTGACATTGAAACTCTAGCCCCGGAACTTCAAATGGAAATGATTGATCTACAGTGCAGTGATATAATTAAGAACAAATATCAAAACTCATCTTTGTTGGAATTTTATAAGAGTCTTCCACTGACACAATTTGATAATTTGCATAAATTTGCTCGTGGGCTGTTTTCTGTTTTTGGTACTACTTATGTGTGTGAGAAGACCTTCTCCAAAATGAAGTACACAAAAAATGTTTACAGATCTAAATTAACTGATGAGCATCTTAAATCTCTTTTAATAATTGGTACAAGTAAAATTAGTCCACAACTACAAACTATTGTCAATGGAAAATCTCAATTACATAAATCTCATTAGTATTTCATATGCTATTATGCTTGTTATAAGTTATGTTTTTATTTAAAATGTATAAAATGTTAGTTGGATTCATTTCAATAATTTGTTAGTTATTATATACTGAAGTTAAATTTTCTGCATATTATACATGTCTTTGCTCATTACAATTCTGTGCTTCTTTATCCAACTTATCACAAAAACAATAACAATAAGCCTACAACAATGTTATGAGTAGTTAGCCCATGACCATATCAATGTAGATGTCATATTAATAATTATTCAACATAAAATTAGAATACTTCAGTAAACTAAATTTAATTTGCTATAAAAAATATGTTCTATAAAAGGAGTTTTCAAGTATGCTAGCTCTCCGCGGGCCGGACAAAATCTGTCCGCGGGCCGGATGTGGCCCTCGGGCCGTAGTTTGGAGACCCCTGCTTTATGGGATGCCGTTACAAACTTGACAAAAGTGTGGGACATCGATGTTCAGCAAGCAACCATAAAAAATTGTTTCAGAAGATAAACTGATTATGTCAAATACATTTGGTTGGCTAAACATCAATCTACCATTTTCTGCTGAGTTTCGATTACTTGAGTAAACCGTTTAAAAATGGCAAGACAATTAGTAGACGAAGTACACCTGCGCCATTGTATGCGATTTCTCTTTGATCAAGGTTTAAAGGCTACTGTTGCAGCGGAATTAATTAATGCAGTATACGGCAATATCGTAACAGCAAACAAATGCCAATTCTGGTTCAGAAAGTTTAATAAATAATATGTTTTATTTTATGATTTATCATAGAAATTTTAGGTGTAGATTGGCGGCATTTAAAAATGTAGCGGTGGTGGCACTAATACGTAAGTACCTAATCCACTTATGAACTCCGTAAACACAATCTTAAATGTTGACTTCGCTGATGTTCTTTTTTAATATCCAATCACAAAACTTATTACACATTTTTGTATAAATGTCTTTCCGCGTGAGTAATATTTCCGTAATTGTGTCACCATTTAACAATAATTCTTAGGATGTATCCATTTATGATTAATAAAACACAAATTATTTAAACACGATACTCTAAAGTCTGTAAACAAAAATTTGACGCACGAATCAACAATTTCATCGTTGTCCCGACAACAATACAATAATGGGCCGACGACATGCTTCTCTTAAAAAGCAGAAAATGGAACTTGAAAATGGAAGCAAAATTAAAGAAAAGTTTGTATACACTAGCGAATAAAATTAAGCTTTAACTCGCGAATTTAAATCTCCTTAAACCTTAATTTTAACCGCTTGTATAATAAATCAATCAACCCAATCTGGAGACTGTATATTACTTAAAAAAGACAGGTACAGTTTTTAGTTTTAATAATATATCTCAGAAATTTTGTACTAAGGAGTACGAAGTGTTAATATTTGAAAGGGCTCTTTCTTCTTAAGGGCCTGCACTATTTTGCTCCACGAAGCCGTGCTAAAAGCATACTCCACGTCAATAGTCGTGAGAGCACACAGATCTCTGCTTCTCCATGAACCGCTATTTGCTAACCTTGCAAAATTAATTACCTCCTCCATAGCACCAATGGTTGAGCGTCCCTGCCTGAAACCGTACTGCCTTTCTGAAAGTCCGCCTCTTTCCTCAATTTCGTCATGTAGCCTGGCTCTGACGAGATGTTCGTATAACTTCCCCATAGTGCATAGCAGACATATTGGGCTTACTTTGGGTGTTCCGTCTTTGTTCGTGCCTTGCTTCGGTATCAATACTAATCTGGCCACCTTCCAATTTTCCGGAAACACACTGACTGCAAAGAGGTCGTTCACCACCGAGAGCACCGTGTCAGGAACCACTGCTACCACCAGACGAATCACTTCGGCCGGGATACCATCCAGGCCAGCTGCCTTTCCCATCCGCAATTTTGTTGCAGCCGCATTCAATTCCTCCAGAGTAAAAGGATTTCGACTTCCTACCTGCGAGGGTACCCAGCGAGCCTCCGGTCGTTCAGGAAACAACTTTGATACCGCCTGGAGAGTATCTTTTTTCGTCAATACAGAGCGTGTCCTTAACTTCCTCATGACTATTTTATTTGCTTTCCCCCAAGGGTCCTTGTTTACTTCGTCGACTAATTTTTGCATTTCTTGCGTTCGTCCCACTTCAATCCTACATTTACTCGAGAGGGCTATGGCAGGTGCCCAGATTTTTTCAGCCTGAAGGCTATCGGTAGATGGTCGCTGCTACATCCAGAGTCCAAGACTCTCCATCGATCAAGGCGTGTTCCTAGTGTGCTTGAACAAAAGGTGACATCTATTATAGATTGGCTGTTTCCACGAACAAATGTGGGGTTGATTCCATCATTAGCAGTCACCATGTTTAGTGCTGCTGCCAGATCAGCCAGCAGATTGCCTCTTCGATCTTCTATATGGGAACCCCACAGGTAGCCCTTTGCATTGACATCCCCGCCTACCACAAAAGGACCCTCTTTCTCCTTCGGCGATGCTTAGAGTTTCCCAAGATATGCATCAAATTCTTCTATAGCATTCACATTCACATCACATCATAATCGGTGATATATAGCAGCTATATATGGAGCAGAAGTTTGTCCGGATCCAGACCTACCCGGGTCCTTTCCCCCACTCTATCACTCTGAGTTCCTTGGTTCTCACCAAAATTGCTGCATCCTGATGTTCATCCACATACCACCGCCCTTTGCCTATATGTTTCCTATTTGGTTCGCTTACCAGCAGAATATCGGCATTCTCTTCATAGGCCAGCTGATAAAGGCAATCGTGGGCCGTCTGACTGCGATTGAGGTTTATTTGAATAAATGACGCCTCTGGATTCTTCAACTTTCCCTGGTCCTGCTTTCCTGGACTGTTCGCGACTTTCTGAGATCTAATTGGATTTGTTAGAATGTTTGTGTTTCGTAGTTTTGATTACATTCTTTTCCTTTCTCCGCCCCCGTACTTGTTCTACCGCTTCCTTGTATTTTTTGCACTTCATACTCCTTGCCACATGGACATTCAACAAGGTCTATTTTAAACTTAACAGAATAGTTAGTAGTCACCAGAAACTGAGAGAAATTATGTAATTAATAGCAAGAGAAGCGGAAATTGAAGATCGATATTAAAAATTGCGCGATATTATAAATTTCAAAATATTTCTTAAATCACGTTCAAATCTCGAAATAATTCAATTGTATTAGAGGCCAAAAACTGTTGTAACAAAAGGAAATGTTCTTTGCGTCTTCATTCTTTCTCATTTTCATAGTATTAATTTTAGGATGTGGCTATTTATATATACAGTCTGTATACGCAATTGGCTATTTGTACATATGTGCCCATAATTATGAAAGTGGTAAGTCATATATTTTTCACGTGAATCGAAAGTTTGGGAAACACTGACGTAAGTGTTAGTTCAGTTTCATTTGTAGAGACTTATTTATATGTCTAGATTCCCTTATTTATATAGAAATGTCTAATAAACTCAATTATTCTATGTTTAACATTAAATTTAAAAGTTTTTGAAGAACCTCTAATATAGTCGTACTAGTTTTGAATGTTAATAATCAAATGCAAACACAGATTTAGTTTTCAAGATTTCTACTCCATTGCTAAAAATTCATGAAATGTTGCTTGTATTTATCAATTGTAACAGGTTATAGCTCGTGTTGGCAAGCTATTAGCCCAATGTATTTTGCATATTTGTAATCAGCACAACAATACATTGAAAAGAAAGGTGGAGAATAAGGAAAGAGGAAAGAAGGATCAAATTTAGCAACCATATCTCGAGAAGGAAAACAGTTAGCATTATGTAATTAGCATATTTGTAATCACCACAAAAAATGCTTCCAAAATCATTTTTATATTTTTCAATGATGTAATAAATAACGATTTTAATTAATTTCCAATGTTTCTTGTATTTTCCGGCGATGTATCAATGTGATAACTTTTGAACGGCATATCCTAGATACATCTAGTTTTCGCCATTGGATTCAGCCTATTAAAATTAGCCAGAAAATATATAGTCTTAACAAAAAAGTTTAAAATTTCGAAAATCGCCTCTACTTAGTCGCTAGGTCTTGAGATTTTCTCGAGAAATTTACAAAGGAATTCAATAAATTCAGTCTCAAAGCATGCGTAACGAATTCAGCTAAATTATTTTTATGTAAATCTAATACTTACATGACAAATCTTATCACTCAAGTCTTTGTTTATTCTTAAGGGCTCCTGCTACACATCTAGGCTGCTTTTTATTTACACTTATTTATTATGCTTATGCTTATTGTTTTATTAACTTAATTAATTCTAATTAATTATAATATTAATTATAAAATTAAAACTCATTAATTCTAATCTAATTTATTAGATTCTAATCTATTTTTAGTGGACACAAATACACAAACGTTCGTTAACACTCACTGTCCAAAACACAACTGCATCAATTCAATAACAAAACATCGCCAATATTTTTCTCGTGCGCTCACAAACACAAACGCGATAAAAAAACAAAACCGGTTTCTGGATATCTAATTCCAAACAAACGTTTCACGAGAAAAATGTGTAAATTGATTATAAGATCTATATAGTCTATTAGAGTAGAGAATAAGATTTGACTAAGACTATAACTATTTGATTAGGACTGATAATAAGTCTAGAGAGTCTAGACTGCCATAAAAGACTTGTAAGACAAGGTAAGATTAAACAGACAACATAGAAGAACAATATAGAATATAATACAAGAGTCTAATCTATTTAATCTTAGAATAAAAATTAGACAGAAGTAGACTATTATAGTCTATGTTAATTTAGCTAAATTAGTCTATGTTTACCCCTTTAAAGGGAGAGAGAAGACTATTATAGTCTATATTAATTTAGTTAAATTAGTCTATGTTTACCAAGCTATAGAAGAGTAAACAAAGACTAAATAGACAAAACAAGCCTTGTTTGTTTTGTTTATTAGTCTTGACATTTTTGTCAAGTAATGTCTGCCTAATCTATAGTCTAGTTTTGTTTGTTTAGCCTTGTCTTTACCTTTTTTAAGCATTCAGACAATGTTTTTTGGTTTTTAATATACCGCTGTAAATAAAACAAGGTGTATTTACGTGGTTGAAAACTCTTTAGTTTTTTTGGATTTCTTGACTTATTGTAAACCAAATTGCATAATTATTTATACTAGCGCAATCTGTGCAAAATTTGATATATACAATATGTAAAAATCGAGATTCGAGATTCTTTTAAAGCATACCTCTCATTCGCGAATTTTGCCATGTCATGGATATTGACATATAATACGCAAAAGACGCAAAATTTTGTATAGAACAAACCACTATTAATCTTTTTCAAGCCTGAATTAGCGATTATAAAAACGTGCTAAATTGCGTACTTTCGGATTTTTGCCCGAAACTTTTTCAAAAATAATCTAAATTGACTGAATCTTATTCTAAATTAAATGCAAATAACCTTATTCTAAAACTTATTCTAAATTAAATGCAGATTAAAAATATGTACGATACTTGCATTTGCAAGGAGAACAAACCTCTCAAATTGTCTATAAAACGATTCAGCTTAATTTTATCCGGCCCTCGCAACAAATTTTAAACCGTATTATACAGGGTCCCGTGTGGGGTTGTAGGTCCCCCATCGGGCGCCTCCCCAGGAGGCGGATAGGGGGATGCCTCCTAGATATAGGTGGTACCGGGGAAATCAAATACCCGGGGCGGACCAAAACCTACAAATGTAGCGTCTGCACTCAGAATGAGCGGCTACAAATCCGCAGCGTCTGTTCCAGATTGGGCGGCTGCAACAGCGTCTGACCCAGAATGGGCGGCTGATTTAAATCCTGTAAACAGGAGGCTGGTTTGGAAGCTATAGCTGGCAGCCCCAGCACCAAACTACGGCCACCGTGGGCTAATAACCTGCTTGGCCTAAACTATGCTATTAATGAAACCTCTACAACACAAATCCGGACGGACAAAACGAAGACAACAGAACGTAAAAACTCTATACGAAGCATCAAAACTGCATCAAGCGGTGAGAGAATTAAATAACTACAACATCTCAATTTTAGGCTAATCAGAAGTTTGCTGGCTTGGCAAGGGGGAGCTCAACTTACAATCTGGGAAGCTTTTCCTGTACAGAGGCAAAGAAACTGGGTCTCATGAAAGAGGCGTTGGTTTCATAATTACTAAAAAAGCCAGAAAGAGCCTAATTTCATGGAACCCCATTGATGACAGAATAATTACAGCAAGGTTCCACACTAAATACAGAAATATCACCTTTGTACAATGCTATGCACCCACAAACAGTGCGAGTGCTGAGGAAAAAGAAAATTTCTACGATATCCTTGAAAGTACGTTAAGGAAGATAAACAGAGGTGATATCACCATACTCATGGGTGATCTCAACGCTAAGGTCGGGACAAATAACAGTAACCTAGAAGACATCATGGGTAAAGAAGGATGTGGGGAAAGAAACGAAAACGGTGAACTATTCACGAAACTCTGTTCAACATCAGACCTAGTTATAGGTGGAACAGTGTTCCCACACAAGCAAATCCACAAAGTCACATGGATATCCCCCAACAAGAAAACCGAAAACCAAATTGACCATATTGCCATATCGAAAACATGGCGGAGATCCCTACTTGATGTCAGAAACAAAAGGGGTGCAGACATTGCCAGCGACCACCACCTTCTACTCGGCACGTTCAGAATCAAACTGGCCGTACCAAAGAAACCTGAACAATCAAAGAGAGTAAAGTTCAACCTACACAAACTGCGCCAACCAAACTGCAAAAAAGTTTTCCTAACAAACCTGCATGAAAATGCAGACCAAAATCCCATAACATCTTGGGATGGCTTAGCCAAGACACTACTCGAATCGGCCAAAACAACCCTTGGCACAAAGGAAAGAAATCGAAAAGACTGGATCTCAGACCAAACATGGCAACTTATACAAGACAGAAAGGATGCGAAGAAACTGGTACTCCAGTGCAAAACTTCGATGACAAAAAATGATGCAATCTGGAGATATAGACAACTATGCAAACAAATTAAAGCATCTGCCAAAAAAGACAAGCGAATATGGATTGACCTGATATGTGAGCAAGCAGAAGAAGCAGCCAAAAATAACAACTCGAGGACTCTTTACACACTGACAAACAAGCTCTCCAAAAAGCACACAAAGACCACAAATATAGTTAGAAGCAAAGACAACCGCCCACTAACCACCCCAGAAACTCAGCTCGATAGGTGGAAGGAATACTTTGCTGATATGCTCAGCTCACCCACGGAAGACAAATAAAAATAGACGCGCCTTCAAAAACAGAAATACTAAATACCATCAAGCAGCTGAAAAACAACAAAGCGGCAAGGGTACACAACATACCTGCCGAACTAATCAAGGTAGACCCTAAATGGATTGCACCTCTACTTGCAAAAATAATAAAAGGGATCTGGACAAACCAAGAAATTCCAGCAGAAATGAAACATGGTCTCATTATCAAACTGCCAAAGAAAGGAGACCTAACGCAATGCTAAAATTGGAAAGGAATAACGCTGTTAAACACCATAAACAAAATTATTGCAAGTGTAATCCAACATAGGCTGGCAGAAGCATTCGAACCCATACTGCGTCCATACCAAGCAGGCTTCCGCCCAAACCGCTCATGCATAGACCACATAAATTCAACAAGAATAATTATAGAACAATCCGTTGAATGGCGATCGCCACTATATCTTGTTTTCATCGACTTTGAACGTGCTTTTGACTGCCTATCCCACTCTGCTATATGGAAGATACTACGGACAAGAGGCGTGCCAACAAAAATCATCGACACGATTAGAGAACTGTACCATGACGTATCATGTAGTATCCTGCATAGCGGAGCACATAGCAACCTTTTTCCGGTGAGATCAGGAGTGAAGCAAGGATGTGTGCTCTCTCCCTTGCTTAAAAAGCAAGGGAGAGAGCTCTTGACTATATCCTGGAAAAGTCTTGCAGACCAAACGGTGGTATTCGATGGTCTCTTTACTCTAATCTCAAAGATCTCGAATACTCAGACGACATTTGCCTTTTTTCGCATACCTATGAAAGTATGCAAAGGCAACTCACCCTACTATCAGACATGGCACAGAAGATAGGGTTGAAAATAAATGTCTCAAAAACAAAAGCGATGCGAATGCACACAAATAACGACGCACCGTTTCAAATAAACGACCAACCAATTGAGAATGTAGAAAAGTTTCAGTATCTAGGAAGCATTCTCAACGAGACGGGCGGAACAGACCTAGACATTCTAAACAGACTTCAAAAAGCACAGATGGCATTCAGGCAACTAAACACAATATGGAGGTCCAACATCATAAAAACAAAGAGCAAGCTGCGTTTATATAGAACAAACGTCAAAGCAATCCTGTTATATGGATGTGAGACCTGGAAAACACTAATGCCACAAAACATAAACTTCAGGTTTTCGCCAACAAATGTCTACGAATCATCCTCAGAATCTTCTGGCCACAGAAAATTACTAATGAGCAACTTATTAAACGATGCGGAGAAGAAACAATAGAGCACGACATTAAGAAAAGAAAATGGGGATGGATCGGCCACATTCTAAGAAGAAAACCAGACGACATTGCAAGGGCAGCACTAGACTGGAATCCCCAAGGAACGAGACGACGAGGAAGACCGGCTCAAACATGGAGGAGAACAGTGTTAGATGAACTAAAAGCCCAGAAAACCTCTTGGAGTGAAGCCAAAGCAATGGCCCAGAATAGGGTCCGCTGGAGGGTGCTTATGGAGGCTCTATGCTCCACCTAGGAGTCCAGAACCCATATATATATATATATATATATATATATATATATATATATATATATATATATATATATATATATATATATATATTATACAGGGTGTTTCAAAAAGAATATACGTATTTGTCATGCACATATTTATTGAACTTTAAGGCATACGAATATGAAACTTTTCACACATATTTACGAACCTCTCAAGTTTAGATTCCAGATGTTCAATATGTCCTCCAACAGCGACACGAACAATATCACACCAATACTAAAATTAGAACTTGGGGCCTACAGAACCCACATGCAGGCATTGAACATGTACAAGATTCGCCCAAAGTCAATGTGTTTTGTGCAATATCCCGATCATCTGTTTACGGCCCATTCTTCTTTGATGGAAACATGGTTAACGGTCAGTAGTATCTCGCTATGTTACAAAACTCATTGCTTCCGAGACTGTATGAAGACAACTTCATTTTTCAACAAGACGGGGCATCCCCTCACTGTAGTCGCCAAGTGCGTGAATATCTGAATGAATTCGTGATTGGTCGTCGAGGAGCTGACGACTTAGCATGTCTCAGCTGGGCTCCACGGTCACCGGATTTGACTCCCTGTGACTTCTTCCTGTGGAGTTTCGTTAAAGACAATGTTTATGTACCACCTCTCCCACAGAACCTGGAAGAGTTGAAGAACCGGATCCGTACTGCCATAACAGCATTGGCGAAGGGCAGCTTGCCCGAGTATGGGAGGAATTTGAGTATTGGTGTAATATTGTTCATGTCGCTGATGGTGGACATATTGAACATCTGTAATCTAAACTTGACAGGTTCGTAAATATGTGTGTAATGTTTCATATTAGTACATCTTAAGGTTTAATAAACATATGCGTGCGAAATACGTATATTCTTTTTGAAACACTCTGTACTTGGCTGTGTGTATGTAGACTTCGTCTTCAAGATTTCGTAGGCTACGCGGTTTGAGCTTTGAAATATGTAACCACATCCTTTTATTGTTACCATCACCACATGAGACATTATAGAGGATTCATCCCGGTTTTCAACACTTCTTGTTCTTGAACCTCATCTGGATTTTGATTTCCATACATAAAGTTAGATAGCATCAAGAATAGGCCCGACAATCTTCCCGAGTGAAGGCCAACAATACCGTATCGTCTGTGTAGCGAATATGTTTATGATTTCGCTATTTATAATAAAGCCGGCTTGTATATCAGTTATTGCTTCTTTGAATATTCTTTCGGAGTAAACATTAAAGAGCAAGGGCGATAAAATGCAACCCTGCCTTACTCCGCGTTTGATCTTTACTTCCGGTGTATCATCACCATCTATTCTAACCACCCACGTTTGGTTCCAATATAGATTATCAATTATCCTAATATCCTTTCCGTCCAGCCCTACATGGTCCAAAGCAGTGATATAAACCTTTTGCATGCCATGCGCCAATTTTTTGACAGGCGAGATCAGATGCGCCATATAACTCGACAATTTTTTATACCGTCCTACGTTTATAGTTAGGAATTGGTAAATAGAGATAATGATAGAATATGCTTCGCTTAAGCAGTTAAATCAATAGACCTTTTCGTAGTTGAATTTTTTTTATGCGCATGCGTCAATTTCCGCCAAGTTTTCGGGCACTTTTTTGACGTATATAAAAACCAGTGAAAATAACAAAATGTTCCCGAAACTTTCATATTCCCGCCTTTTAAACAAGGCGGACGCGCATGCGCTTAACTAACCGTAAAAAGATCTATTAATATACGATAGTTTAATGAAGCACTAATCTACAATAGTCAGTAATGATATGCTGTACGAGATGGTGTCCGCTGATGGTGGTGAAACTAACTAACAGTTTAGTGAACTTTCACCGCATACGTTTCACCGCGGAATATTCAACATAAGAAGTTTCACCGCAGGAACGTTCATATAACAAAACTCGATGTGACCACGAAAGCTCACGTGGAATAGGAACCCTCTAGTACAGAAATGAGCAACCTGCGGCTTATTGGCCGCATGTTCCTTCGTTTTCTGGAGCGACCCTTTTTTAAAGATTTTACATTTCAAAATTTCTATAACAATATAATAATATTTTTCCACAAATTTCTGTCAATAGTATTTATTAATGATGTTTTATATCCCCGATTATCCCTCACGTGGAAGTCACCTTGTCGCGGTGTGAGGGCTTAGTTTCGCAACATACCGTTGGACGTCACGACTGGAACAACTCCGGTCGGGGCGTTCGGCGGAGGGCGAACAACCAAGAACTTCCAAACCCTTAATCCCAAGGTGTCATGCGACCCGTGCGAAAGGGACTGGTTGATGGCCAAGGGCAACCGGCCATCGCTTGCGGAGCCCCTCTGATACCTGGCGACCTCAGAGGGTATCCAGCCTTACCACTATCAAGCGGGGCTCTGATGTGGTGGACCTTTAGTTCCCTTGCGACTCGTGGGATTTATATGAATTCCAAAAGTAAAAATAATCCATGTGTACGGGACCTAACCGACACAGAGAACAAGGAAGTCAGCCCGGATTCCCGGGAAGACGACCTTGACCTCACACTCGTAGACATGAGCAGTCCAGCCATGTCTACAGAGGCAGAGGTAGATGTTCTTGTAGGGACAGAGGAGGACTTGCCGCCTCCTGTCACAAAACAAGAATGACCAGCAGGCGCACCAAAATAGCCGTTCACTTGGGCTATTTTGGTGCGCCTGCTGGTCATCCATCATGCCAAAGCAGCTTCAGCTGTGATGGCTAGGATGTTTACCAAGCAGCACCTAGGGCTAGCGCTGCTTCAAGAACCCTGGACCTACGGAGGTAAGATCAGAGGCCTTAGCAACAGGGAATGTAAGTTGGTATGGGACAGCCGTGAGGTCTCCCCTAGAACTAGCATTATGGTAAGAAATGGCATAAATTACTTATGTCTTTCAGAATTTTTAACGCGGGATTTAGTACCGATTCAGGCCCTCATCAAGATCGAGGGTCTCCACCGCGAAGTAGTGATCGCATCAGCATACTTCCCTGGCGATAGTAACAGCATACCACCCATTGAAGTACAAAAGCTGGTGGAACACTGTATTAGGAGAAGGCTGCCACTCATCCTGGGATGTGACCCGAACGCACACAATGAGATGTGGGGCAGCACGGACACTAATAAGAGGGGTGAGTACCTTTTAGAATACCTCATTAAAGAGAACTTAATTGTGTACAACGTTGGGAACACACCGACATTTGTCACTAAAGTCAGAAATGAGGTACTGGATATTACGGTAGGTAGCGCTAACGTAAGTAAACTAATTAAAAGTGGAGGATTTCAGGTGAGCCCTCAATGTCAGATCATAGGATCATGGAGTTTGAGCTGGAAGGAGCGAGTGAGGAAAACACCACCCCCATTCGAAATCCCAGACAAACTGTGTGGCCTATGTTTAAATCCCAACTAAAAGAAAACCTAGAGCAGGTGACAGTGCGGGGTAGTATCAAACACTACACCGTGCTGGAGCAGGCTGTAGGAGAAATAAATGTAGCAATCACCACGGCAATTGAATCCAGCTGCCCGCTAAAAACCGTGAAAGAGCATAAGGACGAAAAATGGTGGAACAAAAATTTGTCTACATTAAGAGCAAAAGTACGTAGGCTTTTCAACAAAGCCAAGCAATACGGAAATTGGCTAGAATACTCTGAGGTGCTTACCACCTACAACAAAGAGATCAGAAGGGCAAAAAGGGAAAACTTTAGGACCTTCTGTGAAAACATAGAATCCATGCCGGTGACAGCTAGACTGCACAAAGCACTAGCGAAGGATAGAGTGGAAATGACAACCACTCTCAAGAAACCGGATGGGACCTTCACGGAGGATGAAGAGCAAAGAGCTCTCCTCCTACTAGAAACCCATTTTCCGGGATGTAGAGGATACAGGGAGACGGAGGGCTTGATGCAACCACGGAAACCAAGTCGGGCCGACTGGAAGAGGGCAGCGTCCATCTGTACTGAAAACCGAATCAGATGGGCTATCGGCACTTTCCAGCCTTTTAAGGCCCCAGGTGTGGACGGACTAGTTCCTGCCTTCCTACAAAAGGGAGAGAGAGAACTAATGCCGTATCTTCTAAATATCTTTAGAAGTAGCTTAGCGCTCGGATATATACCGGAGCTATGGAGAAGGGCTAAGGTGGTATTTATACCGAAGGTGGGGAAGAAAGACACCACTCAACCGAAGTCATTTAGACCCATTAGTCTAACATCTTTTATGTTAAAGACAGTGGAGAAGGTGATTGATAATTATCTTAGGACTATAGTGCTGGTAGGTACACCACTACACAGGAGTCAGCATGCTTACAGAGCAGGGAAATCCACAGAGACCGCCCTGTATCAGCTGACAAACGAAATAGAAGCAGCACTAGAGACAAAGGAAGTAGCGATATGTGCCTTCTTGGATATAGAGGGAGCTTTTGACAACACCTCACACGAGGCTGTCAGGGCGGCCCTTGAAAGAAGGAATATCGACAGCACTATCTCAAAGTGGATGGGAGAAATGCTGAGAACTAGAACGGCGGAGACACAAGTGGGAGAAGACACCATTAAGATCTCCACAACTCGAGGGTGCCCAGAGGAGGTGTATTATCACCGCTAATGTGGAGCCTGGTAGTTGATGAACTACTGGTTAGGCTAAACGACCTAGACATCAAATGTCAAGGTTACGCCGATGACATAGTCATAATGGCTAGAGGGAAATTTGAGGGAACGCTCTGTGAAATTGTTCAGAGAGGCCTCAATGTAACTAGTAGATGGTGTCAAACAGTGGGACTGAAACTCAACCCGAGCAAAACCACGGTGATACCATTTACTAGAAGGAGAAAGCTAAACTGCCTACATCCCATACTCATAGCTGGGAAGGCAGTAGAATACCAACAGGAGATAAGGTATCTGGGTATCACACTAGATAGCAAACTCCTATGGAATAGACACGCTGAGGCAGTGGTAGGTAAAGCCAAACGCGCCCTAATGGTGTGTAGAAATCTGGCAGGAAAAACGTGGGGTTGTAACCCCACTATACTGCGATGGATGTACACCATGATAGTGAGACCTGCAATCACTTATGGGGCAGTTGCGTGGGGAAGTATAATCAAGCTGGCCTCTATGAGGAAACAGCTTGAGAAGATTCAAAGACTGGCGTGTGTTTGCATCACGGGGGCGATGGGGTCGTGTCCGACAGCAGCATTGGAGCTGCTGCTGGATCTGACTCCGCTGCACCTTGTGGTGGAGAGCGCCGCTAGATCGGCGATCGTAAGATTCAGCAAGGAAGGAATGGGCAGAGGTAAAATAATCGGAAGCAGAGACCGAAACAGCCTCGCTGCCAAGATCCCCTGGCTGGAAGTACCAAAAGACGAAATGGTATGCAAATACCACTTCGAGAAAAACTACACAGCAATGTGTAGTAGTAAAGCCGATTGGAGCGACGAATCCTCAGCATACCACATAGAGCAAAATGCCATCAAGTGGTATACAGATGGTTCGAAGACAAAGGAAGGCACTGGTGCAGGAGTGTTTGGACCTCGTACCAGATACTTCGAATCCATGGGAACATCCCCAAGTATCTTCCAAGCAGAGGTACACGCAGTCGAAAGATGTGCACAGTTTAACCTCGACAGGAATTACCGCAAAAAACGAATTGCTATCCTGTCAGATAGCCAAGCAGCCATCAAGGCCATTAGCTCATACACCATCAGATCCAAACTGGTATGTGACTGTGTGGGGAAGCTGAACAAGCTTGGCAGGGATAATAAAGTAACGCTATACTGGGTACCAAGACACACTGGTATAGACGGAAACGAAGAAGCCGATCACCTAGCAAACAAGGGATCCAGTAGCCCCTTTATAGGTCCGGAACCCTTTTGCGGTATGAGCGTGAACACCATCCGCAAACGTTTAGATGAAGAAATAAGAGGAAAATGGATGAAAACCTGGAAAGAACTTCCAGGGCTAAGGCAATCCAAAGTGATGCTGGGATCTTTTAACCGGAAGAGAACAGGAGCTTGCCTGAAACTAAGCAGGAACAAGCTCAGAATTCTGACAGGAGCCCTGACGGGACACTGCAGACTTAGGAAACATCTCAAGGCCCTAGGCCTAGAGGAGGATGATGGATGCAGATTCTGTGGCTCAGCAGAGGAAACCCCCATACATCTGTTCAAAGACTGCGGAGCATTACTCCGCAAGAGACAAATGTACCTTGGGGCTCACTGCTTGAACACAGAGGAGCTGCAGGCCCTGAATCTCACCCAGATCCTGAGATTCCTAAAGGAATCAGGATTAGAGGAGGCGCTCTAAATGGGTAAGTACACCAACACTTGGAGGAGGAGGGTGGGGTACAATAGATCTATAAAGGTCGCAGTACAAGTCGTCACCACCATATCTACAATCTATCCCTGATTATTTATACTAGGTTTGTTTTGTTAATATAATAATTTAAGTTTATCATTCAGTGTTTATATTACCATAAGTTTGTAAAAAAAGGTTGCTCGGCCCTGCTTTAGTAAGAGCCTAGGTCTCTGAATTCGCGTTCTGATTGCGTCAGCCATGTTTCAACTATTTTAGTAATTAACTAACCATAAACAAGGATTTTAGATCCACAATTTATAAAACGACAATGGAGTATTCTCTAACTTTTCAAGGTAGAAGTAATTTTGACAAATGAAGTGAAAAAATGAACAGTAAAGTAAAAAATAATATATTTTGCAACTAGGGCGGTAAGTTGTCAATTGGTCACGGGAGCAAAATTGGGCGAACAAAGCGACAGCGCAAATTCGCTCGAGAGGGCAATTGACAACACCGCCCGTGTTACAAATAATATTTTTAATGCTCATGCGAGGGGACGTATCTTACAAGTTTGGGTTCCAGGGGCCAGCAAAAAAAAATAGAATAAAAAAAGAAGAATTTGCTTTTTCAATTGTCTCCGATGGTGTGGATTCATCATAAGAACTCTTCTCAGTCTCCGGTATCACCATAGAATTTTTAAAACGTTTTCATTAATTTTTTTGTTTTGTAATGAAACAAAATTTCTTTCACTTTCACGTCACTTTTTTTAAAATTGAGTCTTGATTGTGTTTATTTTATTTATGTAATTGTTTGTGTTTAATGCAACTTAAGCCATATTGAATATCTGCTTGCGTTACTCAAGTTATGTGGTAATACAAAAGCATTTCAAATTTGAATTTCGCTCGCATATTTTGGACTTTTTGATTTAATTTTTTGGAATTAAATACAAACTAAATGAGAAAATAATGGTATAGGTGTAATGTCAAGATCATAAAGTATCGGGAATAAAAAAATCAAGTAAATTTAAATTTCTTGCATATTCCCTATTACTTGGAATCGATAATCACCTCGTCCACATATTTTAACCCACAAATCATATTTTGGACAAATATTTACGTTTTTGTGTCGTGGACTTGACCAGTTTTCGACGAAATTCGAAACAATGCTTTGGAAAACTAGTAAAATAATATAAATTCTCCGAAAATGATTTACTACGCGTATCACTGCGACCTACTCCATAAAAACAACGTTTTTTCGTTCCGTTTTTTACTGATAGCATTGTATACTTGCACTGAAATTCTTATTTTAAAGTTTGTATATAGCAATTAAAATCGTACTGCTGATAATAAATTAGTAATTAATATTTTTTTTTCTCTTAATTATACTGAAAACATTATTTTCACTGGTTATAAGTCAAAATGTGCCCGAAAAACATGACGGTGATTGACGCATGCTCACAAAAAAATTAACTGAAAAAGTTTATTCATCATGTTTGACCCTGTCGAAAGCGTTTTGGAAGTCTATGAAGCATGCATAGACATCAACGGTCATATCACGACTTCTTTGAGCCAGGACACTTATTCCACTGTCAACTGTGGGATCATCAAATGAGTATTAATTATTTAAGGACGTTCCCAAGAAAATTAGTTTTCTTTAAATTCTTCTGTAATTTTGAATACATATAGTTGAAAGTACCCTTTACCCGTAGAAATTTGTTTAAATAGTCCTTGCGGTGGAAAATTTGTAAATATTGACGGTTAAAATTTGCATGTTTAACATACCAGGAATCATCACCAGTAAAACCATACCAGGATTGATGTTCTCACACACGTTTTATTAAATATCAATAGTAATTTTCTTGACATTCTTTTGATAAAGTGAGAATCAGTAAATGAAGATATAACAAATATCTTTCTGTAAAAATAACACTATCAAGCGGTATCGATTTTGTTATAATATTGTTAAAAGCCAAGCACTTTTGATGGTTTTCATATTTACTTCTATAACTTGAAGAGTGGGAGATGGCAACGTTACACTGCGCGGGAGTTTAAAACACAAGTCTCCAATCATTGAACTGTATAGTCAATGTTTCCAAAAAATGCGAGTAATTTACGGATATAGGTTAACTGTAGGTTTTTGTAAATAAAAAATGTGAAATATAATTTTCATAAACACTTTTTTTTATTAACATCAAATGAACATACAATCCTAACAATATATTATTTTTTCTTAGCAACTAGTAATTTCTTAATACTTATTTTGGCTTTGAGCTCTTGAGCTTTGGCTGATCTAGATTTTTCAAAAAATCTAATACTTTTGTAATAATATTTTTATTTTTTTTTATTCGCGCCTTGTTATCATATATTTTTTCCGAAAATAATTTAACAATAGCATTTTCACCTTTTTCATAATATATCTTTTCTAAATTATCACATGAAATATCATTTAGAGCTAGTTTTTTGCACATGTTGATAGAAATACTATCTTTTAATTCAGCCAACATTCGTAAATTTACTCTAATTTTATCTGACAGATAATTCTTGTAAATAATAATCACTTCGTTTGTACGAATTTAATAAATTACTTTGTAATTTTAATTTGTTTATCAAATTTTGTAGTATCACAACATCATAAACGGCATCGTGAAATTGCTGATTATCATCACTAGGTTCTAAAAAATCATTACTTAAAGTTTCTAATTTAAATTGAACAGCCACCTTTTCTATCAACTAAGACGGTTCGGAATAAAGTCAAAGTATCCGCAAACCCTGAAATCAAATCCAAAATTCTAGGTACTTTTGCATTCGTTATAGCTCGTAAAAGTCGTGGAACGTCAAACCGGGCATTATGAGCAACTGACAAACAATTTTTTTGCCCATTGCATAAATTAAATAAAAATTGTTCGAAAGATTCTAAAGCATAGGAAATTTTGTGGGTTTCAACTTTTTTATCTTTATAGAATAAGTTTACATGTTTTTGGTAAAGTTGAGTAACAGCGCTTGCTGATGGTGAAATCTTGGTCTTAGTATTTACGTAGATGTTAAAAATTTTACAATCACAGATAGCTGCAATTTGTAAAATATGCGCATTTGCAGCAAATCCCGTGGTTTCGATGTCAAAATACACAACTTTTCTATTATCTTGTAGTGTAATACTATTATTGTAATTATCGCAGTCATTTGGTATGGAATTAATTAATTTGTTCATTCCACAATTACTTTGATAAGTAATACCTTCATATCTTTCGGTATTTTTCCTCAACAACTCCCTTTTTTTTCTTAATTCAATCCGTCTCAGTTTTTTGGCTATAGACTGACTTACTAATGCTCGTTTTTTAAACTTCAAATCACTACGATGAACATAATCGACTGTGCGGGATCCAATAGAAATATTTAATCTTTTTTTAATATTTAAAATACTTGCTTCACCGTCATTTTTAGTACAAACAGCTTCAGCTACTCTAATATCACAAGCACTACTTGTACTTAGACATTTATTTTTGTGGGCTTTATTTGCCACAATATTATTAAAACTTTCGTTACTTTGACTTGGAGCTGCAATGCAAAATTTATGAGAATTTGATGCGTATTTCTGAAATAAGCGTACTAATTCTTCATACAAAGCTTCATCACGTAAGTTCAGCGTGTGTTTTTTGTTTGGATTGCACCAATTACCACAATTTTCATGTCTACTAAAAATGTGATCAGGTATTTGAATTAAATTTATCTCCAAATTTCGAGAATTTCCATTATTTTGTGACACAGCGTAGGAGAAGCATTTTTTTATATGAGGAATAACATCTTTTTTACTTAATTCTTTAAATCTATCTCTCATTTTATATAATTCACCGGCAAAGTTCTTCGATAAGTGATTTTTATCAGCTAATTTATGAAATCTTACTGTAGGATTATCTGCTCGTACTGCAGCAATCATACAGCTATCCTCATCTCCTATAACGACTCGTACTTGTAACCCAGCTTCTTTCAGGATGTTGCTATGATTAACAAGTTGAACCCCCGCATCAGCTTCCATAGCCTTAGCACTTCCATGGAAGTTCAATCTGCAGTCATGGTCTTCTTTTGCATGTCTCATATCGCATTTCTTGTATTTTCGGTTTCTTGTCGCATAATCTAAAATTTTCCCGGATAAAAAACCTATAATTGTGCTATAAGCCGTTCAAGCTATCGTAGCTGCGTCCATTTCCTCGTTTTGACCAACCCATATCAAATGAAACTATGATATTAATTATTTCACCTAATGCATTATCGAATAAACAATCATTATTATTCGAAGAAAGAGTAAGGATGTCTAACTGAGGGAAAATATCTTTGGTAATTTCCGCAGGTCTGAAATGAAAATTATAAAAATTATACAAGACTTTTCAATTAGCTTTTCTAATTTCAATTATCTTTTGTACTACAAAACTTTTTAATTTTAGTTTTGAATAAATTAGGACTTACAACGTATCACGTAATTTCTTGATATTTTCTATCACCAATTGTTTTTCTTTAGAAGCAGCTCGCTTGCAACTTTCCCTTGCTTCTGATTCGATTGCTTTACCAAGTATATCCTCATACTTTTTATAAACGTAATCACTTATTCGAGGTAAATTAGCACAAGCAAGAATTTTATTCAAGCCAGTATTTCCTACACCAGCATGTATAGCTCCTGGAGCATGAAAATAATAACTATTATTACAATTTCGATACGTTAGAGCAGGGGTCGGCAACTTTTTTCTGACGGAGGGTCATTTTCAGCGGGCACAGTCAGATGTTTTGTAATGTAATATGTCGCTTAAATAGTTTTTTTTTAATCGAATAGGTATAAATATTATTATTATAATCAATATAAAAGAAGGAAGAAAAAATAGTAACAATTTTACTGACATGCTATTATAACATCGGAAAACAAAAGTGGAGACACTTCTTATAAAAGAAAATAAAACTCCAAATATACAAAAAACTACTTATTTTATTTAATACAAATAACATTAAAATCGGCAAAAGTCGGCAATGCGCGACCCGCGGGCCGCGCATTGCCGACCCTTGCGTTAGTGTATACCTACATATATTTAAATATAATACCAAATTCGCAATAACAAAAACTTTATCAATAATTATATTTATTATTTGATTTCATTATTCAAAAATTTAAGTCCAATAATACAAACTTACCTAGAATTACGGATAAGTTAATATCAGAAACTTCATTAGTGGTTAGTCCTGTATTAACTAAATTACATTTAGCACAAGTTTCACATGTTATTTTGAAATCAATATGAAGTCCTATTCTTCTGAAATCTCTTAATTTTTCTATGTCTAAGAGACTTTTGTAGCTGGTACATTTGAGGTTCTTAGCTAATTCCCTCATACTTCTTCTAGTGCTCCTCCTATCGGAGATTTGCTATCATCATGGCAATGCACACTTTGTTGACGGCAGCTCTGAACAGTTGGATGTTGGTACAGCCAAACCATTCTCTTAAGTTTCTGAGCCAAGACGTTCGTCTCCTGCCGATGCTCCTTTTTCCGTTTATCTTCCCTTGTATTATCAGTTGCAGAAGTTCGTACTTGGGGCCTCGCATTATATGTCCTAAGTATTTTAGTTTTCTCGTTTTTATGGTGTGAATGATTTCGCATTCCTTTTGCATTTTGTTTAGGACTTCGATGTTGGTAACCCTATCAGTCCACGAGATCCTCCACATTCTTCGGTAACACCACATTTCGAAAGCTTTCAGTTTGTCCATGTGCCATTTTTTCAGCGTCCATGCTTCCACCCCATAAAGCAACGTGGAGAAAACGTAGCATCGCAGCATTCTTATTTTAAGCTCTATGTTAATATCTCGGCTTATGAATAACTTCCTCATTTTCGTAAAGGAAGATCTTGCTACCTCAATTCTCGATCTAATTTCTCTTGTTATGTCTCCCGTTTGTTCCATCCATGCCCCTAGGTATTTATATGTCTGTACATTTTCTATTATGGTGTTTCCAATTCTTAGATTTATCTGGTTTTGGTTTTGTAAAGATTTTGTGACTAGCATTATTTTGGTTTTATTGTAGTTAATTTTCAGTCCATATTCGTTGCAACGATCATTTAATTTATTGACTAGTTGTTGCATGTCTGTTATATTGCTGGCTAATAGGACTGTGTCGTCAGCATATCTTATATTATTGATCGCTTCTCCATTTATAATAATTCCCGTCATTTCCTCTTCCATGGTTTCCGTAAGAATAGCTTCACTGTACAGGTTAAATAACATTGGCGATAAAATACATCCTTGTCTTACACCTCTGCGAATCTCTATTTCCTCCGTTAGTAGATTTTCTACCTTTATGTTTGCATTTTGACCCCAGTATAAGTCTGGTTCATATCCAAGCACATCTTGGTTCATATCCAAGCAACGTTGGAATAGAACGTTGATCCCGAAAAGCGCTTTTCTTGTTCCGAGTCCCGCACGAAATCCAAACTGTGTGCTGCTTATATCTTCCTCGAGTTTCTTATAGATTCTCTTATGAATTATTTTGAGAAACAATTTCAGTGTGTGGCTCATGAGCGCGATTATTCTGTATTCTGAGCATTCTTTTGCGTTCGTTTTCTTGGGAACAAGTATAAAGGTCGACGTTTGCCACTGTTTAGGGATTTCTCCTTTATCGTAGATGATGTTGAAAAGGTCTAAGAGGATATCTATTGCTTCTTCATCAAAAAGTTTGATAAGTTCTATCGGTATCTCATCGGGACCTACAGATTTTCCAGACTTTATGGAGTTTAGGGCATGTTCTAGTTCTGTTCTAAGTATTTTTAGGTTTGTGTTCCACTTCTATGGTAGGCTTGGGAGATCTTACGTCATTAAATAGTTCCATCACATATTCCTTCCATCTCTTTAATTTAGCCTTTATATCAACTATTATATGTCCATTTGTATCTTTGAGTACATTACCAGTATTATTATATTTCTTGCATCCAGTCATTTCTTTTATCTTCTTATGCATGTGGCACCAGACAAATCTCTTTTCCATTGCCTCTATTTCTGTACATTGTTCGGTCAGCTATTGTTCCTTAGCTCTTTTAATATCTTTTTGTATTAATTTGTGTATTCTCTTATATTCTTCAACGTTGTTTTTGTTTTTCCTTCGTTTCTCCATGCTTTCCAAGATGTTTGTCGTTATCCATGGCTTTTTCTTTTTGCCACTCCTATTTACTAGCTGATCTTTAGTTATTGTTTCCAATCCTGTTTGGATACATCTCCACTTATCCTGTATACTGTTTTCCCTTGTTGTATTGGTGGTTCGCATATACTCGTTTACCATCCCTTGAACCCTATGATGAATTTTCGGGTCCTTGAGAAGTTTTGTGTCTATATAGTTGTTTTGATATTTTGTTATCTTTTTCATCTTTATGTTGATTTTAGCTACTATCGGATTATGGTCGGAATTAATGTCAGCACTCGGATATGTTTTTGTAGACTTGATTGCGTTCTTATAACGGTTACTCATGAGGATGTAGTCTATCTAGTTTCTTACAATTTTTTCGGGTTTATCCGCTGGAGATTTCCACGTGTACAGTCTTCTCATTGGTAGTTTGAAGAGTGTGTTTGCTATCGTAAGGTCTTTATCTTGGCAGAATTCTATCAAACGGTCACCTCTATCATTTCTTTCTCCCAGACCCAAACCGCCAGTACATCCTACAACTTTTTCCTTGCCAACTTTTGCATTAAAATCACCCATTATGATCATTATATCAGAACTTTTGATGTCTCTAGTGATCTTTTCTAATTGCGTATAATATTCTTCTATTTCCTCATCTTCCTTATCTGCCGTTGGTGCATATGTTTGTATGATGTACATACTTCCAGTGGTTGTTTCTAGTTGGAGCATCATGACTCTGTCTGAGTATGGAGTGAAACTGACCACTGATCCTGCTATTTTCTTGTCCACGATCATTCCGACCCCATATAACTGTTTAGAGTCGTTGTTTCCCGCATAGTAAAATGTACCATTGTTTGTTTTGCATGTTCCACTTCCCGACCATCTACTATCGCTAATCCCTAGGATGTTTACTTCTAGTCTTGTCATTTCCATTACTATGTTCTCCATTTTTCCTGGTGCGAGTAAGCTTCGTGCATTCCATGTTCCTATTTTCATGTTGTTTGGTGATATTGTCATATGTTTGTTCTTAACTGTTCTCCCCGGAGATCCAAGTGGAGAACTTTTTACTCCGGTATTAATATTATTAGTTCTGAACATTTCCATGATGATTGTACTAAGGATACCCTTGTGGGTCTTTAATGCAGTAGGTCTTTAATGCAGTAATTCCCTTATTGAAACAATACAATTCTCATCGGGGATTTCACATTGAGCTGTTTCATTCAGTATGGATTGAAATTTTCGTTTTTTAGCCTCAGACATACCCGCGAGAGATTTAGCTATTGCATCACTTGTCTTTTTTTAACAAATCTACCATTCTTCAATCGAGAGATCATCATTAATATATTATTTGCAATATCCAATTTTTTTTTTCAAAATATTGAAACGCTACGCATGTCAACAACATAAAAATATAGTTAGAATGCCTTGTTGTCGGATCGGAGAAACGACGCAACGAAAGTATTTTAGAACTTCTACGCAGATAAGCGGCACTCTACGCAGGCAAGGAACACTGCAACTCAACTATATTTTATAAAGCGGCACGACTGCTGCTTGGGAACGTCCTTAAATCCGAGCTGTCAAACTACAAGTGATCCAAGGGCCGCTTGAAAGCAAAATGCGGGTTGGAGGGCTGCATTATACAATACTACACACGTTATTTTATTTGTATTTTATCGTTAATGTAAGAATTGTGCATGTTTAGTATTTGAGGTTAAATTATACATTTAGAGGGGTAAGGTGCAGAATAATTATTTGATTAAAAACGAACATTTTACCTGGTGTAACTGTTGTTAATCGTCTTTGGCACTGTTTAACTAACAATAAGATCGGAAACAAAAATGAAGCTTCTATGCCGCCCGGTTCAATAAATATTCGTGTTTTTGTTTTCCTAAAAAATTACACATTTGACGCAATGACTCGTAAATTTCTAGTCACGGGACAAAAATTGTGCATTTGCAATCATCTCGGTGTTGCCACATCTATTTCTTACAGCAAAATTGTAAATTGTGATCGATCACAATTTATCAATTGATGGTTCTCGAAAGAATTAGGATAATGTGACAAGGACTTTAACCCAGGTTAGATTAGGTTGCACATTGCGAAACCGCATATAAACCAAGATATCATACGCGCGGCAGCGCCATCTCTCGATCTAAAATAAAATACACTTGGCAACGTCGAGTCAGTTTACTATCTGTCAAGTTGAAAATTTCAACAGTTTTTATGACAACAAGAACACGAATATTTCTTGAACCAAGCTCATGAGTAGAAGCTCATTTTTCCTTTTCGATCTTAGTTAAACAGTGCTAAAGACGATTAACAACAGTTACACTAGGTAAGTCTAAGTTTCAATTAAACAGCACCTTATCCATTTAGAGGTTCGCTCCGCGAGTCGCAAAAAGTAAAGTCGCAGGCCGCCTGTTGGACAGCCCAGATATAAATCGTTCCTATCTACCTCTTTTAACTGGATTTCTGGAATATTTCGATATATTCATTTCTTCAGTTTTATAGAAGAATTTAAATACCAATTTTCACATCTCTAACATCTCCAGTTTTTTAGATATAAGTATCACGCATTTGCAGCCTCCTCGGCTAGATTTTCTGAAAATGGCAACACACGTTTATCTCAATTATGTAAGAGGATCTTGTAGAGAGAATCTAACTGCCAATTTTTACTATTGTGACATTCGGTTTCTGAGATATTCACAGGTTTTTAAAACATTCAAACCCCAATTTTCAGTCCTCTTAATTGCATTTTTTAAAAATGCTGAAAGACGTGTCTCTTTATTTCTCAAAACGAATCTTAATACCAAATTTCACATCTGTAACATTTAACAAGACGATTAACGTAGACGAATAGTAATTTACCTGTTTGATCTGTATTGATAACAAATTCCTAATCGTAATTTGGGATGAGAGCCCGAGCCTGGACTAGAAAGTTCTCTGCCGCAGATTGGGTTTCCTCGATAGTGGTAGTCTCTCTTTCCGAGACAAATTTGGTGACTTTCCTCTGACGAATCCTATGCCTTTCTTTGAATTCTTGGGCCCACTGCTCCGAGGCTTTGGATTCGAAATCTGCAAATTGACTGGCAGCAGCAAGTGCCCATTGTTGCAGGTTTCTCGTGGTTACTTGTTGGCAACTTCTGAAGTATGAGCAATCGTATGAAGCGATCATACGTCCACATATCAATGGTGCACTTATCCTTCCGGGTTCCTCCGCTTTTAATGTGTTCTTCCCAGATTTTCAAATCTCGCATATACTTCAAGCGATGTGCTCCTTTCGATTGAAGACTCTTTAAATTCCACTTTGGATGTGCCATGCACCATTATTTTGTAACCGAGTGGAAAGTAATCTGCATCAACTTTAAATTTTTTTTCCATCCGGTTCGCAGACAGACTGCTTCTGAAGAAACGACATCCTCGACTTCTTCATTTTCACCTCCTTCGTATTCTTCGGAAGAAATTAATTCATCGACGCACAGCAAGGAATGCTCTGACAAAACGTCCAGTATTTTCTCGCGTATTTTGTCTGTAAGTTGCTTGTGTTGTTCGGTTATTACCGCAACACTCTGATGTGATCAGATTGTCTTCGGCGAAAAAATGTAACAAATAATCCAGCGCCGTTTTGAATATTTGTTTCGACGATTCGCTGTGGAGATTATTAGCGCACATCACATCTTCTTCTTGTTCTACCGATGTTCCAGGCACATTCATATTTTCACTATCAGTATTCGACATTTTCGAAAGCTAGATTCTTCTCACAATATTCAAGTTACTCGGTCAAGAGCTAGCAAACGACTAACTCATAACGACATTTGGCCAACTTCCCCCTCTGCCTTCCGTTGTCAGCTTTCCTATTAACCAGTAAGGTCATTTTAAAAATTGTAAAAAAAAGCGTACCTACGGGGAATCGAACCAGCGATCCTCGTACTATGAACCCGAGCTCTTATCGCTGACCGGCCATTGAAATTTATGCTAACATAGCGGGCTTATGAGTTGTCGGTAACTTACCGGTCCGCGTAAAAAGTGAGTTGTTTTTTTAACGCTTGGCCATCTGACCCTCCCGCTTGTGTCACTTTCATTTATAATCAAGCCCTACATACTGGGTGTCCCATTTTAATCCGCCAGTAGCGATAATTCTGAAACATTGCATTGAATCAAAAAGTGTTCCAAATGAAAAGTTAATGGTTCTGAGGGGGACATCTGATGCCGTAGACTTTGCCCCCCCAGCCCCCCAAGGGGGGCGGGAACAGGGGGCAACTTTAAAATCTTAAACGGAAACCCCTATTTTTTATTGCAGATTCTGATAGAGGGTTAAAAAGTATGTAAGTTTTATCCGAAACATTTTTTTTATTGGTCGAGAGATGGCGCTGCAAATGTAAAAATTAGGTTTTTTGTCAATTAAATTGCGAAAATCGTCACGTAATTAACTGTTATTATTACTTAAGATTGAGTACTTATTTTTCAAATTAAATAATGGTAAAATAATTCAAAAAAGAATGTCATTTTTTTTTCAAACAGTGTTTGACCGGGCCCCCCACATAGCCCCCCCACCCCCCCAAAATGTAGGTCAATTTTAGTCGGGGTATTTTTTAAAGTTGTTGATAGATGGCGCTGCAAACTTGAGAAAAAATTAAAAGAATTTCTCCATCACACAGTAAACGAATTTCTTATTTAGAAGATTACTATTTTTGAAAGCGGCAACAGTATTTTTCATGGCATAATTAAATTGAAATAACTCAATTAAAACCGCCGACATTAGCGTTACCCAAGACGTACCACGAGGAGGTTGCTCGGTCGGATTTACGTCTCGTGTGTGTGTGCGTAAGTGTTCCTGTCCGTGTTTGTTTGTGTGTGTGACTCTGTGTATGGCTGTGTGTTTGACTGTGTGTTTGGCTGTGTGTTTGGCTGTGTGTTTGTTTGTGTGTTTGTTTGTGTGTTTGTCTGTGTGTTTGTCTGTTTGGTTGTCGTATGTTACATGGGCATTTGAGTGTGCGTGTTCATGCGTGTGCGTGTGTGTGAGTTCGTCGCCGTTGCAATTCACAAAAACTGCTCGAAATTGTGTCCCTGATGGTCTCGACACAATCGTATTCGTTTGGCGAAATTCTCCACGCACGCCCGCAACGTATTTGGAGATATTTCACGACAGGCATTAGTTATCCGCACCATCATGTTCTCGCGCGTGGTTGGAGGATCGCGGAAGACGACGTCTTTCAGGTAACCCCAAAGGAAGAAATCAGGCGATGTCAAGTCCGGAGATCGGGGTGGCCAAACAATAGGTCCTCCGCGACCAATCCATTGCGCTGGAAACAGCTCATCCAAATGTTGTCGAACCGCACGAGCATAGTGTGGTGGGGCACCGTCCTGCTGGAACCACATCGTCCTCCGGGTACGCAAATCGACTTCTTCTAGCAGCACAGGAAGATCGTTCTGGAGAAATTCCAGGTACCTCGCGCCATTTAACGTCCTGTCGAAGAAGAATGGTCCGATTATCTGCGAGCCGAGAAGTCCACACCACACGTTGACACTCCATCGCTGCTGTGCGTTCACTTGTCGAACCCAGTGGGGGTTTTCAGCACTCCAATAATGGGCATTGTGGATGTTGACGAATCCGGTATTCTGGAAAGTGCACTCGTCGGAGAACAGGACTCGGTGGAAGAATAAACGGTCGCGGTCGATCTGCTGCACAGCCCAGTTGCAGAAACCCACACGATTGGCGAAATCATTTCCATGAAGTTCTTGAACGCGCATGATGTGATACGGATGGAACTTTGCCGCGCGGAGTAACCGTTGAGCCGTCGATTTCGGTATGCCGATTTCTGCCTGGATTTCTCGGAGACTGATATGGGGATTGAGGTGTACAGCTCCAAGTATGGCGATGGTGCGGAGGTCGTCATCCACAAGATTCGCTCGAGGTCGGTGTCGTTGTAGGTGACCTTAAGTAATAATAACAGTTAATTACGTGACGATTTTCGCAATTTAATTGACAAAAAACCTAATTTTTACATTTGCAGCGCCATCTCTCGACCAATAAAAAAAATGTTTCGGATAAAACTTACATACTTTTTAACCCTCTATCAGAATCTGCAATAAAAAATAGGGGTTTCCATTTAAGATTTTAAAGTTGCCCCCTGTTCCCGCCCCCCTTGGGGGGCTGGGGGGCAAAGTCTACGGCATCAGATGTCCCCCTCAGAACCATTAACTTTTTATTTGGAACACTTTTTGATTCAATGCAATGTTTCAGAATTATCGCTACTGGCGGATTAAAATGGGACACCCAGTATACTGTAAATTTGGGCCAAATCGATGACGAGTTGACAGGGCCCCCTTGCAAGTAAAAATATAGGCAGTCAGGCACTGCCGACTGAAGTGAAAACTTTGGATGGAATGAGTGTGTTTTTCTTAGAATTTCTAAATTATAATATGAAAAATTAAAATTTAATAATTTGTAATTTGAAATTATTTTTTTCACATCTTTTGGCACATCTTTTTTTTCATTTGTTTTCACATCTATTGGCACTCCAAGCAATGTTCACATTTTCACATAGTTTATTTAATAATAAAAACATATGATGGGCAGCGCAAGCCTAGTACAAAATATAAATACAACTTAATTGAAATAATAATTAATATACACTTATATTATTTATGCCTTGTAATTACACAGGGTAATGATAAAGTAATGTACAAAATTCATAAAACGCACTATGTTCATTTTTGAAAAAAATGCAAAAACTCGTCAAGCAGTTTATTTTATTTCGCGTCTTTTAACATAAGTCAAAAAAATAAAACGTCAAATTTGTCAAAGTTATGACGTCATCAATATTTTTTTTAAATAGGAAGCTAGTTTTTTTATCATAATTTGATAAAGCTTGTTTTTCTGCATTATAAAAAAATAATTGAAGTAGGGATCACATACGAAAAAAAATCGAGAAAATTAATAAAAAACGAAATAAACTTAATTTTAGTAATACATTTTAAATTAACTAAACAGTCCATTAAATCAAAACTATTTCTTACAGGAATTGTTCAAACTGTGTCCCGTACACTATCTGACATGCCTGACATCTGACGGCCAAGATGATGGTAGACCTGATTTACAGAATTTTCGATCATCTGCGGAGTTATTTCATGTCTCATTCGTTCCATAAAGTCTTCTAAATTGTCTGGTCGGTTAACGTAGACCCGACTTTTTAAATGTCCCCACAGAAAAAAATCAAGTGGAGTAAGATCAGGTGACCTAGGTGGCCACTCCATTGATCCACGTCTTCCAATCCACCTTCCTTCAAACTGGTTATCCAGATACCTTCGAACATTAAGACCATAATGTGGTGGTGCACCATCTTGTTGGAACCAAATACTGGGATCCAAGTTTTCCCTATTATTTGGATCCGGAAATGTCGCAATTAGGTCCGGAAGCACTGCTATACGAAGATGTTCCAAATATCGCTCAGCTGTGAAATTCCCGCGAAAGAAATACGGACCAATAAATCTTCCCCTGACGATTCCTACTCAAACATTAATTTTTTGGGTGCGCTGGGTATGTTTTGTCTGAATCCAGTGGAGATTTCCCGAGCCCAGTAGCGGCAATTGAGTCGATTTACTGTACCACTTCAATAAAACGTTACCTCGTCTGAAAATACTACACTATTAAGCAAATTTAAATTTTCGTCACAATGTCTCATGAAGATTTCACAAAATTCCGAACGTCTGTCCGGATTATCTGAGAGTTCGTGAACAAGTTGAACTTTGTATGGGTGCAATTTTTCTTTTTTTAAAAACTTTGCTACAAACGACTGACTAACATTTTCTTGTAAGGCAATTTCTGTTATAGTTGCGTGAGGGTTGTCTTCTAATGAGAGCAAAATATCTAACCTTGCATCGTCGCTTATTTCTGGTCTTCCAGATTTTGGAGCATCGCTCACGCTTGCCGTTTCATTAAATTTTGCAACAATTCTGCTTAATGTGCTTCTAGAGGTAGAGGTCTTTCAAAATGTGTTTCGTTAAATAAAGCACAAGCTTCTTCATGACTTCGAAATCTATCGCCGTAACCTACCATCATTAGAATTTCTATCCTTTCTCGTTTAAAGGAGCCACCATAATAAGCGCAAAAGCGGACTAACCCCAACACATATAAAACTGAGTTATTTGGCATGCAAAATAATTGGATTGTAAAGCATTTTTTTCTTCAAAACGTTTTTGCATTTGTTCATGATATGTAGCTTCTGATTCTATGCAAGATGTCTATTATTGGAAACAGAACTAGTTACCCCAATATTTATTGAAAAACATGATTTTGATGTGTTTTAGTTCACTTTTGAATTGACTTGTTTTACATTTTTATGGGATAGTCCGTTAAAAAATTCATTTAAATGCTAGAGTACGACTTATTAGAACCAAAACTTATTACAAAACTTTATTACACATCTTCTTCACTACAAAAATCAAGTACAGGTATCAAGTACACTCAGTACACTCATTTACATCATTGTTGATGGTTGCGTGATAAATAGATGGAATATATTCCAACGAACTAAGGTCTTTCTTTCCCCATTGGGATAAAGTACATCCCCATTGGGATAAAGTACATCTATTTTTGAGATCAGTTTAGAGTGTCTTGCCGATATCAACTTTATTAAACAGTACGTCAATATTGTTTTAATATTTGACATAGATTTTAAACGGCTCTTCTCTCACAAAACGCAACCATTGAATCTTTAACCACTCCACTTTTGATTGGTCCTCAGCAGATTTTGATTTGTTATTATTTCTCTCAAGCAAATCTAGTGTTTAGCCTTTTGGAATACTGATTTTACGACTATGTTCGAGATTTATTAACAACTTTGATTATTGTAAATAAAAATGATGACTGTAAGTCGTAATTTCCTAGATTATAAAGCTTGTTATTTAAACCTAGCTTATAATATTTGAATTTGCCGCTCTTCATTTATCTTCGAATAACACTTGTTACTGCAATGGTATGCACCTGCTTTTGGTTGTTTTTAGGTACAAGATTACCCTTTGAATTAACATATTCTTCACCATGTGCATGCTTTTGTTTTCTCTGATTCCGCATCCAAACCTGTTCGTTCCTAACATATTTTTTTCCCCTTTGCTTCGTATACCACTACTTTCATCTACTTCCAATGAATCAGGATCTATACTTGCAGAAGACCGGCTATTCTCATCAGATGGCATGTATTCTGAGTTTGATTCTCGAAAATTATCTGTCTCCTCGCCAAATTGAATTACTTATAATACAAAAATATTACCGTGCATTTCCTCTCCAACGGTTTTTGATTGTGTTGACATAACTTATGCACAATATTTGTGTATAATAGAAAAATAGCAGCTTAAAAAACCTACATAACTTCTACTTATTTTCACAATGGCAAACACATTAATCTATCTTTTTAATTACACATTCCATCTCATATTTGTATCTGGACTGAGCAAAAACGGACCAACCAATTTTAGTCCACTATTGCAATATAAGACACAGAAAATATAAAAAACATTCAATGCAACAACTCTTTTTATTGTGCCATCTAATTTTGATTAGGAAAATGTGGGTTAATTCACTTTTGCTCGATTGAGAAAGTAAAATAAAGTACATTAATGCCAAAAACGCAAAATCAGAAAAATTGTGGCTTAGTCCGCTTTTGCGCTCAATGCCTCAATTGTAAGACTGACACTGACAAACAGTTGTTTTATTAAAACAATTGAAAAAATTGATAAAAACAGATTTTCTTAATAATTTTTAATTCTTTTAATATTCTTTTTTTTCATAAATTCAAAATCAAGTTTATTTTGTTTTTTATTAATTGTCTCAGTTTTTTTCTTATATAAACCCTACAATTATTTTTTTTAAATTCAGAAAAACAAGCTTTATCAAAAAATGTAAAACAAAACTCGCTTCCTATTTAAAAAAATATCAATGACGTCATAACTTTGACAAATTTGACGTTTTATTTTTTTGACTTATGTTAAAAGACGCAGAATATATATAAACTGCTTGATATGTTTTTGCATTTTTTTCAAAAATGAACATACTGCGTTTTATGAATTTTGTGCATTACTTTATCATAGCCCTGTATACATGATATTGAACTTTATTTTATTAATATAAGTTACAACGTATAAGAAAGTAACTTGTTGCCATCATAAAAGGTGTGACAGTAAGGCCATCACGAAAACTTCAAAATTGACTTCAGTATATTTGCGGAAATCTGTATTTCGTCGTTCCACATTAATGTTTTTGTTGGTGTGCTATTAAGCTTTCGTCAATTGGTATTTGTTCTGAAATTTCATTGTCACCATCTGCATCATATATGATTTCATCTTGTATATCATCTTGGCCGTTTAAGAAGAATCACCAACAGCAATGCCATAAGAAGTATAAAGAGGTGTATCATTCAAGATCGCAACAACGCTTTTATTTTTCTTTTGCTGGCTATACCATAAACCTAGCTGCATTTGTGTATTTTCCTTCTCTTGATATGAACAGTAATGCTATGATCGTCATCTATATTTCTTGGCAATGAACGAACCATTGAATTTACTTATATTAGAACATTTATTACCTGCCCATAGATTCCAAATTGACCATGAATATGTCGAAGTCTTCAAATTTGCATAAATGGAATTCTCGGAGATACTGTCTTTCTGTTACCAAATCTTATGGAATTTTTTTAAGATTCCCAGGAAATTGAGGATATTAAATTCAGTATATACTGAAAGTGGTGGAAATCCCTAATCTTTGAATAGGCCTACTTTGCATCACGCTTGTTCAACTGTTGGGCTTTGACCTTTGCCCAGTATTGTCGTATCTTCTGCCGATGTAACTCCTTTATCTCTTCTGTCCAGGGGGTACCTTGCCTAAGGGATTTTTCCTGAAATCCACGGACTTCCTTCAGGGTGCGTCTCACAGACTGTCTGTTTTGGAGATATGTTATTCCCAGTTCTTTAAACCTTTATCATTTAATCCTTCTCGGTTTCTGTCAACCAAGTGGTACGAAGATGAACAGACGGTTGGTTAGTCGGTTTGGAGGCAATCTTGCAACGTGGCCATAGAAAGCTACCCTTCTTTTCCTTGCACAGTCAGAGAGCATCTCTATATGTTCGTAGAGCTCAGAGTTATGCCGCCTTCGGAATTCCCCATCTTCCTTTACCGGGCCTAGGATCTTCCTGAGGATTCTCCTCTCTCTGATTTCCAATTTCTCTACTAGACCTCTTCGGTTCAAGGAAAGACACTACATGGCATACAGGGCTTCTGGTCGTAAGCCTGATGTGTTGTGCTTAAGTTTCAGGTTGCGTGACACACATTTCTTATTATAAGTGTTCTTAGTCAGTCGATAGGCTAGTTCTAACTTGATGACTCTTTTGGATAATGATGTTCTTTCTAATAAATTGGGTTCAATCCATCCGCCGAGATACTTAAATTTCTCAGTCCTCTTGATGTTTCCCTGTTCTAGTAACATCTCTCTGTTTGCTTCCTTGATGTTGGTGAAGAATTCTGTTTTCTCCAGCGACACTTGAAGACCCACTTTCCCAGCCTGTTTTCTGAGGCAGTTTACCTGCATTGTTGCCATCTCAAGAGAATCAGCAAACTGTGCGATGTCATCTGCAAAGCCCAGGCAATCTACAACCAGTCCATCGTTCTTACGTCCCAGGTAGATACCACTCTGAGCACCCAAATTGTTCAGTTCCTTGCGCCATTCTCTCATAACTTTTAAAGGACATAGTTGAAGAGAAGTGGGGAAAGTCCATCTCCTTGTCTCACTTAAGTTTTTATTTCGAAGCTTTCTGAAATCTCGCCTCTAAATTTAACCTTGGAATGAGTGTTGGTCAAAGTTTCTAGGATGACTCTGCGGGTTTTGTTGTCTAGCCCTAGTTCATGGAGATTAAACCTATTAATTATTGTTGAGCAAGTTGAGCATATTTTCACTTCTACTACATTAACGTTTGTAAGCACTCTTCTTATAAATTGAATACTACGCGTTGTATCGTTATTGACAAATTGTTTTTTAAACCACAGTCTATCGCAAATGTCACAAGCATGACCGAAATCATTTTCAAAAAAAACTTTATCAAAATGTCGATGTGCACTGTAATTTTGTTGAAAAGAATATATTTGTAATACTATAATACGTAATGAGTGTTGTAAGAAGCATATTACGTACGAGTGGAACAGTTATACCGCGAGTACGTAATTGCCTTATAACTCGAATTATGTACTATACTTTATCTACGACCACACTAATTTGTTTCTGTTTAATAAGAAAAATATGTTTGATGTAACACCTTCGACCTTATTTAACTTGATAGAAAAGAAAAGAAATACATTCATAATGGTTACATACCTTTTTATTTAGTACTTATTTACAAACCCCCCCGAAATATGCAAAATATAACATACATTTTATATTGAAATAAGTAGAAACGAGGAGAGATGAGAGAGCATGGTAGATGTGCAGTTTAGGAACCCTTGTGTGTCAGTTTTAGGAAGTAAATTGGCGCATTTCTGTTGTTGTATTTTCTTCAAACCCCAAAAAATCCCGAAAGCATGTCTATGCCCGCTACCACTACCTTCTAATCTTTTTCTTTAGTCATTAGGTCCATCATTGGGCATAGGCCTCTCTCAATTGTTTCCATCTAGTTTTTCATATTATGTGCTAGCTGGATCCATGCTAGTCCAGCTGTTCCTATGAGGTCATCATACCATCTTATTCTATGATTGGCCTGTCCCATCTCATCCGATCACTCCTTGCAACGTAATGCTGCACTCCTGCTGCATCTTCATTTGAGGATTGCAATTTTCTCTCCAATATTGGTGACTTTAGTTATTGCTCATATTCTTTCGTTTCGCTATCTGCACCTTTTTGTAATCTCCATCATTGACCTCTTCATTGCTCTTTGTGCAGTTCCTAGTGCCATATGTCATCACAGGTATAATGCACTGTTCAAAACCTCTTGATTTAGGTGTTGAGCTATTTTCTTATTTTGCAGGGTGAATGACAGTTTGGCGCAAGCCACCCATCCTAGCCTTATTCTCCTTCTTATTTTCACCTTCTGTTTGATTTGGTTGATAGTAAGTTTTTGCGTAATTCCGCGAGTACGTAATTGTCTTACAACTCGAATTATGTACTATACTTTGTCTACGACCACACTAATTTGTTTCTGTTTGATAAGAAAAATATGTTTGATGTAACACCTTCGACCTTATTTAACTTGATAGAAATGAAAAGAAATACATTCATAATGGTTACATACCTTTTTATTTAGTACTTATTTGTAGTTTTCGTTAGATTTAAACATGAAAAAACGCAATCAATGACAGCTTCTATGTGAATTATGTGACGTTTAATTTTTTAAAATAGTATCAATGTGCAGCTCTCAATCAATCAACGAATCGTAAACCAAACAAGCAAATGTTATTTTGAATTATTAAATAACATTAATCGCGGATTGTTACATATGTGTTTGGTATGATGTATTTACATAGTTCACGAACTGTACAATATTGGGCAATTACAATAGTGGTCGTAGAAAATTTTTTTAATAGACCTTTTCATATTTTAAATTTTTTGTGCACATGTGTCAATTTCCACCATGTGTTGCCCAAACTTTTTGACGTGTAACCTTATTATTTGCCCGAAACTCTTATATTCCCGCCATTCAAACTTTGCGGTTGCGCATGCGCTTAACTAACCGTAAAAAGATCTATTGAAATGTTTTTTTGGAAACGTACGTCGTAGTTGCATGCGCACGTATCTCACTGCATGCGTATACAAAGTTATAAAAAAGCAGAGATATTTAAAATATTTTAAATTTTGAATTCTAAATAGCTTTTGTATTAAAAAATAGAAATTTTAAGACTTTTTTTAACTTGAAACAGATTTTTAAAATTTCGTATAGAACCGTGTGTCTTTACTTGCTTCCGGTAGCGAGTGGTGCAAACCAAACGTCAAACTGTTGCCAGTTGAATGAGGTAAGATTTAATTGCATTTTCGTCGATTTTAATTGCTTTTCGCCCAAAACAAACGCCAGAAATCGAAAATTCAGATGGTTTTTCACTGTTCACGCTATAAATCTCAACGCGGGCAATTTTATTTGATTAGCAGTTCGCTAACGAAATTTTTCAATTCACTTCACGCGAAGCTTGCGACTTGGGCTGTCACTTCAGGTGTCCTGATAAAACAACGCGCGACTAAATAGCGGGGCGAAAACATCATTCTGACATAACAACGCTCTACGAAAATATCACATCCTTAAATATCTGGTGATAATAACGATTAGGATGTTACATTATCCTCATGTTATATTTTCTACGTGTTATTGTATTGCTGTGATATTTTCCACGTGTATTTAGTCTTCTTTTATTTCTTACCGTGATAATTTAAGGTGTGATGTTTTCGTAGCGTGTTGTTTTCGTAATGCGTTGTTATGTTACTGTAATGTTTTCAACGCGTAGTTTAGTCGCGCCTTGTTTTGTCTTAGAACACAAATTCAAAGTTTTTAAATACAAATTCGTTTAAAACTAAATTCAATGAAATAGTGTTCTTGTAATTTTAATTATTTTGAATTTAAAAACTCTGTAATTAATTGTAATTTTTTAGAAGCTTTCGAATTTAACTTCAAGTGGTTATGCTGACGTTTCGGCGGTACGACGCCTAGTGGTGAGAAGACAAATGTCAACATGTTGAATTGGGTGAGTTTTATTTCCATTTATAACTGTTTAAATTAGTTTTTCGACTGAGAAATCATAAATTCTGACAGGCTTTTCATGTAATAATAATTTTCAATTCGTAAATTTTTATCATCAATTGCTTAAGAAAAAGTTGTAATATACTTGAGGTTAAACGTGCGTTCTGAAAGTACGTTTACTCTGTCACACTTGTATGAGAACTGGTGTATTTTATACAAATTTTCAAACATCACCTCATACTATAGCTCAGCGTTTCTCAACCTTTTTTGGCCCACGGACCAGTAAAATTTAAAAAAAAGATTCGCGGACCAGTGATATTTTTTTAACAAAATTTTACTAGGTATTAAAGAACTACTACACAAAGGTGAATTAAAGTCATTTAATACAAAATATCGCGAAATAACACGTAGCATGAGTAACTTTGATGAAATTTATTATGATATGGGTGCCAAAATTAAAACCAAATGTAGCGAGTTTCAGGAGAAAGATTCGGGTTGGTCACATAGGGAGATTTCCCATTTAGAAATTAATATCAATAAATATAAACCAATACGTCATTTATTGAACTGCCAAAGGAGATTAGGGATCGGAAAGCTTGTATCAATGTTCAGAATGTAGACGAATTTTGTTTGTTTTTTATGGAGCATTGTATCCGCATTACACCCCACGAATGTGAGTTCTAATCGCCCGGCATCATATCCCCACTTTTCTTCAATTTTAAAATATGACAGATTAGAGTTTCCGCTTAGAATCAATAACATTCCTAAATTTGAACAGATGAATAATATTAGTATTGACGTTTATAGCTTGGAGTTTAATTTTAAATCTATACAACATGACGTAGTAGGACCAATTTACATACTAATGCGACTAGGGAAAGACATGTAAATTTATTATATTTGGAAGAAGGGGTTAAATGGAAGTGGGGTCATTATGTTTATATTAAAAATATTTCACGGCTTGTAAGAAGTCAAATCTCGGTAGATTGTAGAAAAAAATATTTATGTGACGGCTGTTTAACCTTTTTTTCAAATGAATTCGCATTTAATCAACATAAATTGAATAACTGCAGCAAAATTTACACTATTATGCCGACGGAAGACCTTGTAAAAGATAAGAGAGGTTTTTATTAAGCCGGGGAGATTAAGAGCCGGGGAATATATTAAAATTTTAAAATTTCGATAGAAAAATGCGTATACCCTTTGTTGTATACGCAGATTTTGAATCAATTTTAAAACCTGTTGATACATGCTCACCGAACCCTGACAATAGCTATACTAATCAGACACATATCCATGTACCATACAGTTTCGCCTATAATATAAAATGTTCATTCCATGACCCATTGAGTAAATTTTTCACTTATACCGGGAAAGATTGCCCGAAATTGTTTTGTCAGAACCTTTATGCAGATGTTAAGGAATTATACAGGGAACATTTAAGCGTAATACTTCCGATGATTAAATTAACTGCAGATGAGCAAAATTCCTACGATACGGCCACTTCTTGTCACATATGTAATAAATTATTACAAGTAACAGACAAAGTCGCCGATCACGATCATTTAACGGGTAAATTTTGGGGAGCCGCCCACTCAAATTGTAATTTGAATTATAAAGTACCTAAAATGATCCCGGCATTTTTCCATAACATGTCGAATTATGATGTTCATTTATTTATTAAAGAATTTGGATCTGACTAGGAAAAAATTGATATCATCCCCCAAAATAAGGAAAAATATATATCCATCACCAAAAATCTGCCTGTTGGTAGAACTACTACAAGTTAATTGTAATATTTTTATTATAATTTACTAACAATAATATTTAAATGTAAAGATATGTAATTATTTTTCTTTTTTTTTTCTTCAGTGCCGTACTAATCATAAATTACATAGAATTAAAATTAGTTTAAGATATTTGTATTTCGCAATTTTATAAATTAAAATTTAGTTATGATTTTTTTTTATAAGTAAATTTTTTTCGCGGATAGAAAAAATTGTCTGCGGACCTGTAAAATTTCTCCGCGGACCACTGGTGGTCCGCCGGACCAGCGGTTGAGAATAGCTGCTATAGCTCATACATTTTGTATGAACTCATACATTTCCACATACATTTTGAGTGAGCGAAAAAAAGCTCACACATGACTTGTGTGAGGGGAATTAAATTATTGTTTTGATCAGTTGATTATAAAAAAAGGGATTTGAAAGAGGGCTTCCTGTTAAGGAGGTTCGAGCGTAACTAATGAGTCAAAATAGTGCTTGAATTTTTCTATATTTTCAATTATCCTAATAGTTGTTAAAATTCATTATTTTTATTTATAATAACATAACAAATTCAAAAATTGGTAATTATTATTTATTTAATAAAATAAAGTTTTTAAATGACTTCGTTATTTTTGACTTATAAGGTGACATATAAAGATTTGGCAACATCAGTGTTATGAGTCGACTGGTTGTAATGGGATCAGAATTTGATTAGCCCAAGATGTTGGCCGAAAACCCCGAATTACCAAAAGGCAAAAAATTATAGATAATCTATGTAAAAAGCTGGAGTGTATTCTATCAAATAGTTCCACAGACGTTTAAAAGTTCAAAATGTTACCATGTTTTTCTTTTCTCTCACAATCAGCTGTTATCGCGACGTTGCCAAACCATCTGTCATGTGAATTACTGTCGATAAACAAGATTCAAAACAAAAAAATTAACTTTAATTATTTAAATAATTACATCGGGAACATCACATTGCTTTAATGTTATCGTGTGTTAATATTATCTAAGTTTATTGTATATAGTTTTTTATTCCTTAAAGTTGGGAAATTAATATCGAAAAAAATAAATAAAGACGCGACGGAAGCTTCTCGGCCATAGGAACCTGTGTATACGATTCGAAAAAACATCATTTTGCGGATAAACTAAACGGAGGATCACTTTCAAATTTTGAGAGGACATAAATAAAGTATTGATCTTCATGCATACAAAGTTTTAAAGCTTAAACTTGAAAAACATATTTATCATGGGATTCGCTCGAACCTCCTTAAATTGTTTAAATATTTAAATTGTTCTAATAAATGTAATAATTATTTGTTTAGTTAATAATAAAAATATATTTATTTAATATAGTTAATTGTTGTAATATAAACCAGGATTAACCCTTTGAAGGGTTTTCAGAAAGTATGTTTTTATCAGCACTTTATATTTTATTACCCCTTAAATAAATATATTTATATATAATAAATTTTATTTTATTATATTTTATTTTATATTTATGTGATTACAAAAAACGACTTAAATATTAATATGTTTGGTTTTCGAAAACCCAAAATGAGGTATATATTATGGATTATTGTAACTGTTTATTTAGGGTTTATTGTAAACTACGTTTTCGTTTCAATCAACGAAAATATTTTTACTTGTCTATGAAAATGTTGAAGAAGTGTAAACGCAATCACGTTTGTCAACATGTTTCATAATTTGTACGCGCACACTTGTTGGTGCAATATGACACTTTCAAATCTGATTCAATTTCGATTGCATTATTTTTTTGCGTAGATTCATTTATTTATCTATATTGTACACAAAATTATACAATTGTAAGAATAAAACAAGTTTAAAGACTTTATTAAGTAAATACTACACATGGGCTTGGCCAGCGGGAGGGTTTTGGGGTTCAACACCCAAATTTTCAGTCCTCTTAATCGCATTTTTTAAAAATGGTGAAAGACGTGTCTCTTTATTTCTAAAAACGAATCTTAATACCAATGGGTATAGCCGAATATGTATATGAAATTTGCCCCCGCGGAGATTTCTCTTCATATTTTGTGGATCGTTTTGCTACCAAATAAAAACAATTCAGTCAAAATGTGAGGTCTTTATCTCAAGCCGTTATCGAGATATAAAAAAAAAAGTTTTTCGATTTTATTTTTTTTTCCATAGTAAAATTAGAATTTAATAAGCGCCGTTTTTTTGCCAATACTTTCAAAGGCATGAAAAAAATTGTTTGTTATGATACTCAGATCGAAAGCTGATTTTTAAGAAAAGAAATAAAACTGAAATAATTTTTTTGACCGTATTAAAAATGATTAACCATCAAAAAAATCGTTGTTTTTTTTACATTGTTCCACCACCTCAAAAAAAATTAAAATTTCTGAGTATAAAGGAGTACAGAAAATATTTTCTGATAAAATTTGGCCGATGACACTTTTCAAAAATACGGTCAAAAAAATATTTCAATTTTATTTCTTTTCGGCTAAAAATCGGCTTTTCATCTGGAAATCAATTTTTTTCATGCCTAGTACTCGTAAGTATTGGGAAAAATAAAGTATTAGAAAAAAAGTATTAGATTATTTATATAAATTATTTATATAGTTATTAGATAATTTTTGTCTATGGGGGAAAAAATCTGAAAAATAGTTTTTTTTGAATATCTCGATAACGGCTTGCGATAAAGAGCTCAACTTTTGTCAGAATTATTTTTTTTGGTACCAAAAGGATCCCCAAACTACGAAGAGAAAACTCGCGGGGGAAAATTCTATATGTATATCCGGCTATATATACCCTTTCATATCTGTAACATTTTCCATTTCTGAGATATAGACATCTAATTGTAAGTAAAAAACTTTGGCTCCCCTTTACACACCCTTAGAAACGAAATTTCCAAAATCCTTGCTTAGTGGATGCTTACATCATAAAATCAATGTTCTTTCAAAATTTTGCGTTCGTAGGTAAACGGATTAATCCTTTCGCTGCGAATTACTTTTTGAACTGATGTGATTGTGTGCATTGAGCACACAATCACAACTGAACATTACATTACAGTACAGCTGTACTGTACTGTGCACACACTGTACTACACACAGCTGTACTGTGAACATTACATTACAGCCCGTGCGGAATGCTTTTATAACTTTTATATCATTTGCAATTATTGCCAAACTTTCAAAAACCAAAATTTCTGTTTGAAGCAAATTTTGTTTTTCTGTTGATTTGAGTGGACAAACTTTGCGAAATATTTTTGTTTTATGTCAAACACATTGTCAAATTTTCAAAAAACAAAATCTCTATTTGAAGCACATTTTTTTGTTGTTGATTTGAGTGAACAAACTTTGCGAAATACTTTTGTTTTATGTCAAAATTGTACGAAAACGTCAAAATAATTTGCAAAAATTGCCAAATTTTCAAAAACCAAAATCTCTATTTGAAGCAAATTTTGCTTTTTGTTGATTTGAGTGGACAAACTTTGCGAAATAATTTTGTTTTATGTCAAAATTGGACGAAACCGTCAAAATAATTTGCAATTATTGCCAAATTTCCAAAAACCAAAATCTCTATTTGACGCAAATTTTGTTTTTTGTTGATTTGAGTGGCTAAACTTTGCGAAATACTTTTGTTTTATGTCAAAATTGGACGAAAACTTCAAAATAATTTGCAAACATTGCCAAATTTTCAAAAACCAAAATCTCTTCTTGAAGCACATTTTTTGTTGTTGATTTAAGTGAACAAACTTTGCGAAATACTTTTGTTTTATGTCAAAATTGGACGAAAATGTCAAAATAATTTGCAAAAATTGTCAAATTTTCAAAAACCCAAATTTCTATTTGAAGCAAATTTTGTTTTTTTTGTTGATTTGAGTGGACAAACCTTGCGAAATACTTCGGTTTTATGTCAAAATTGGACGAAAACGTCAAAATAATTTGCAAAAATTGCCAAATTTTCAAAAACCCAAATCTCTATTTGAAGTAAATTTTGTTTTTTGTTGATTTGAGTGGACAAACTTTACGAAATACTTTTGCTTTATGTCAAAACTGGACGAAAACGACAAAATAATTTGCAAAAATTGTCAAATTTTCGAAAACCAAAATCTCTATTTGAAGCAAATTTTGCTTTTTGTTGATTTGAGTGGACAAACTGCGAAATAATTTTGTTTTATGTAAAAATTGGACGAAAACGTCAAAATAATTTGAAATTATTGCCAAATTTTCAAAAACCAAAATCTCTATTTGACGCAAGTTTTGTTTTTTGTTGATTTAAGTGGCCAAACTTTGCGAAATACTTTCGTTTTATGTCAAAATTGGACGAAAACGTCAAAATAATTTGTAATTATAACCAAATTTTCAAAAACCAAAATCTCTATTTGAAGAAAATCTTGCTTTTTGTTGATTTGAGTGGACAAACTGCGAAATACTTTTGCTTTATGTCAAAATTGGACGAAAACGTCAAAATAATTTGCAAAAATTCTCAAATTTTCAAAAACCAAAATTTCCATTTGAAGCAAATTTTGTTTTTTTGTTGATTTGAGTGGACAAACTTTGCGAAACACTTTTGTTTTATGTCAAAATTGAACGAAAACGTCAAAATAATTTGCAAAAATTGCAAAATTTTCAAAAACCAAAATCTCTATTCCAATCAATTTTTTTTGTTGATTTGAGTGCCTTTCTGTCCTAGTTATGTCCTAGTATTGTCTGTTCTAGTCTTGTATATCCCAGTCTTGTCTATGCTACCCTTATATATCCTAGTCTTGTCTGTCCTAGTCTTATCTGTCCCAGTCTTGTATGTCTTAGTTTTGTCTGTCCCAGTCTTGTACCTATGTCCTATTCTTGCATATCTCATTACTGTCTGTCCTAGTCTTGTCTTGCATAGCGTAGTCTTGTCCATCCTAATCTTGTCGGTCCTAATCTTGTATGTCCTAGTCTTGTCTGTCCTAGTCTTGTATATCCCAGTCCTGTCTGTCCTAGTGTAGTCTGTTCTAGTCTTGTCCGTCTAAACTTCTCTAACTAGTCTTGTCTTGTCTGAAACAAATTCAATTTGAAACAACTTCATGTTGCGAGAAATTCATGTTGTGACTTCGTATTGCGACAACTTCATGTCGAAGCGACTTCATCGAAACAATCTATCTAGTTTCAACTACGAGAAGAGATTTTTTTCACATTTTTTTCATTTCGAATCCTCATTTCCTCTTCAAATTCTCGTAGAAACAACTTCATGTTGCGACAACTTCATGTTGAAACAACTTCATCTTGCGACAACTCTATGTTTCGGCTTCGTATTGTGGCAACTTCATATTGAACTTGAATTAGACTATTAACTTATAATAATTATGTGCACCATGGAAAGTACAATCTAATCAATCTAGTCCAATTCAGATAGCATTGTAGAGAATTCAAGACTAGATACAGACAAGAGAAAGACAAGACTAGACAAAACTCAACAAGACTAGACCAGACTAGACAAGACTAGACAAGATTAGACAAGACTAGACAAGACTGGACATAAAAAAAATTAAAAATAAATATATGGCTATCCGCATAGTTTACAATTATTTTTTTTTTTTTTGAAACATTCATCTTTCCAACGATAAGACCATAGGTGCAGGGGTGAGTCCCGAATCTTTCACCTAGGGCAGTGTTTTCCAGTATGGTACGCGTACCCCAAGGTGTCCGCGAATGGTTTGAAAGGGGTACGAAACGATGTTCCAAAATATTAGTAGTAATTTTTTTATGTGTTTTTATGTGTATAAGACGAAAATAGTATATTGTGCAATTACGGTAAGTTGTCAATTGCCCACAAGAGCAAAATTGGGCTCACGAACTGAATGAGGGCTCTCGTTTTTCGCAATTGACAATACCGCACGAGTTGCAGATCAAATTTTTTATTACTCATGCGAGGGGACGTATCTTACAAGTTGAATATGAAGAAATTGAATTTTTCAATTGTCTCCGGTGGTGTGAATTCGTCATAAGAACTATCCGATATCCGATATCAGCAGTCTCCGGTATCAGCATATAATTTACACTCATTTTAAAACGTTCTTTTATTTTTATTTTGTAATGAAAAAAGTCACTTTAACGTCACTTTTTCAATATTAAGGTTTTTATTGTGTTTATTTTATTTATTCATTTGTTTTTATGTAACTTATCGATTTTTATTGAATATTATCGTGCTTATTAATTTCAATTTGAATTGACAAACGGCCATTTGTCGCACCCAAAAACGGACGCCAAAATAGTACTTATCCCGCATGTGTAATAAAAATTACAATATTTAAATTATCATAAAAAAATAGTGCATTACTTTTTATAAAGTGTTTGAAATCTAAAAATAATTCAGCTTCATCATCTTTGATAATTAATTAATACAAAATAACCAATAGATTATTTTAATAACTGCTCACGATAATATGATTGCAGATTGTTTATACGTATATAAAGACAAGTGAAGAGACAAAGTGAACTCATAAAGAATAACTTTTTTCCTAAGATTAGTAATACTTTTGATGCGATTTTACCTTTAAAAGTCACGTCACATCAATAAAACAGTGGTTTATTCACTAATGAAATATTTTTTTTATTTCGCTAGTGAAATAAAAGTAGCCATAGCAACGTATCAAAATAATTCACTTGTGGGTTCCGTAAACACAACCCTAAATGTTAACTTCGCTGATGTCCTTTTTTGATCCCCAATAACAAAACTTATTACACATTTTTTGAATAAATGTCTAGATTTCCGCGGGAGTACTCCTTCCGCAATTGCGTCACCATTTAACAATTTTTAGGATGTATCCATTTATGATTAATAAAACACAAATTAATTAAACACTAAACAAGATTCGGATGAAGTGTTAAAATGTTAAAAAATATTTGAAAGGGTTACACCTGGATAGAAAGTTTGGGAAACACTGACCTAGGATAACGTAACACTCCAATGAGAGTGTATATGTTACGGTAAAAGTGCGTAGTTAGGTAAATGTGAACATTTACCGGTATATGTACACATTTACCTTCTTGGTTGGTAAATGTGAGTTCAACTTATATTTACCAATTATTTCCGACAAATGTGCATATATGCATTATGTTGTTAGCAATTGTTAGAGGTTTACATTAACATACACAACGCATGGGCTGTCCAACAAGACACACGTGATATTGTAACACATAAAAAGTAAACATTTTCCGGTAAAAGTAGATATATAAAGCTGATCTCAGATTTAAACTCACATTTACCTATCACATTGGTAGATGTGTACATATACCGGTAAATGTGCACATTTGCCGATTTTGTGCTTTTACCGTAACATATATATTTATTAATCTCTTTGTTATGTTTAAAAAAGTCACAATGAAAATCTGTATTTGAAGCAAATTTTGTTTTTTGTTGATTTGAGTTTACAAATTTTGCGAAATACTTTTGTTTTATGTCAAAATTGGACGAAAACGTCAAAATAATTTGCAAAAATTGTCAAATTTTCAAAAACCGAAATCTCTATTTGAAGAAAATTTTGTTTTTTTGTTGTTGGTTTGTGTGGATAAACTTTGCGAAATACTTTTGTTTTATATAAAAATTGGTCGAAAACGTCAAAATAATTTGCAAACATTTTCAAAAACCCAAATTTTTGTTTGAAACAAATTTTGTTTTTTGTTGATTTGAGTGGACAAACTTTGCGAAATACTTTTGTTTTATGTCAAAATTGGGCGAAAGCGTCAAAATTATTTGCAATTATTGCCAAATTTTCAAAAACCAAAATCTCTATTTGAAGCAAATTTTGTTTTTTGTTGATTTGAGTGGACAATGACGCATAGTTTCCAACTATAAGACCCTAGGTGCAGGGGTGAGTCTCGAATCTTTCACCCAGGGTAACGCAACGCTCCAATGAGAGTCTATATAATTACTAATCTCTTTGTTATGTTTAAAAAAGCCACAATGAATTCATAAAGTCGGTAGACTGCTATAGCAGTCCATAGCATCTGGCCGCCAAATCAATTGGACTACTATAACTAAATAGTCTAAATCAATAGACCTTTTTATAGTTGAAATTTTTTTGTGCGCATGAGTAAATTTCCGTATTGTTATACGTCAAAAAATGCCCGAACTGTTTGACGCATAACTAAATATATAACTTGGCGGATGCGCATGCGCTTAACTAACCGTAAAAAGGTCTATTGAACTGCTATAGCAGTCCATAGCAGTGAAAGGGTTAATCTGCGCGTTGATGAATCAGTCATTCAGTCAGTCAAGACACTTATAATAGAAGATATTGTTCTATTTTTTTTATAATGGTAAAAACCAATATTTATTGAAACATTTTATTTAATACATAATTTTTTTTATACGTATGAATAACACATTAAATAAATACAGCGATCGACAATCTCCCTTAAACAGGAGAAAAGTTTATTAAAAAAAATATTTGTTTATATTTTTTCCATGAAATTTCCTTCTTGCTATATTTAAGTGCTATGAATAATAACTTATTAATTAGAACATTTTATGAGACCATAATAAAAAAATAATAATAAAATCAATTTTAACGAAAGAAAAAAGTTTGTTTGTTTAGATTTAAAAGAAAAACAGGAAATTTTATTGCAAGTTTTGTTTGGAATAAAATTTGTTGTTTTTTATGTAAAATTTGTATCGATTTACAATTTAGTATTGTCTTTGTGTTTATTTTTTTCTTCTTCTGTGTTTTCAATAAATAAAGTTTCAATCAAATTTAACATGTTAAAAGCTTGTTTTGTGTGTTGGTTTAATATGTGAAATTTGTGTTTGTCGTTTATTGAAAACACGGAATATTTTATAAAATATATTTTTTGAGTATAAAAATACCTAACAAATGGGGAGGTTCTTATTATTATTAAAAAATTTCCGTTTTAATAAGAACAAAATATATACTCACGTGAAAAACACCCCACAGTTTGTTTTTTACTTTATCTTCAAAATATAAAACATAGACTAATCTGATTTTAAGGCTTATCACAATAATGATATATAGACAATGTAATAATTTAAATATTACCCTCGCTATTTTTTTTTAGTATTTAACAAAAAAAATCTTGAAAAAATTTTTTTCAACAAAAAAAAAATACAGCCAGAGAGCATAACTTATTATTTTTATACTTCAATTAACTTTACATTAAACTTAAAAAAAGGTTACGATTAATTAAATCGTAAATCACACTAATATAATTGATTTGTTTTGAATCAAAAAATTTCTTTAGACAATACAAATATGAGCAATATTAGTATTAAATTGCATTTTTTTTTAATTTCATGCAGTCTTGGTACATTCATTTAAAATTTAATTTATTTTGTTTAGTTTTGAATGGATGAAATGATTAAGATATAAATAAATGAGACGTGTGGAAATTGAACGTTAGGCACCATTTTCATTTGTTTTTTCTTGTTTTGGGGATGTCAGTAAACGGATTCTTTGCAATCTGTGTTTGGAGGGTAAATTAACAGATCCATATCAGTCGTCTTCTTTCTTCTCCGGCTTGAGATCTACCATTGCATGTAATTCTTCAGGACTATATCTGCAATTCAAAGAAAAATAAAATCAGTTAAGGCGATAAAAACAATGTCTAATTAAATTTTATACAAATAGTATATATTGCAACTAGGGCGGTAAGTTTACTATTGGTCATGACAGCGAAATTGGGCGCACGGACGAAGTGATTACGCAGATTCGCTCGAGAGGGCAATTGACAATACCGCCCGTGTTGCAGATAATATTTTTTATTACTCATGCGAGGGGACGAATCTTACAAGTTTGGGATACAGGGGCCAAAAAAAAAAATGAATAAAAAATGAAGAATTTGCTTTTTCAATTGTCTCCGGTATCACCATAGAATTTATACTCATTTTAAAACTTCACCTCACTTTTTTAATATTGAGGTCTTACTTGTGTTTTAATGTAATTTAGCGATATTGAATAAGTAATACTTTGCGTAATACAGCAAAAAATGTCATTTGTCACACTAAAAAACGTGCGCCAAGATAGTACTTTTAACACATGAGTAATAAAAAATATTTGCGATGTTTAACCGATTTAAATATCCCACCATATTCATAATAACGCAACAAAGGTAGGACTTTTAAACCGGCGAGCGGTAGGTTAAAATATTTAACACAATAATATGTAACGCAAGGTGAGTGTAACAAACCCTGATAGGGATCGCGTGAATTTAATAGTGTAATGTATTTTTTTATTATTATTTGATTGATTACTAAATATCAGTACATATTATTGAACCAAAATTAAAGGTTACATCAGTTAAGTCAGGTTTTCTACCTAAAAAAAAAAAATTAATAAAAATCCTTTAATAAATGTAGAAAATATTTATTAAAGGAACCAAGTATATAGCAAATATCCATTGGTTATCATTTCGTATTACGCGATACATCATAATTGTCACACATCTGATCCACAACATCTACACCTCCATTAGTCTGGTTATAGAAGGTAATCATTTCTGGTTTTTTCTTGTAACTTGTAGTGTCAATCCTATGATCGTGATGTAATGTCGACAACAACACCACCATATTTTTCTTTAGCACATTGAATGCTAAAGAAATATCCTATTGAAAACCAAATAATGTGGTGGGAATATCTATTGTGAATGAATATGCTATTACGGTTTTCGAGCATTTTCTTTAGAATTTCCACCTTATTTATACGAATAGCCAAAAGATGTTTCTTCAGCCAGTGTAACAACAACGGATAACTAGTAAACCAATTATCAAAGGTGACATTGCGATTGCACTTTGAAATTGGAGCTACAAGTTGGAGCTATAACATCGAAAGCTTTGTTGCCGAGTGTTGCCTTTGTTGCTGTTTTCCCGGGCAAATTTCTGGATTGGTAATGTAAAATGTCTTCGCATCTATTAAAGCATATATTTTCAAACCATATTTGCTAGGTTTGTTTGGAATATATTGACGAAATCTGGAACAGCCGCGATATGATTGATGTTGTTCTTCAATAGTCATATACTGAGATGGAAGTACTCATATGTTGCCATACAACATTCTACAAACTTCTAAAAAACAGATCGAACAGCAGCCAAATTGTCAATTTTTTTAACGTTCTTCACGTGTGATCTCTTTGAATCGTAAGCAGTTCTGAATAAATTGAAATTTCTTTAATGTCAAAATCTCGATATCACTTCACCATAAATCCTTCAAATTTAGATGATTCGATTTGAAACGCCCAGCTAGGAACTAGATCAATAAAAGCTTTCAATTCTGATGTTGTGATCAGCCATCTCTTATTTCCTTTTGTGACTATTTTGACATGCTGCTCGACTCAGACTTATTTGAACGTTCGTGTGATTCAAAATTTCTTTCAAAATGTCATCAGTAAAAAAAAGAGTCAAAAGTCCAACAAACTCAAAAGCTATCTTTGCATTTCGTGCAATAGTTTTCACGCCTTGCTTTTCTCATACATTATTTTCTGACCTATTACGTATATTAGACATTTCCGGTACAGTAGACCACTTTCTGCCATTCTTCCCCAACAAATATCTTCTGACTACTCGGACTACCCTGATCTCTTTCATCCACCAACGCCTTCCACCCTTTTCTCAGCTCTATCTTCCCAGTCATACACTCTACATACAACCACTGCAGCTTGCATCCAAATGTTTCCAAGTTTCTTTACCCGTACCACATATACGGCAGGTTTTCTCATTTGGCGACATACAGTACCTTCTGCCTCTTTCTTCACTCCCGCACCTGAATCTTACGATCACTATTTGGAGAACGTCGGATTTAAGGAGGTAACTTTCCAAATACGAGTACATTTCGGTACTGGGGGTTGTATGTTCCCTCTTCAATGCCCTTTAACCCTCCCTGCATCTCAAACATCCTTTCTACTACCATATTGCTTCCTTTCTTGATCATTCTCTCCACTTCCACTGCAGATCAACCACCCCTTCATACATTTTCGTTCTCTCACTCCTCCCCATTTATTTATCCCAACATTACCCGTACGTTCCTTCCTCATCATCAGCTTTGGCTCGACAACCCATTATGGGTCTTGGCTAGAGATGAGCATGGGATCCCATCGTCCCATCCCATCTCATCGTCCCATGGGATGGGATGAGTGGTATGGACGTCACATGAGATGGGACGACAATTTTGTATGGGACGGAGTGATAATGTATATAAATGATAATGTATATATATATGTAACCATTGAGTTTTGATAATCTAGTAAATCTAGTTCTTGTATAATTAATTGCTTATCGTGCCAATACACAAATTCTGAAAAATTACGGAAAAATTAAATTCGAACGGATTATCGTTAAGAAAGTCTGAACCGAAAAGAAAGCTGCTGTATGGGAAAAATGGGATGAATGGGACTAGCCGTGCGACCGGGATGGGATGGGACGAAAATTTTAGGTTTGTGGGATGGGACAGTGGGACGAAAATATGATGGGATGTGACAGTCACAAGGATCCGTCCCACGGTCCCATGCTCATCTCTAGTCTTGGCATCCTCTATAATTTTTTTCTTTCCATTTCAATCTATTCCGGGCCTCAGTTTTCCATCCGGTCACCTTCATGGCTATTAGATTCTCCAGCACTTTTCCCTACTGGACTTTGTCGTGTAATAAGTTTTGCTGGCTCTAAATCCTTCATTCGCTCGATATCTCCTATCCTATCCTATCCATCTTAATCTAGCTATTTTTATAGTAGGAACTACATCCGGGTGTTCGTAAAGTTGGCACAGCTCATAGTTCTACCACTCATGGTTCTTTCCTAGCAGCTTTAAATAATTCGATCCCTTCATCTCACATTCTTTCTACCTCAAACACATACCTCGCAAACCGCACTGCAGGCAGATTCGCAATTTTTACTGCATTGTTTGTTACATCACTATGTACCACGGAGTCGATTTTTCCAACTGTAGCGTCCTTTTCAACACTTGTCTTTTATCTTTTCTACCTCTTTCACACCCCACATTTCTGAACCATACCATACCATACATTAAAATACTACGCACGCACGCCTTCCATATTACAATTTTTGCTCTGAAGTTTTCCTTGCATTCACTCTTCCATGCACTCCAGAACCTGTTAGCTACCATCCTGGATTTTCTTACAATGAAATTTATATGCTCCTTAAAGGAACCGTCCAGACTGTTTAGTCATGAATCCAACTAAACTGCATACAGCCCATACTATTAGATGGGAGGACAGTAGAATACAAACACGAGATAAGGTATCTGGGTATCACACTAGATAGCAAACACCTATGGAGTAGACACGCTGAAGCCGGGGTAGAGAAAGCCAGACGCGCTCTGATGTTGTGCAAAAAACGTGGGGTTGTAACTTGCAATGGACGTACACCATGATAGTGAAACCTGCGATCACTTACGGGGCAGTTGCGTGGGGAAGTAGAACCCAGCTGGCCTCTATGAGGAAACAGCTTGAGAGGATTCAAAGACTGGCGTATGTCCTGGCATCGCGGGGGCGATGGGGTCATGCCCGACAGCTGGAATGGAACTGCTGCTGGATCTGACTCCGCTGCACCTTGTCGTGGAAAGGGCCGCCAGATAGATTGTGAGGTTCAGCAAGGAAGGAATAGGCAGAGGTAAAGAGACTGGAATAGCCTCGCAGCCAAGATCCCCTGGCTGGAAGCAACAAAAGTCGAGATGGTATGAAAATACCATTTCGAGAGAAACTACACAGCAATGTGTAGTAGTAAAGCCGATTGGAGTGACGGATCCTCAGCATGCTACATAGAGCAAAATGCTATGAAGTGGTATACAGATGGTTCGAAGACAAAGGAAGGTACTGGTGCAGGAATATTTGGACCTCGTACCAAATACTTCGAATCCATGGGAACATTCCCAAGTATCTTCCAAGCAGTGATACACGCAAAGATGTGCACAATTTAACCTCGACAGGAATCATAGCAAAAAACGAATTGCTATCCTGTGAGACAGCCAAGCAGTCATCAAGGCCATTAACACATACACCATCAGATCCAAACTGGTATGGGACTGTGTGGGAAAGCTAAACAAGGCCATTAACACATACACCATCAGATCCAAACTGGTATGGGACTGTGTGGAAAAGCTAAACAAGATTGGCATAGAAAATAAAGTAACGCAATACTGGGTACCAGGACACACTGGTATAGACGGAAACGAAGAAGCCGATCACCTAGCAAACAACGGATCCAGTAATCCCTTTATAAGTCCGGAACCCTTTTGCGGTATGAGTGTGAACACCATCCACAAAAGTTTAGATGAAGAAATATGAGAACAATGGATGAAAACCTGGAAAGAACTTCCAGGGTTGAGACAATCCAAAGTAATGCAGGGATCTTTTAAACAGAAAAGGACAAAAGCTTGCTTGAAACTAAACCGGAACAAGCTTAGAATTCTGACAGGAGTCCTGACGGGGCACTGCAGACTTAGAAAACACCTCATGACCATAGGCCTAGAGGAAGATGACAGATGCAGATTATGTGGTTCAGCAGAGGAAACCCCCATACATCTGCTCAAAGAATTTGGAGCACTGCTCCGCAAGAGACAAATGTACCTGGTGGCCCACTCTTTGAACACAAAGGAGTTGTAGTCCTTGAATCCCACCCAGATCCTGAAATTCCTAAAGGAATCAGGACTAGAGGAAGCGCTCTAAATGGGTAAGTATACCCACGTTTAGAGGTAGAGGGTGGGGTACCATAGACCTATGAAGGTGGCAGTATCAGTCGTCACCACCAAATCTACAAGTCATGAATCCAAGGTATTTGAAGCTGCTAACTTGTTCTATTACATTCACACCCTATTAAAATTTTTCACCTCCTTTTTGCCCCCTCTTTTGCAAAAACAACCATTTTCGTCTTCTTCACATTCACCACCAGCTTTGGTTTCACAAAGAACCCTTTCACCATTCCAATCACCTCTCTCACTTCTGCGTACATGCTTGCCAAGACGACGATGTCGTCAGCGTGGGCCACACTCCACACTTTTTTTCCAATTACTACACCACCTGCCTGACCCTTGTGTAACCTCCAAATCTGCTATGTAGATGTTGAAACATATTACAGAAAATAATAACTCATCATCAAAATAGGTGATTGATAAAAATCGTTAAAGCAATGATAATAACTTACCCCAACAGGGTCTGCAGGTCACAAACAAAACGATAGACGTATCGTTTTCCAGCAGTCTTATGAATAATGTTCTTATCATAATAATATCTGAGTCCACGCGATAATTTCTCGTAGTTCATCTTAGGTTTGTTCTTGCGTATGCCCCAGCGGCGGGCGACCTCGTCGGGGTCCGTCAATTTGAACTCCCAGCCGTCGCCGGTCCAGGAAATAAACGCCTGGCACGTCTTATCTGTCAACAGCTCCAACAAAAATTGCCACAACTGAATTGGACCAGAACCTAAAAATAAAAGAAATAAAATTATAAGAGATTTTGGTCAAACTAAAGTTTCGAGAAGAAGTTTTAGAAAACAATTTTCGAACAAGGTCTAGTCTCTAGGTCTCTAAATACAATAAGGTTTATTAAAATTTTAGTTTTAGAACAAGGTCTAGTTAAATTGAACAAGGAGATAGATCAGGGGTGAGCAACCTTTTTTACAACGGGATGGGGCCAGCTACAAATTTAAAAATGTGATGCGAGAAAGTGATTTATCTAAACCAGGGATGAGCAAACCGCGGGTCGCATTCGCCCCCCTGCATGCGACCCGCGCTTTGCTCATCCCTGGTTTAGATCAATGGAATAAGGTATCGTCAAATATAATTAAATCTAGTCAAATGAAACAAGGTTTTCTAAAAAAAAAAAAAGATTCCAGAGCAAGATCTAGTCAAATAGAATAACATTCATTCAAATATAACAAGTTCTAATTCAATGGAACTACAAGATATGATAACAAGGTTTAGTTAAAAGAACAAGACCTTGTCCAACAATTAGTTTGAATTACCAATTATTTTTTACCTGTAAAACAAGGTCCTCCTGTTGAGGTATTATTACCATATCCGCCCATCATCCCGTTCTGGATCATGGGTTTGGTGTCAGGTCCCAGAGAGTTCATGCTCTCACGGCCGGGGATCCCCGCGGGGAGGAAAGCCGGGTGTGTGTGGGCATGCGCCAAATTGGTCATGTCGTGGTTGTGGGCCCACTGCTCGTTCGGCCCGCTTGGCACCGTCTGGAAGGGCGTGCCGTCGTAGGGAGATCCGTAGGTGTCACCGTAACCATCGTTATACCTTCCTGTTCCTATTACAGAAAATCGGAAAATTGTTTAAAACATGTCGGTTTGGCAGATTCATTTTGATTGGAGCACAAGAAAACTTTGGGAAATTGTTTTTTTTTTTAATTAATAGTATTTTAGATATCAAATGTTAAAATCTAAAGACTTCGATGGGTTAAAATCTAAAGACACCGAGTATCAAAAAGGGTAGCAAGGGGCCAAATCGCAAGGAGGAGGGGTTGAGGTAAATAAAAAAAATAAGAGAACAATGGATGAAACCCTGGTAAGAACTTCCAGAGCTAAGACAATCCAAAGTAATACTGGGATCCTTTAACCAGAAAAGAACAAAAGCTTGCCTGAAACTAAACAGGTATAAGCTTATAATTCTGACAGGAGTCCTGATGGGACACTGCAGACTTAGAAAACAACTCAGGGCCATAGGCCTAGAGGAAGATGACAGACACAGATTCTGCAGCTCATCAGAGGAAACCCCCATACATCTGCTCAAAGACTGCGGAGCACTGTTCCGCAAGAGACAGATGTATCTTGGGGCCCACTGCTTGAACGCAGAGGAGTTGCAGTCATTGAATCCCACTTAGATCTTGAAACTCCTAAAGGAATCAGGACTAGGGGAGGCGTTCTAAATGGGTAAATATACCAACAATTAGAGGAAGAGCGTGGGCTACAATAGATCTATAAAGGTCGCAAGTCACCACCGAAATCTACAAACTACATCTACAAGGGCAACACCGAGAAGGATGCAAAAGAGATGGGCTGCGTGATTGGCAGGTGGCAGCCAGAAATAGACTGATCTGGAGGCAGAAATTGAAGGTCAAGGTCCTTTAAGACTGTAGTACCACGGGAAGAAGAACATTTTAGCATCAGAGTCTTCAATTAACACCTATATTAATAATTCGTTTTTAGTGAAATGGTAAAGGAAAAATTGGTTTCAACACTTAATCTAATACTTAGGTCAGGTTAGGTTCTTCCCGTTTAAAAACTTTAAGCCATCCGTGCGCTTCCAGCAAAGCTTTTTTTTGTAACAGCAATTATTTTTGCAACAGCAATAATTCCACAAAGATTGAATGAAATCCTTTAACAAATTTCGGATAAATTTAGGTCTCGAGTGCTCGAGCGTCGCATTTGAGACCCTTGGTTTGAATTATAAAAAACTTTCTTAATCTTCCTAATTTTTGTAATTCTAACCAGAGAATTGCATACATTGGCGTTTTAAAAAATATTGTTTTTCAAACTGAACTAGTTATTAAGTTTGATTGAATAGATGCAATGTTAAATCGATGCTTTGACGTTGATTTTCAAAGATGTTTTTGTTGAAAAGTTGCACAATTTATCTAATGATACCGATCAGTCTAATGTCACATGTATACAAATCACTGACAAAATAATCACCAACAAACTAGAGAGAAAGTTCCACGAATACCTACCATGCGAACAGGCTGGATTTAGGAAAAACTACGGCCCTATTAATCACCTATTGATGACCCAAATTAAAATGGAATAATCCAACCAATACGGATACCCATTATATAGCATGAAAAGATGGGCAGTCTCTAAAGAAATGGATCAACCGCAGATACGGTAACCTCAAAGAATGCAACAAAGAAGTAAACGCAACATTCTCCACCTAAACATGTCCAACTTCAAAGAGGAGTACGACATGGTGTCTGCTTATCTCCAAAACTCTTCACTTTAGTATTGGAAGAAATTTTTAAGAAAACTGACTGGAACGACGAAGCCGTCATCAAGGTATCAGCTATTATTATCTTGGCGCATAGTAGAGAAGATCTAATAGCAATGATTACAGACCTGCAAAGAGAATCTTTAAAAATAGGGCTGAAAATGAACTCAGATAAATGTTGAAAGGAACAGAAGAACCAATAATAGTGGGAGGACATCAAAAACGTGGTCCAACTTAAAATAGGAGTACGACAAGGTGACTCCTTATCTCCAAAACTCTTCACTTTAGCTTTTGGAAGAGATTTTTAAGAAAACTGACTGGATCTGATGATGGCTTTGTCCATCATCACGGTATCAGACGATATTATTATCTTGGTGCATAGTAGAAAAGATCTAACAACAATGAGGAGTGGGTTATGGACATCAAAAACGTGGAAGAATACGTGTAGCTTGGACAGACACTTACTATCGACTGAACCAACCAGAAAGAAGAAATAAGAAGGAGAATAAGGCTAGGATAGGTGGCCTTCGCCAAATTCATTCATTTTGCAAAATTAGAAACCAGCTCAACAATCCAGAGTTTTTGACCAGTGCATATTGTCTGTGGCTACATATGTCGTACAACTTGACTAAAAAATAACACAATACAACTAAAAAAAAAACGACACACTAAAAACTGCAGAGATAGCAATGGAGAGGTCACGGATGTCGAAACGAAAGAATACGAGCAATATCTAAAGACAGGTGCACGCCGAGGTATCAGTGTTACAAGAAGCGAATGGTTATAAAGTTGCAGTAGAGGTAGTAGCGAGAGTGGCACGATATCAAAGGAAAGGGATAGGCACGATAAGATGTTGGAGAATGGAAGGATAGTGAAAGAAGTTTTCAAAAGTATATAGAAGGAAGGTGTTTGAGGGATCAGAGGAATAAAATGGGAAATTGAATGAAAAAAAATGTATAGTTGAGTAGGGTGGGCGAAAGAGGAGGTAGAAAGGTTGAAAGAGGAAGGCGTGAGGTATGAAAAATTGTTGGGTGAAAGGTGTAGGGAGATAGATTTGCAGATATGATAATGCCAGACGAAAATAGGTTACAACAAGATACAAGTATACGGAAGGCTCCTGTTGTATTTAAGTAGAGGTTCCAGCTGCGTCCAATGGAAAATAGCTAGGTTTCGGTGCGGCAACGAGGTAAAGGGAAGAAGGTACTGGCTAAAGGAAAGTGAGAATGTGTGCTACATATGTGGAGAGTTCTGACAGATGGGCACATTGGATGGAAGAGTGCAAAGGGCTGACTTGGGAAGAACAGAAGAGGGAAACGTGTAAAAAATGGGTGTTTTGCATGGACGAGTCAAGTAGCGTGTGGGCCAAAATGCGTGAGATTTTAGAACGAAAACTCCTCGGATAGTGGGAAGAGTTTTAGGGAGTGAGAAAAGTTAGGTTGCGCGAAGAATATTTACTTTATTTTTTCGGATTATAAGTCGGACATCTGGGGTAAGTAGGGTTGGAGTCCTCGTTTTTGTTTTGTTATATTAACGCAAACGAGTGCGACCAATTCCGACTGATTAGCTTGATGAGCCAAGTATTAAAGGTATTCCTAAAAAATCATACATAATAGATAAGTAAGAAATGCGAAGACCTAAGCAAGGAACAGTTTGGTTTTGGAGATGCACTTGGAACAAGAGAAGCGTTGTTTGTTCTGTCAGTTCTCATGCAAAAATGTAGAGGCCAAAAAAGGACGTGTACAGCTGCTTTATTGATTATGCAAAGGTATTTGACTGTTTAAAACACGACGTCCTAATTAACATTCGGATGACCAAAGGCCTCGACCAGAAAGATATCCTTCATAAAAAAATTGTACGAACACCAGACTGCTGTATTACGACTCGAGGATGACACGACTAGAGATACAAATATTAAACGTGGAGTACGTCAGGGCTGTGTACTAGCACCATTGTTGTTCAATATCTACTAGGAACAAATATTCCTGAAAGCCTTGGAAATTTCTACAGATGAAATCAAGATCAATGGTGAACTATTGAACAACATCAGGTACGCGGTCTACAAGTAAATGGCTAAAGGCCAAGTAAATGTCGCTTGGGCTAAAAGTAAAACTAGCCAAAACGAATATGATACGGCTATATTTGCAGACAGTGCAGCTGGCCAACAACGTTTGATGAACCAAATAATAGCAGGTAATGCGCTTGGGCTAAAAGTAAATATGCCCAAAACGAAAACAATGGTTATCAGTACAACACCAGATATCCAAGCCAATTTGCAAGTATGCAATAAGCAAATAGAGCAGCTCTTTAAATTTAAATACTTCGGCAGTTCTGAAGACCTGGATCCAGATCTGGAAGTAAGAACACGCATCGAAATAGCCAGAAAAACGTTCCTTAAGATGAGAAAAGTATTTTGCGAGAGAAGCCTAAACCTTAAACTAAGATACCGGTTCGTTAAGTACTACATTCACTGTATGGTGTTGAGGCTTGGACGTTGAAGATCAATACTACGAACAAAATAGAATCGTTCGAGATGTGGATCTTTCGAAGAATGCAGAGAATATCCTGGACGGAACATATCACGAATAATGAGGTTTTTAGACGTATGGACAGAGACAGAGAGCTGTTGGTTATTGCGAAGAAACATAAGACAGCGTACCTAGGATATATCCTCAGAAATACAAAATATAGCCTCCTTAAATTAATAATGGAGGGCAAGATAGAGGGCCGCCGTGGTACAGGACGAAGACAGTGCTCCTGGTTAAAGAACATAAGAGACTGGACCGGTCTGGACTCCCACTCATTGTTAAGAGCGCCACAAGACCGTAGAGCGGAATTTGCCATGATTATTGCCAAACTTCAGTAAGGAGAAGGCACCTACAGAAGAAGATATATAATATTTTTGTTTTGGTTTTCTTTAGGAAGTATCTGTAGGGTGTTGATAATGATATTCCAATAAAGGTAATAATAATAATAAAAAAAGCGAAAGTCGTGGATTTTCTAAAGAAAATTTCAATCCTCAAAATGGAGATTCGCGTAGTATGATCTCATAGGAACAGCGGGATTAGGAGGGATCCAAGTAGCACAGCATAGGGAAAGATGGAAACAATGTCCAAGGGTGGACGTAATGGATAAAAAAGAAGAAATAATAAACTTGACCAATTTTTGAATTTGGCATGGTGTTTTGTTTGCAATTACAAAAACTAAAAATTTTTATTTTTCTTAATTTCTCTAGTTTGTCTAGAAATTTAGTTTGAAACTTGTTTCAATTAAGTTTCAAACAAAATTTCTAGAAAAACAAGACAAATTAAGAAAAAAGAAAATTTATAGTATTTGTAATTGTAAGAAAATAGTATATTTTATAACTAGGGCGAAAAGTTGTCAATTAACGATTTTTTTCAAACGAAGTGAGTGCGCACATTCGCTCGAGAGAGAGATTGACAATTTTGCCCGTGTTACAAACAATATTTTTTATTACTCATGGGAGGAGATGTATCTTACAAGTTTGGGATCCAGGGGCCAGCCCAAAAATGTGGAACGAACAAAAAATGAAGAATTTGCTTTTTCAATTGTCTCCGGTGGTGTGGATTCGTCACTTATGACGTTCTTAAACTCTCCTCAGTCTCCGGTATCACCATATATTTTTTAAAACGTTTTCTTTAATTTTTATTATTATTTTGTAATAACATTTCACGCCACTTTTTTAATACCGCGGTCTTGATTGTGTTCATTTTATTTTTATTTATTTGTTTATTTTAATGTAACGTAGCAATATTGAATATTTTCGTGCGTTACCAAGATTTTGTGGAAATACGAGATGTTACATTTTTCGTATTAAATAATCTACGACAAGAAGTACTTTTCGCGCATGAGTAATAAAAAATTGAATATATTGAAGCCAATAACCATACTTAACCATATAAAATTGTTCAAAATTTGATCCAGGTTAACCATATTCTTATAAATATGAGAATGAAAACAAATTTTTACAAACACGAATAACTTCTAGATCAAAATTTGGGTTTCACAGATTTTGTAAGACATTAATTTATTTAATTACAGATAATTGAGTAACTAAAACGCGAGAATTTGCGTTTATTTTTTATCTAGTCTTGGGTTTTTTTTCTGTACGAACCTTTGTTAAATCAACTCAAATATTTGATTTTTCTTGGACAAATATTATAGGTAAAGTCTTTTCGCGATAAATTTGTTTATTTGTCTGACTGAAATGTTAAATATTGAAATAATACAAAAATATGTAGAAATTCCACAAAATTCTTCGTCACAAAAAGTTTCCCCGTTTTCCATCTTGGAATAAATCCAGACAATACAAATACGATATTTTTGAATTGCGTTCTAAATTTCAGAAAATGAATTAATTGTTTTTAAAATTATTTATAACCATTTTTCAAATTAATATAAAAAAAAAATGTTATTGTGTTGAAAAATGTTTTTTTTTAAGTTTGGTCCAATGTTACTAATGTTTGGTCCAATGGATACCGGGTTATTAACCCTTCAAATACTGCGGCTTCATTTGCCTTCTGGTACAAATCCCACACTCGGGATATAAGCCGATACCTCCAGATTTGTTAGGTTAGGTTAGGTTTTTATTGTGTTGAAAAATGTTTTTTTTTTAAGTTTGGTCCAATGTTACCAATGTTTGGTCCAATGGATACCGGGTTATTAACCCTTCAAGTACTGCGGCTTCATTTGCCTTCTGGTACAAATCCCACACTCGGGATATAAGCCGATACCTCCAGATTTGTTAGCGCTCTAAAGCTACGTACACACGGGATAGAAAACTAGCGTATAGTCCTGCTATAGTTTGACTATAGCTACGTGACTGCATCGTATAGTCCAAAACTATTCATATAGTTCAGTGGTTCTCAAACTTTTTTTGCCGCGGCACCCTTATCGAGCTAAAAAAATCTCGCGGCAGCCTTGTCGGGCTACAAAACTTTCGCGGCACAGCTACCCTGAAAACGGTTTGAAAACTTGTTTGGGAACTTAAATAATTTAGACTCGCAGGTGTCTGTTAGGATATTTCTTCTCTCCGACGATGCTGATTGTCATTGAATGAGTTGCCTCAGAAAGTTCATCACTTATCCCAAAGACCCAGATTTTGTCTATTGTCTATAATTCAGCAATAAAAGTAGAAACTCAAATTCGCTTACCTCCTCCTGTAATTTTCTTTTAATATTTTTTTACATTTCTTGATTATTGCTGCGGCACCCCAGGTATACGCTCGCGGCATCCCTGGGTGCCGCGGCACCCAGTTTGAGAACCACTGGTATAGTTGAAGTATACGAAGCGTTCACATAGCTACAGTCAAACTATAGCAGGACTATACGCTAGTTTTCTATCCCGTGTGCACGTAGCTTAACACTAGACCACGAGAGCCGACTAGACCACAAAAGCCGATTATTAGGTAAACAGTCAAGGAGGTATTAAGTATACAGTCATCTTGTAGATTAGGTGACTGACAAAGAAGAGAGAAATAAAAGTGTTTTTGAAAATTTGCGTTAGTTTTCGGTTAATTTAGTCGAAATCTGATATTTCGGCAAAATTAACAGAAAACCAACAAAAATTTCCAAAAACGGTTAAAAAAACTCTCTCCTTTGTTAGTCACCTAATCTGCAAGTCCATTGACTGTAAACATTTCTTAACATTTTATTTATTCCATCCACTGTGATTTGTCATTGTAATTCTATATTAGGCCGCAAAACTAAATAAAATAAAAACTCATTTTAAGCAACCTAACCCACAGCACTGAATTTAAACTAACAAAGTTGAAGGCCGTTTATTAATACTAAAAAAAAACTTATTAAATTATTAATTAAATATTTTCTATAATCATTTAGCAGGCTACAATTTGGTCTATTCACTCACAATCGATAACATCTCGATCCGTTTCAAACAGATGCTTAGTAAAAGCTTTTCGAGTCTTTTATTTGGTTGGATTGAATTCTGTATTTTGATAGTTTAATCGGTGGAAATTATATATACGTGTCGGGCTGGTGTGTAATTAATTTCCCTGATATTTTATTTCAATTAGCAGTTATCTGTTACAAAGTGGAGTGGTCGAGATAAAAACAAAGCCAGTCAATTAGATTTTCTCCTCTGATAAATGCTACACCAGGAAGTCTCAGTTTAATTTACTTATTTATATTATTTTTTCTCTTTAATTAATTTTAAATGGAAACTGTTGATTTGTTTCATCGGGATCGTTGCGTAACATTCTACTGGATTTTGTTTGTAAATTGATCCGGTTGAAACTCGTTTTGCCTTAATTTGTTAATGAAAAATTAGTTTTTATGAAATTAAGTGGATTTTCTTTATATGTTGTACTACAAACTTACATTAAAACTACGAAGATGGATGGTTTGCTAAATATTTCTTGCATCTTCTTGAATTTCTAGTTTATGTATGGTTGTTTTTTTGAATTCAAAGTTTTGATTTTCTTTTTATCATTCCAAGTTAATAATTTCAGATTTTTAAGGTTTCATTGAGTTTCAATTTTATTTTCAAATTTGAAGGAGTGTAGTTGTGTTTGTTGGTTTTATATCAAATTTGTGTTTGATTTCTGGAAATTGTGAAAAATCGGTCAAAATCTGTTTGTGATTTAAAATCTTTGAAAAACCTGATAGAGGAACTGATTTTAGTTTTTCGCTTTGGAAAATTCAGAAAATTTGACTCAATCTGTGAAAATTTTGAAGAATTGATAAAATGTGTTTTCGAAAAACCTTTAAAACTTCTTCAAAATTTGAAAAAGTCTATCTTGTTCCAAAATTTGGACTTTTTTTTTTTTGATTTTGTAAAATTTTACAAAACAAATTACAAATTTGTTTCTTTCTTTAATTCTAGTTTTTCTTTTAATATTTTTTTTTATTACTCATGCGTTAGAAGTACTATCTTCGTGCACGTTTTTTAGTGCGCAAAATGCCATTTTTGGTTTTATTACCACATAACTTGGGTAACGCACACAAATATTCAATATCGTTACATCAATCAAAACAATAAAATAAATAAAACACAATCAAGACCTCAAGATCATCATCAAGACAATCAAGACCACAATTGTAAAAGCAAAATCTTCATTTTTTATTCCATTTTTTATGGCCCCTAGATCCCAAACTTGTAAGATACATCCCCTCGCATGAGTAATAAAAAATATTGTTTGTAACACGGGCGGTATTGTCCTCTCAAGCGAATGTGCGCAATAGTTCGTACGCCCAATTTCGCTCTCGCGTCAAATTGACAACTTACAGCCCTAATTACAAAATATACTATTCTAGTTTATGTATGGTTGTTGTTATGAATTCAATTTTTTTATTTTCTTTTTATAATTCCATTGTAATTGATTTCTGGAAATTGTAAAAAATTTCAAAATCAAAATTTAAAAAAAAATCAAATTTTTTTTTGTGATTTGAGATCTGATATAAGAACTGATTTTAGTTTTTTGCTTTGAAAAATTGAGAAAATTTGTGCTAAATCTTGCAAATTCATTGTAATGCAAATGCATTTTCAGCGTCACTTTTATTTCGTTCTTCCTCGTCAGTCATCTAATCATTAGATGAAATGTTTTAAAAATTGATCAAATTTGTTTTCGAAAAACCTTGAAAACTTTCTCAAAATTTGAAAAACTGACATGTATCTTGTTCCAAAATTTTAACAAATTCTTTTGGATTTAGTAAAATTGTGCAAAACAAATTACAAACTTTTTGTTTCTTTAATTCTAGTTTTTCTTGTAATATTCTTTTTTTGAGTTTGAAAAACTTTAAAATTGGAATTGTAGGTTCATTCTTCAATATCTTAAATTTTCTTGTCGCTATTTCAAAAATGACGAAAATCGGGAAATTCTGGATTAAAAGTTGAAGAAGTTGAAAAGTGTTGACCAAACTTAGAACAATCCAATCCGATTTCTATTTTGTTCAACAAAATTTCATCAATTAATTGATGCTTACCTCTGGTATAATTTTTGACGTATTGGTGTGGATTATATTTGGTCTCGAGGAGGTTCGCGGCGTAAAACTCGGGCGAACTCTCCAAGTAGGATTGTGGCTGATGTCCGGGTTCTAACGATTGGTACTCGTGTTCTTCGGGTGGATAGTGAGGGGTGTTCGTGAGGAAGGCGTGTTGCTCGTCGTTCAACGACTGAAGACTGTCCATTCCTCCGTAACTACTCGCGTCACCCGGCGGACACGTATTTTTATATCCTACACAAAGCATAACAAAAAATTGAAATTGTTAAAAATGTAAGAAGAAGTTGGATAAGAAGAGGAAATGTTGGTAATGTAAGAAGAGGAAAAGTTGGAAATGTTACAAAAAGAGGAAAAGTTAAAAATACAGAATAATCTCGATAATCCGACACATATGGGACCAGACAACCGCCGGATTATAAGAAAGAGTGGTGGGAGGGAAGAGCGCGAGCGCGGGCCTCCAGACCGCAGGATTACTGGACGTGTTTTCGGATTAACCATCGGTCGAATTGCCGTTACTTTACTTATAAGAAGAAGAGGAACAGTTAGACATATAAGAAGAAGAGGATAAATTTGAAATGCACGAAAAAGATGATAAGTTGCAAATGTATAAAGAAGAAGATAAGTTGGAAATGTATGACCAAGAGGATAAGTTACACATGTATGAAGAAGAGGGTAAGTTGGGAATGTATGAAGAAGAGGATAAGTTGGAAATGCATAAAGAAGAAGATAAGTTGGAAATGTATGAAGAAGAGGATAAGTTGGGAATGTATGAAGAAGGGGATAAGTTGGAAATGTATGAAGAGAATAAGTTGGAAATATATGAAGAAGAGGATAACTTGCAAATGTATGAAGAACGGGATAAGTTGGGAATGTATGAAGAAGAGAATAAGTTGGAAATGAATGAAGAAGAGAATAAGTTGGAAATGCATGAAGAAGAGGATAAGTTGGGAATGTATGAAGAAGAGGATAAGTTGGAAATGCATAAAGAAGAGGATAAGTAGGAAATGTATGAAGAAGAGGATAAGTTGTGAATGTATGAAGAAGAGGATAAGTTGGAAATGTATGAAGAAGAGGATAAGTTGCAAATGTATGAAGAAGAGGATATGTTGGAATTGTTTGAAGAGTAAAAGTTGAAAATGTAATGGGAGGAAAAGTTGGAGATGTAAGCAGTTTTAAAGAATTATGTAGGAAAATCTAAAATAAAGAATTAGCAAAAAGTTAATTTAAAATTGTTAAAAACGTAAGAAAAAGAGGAATTTGGAAATGTAAGAAGAAGAATTTGCAAATGTAAGATGTCTAAAACATGTTGGAAAATCTAAAATAATTTTTGATTACATTAGAAATTTCTTCTAAATGTATGAAGAAGAGGATAAGTTGTAAATGTATGAAGAAGAGGATTCGTTGGAAATGTATGAAGACGAGGATAAGTTAGAAATGAATGAAGAAGAGGATAAGTTGGAAATGTATGAAGAAGAGGATAAGTTGGAAATGTATGAAGAAGAGGATAAATTGAGAAGAAGAGTAAAAGTTGAAAAAGTAAGAAGAAGAAGAAAAGTTGGAGATATAAGAGGTTTTAAAGAAACATGTACGAAAATGTAAAATAAAGAATAAGCAGAAAGTCAATTTAAATTGTTAGAAATATAAGAAGAAGAGGAATTTGGAAATGTAAGAAGAAGAATTTGCAAATGTAAGATGTCTAATACATGTTTGAAAATCTAAAATAATTTTTGGTTACATTTGAAATTTCTTCTAAATGTATGAAGAAGAGGATAAGTTGGAAATGTATGAAGAAGAGGATAAGTTGGAAATGTATGAAGAAGAGGATACGTTGAAAATGTATGAAGAAGAGGATAATTTTGAAATGTAAAAAGAAGAAGATAAGTTGGAAATGTATGAAGAAGAGGATGATAAGTTGAAAAAGTACGAAGAAGAGGATAAGTTGGAAATGTACGAGAAAGAGGATAAGTTGGAAATGTATGAAGAAGAGGATAAGTTGTAAATGTATTAAGAATAGGATAAATTGGAAATGTACGAAGAAGAGGATAAGTTCGAAATGCCAGAAGAAGAGGATAAGTTGGAAATGTATGAAGAAGAGAATAAGTTGAAAATGTATCAAGAAGAGGATAAGTTGGAAATGTACGAAGAAGAAGATAAGTTGAAAATGTATGGAGAAGAGGATGATAATTTGAAAATGTATCAAGAAGAGGATAAGTTGGAAATGTACGAGGAAGAGGATAAGTTGTAAATGTATGAAGAAGAGGATACGTTGTAAATGTGTGAAGAAAAGGATAAGTTGGAAATGTATGAAGAAGAGGATAAATTGGAAATGTAAGAAGAAGAGGATAAGTTGGAAATGTATGAAGAAGAGGATAGATTCTATATGTATGAAGAAGAGTAAAAGTTGAAAATGTAAGAAGAAGAGGAAAAGTTAAAAACAGAGGAGATGTAGGAGGTTCTAAAGAAATATGCAGGAAAATCTAGAATAAGAATCAGCAAAAAGTTAATTTAAAATTGTTAGAAATGTAAGAAGAGGAATTTGGAAATGTAAGAAGAAGAATTTGCAAATGTAAGATGTCCAAAACATGTTGGAAAATCTAAAATAATTTTTGGTTACATTAGAAATTTCTTCTAAATGTATGAAGAAGAGGATAAGTTGGAAATGTATGAAGAAGAGGATAAGTTGGAAAAGTACGAAGAAGAGAATAAGTTGGAAATGTACGAAGAAGAGGATAAGTTGGGAATGTATGAAGAAGAGGATGATAAGTTGGAAATGTATGAAGAAGAGGATAAGTTGGAAATGTACGAGGAAGAGGATAAGTGGGAAACGTATGAAGAAGAGGATAAGTTGGAAAAGTATGAAGAAGAGGATAATAGGAAATGTACGAAGAAGAGGATAAGTAGGAAATGTACGAAGAAGAGGATAAGTTGGAAATGTAAGAAGAAGAGGATAAGTTGGATATATATGGAGAAGAGTATACGTTCTAAATGCATAAAGAAGAGCAAAAGTTGAAAATGTAAGAAGAGGAAAAGTTAGCAACGGAGGAGATGTACGAGGTAGGAAAATCTAAAATATAGAATAAGCAAAAAGTTAATTTAAAATTGTTAGAAATCCAAGAAGAGGAATTTGGAAATGTAAGAAGAATTTGGAAGTGTAAGAAGCAGAATTTGGAAATGTAAGATTAGACATCTTACATTTCCAAATTCTTCTTCTTACATTTCCAAATTCTGTTGAAAACATGTTGAAAAACCTAAAATAATTTTTGGTTACATTAGAAATTTCTTAAAATCCGCAAGGCAAGCAATTTTAGGCAATAAAAAAACCCACGTTGTACCTACATAAATTTGTATGTGCACGTAGCAATTACAATATTTCGAGGTGGTTCAAAAAATATCCGACCATTAAAACGCTTAGACCATTGTCGAAACGGCTTAAAAGTTGCATCATATTTACACATAAAAAAGATGAGACATTTTTAATACCACCGTGCCACAAAGGATTAATAAGTCATCATATATATTAAGCATGGAATCTAAATCTTATTCAAAACAATCCTTGCTTTAAATTATTTGCCATTTAGAACTTTTCCGGATTTTGTCTACACCTTTTCACATTTTCCAATATACTTTTGGAATAAAATCATCAAAAATACTGACCATCTTTTAGGTGATGAAAGGCGGGACTTCTTTGGAGGTGCAGGAATCCTGAAGGAGGTCCTGGAGGTGGGGATCCATCGTCTCGAATTTCATCGGATGGTGGACAGGCTGGACTGCGAAGTCCATAACCTCCTTAAGTAACAAAAAAAAAAAACAATAATTAAATAAGCCTTCGTTTATTACAACGAAAATAACCATAATTATTAATTATGTGCGGTGATTCATAAATGGGCACGGCGTGAATAAAATGCGCGTCTAAAAATAGGCGAGGGCAAAAAAAGTTGCGTTTTTCTGCCGTGCGGGGATTTAGTTGTCGAGAACAAAGTGATTATGTAAAAGTAGAAATGCCAGAGGTCACGCGAACCGGGTTTGTTTAGAGATGAGAGAGGATTCTGCGATCCTTATTGGTTCGGATCGAAACGCCTCTTCGGGTTTCGACTAATTGGGAACACGGATACGCCCTCTCCTGCTGTTGGTCCATACAGCAGGAGATTTCGAACGACGAAATTTTCCTGCCGCACAGACGCACAATAATTTTGCTTAGTAAATTGATTGTATAATTGTATGTAATTAAAGTTAATTCATGCCGCACGACTTAATAAAATTACAATAGCAGGAATTTTTTTCATAAAGCCTGGAAATTTTGCAACTTAGTTAAGAAATTTTTCCTGCAAATTTTGTTTTAATTTACTAGTTATTATGGATTTGTAAAAAGAGTAAAGATATAAAACAGACGCTTAATATATACTTATATTATGTAATAAAATTATGCAAAACATGTAAAATGTAACAGAAAACGTGTTGAATGATTATTTTGGATTTTGGATTCAGTCAATCAACGTTCGTCATAACCGGACATCCGCGCAGGATGGACTTTTCTTCGGAATATTAATTATTTTTACGTATATACTGTTACTGCAGCGATAGATAACTTTGTAATTATATATTCTCGTTACATAAACTGCCTTGGTAAAACAAATATGTCTGGTAATATATTTTCAGTTTGAATTTATTTAGTTTTGGAACTTTATGTTTCCTTCGGGCTCTTACAACATTGAGATCATTTTTGAAAATACATCAGAGTTTATAATTTTCAGAAAACTCCTTGAAATTGTGAAATGAGTCAAAAATTAATATAACCCACCAAATTTTTAATAAAAATAATTCATTCTAGAGACATTATTAAAGTTTATCTGTCTAGTCTTGTCTGCCTGTCTTGTCTGCCTGTCTTGTCTGTCTAGTCTTGTCCGTCTAGACTTATCCGTCTAGACTTATCCGTCTAGACTTATCCGTCTAGACTTATCCGTCTAGACTTATCCGTCTAGACTTATCCGTCTAGTCTTGTCCGTCTAGTCTTGTCCGTCTAGTCTTGCCCGTCTATTCTTTTCTGTCTAGTCTTGTCTGTCTAGTCTTGTCTGTCTAATCTTGTCTGTCTAGTCTTGTCTGTCTAGTCTGGTCTGTCTAGTCTTGTCTGTCTAGTCTTGTCTGTCTAGTCTTGTCTGTCTAGTCTTGTCTGTCTAGTCTTGTCTGTCTAGTCTTGTCTGTCTAGTCTTGTCTGTCTAGTCTTGTCTGTCTAGTCTTGTCTGTCTAGTCTTTTCTGGGCAGACAGACAAGACTAGACAGACAAGACTAGACAGACAAGACTAGACAGACAAGACTAGACAGACAAGACTAGACAGACAAGACTAGACAGACAAGACTAGACAGACAAGACTAGACAGACAAGACTAGACAGACAAGACTAGACAGACAAGACTAGACAGACAAGACTAGACAGACAAGACTAGACAGACAAGACTAGACAGACAAGACTAGACAGACAAGACTAGACAGACAAGACTAGACAGACAAGACTAGACAGACAAGACTAGACAGACAAGACTAGACAGACAAGACTAGACAGACAAGACTAGACAGACAAGACTAGACAGACAAGACTAGACAGACAAGACTAGACAGACAAGACTAGACAGACAAGACTAGACAGACAAGACTAGACAGACAAGACTAGACAGACAAGACTAGACAGACAAGACTAGACAGACAAGACTAGACAGACAAGACTAGACAGACAAGACTAGACAGACAAGACTAGACAGACAAGACTAGACAGACAAGACTAGACAGACAAGACTAGACAGACAAGACTAGACAGACAAGACTAGACAGACAAGACTAGACAGACAAGACTAGACAGACAAGACTAGACAGACAAGACTAGACAGACAAGACTAGACAGACAAGACTAGACAGACAAGACTAGACAGACAAGACTAGACAGACAAGACTAGACAGACAAGACTAGACAGACAAGACTAGACAGACAAGACTAGACAGACAAGACTAGACAGACAAGACTAGACAGACAAGACTAGACAGACAAGACTAGACAGACAAGACTAGACAGACAAGACTAGACAGACAAGACTAGACAGACAAGACTAGACAGACAAGACTAGACAGACAAGACTAGACAGACAAGACTAGACAGACAAGACTAGACAGACAAGACTAGACAGACAAGACTAGACAGACAAGACTAGACAGACAAGACTAGACAGACAAGACTAGACAGACAAGACTAGACAGACAAGACTAGACAGACAAGACTAGACAGACAAGACTAGACAGACAAGACTAGACAGACAATTGCAAAAACGAAATTAAAATAAAATTTGATTATTTTCTATAAATCGTGTTTGAAGTTGAACATGTGCACATTGGAATAATTGATTAAAATTAACGACACGGATCCAGTTTTATTTTGCAGCATTCAAGAAGACATAAATTACAACGAAGAAAAAACTAAAATCTTGATAAAAAGGGGAAATAAACTGAACCTTCAATCTAACTTGAGGCGCGAACAAACTTGCAACCACATAAAATGATAAGATCAATTCGAACCTATTTGCTCTATATATATAGAATTATAGATTGAACGCGTTCAATTCAATCTCTTCTTGTTAAATAAATCTTGACAAAATTGTGTTTATTCAAATTAGATTAGGGTGTACGTTTGACTAGATGTGAATAGATAAAAATTTAATTTACCTTTTTCTTTCCTGTTCGAGTAAATAAGTCCAACAAGTTTAACCAATTGGAAATTTTGGTAAATAAAATTATAAATATAAAAATTATATATAAATAACTAAAATTTCAAAAAAATGATGATGCAAATAGAAAATGCAAATAGAATTGTACTAAAGATTTTTGTTAATTAAAAAAACAACTAAGTTCTTAACATAATTTAACAATTATAATGAATGATATAGAAATCAATTTTATATAAATTTCACAATTTAAGCAAATTTAAGCTAATTTGCGAAACTGCAAAAATCTTTAATTTTCAAAATGTTTATTACATTAAATTGAAAATTTCACTATGTTTGTGCAGTGCAGAAAGGCTTTGCAGCCAAACGACCCCCACACAAGTATGAAGACCACGTAGTAACTGTCGCAGCCATCCTATTCACAAAATATTTATTAATAATTTAAACATTATTTAGGGATATGCATAATTCTAGATCAAAAAGTTTGTATGTTTGCTAAACTTCAATCGTCTTAAAATATAAAGGGTTAAATAGAAAGACGTGATCTTAAAAACAACGTTATTTATCTAATTCTTATTTAGTGCCACGAAAGTGGACTGAGGGCTAGTAAATAGCAGTAATTTAGTAGCTCGGCTAGTAAATAGTTGTGTTTCAACATGAGATTTGTTTTGTAGTCTTAAAAAGACTTAATAATACTATAGAGCTATGGAAAGGTTGAATATATTTATATATTCAAGCTATATTCCGCTTTAATAAGTTGGTTCAAGTCTTAAAAAGACTTAATAATATTATAGAGCTACGGAAAGGTTGAATATATTTATATATTCATGCTATATTCCGCTTTAATAAACTGGTTCAATCGTCTTATTTGCATCATTCAATTATCTAAACAAGTTTGCTTAATCTGTTTACAGGCTTTTTGGGATTGTTTGATTCTTGTAAGCAAAATAAAACTTAGTCCAATATGTTTTAATATTGCTAAAAAGCACTTTAAGGCCGAGGACGCACTACGGTTTATTTTCCCGCGAGCGGTAACCGCTATAACCGCGAAACCGTTCGAGAAGCACACAGTACGCTATTAACGTAGACTTCCGAGCAAAGCGGCTCACATAGCGATAGTATTATGCACAATGGAAACGTATGAGGCGCTATTTGAGCTCAACGACACTGATGCACTCAGCGTCACTGCGCTTGAATGGCGCCTCATATGTTTCCATTGTGCATAATACTATCGCTATGTCGCCGCGTCAGTATCGCTGCGTTAGTTACGGCAGAGTCGCTTTACACGAAAGTCTACCTTCAAAGTCAGTCGCGCGAAAAAAAACGCAAGTGAAGCCGCTTGTATTAGCTTACTTGACTCACAAAATAACTCACGCGGCGGTTTAACCGCAGTAGAACCTAAGCCTAATATGCAAATTCTTAATCTATTTTTATTTTAATATTTAGAGTACCACAGCCAGGTGTGTTATCTCACTTGTCACCAATCAAAAAACTAATGTAGTTTATCATTGGTCACTTATTAAATCACTAATTATTTTCAGTAGCCTTTCCATCTTCTAGTTTCCGCTTTTTGCCTCTTATATGAACTTTAGATGGTGACTCTGCGTCATTTTCTTCCTCCTCCTCTTCAATAGCATCTTCGTCATCTTCTTCCTCCTCCTCTTCAATAGCATCTTCGACATCTTCTTCAACCACCTCATAGTTGTCTTCATCAGATATTTCATCCAAATTTTCTGCATAGACATAGACCAAATTTTCTGCAAGATCCAGATACCAGCGTCGGACTAGGTAGTGTCCTACGTTGGTATGCGGTTCTTCTTCTTGAGAATAAGAATATACTTCTACCTCAGATTCATCATCATTTCCATTCACATCTTCTTCTCCTTTACAATCTTCAGCCTCACAATCTTCAGCATCATAACCATCTAAATATTTAAGACTCTTCTTCTGCTCCTTCTTCTTATTAGCCTTCATACTTCCATTGTTGGATATAGACCTTTTTCAATTCTTTCCATGCTTCTTTGTCATTTGCTGTTCTCATCTTTATGTCATCTATCCATCTTGCTTGGGGTCTTCCCGTGCTTCTTTTTGTTTAGGCTTATCCAAAGATCCTTTCCCGGGGTCTCCAGAAGACCCCGGGATCGGGATCGTAAAGATCTTTGGATAAGCCTAAATATTTTCTCGTGATAATTGTCAATTGACTGCTGGACATCATTGTTTAATAAGTCTAAGTTCCTCAGGTATTTTCAGTCATTTTATTGCCAGTCAAGTTTAGGGATGTAAGTTTTGAACTTGTTGAAAGAATATTCAAACCATTGTTGATTCTGTTATCTTCTTCTAAAGATGCTCTTCAGATCTTCTTCAGATGTTGGCGACCACGTTGGCCCATCTTATCCTATTCACTGCAGCTCGGAATAAATCGTTTGATGTTAGGCCAGTCCATTTTCTAAGATTACCCAGCCAGGATATACGCCTGCGTCCAGGGCCTCGCTTGCCGTCAATCTTGCCTTGTAGGATTAATTATAGAAGTTGGTACTTATCATTACATATAATGTGGCCAAAGTAGGAAAAATTTTCTGTTCTTTACGGTAGTAATAATTTCCTTGTCTTTTCTGAGCCTCTCGAGAATCGTGATATTGGTTGTAGGGTATGTGTATGAGACCCTTAGCATGCGTCGGTAGCACTACATTTCGAATGCCCTAATGCCCGCTCCACACTCTCGCGAAGTAGCACGGAGTTGAGCGAGGAACGAGAGTGTGGTCAGGTTACTCGGTCCGCCTTGTGCTACCTCGCCTCGCCTTGGCTAACTTCGCTTCATGAAGCGGTTTTTCGTACCCGAGTCAAAGGGACACGAGGCGCGAGTACGGGGAAGGGAGAGTACCACGTCTACACTCCCGTGCTTACTCGTCCTTTCCTATATATTATACACACAAATAGTTGCAGGAGTAGCTACCATCTGTTCGGTGTCAGTCATGGCACTGAGGTCCTCGCGAAGTAAGGCGAGAGTGTAGATGCCTCCTCCGTCTAGTTCCTCGCCTCGAACAACTTCGGCGAGGATCCTCGCCGAAGTTACTCCGCGAGAGTGTGGAGCGAGCATAAGCGTTTGGTGGCAGCCTCGGTAAGACTGCAGCTTTCTACTAATTTTCTAATAATCTAATTTTTTCTAATTCTAATTTTTTCAAGTGTGATAATCTGGGAAAACCTTTCAATGAAGTCAAACCAACATTAATTAAACTAAAGTTTTCCAAATTACAGTACTCATCAGTGAGATTAACTATTGTTGTACTTCTGCAGTTAACCAAATTTAGCTCCTTAATTAGTGCTTCACACGAGACGAGATAGGGCGAGAGTTTCAAAAATCTCGTCTCGCTCTCGTTAGTTGTGAAAAATATTACTCATGTCTCGCTCTCGCTCTAGGAACCGTTTATCTCGTCTCGCTCTCGCTATCGTAACCGTTTGTCTGGTCTCGTCTTGTCTCGTCAAATATCGTCCTTGCTAAAACTTATTGTTAAGTTAGTCCAAAACGAGGTAATCATTAATTTTATTGTAATTAATAAATGCGCGATTAATTGTTATATAGATAATTGTTATATAATGAAATATAACTTGCCCGAGCCCAAAACCAGCGGTTAAAACTTATGCAAGAAAATATTACGGCTGTCTCAATTATATTTTTATCTTCAATTTAAAATGAGATTTTTTTAATTTTTGTGGTATTTTTTTAGTTTTAGTAAGAAAAATGTGTTTCCAAAATTCAATCTCAAAAGTTGAATATGTTTTTTTATGTAAAATTTTTTAACTTTAGTGCCAAAAATATCGATTTTACATACAGACTAGGTGACCCTGTGAACTTGGTACCGCCTCAAGAAGAAGTGAAGAAGGCTTCACACAAGAACGATATTTTTCTCGTCTCGTAAAAGCGAGACGAGCTCTCGTCTCGTCAAGTAAAAGCGCGAAAAACTCTCGTCTCGTCTCGTAAAAGCGAGACAAACTCTCGTCTCGTAAAAGCGAGACAAACTCTCGTCTCGTAAAAGCGAGACAAACTCTCGTCTCGTAAAAGCGAGACACACTCTCGTCTCGTCTCGTAAAAGCAAGACAAACTCTTGTGTTGTTTCGTAAAAGCGAGACACACTCTCGTCTCGTCTAGTAAAAGCGAGAGAAAGTCTCGTCTCGTCTAAGCGAGACAAACTCTCGTCTCGTCTAAGCGAGACAAACTCTCGTCTCGTAAAAGCGAGACAAACTCTCGTCTCGTAAAAGTGAGACGAACTCTCGTCTCGTCTCGTAAAAGCGAGACGAACTCTCGTCTCGTCTAGTTGAAGCGAGACAAACTCTCGTCTCGTAAAAGCGAGACGAGCTCTCGTCTCGTATCGTGCGAAGCCCTAAGAGGAAGCCCAAGATAAAATGAATACTCTCTGGAAATGTGTCGTTCGGATTCGAAGTTAAACTGTAGGTCCCCCATATTCAAATCTTAGTGCTGAGGTTGGATATGTGGCAGAGATGATGCCGGTGCCCCAGGAGTAGGGACATAAAAGGCTGATGACGAACGATAGAGCTACGGAAAGGTTTGATATATTTATATATTCAGGCTGTGTTCCGACTTTAATAAGTTTATATGATTATCTATAATGTAGTATGGTTTTACCAATAGTTAAAAAATGTCTGTCCACAAAGGGGAAGTAATTTTTCCAAAAATCTTAAAAAGATTCTTGAAATTTCGCACGATTTTACACATAAATATAGGACAATTCACGATAGACAGAGCTATTTTTGCTATGATAATATTTGCTTGGTTATTTTAGCACGACAGTAGCGCCACCTAGCATGCGCAACTATTCGGGATTATGTAAAATAATGACATACACATGTTTTATTGTTCTATAATAAATAAAATAATAAGCAAAAGAAAGGGAGGATTTCATTAAAAACTATATATAGAAAATGTATGTTATTATTCATAAAAACCGGTTTTGAAATTGTAAAACATAACATAAAGTGTTGTTCGTACAGTGGCTCTATGCGACCAAAAGACTAAATTAACAGTTGAAGAAGCTAGATTTTGTAAGATTGAATGATATATTCCTGCGATTGTGGTTCTAAGTATACCAAATAACACACCCAATGCTAAAATTGTCGATCCAGTTTTCATTTTCATTAAAAAAATTCGATGTCGATCTTTAATTAATTTTTATTACTCATGCGTTAAAAGTACTATCTTGGCGCAGGTTTTCTAGTGCGAGAAAATATTTTTTATAACTCATGCGAGGGGACGTATCTTACAAGTTTGGGATTGAATAGTGAATAAAAATTGAATTAAAAATGAAGAATTTGCTCATTCAATTGCCTCCGGTGGTGTGGATTCGTCATAAGTACTCTCATCAGTCTCCGGTATCACCATAGAATTTACAATCATTTTAAAACGTTTTATTTAATTTTAATTTTTATATTGTAATGAAAAAATGTTCACGTCACTTTTTTAATATTGAGGTCTTGATTTTGTTTATTTAATTTATTTAATTGTTTTTTATAACTAAGCTATATTGAATATTTGCGTGCGTTACCCTAGTAATGTGGTAATACAAAAAATGGCATTGCTCGCACTAAAAAAAGTGCGCCAAGATAGTACTTTTAGCGCCTGAGTTTTAAAAACAAATTTTATTACCCTATTCTAACAAAATTTTGTTATTCCTATAAATAAATGTTTGTTCTTTAAGTATTTTAAAGAACAAAAAATGGCATTTCTCGCACTAAAAAACGTGCGCCAAGATAGTACTTTTAACGCCTGAGTAATAAAAACATATTTTATTACCCTATTCTAACATAATTTTGTTATTTCAATAAATAAATGTTTGTTCTTTAAGTATATTAAAGAACAAAAAAATGGAATTTCTCGCACTAAAACACGTGCGCCAAGATAGTACTTTTAACGCCTGAGTAATAAAAACATATTTTATTACCCTATTCTAACATAATTTTGTTATTCCGAAAAATAAATATTTATTCTTTCAATATTTTAAACCTTTTATTTTAATCAAACTTAACAAAAATATCCAATTATAATTTATCGAACAAATAATAAGACGAACAAATTTAATTTTTGTTATTTTTTTATTTTGTTATTTAAATAAATTGAATAAAAATAATATATTGATTCAATCAATTAATATTAAGAATTAAATAATTGCTAGTCAAACGATTTAACAAACAAAAACAGACTTCCTGTCCATAAATTAACGCTTACGACCAGGATAAGCATTAAAAAAAGTATTAATTCCATAATAACCTCCTTCTGATTATATAAGAAGACCACAGGAAAACCAGTTTTATTACAAATTAATTAATGCCACCGGACGATCGAAATTTGCATTCAACTCAAAACGAATCAAATTTCCAACAGAATATAAATATTTAGACAGAAAAAAAAAACTAAATTAAGTAAAAAAGAAATATGAATATTCAAAATAAACCTGTTTGATAAAAATAGTGTGGGAAACAAAACTTTTTCAAACAAAAAAATTAATAAAATATTCAGTTTTATCTTTATTATAATTTAATAAAGACCAGAGGTCGGCAACAATGCGTCCTACGAACGTTTCTAAGGCGCCCATAGAGCTCTCCAAGCATTCCTAATTAGTGTTATATTTTTTAAAGAAGAAGAAATATTTATTGAAAAAAAGAGTTCAAATCCAATTTAAATAAAACTTTATCAATTGAATTGTTTTAAAACCTTATCTAAAATTAAACCAGGAGTTGGCAACCCATCTACCAGTAGTAATGATAATCTTTATTGTCACCAACAGTAACAAAAGGCTATCAACTATTAGGTCTTTCTGCCCGGGAGTATACAGTGGCTTAGTGGAAACGATTTTATAGAGAACAAAAAAAAGGAAAAACACAGAAAAGATAGAATTTTCTGAATTTTTGTTGCTATCAAAATTATATTTTAGGAAATTGCCCACCGGCATTGCTAGTTTAACCTTGATCGTACTGATTTTCTGATCGATAGTAGACGTATTTTACGTATTAAGTAACGTATTTTAAATGTTACTTAAATGTAACATTCGTCCGATAAAGGTTAATGGTAAATAGGAAGACTACCCTACCCAGATCCTTAAACTCCTAAAGAAATCAGGACTAAAGGAGGCGCTAGGGCTTCACATGAGAACGATATTTTTCTCGTCTCGTCTCGTAAAAGCGAGACGATCTCTCGTATCGTCTCGTAAAAGCGATACGAACTCTCGTATCGTCTCGTGTGAAGCTCTAGGAGGCGCTCTAAATGGGTAAGTATACCAACGATTAGAGAAAGAGGGTATACAATAGAGGAAATTTTATACAATAGAGGTGTACAATAGAGGAGAGAATAAGAGGAGACAATAATTCTATGAAGGTTGCAGTACCACCGAAATCTACAATCTACAAATAGGAAGACTGTATACAAAACACTATATGATGTCCATGACTACTAATCATCCCATATCACCCAATTTTGTTTTCAAATTATGTAACACATAAACGGATTTTACTCCCTAACAGAAAGATCTTGTGGTCGATAGCCTTTTGTTACTGTTGCTGACATTAAAGTTTATTATTATTATTGAATTATTATGTTGCCGACTCTTGGTACTTATAGTTTTAGATAAGGTTTTAAAATATGTGATTGATAACGTTTTATTTAAATTGGATTTGATATTGATATGTTTGAGTAATTTGAGCGAGTGATTTAGTTTTCTTTAAAGTTGCGTTGTTTTCTAAAATAAATTATTATTAATATAGATTAGTAGAGGAAGTTAATAATTATCGTAAAAAAGGCGGTTAAGTTGGTGCGAGAGATAATTCAGAAAATAAATAATTGGTTGTATCGTACGCAATTTAATTAATTCTTGGAGAAAAATAGAACGGGAAATTTGTAACATTTTTAAGTTGGAATTAAAGTTTTATCGAGTTTAAACTGTTGTATAATCGATTAGGTTCATCGTTAAAGCTTTCAACGTTAAACGTAATAATTAGTCAAATTTTGAATTATTTTCCAATTGTCAGAAAGTTTGAAAAAGGGGTGCTTTTAATTTAACTCTTTAAGCAAAAATAACTTATTTTTCTATGTTGAGCCTATAATGAAGAAATTAAAACACTCATATGGGTTCGTTAATGGATCGCCGAGTGCGATACAATATGTATCGGCGATTTTTTTATTTAGAATTGGACTAAAAGGGCGCAAAACAGAAATGTACTACAAAAAACTCGTTCATTAGGCGTTTTTCGTCCATTAGAAAACTCCTCGCTACGTTCGTGGTTTTCTAAACATGGTCGCGTGCTGAAAAACCGCGCGTATTGAACTCGTTCTTTAATATACTATTTGAGCTTAGAACGTATTTAAAGGTGGCAGAAAGCCACTAAAACTTGTCAGGCAAATAAAAATAAATGTTATAATAGTATATTGTGTAACTAGGGTGGTAAATTGTCAATTAAACGAAATTGGGCGCACGAACGAAGTGAGTGCGTTCATTCGCTCGATAGGGCTATTGAAAATACCGCCCGTGTTGTAGATCGTATTTTTTATTACACATGCGAGTTGACTCGTGTTTTTTTAATGTAACTTAGCGATTTTTATTGAATATTTGCGTGCGTTACCCAAGTTATGTGGTAATAATTGAATTGACTAAAACAGCAATTTTCGCACTAAAAAAGGTGCGCCAAGATAGTACTTTTAACGCATGAGTAATACATTTTTCTTTTATATTATTTTTTTATTCTGTAACTATCTTTAGTTAGAGTTAGAACTTCCAATTAGTTTAATCTTCTGGGGGAGAGTCTAACAGGTGTAGATTACCAACAAATATAGCAATTCCAGCTTGAATTATTGAATATTTATTATTAATTAATTAATGAAATGAAATAACGTGAATTATTAATAATTAATTTTATTTATTATATTAAAATGTAGAAATTATTTCAATTTATAAAATGAGTAATTTGTCAAATAAACATAGTAATTCATCAACTATTGGTGAAACCATATTAATTATAAATAATCAAAACTAACTTATCAAAGGCGAAATATAGCCTGAATATATAAATATATTCAACCTGTTCGTAGCTCTATAATATTAAGTCTTGTTAGACTACAAAACAAACCTCATGTTGAAACAACTACCCCTTGCTAATACCATGCATAATATTGAATTATACAACAGATATTTGCAATTTATTACAAGCCCCTAGTCCACTAAACAAATACTAGATAAATTAACATAGCCAAACTAGTACTCGTTTAGTGTTACAAAAGTGGACTGGGGGCTTGAAAAACTGGAAAAATAGTGAAATTTTAAATTTTGCATAACTTGAAGTTTTTCTTTAAATTTCTTTCCTTTCATAAAGGAATTTTTCTTTAATTTTTTTTTTCTTTCGTAAAGGAATTTTTCTTTAAATTTCTTTCCTTTCATTATAAAACTTCGTTTTATGATAAAAGAAAACTTCCTACCAGTCCCACAAACAATCTTGATAATCCGGCTGTTGGCTAATCCGAAGCTCTGGGGAAACACGGGTCTTTTCTTTCCGATGTCCCGCGTCGGATATAAACCTCGCGCAAACGTGAATTAAAGCCTCCCTTTATTTATTTCTTAAAATAAGTTTCAGATAAGTTATTAACGATCAAATGGCATAAATTATTTAATTTGTCATGCATATTATTTCCTGTAATGTTGTCATATCTGACATGTATCGATATAATTTCTATTCCGTTTAGTGAAAAGTTGACAGACGACTTAAAAATATTTCGCCAAAATTCGTTAAATCTTAGTTGTTTTGCCAAAATTTGACAGATCAAATGACAACGTTTGTCAAAGTTTGACAAGCTCCAATATGTTTTGTATAGAAGTAACGAATAGACCTTTGAATAGTCGATTTTTTTTGTGCATATGTTTCAATTTCCGCCATGTTTTTCGGGCACTTTTTGATGTATAACCAGTGAAAATAACAAAATGTGCCAGAAACTTTAATATTCCCGCCTTTGAAACAAAGCGGACGCGCATGCGCCTAACTAACCGTAAAAAGGTCTATTGTTTTATAACATAACGTCCGTATGACAGACCTATTTTGACTACGAATTTCTAATTGAAAACAGAAACAATTTTGAAAAATGTCTAGTCTGACAAGCCTCCATTTATTTATTTCTTAAAATTAGTTTCAGATTTCTTGTTGAACTTTGACAGGACTGTCATGAAAATGACAATTATAAACGATTAAACGGCATAAATAATTTCATTTGTCTTGCACATTCTTTTCTGTAATGTCTCATGTCTGACATGTATTGATATAATTTCTATTCCTTTTAGTGAAAAGTTGACAGACGACTTAAAAATATTGCGCCAAAATTCGTTAAATCTTACTTGTGTTTTGCCAAAATTTGACAGATCAAATGACGTTTGTCAAAGTTTGACAAGCTCCAATATGTTTTATATAAAAGTAACGAATAGACCTTTGAATAGTAGATTTTTTGTGTGCGCATGTGTCAATTTCCGCCATGTTTTTCGGGCACTTTTTGATGTATAAGCAATGAAAATAACAAAATGTGCCAGAAACTTTAATATTCCCGCCTTTGAAACAAAGTGGACGCGCATGCGTTTAACTAACCGTAAAAAGGTATATTTTTTTATAATATAACGACCGTATGACAGACCTATTTTGACTACGAATTTCTAATTGAAAACAGAAACAATTTTGAAAATTGTCAAGTTTGACAAGCCTCCCTTTATTTATTTCTTAAAATTAGTTTCAGATAAGGTTCTTGTTGAACTTTGACAGGACTGGTAAGAAAATGACAATGATAAACGATCAAATGGCATAAATAATTTCTTTTGTATTGCACATTCTTTTCTGTAATGTGTCATGTCTGACAAGTATTGATATAATTTCTATTCCTTTGCGTGAAAAGTAGACAGACGACTTAAAAATATTTCGCCAAAATTCGCTAAATCTTAGTTGTGTTTTGCCAAAATTTGATAGATCAAATGACGTTAGTCAGTTTGACAAGCTCCAATATGTTTTGTATAGAAGTAACGAATATACCTTTGAATAGTTGAAATTTTGTCAATTTTCCGCCATGTTTTTCGGGCACTTTTTGATGTATACCGTCTTTGATGTATACCGTCTTTGAAACATGGCAGACGCGCATGCGCTTGACTAACCGTAAAAAGGTTTATTATTTCATCTCATTGTCAGTCCTACAGAAAACTATAAAAGGTAGAAATAATTTAAAATAATAACTATACATTTGTACTTTATATCAATCACTTACTTATGTTGATTAAGATAAGCCAGAAATGTATTAATTTAAATTTATTTGAAAGTTGGATTTGTACCATTTTCCCCCCATTTGAAGTTCAAATTTTAAATAGTTTGAAATTCAAATGGGGAAAAAATGGTAAATATTAATTATTTTTTTTCAATTAACTATCGTTTAATTGTTTGAAAATTAACTAAATTATTTTTTTCCATTTTGCGTCTATAATGAAATCATTAAAGCACTCATATGGGTTCGCTAATGACTCGCCGAGTGCGATACAATTTTCTCAATATGCATCGACGATTTTTTTATTTAGAAATGGCATAAAAGAACGCAAAATTAAAAAAGTATTATAAAAAACACGTTCATAAGGCGTTTTCGCACTATTCCATTAGCAAAAAAACCTAAACATGGACGCGTGCAGAAGAAATCGCGCTTATTGAACTCGTTCTTTAATATACTATTAAATAACCTTAAAACAAAGTAAATACCTTTTAAAACAAAGCATTAGTAATTAATTTAAATTGCCCAGAACAAAAAATTGCCTAAACTCAACAATAGACGTTTTCAGAATTTTTTTGTGCGTATGCGTCAATTTCAGCCATGTTTTCGGGCACTTTTTTGTCGTATAACCAGTGAAAATAACAAAATATACCCGAAAATATTATATTCCCGCCTTTTAAACAAGGCGGACGCGCATGCGCTTAGCTAACCGTAAAAAGGTCTAAAATTCTATCTTTCCGAAAAAACTTCCTTTTAAATAAATTTAATAGCACAGGTTTATTAAAAAATTTAACAAAGAAAAATCGCCGTGTGTAATAATTTTTTTGTGGTTAAATCAGTGAAAAACAAACAAAAATATCATTTGCCTAAAACATAAAATTTAAATGTTATTTAATTACAAATTTGTTTAACTTTTAACAAATTTATAATTAAATAGTGATGACGGAATTCTAATTAATTTCAGGCATAGCAATTATTAGTAGCAATTATTAAAAAATATTTAATTTTTCAATATTGGACAAACTGCATAAACAATAAAATTTTAATAAATTTGTACTTTCTATCGACCACTTATTTGCCCCGGTTATTAAAACTAGCCGGAAATGTCTTAATTTAAATTTAAAATTCATGAAAACTGATTGGAAAGTTCAAATGTTTGTCCGAACTCAAATGGAAAATAAAAATGAATTTTTCTAATTAATGAATGTTTGAAAATTTCTTAAATTATTTGAAAATTACTTCAAAAAAACAACCAAAATAAAGCATTTTCTATTCTAAGTCACTTGAAATGTCCAAAACAAAAAATTTCTTAAGCCCAACAATTTTATCTTTCATAAACGTTTAGTAATTCTAGTGGTTTTCAAACATATTAGAAGTTTTACCATGTGAATTTTCATATTATAATAAAAGAATTAAGAAAACTATGTTCTTTAATTCACAAATTGACTAATAACATAAATAAAATATAATTATTAGTACGGTGTGGCTCCTGCATTTTACTGCCAATGCTGCTAATCTATGGATGTTCATAATTATTTTCATGTATCAGGTTATGGCTTCTTTTGGTTGACCTTGTGGCTCTCTGGCAGTAAAATGCAGGAGCCACACCGGACTAATAATTATATTTTATTTATCTTATTACTCAATTTGTGAACTAAAAAACATAGTTTCCGTAATTCTTTTCTTATATTAGAAGTTTGATTGAGATTTGTCCGTTCATTCCGTTAACATTAAATTGATTTTAAATGAAATAACTAAAACATTGAACAAATTTAATACTACCTACAAGTTTATTAAATGTTTAACAAAGAAAAACCGCCGTTTCTAATAATTTACTTGTTTTTAAATAACTCATTTAAAAACGTCTCAATGATATTTTCTTAAATCATCATCAGATTTCATACAAACATACAAAACTCATACAAAAAACGCGAGTTTCTCCCTGAATATTATTAAATTGATCATGAACTACCGCAATGTTCTTCGATGTATATATAACTCGTAAGAGCGGTTTCTCTAAAAAAATATAAACTGGTGTTTAAGACAGGTGCATTGGTATAAGCGCACCTGCTATATCTCTTTTCCCCTCTAAAACCCAAGATATCATCACTCTGTTTCATATACCTTCGGCAAACGCCGAAGGAATAGAAATTGCGTATTTTTTATCAAACGGACAAAAACAGCCGTTCTTATCTATCCAACAAAAAAATCATATCGTGCAATTTCATCTGCAGATTCTGTTTTGGTATGTGTGTCTTGTTTGTTGAATGATTTTTATCTTATTAGGGGTAGTGTCAAGTGGTTTGTAAATGTGGTGAAAGGGATTTTTACTGGTGTTTTGATTGATTTGTTGAGGAATTTGCTGGTAGCAGCTTGTTTTTTGGAAGACCATAAAAACGGAAATGCTGTTGAATATGCAGATTTTATCTGGAGGAGGATCAAGTTTTACGTGAAGATAAATTGGTTTGTTTTTATCTGCGAATTTTCGGATATGCAGAAATTTTTTCGAAGAAACTTCAAATAACTCAGTTTGGGTTTTATATATCTTGTACTACAACTCAAGTTTATTGTAAATTTAATAAAGTATTTCTGTTGGTAAACTTGCAAATTGTATATTTAATCTTCATATTTAGATTAATTTCGCATTAACATTCAGTTGACATTCTCGAAGAAGTTATTGGTCTGTAATTTAAATTACTAATGCGGCTTATTAAATATAGGCAGACAGTCAACGTCTGTCTGTCTGCGTAGATATTTACAAAAAATCCGTTCACATTTGCAAAAACGTTTAATTTCCTCAACATTTCTCCAGTTTATTGCAAACTAGGATTTTCACGAACTAGAAACCATTTGCTCTCAAAATACGTGTAATATTTTGATTTATTTCTTCCGCTGTCACAGATAAATTTTCTTACTGAAATATCGAATGTTAAGGCCAATTAGAAGTTTTTGGAACAAATCAGGCAGAACTGCAAAAGATTGGTTTCACACTTTCAAATTGCAAAGACTGCCGAAATACTATTTCATTCATAAACAAGATGTTATTTCAACTGGCCCCAATATGGAACCTTGAAGGATAGTTTTGAATTGAAACCTTGATGAATTCATCGCAACTGTCTTGAATGTGTGTCTGGTCTAGTTTGCCTGGTCTAGACTATCTGGTCTAGCCTGTCTGGTCTAGTCTGTCTGGTCTAGTCTGTCTGTCTGGTCTAGTCTGTATGGTCTAGTCTGTCTGGTCTAGTCTGTCTGGTCTACTCTGTCTGGTCTAGTCTGTCTGGTCTAGTCTGTCCGGTCTAGTTGGTCTGGTCTAGTCTGTCTGGTGTAGTCTGTCTGGTCTAGTCCGTCTGGTCTAGTCTGTGTAGTCTAGTATGTCTGGTCTAGTCTGTCTGGTCTAGTCCGTCTGGTCTAATCTATCTGGTCTAGTTTGCCTGGTCTAGACTATCTGGTCTAGTCTGTCTAGTTTGGCTGGTCTAGTCTGTCTAGTAAAGTCTGTCTGGACTAGTCTATCTGGTCTAGTCTGTCTGGTCTAGTCCGTCTGGTCTAGTCTGTCTGGTCTAGTCTGCCTGGTCTAGTCTGGTCTAGTCTGTCTGGTCTAGTCTGTCTGGTCTAGTCTGTCTGGTCTGGTCTAGTCGGTCTGGTCTAGTCTGTCTGGTCTAGTCTGTCTGGTCTAGTCTGTCTGGTCTAGTCTGTCTGGTCTAGTCTGTCTGGTCTAGTCTCTCTGGTCTAGTCATTCTGGTCTAGTCTGTCTGGTCTACTCTATCTGGTCTAGTCTGTCTGGTCTAGTCTGTCCGGTGTATTCTCTTTGATCTAGTCTGTCTCTACTAGTCTGTCTGGTCTAGTTTGTCTGGTCTAGTCTGTCTGGTCTAGTCTGTCTGGTCTAGTCTGTCTGGTCTAGTCTGTCTGGTCTAGTCTCTCTGGTCTAGTCATTCTGGTCTAGTCTGTCTGGTCTACTATATCTGGTCTAGTCTGTCTGGTCTAGTCTGTCCGGTGTATTCTCTTTGATCTAGTCTGTCTCTACTAGTCTGTCTGGTCTAGTCTGTCTGGTCTAGTATGTCTGGTCTAGTCTGTCTGGTCTATTCTGTCTGCTCTAGTCTGTCTGGTCCAGTTCATTCGGTCTAATATGTCTGGTCGCCTGTCTGCTCAAGTCTGTCTAGTCTCCCTGGTCTAGCCTGTCTGGTATAGTCTGCCTGGTCTAGTCTGTCTGGTTTAGTGAAGTCTCTCAGGTCTAGCCTGTCTGGTCTAGTCTGTCTGGTCCAGTCTGTCTGGTCTAGTCTGTCTGGTATATTCTGTCTGGTCTAGTCTGTCTGGTGTAGTCTGTCTGGTCTAGTCTGTCTGATCTAGTCTGTCTGGTCTAGTCTAGTCTGTCTGGTCTAGTCTGTCTGCTCTAGTCTGTCTGCTCTAGTCTGTCTGGTCTAGTCCGTTCGGTCTAATCTGTCTGGTCGCCTGTCTGGTCAAGTCTGTTTGGTCTAGTCTGCCTGGTCTAGTCTGTCTGGTATAGTCTGCCTGGTCTAGCCTGTCTGGTTTAGACTGTCTAGTGTAGTCTCTCAGGTCTAGCCTGTCTGGTCAAGTCTGTCTGGTCTAGTCCGTTCGGTCTAATCTGTCTGGTCGCCTGTCTGGTCTACTCTGCCTGGTGTAGCCTGTCTGGTATAGTCTGCCTGGTCTAGTCTGCCTGGTCTAGCCTGTCTGGTTTAGACTGTCTAGTGTAGTCGCTCAGGTCTAGCCTGTCTGGTCTAGTCTGCCTGGTCTAGTCTGCCTGGTTTAGTCTGTCTGGTCTAGTCTGTCTGGTATAGTCTGTCTGGTCTAGTCTGTTCGGTCTAGTCTATCTGGTTTAGTCTATCTGGTCTAGTCTGTCCGGTCTAGTCTGTCCTGTCGAGTCTAGTCTATCTGGGCTAGTATTTCTGGTATAGTCTGTGTGGTCTAGTATATTTAGTCTAGTCTATCCGACTATTTTATTTTTCAGATTTCAATCAATTAAAAATATACAATATTATTACAACTGTCGCCAATAAGGAACCTTGAGGGAATTATTTTATTCAATCTTGACGAACATCTAATTAAATAAATTTGGATTAATTGAAATGGAATATTATATAATATTGACAGTATAAATTGAATTTAACAATAAAAAAGCTTTTTGATAAAAAATTTCGAAAAACTTAACTGAGTTACAAAAAAAAGAGTTTAATTTATGTCCAAAATTTCAGGAAATTTCTTTTCTTGTAAAATAATCTTCGAACACTAATTATTTTCGTTGAAAATAAAATACTTGAAGGGTGTCTTCCCATTGTCTATCTTGTCTCGAGTTTTTCGAGGGTAGTTTTTCGGGTCGAAGCAGACATATGGCCGGCTATCCCACAGCTGACTCCTCCACATGCCTCCGCCTTATGGCTGACACCTGTTGCCGGCCCGTGCCGCCAAATAATAACAGTAATACCTCAATTTGCGTAATTAAAAGTGAAAGAGAAAAATATCAAGTCAAGTGAGATTGGGCTAGGATTAGATTTTGAATGGAAATGGGAGCTTGTAAAAGCCGTTAAAAAGTTACCGGAGGAAGTAGTTACAGGGGAAAATGAGTTGGACTGATGTTTCTGTATTAGATTTTGGTACAAAATAACTTTTATATTGGAAATATTAGCAGAGATTGGAAATATTAGCAAAGGAAGTAATTTGAAAAAGACAAATCGGAATTTGAGATTTCTGAATTGGATCTAGTGGAGTTCTCATTCTTATGAAAATAACTTAATTTTGTACAAAAGTTAAGTACGGAATGGTTGAGTTTTACTTTATAGTCAAGATTGGCAGAAGGTTGTCCGAGGTAAGACTAGACAGGAAGTTGGTATTTACTCATTTATATTTAGTTTTTGTTTGACTATTTGTAACAACTTTTTAATTACATATTAGTTTTATTAACAATTTCTTTAAAAAAATATTGTAATTAGGTTGGGGAATATATTCTCTTAATTGCGTAGAATTTAGTATTAAGATTCAAGCGACACGGTCGAGTTTATTGCACGTCTAATTACAAATAGACTGTTTCAAATATAGTCGGTTAATGTCCGTTCGTAAAGACTTTTAACTATTTTTAACAAAGAGAATTTTAGTGTTTTTCAATTAGGCGAAATCGTTTTTGTATTACACAGTAATTTGAATAAATTTTCCAAACCTGCGACTATTTCCGGAGAAATAAGTCATTACTCAACAGAATGGAGAGTTTATGAATGATATCTGATGCCTCGCATAAAGCATTTTATAGTAATAATGAAAAAAAAGGTTTTAAAATGTTTGCAAAAGTTTCGTTATTCGGAATTCATCCGAGCATGAGGTAAAAAAATAATAATATATGATTTGTAATTACAGTTCTGCGACTAATAAATAATGATAGTTGAGTTGTCAAGTGGACAATTACGTGAAATTTCGCGAAATTGCAAAACGCGGTTTCACTGTTTAATACGAAAAACGTTTTATTATCCATTTTTTCAAAATAATAACACACACAAAAACTATGAAATATGGTCGTAGAAAGCATGTTAGGATTACATCATAAGTATAGAGTGTAAGCTTGGATGCGCCTCGGTAATGCCGAAAGTGACATTTATTTGTGCAAAGAAAGAATTACGCACGTCAAAAAGTTAATACATTATGACCGTGGCCTAATAATTAATTTTTCAAATCCATTATAAACCGCAATTAAAGCACTTAATTAGAAATTTAAGTAATATTCAAATATATGGGTAATCGAAACGCGTTATAAAACGGAAACGCATCCGGCCCCAAACAACAAAAAAAAAACATGCACTAAAAATAGATTTTTCCCGTGTAAAAACTTAATATCGTCCTAATTATAATACCTTGCGGTACCACAATTTCACTAAAAATACATTCCCTCATAAATAAGCTTATAATTAAAACAATTTCACTTAAAAAAATATTTGTCCTAATAATAATACCTTGTGGTACAACAGTGCATGTCGTATGCGTTGAAGTATTGACGTCCAGATTAGTATAAGTTTGCGGACAATCACCATAGAATGGTTCACTTGTAGTCGAGACTAGATCTAACACCTGTAGCACCATCGTGCCCTTGGGCGACTCCGTGGTTCCGGTTACGTCACAACCGGTAGATACAACCGCTCGTCGAGAAGCGCGCGAGCAGACTGACGTTAGTAGAGGGAGGACTACTCACTCACCAGAGAAACAAGCTGGACGTGCTCACGGTCTCACGACCGTTTCTCCCACCCTTCCTTCAACCGAGCTTACAAGTAAACTAACAGCTTTTAGATTGCACATACGCAACACACATTCATGAACATACACATTTTATATATATTATAATTATTGCTTTTAATGTTCATGAGAAATATTAAAGAAAAAAATAACGCAATAATTATTTTTCAGATTTTTTTCTAATTCTTAAATTTTGTTCGTGTAAAGGTTTTTAACACGAATTGCAATTCGAGTGAATTTATTATGAATTGTTAAATTAAGAAGACGAATAGTTTAAATGATCGCATTTTTAAAAAGAATTGGAAAGGCTTAAATATCGTTGATAAAATTGAGTTGGATGAAACTGTTGGATAAAACAAGGTGCAGCGATAGTCGTTGGATAAAATGGCACTATTCAATAAGAAATCATCACAAGGCACTATTATTACAAATATAACAATGCGTTTATTTTAAAATTTGATTTAGATTTTTTCGTTATAAAATTGTGTTGACCACACAATTAGGATGAAATATTATAGCAGAGTTTATTATTTAATGTTTACAATTCGTTGAATTTTATTTTAAACCTTAAATTTTGTTGGCTAGATGGAACAAACAAAAATTGGTCAAAATGTTCCTCAAGGCGCTATTATTGGATATTTCACTAAGTGGTTTTGAATTTATTTTTTTGTTTGCAAATTAATTGTTGTACCTCAAAGTATTGTAATTGGGATTGAAGTGGAATATAGTTTTGAATGTTTACACATTTTTGAACATTTTCTATTTTTCTTTAAATATTTTTCAAATAAGTTTAAAAAAACTTAAAATAAATTTTGAACAAGTTGTGCCCCAAGGCTCTGATATTGCGCTATTACAATTAATTGGGATTGAAGTGGAATTTCATTTTAAAAATAAATTTTGTGTGTAAAATGTTTTAAAATATTTTCTACTTTTCTTTAAATATTTTTCAAGTTTAATTAAAAAAACATTAATTTTGGACAAATTGTGCTCCTAGGCTCTGATATTGGCATTATTACAATTAGATGAGATTGAAGTAGAATTTAGTTTTAAATTTAAAATTTGTTTTGTAAAATGTTTAAAATTTATTGAAGATTTTTTCATTTTTTTTAAATACTTTACAAATTTGTTTCAAAAAACTTTAAATTTTGTTTGATAAACAGGATCCAAATTTTGGATAATTTGTGCCCCAAAACTCTGATATTGGCGCTAAACAATTAATTAAAATTAAAATTGAATTTAGTACTAAATTTAAAATTTCTTGCATATTTTCTACTTTTCTTTAAGTACTTTCCAAATTTGTTTAAAAAAATCCAATATTTTGTTTGATAAGCAGGATCCAAATTTTGGACCCTATGCTCTGATATTGGCCGATTCTGATATTATAATTATTTGGGATTGAAGTTGAATTTAATTATAAATTTAAAATTTGTGTGTATAATGTTTAAAATGTGTCGAACATTTTCTATTTTGTTTTAATATTTTTCAAATTTGTTTCAAATAAAAGTTAAATTTTGTTTGATAAACAGGATCAATATGATGGAAAAATTGTGCTCCAAGGCTCTGATATTGGCACTATTACAATTAGTTGGGATTGATGTGGAATTTGTGCATTTGGAATAGTGATCAGAGCCCTGAGGCATACTTTCGCCAAGACTTTCTGCATGAGCCAAAATTTCCTATATAATGGAAAAATTCATAGAAAATTTAATAATAGTGCCAATATCAGGGCCTTGGGGGACAATTTGGCCAATTTTTTTTTTAATTTGTTAAACATTCCATTATTAGCTCATTCCATGATAAGCTGGACCACAATTTTGGACAAATTGTGCTCCTAGGCTTTGATGGCACTACAGTATAATCTTGATAGTCCGACACTTTTTGGACCAGACAACCGTCGGATTAACAACAAATTCCGGATTATCAGGATTTAAACAAAACAATTAAAATTTTACATATTTTATGTACAATTGTATTTCAGAAAGAATACAATATGTGTAGGTAAACGTGTATTTGCTTTTTGTTTCTTTGGCTTAAACATTTTATCAGAAACGCACTTTGGCAACCTTTTCCGCACTAACACAGCATCATTTGCCGTGTCGTTTTCTCCTCTACATTTCGAACAACATTGAGTACCTTAAACGCGTCACCCATTGCTGCAGTTCGTAGAGTTCAAACATTCAAGTCATCTTTAGCTTAGCTTGCAACAAATTAGGCTGAGGATTTCTTCGTCACAAAAGGAATGAAAACTTTCCTCGCTTGTGCCTTGAAGCCAAGCTATGTCAGCGTAACATCCACTTCACGTTTGTTGGAAAGCTCTTGTAAAAATTCCGTAGACAATTGTAGAGTAGAGTTAGCTTGGCCAGAATCGTGAATCAAGTTTAATGGTGTCCCTTTTGACTTTATTTCAGCTGTGCGAGAGGTTTATATCCGACGGGAGACAGCGGAAAGAAAAGACTCGAGTTTCCCCAGAGCGCCGGATTAACCAACCGCCGGATTAACAAGGTTACAATATTACTATTCATATTACTATATTATTACTACTGTATTACAATTAGTTGAGATTGAAGTTGAATTTAGTTTTGAATTTAAAATTAGTAAAATTTAACATTTAAAATTAGTAACATTTTTTTATTTTTTTAAAATATTTTTCAAATTTGCTTAGAAAAAACCTTAAATTTAGTTTGATAACCAGGATCAAAATTTTGGACAATTTGTGCCCCAAGGCTCTGATATTGGCACTATTACAATTAATTTAATTAAAATTGAATTTAGTTTAAAATTCAAAATTTTGGTGTAAAATGTTTGAAATTCCTTGCAAATTTTCTGCTTTTCTTTAAATACTTAATACTCCAAATTTGTTTCAAAAAGCTCTAAATTTTGTTTCATAAGTCGGTTCGAAATTTTTGACAATTAGTGCCTCAAGGCTGTTATATTGGCACTATTACAATTAATTGGAATTAATATTTAATAAAAAATAAATATAAATAATTTGTGCGTAAAATGTTTAAAAAAATGTTGTTTGTTGAACATTTTATATTTTTTTTTAATATTTCTCTAATTTGTTAAAAAAAACCTTAAATTTTGTTTGATAAGCTGGAACAAAATTTTGGACAAATTATGGCCTAGGCTTCTGATATTGACACTATTATAATTATTTGGGTTGAAGTGGAATTTAGTTTTAAATTTTAAATTTGTGTGTAAAATGTTTAAAATTTGTTGAACATTAAATTTTGGCCAAACTCTGCCCCAAGGCTCCGATATTGGCACTATTATTAGCTTTTCTTTGAATTTTCATATTATTTTGGTCTGATTTTTTTCTCAAATCAATACATTTTAAAATCCTTAAACCTCGTTGATTAAATTGAGTAAATAATTAAAATGTACCACAAGGCACTATTATAGGATTTCTAACAAAGGCGTTTATTTTTAGATTTAATTTAAGATTTTGTGAAATTCCGTGTTGTATCACAGAGTACTGCAATTAGGATGAAATATTACAACTGCATTTATTATTTAACACGTTGACGCCGGCATTCGGTTTTGTGTTTTAGTATAATGGCCAGCGTGTACCACCGATGGTACACGCCTGCGTTAACGTGTTAATGATAAATTAAGTATAGCTTTTCTTGGAAACGAATAATTTTTTACTAATATTTTTTAAAAACTTTTATTGACAAGATGGAAGAAACAATAATTGGTCAAATTGTTCTCCAAGACACAATTATTACATATTTGTAATATTGTACAAATTTAGAAGAGAAGAAGAAATGTTTAATGAAAACAAACGTTTACAAAAGGCTATCGACCACTAGGTCTTTCCGCCGAGGAGTTTAGGGATGAGGAGTTGGCATTTGGATGGGTTTACAGTATGTCGCCAGAGGTTAAACCAAATTAGGGTGCTGTCTGTGAGTGCTTGAAAAGTTGTCGTCCGTCGTTTTCTTAAAGATTTTTATTGTGGGATATGAGAACGGTGCCATCGGCGTGTTGTAGGATATAGGAGGAGAGGTTGATTTGGCATTTGTCGGCAAAGTTATAGTTGTAGATGTCGTGGCAGTTTAAACTGTATAGGAAAGGAGAGAGGGTAGAGCCTTGGGGGAGACCTTGGAGAGGGGTAAATTTAGAGAGGGTGTTGTTTATTTTAATTTGGAGGGATCTGTCATGGAGGGAATGTTTAAGGATATGATGAGATACGGAGGAATATCGAGTTGTCGGATTTTGCAGAGGAGGTTGGCATGCCAAACACTCTGAAAGGCTTTATTTATGTCTATGAATACAGCAGCAGAATGATCTTTGAGGTGGTCAAAATTTTCGATCTAACAGATCCTCAAAAATAGATTATGGAATCTACTCAAGAATTCCATTCCACCATACCAATTTGGATTTAAGCCTTTGCACTCCACCACTCACCCCCCATTTATACTCACCAATAACCTACGGCGGTTTGTAGGTTTTGGTGAGGATAAATAGGGGGTGAGTGATGGAGTGGAAAGGCTTAAATCCAAATTGGTATGGTAGAATGGAATTCTTGAGCAGATTCGATAATCTATTTTTAAGAATCTGTTCGAAAATTCCACCTCATCAACTCCACCACTCATCCCTTATTTATCCTCACCAATAACCTACAAACCGCCGTAGGTTAGTGATAAATAGGGGGAGTGGAAAGACTTAAATCCAAATTGGTATGGTGGAATGGAATTCTTGAGCAGATTCCAGAATCCATTTTTGAGGATCTGTTAGAAAATTTTGCCTAGGACTGGAAGAAGCGTAATAGGACGGTAGCTATTTTAAAGGAAAGATTTTGATTAGGTTTTAGGATGGTGATAATTAAATCTTTTTTCCAAAATTTGGGAAAGGATCTTTTATGGAGACAGATGTTGAACAGTTTAACAAATTTAGATATTTTCGAATTAATTTTTGTACACCAAGATATTATAAGTGGGGTTGCAGAGGAATTCAGTTTTATACTTAAAATTTGTGTTTAAAATTACATTGAATTGAAAAATGTGTTTAAAATGTTTAAAATTGGTTGAGGCTTTAACTCATGGCTAGGAAACCTGAGGCAGTGGTTCTCGCTCACTTCCACATAACTTTTCAGACAGGCTGTAGATAGAGCGGAAATTGTTGATCGCCATCATCCCGAAGGGATAAGGCACGCAAAGAAGACGAAGAAGAAAATTGGTTGAATATTTTCTAGTTTTTTTAAATATTTTTCAAAATTATATATAAAAGCATTAGATTTTGTTTGATAATCAGGATCCAAATTTTGCCTAAATAGTGCTCCAAGGCTCTGATATTGGCATAATTATTAGATTTTTCTTTGAGTTTTTCTACTACTTTTGTCTGATTTTTTTCACAAATCAAAGAATTTAAGTTTTTTGAATCATATTTGAAAACATTTATTTAAACATTGTTTTTGCATTCTTTATTTTTAACAATGTTAGTCAAAAACGTCCTCAAGGCACTATAATAGGATATTTAATTAAGTGGTTTCAAATTTAATATCTTCTACTCAAGCAGTCCTAATCATCCACGAGGGTTTCAAGGAAGTGTTTTACAAATTGTTATTCATAAAAGCAAAGCTGCACCGATGAGAGATAAATCTAGAAACACGTCTGCAGATGGGTAATCACTTAAGTTATCGGAAAGACATGATCTTAAAAAACAATGTTAATTGTTGAGTGCCACTAAGGTGGACTGAAAGCAAGTAAATAACTGACAAATTCCACATGAGATTTGTTTTGGTAGTCCTAAAAAGACTCAATAATGTTATAGAGTTCCGGAAAGGTTGAATATATTTATATATTCAGGCTTTGTTCCGACTGCATTAAGTTTATCTTCTAATCAAATTAATTGTTGTATCTCAAAGTTTTGTAAGTGGGATTTAAGTGGAGACATTTTAAATTTTTGTTTAAACATTTTTCAATTTTGTTTCAGAAACCTTAAACTTTGTTTGATAAGCAGGAAATCTTGACCTGTGATATTTCCTTATAAAAAAAATCACCTGGTCCATTAACTCTTTCTTCTTCTCCTTTGACACTACTGCCATAAATGGGCTATATTGTACCTCCTCTACGATCTCGGCTCCACTCGGCGACTTCCTTCCAGGTATTCACCCTCATCCTTCTCAAATCATCTTCCACCGATTGTGGAATTCTAATCATATTCTACCTCAAATCATATTCAACTGATTGCTTAAGCAGAAAATCTTGGCGAAATTGTGCCCCAAGGCTCGGATATTGGTTCTCTTACTAGCTTTTCTTCCGATTTTTTTTGTCTGATGTTTTGAGGAATTTTTAAACAAATTTGATAACATTTATTTTAAAAATGATTTTGCATTCTTTATTTTTAAGCCATTTTAATAGGCACATTAACTTTATTTTAATATTATAAATGCAATCAAGATTCGTTAAGTCGAAAAGTGCACATAATTGAAGTTTAAAGCGTTTTTTGTGCCTTTTGTCGGTGAAATTAATTGACTGATTTAGACGAATTTTAGACTATGTAGTCTAAATATTGTAGTCTAAAAGTCTCGAATTTTAGACTATGTATTTCCAATTCAACGTAGAGTAGATAATTTAAAGTTTCCATAAATTGAAATTAAAGTGAGATTTTTTTCAAACAATTTACGGATTTTTGAAATTAACCTGACAACATTTTATAGACAAATTGTTTTTACAGTCCTTATGTTTAAAACCTTTTTTTTTAATATTACCAATACAAACCTCAGAACCCACATACTCGAAAATTCACATACTCGAAATTTAAAGTGATTTTTTTACTTTTTTGTCTATAAGACCTTTATGGTTAGTTCAGCACATGCACATCCGCCTTGTTTAAAAGGCGAGAATTTGAAAGTTTTGGGCACATTTTGTTATTTTCACTGGTTATATGTCAAAAAGTGCCCGAAAAACATGGCGGAAATTAACGCATGCGCACAAAAATTTCAACTATGAAAAGGTGATTGATTAGATTCTACTGATTTAGAAGATATTTCAAACTTTGTAAGTTGAATTTAACTCAGGAAGACTGAAGTCAGGAGACTTTTTAACTTTCGAACTTACCACAAAATTTCGACGAATAAGTTCTATAGCTATAGCTAGAACATTGTCACCATAAATGAAAAACTCAATAATTACTTTTAAACCCGATAATTTGATATTTCCCGAAAACATTCTTTAATTGGCTTTGAGTCTCTCTCTTTGAGACTCTTTAATTGAATTATCGAGCTTCGAATGTAGTTTCAAATTCGTTGTCATTTCATGTAGTCTAAATTTGAATTGCAAATATTTTCAAATCTAAATACCTGTAAAATTGACGCATGCAAACAAGACAATTAAATAATAGAAGGTTGCAATGTAATCAAATTCAATACGTAGTTACCAGATAGCCTAGTTTAAGTGAATATATCACGTTTCATTGAAAACCTTAATCATATATTCTATATAGAATTAACCATTTACTTCTAGTTAAATATTTTAGAGAAAATACAATTTTGAGATTTGTTTATACCCATTAATTCATCATTGCTTTTTTGACTAGTTTTAGTACATTCCTTTCAATTTCAAAGCATTTTAAAGAAAAACTTATAATCCGTGAGAACTCGTAAGAACTCGTAATAAACCTGTACTTACAGGAAAAAAGAACTTTTACAACGGAGCTACTTTTTAAAATAGCCACGATAAAAACTATATTTTCTGATGGTCTTTGTATTGAAAAAACTAGACCGAAACCTAGTCTAGACTACAAAATGATGATTTCATTTTCTTTGATTATCACAAAAACCCCTTCAATCAACGTGCGAAGAGCTCTTAATACAATTTTTTATTGCGCTTCAAGTGAGGTTTGTTGTTTGTAAAAAAGGGTTTGATGAAAACGTGCGCGATTATCTCATAGGGGTAAGTCCTCAAGGACCTATTAATAGACGAAAGTGGGGATGTTTTGAAATAGACAATATTAGATTAAGTGGAACAGGAATCGGTGAAGTAAATGCTGAATTAAGTGGATTTAATTTAGGTTGAATTGTTATACCACAATTATAATGGAATTGAAAGAAAAGTGGAATTTATTATTTGTTGAATTAAGTTTATATTAACATTTATTTCATATTTTTAAAAATATTTTTAAATTTAAAAAACTAATATTTTTTGAAAAGATAATTATATTATTTATAATTATATATAAGATAATTATATTATAAGATTTTTGATAGAATAGGGCAAAGTTGAATGGTTTCAATAGACATTTTTATAGTTGAAATTTTTTTTACGCATGTGTCAATTTCCGCCATGTTATACGTCAAAAAGTGCCCGAACTTTTTGAAGTATATTTAAATATATGCCCGAAACTTTCATATTCCCGCCTTTCAAGATTGGTGCATGCGCATGCGCTCCACTAACCGTAAAAAGGTATATCATATTTTATGTTGAATTATTTGTTGTACCACAAGGCAATGTAATTAGGATGGAATAATGTTTTATTGATAAAATAGAAGAAAAAAGGGTTGGTCAAATTGTACCTGTACGCACTGTTATTGTACATTTAATTAAGTCGTTTTAATTTATATTTTTTGATAAATTGATTGTTGGACCACAAAGTATTGTAGTTAGGTTGGAATATTGAGGTGAAATTTATGTTAATCATTTTTTTCAATTTTATTTCAAAAACCTTAAATTTAGATAATAAGATGGAATCACACACTCATTGTTCTCGATGTACCCCAAGGTATTATTATTGTAATAGCTTATATTTTGGGTACATTTACACTTTGCAAGCGATCAATTTATTGTTGTTTTCTCTAGTAGCATCGGACCTCGGTATTATTATTGGATATTTAATTAAGTGGTTTTAATTTAGACTGTTCGTTAAATTCATTGTGGTTCCGCTAGGCATTGTAATTGGGAAGGAATACTGAAGCAATAAATAAAATAAAATTCGTAAAAATTAAAAATGAAAGCATAAAATAAATTTTGTAAATCCTGTATTTCTCGTTAAGTTGAAACAGAACGAAATTTATGGTATAATAGAAAGTTTTATGTTGTTGAAATCAGAGATTAATTAACAAAAATTTTAATCCGAGATTTTTGTTTCCTTCTAAAAGAAAAAAAAACTCCGATTATAATTGAATCAAGACGAATAATAAAATCTATATTTATTGACTAGCTTTAATTAACCGTCCAATTAGTCGTAGATCCGAGATAAGATTCATCCGAGGATTTCAAAGTAATTAAAACAAACTAAAATACTGATTCAAGTTATCCGATATTTTATTTACCTCGAAAATAAAATAGTTTCTATAGGCCACAGAAAAAAAAAGGAAAAAATATTGGGTATAGTAGTCAAATCACGTGTTGTGGTGTCAGGTTGCTGAGGCGATTTCCGGTCCCGGAAGTTGTACAATGCACCATTCACCGTAGGAAACGACAGAGCCCGCTTTGCACTTTTGATAACACGTATGCGAGTGCATCTCGGTTTGTTTAAACTGATTTCGATCAAAAGAGATCTCGGTAGATTTTTGGGACGGAAAAAATTCGGCCTTGCTGTTTCTAACAAACAAACTACACCAACGCCGATTGTCTACCGACCTTAATATGAAAACCCCTCGCGTTTATTATTATATTTTATATGGAAGGGAAAAAAGACGGAGTACGATATTGTGGGAAACTATTTCTTAATTGTTTTATTCGCTTTGTTCATTTATTTATTGTTTTTATAAAATAAAAATAAAATCATCAATATTAAGAAGTTAGTTAAGATACATGAAAAATGTAACTCAAGGTATTAAAATTGGTGCAGAAAACCAATTGTAATAAATTTTTAAATATTGTCCCATTTCTTATTGTGGGCAACTATTTTCTTAATTGTTTTATTCGTTTTGTTCATTCATTTATTGTTTTTATAAAATAAAAATAAAATCATCAATATTAAGTGGTTCCTAAGATACATGGAAAATGTACCACAAGGTATTATAATTGGTGCAGAAAACCAATTGTAATCAATTTTTAAATATTGTCGCATTTGTCGGAAACTATTTCTTGTTTTATTCGTTTTGTTCATTTTTGTTTTGTTTTTATAAAATAAAAATAAAATCATCAATATTAAGATGTTAGTTAAGATACATGGAAAAAGTACCACAAGGTATTATAATTGGTGCAGAAATCCAATTATAATACATTTTTAAATATTGTATATAGTCGTTTTGTTGGTTTATTTATTGTTTTGATAAAATAAAATTATAAATTACTTAAGATTAATTTAACCCTTTCGAGTCTATTGGGACATATATAACCCATCTATTTGCATTGAGTTGTAGGTTATTATGTTTCTATTATTAATGTTTATGTCGGACAAATATATTCCAACAGAAAAGATCTGTATGTCAAAAAAACATTACAGGATTAATTAAATTAAACAACAGCAAAATAATTATAAATCCGCTTTGAAACGGTTAAGATACATGGAAAGAATAATGCACCAATGTATTATAATTGGTACAGAAAACCAATTACAATATAAAAATTTATTGTAATTGGTTGTAAAAATATTGTCGCAAATTATTTTATTCAAAAAATTACAATTACATATTTACTAACATTTAACCCTTATATTTATTTTACGAAAAACAAGGTAATTTTTTTGATTTAGTTGACGTTTTTAATCGAAAATTCAATAATTTTATTAAAAAGTTTTACTTTCGGGATATTGCACAACGGTACCACAAGGTATTAAAATAGGTACAGATAACAAAAACTGGAATTGCAAGCCATTTTACGAAAAAAAAAAAAAAAACGTAAATTACTACTATTATCAATTCATCAATTTTTCAACATTTTTTAAGGCAAATTAAGGCTTAAAATTTCTATATTATATCTAATAATAATAATACTAAAACATCTTTATCGTTATATTTATAAATAAATACTAATTATCCATCGACCCGTGGTCTTTCAGCCGGAAAGATTTTCGTAGCTTTTCGTATATTTTTAGGGTTCCGTATGTGTCAATTTCCGCCATGTTATACGTCAAAAAGTGCCCGAACTTTTTGAAGTATATTTAAATATATGCCCGAAACTTTCATATTCCCGCCTTTCAAGATTGGTGCATGCGCATGCGCTCCACTAACCGTAAAAAGGTATATCATATTTTATGTTGAATTATTTGTTGTACCACAAGGCAATGTAATTAGGATGGAATAATGTTTTATTGATAAAATAGAAGAAAAAAGGGTTGGTCAAATTGTACCTGTACGCACTGTTATTGTACATTTAATTAAGTCGTTTTAATTTATATTTTTTGATAAATTGATTGTTGGACCACAAAGTATTGTAGTTAGGTTGGAATATTGAGGTGAAATTTATGTTAATCATTTTTTTCAATTTTATTTCAAAAACCTTAAATTTAGATAATAAGATGGAATCACACACTCATTGTTCTCGATGTACCCCAAGGTATTATTATTGTAATAGCTTATATTTTGGGTACATTTACACTTTGCAAGCGATCAATTTATTGTTGTTTTCTCTAGTAGCATCGGACCTCGGTATTATTATTGGATATTTAATTAAGTGGTTTTAATTTAGACTGTTCGTTAAATTCATTGTGGTTCCGCTAGGCATTGTAATTGGGAAGGAATACTGAAGCAATAAATAAAATAAAATTCGTAAAAATTAAAAATGAAAGCATAAAATAAATTTTGTAAATCCTGTATTTCTCGTTAAGTTGAAACAGAACGAAATTTATGGTATAATAGAAAGTTTTATGTTGTTGAAATCAGAGATTAATTAACAAAAATTTTAATCCGAGATTTTTGTTTCCTTCTAAAAGAAAAAAAAACTCCGATTATAATTGAATCAAGACGAATAATAAAATCTATATTTATTGACTAGCTTTAATTAACCGTCCAATTAGTCGTAGATCCGAGATAAGATTCATCCGAGGATTTCAAAGTAATTAAAACAAACTAAAATACTGATTCAAGTTATCCGATATTTTATTTACCTCGAAAATAAAATAGTTTCTATAGGCCACAGAAAAAAAAAGGAAAAAATATTGGGTATAGTAGTCAAATCACGTGTTGTGGTGTCAGGTTGCTGAGGCGATTTCCGGTCCCGGAAGTTGTACAATGCACCATTCACCGTAGGAAACGACAGAGCCCGCTTTGCACTTTTGATAACACGTATGCGAGTGCATCTCGGTTTGTTTAAACTGATTTCGATCAAAAGAGATCTCGGTAGATTTTTGGGACGGAAAAAATTCGGCCTTGCTGTTTCTAACAAACAAACTACACCAACGCCGATTGTCTACCGACCTTAATATGAAAACCCCTCGCGTTTATTATTATATTTTATATGGAAGGGAAAAAAGACGGAGTACGATATTGTGGGAAACTATTTCTTAATTGTTTTATTCGCTTTGTTCATTTATTTATTGTTTTTATAAAATAAAAATAAAATCATCAATATTAAGAAGTTAGTTAAGATACATGAAAAATGTAACTCAAGGTATTAAAATTGGTGCAGAAAACCAATTGTAATAAATTTTTAAATATTGTCCCATTTCTTATTGTGGGCAACTATTTTCTTAATTGTTTTATTCGTTTTGTTCATTCATTTATTGTTTTTATAAAATAAAAATAAAATCATCAATATTAAGTGGTTCCTAAGATACATGGAAAATGTACCACAAGGTATTATAATTGGTGCAGAAAACCAATTGTAATCAATTTTTAAATATTGTCGCATTTGTCGGAAACTATTTCTTGTTTTATTCGTTTTGTTCATTTTTGTTTTGTTTTTATAAAATAAAAATAAAATCATCAATATTAAGATGTTAGTTAAGATACATGGAAAAAGTACCACAAGGTATTATAATTGGTGCAGAAATCCAATTATAATACATTTTTAAATATTGTATATAGTCGTTTTGTTGGTTTATTTATTGTTTTGATAAAATAAAATTATAAATTACTTAAGATTAATTTAACCCTTTCGAGTCTATTGGGACATATATAACCCATCTATTTGCATTGAGTTGTAGGTTATTATGTTTCTATTATTAATGTTTATGTCGGACAAATATATTCCAACAGAAAAGATCTGTATGTCAAAAAAACATTACAGGATTAATTAAATTAAACAACAGCAAAATAATTATAAATCCGCTTTGAAACGGTTAAGATACATGGAAAGAATAATGCACCAATGTATTATAATTGGTACAGAAAACCAATTACAATATAAAAATTTATTGTAATTGGTTGTAAAAATATTGTCGCAAATTATTTTATTCAAAAAATTACAATTACATATTTACTAACATTTAACCCTTATATTTATTTTACGAAAAACAAGGTAATTTTTTTGATTTAGTTGACGTTTTTAATCGAAAATTCAATAATTTTATTAAAAAGTTTTACTTTCGGGATATTGCACAACGGTACCACAAGGTATTAAAATAGGTACAGATAACAAAAACTGGAATTGCAAGCCATTTTACGAAAAAAAAAAAAAAAACGTAAATTACTACTATTATCAATTCATCAATTTTTCAACATTTTTTAAGGCAAATTAAGGCTTAAAATTTCTATATTATATCTAATAATAATAATACTAAAACATCTTTATCGTTATATTTATAAATAAATACTAATTATCCATCGACCCGTGGTCTTTCAGCCGGAAAGATTTTCGTAGCTTTTCGTATATTTTTAGGGTTCCGTACCGAAAACGGAATCCTTATAGGATCACTTTGTTGTCCGTCTGTCTGTCTGTCTGTCCGTCTGTCTGTCTGTCTGTCCGTCTGTCCGTCCGTCCGTCTGTCTGTCGGACAAGACCAGTTTTCTCAGGAACGCGTAGAGGTAACAAGTTGAAATTTATATCAAATACTCGGGTCTGCGGCCTCTTTCATCTTTGAAAAAGTCAAACTTGTAAGTCAACGCGCTAAAAAGATATGACCCGTTTATGTCGCATATTTTGCTATTTCACAAGGGAATCAAAACCTATAGGGTACTTCCCGTTGACCTAGAATCATGAAATTTGGCAAGAAGCGGCGTCTTACAGCACATGTAAAGGGAAAAATCTGAAAACCGTAAATATGTAGTTTAATTACAAGAAAAATGCGAGTTTAGTATTAGAAACATATGAAAATACACTAATGTGTTGCGTGGTATTGTCAGGCACCAGAAGCATATGGATTTCATACAGTTAGGTCCTCCTAAAGATACCTTACTTACAAGTTTGTACGGAACCCTCGGTGCGCGAGTCACAACTCGCACTTGGCCGGTTTTTATTGAGCATAAATTTAATCGAAAAATTGTATGAGAATGAGTGAGTCAGTCGTCGTTTCAGGATTCAAGAAGAGTTTTAGAGGGGTAATGTCTGTTTAGATTGAAGAATGTTTAGATGGACGTTTTAAGCAACGTTCGACAAGGATGTTGAACGCCGTGGGCTTGTTTCTCAGCTTTTTCCTAAGTCTGTCATGTCTATCAGCAAGTGGAGGGACCCGGGTTTGTCTATAGAGATGTTCGTTGGAGGGATTGTGGTGAGGGTTATTAGGATCTCTGAGTTTGGTGATGAGACGTAATACGATTCGCTCTGCGACCTCAAGGGTTCGTCTACATGAATTCTTGGTAGAGTTAATTACTTGTTCATAATCAACAATGGGGGGTGATGGTGGCTCAGATAGTTAAGCACTTGGCTCTCGGGTCAGACAGCGTGGGTTCGAATCCCACCCAGAACTAAAGCAGTTAAAATTAAAACTAATGGCTGCAACACATCACACTCAATTCCCCAATGGGGCTTAGGCAACCCTGGGGTGTCACTGCCTAATGGCTCGCGTACACCTACACCGTCATCGGCCGAAGTTTGCTCGAACGATAGGGCGATTGAATCAAACACTTGTAAAAGAATGAGAGCGCGTACACAAACACGACTGCAATCGTCCGCTGACGCCCGAAAACGGCCGATCATTACGATGATCCGAACTTGACTGCCAGCGTCTACAATGCAAATTTAGTGTATTTATAGTTAAATTTTGTTGTTATCTATCTAAACGATTATGGATATTGAAAAATTAATTAGTTGTGTTTATAATAGACCAACCCCGTGGGATAAACATTCAAAAAATTACAATAATCGATAGAATAGCACTTTTGGTAACACTGTTTGTTACACTGGTGGTAACACTGTTCCACTGTTGCAGTGTAAGCACATACACCTCCGAGTTACTCGTCCGGGTAGTTCTGTCCGCCATCGGCCGACAAAATCTGTTTTGGTGTACGCTTAGCATAACACGTTCTTTGGAAATTTGTCGTTCGGATTCGACGTTAAACCGCTAGGTCCCCCATATTCAATCTTAGTGCTGAGGTTGGATATGTGGCAGAGAAGAGGCCGGTGTCCAGCAATGGGACATAAAGGCTGGCTAATGATGATGAATCAACAATGGGACGACAGATAGATTTATAGATTTTCGACGCAGTCTTTGTGGAAATGCCCTGGTTGCCGCAAGTTAAGGCTCTAAAGCGTTTCCAGCTTTTAATTATCTGGGATTTAATATTTTAATATTTTTAATATTGTTAATATTATTGAATGAATTTGTGTTTAGAGTCAATTCTTAGGCCAAGATATTTTACGCTGTTGGAGGGCAGTACATCGGAGGAGCCTGTGTGGATGCGAGGTGAGTTTGGAGACATTTTGTGGTTTGGGATGAGGAGTTAGCATTTGGAAGGATTTGGTGATAATCTTCACTGGTTGAACCATGTGTGGGTGTTGTTGGTAAGATTTTGGAGCAGGTCGAAGGTAGATTTGAGGGAGTTGCTCTAGGAAATCAGTGCAGTGCCGTCAGCGTATTGTAGTATGTTGGATGAAAAGTCAATGTGGGATTTGTCTAGTATCTTAGATTTGTAAATATCATGACAGTATATATTGACAGTATAAAACGTAAAATGGAATACCTTGGACATATAATGCGTCATGAGAAGTATCGTGTCCTGCAATTCATCTTACAGGGCAAAATAGGCAGCAAAAGAGGACCGGGTAGACGAAGACATTCATGGTTGCATAATTTGCGTGAATGGTACGGACTCACTTCAGTAGAACTGTTTCGGAGTGCAGCGAACAAAGTTAAAATAGCCATGTTAATCCACAAAGGATAGGGCAACACAAGAAGAAGAAGAAGTATATATTGTATCGGAGAGGGGAAAGTGGAGAGCATTGAGGGAGACCTTGCAGAGAGCAAATTGCGGGAAATGAGATGGAGTTGATTTTCACCTTTGAGTATCTGTTAACGGAAACTTTTAATTATGTGGATTAGGTAGAGAGAGAGACATAGATTAGAGAGAGAGACATAGATTAGCGACATTTTGAACAAGGCAGGCATGCCAGACGCTGTAAATTGCTTTGTTAATATCCAAGAAGAGGGCTGCGGATTTCTTATTTTAGAGGTATGACGATTGTTGGTTAGGATGAACAAAGGATGGATAGTGGAATAGAAGGGCTTGAAACCGAATTGCTATTTGGGGATGTGGTCTGCAATGAAATTCAATAATCGGATTTAAGGATATATTCGAGGATTTTGCCCAAGGACAGGGAGGAGTGAGATCGGACGGTAACTGCTGGGAATGGATTTATTTTGACCTGGTTTGGGGATTGTTACAATTGTGGTCATTTTTCAGCAGCTTAGAACATTTCTAGAGGCAGAAGTTGAAAATGTTTGTTATAAAGGGTGGATGTCTTCGGAGAGTCCGAGTCCGAGGTATTTGGTAACTAAATCGGACCCGGGGGAGGTTATATGTAATTATTTTCGGATTTGATTTTATGAAAAATAAAATAATTTGTAGGTTACACCAATGAGGCAAAATATACCTCAAGGTATTATAATAGGAACTTTTTTTTTAATTGAATACTTTTTTATTGTCAAATGGACATAGTGCATAGGGCTTCACACGAGAACTATATTTTTCTCGTCTCGTCTCGTCTCGCCTCGTAAAAGCGAGACTAGAACGATGACATGTGGTCTCACTCTCGCGAGAGCGAGAACGTACGTGGTCTCGCTCTCGCGAGAGCAAAAGCGCATGTGGTCTCGTTCACGCGAGACACGAGAGTCTCGTTTCTGATCACGGTCATTCTTCTTCTTCAATCTTTGATTCTAATACGGGCAGCTGTAATATTTTCTTGCATAAATTTGAACTGCGGGCTCGGGCAAGTTACATTTCATTATATAACAATTAAAAGATTAGATTTCGTAATATGAAAAGGATGTCGTAGACAATTTCAAATTATGTTCGATTCTATTATTAATTTTAAATCACCAAAATATAAGGTTTACGGTTACGAGAGCGACAGCGAGACTGAGACGAGAGTAATTTTTTACACAACAAACGAGAGCGAGACGAGATTTTTGAAACTCTCGCCCTATCTCGTCTCATGTGAAGCCCTAATCGTGCATTGATTGTGCAAAAATGTTATCAAAAAGTTTTGCTTACCAGAAAATTTAACAAAAATGTAATTTAAAGTAATTTAACGTAAATGTACCACATGTAATATAATTTTATTCGTTTTGTTGAGTCACAGTTGATTGCTTTGATAAATTTACTTAATGTAAGTACATGGAAAAATGTTCCTCAAGGACCAGAAAATCAATTACAATAAATGTTTAAATACTGTCACATTTTGCAAATTATTGTATGCAACAAAATGCAATTACATATTTTGTGACATTTTAAATAAATTTGTTTTAGGCAAAATAAGGCAATTTGTATGATTTAAGAATGAAATATTACCAAAATCCGTGAATTATAAACATGTTTTTAAATAAAACTAGCTAGTTGACAATTGTTTACGTCGTGTTTTATATATGTTACGGTAAAAGTACGTAGTTTGGAATATGTACACATCTACCGGCATATGTACACATATACCTTCTTGGTTGCTAAATGTAAGTTCAACTAACATTTACCAACTATTTCCGGTAAATGTGTACACATATCTAATGATGTTGGCAAATGTAAAGGTTTACGTTGACACAATTAGCTGTACGATTCTACGTACTTATTGTTTTACGTTAACACAATAGGCTGTCAGACAAGATTTTCAACACCTAATATTTACTTTTTTGGGCGTGAAGGTGTCATAAATAATAGAATGTGTCATAAATTTCGATAACAAATAATATAAAGGAATTACAACAACAAAATAATAATAAGAAGAAATGTTTATTAAAAATTAACGTTTAAGAAAGGCTATCCAGCACTAGGTCTTTCCGCCCAATAATATAAATTATTTCAAATACATTTTAACCTTAACTCATTTTTGACAACTGTACACAAGCAGGTACACCAATATTTTATCATTTTTACGCCATCTAATAATATCCTATAGCTAAAACTGGATTGCGAATATATGATCTGTGTGCCGAAAACTATGTTGTTGCTGTTTGCTGTTTTCGAGAAAATTGAGAAAAACAGAAAAATCACATTCTTTTCGACCGAAATGATGAAAAATTTTCTTTGACGAATTTTTTGGAAAATTTTCTCGTGAACTTTTGCAGGTTGCCCGAAGGAAATCGATTAGTTAGTTTAAGTCAAATAATAAAACACTTTTTTATTTAGCAAAATACATGTCAATATATACAAATAAATGCTAAATAATGACGTAACTGGTCATGAAGTTCGTAAAACTGTCACTTTTGGCGCTAGTGCTGTTGCGCTTGGAGCGAATATCGAATAATAATTGATGTTTTTAATTAAAAATTATGTATTTAATTAATTAATAACTTTATTTATTATCTTCATCAAACAATAAATATTATTTTCTAAGCAAACATTGCAAAAATAATGACGCAAAAGAATTTTCGGATTTACCCACAAAATGATATAAACAATCTAATAATAAAACATTGATGTTGAAAAAGCGACAAGTAACTAGTCGTTGCCAGTCGACAACAACATACAGCAAAGTTGAAAATTACTGTACTTGTATTTAAAAAAAATGTTGCCAAAATGCAACACGGTTAAAAATTGGTTTTAAAAAGGTAATTTGACAATTGTCAGCAATTTAATGAAACTAGATATACTGTAAAATAAATATTTGTTGCCAGTCGACTACACTATTAAAATAAAATTTATTTTGCATGTACTTTAGTCCTTGCCAGTCGGCAATAACATACAGCAAATACGAAAATAACTGTACTTGTACTTTAAATAAATTTGTTGCCAAGATGCAACACGGTTTACATCTGTATTAAAAGAGAATATTTTGCAACTAGGGCGGTAGGTTGTCAATTGGACACGAGAGCGAAATTGGGCGCACGAACGAAGTAATTGCGCACATTCGCACGAGAGGGCAATTGACAATACCGCTCGTCTTGCAAACAATATTTTTTATTACTCATGTGACGGGAAGTCTCTTACAAGTTTGGGATCCAGGGGCCATAAAAAAAAATAGAATAAAAAACGAAGAATTTGCTTTTTCTGTTGTCTCCGGTGGTGTGGATTCGTCATAAGAACTCTCATCAGTCTCCGGTATCACCGTAGAATTTACATTCATTTTAAAACGTTTTCTTTAATTTCTATTTTTATTTTGTAATGAAAAAAAATCACGTCACTTTTTTAATATGAGGATGAATATTTGCGTACGTTACTTAAGTTATTTGGTAATACAACCAAAAAAGGGCATTTGTCGCATTAAAAAACGTGCGGCATGACAGTACTTTTAACGTATAATTAATAAAAAGGCAATTTGTCAACAATTTAATGAAACTTGAAATATTCCAGTCGACTACATATCTAAGTTATGTGGTAATACAACCAAAAATGGCATTTGTCGCATTAAAAAACGTGCGCCAAGATAGTACTTTTAACGTATAATTAATAAAAAGGTAATTTGTCAACAATTTAATGAAACTAGAAATATTGCAGTCGACTACTCTATTAAAATATGCCAAATTTATTTTGCATTAAACGAGAAATAATTTTGTTGCCAAATCGCAACATGGAGTCTTTTACGTCGCAAATGTACAACGCAAAATAAAACATTTACTTTTAATAATTAGTTTAAATTAACAATAAATTTGTTGCCAAATCGCAACATTATGCATATAAACCGTTCGAATTAGATTAATTAAAAATGTTTTAATTGATTGTATTTTAAAATAAATTTTGCTTCTGCATGTTGTTTTACGATGTTTTTTTATGGTGAGATTATGTGATTTAACCCTTCACTGAAATACGGCTTTTTTATCAGTTGTTTTAAGTTTATGATTTGTTGCCAGTTGACTACATTACAATATAGAAAATAAAAATAAAAATAGGTGGTTTAAACAAATAATAAATTGTGGCCAAATGGCAACAACTTATATATTAACAAAGTTTAACAGTCGCGATTTGCCTATTTATGTTACTCGATTATGTTTGATAGACCTTGTTACGATTATTTAAGCGCATGCGCGTCCGCAATGTGTAAAAGGCAGGAATATGAAAGTTTCGGGCACATTTTGTTATTTTTACTGGTTATACGTAAAAAAATTTCGGGCACTTTTTTAACGTACATGGCGAAAATTGTCCCATGCGCACAAATAAATTCAACTATGAAAAGGTCTATTGAGACATTAGATTGATATAAAAAGTGACATTGAGATAGAAAAAATGGGACACTGATTTTAAATTTGGGAGATTTCGGCTAAGTTATACTACAAATTTATATAAATATAGGATCAATGGAATATTTTTTTGAGAAACAGGGCATGATTTGTTTGTAGAAAAACGGGACAACTTTGAAGAATTGGGACAGCTCCAGAGGTATTAATCCTTGGAAATATGAATAAAGCGTGATTTGCTAGGCAAGAAAACGGGACAAAACTGATAATAATGGGACAACTGCCAACAAAAAAAACCGGCATGTCTAGACATCTTGTTTATACGTACATGTTTACATCTTGCTGTGAAAAGTGAGTTGATATCCAGAATTTGTTTTCAAGAATTTGTCCCGGAATTCTTAAAAATCGGAATATCAACTCACTTTTTTTTTCTAAAATTTTAAGATATAAATTCTTTAAGATATAATAACTTTAAGTGGATAGCCATCTGCGGACGCGTTTCCAAATTTATCTCTCATCAGTGCAGCTCTGCTTTTATGAATAATAATTTGTAAACCACTAACTTGAAACCCATGTGGATGATGAAAAAGTTTACAACTTAATCTTCAGATAAATATTACTTATAAATAATTTTTACTGCTGAATTTTAATTGAAATTAATTGATTCGGTGACGTTCGGTGATATTTTTAATTTGACATTCTAAATCTAACCTCACTTTTTTTTCTAAAATTTTACCAAAGTGAAATCTGAAAAATTAAAAATAAAAAACTCATGGGAAAAACCAACTTGTTTCAAGTCTAAAACATAATTTTTCTTGAATGCCTTCTTAACATTTTTTTCTATAAGAAATGACTTGAATTGTGTTTCAAACAAAAAATAACGAGTCCCAAATTGGATGGAACTTCACACGACTTCAACAGATTACCTCAAATTAGTTTCCCGCAACCGAAACCCCACAAGAAAATATCAAACAATTAATTCCACAATTCCAACCTTTTTGCACCGATAAAACCTTAATTAACCCATTCGAACGTCACCGAATCAATTAATTTCAATTAAAATTCAGCAGTAAAAATTATTTATAAGTAATATTTATCTGAAGATTAAGTTGTAAACTTTTTAATAACAATGTGTATTCAAAAAAAATCCCATGTAGAGGCCATCGGGAGCGGAAACCACAAAGCAAACCCGATAAGAACCTAATGATGTGGTTGTTGTTATAATTAACTATGACAAAATGAATTTCGGTGGCTTAAAATATTAAAACAAGTCTCGATAACGTTTTCTCTTTTATTAATTTCACTCGAATAAAATATCCGTCTTAATTAGCATCCGGAACGTCTAAAAAAAAAAAGATTTTGGAGATAAATCTGTCCAAGTTTGTTTTTGTTGGTGCTGAGACGTAGATTTAGAAATGTGGAATGAAATATATACATTATAAAAAAACGCTGCCCTTCTCTGATAAGTTTAATTACATCTGTGGCTAAGTGATAACAATATGTTATCAGTTATCGCGTTTTACACTCGTGTAAAACATAATGGCTTTGTGTTAAATACAGATAACTAAATTGAAATGAATTAGTAATTTGTTTTGCATGTGGGAACATAAATAAATTATATAAATAATTAATACTTCGTTTAAATAAGATTGATGTAACTTACTTTAAAAAAAGGACACTGCGTGTTTTTGTGACGAATTGAAGGGGAATATTTGTGGGTTTTCCGTCTAATAATGGAATTATTGTTTAATAAAAACGTGGAGTAGGAAAATTGTCTCGGAAGAAATGGGCACTAAAAGCTTTTAAAACTGCGCGCTGAAATGAAATTAGACTCCGCATTCAGCGAACTTTATTTATACCGCTATATCGTCCCCGCTTAATTCGATTAATTAGCAAATAATACGGAAAAAAGTTTCAAATCAACTTTTGCGGACAAAAGGCAATGATATTGTAAAATGTCGGTAGAAATGATTCGACAAACCTAGCCTCCTCACTTTATTCATATTTCCAACGATTAATAAATACCTCTGCAGCTGTCCCAATAATTCAAAGTTGTCCCGTTTTTCCAGAAACAAATCATGCTGTGCTTCTCAAAAAGTATTCCGTTGATCCTCTCATCTGGTTCCGTAAAATAATTTTTTCAAATTTCAATTTTTATACCAATTATAGTACCTTGAGGAACCATCACAAAGCCCATTTTGTAATGAATTCGTTTTAATGAAGACTGTAAGAAATTAAATTAAAACTTTTATGGTTGCTTTATAGATCATGGTTTAGTTCCTATTACAATGCCTTGAGGTATTTTATTTTAATATCATTATTTTTTAGCAGTTTTTGAATAATTTTTTAATGCTCGAAATCGTGTCAATAGACAAATTTGGCAAATTTAACATTCTCTGACAAGTTGTGAAAAGAACGAAGTTTCGTTCCAAACTCAAATCTGTATAAAATTTACACCAAAAGTCCAAACTGTGCCGTTTAAGATCATTGACCAAATTTTGGAAGTGTCTCAAATCTCTCTGAAATTTGATATTTTTATGTTTACTTTATCAATCACAGCTTAGTTCCTATTATAATGCCTTGAGGTGCTGGCGTGTTCAAAATCGTAAAAATTCGTTCAAAATGAAGTTTTGAAAAGAATAAAGTTTCGTCTTATCCGTTTTAGTTCTAGGGATTTTAAAAAATCCGTGCCGGATTGTGCCATGCAGCGCGACAGCGCGCTTCGTTCATTTATCTGAGAGTAATGGCGATCGACGTAAGCGCTGCACATTTCACCACAGTCGCGAATAGTGCGATCGCGCTATGTGGCGCTAAACCGGTTGAACTCAATCTGTATAAATTTATGAAATTGTAATTCGATATCAATTATAGAACCTTTAGGAATCACCGCAGTCTATTTTTTAGTGAAGTTAGATTAATATTGCTATTTTGTTGCTATTTCTGAATAATTTTTTATCTTGCTGCAAGAAATAAATTGCGAAATTATAATTTTTATACCAATTATAGTACCTTGAGGAACCACAGCAAGGCCCAGGTCTTAATTAATTTGGTTTTAATGAAGTTTTTTAAGACTGTAAGAAACTTAATTGAAACTTTTCTGTTTGCTTTATCGATCACGGCTTAGTTCCTATTATAATGCCTTGAAGTACTTTAACTTAATATGAAATATGTGAAAATTCGTCCAAAATCAAGTTTTGAAGAGAACAAACTCGTCTTATCTGTTTTACTTTCAGGGATTTTAAAAAATCCGTGTCGGATTGTGCCATGCAGCGCGATAGCGCTTCGTTCATTTATCTGAGAGTAATAAAGAACGTACGTCGCTGCACATTTCATCACAGTACGCGAATAGTGCGATCGCGCTAAAACGGTTGAACTCAAATCTGAATAAACTTTGCACAAAGTGTACTGTTTTAGATCATTGATCAAATTTTGAAATTAAAAATGTTCAAACATTGCATACCTTTTTAAAATTCTCAAACTCATTCTCAAACAAATATCTGACTTGGAATATTTTTAAAAGCCGTTCAATGTAACACTTTCGCAAGAATATCTCAGACTTAGAATATTTTTAAAATCCGTTCAATGTAACGCTTTCTCAGACAAATCTTAGACTTAGATAAACAAATTTTAATTTCTTTGAATTTTCTTTTAAAAGTTTTGCAAAAAAAAAACAAAGATTGGTCCTAAACTCAAATCTGTATAAAATTTGCACCAAAACTGTACTGTTTTACTTCATTGACCAAATTTTGCAATAGGGAATATGCACGAAATTTAAATTCGGTTCAAATATTTTGTTTCCGAATCTTTATTGACCGGACATTTGAAGTAAATCGAAGTAAATTGAAGTGTAATTCATATATTTTTGAATACTAAAAATTAATAATACAAATTAAGCGAGGGAAATTCTAATTTATAAAACGCAACACCATTGGTTAAAACGAAAGTGACGGAACACACCATATGAACAAGTCCGTATTTTTTACATTTGTATGTCATTGCAGTCTTTTGGTTGGAAAAAAAAAACGTCAAAAACGTCAAGTTAAAAATGAAAACAGCTGTCAGTGGTAATTGACGTCATTAACAGACCGCGCAAAAATGGCGACGTTTAAACAGCTCAAAATTTTTCTCAATTATAAATATTTTTTTAAACTTAATTACAGCATTTTTAAGCAGTATTTATATATTTTATAATGTTATAACGGTGTAAACAGTGAATTAAAGATATTAAAAAAAAACATGCATATTCCCTATTGTCTAAAATCCATCATAAATGTACAATTTTTGAAAAATCGCAGAAAAAGTTTGTAAATATTAACCAATTTGCTTCACAATATTTAACAAAACTTGCTAAATCTCTACTGAAATTTGCAAGAAAAACATTCAAAAACACTGCAAACATTTTTAACTCGTTCAATGTAACTCTTTCTCAGACAAATCTTAGACGTAGATAAACATCTAAACAGCCCAATTTTAATTCCTTTCAATTTCTCGCACGACAATCGCTTTGTAATCTTGATGCGTCCCCAACCCTCCTCAACAACTTCTCCACGCACGTGAATGGCTCTCCCTGTTATATAACTGGCATTACCCGAAGTGGTAAATATCGCGCACGTGTTCGTTATGTAACACCACTTGGAGCTACTTCCTCTACATTGATAGGGTCGCGCGGTGGGCAGATCCGCGATGGGTATTGTACCTTCTACTCGGAGCCGATCAAGTTACTTAATAGCGCACGTGAACCCAAGAATCCTAGGTAGATTATGTGGACATTGTATTGGTTTACTTATGCCGGTACCGGATATGGGAGGGAACCATAAGTACCATCAAATGGAAATAAAACTTGTGTAAAAGATAATGGAGATGCGTTTTTTTTGCGAAACTTGTTGGACTTGTTTAGGGTATGGGAAAAAGTAACGAACAAATTTGTTTTGGGTAAATTTGTCTAGTTTAAATGATTGCACGAGCTAAATATATTAAAGTGAATTAAATGCTAATCCATAAACATTAAACTAATTGCGATGGGGATCTTAATGTATTCTAATCAAAACTAAAATTATTTAATTATTCAAATTGTATTTCCAACCCGTCTTATAATATGCTGCTTTAAATATATGCAACAATTTGAAACGGTTAATTGCGATGATTTATAAATAAATATCGGTATTAAATATATTTATGCAAAATTGTGTTTTGATTTATTTTCAGAAAATTGCAAAACGGCGCGTGCTTGTAAAATTCCTTGTAAATTTTGCATCAGTTTATTATAAATTAGTTTCTGCTCGTTTAGCTAACGATGCATTCAGGATGTGATAAATTTTGAAAAGTTTTAATGGATTTTGGAAAAAATTACTTGAACTGTTCGACAAAATTCTCAAAATTTGAATTAATTGAAAAAAACAAAACAAAAATTTCGATTCAATATAATGAATTTGTTATAAATTAGTTTCTTATTTAGATAAAATAAATATGTAACAGTTAATTGCGATGACGTAAAAAGTTTTTTAAAATTTCTTTATCTACGACCACTATTGTAAATGCCCATTATTGTACAGTTCGTGGACTATGTAAATACATCATAACACACACGTATGTAACAGTCCGCGATTAATGATAAGTTATGATTGATAACACACACGTGCGTTTGGTTTACGATTCGTTGATTTACTGAGAGCTGCTACTACGTGCTCATATGTTCAGCGCCCCCCGTGCCACAATTTAAACTAATGGAAATTAACTTTACGTACATTGGGTTGCCTATATCTATGAGCACTCTTATTCCAGTTTAACCATAAATAATGTCGAATAACAGTTATATATGAAAATACAACTCGTTTATTATAATTTTAAATAATGTACCTAATAAGAAATAAATTTGTTACATCAGATAAAGTGATAAAGGTCGTTAGATAAAGTATAGTACATAACTCGAGTTGTAAGGAAGTTACTCACGGAATTACTCACGGAATTAAGTACTCGCGGAATTACTCACTCACCGCTACGCGGGTCGTGCGTAACTTACGTGCGTTTCTTAGAACTTTCGTTATGTTTCGTTATGGTCTTTGTGAAGTGAATTAATAAATTTGGAATTTTTTAAATCAAGGTTAGATTAAAATGTTTGTTTAAATTTAAAAATTCAACAAGCAAATCTTCAATGCTCATATAAGTAAAAGAACTAATAAATATTAAATTCATGCAAAATTAAAATTTTTAATTTAATTTCAATTTAATAAAAACAAACAACAATAATCTTTATTGTCACCAACAGTAAGTAACACCATCGACCATAAGGTATTTTTCCAAGGAGTACAATGCGTTTATGTCAGACATAATTTGAAAACAAAAATATGGGGTGATTAGTCGTCATATTCGTCATGATCATCATATAGTGTTTCGTATACAGTCTTTGAAGGATGTCTGTGAGTGTGTCTTAGCTCTCGTTTTATACAAAGTGAGTCAATGATCCGATGAGTGTCTGTGGCTTTAAATCTGGTTAATAATTGAATATTGTTTAATAGTTGAATATAGTCTTAACAAGACTTAATATTATAGAGCTACGCAGATGTTGAATATATTTATCTATTCAAGCTATTTTTCGTCTTTAATAAGTTTGTATGATTGTATCTATAATTAGTATGGTTTCACCAATATTCAATAATCATTAAAATCAATAACCGCACTAAGAGTTCATGTCTTTCTACACAAATGTCAAATCAAAACGTAACTTCGCCAGTCATGCACGAGGTGTTCAAGGTAATATAAGTGTATTCCAATTTACAACTCAAAAAAGTTTCTGATCTCGTCTTCAATCTTTGACTCTGACACGGGCAGCCGTAACATCTTCTTCATAAATTTCAACTGCTCGTTTTGGGCTCGGACAAGTTCGGGTTGCTCGGGTTCAAATTTATGAAGAAAATGTTGCTGCTGCCCAAAACGAGATTAGAAACCTCCTCGGTAGTGTAGTAGACAACATACCCACCTCGATTCCTCGCCGAAGAGGCATTTTTAACCAGTGCGGCACTAACCATCCGGGCTGTCCACCCTGAGGAAATGCGAAATACGCGATAGCGGGGTGGCTCTTACCATAAAGCCACAATTAAAAAAAAAGAGTTGGTAATGAGAGATCAATGTAATTATTTATAGAAATTTGCTTAAATTATAAACTCAAAAAACATAAAAAATTACTAACTTGTCCCCCAGTATTCATTCCTAAATAAACAAATTTTAAAACTTATTGTATTTTGAATGAAAAAATTCTTTTGTGGTTTTATTTGGTGGTAAACATTCCAATAAACCTTTTGTGGATTTATTGCCTTGAAATTTCCTAGAAAAACCCAAATAGTATTGTCTTTATCTACTAGATAACAGAAGCAAAAAAAACATAAATATAAAATGGGTCTTATATCTATAAAATTTCCAAAAATGTTGAATCATTTCATCCAGCTAGTCTACTAAAACTAAATTCGAGATTATATTTAAGACTTTAATTGGCATTTATTATTTTACTACAATTCTACAATCTAATTAACTACAAGCATATTGGGACATTAAATTTACATACGGACATTATATACTACACACTCGTACACCTTTCAATATAAGAGTTGTAAAATAATAAATGCCAATATATAATATAATGTCTTATAAGTAGCGTAGAGTGTTGGAGGCCGGAGGGGGGTGGGAGGTGTCATGGCCCCGTGTGGCTTATGAAAAAGGGCGGTAAGCGCCGCAATTTGTTTTAATACAAAATTAGAAAAACTTTTTTCAAATCTCGTCCGCGCTGAGTACGTTTGATATAATACAATTACTGGTAAAATAATATTTGGCGTCATGTGGCCACAGGGAAGATGACATCAGTGCCAACAGAGGAAACTTTTTGAAATTGGTTCATCGTGTGTGCACGTGTGTGCATCGTATAGTTCGTGTCCAAAAAGTAATAGCTCGTGTCCAAGTATCAGCCATGTACGATCCCGTTTTAAGAGAGCATTTAGAAAGACTAAAAAGGTCATAAAATTTCTCTTACTTATATTCAAAACGGGTTCATTGAAATTTTAGGAAATAAAATTCGCCAAGAATTTATGCCTCGTGTCCAAAAAGTAATAGCTCGTGTCCAAGTATTATTCCATGATTTTTGACAGCACCTAGGATATTTCCCACAAAGATCAAGTACTACGATATGTGATGATTGAAAACCAGGATGTTCGAGTAGAGGAATGTTTTAGAGATATCATTGAAACGAAAAGAAAAACTGCGGAAGGTATTAGTGCCTGAACTCGAAGCTGATGAGCTCGAGATTATGAACTGTATAACAAGCTTACGATAAAGCTGCGTTGATGGCTTAATGGCACACAGGTGTACAACAGCGAATAATGGATATCAATCCTAATGCCGAATTTGTCCCCTGCTCGAACCGGTCACCAAACCTAGTTTGCCTACATTCAGCTTCAGTGGAGGTAAATTCGGTGACTTTCTTTGGTAAGCTAGAACGCTGCTACGCTTTTTTGCTATATCAACGCATCGGTGGGAATTTATTGCAGCCACAGGAAAAAGTTTGAAGAGGGTTCAGTGCACACGTTAGAGCGCTAGAGGCAATGGTATAAGTTAATTTCAGTGCACACGTTAGAGCGCTAGAGGCAATGGTATAAGTTAATTTCATTACAAAGATCATTATAAACTGCACTTAGAATAAAAATAATAATAAAGTAAATAAATAATAAAGTAAATAAATAATAATACAAAGAAACTTTAACTGCACCAGAAAATCTGACAGAAATGGAAATGGAAATAATTATCAACATGATAAAAATTTACTTGCCTCAGATACTTTCAATTATTATTCGTATAATAATTGCTTGTTAAAAAGCATATTTTCGGAAGCTAGAAAACATGCATATGTACACCCAATTGCCAAAAACGCACGTCCTAATTTAATTACCGATCTAAAGCCCATTTCAATTTAAGCAACCATTTCCAAAATACTTGAAAAAATTGTGGACTTGCAAGTTTCTAGAAGGAAATAAAATGTTTCCGTAGACTAAATCCGGTTTTAGAAAAGAGCATATCTCCACTACATTACTAATGGACGTAGTGGATGAAATAGCAAGGGCGCTTGATAGCCACAATGTAACTATACTAGTACTTTTGTACTTCAGTAAAGCCTTTGATACGGTCAATCATCGTATGCTTCTTGGTATTCTACACTATATAGAAATGTCCAAAAACACTGTTTTTTTTGCTAGTTTCTTGCGGGGCTGAAGCCAAAGAGTTTACTTTACAAAATGATATCTCTGAAAGTATAGTTGTAAATGGTGGTGTGCCGCAGTGTTCTGTGTTGGGACCATTACTGTTTACACCATGCGCTATAAATATCGGAGCATCAATAAAGAATGGTTATAATCAGCATGCTGATGACCCCCCAGTTAATATATACTTTCCCTTCTAATAAGCTTGAACTCGCTGAACGATTTAAAGATGACGACCTGAAAAGTATAGCTAATTTCACCACTGGATATTCCCTTACGATCAAACGGAGAAAGACTAAAATCATGGTATTTGCCCCAAAAAGGTTGCTATTAAGAAAAACTGACAATTATCATGCATGATCAGCGCCAGCGAAAGCGAAAGAACGAGAGGTCTTAGTAAAAATAAAGACAAGGAAGCTGGAATAGCTTGGCCATATAATAAGGAACAGTCAACGGTACAATCTATTGCAACTTATACTACAAGGAAGAATAGATGGAAGAAGAGGGCCAGGAAGAAGGAGTATATCGTGGCTAAAAAAGCCTTCGAATCTGCTTCAACACAACAACAACAAATCTCTTCAGGACTGCAACAAAGTCCAAATTTCCATGATGATCGCCAACATTCGAAGCGGATAGGCACCAGAAGAGGATCAGCGCCTGAACATAACAAATGTATCAAAAAATCTCGGATTATTGATTGATGACAGATTAAAATGTTCATCACATGTATCGACACTTTTAAAGCGTGTTTATTTAAAATTGAAAGTGTTGCATTCCTGTAGGCATATCCTATCTTCAAATTTAAAAAGAAACCTAGTGACTGCCTATATGTTGCCAATGCTTAGTAATCCTGAATCGGTGTATACTGGTCTCCTTAATAAGCCAGAACACAACGAGCACAAAATAGGTGTATCAGATTTGTACATGGCCTAAGACCTCGCCAAAAAATATCCACGGAAATTCGATGCAAATGGGTTAATATAAAAAAATGTCATTTATAACCAAAGGTATATTACCAAGTATAACAAAATAACCTACAGAATAGATGATCATAAATCAATATTTGTGATAAGGGGTTGTAGCTGACTCCACCTATACTCCGCTGACTCCACTCCTACCATACTCAAAAATTTAAACGGACGGACGGACGCAGGAAGTTTATTAGTCGCGATAAAATCATTTTTGTTTTTGTTACTTAGGCCTCTGGCAACCGATACTGCGTGAAGTCAATGATGCTCAAAATATTTACAAACTGGTGGACTAAACATCATCAGTGTGTTCAACAAAAAGCGCATTACAGACCGCATTGAAGGAAACCAGAACCTTTAAGAAAAAGCTTTAAGAAAAGTTTATGTGAAGAACTAGGAATTTCTTTTGAAAAAAAAAACCCCAAGACGAATTAGGAGGTGGTATATATGTGGCGACGGAAGTAGAGATGTTCGGTTATCATATGAAGGCGAACATGTGACGAACAACGTTTTCTTCCACGGACAGAGAACTGCTGAAATTCCAGAAAGTTTTCAACATTCGCAGAATCTGCCGCAAATATACGCCTTTTTAAGACCGGCAGTGATATTGGGCGTCGATTGAACCTAGATTAAACTCCTCAAGACATAAATAGAGAAGAGTTCAAACTTGAGCGAGCTTTCCTAGCTGCAACAGACCCAGATTTAAAAAAAAGATCTCGTTAAGTCAGGCTCACTGGGTTTATTAAAATATATTATTGAGTCTAAACTTGAAGATGGATTACCAAACATTGTCATAATGTTGAGAATATTCTCAACTGCCGTTAGTATTGCCAGTTGCGAGAGAAGCTAACCTAAGATTAATTAAAGCTATAAGGCTAATATAAGCCAGTTGCGAAAAAGGTAAAGTAAGATTAATTAAAACTATCTAAGATCGACTATGTCCATGTTGAGACTATCAAACTTGGCTATAATGGCAATCGAATATGACGTACATATTGGCATTGATAATTGCGGAAAAGATTTTGTTTTGAAAAAAACACGAAGAGTACATTTTTAGATAATTAAAGAATTTAAAGGTATTTGACTTTTTACCAGATTTCTTGACTAATGATGAAACTAGGGGGCGGAGAATTTCCGGACGGCCCCGGGCGGCGAAAACACAGGCTACACGCTCTCATATATAAAAAAATTTGCGACTAATAATAACAAAAACAATATTTATTGAATATAAATGAAACAAAGCGCTACCAACCTCGAGACGTCCTTCTGGCAGAATTCACGATTATTTCAATAATAATAATAATTTTAATTTTACATATGTTTTACACAATTTTATACTAATAAGCTCCTTTTAATCCCCGACACAAAAAATGTGTGTTATAACTTTGACGTGTCTGTGTGTCAGTCTGTCCGTCTGTCCGTATATGTGGCTGTTTATGGGATCGTAGCTCGTAAACGAATGGACGGATTTTGATGCGGTTTCTTTTTGTTTGAAAGCTGATGTGATCGAGGAGGTTATTATCTATAATTTATGAAGATATGTTCATGCGTTTGATAACCATCAGCTCATTCCCTACTTGACAAAATTAATCTGCAACCAATTTGACACAAATGTTTGTCTTGGTCCGTATATCCATACTTGTGTTTGAAAGCTGACGTAATCGAGAAGGTTCCTAGCTATAATTTATGAAGATCTGTTCGGGCATTTGATGATCATCAGCTCATTTCCTACTTGACAAAACTTAATCTTTTTTTTGTAAACAATCCCCACCAATAACGAAATTTCCAACAGGTAACGTTAATCATTATAAACAACATTGAAGAGGACGCCAAACAAATATTAAAAGTTCATAATTGGAAAACAACAGCTAGGCAACGATACGACTGGAGGCAGAAAATACGGGAGGCCCAGGTCCAATTGGGACTGTAGCGCCACGAAGGAGAAGAACGTTAATCATTTAAAATGAGATGTCATGGTTTGAATCAAATTAATAATAGAATTGAAAATAGGAGATTATCATTACGATATCTTCAAATCTGCCAGTAGCTGCAATTACACTGATATCTTCTGTTACTCTTTGGCACACTTTTCTCAAGATGCGTTATGTGAGCCGTTCGGTACGTCAAAGCAAGTAACGGGAACGGTCAAGACCAACTTTTGTCAGGCTGAAAGCCAACAGATATTATGAAAGAGTAAAGGAAATTAAGTTAGAATTTGTGTAATTACTACCTTAGAGTCCAAGATAAGGAAATGTCGTCGGCTCCTCATCCAACGGGAACTCTTATCTGAAGGCAAACTGACAGGCCGTTTTCAGCCCCTGACAAAAGTAGGTCTTGACCGTTCCCGTTACTTGCTTTGACGTGGCGAACGCCTCACACAAAGCATCTTGAACAAAGTGTGCCAAAGAGTAACAGAAGATATCAGTGTAATTCCAGCTACTGACAGTTTTGAAGAGATCGTAATGATAATCTCCTACTTTCAATTCTATTAATCATTTATTTACAAACAAATTATTAAAGAGAAGAAAATAGTTCGAATAATAAAATTAAAAATTTTAAGTAACCCCCGACACAAAAACCCTTTAAAAAGGAAAAAAAAAATTCCGAACAATTCGCTGAAAATAAACTGAACCGTCAACTTGCCCGTTCTCTTTGACGCATACCCTATCGAAACTCTGCAGGAGCTTAGTAGACCTTGTAAGATAGATTGATACATCTAAGTTCATACGTACAATTTGAAGTCTAGTAGGTATTTTCTATTCGCTATACCTATGTAGGTATAATTAATTATACTTCTTCACATAGCGGTCCCCCGACGCGACGACGCTCATCATAAAAATATTAATGGGTACTTTCAATGAAGTTAAAAGGGCAAGAGACAAACTTTTTTTTTACTTTTTAGAGGCGTTTTTGTATAGGGAGTTACTTAAAACTTTTAATTTTATTTTGTTAAATGAATTTAAATATTATTACTAATAAAAACCTTGATTTATTTGCTTAATAAAATACTCCGAATAAATTGATTAATCTTTTCTTATCTTTGATAAAAACATCATAATAACAAAAACAAACGGTTTTTCACAAAGCGTTTCCTTCCTTTATAAACAATCTATTTGCAACAAACACTAAAAAGAAATCCCCAACAACAAAAAAAAAACTTTCCTTGTACTCATCAACAAAACCGTCCATAAGGTTTTGTTAATAATCATAAGAATATTTTAATATTTCCTTTATGCATTTATAATTTCCTACAAACATTTTCGGCGCTATTTAACTACACAAAAAATAATTTCTAACGGAAATATTTCTTCCGCAAATGCCAAGGAAACAATCAAAGTTTAAAAGGAAGCTGACCGCTAATTCCTCCCGCTTTTTTAACCTTTGGGCAATTTGTTGAAGACAGGAAATATTAAAAATTCACAAACCGACATTATAAACGCATTCTCTGCATGTTTCCGAGATTTCTATAAATATACAAAATAAATCAGTTTCGAACCCCCGCTCGAACGTTATTTATTATTGAAATGCTTTAGCCGTCGCTAATTATTTAATTATAACTCGATTTGAATTATTACATCCAGGATGAATTTATTAAAAAAGACATCGTAGTAAGCCTGCCCATACATAGCTTAATATATTGTCCAGACAACTGCATTTCATAATTAAGTTTAAGTTTTTATTTTGGTTTATTTCTATATTTCGCGTCCTGTTTGATTATACATTTAGCATTTCTTTTGTATCGCGAGTTCGTCGCGAAGGAAATTGTCTTGTCGCTTCCTTTAATTATGAAGAATTTATAAGTTCCATGGACCTACCTGCACTGACTAATTGGCATAGAAATGGTTTTAATCAATTCCAATCGGTTTCGCAAGATACACACCTGCAACTATTTTAATTTTCATGGAAATTCTTCAGATGTTTCCTACGATGAAATTCAATAATCTTGACTCTGTAACTAATTGACCATATCGATGATTTTATCTTTAATTTATTAGAAATAACGTCTGAACTTGTTTTAATAATGATTTTAAGGAAATACATTTTCTGGCATTTTCAGAAGATATCACGATGTCATAACTTTCCAACGGCTCGCCGCAGAGGCTTCTAGTTTTCACAAATCGATTCAGCATTCCAAAATTAGTTGGAAAACATATATTATATCTTAGGAAGGTTTCAATTAAAAAATCCTACTCAACCAGCCATCGATCTGCTGGAGGACGGTTACATTTTAATTCATTTCTCAGATAATTTTCAACCAATTTCCATAAATTTGGTCTCGAAAGATGCGTAAGGAATTATTCGGCTAAATTATTCTGCAGGCAAAACTTACAATGAATCAGAGGAAATGACTAAAAACTGAATATTTGAACGAATTAAACTGGAAAATCGTGTTCAGCAATTCCATTTCCTTCAATTTTTCAATTTCAATTTTCGAAAAAAATGTCAAGAAAATCCATCATTTTGATCAGAAAAAAGTGCGTTTTCGGTTTTTTTCAAACCTTTGTGAAACCACAAATCCCAGCAAAATCACTTTCGGCACACTGAAACCAGACAACAAGACGACGTGTAAATTGTTTGGAAGATTCAATTTTTTAGTGCGAAATTCTGAATTTAAATTTTTCAGAATTTCGTCTTCGCAAGTCTATATCTCGACAACGATTGCATATAATTTAAAACGGATTGCGGCATCCTTTTCTGGAGGTCATGTCCCTACGGATGCATTTAGATTTTCTTAAAAATATTAAATAGTTTCCCAGTTCTGTGCTCGGTCTCCCAAATTTCGCGAAATTTCGCTCGATTTTGCCAATTATATCAAGTCATATCTCGCGAACGGAAGTGACTACCAAAATTCAATTTGTATATTTACAACCAGCAGGAAAAACACTTTCAAACACACTTTGGAATTTTCCATTCACTTGATAAAAAATCAATTTTAAGGAAATACATCTTCTCGCAACAGATTTCGTACCTTTTCAACGGATTGTCAGAGAGCCTTCTAGTTTGCAGAAATAGATTCAGCATCTCAAAATTAGTAGGAAAACATGTATCATATTCCTAAGAAGCTTTTAATTAAAATATTTCGATCGAACCAGCCATCGACCCGCTGGAGGACTTTTACATTTTAATTCACTTGTCAGGCAATTTAAACCACAAAATAAAACCACAAATCAAAAAATATATCTAGCAATAAAAGTAAAAAACAAACCTCTATAAACTAAAGCCATAATATTTGTACACCAAACGAAAAATTAAAAAATACACGACGCACTGTTAATATCTTAGGCACAAGTCACATTCTATTTAGATTTATGAGTCTCACAAAAACCGTTTTTAAATAAATAATTTTTCTGCGAGAGACGTTTATTATTCGGAATCGGAAACATATGTGTTAGAAGCGGGGCGATTGCTGGATAGCGTTATAAGAATAGAGAGTGTTTCGGCATTGTTGGAAGCGAAGCATGTCCAAAAAGTACGAAGTGTGTTGCAGCATGTGCAATACTTGGTACTTCTTATCTAACTTTCACTATCAAGCCCATCCTCGACATATGAAATAGATTGACCGCTCTGCTGCTCACCATCATACACGTTTTTTCTTTTACAATTCGCAATTGTGCGCCTTGCAACTATGACCTAACAGGCTCTCGTTGTAAAATATGGAAATTGTTTTAATGATTTATTTATAAGGTTTGGTTTTAATTGAGATTGTGTTTTTATGAATCATTTTCGCTGTTTTGGTGGTCTGTGATTGTTTTTACGGTAGGCTACATCCACTAAATGATGTATCATTAATTTTCATTGCTCAATTTTTAGACGTTTGGATTTCTAAAAGTTGCTAAATTCTGGATCATTTATACTTGTTTTGACAAACACAAAAATTATGAAGCAATGTACAATTTGAGTAGGTTTCAACAGAGTAGCTAATGTTGAAAATATTAAAACCTATTATTTTTTACCTACGTTCAAACGGTTTGAATAGAAGTTTGAGTTCTTGATCGAACGCTTTAAAATCATTAGTGAATGTTGAAATAATAAAAAATAAGTTCGTTTGTCTATGTACGTTAAAAATCTTACAATAGAAATTGATGTTCTTCATCGAAGGCTTTAAAACAATTGGTGAATTTTTAAATAATTAGAAATAAGCTCGTCTTTCTAAAATTTCTAGGAAGAAATCTGAAATATAAGGTCTTTCAACTATCACACGTCAACATTCACATTTAATTGTCGCTCGGTTTTGAAACGCTGTGCTGTTATTCAGCTACTTTTGTATTTTGCTATAGTCCCTATTAAATTATGTAAAAGTATACGCTTAAACAAAGCACACAAATTCTGAAAATTTTTCAAAATTTGTGCTTTGTAAGTCAGGCGCTGCATTTCGATGTTTATTGTCATAATGATCTTCCAAACAAGACCACGATTGAACGATTGATGATGAGATTTGAGGAAACTGGGTCGGTTCTTGATCGAACAAAACCTATACGTGAGCGTCCGAAAACATTGCTACTATCGCTGAAAGTGGGCGTTAATGCCAAAATCTGTTCATTTTTCGTCGCTCGTGTACCCGTATAAGATGTATATATCAATTGGTACCGGAATTGAAGCCTTAAGACCACTTTTCACATTGCATGTTTGCAGACTAGGCTTTGGAGCAGCTGTAGGCGGATCCTCGTTTCAGCGAAAAAATCATCTTCAGCGACGAAGCGAATTTTTGGCTAAATGGTTACGTAAATAAACAGAACTGCCGCATTTGGGACGACATCAAACTGGAGATACTGGAAGCTCACTTGTATCCTGAGAAACTGACTGTTTGGTGCGGCTTGTGGGTGGGCGACATCATTGTTCTTTACATCAGCCGCACAGAGAGTGATACGCGTAAGTTATTGCAAAAGATGTTCGTTATTTCGAAAAAAGCTGACGTCAAGTGGCCACCAAGATCGTTCGTTCTAACGCCCTTCGACTTTTTTCTTTGGGGCTACGATAAGTCGTTGGTCTACGCCAATAAACCAACAACTCTTGCCCAACTGGAGAATGACATTAATCGAACAATTGCGGAAATATAGCCCGATTTACTGAAGAAAGTCATCCAAAATTGGATGACTCGGAGATCGAGCAATGCAAATGCAGCCCTGGTAGTCAAAATTTTTAAAACATAATGGTATCGAATTTGTTTGCAAATAATAAAAACATTCCACCATATCTCACATACAACTATATTTTTTTTATTTCAAAGTTGACGCGCTTGATGGAAGACCCGTTATATGAAGTTTAAATGAAATTTTGACCATTTCTTGGGGCAAGATTTTTAAAATGAGTTGCCAATCAAAAAATCTTAACCAAAACAATTTTGAGCATTGGTAAGACTATCCCCTAATTGAAAAGGCCCTCGAATTTAATACACCCCTGTTCGTCTGCTTCTTAGACCTGACACAAGCGTTCGACATTGACTGTTCGATGTTGAACTGCACGGGTCTAGGTGTTGAAGTTAATATATGCTATTTTGCACGTCTTTATTATCGCTAATTCAGGCTTATGTTTCACCAAAACAGATAAGGATTATTAGTTGTTTATTTTATACGAAATTTCGCGTTTTTTTATGTATTATATGTCAATAAACATGACATGACAAATCATAAAAAAGCTTTTAGGTTATGATCCGTATTATAAAACAAAATTGTTATGTCCCTATTGAAAAACCCTTTACATCAGGCATGTCAAACACGCAGTCCGATAATAGATTGCGGCCTGCCGAGAAGTTTGGGACGAATCCTCTATAATGTCTCATGATTTTGATAGTAACAATAAGCGAGTATCGTTGCATATTTCAAAGCTCAAACCGCTTAACCTACAATACCTTGAAGACGAAGTCTACACAATTTGCCAGGTTTAATAAGATTTGAAAATTATTACGAGGGCCGGATAAAATTAAGTTTAAAGTCAGATCCCGCTCGCGAGCCTGAGAAAATCTAGATCACAGTTTAGAGCTTCTAAAAATTGGATCGAATCGTTTTATATAAACTTTGAGTTCATCCTCTTTACAATTACAAGTTTTATACATAGTTTTTCTCTGCAATTAATTTAAAATGATTTAGAAAAAGATTCAGTCAATTTAGATTTAGTCATTTTGTTTCGGGCTAAAATCCGATAAAATCCGGTCGGGCTAAAATAGGTACGCTATTTTGCCTATTCCTGGTTTACGTTTCACCAAAATAGAAATAAATTATTAGTTGTTGGTTCTATAGAAAATTTCGCGACTTTTGAAGTATTATATGTCAATATCCATGACATGTCAAAATTCGCGATTTCGAAAAATGCAGGAGGTATGCTTTAAAAAAATCATTTTCGGCACCTCTTTTTACACATTATATATCAAAAGACGCAGAATTTAACAGAGAATACCCTAATATAAATCATTATGCAACTTACTTTGCAATAAATCATGAAATCTAGAACAACTAAACAATTTTCATCCACCTTAAAACATCTTGTTATATTTACAGCAATATCTCGAAAAGGAATAACAGCAGCGAAATAACATTTATATTTTCAGAAAGCTTTAAAAAAACCTTAAAATTTTGATGTATAATTTATTAATATTGTTTCAAACAATAAGACTAGGTAGGCTGCTTAAAAACGACGTCGAAATTTGGAAAATTTGTCTGCAACAATCTGCAATAACTTTGAAACCAACCACTCGATTACATCCAACTTACAAATACTGTTAAATTGATTCATAAGCAATAATTGAGAAAAGTTTGAATACAATCCATACGGAAATGTTGGAGAAAATAACTTTATTTTATTTGAAATTTTAGATTTTATCCGGCCCATGTAAATATTTTCAAATCTTACTTACGGCCTATCTTAATATTACTCTTCATGTTACCTAACCTAACCTAACCTGAATAAATTTGACTGATTCATGCGAGCGAAGCCGCGGGCTATAGCTAGTTATAATATAACTAGTATATTATTATATTACAAAATTTAATAATTATATTACAAAAAATCATCAAATTAAATATAGGGTGAAACTAAACTAATTACAGATACAATCACACCAACTTATTACTTATAAAATATATTCAGAACTTTCCGAATCTCTAAAATATTCTTAACTCTTTTTAAGACTATAACACAAATCTCATGTTGAAAGATAACAGATATTTGTTTTATTCACTAGGACTCACTTCCTAGTGAATAATACTAAATCACTTTCGTTCACTTCCGTAATACTAAAACAAGACACTAGATAAATAACATTGTTTCTTTAAGATCAGATCTTTCTCTTTAACCCAAAGTGAATAGCTATAATATAATATAGTATAATCTGCAGACGCGTTTTGAGATCTATCTCTCATCAGTGCAGCTTTGCTTAAGAATATTATACAGATTCGGAAAGGTTGAATATATTTATATATTCAAGCTGTGTTCCGCTGTAATAAGTGAGAATCCTCAAATTATATTGAAAGTCAATGGTTTCATTGATTTTTAAAATCTTGTTGGGTTTGACACACACTGACGCCAATGTAGCGTGCTTGGCCAATACGACGATAATTTATTTTACTTATAGGAAAATTAGTTATAAATATAATAAATTATATAAACAGTGATAATTCAATAAATTCGACTGTCCATGATTTATTAAAATTTTTATAGAAACTTTTGCAATTTTGCAAAATTTAAAAACTTTTCGCAAACATTAACCCGAACATATTAACAAAAACTTTGTTCGTTTTCCTTTATTACATATGTAGGCATGTATTTAAAAACAAATATATTACGATTTTTATTCGAACAGACAAAAATTACCATAAAAACCAGTTTCATTTGTACGCCTCAACATAACAATATTTTCAAAGCACCGAACCATATCGTTTCATTGCATATATCAAAGCGAACCAAACAATGAATTGAAGAACAAAGGACGTCAGAAATTATTATTATTTTTTTTTAATAAGAAATGGGGAATAAAGTTAGCACGTCTAAGACCCAAACATATTAACCTAGATTAGGTAACAGTAACTTTCAGAATACCTCAGCGTGACGATGTGCCTCGTTTATAATTACGCAAGTTAATAAAACTTGAATTTTTATACAAGAAAGGAAGATTGGGGATCTAATGTGTTGTTGTTTTGGGATCGTGGAATGACATTACAACACTTTTTTTAAGACGAATTAGAAAGATTTCGACCAAAACGCAAATAATTTAAGAGTTTTAATTTCTTTACTATCCAAAATCTTGGATTATTTAAATTTTCTCATCATTTTTCACGACCTAGGTATATTCTTTCTTCAGAAGCTTTCAGCAGAATCAATTGACAATCAAATTTTTAAGCAAAAATTATAGTCAAATTTTTGAATTTTTTAACAAAATGTATTGTTATTTGTTGATAAGTAAATACCGACTAGAAAGGCGTTAATCCTGTGATATATATGAATATTTGTTGAGAAATAAAATGTATAAAACTTACCCTCCAAGAAATTATTATTATTCGGGGCAGGTGTGCCGGGGGTGGGAGTGTGCGGAGGCGCGGGGGTGACTATGGGCTTCCTGTCGATTCCTGGCATGACAGCGGAAGGACTGTACTCCAAATACGCACCTAAATCTGGGACACACATGGAGTCGTATAAGTTCGTGTTCGTTGAGGCAATGGTTCTTTCCCTTTCAACATCTGCAAATAAAAACACGCGTAAATATGTATAAATAGGTTCGGAAGAGAGCTTCCCAGTCGCGATCAATTTACACCTTCTGATCGCTCGGTGCTGGATGTGTCACTGGATTGGGGATCGTGTAATGGGTGCGATTGTTGAAGCGGGGGAGTTTTGTCTGTGTATTCGGGAATGAAGAGATAATGCGGTTCCATTCATGGAGAAATCTAATGTTAATTGCATCATGTGTTCTCTTCGTGGAAAAGTAATAAACGTGATTTATGATTTGTTTTTTCTTTCTGGGTTTAGAAAATGCGTTTGGTTTTACTTTTTTTAATTTTATTTCAATGAATTTTCAACATAAATTACGTTTTTACTAAAAATTATAGATATTTTGATATTATATTATATTTTTGATTTTAATTAAAATATCTCACTTTATTTGGGATGTAATATTCAAAAAATCTAAGCCTTTTTTTAATAATACACCCCAAATAAAGTGAAATATTTTAATTAAAATCAAAAATATAATATAATATCAAAATAGCTATAATTTTTAGTAAAAACCGTAATTTATGTTGTATTCGTCAAAAATTTGTTAAAAATTACAAAATTTTAATTATTTTGTGTAACTTTTAATGAACTGAAAAACTTTGTTCAAAAACTCATCGAAAAATCCTTTGTTATATATACACAGTCAAAGTTAACGAAACGAAACGTTTTTATGATAATTCATTTTCCCTCGTTCTCACGGTTCAATTTTACTTTTTGATCAACAGCTGCTCAACGACTTAATTAAACTAATACATCAACTCCTTCAACAAAACAAACACTATTTAACAACACAATTTATGTGTAATACACAAGAAAAATGCAACAAAACTCTGCTGGAAAATCAAAATTAAAAGAATACGTCAAATAACTAATCCAAATATCTCAATAAACATTTAAGAGCCTTCACAAAAACAAATCAGGGCAGATTAGAGTTCTATTAATACGCAACTCGATTTAACGGCAGATAAGGCTAGACAGATAAGACTAGATAGACAAGTCCAGACAGACAAGACTAAACAGACAAGACTAGACAGACAAGACTCAAGACTATGACTACTAAAACTCTTAACAGTTTGTGTTGTCAAAATTCTCAGTGTAATCATCCCAATTTTCATTTTCCTGATCCTCTCTCACATTCAATAGCAAACAGCTTCACCTAGATTGGCGGAATTGTGTGTACCAAGAGCAAGAGCAGCAGCAAACGACGCCGATTTCAACGAGGATGCTTTCAAGATAGGTTCGGCTGCATTGAAGTACGTCGCGACTCCGAGAATCCAAAAATTGGCGAAACCCATCGAAAGGGAATAATTTTGCGCAAACAGCGACCCCCCGATCTAATTACTCCATTAATCAACAAACAAATACAAATAGATTTCAGCAATAGACTAGTCATTAATCAAACATAAAATATCAGCGGGAAACAAGCGATTTACTCTATAAAATTTCAGCAAGAAACTCATTAATTTAATAGGACGGTTGCGACTGTTACTACGTGGTAATTCATACTTACATTGAATTGAAAATTTTTCAATTCAATGTAATTCATTAATTCATCACCACGAAGCTAGAATTGAGGAAATGGTGCGATAGAAATTCCAAGCCAAGGATTTGTATCTTCCTTGGCTTGGAATTTCTAGCAACCCAAAGTTTCGAGGGGAAAGACGAAGCCTTTGTTCACGATGTTACCAAGACTTATGGTAATTTCCCAAGCAGGACCAAGATTCCAAATCCAACCACAAACTTCTGATGAAGACTGGTTTATGGTGAAAAAATCTACTCTGAAATACAAGGCGTCGCCGCGGATTAAGCAAATCGCCGAGCCTCAAATAAGATATTTCATTCCTCAACTCACGCCAGAAGAGGCTTTCATGATTTAGCCGCGTGCCCTGAAGTACAAAATCAGCTCGAGGACTGAGGAAATGGCGAAACCAACCCCAAACAAAATCTACAAAAAAAAAACGAGATACTACCTTTGAGGTGTAAAACTAGAGGCTTTGAAGTATTCGGCTAGTCCAAGAATTTTAGAGATATCTGTACCAATCGTCCATAAAGGCCACATACTTAGGATATTAGGAAAAGCTGCGTTGAAAAGCAAAATCTGTGTTGACTGCTACAGCTACGCCAAGAATTTTGATAATTTCTAAGTCTGTACCGCATGTGATAAGAATACCAGAAATCCGGTTATAAGCAAAGCTGCACTGAATTATGTTGCAACCGAAAATATCATTAAACTCTCTACAACACGCACCACTCCAAAATACGTCGCCCATTCAGAGGCCATTAATTCAAACCATAGACATAAATAAAGTAAGACTAGACATACAAGACTAGACAGACAAGACTAGGCCGACAAGACCAGACAGACAAGACTAGACAGACAAGACTAGACAGACAAGACTAGACATACAACACCAGACAGACAAGACTAGACAGACAAGACTAGACAGGCAAGACTAGACAGACAAGACTAGAGAGACAAGACTAGACAGAAAAGACTAAGACAAGACTAGACAGACAAGAAAAGACGGACAAGACTAGACAGACACGACTAGATAGACAAGACTAGACAGACAAGACTAGACTGACAAGACGAGACAGACAAGACTAGACAGACCAGACTAGACAGAAAAGACTAGACTGATAAGACGAGACAGACAAGACTAGACAGACAAGACTAGACAGATAAAACTTGACAGACAAGACTAGGCAGACAAGACTAAACAGACAAGACTAGACAGACAAGACTAGACAAACAAGACTAGACAGACAAGACTAGACACACAAGACTAGACGAGACTAGACAGAAAAGGCCAGACAGATAAGACTAGACATACAAGACTAGACAGACACGACTAGATAGACAAGACTAGACAGAAAAGACTAGAGAGACAAGACTAGATGGACACGACTAGACAGACAAGACTAGACATACAAGACTAGACAGACATGGCTATATAGACAAGACTAGACATACACGACTAGACAGACAAGATTAGACAGACAAGAGTAGACAGAAAGACCAGACAGACAAGACTAGACAGACAAGACTGCCAATGATATAAAATGTGCCATGGAAATAAAATAAAACCAACAACCTAAAGACTTGTGCACTCATAACAGTGGATATTAAAAACGCCATCAAAATTTTGGAAAGGAATAATTAATGCACTGAAAGAAACAAATATCAGTGAAAACCTCCTGACATAAAAAACATAATAAAACATAATAAAACCATTATCTAACAGATAGATATGTGGCGACAGAGACGGGAGCAAAAATAAAGACAAGATTCCCCAAGGATCGGTTCTTGGACCAATTATGTGTAACGTATTCTACGATCCAATTTCGAGATTAAAAATGAAAAACGGTGTGGCGACGGTAGCATATGCGGTCGATCTTGCTCTAGTCGTGTCAGCAAGTTGTACACAATAGAAAAAGGAGACGCGCTAATCACCATAACGGAGCGTTATGATGAAATGACGTCCCCGTCCAATTCGGAGATTGGTGTCCAACTGGTTTCAAAGTTGGTATCAACTACCAACCACAAATCGTCGTACCAGGTGGTGATTTGGCTAAAGTACAGCGCGAATTTTTGCATGTTGTCCAACACCACTGCCATCGCCGAGGCCTGGGCCCATTTGGATCACAAGTTTGTTCGGGGAGACAATAACTAGGCGGTTTTCACTAACCTTTCGAGCTGCCCACCCTGAATGAATGAAAAAATATGCGATACCGGGGTGGCGCATACTAAAAGCCTAGGTGGAATAGGGGGTTTAGTGAGAATCACAAGTTTGACGTGATGTACGCCAAGCATGCTTTCGTTCATTGATATGTAGGTGAGTGTATGGAAGAAGGTGAATCCTCTGAAGCCCGTGAAGATTTGGCAGTTTTGGAGAAGGACTACGGAGAAGTTGGCATGGACTCCGAAGAAGGTGAAGGCGAAGGTGACGAACAAGCTTCTGCTGATGAAAGAATTAGGTTTTCTATTGTTTGTGTTTTTTTTTATGATTTAATAAACGTCTCTTATTTCGGCTGGTTATCAAACTGGCACCTGAAAAACCGAAATGGTTCTGCTGGCAGGCCGTAAGAAACTCACGCTGGAAATCAGAATAAATGGGGAAACAATAAAATTCAAGAACAAGTTAAAATATCTAGCTCTACCTACTAAGCTAGTACTAAGTTACTAATAACCTAGCTCTACTACTAAGGATACAAACATGTCTGAACATATAAAGAATACTTATACGAAAACCATAAACACACTTTATGTCGCTCGGATAATGTCCAACGTTAATGGCCCCTCAACAAAAAAAAGCGCAAGATTTTAGCATCCGTAGTCTCCTCCATCATTCCCTACGAAGCTCCAGCATGGGCAAGCGCTCTACAATACAAACATAACGTAGATTGTGGATCTATCCAACGTATATGTATAGATTGTAGTTTTGGTGGTGACGACTTTTACTGTGACCTTCATAGATCTATTGTACAACATAACGTAGCAAAACTAAAGAAAGTTAATAGAAGAATGGCTGTAGAATCAAGGCAGCATACAGAACCGTTTCTACAGAGGCTGTACTAGCTTTCGCCAAGATCCCTGCTATAAAACTACTTGTTTCCAAACGCTTCCATCTGCACGAGAAAGGAACGGCCAGCGGAAAGGAAGCGAGGGAGGACTTGATCGCTTCGTGGCAGGACTCATGGGAGATGTAAGAACGTTGTACTAAAACCTTAATAACAAACGTATGAGTTTGGTGCGAGAGACGACGGAATGACGTAAACCACTATATAATCCAAGCATTGACAAGACATATCGTCTTTGGTACATACCTGAAGAAAATAGGAAAGAGGAAGAATAGGAAATAGGAAGAGTATACCGTATATAGAGAGTGGCTGAGTGTTGGTACTGTCCCGACAACAATGACGAACCTGAACACACCCTATTTCACTGCCCCACGGGACATCATAAGTAACGTGGTGATAATAATAGAGGTCGTGGAGGTCGAGGTGGTCGCAATTAATTAAAAAAAAGTAAAGAATTAATTAATTAAAAAGTAAAGTAAACAACATCTCAGAAGTGCTAACCTCCAGCGAGGAGGGATGGACAATAGCCACCAAAATGTTAAGAAACGTTAATGCATCAAAAAGCACACAAAGAAAGAGACATGCTAAGCAGAGAAATAGATGAAGCAGCTTAAATCCTAAAGACCGTCCTTGGCTGAATGCCAAAAGGCGGTACCAACACTAGCCGAGTGCATAATACATTTCCCCTCCTCGAAAAAAAAAACAGACAAGACTAGATCGACAAGACTTCATTTAACGCGATTTCGCTTGACGAGGTAATTCCTGGCAACCCATTAATCGCGCTAATCGGAAGATACCCTAATTTCAAAATAGAATATTTTGCAACTAGGGCGGTAAGTTGTCAATTGGTTACGAGAGCGAAATTGGGCGCACGAACGAAGTGAGTGCGCACATTCGCACAATTGACAATACCGCCCGTGTTGCAGATAATATTTTTTATTGCTCATGCGAGGGTACGTATCTTACAAGATTGGGATCCAGGGGCCATAAAAAAAAAATAGAATCAAAAATGAAGAATTTTCTTTTTTAATTGTCTCCGGTGGTGTGGATTCGTCCTAAGAACTCTAATCAGTCTCCGGTATCACCAAAAAAATTACACTCATTTTAAAACGTTTTCTTTAAGTTTTATTTTGTAATGAAAAAAACACTTTCACGTCCCTTTTTTAAAATTGAGGTCTTGATTGTGTTTATTTTATTGTTTTTTTAATGTAACTTAGCGATATTGAATATTTGCGTGCGTTACCCAAGTTATGTAGTAATACAGCCAAAAATGGCATTTGTCGCACTAAAAAACGTGCGCCAAGATATTACTTTTAACGCATGAGTAATAAAAATTATCTAATTTTTAATTAATTAGAAAGGATAAAAATTGGAGCTTGAACAAATTAAAGCACAAAGGAAAATCTGTGTTAAATTTAAAAATCTATTAAAAAATATTCTCTCATTAATTCAGTTGTGCTTTATTTTCCATTCGCTGGTGTAAAATCAGTTTAGTAAATTTAGTATGTCAGAAACGGTCGTAAAAATAGTGAATGATACCAATTATTGGGATCGCGTAGCGTGCAATGCATGCCATCTGATAAAAAGCACTTTAAAAAAACTTGTCTGTTTTGTTCGAGTTTATAATTGTTGTATTTACCAAGTCCAGTCCGTCATTACGCCAATATCCTTGTCGATTGCGCATCGAAAAGTCTGTTAACGCAATGTTCGTTCGAACGGAAATCTTTGGAAAATTCATTCATACAAACAAGCTTGTTTATTTCATCATTAAAATTGATTTGTGAACATTTCAAAATTTGGAATTTCGAATCAACTCAAAAGAATAACCGGTTTTCAACAATCTAGAAACTAAAGCTTTCTGGCTCTAGTTTCTTAAATAGCTTCTATATAAAGCTTGCACTGTTATTAAGCTTAATTAGTTTACTAGTACGATACCTAGTCCGACTAGATATTAAACAAAATGTAAAAACAAATCTCACTTGCAAAGTATAGTAACTCAGTTAATATTCTAGCAGGAATTTTCTAGTACACTGGGAGATTAAGTTGTCTGAAACTGTGCCAAATTTGGCTAGACTAGCTAGTGCATTAATCAAGATTTACGTAATATATTAAGACGACAGCAAGAATAAGCAGTTCTCAACAAACTAAATTCTATCTTCAGAGCTTCATATCTCGATTTTTATTCTATATAGAACAATATAGCTTCCACTATTATTAGAAGCCTAATTGGTTTATTAATGTCACATCAAAGTTGAGTGGTATGTCTAGTTCGACTGGATATTAAAAAAACAGAGTAAAACAGTCGTGGCAATCCAAATCTCACTTGTCGCGAAGTATTGAAATATAGTTTTTCAATTTTACGTCTGTAATGGACTCATAACAGGAATCATATTCGTGCGGTTATGGCTCGCCGAGTGCGATACAATTTTCTCAATATGTATCGGTGATTTTTCTTATTTAGAAATGGCATAAAAGAGCGTAAAATACAAAAAAATACTATAAAAAACGCGTTTGTAAGGCGTTTGTAAAATCGCGCTTAATGAACTTGTCCTTTAATATACCATAATATTTCAGCTGGAATGTTCTAGTATACGCGAAGATTTAGTTTAGTCTGAAATTGTGACAAAAAATATTAACTCATTGACTACGAAAGGCGTCTTCATAATTATTGTATCAATGTGCGTATATAAACGCTTTATGTATAATATCGTATATTAAAGTGTATAGGCGACGTATATAAATATATACGTATATATACGCTTTCTGTATAATATCTCACCGTTCGTATTGATGGTTCTCTTTCAGAGGACGCCGAAGTGAAAAGGTTTAACACGATAACGCCGACGTGTACTACCGGTGGTACACGTTGCGCGATAAACTAAAACACTAAAACCGAGCGCCGGCGTTAACATGTTAATGACGGTTCAAAGCAAATGAGGAACTACATGTTGGTATTTACTTAAAACTTAATGGAATTGTCGATATTTTTAAATTACCTTTCTGTAATAATTCTAAATGTTCCCATAAAATGTCCCCAACAAAAGCGGGGGCACGCGCTTGGAAAGCGTCTTTTCCCATTGCACAAATGTCTTTGCCCTTCATATGAAATTGATGGAGGGCGATTCCCTCCAAAGAAAATTCTTTCGTTGCCCATAGTAGCCAGTGGGACACGTGACTTTCCGTCCAATTACGTGGATCTGCAACAGAAAAAAAAATTATAGAAAATTAAAACATTTAAATTATATGAAGAAATGAACGTATGTTGATACATGGCATTGATCTTAGTGGAAACATAATTGCGACGCTGAGAAACTTCATGGAGAATGTAAAAACACTTAACATTTTAAATTGAGTTACATGAAAAGACCATTTATAAATGCAAATCGTTTTTCTTCTTCTTTATATTACAGTTCCAATTTGTTTGAAAAATTGTTCGAATATTGTGAATTCTAGGAAAACTGCAAAACATGCAAACGGAATATTTGTTGAAAAGGTTCAATTTAATTTGAATTTTCTATTAATCGTTTTCTTTTATATCAGAATTCTTACAATTTCCTTGAAAAAATGTGGTTTATAAGGAACTTTTATCTTAATTTTCTAATCTAGTTGTTGAAATTTCTTCTATAAAGCCTAGGCCGCACTACGGCTAAACGCCGCGGTTTTTAATCGCGTGAATTTGTGAGTCAAGTTACAAAATACAAGCGGCCTCAATTGCGTTTTTTTCCCGCGACTGATTTTAATAGCGTATGTGTGCTTCTCGAGCGGTTTCGCTGTTATAACGGTTACCGCTCGCGGGTAAAAACGTAGTGCGGCCTCGGCCTTAAGGCCGATTCTAATATACGCTCAGTAATGTACGCTCAGCTCAGTAATATACACTCAGCTATTCGACGTCACGCGATTACATTGTTTTCAATGGGCACGTTCTCACTATGGCTACGCGACATGCCCATTTAAAACAATGTAATCATTATTTGACAGTCGATGTCGCACGACGTCGCGTAGCTGAGTGTCGCGCATATGGGAATCGAGATTTTGAACAAATTTATACAATTTATAAAAAATCAAATTTAATCTAAAACTGTAATTTTCTTTAAAAAAACACAATTTAAAAATAATTATTAACAATTTCCTCTTTATTAATTATCATTACAAATATGTGGTTATGCTTATTAATAATTGATTAGTTCTCACAGATTTATTTTGTAAATAAAAGGAAGGCAATTACAGAAATATTGTAAAAAAGTAACAAATTTAATTAATAATAAGACACTTCCAGGAAACGCGGTAAAAGCTTAGCACTTTCTATTTTTGGAAATAATTACACTTAATAGACTATTTTTAATGCTTTCTGTATGCCTAATATATATCATCGTGTAACCCACATTGCAAAATTATTACTAAAAAAATCATTAAAATCTCAATATTGAAAGCTTATTATAAGAAATAAGTTAAATTGTAACATAAGTAATAGCGTAATAGGCAACACGCGAAACAAACATATGTTTTGTATATTTAGATAAATAATTAATGTTCTTAACAATGAAGAAGGTTTGAAATAGAAATGTTGCTCGGAAAATGGTGCGAAAGAAAATCGGATTTGTTGAATGATTAGGAAACTGTTCGGCGTAATAATATTAGGATGTCGTTGCGGCGCTATTTCCTGTTAGTAGTGTGTAAAATGTCGCCCCGCACAATCTTCACAATTTATTTCCTTCCTTTAAATTCGCCGCTAAATCTGTTTCGTATTAGAAATTTCGTTCGAGACTTTCCAACGCGAAAAACTATTTCCTCCATAAAATGGGAATCTTAAAGGTCTAATAAAACATTTACGTTCCACTAAAATCATATTTTATATTTCCCTCTTGAGCGGGTGCACAGGTTTGTTCCATTCGAATATTCCCAATTCAGCAAAATGAATAAATTTCTCATTTTGTAAGAAAATTGAGTTATAGAATAATATATTTTGCAACTAGGGCGGTAGATTGTCATTTGGACACGAGAGCGATATTGGGCACACGAACGAAGTGGCAATTGACAATACCGCCCGTGTTGCAAACAATATTTTTGATTCCTCATGCGAGGGGATGTATCTTACAAGTTTGGGATCTAGGTGCCATCAAAAAAAATAAAAAAATAGAATACAAAATGATGAATTTGAATTTTTGAAATGATGAATTTTTTCAATTATCTCCGCTGGTATTCTTCATAAGAAATCTCCTCCTCAGTCTCTGGTATCACCATAGAATTTACACTCATTTTAAATCGTTTTCTTTAATATTTATTTTGCAATAAAACAATTTTTTGTCACTTTTTTAATATTGAGGTGTTGATTGTATTTATTTTATTTATTTAATTGTTGTTTTTAATGTAACCTAGCGATATTGAATATTTATGTGCGTTACCCAAGTTATGTGGTAATACAACCAAAAGTGGCATTTCTCGTACTGAAAAACGTGCGCCAAGATAGTACTTTTAATGCATGAGTAATAAAAAGTTTATGTAATTTAAGGATAAAAACGAAATTTTGTTGTTTAAAAGAATTTGATCACTATAAACTTTTATTTGAATTGTACTTTTTCACTTTCAGTTTCAATTAAGGTTTTATTAAGATTTTCTCTTTGAAAAATTGCGTAGTTTTCGAAAATTCGCTAACAGCTTTTTCATAGATGGTCAAGTTAGTTACAATTTCGCATAACTAGATTAGTGTTCGAGTTATGAAAGATAAACTAGATCCAATTTTTGAATTCGGCTTCCAACACTTTCCTAACCAAATATTAAACAAACTAAACAAATTTAGAATAATTGTTAATTCCCAAAAATTCTGAAACTTAAATAGATTTCCAATTATGTTTATTAGTTCTACGTAATCAAACTTCCTAGTTAAATAAACTATGTTAGGTTATGGATTAATAGTTATGAAAAATTAATTAAATCGGTGCATTTTTAGGGCTTCACACGAGAGTCTCGTTTCTGATCTCGTCTTCAATCTTTGACTGTGTCGGGCAAGTTCGGGTAGCTCGGATTCAAATTTATGAAGAAAATGTTACGCTCGTTCTGGGCTCGGGCAAGTTCGGGTTGCTCGGGTTCAAATTTATGAAGAAAATGTTACGTCTGCCAGGAACGAGATCAGAAACGAGACTCTCGTGTGAAGCCCTATGCATTTTATATGATTACAGTATAATCTTGATAATCCGACACATATGAGACCACACAACCGCCAGATTATCAAAAAATTCCGGATCGGATCATCAGGATTAAAACAAAACAAGTTTACATATTTTATGTACAATTGTATTTTAGAAGGAATAAAATGTTACCTATATAGGTAAATGTGTACAAAAAATATGTACAAACTTAGAACAGTCGAATTAGCTTGGTCAGAATCGTCAATTAAGTTTTCAGAGTTAAAATCAGGGTGTGTTTTGGCCAGACCTTATTCCAAGAACACTGATGGTGTTGTTTATGACTTTATTTCTTCTGTGCGCGAGATTTTTATCCGGCGCGGGGAAAGAAAAGACAAGTATTTACCCGGAACGCCGGATTGCTGAACGTGACGGATTATCAAGCTTATACTGTACTTTCAAGATTGCTTCGGTTGAAAAACTCCACAGATTAGGTACACTATCTAATTCCTATTACCTAGATCAGTGGTTATCAAATTGGGTGCCGCGGCACCCCGGGGTGCCGCGAGAGTATGCCTGGGGTGCCGCAGCAATAATCAAGAAATGTAAAAATAAAATTACATGAGGAATTAAACGAATTTGAGTTCCTACTTTTAATGCAAAATTGTAGACAATTCGCTAAAATCTGGATTGGTCTAAATTCTAAATCAATCAAGTTCGTCTGCCTCAGTTCGCGAAAGCGCAACTCACGACCAAAAGATAATCTGAGGAAAAATAAGGAAATATGATCCTAGCTACCTCATATTGTTGGGCTTTGTTTCTGTTGGGAACGAACGAGCACCGGAAGGGCAATGCGTTATCTGTCATAAAATTGTTGCTAACACCGGCATGTTTCCATACAAATTCAAAAGACGTCTGGAATGCAATCAGTCTTATTTAGTATATAAACGTGAAGAAATCTTGTCCAAAAAGTCAAAATTTGTTTAGCCCGGCAAGGGTGCCGAGAGATTGTTATAGCTCGATAAGGGTGCCGCGGCAAAAAAAAGTTTGAGAACCACTGACCTAAATAGTTTAGTTTAGTTACTATTATTCAATATCTCACAACATTAACTGAAATAGTTTACAAGATCAATGATTGACTACAATTTTAATTTTTGGATTATAGATGGAATTGCAGGTTTTAAGTTTACACAAAACTAAAGTACAATTCAAATTTCTGAAATTTGAAGAGAAAATATCAGTTAAAATAATAAGTATCAGTCTATTCTTGTCTGTCTAGTCTTCTCTGTCTTTTTTTTAAGGTAAGTTTGGTTTATTTGTAAATAAAATTTACAAAAGCCAGCACTTCAAAAATCATAAGAACCTTCTATTCGCGTCGCACATTACACTGGCATCCGCTCTCGCATTACTTCAGTGTAAGGCCTGTCCGTTCTACTTCCTGGTGTCTTTCTCCTTAGTTTCTATCATCTTCCGAACGACGGTATAGACTTCTTTCCATGACTTATCCGATCTTGTTAGACCTTCCATAATGTTGTACGCATTAAACGACCTTCCAGTAGTATGCTCTCTTCTATCCAGTTCGGACATATAAAGAGCGTATGGTTTACATCGTCTACCTCCCAGCAGTAACATTGGTTCGAGTCCGCTCTCCTGCGGTCATACAGGTATTTCCTGAAACAGCCATGTCCTCACAAAGCTTCATTTAACTAATAGTCTATTTCACTGTGGTTCCTCCGTGTCCTTTTTTCTATATCTGGAATTAACAACCAAGTCCTGATAAAACTAATAGAGGACATATATTCATCAAACTCAGGACCACGGCGTTAATACCAGTAGAACAGGGCATAAGGCAAGGCGAATCTTTGAGCCCAACACTGTTCAATATAATGTTTGACGAGATCATAAAAAACCAGCCAAGGAACCCTTACCCAATGGGCACTCAAGACAATTCAATTATCTGCTACGCAGACGATGCAGCGATCATCGCCGTCTGTGAGGACAACATCTACAATAGCCACATGCACAAGACAACACAAAGAATACTGGAGAGCGTGGAAATGTCGGTGATACGAAAGATTAACAATAAAACCTTGATGTACAGGAGCACGGAGCTAAGGTAATGTCCGAAGGTATTGTTCCACGCACAACCCAAAAACGACTGGGTATAAGAACGAAAAGAGATGTAGCGCAGCCATGTGGACTTTATGATTTGAACACCAGGCTGGTCCAAATAGCACGGGATAATTCACCAAGAGGGCAAAGAAGCCCCAGGAGGAGACCGAGAAAGCGGTGGAACCCCACCAATAGGCCCCACCTTGACCGACCATAGTGATGGATGACCAGACAGGCCTGCCTAGAATGAGAGAAAGAAGAAGAAGAACCAAGTCCAGCGTCCATACGTTGCGTTATTCCATTTTTCTTGCCTTCTCATCAAATTTTCTCTGTCTTTTAACTTTTCGATTCCGTTTTTGTTTCCTGCCTTTCTTTGGAGCTCCACCGGAGGAATTCCTGCTATAACTCCCACACCTTCCGCTAATATTGTCCTGTATGCGCAGGATACTCTAATACACAGCAAACGTATGATTCTAGTAAGGCTCGGAATTCTTGTTTTAGTTTCTGTAACAATATGTCATGCTGATGCTCCATATAACAGTTGGGAATGGACCACGCTAAGAATTAGATTTCGTTCGGATCCTTTGGGTCCGCCGATATTTGGCAGAAGGCAAGCAAGAGCATTTGCTGTTTTTTTCGGGGAAATTTTGTTCATATGATGCACGAAGGTTAAGTTAGGTTTAGGAGAGCATTTGCCATTTTTTTCTGGGAAATTGTGTTCACGTGATGCACGAAGGTTAGCTTGATGTCCAGCCATACTCCCAGATATTTTACTGCTATAGCAGGACTTACCTAAAACCTTTGGCATTAAAAGTGATCGGGGATGTCGTACGTTTAGATGTTAAAAGTACTGCTTCCGTCTTCTCTAGCGGCAGTTGAAGCTGCCGCTGTCCCAGCAAGTTTAGTGCTCTTTGTAGCCCCGTATTAGCTGTATCTATTAGGATGGATTCTTCTATTGCCGTTGGTGTCCAGCCATACTCCCAGATATTTTACTGCTGTAGTAGGACTTACCGATAACCTTTTGGCATTAAAAGATATCGGGGATATCAGAAGTTTAGATGTTAAAAGTACTGCCTCCGTCTTCTCTGGCGCCAGTTGAAGCTGCCGTTGCTCCAGCAGGTTTAGTACTCTTTGTAGCAACGTATTAGCTCTATCTATTAGGATAGATTCTTCTTTTGCGGTTACCACCATCGCCACGTTGTCAGCGAATCCAATTAACGTTATTCCCTTGGGTAATTCGGTTTTCAGTTGATCATGTTGATAACTTCATAAGTTTGAACCCGAGCAACCCGAACTTGCCGGAGTCCAGAACGAGCTGTTCAAATTTATGAAGAAAATGTTACGGCTGTCAGAGTCAAAGATTGAAGACGAGATCAGAGAGGAGACTCTCGTGTGAAGCCCTATCCACAGGGTGGGGGCTAAAAGTGATCCCTGTGGGACACCACTGTTTATCCTTATTTTTTAATTTTGCCTTCTGACTCTAGGATGAGCCCTATTTTCGATAGATATGCCACTAAAATATTAATAATGCTATCCTCTATCTTGCCCTTTCTTAACTCATTTAATATTTGCTGCCACGAGGCGCTATTGAAGTAATTCCTCACAACGAGCTTCTCAGCTTCTCTGGCAATTTTAATCACTTCTCTTATGGCAGCTACTGTCTATCAACTTTCTCCAAATCCAAAGTGTCAGACAAGTCCCCTGTTCGTTTTCTTTTTGCAGTCTGGCAAGTAAGCTAATACAAGCGGCCTCACTTGCGGCTTTTTCCCGCGACTAATTTTTCCCTTAGTGTACTGTGTCTTTCTCGAGCAGTTTCGCGGTTACAGCTCGCGGAAAAAAACCGTAGTGCGGCTTCGGCCTAATATTAACTTTTCATATAATTTCCTCTCTACATCTAAGAGGCAGATTGGTCTAAAAAAATGAAGTAGTTCTTCTAAAAGCTTTTCTAAAAAAGTTTTCTAAAGGCTTTTTACCCTTCCTTAGCAAAACAAGTTTCGCTAGCTTCCACTCCGCTGGGAACTTCGCCTCGGCTGCTAGTTTATTATATACAGCTACTATGTAATCGGGTCTTTCAGCTGCAACTCGCTTGACTCTAGACTTGTCTGTCTAATCTTATCTATCTAGTCTTGTCTCTCTAGTCTTGTCTGTCTAGTCTTGTCCGCAAAGCCTTGTTTGTTCAGTATCGTTTATCTAGTCTTGTATGTCTAGTTTTGTACGCTTAGTCTTATTTGTTTAGTCTCGTCTGTCTAGTCTTGTCTACCTTGCCTTGTCTGTCTAGTCTGTCTGTCTAGTCTTGTCCGACTAGCCTTGTTTGTTCAGTCTCGTCTGTCTGGTCTTGTCTCTCGGTTCTAGTTTTGTTAGTTTACTATTGCCTGTCTAGTCTTCTGGCTTGATTAAGTCTCAACTGTAACAAAAAGCCCTGACTTTGTAAACTAGTTTTGATTGTAAACTTAATAAAGTCGGAACACAGCCGGAATATATAAATATATTTAACCTTCCCGGAGCTCTATAATATTATTGAGTCATTATAGGACTAACTAAAACAAATCTCATGTAAAATTTGTAAGTTGTTTACTAGTTCTCAGTCCACTTTCGTGGCAATACTCAAAACAAAGTGGACTGAGGGCTAGTAAATAACTTACAAATTTTACATGAGATTTGTTTTGGTAGTCCTATAAAGACCTAGTAATATTATAGAGCTCCGGAAAGGTTGAATATATTTAAATATTCAGGCTGTGTTCCGACTTTATTAAGCTTATATGATTATCGATAATGTAGTATTGTTTTACCAATAGTAGTTTTGATTGCATCTTGATTAACTACGTTTAATTATGTTAACTACTTAAACTATTCCTAAAAGTGGAAATTAGTGGCTGTGTGAAATATTCTTGACTACCTCAACTAATAGACCTTTTCATAGTTGAATTTTTTTTGTACGCATATGTCAATTCCCGCCATGTTATACGTCAAAAAGTGCCCGAACTTTTCGACGTATAACTAAATATGTGCCCGAAACTTATACCCGCCTTTCAAATTAGGCGGATGCGCATGAGCTTAACTAACCGTAAAAAAGTCAACTAATCCTTACTTTATCAACTAGTTGCTTTCCACAGCTTCATTTGTCTAATCTCGCAATCTCTTATTTATCTACTGATCTTTCATGTGTAAACTAGTCTGAATTGCGTTCACTACTCCTAACGACATAGCTGATGTCAAGAGTAGGTGACACACTAAGTTGATTAAGTGTGATAACTAGTGCACTAGCGTGAACTCTATCGACTGCTATCAACTAACTACTGTGTCAACTAATTTTGACGACAACTAGCCCTGATTGCAACAAGCAAATTTGATTATATAAACTAGTCTCTATTATACAAACTACTTCTGATTATATTAACTAGTTTTAATTGAATTTTTCTTACAACATTTATAAATCTGTCGAATTCGTTTTTATTTATTTTTCTAGTTTTGTCTAGTTTTTTATAATTTTTAAATCATTTTAGAAGGAATAAAAATTAAAAAATTTCATGATTTATTATTTTAGGTCATAAGGTCAGCATCTCCGTGGCAAAAATTGCTAACTACTAAAAACGCACAGTGATTGGAAAACTATTTGGTCGTTGTCGATATAATCTATGGCCGGCGAGAGAATGCATCTCGTCTCGAAGAGTTTAGCATTGTTCTCCGCATACCCACACTTTATTGCGAGTGCGCGGTGTTTAGTTGTCTAATTTGCGCGTACCTCGGCGCGTCACTTGCACATTATACCTTGGAGCAGTACAGCTACATTCTCTCGTCGGCCCGAGTATAGATTAACCTAGATTTTATCCAGATTACGCTATGGTTCATGGGCGTAGCCAGGGTGGGGGGGTTGGTGGGTTTAAACCCCCCTCGAAATATCCTAAATATTAAATAAAACCCTTAAATATTATATTGAAATTAGGAGAGACAACTCTCTTCGAGAGAGCATGGTAAATGTGGAGTTTAGGGATCTTATGTGTCAATCTTAGAAAGTAAATTGGCGCATTTTTGTTATTATATTTGCTTCAAACTACCACACTCCTCCCTAAAACTAAACTTAAACCCTGACTACGCCCATGTAATCAACATATGTACTTTTACAGAGAACATTTCGAATTTATTATTCCAAGCGAAATAATTACTTTTGGTTTTTGCTTAATAACTTGGTTAACAAACCAAATTGGAATATTAAATTTTGTGAGCGTTTAGATAGATAATTAAGCTGTACGTAGTGCAAACTAGTGGATTCTAGCTTCATTGATTATTAAGTTATTGAAGTTCAAACTTTGATATCTTTGTTTTTGATGTTTTTAAAATTCCAGTCGACATCTAATTATTGCACTAGCTAGGAGCCTTAAACATCGATGGCGTTTAGTTAACTAATTTAGCTACTATTTCTACTATTTTTTTGAAAACTAGAATATTCTAGTTTAATTCGTTACTGAGTTATTGACGTACAAACTTTGATATCTTTGCTTTTGAGATTTTTTACATTTTGGACGATATCTCCGTTAGTGCACTAGGTAGGAAAACTAAACTTTTAAGACGTTTATTTAACTAATTTAGCTACTATTTCGTGAAAACTAGAAGATTCTAGCTTAGTTACTAAATTATTGATGTTCAAACTTAAATATCATTGTTTTTGACATTGTTTTTTACTTATTAGTTGATATCTGAGATACTGCACCAGCTAATAAAATTAAACCTTGTGGATGTTAAGCTAACCAATTGAGCTACTAACTAGCGGAAGCTAGAACATTCTAGCGCAATTAGTTACTAAGCTGTTGACGTTCAAACTTTAATATCTTTGTTTTTGTGATTTTTTACTTATTAGTTGATATCTGAGTTATTGCACTAGCTAGGAAAATTAAACCTTTTGGATGTTATGTTAACTAATTGAGTTACTAACTAGAGGAAACTAGAACATTCTAGCGCAATTAGTTACTAAGCTGTTGACGTTCCAACTTTAATATCCTTGTTTTTAGATTTTTTGCTTTTTACACGATATCTCAGTTAGTGTAGTTGGTAGGTAATATAAACTTTGTGGATCTTTAGTTAACTAATCTAGCAAAATATGCAACATATAGGATAAATATTATATTGAAATCAGGAGGGACGAGTGGAGACGACTATCTTCAAGAGAGCATGGTACATGTGGAGTTTAGGAACCTTTGTGTTTCACTTTTAGAAAGTAAATTGGTGCATTTCTTCAAAACCCCCCAGGAACCAAAAATTTGAAGCAAAATTTTCAAATCTAAACCAAAATTTAGAAGCAAAATGTTAAATTTAAAGGCAAAATTTTCAATTTAAAAGCAAAATTTAAAATCAAAATGTTCAATTTAGAAGCAAAATTTAGGAGCAAAATTTTCAATTTAGAAGCAAGTTTTTCAATTTTTACGCAAAATTTAAAATTTAGAAGCTAAATGTTCAATTTAGAAGCAAAATTTAGGAGCAAAATTTTCAATTTAGAAGCAAAATGTTCAATTTATAAGCAAAATTTAAGAAGCAAAATGTTCAATTTAGAATCTAAATTTTCAAATCTGAACCAAAATTTAGAAGCTAAATTTTCAAATCTCAAGCAAAATTTTCAAATCCGAATTTTGTGTTTTTAAACTGCAATGTTGTCCTTTTTGAAGAAGGGAAAACCTTCAAATGTCATTCATTCGTTAGAACAAAATAAAAACTTGACCTTGTTCCTTTTGTGAACTCGTTCTTTTGGTTCCACATCAAATAAAAAATAAAATTTGCGACATCTTATAAAGTTGAATTTTGACAAGAATATTTAATGTTACTCAGTTATTTCATTCTCATTTTCTTATACGGTCGTACTCAGGGTTTATTTTTTTTTCGGGGTGGGGGGGGGATTGGGGGGTTATAAAATATTTTTGGAAATATTTTCTAAACCCCCCGAAACTAAACCCTGACAACGCCCGTGTTATGGTTAGATTAAGTTATATTAGAGCCAGTTAAATCCAGACTGAGAGGCCGAGACTTTTTGATTCAAAATAAGAAAAATCAATTCAATTTTAATTTACGTCGGAAAATTTATTTGCACTACGTTTAGAGACGCGAGTTGTTGCTACAGTAGCAACAAACAGAAAACGTTTAATAATGAAACTCCATTTGATTTACATTGGAATTTTGCGCACGATTTGGATACCTTTACACACGATTATAATAATGGCATCCTTCACATTTATACATAATTTACTTATTAATGTATTCATTTTGGTATGCGAGTAGATACATAGATCTATGTTTTTTGATTAGAGACGCGAGTTGTTGCTATAGTAACAACAAACAGAAATCGTTAAATAATAAAACTCCATTTTATTTACATTGGACTTTTGCGCACGATTTGGATACTTTTACACACGATTATAATAATGGCATCCCTCACATTTATACATAATTTACTTATTAATGTATTCATTTTGGTGTGCGAGTAGATACATAGATCTATGTTTTTGATTAGTGACGCGAGTTGTTGCTATAGTAACAACAAACAAAAATAGTTTAATAATGAAACTCCATTTGATTTATTTTTTCTCCATTTACTCCATTTTTTTAGGCACGATTTGGATACTTTTACATACGATAATAATAATGGCATCCTTCACATACAATAATTTATTTATTAATGTGTTTATTTTGGTGTGCGAGTAGATAAATATTTTGTAATATATTTTATATAAAATATAAGTTTGCAAACATATTTTACATTTCATAAAACCTTTAAAACAATTGTTAAACGTTATTTTAAGGGTTTATTTAAGGCCGATTCTCATATAAGCGACAGTCAGCTACGCGACGTCACGCGACATCGCCTGTCAAATAATGATTACATTATTTTAAATGGGCACGTTCTCACTATGGCTAGGCCACAGCTACGCGACGTGCCCATTTAAAACAATGTAATCATTATTTGACAGGCGATGTAGGGTAGGCGACGTCGCGTAGCTGAGTATCGCGCATATGGGATAATAATTTTCAATTTACACGAAGCTTAAAGCAGAAAATTCTTTTAATAAAAAATCAGAAATTTTGATTTTGTTTAAATCTTTCTTCATGTTTTGCGAAAAATAGTTTTAAATTCATGAAAAATGTAATTCATTTGAATAACATGAAGACATATAATTCAAATTATTTGTTTAGTTATTGGTAACGGGATATATTTTCCCATTCCCAATAACTAAACAAATAATGAATACTAGGGATGATAAAAACCAACATATAATTCAAAATTCATGCAATCTCTATTATATAACAAAACCATTTGAAAATCTTCGTCTAGACTAAAGAAACAAACACCTTTATTGTCTCATTCAAACCCATTGTCTAAAATTCCCACTAAATTTATAAAAAAAAATCGCTTTATATTTGTGTTCTTGTAATATTCTATTCCAATGATTTATACGTTTTCGGGATTTTCTTTATTTATTTGTTGAAAGTCCATTAAAAAACTAGACTATGGAAAGTCGTTTCGAATAAGCTCTCTTGACGTCATTAAAATTCACAAGAAATTTGCATATGTGCGTATAATACTGAGCCAAGTTCGTTCTACGAATAGCTTTGTCATTTTACTGAATGTTTCAGCCATTGTTTTACATTTCTCATGTACACATTCAGACCAACGAATACAAGACAAATAAACGTTTACAAGCGACTTTTTTCCCTTACAGTCGTGATTTATCGTTTCAAAATCTTGAATATTTCGAATCATTTTACAATTTTTACACGCCTTTCATCGATACTTAAAACGTGTGCGATTTTGTAATTTATTACATACATACAATCATAAACTATGTTACATTAAAAGAAAAAAAAGTATTTTGAATGGAGGCGTTGCCAATTTATTTCAATTCTTGAATCTATTTTAACACTTACACGAGATACAGGGTGTCTCAAAAGTTGTATGAAATTTGGAATTTTTTAAACTAAATGTTTTAGATTTCATTTCAATACATTTATTGTTCTTCCTAGTCACACATTCAATAATTATAAGAATTATAATACAAATAAAAATAACAAAAATATGTATGAATATGTACATATATGTATAAAATGAGTCCATTTTTTTAAGAATGCAGTAACTAGAAACCTGATTTACACTATGACAACTGTTCAATCTAGTTACAAAATTAAGCGCTAAGTTCAAATATAGTTACTTAAATATAAAATTGGTAATTTCTTAATGGTTTCATTGAATATCTTATTATTATTGATTAAAAACTCCAAATGGCTACAAAAGTAATAAAATGCAAACAAATAAATGGAGAAAAAACGCAATAAATCTAAATGATACAAACAGATCAGATGATAATTGGGAATTGACACGGCAGCCATTGACAACTAACAGCTGCAAATGTATGTAAAAAAAGGAGAGAAAAGAGGTTGAGATGGAGAAGTAAATATCGTCGGTGTGAACTTTTCCTCGATTTAAGCCATTCAGAGAACAAAGTCAAATAAGCCCTATCTTCCCTGTACTGCATTCTTAAAAAAATGGACTATAGAAACAAAAGGACTCTGGAAAAAAGACTCTGGATCTTCAATTTTAACACATACTCAAGATACAGGGTGTCTCAAAAGTTGAGAAATGTGTAGTATGAAATTTGTAATTTTTTAAACTAAATGTTTTAGATTTCATTTCAATACATTTATTGTTCTTCCTTGTCACATATTCAATAATTATAAGAATTATAATTCAAATAAGAATAACAAAAATATGTAAAAATATGTACAAATATGTATAAAACTAGGAACAAAAGGACGCTGGAAAAAAGGTTTAGGCATTATAAGACTATATTCCAGTCCAGTAAGTAAGTCCAGTCTTCGACGAACCTAGACATTAATAAACGAGCCCAAATATTATTAAAAAGACAATGTTAGAATGTTGTCTTAACTAAATCTAAGTAGTTATTTAGATTAGATTACCTTAATACCAATGTTACTTTTAGCCCGAGTATAGAAAATCCTAATGAAATCCTAATTGTATATAGTTATATACAATTAGGAGTTCATTAGGAATTTTAATCAATTTGAGATTATATGATAAGTAAGAGAGTACTGATGAAGCCAAAAGGCAGAAACGCGTCTATGGATGTTCTTAATTATTTTCATTTATCAAGTTACGTCTTTTTCTTGTGCCTAGGGATTGCAATTCGGTGTGATTCGATGTGAATTTTCAATCCGGCCGGATCCAGCCGGATTTCCATCAATCCGGCCCGATCCGGACTAAATCTAACATAATAAACTTTACTTAACCTACTGAGATCACAACTATTAGGTATTTGAGCCTGGTAACAAGTCTTATTCTTATATTTAAGACACACATCATGATGAATCTGTCTAATGAAATATAATATCTATTTAAATGTCTATTTAGTTTAATCAACTTACTATAAATACCGTATTTGCCGGTGCAAGGAGCACTCTAAATTTCAACCTACTTTTTTTGCGTCCATAACGCTGATCTGTGTTTTAGAGGCATTTTTTTTTTGGAAAAAGGTGCGCGTTATACACCACCAAATACGCTAATTATTTTAAATATAAAGTATTTATCACAAAATCAATTTTGGTTTTGAAAAAACCATGTGGCGCCAAGCGCACCATTCATTTAAAGTACCTGCTCATGGAACAGCGCGATTTTTTTACCAAAAATTAGCATCACCGGATCCGGTGACCGGATCCGGTATATTGGCAGCGGATCCGGGAAACGCTTAGTGATGCCGGATCCGCCGGATTACCGGATCCGGTTTTTCAGATTGCAATCCCTACTTGTGACTTCTTTGTCTCTCTTAGCAGTAAAATGCAGGAGCCACACCCTAATAATAATTATATTTTATTTATGTTATTAGTCAATTAGTAAATTAAAGAACATATTTTCCTAAATTCTTTTCTTACAATTAGGATTTCATAATAATTTTTCTGTGCAAATTACGATCAAATTTTGTCGCAAAATCTAAAACTGCGATGCGCAATAAAGACGAGAAGAACAAAGAAACATTTTGCAAAAGAGTAAAAAGGGTTCTACATATCGCAACTTTTTAAATGTATGAATTCAGCGATGCGTGTTCTAGGCATTATAACGCTATAATGCAGTCCAGTATTCGACCAGCCCATATATTAATAAGCGAACCCATATATTATTAAAAAGACAATGTTATAACGCAGTCTCAAATAAATCTAGGTAAGTATATACAATTGGGATTTCATAATAAACTGATAATTTTTATGTGCGAACAACAATCCATTTTTGTAGCAAAATCTAAAACTAGGATGCGCAATAAAGACGAGCAGAACAAAGAAACATTTTGCAAACGAGTAAAAAGGGTTCTACATATCGTAACTTTTTGAATATATGAATGTTGTGCAGCGATGCGTGTTGCAGGTCTCTGAAAAAGTCAGTAATAATAAACACGTGGGCGTAATAGAGCGTCCACAATTGGAGCTCACTGGACCGCAGAAAACTCTATCAAAGTAAAAATCTGTAATTACCAGTACACGAACAATGGCATCGTAGCTGGAAAACGTTATTTCGTTGCTGTTGTTGAAGCTTTTTTTCTCCGATATATTCGGATTTGTTAAGCAGCGCGAGTTTCGTGTGTTTCTTCCACGTCGCGTGAATTCGAAATCAATTCTTTGGTGTTGTAGGTCAAAGCGAAGCTTCGCCAAAATACTTCGGTTTATTAACATTCAACCAGTCCACTATCACAAATAACTCCTCGTAGACTAAAACGATTTATTTATTTTGATTCTCTTATTCTGTTCGGATAAGTCATTCAAATGGTGTCGTAGATTCCAAAAATACGAATTATTCAATAGGAGAAATTATTGTGCGTATCTTGTTCTATTTCATATACATTTCATCGATTTATACTCATAAATATCTATTTCATTAATTTCACCTACCTTCAGGCCAGGTAATGCTGCTTGAAATTTTAATGGCCAACAACAAAACATTTCTTTATAATAAACAATTCTATACAAAGACAAGTTTTTTATCGAGATTAATTGAAGACACTTATTTTTGAAGACAATTATTATTAATTTTAGACATTTAGTCTGCTCTTTTCTCATCATTGCTGGTTTATTCTGGTCTAGGATGGCTTTGTTTGGTCTAGTCTCGTCTTTTCTAGTAGGAATTGCAATCCGGCAAACCGGATCCGGTAATCCAGCGGATCCGGCATCACTAAACGTTTACGGAATGCGGTACCAATATACCGGACATATTACTACGAAAAGTCAAAATTTTGATAATCTAAAACCATTTTGTTAATATTTAGAAAAATAAGACAACCACAGATCAATGAAGATGAGGTTGAGATTAAAAAATAGCATTTGTAGACTTTCACTAGTTTCTTTACTGCGTGACTATTTGGATTAATTGTGGAAATGTAAGAAACACGAATTTCTTCAAAAAATGCAAATTTTTAAAATCAGAAACCGTTTTGTTAATATTTTGAAAAGTAAGGCAGTGCCAGATCAATGAAGATGAGATTTAACAAAATCTACATTTGTAGACTCTCTCACTATTTTCCTCACTGCGCTACTATTGCGAACAATTTTGAAATCTAAAAACCACAAATTTCTAAAAAAGTACTAAAGTCTACATTTTGAAAATCTGAAACAGTTTTGTAAATATTAAAAAAATAAGGCAGCGACAGATTAATGAAGACGCGGTTAAGATTTGATAAAATTAACGTTCATAGACTCTAGCTATTTTCTCTACTGTGAGACTATTTGGAGGAATTTTGAAAATCTAATAACCTCGAATTTCTTCAAAAAGACCAAATTTTGAAAATCTGAAACTGCTTTGTTACTATTTTTAAAAATAAGACAGCGACATATCAATTAAGATGAGCTTAAACTCTAAAACATAGGTCCGCTTTATAGGCGCACGAAAAGTGGGTTGACTTTTAGGGTGCGCCTTATGCACCAGCAAATAAGTTATTTATAGTAAGTTGATTAAACTAAATGGACATTTAAATAGATATTATATTTAATTAGACAGATTCATCATGATGTCTGTCATAAATATAACAATAAGACTTATCTAAAAGCATGTCTTAAAGGCATATCTTAGCATGTCAAAATACCTAATTGTTGTGATCTCAGTAGGGTAAGTAAAGTTTATTATGTTAGATTTAATTCCATCGATCCGGCTGGATCCGGTCGGATCCGGCCGGATCGGTGGAAATTGGGCCGGATCCGGCCAGATTGAAAATGATACCGGATTGCAATCCCTATTTTCTGGTCTTGTCTGGTCTTGTCTGATATTGCCTGACCTTGTCTGGTCTTGTCTGGCGTTGTCTAGTCTTGTCTGGTCTTGTTTGTTATTTTCTTCTGTTCTTTTTCCCTCTTTTCTCTTTTTTTGACAAAATGTAAACTAAGGAAAATTATCCTGTTCGGTTCAACCGAATTTCCATCGATCCGGAGCCGGTCGGATCCGGCCGTATCAATGGAAATCCGGCCGAATCCGGCTGGATTGAAAATAACACCGGATTGCAATCCCTAATACTAAGCTTATTAGAGATGTTCAACAAGGGATTATGCAGGATTAGCGAGTATTAGTTTGGCCAAAAGACATGGTAATCGAGAGGACCGGCACGCGAGCGTATAAGGCAAAAAAGAAAAAAGGAAAGGACAAGAAATCCAAGGGAAAGAAGCCGATCCACCGATCTATACGAATCCGGCCGGATCGGTGGAAATTCGGCCGGATCCGGCCGGATTGAAAATGACACCGGATACCTAATTTTTGTGATATCACTAGGTTGAGTAAAGTTTGCAATCGGATTGCAATCCCTATTTTTGGTCTTCTCTGGTCTTGTCTGATCTTGCCTGGCCTTGTCTGGCCTTGTCTGGTTTTGTCTAGTCTTGTCTGGCTTTGTGTAGTCTTGTGACAAACCACAATGGAAATCCAACTAATCATAGCAAGTAAACTCTGCTCCGAAATAATCGCCACAAAAATCATCAAACTAAACCCAGACTCCCACCGCACCCCAGAGGACATTCACCAAGCAATCTACGAAATCAGCCACCTCCCGAGGACAAAGATCAAATATTCTGGCGCTACTCCATCAGCAAGTTCAACACCATCGACGATTACTTTTCCTACATAGCCGCCCTGAACACAATGGCAGAAAACTAGATCTACCTCCTACTGTAAGACTGCGAAGAACCCTGGAAAGACAACATAAGATATTTGTAAGTTTAGGATCAAGTCGAGCAGAGACTTGAAATGGAAAGGAATCGCGATATGTACGATGTAAAAACCAAGTCGCAAGGTGATCCTGACAGCGACGAAGAGGACGAAAGGATGTTGAAGGAAGGACGATTTCGTTTCGGATTTCTGCAGAACCGATATCGAGGTTTATGAGTTCGCGTTGTGGAAAATGCCGAAGCCGTTTCATTACACCGACGATTTTAGCCAGAATACTAAGCTTATTAGAGATGTTCAACATGGGATTGTGCAGTATAAGCGAGTATTAGTAGCGAATATTAGTTTTAGGCCAAAAGACATAGTAATCGAGAGAACTGGCATGCGCGCGGATAAGGGGTCGTCCAATGTCGTCCAAAATGTATGCATTCTTGAACTAAGTCAGTCTCTAAATCATTAGGATACATTTCTTCCAAGAAAAGGACTTTTACCGCAAGGGTTGATAATGAAAATTCATCCATTTTGGTTAAAAATGAAAACTTTTCATTGAACCACATATTGTTAAATTAATTTTAACATTTGCGTAATAGTGCTATTAGGGGCATACGCCGCGTAGTGGCATTGAGTCTGAGAGAGACAGATATAGAGCGGCGATACAAACGAAAAAGCCGCTGAAAAGAAAAGCCGCCTCTGTTGATTGAATCATGCAATTTCTAATATTTATTAATTTTTCTTAGGTTGTGTGCTATAGAGGAAAAAATTAAGAGTTCAGTGATCTGAATAACGGAAATTATTGTATGATTTTGGAACTGTTAGCCAACTACGAACCTTTATTAGCGAGTCAATAAAAAATTTGCAAAGGGAAACGGGGTAAAGATCGGCTACAGTGATCACATCTACGGTAAAAGCCTGCATTTGAATATTCACTTTGTTTTTTCTTTCAAAAAAAAAACACACCACACAACAACCATTACCGCCGTTTCCAGTTTTTCTAAATTTAATAGTATTCTCGTCACTTCGTTTCGCGTTACAGGTTTTTTGGTACAATCATCCTTGATTGATTCCAAAGTTTTAAGAAATTCGTGCAAAGAAAATGTCAAACTTCTAGATGCGTCCTCTCTAGCTGACCAATGTGTCAAATTTACTCTCTTTAGCGTTTTTCCTTTCCCAGTTTCAGTCATTAACTTTTGCCAGCGTTGTGTCGAATTTATAAAAATCTTAGTCTAAGATATTCAACATGACTCGCTAATAAAGGTTCGAATTTAGCCAACAGTTCCAAAATCATATAATAATTTCCGTTATTCAGATCACTGAACTTTTCATTTTTCCCTCTATAGCACACAACCGAAGAAAAAAATTGAAGAATGATTGAGAATGAATGAATTGAGAATGTATAAAATTCATACATATTAGAAATAGCATGATTCAATCAACAGAGGCAGCTTTTCTTTTCGGCGGCTTTTTCGTTTGTATCGCCGCTCTATATCTGTCTCTCTCAGACTCAATGCCACTACGCGGCGTATGCCCCTAATCCTAATAGCACTACTACGCAAATTGTAGAAAAAATTAATTTAACTAATATGTGGTGAAACAAATTACATGTTGAATTGTTTTTGTGGACCTAATAACATTTACATTAAGGTATATAAAAATGAATCTTTTAAATTTCTGTACGACAAACTGGCCTCAAATTTGCCGCCACTAAAATCTGCCGCCCTAGGCTCCAGCCTACTCAGCCTGCTGGTAAATCCAGCACTGTCTCCTAGTTTAGACATTGTTTTGAGACAAAACATACGCGGCAACGATTTACGCATGTATTCGGCGTCAAAATCACAGACTTCTACTGGGACTGGCAGCGAGTCGCGCGCCGTTTTTCGGTTTAAAAATCGTGCGTTCAACGAGAAAATAAATACACGTGATATCTCACTACATAAAATCATAAAAATTATCTCCTACACCCTCCCTACCCCCACGTGATGTTTCGTGATTTTTCACAAACCCCCTCCCCCCATTCGAGCCTCACGTGATTAGTCGATCCCTAAGGGAAGAAAGAAAAAAAGAAAGCACAAGAAATCCAAGGGAAAGAAGGGCAAGCGAAAGAAGAAATGATGTTGTGGATAGCAATTGCGTTCTCCAAAAATATTCATTAAAACCGCCGGTGAATAAGAATGATAAACTGAATGCAAAGGAAATAAAAACATCAATGCCGAAAGGAATAGTTTGGTCTTGTCTGGTCTTGTCTGGTCTTTTCTGGCCTTGTCTGGCTTTGTCTGGTATTGTTTGGCCTTGTCTGGCTTTGTCTAGTCTTGTTTGGTATTTTCTGGTCTGGTCTGCTCTTGTCTGGTCTTGTCTGGTATTGTCTGATCTTGCCTAGTCTTGTTTTGTCCAGAATTTGTCTTATATTGTATAGCCTTGTCTTATTATATACAGACATGACTGGAATAAATTAAACGAAACAAAGCAACAAGAGTCTTCTCCAGGTCTGTCTATTAATATCTAGTCTTGTCTGGTTTTGTCTAATCTTATCTAATGTTATCTAGACTTGTCCAGTCTTGTCTGATCTTGTTTGGTTTTGTTTGATCTTGTTTCGCTCAGTTTGTTCTGTTTCACCTTCGTCTGGTCTCGTGTTGCTTTATCTGGTTGTGTCTAGTTTTGTATGGCCTAACCTAGTCCTGTTCAGCCTGGCATAGTCTTCAATTGGACTTTCAACATCAAGAATGGAACGATTCAATATTTCTAGATTATTCTAGAAGAAGACTTCAAGAATTCAATATTCCAAAGTATCACAAATAAATGTCTTATCTAATGTTGTCTAGTCTTACCTTGTACCGACATTGCCTTGCCTTGTATAGTCTTACGTTATTAAATACAGACAAGGCCTCTTCATATTAGGGTTTATACGAAAACCGACATTTTGAAAAACCGGTTTTCGAATTCCAGATTTCCAAAAAACCGGTTTTAGAAGGGTTTTCAAATTTTTGTGAAAAAAATAGAATTAGGAAAATTATTTTATTTAATTTATACAATAGCAAAAAACGATATCAATATCAAAGTCAAAATAAGAGGAACAAATTAAAATACTCGTTCACTAGCTACTTGCATGTATACTAGCTTGGTTTTATAATTTCCACGGTTCCAAAAACAGTTTCCAACCAAAAATCTAAGTTTCTGGTTCTTTTATTCGTTGCCTCAAATAATGAAAATTCAGCTTTCAGTGTCTTTGGATCTGCAAGTTTTTCCTTAGGGCCTTCAAGAAATTCATTAATATATTTTTCCGTGGCTTTCTTTGAAAAAGCATTACACAGATGAGTAGTTTCTTTAATTTGAAAATAATCTAGACAATATCATTCCAGATAACTTATTAATTTTGATTTTTGAAGCTTTAATAAATTGGCATAATTTTTACGTAATTTGAATTCTTTGAAACCGGTTTTCTTAATTTAAAAAACGGTTTTCTTTATTTAAAAAACGGTTTTCTTTATTTAAAAACCTTTTTGAAATGTGACAAATTTATTTTAAAAACCGGGTTTGAAATACCGTCAAACAATACTTCATATCTAGTTTTGTCTGATCTTGCCTGGACTTGCCCAGTCTTGTCTAGTCCTGCCTAATCTTGTCTGGTCCTGACCAGTTTTGTCTGGCTTTGCCTAGTCTTGTCTAAAAATAATTGACAATTAAATGTCTTGTCTAATGTTGCCTAGTCCTGTCTCGACCTGACATGTATTCTAAGTCTTCTCAAGTCTTGTCAAGCCTTTTCAAGTATTATCAAGTCTTGTCAGGTCTTATCAAGACTTATCAACCCTTGACAAGTCTTGTGCGGTCCTGTTTGGTCCTATTTGGTAGTGTCTGGTTTTTGTCTAGTCATTTCCAATCTTAGTGTTGTCTACTCTTGTTCAGTATTGTCTAATCTTGTCCAGTCTTGTCCAGTCATGTACAGTCTTCTCCAGTCTTGTTCAGTCATGCACAGTCATTTCCAGTCTTGTCCAATCATGTACAGTCTTCTCCAGTCTTGTGCAGTCATGTACAATCTTGTCCAGTCTTGTGCAGTCATGTATAGTCTTTTACAGTCTTGTCCAGTCATGTACAGTCTTCTCCAGTTTTGTCAAGTAATGTACTGTCTTTTCCAGTCTTGTCCAGTCATGTACAGTCTTCTCCAGTCTTGTGCAGTCATGTACAATCTTGCCCAGTCTTGTGCAGCCATGTATAGTCTTTTACAGTCTTGTCCAGTTATGTACAGCCTTCTCCTATCTTGTGCCGTCATGTACAGTCTTTTCCAGTCTTGTCCAGTCATGTACAGTCTTCTCCAGTCTTGTGCAGCCATGTATAGTCTTTTACAGTCTTGTTCAGTCATGTACAGTCTTCTCCAATCTTGTACCGTCATGTACAGTCTTTTCCAGTCTTGTCCAGTCATGTTCAGTCCTCTCTAGTCTCTCAGTATTGTCTAATCTTGTCCAGTCTTGTCCAGTCATGTACAGTCTTCTCCAGTCTTGTTCAGTCATGCACAGTCATTTCCAGTCTTGTCCAGTCATGTACAGTCTTCTCCAGTCTTGTGCAGTCATGTACAATCCTGTCCAGTCTTGTACAAACATGTACAGTCTTCTCCAGACTTGTGCAGTCATGTACAGTCTTGCCCAGTCTTGTCCAGTCATGTACAGTCTTCTACAGTCTTGTCCAGACATGTACAGTCTTCTTCAGTCTTTTGCAGTCATGTACAGTCTTGTCCAGTCTTGTGCAGCCTTCTCCAGTCTTGCCCAGTTTTGTCCAAACTTTTCCAGTCTTGTCCAGACTTGTCCCTTCTTGTGCGGTCCTGTCCAGTTTTGTTCAGTCTTGTTCAGTCTTGTCCAGTCTTGTCCAGTTTTGACCAGCCTTGTGTAGTCTTGTCTTGTCTAGTCTTGTCTTGTCTAGTCTTGTCTTTTTTAGCCTTAGTCTAGTATAGTAATTGTCTTACCTTCTAGTAAAGTAGTTTGGTAGTGGTACAATTTACAGAATTTTGTAAAAACTTACATTTTGGGTACATTTCACACTTTGCAAGCGATCAATTTATTGTTTTTTCTCTAGTAGCATCGGACCTCCTAGTGGTACAATAAATGTATAAATCTTGTGTGTTTTTAGGGTTGTAAATGAAAGTGATTTAAATGGTTTTGGACATTATAAAAGCTTCTTAAAACCTAAAAGATATTAAGTAAAACAAAGAAGAGGAAATTTGGGACGATATTACGAAATATTTGGACATCAGGGAGCCACAAAAACAGAGCATTAAATCACGATAGTGAGGGTCTCCATCTCGGAACTTAACGTCTAAATTACTTGAAAGACGTCGTTCGTTCGGATTAGATCTGCGATAATTTTGTGGTTCGGAAAGCACTCGAAGTCGAACACGTAACAATGGCTCCGATCCGTATCTGTAATTTGCCTGTTGCATGCCACGGATTGTTTTACAATTACAAAAGGGTTGGCGTTTCTTCTGGGTCTCTCTTTTTTTTTCGCCGAGTGGGGTGAACCAAAGACCGGAAATAATGAGATAGGCGCGGGTCAGCGAAAGTTTCCGCTTCTATTGAAAACCAACTGTGTGTAACACTGCAGTATCCGTTCTGTGTAAATTGTGAAATTCTTATTTTAATGCCGTGTTTTTGTTGTTGTTATTATATGCGTTGCGAATATAAAAGTGATCTCATTATCTGCTTTGATGTTTTAACTCTGATTTTTTCGCTTTTTTATCACCAATGCAAATCTTACGAGAATTTAATGCTTAGGCTCTGAATACAGAAACTTTAATATATCAAGATTACATTTGCAAAATACCAAGAAATTGCATAAATTTGCATTATAGTTTGCCTCTGTTATACGTCAAATAGAGTTCTAGATGGAAACAGTTAAAGTTTTAAGTTTGTGATCACAAAAAAAAAACAAATACAGTTTTTGCCGCTTAAAGGCAGAAAAGTTGTGGTAGCAAGAGCGGCAGCAAAGCCACTTTTCTGCCACTTAACTGTGCGTTGTCTTGTACTATACAGACTGCATAAAGACTTTATTAACATTAATAGTATATTAATAGTATTAAGGACGAGTTTAGTAAGCGCCATTTTACAGCACGCGTCGAAGTGTGGAAAACGACGAGCTTTTTAGCGAGGAGTTTTCTAATGCTGAAAAAGCCTTACGAACGAGTTTTTTATAGTATTTTTTCTATTTTGCGCCCTTTTATGCCATTTCTAAATAAAAAAATTGCCTATACATATTGAGAAAATTGTATCGCACTCGGCGAGCCATAACCGCACGCATATGAGTGCTGTTATGAGTCCATTACGGACGCAAAATAGAAATAAATCTTTTCAAAATCAATTCGGTTTTAGTAACAAAAACAATTTATTCACAACAATACGAATAATTCTATTATATCCCTCGTTTTTTTATACAATTTGTATTTCTTTAAACAATAGAAATTTTACCAATTTTTCCTAGCGGATGGAATAATTTTTGTTTTAAATGTAAAACCAACGAAAGTATTGTCGGCGTTTTTTTGATCTCTCGTTTGCTTGCCCGACGTACGAATTGTCCTAACAGAGCTGTTTGCTTTTAAAACATTGGACAACAAAGACTCGAGCCCTCAAATAAATACACCGACACCTTGTACACAATTTCTTTATTTGTTTGATCTTGGTCAAGATTGTGGATAACATTCGCCAAAAAAAAATGTTTCCAGTAAACAAATATTGACTTTGTGATTTTAATTTCGAAAATTAATTAATCTTCAAGGTTTTTTTACGAAACAATTTTTATCTACGAAACTTACTTTACACAATTGTTTTGTTGTTAAAAAATAGCCTTGCATTCCACATTTATTAATTAGCGCAAAATTAATATTTAGTAATTTACTAATTGCTTTGGTCTTTTCTTGCAATAAGTTATAAGTTTCTAAATTTAAACCTAGCACGCACGATTCTAATTTTCTATCATGCTAGCTAGCAGGTTAACTAAGGGGTAGCATCAATGCTCGCATTTTGTGATAGTTTCTATTTCCATTTTAATTCTCGTTCAGGTAATTGTTATGTTGTTAACATCAATTTTAGAAGGTGATCTTCATCACGGGTCATCTTCTGCAGCGACTTAAAAATAACAAGTCCCCGGTTGAAGATGGTATACCCGCTGAACTAATTAAATTAGGAGGCTACGTGCTAATTAAACAGATGCATGAAATAATTTCGAAGGTATGGCACGAAGAGCAAATGCCAGAAGAATGGTGTGTAGGGTATACATAAGAAAGGGGACCTGCTGGAATGTAAAAACTATAGAGGCATACACACTTGAATATAATATATAAAATCTTTTCAAACATCCTGTAACCACGCCTAAGCAACTATATGGAGGAACTACTAGGACAATACCAAAGCGGTTTTAGGCCTGGTCGCTCAACAACGGACCAAATCTATGTACTACGACAGATATTAGAAACATCGAACGAGTTCAACATTGATACATATCAGCCTATGACCGCATGCTAAGGGACAATCTGTACAAAGCAATGTACAGACTCGCCATTTCTGATAATATAATAAGGCTTGTAAAAGCCACAATGCATAGCGTTGCATGCAAAGTACAAATACAAAGCAAGTTGTCAGACCCCTTCAAAACAGAAGTAGGCTTAGGGCAAGGACACGCATTTAGAAACCTTAGAACCTTAGAAACTGCCGTTAGATAAGCCCAGATAGACAAAAAGGAGCAATATTTAATAAATCGTCCCAAATATTAGCATATGCCGATGACATTGACATAGTTGCTTGCACGCACGGAAGGAAAATTAAAAGAAGTGACTTTCTACGACTGCAGAACGCATGGGCCTTCAGATAAAACGAAGGCCATGGCATCTGAACCAAACAACAGATCCAGGAATAACAGACAGCCACTCACCGTAGACGATAACAACTTTCAGTATGTAGACGAATTTTTGTAATTTTTGCTCCCTCATCACCAGTGATAACAATACGACGGTGGAAGTGAAGAGAATGACAGTAATAGCAATAGAAGTAATAGAAGTATAGTAATAGAAGTAATAGAATAAGTGCTAGTGCGGTCTGCATAAGTATCTAAGGAGTAGGCTACTAAGCCGAAAAACCAAACTACTCATACTCAGAACACCTATCCTGCCAGTCCTCACTTATGGGTTAGAAACATGGGCGATATCAAAAGCCGATGAAAACCTACTATTAACATTCGAACGTGGGATTCTAAGAACGATATTTGGACCCACATGCGAGGACGGATTATGGCGAAGAAGATACAACCACGAAATCTACCACATGTACCGCGAAATAGATAATGGAAGAAACCTGGTACATCGCATAAAAGTAGGAATGTTAAGGTGGGCTGTGCATTTAACACAAGAGCGCCGGAAACGTACCCTCCGACGCGCATACTAACGGCCCAACCTGAGGGAAGAGGACGCAGAGGAAGACCCAAACTGCGCTCGCGAGGCGGGGTAGACCAGGACGCCAAGAAAATGGGAGCAACAAACTGGCACCGAGCAGCACATAATAGGGAAGAATGGCGAACAAGACCAAGGGCGGTCGAGGCTCTCTCAAGGCTGTAGGACCAATAATGATGATGATCTTCATCAAGCAAATCTCTTCCTTTCTGAAATCTTAGTTGCTACTCTTGGCCTTACCTCTCCTGTCGAGTTAATGAAAATAAAGTTAAAAAAAAACGGAAATGGAATTCCAGAGACATAGTACAGGAAGGTATTCAGCAGAGAAATTTTTATAGGACCTGCTGTAAGTTAGGGGATTGTAGGTTGATTGAAACCTACAGGTTGAGAAAGCTTCATCATTCTAACATCATTGAAAATAAACGGTCGCACTACCATAAAATTATTGAGGAATCGAAAAACAAACCAAAAGCAACTTGGACAATAATTAAAAATACCTTGTGAAAGGTAACCACAAAGAAAAGAATATCCTTAAAAGTCAATATTAGTATTATTACGAACCAGCATGCGGCCGGAGAATGTGCCGCATACTTTGCTTCAATTGCTGAAAGAAATCTACGAAGCCACTTTTGGCTAATCGCTGTACTACTTCCAAAAACCAATATCTCATCTTCATTCTTTGTTTCCCCCAAGGAATCTGTTCACTTTCGTAATGTAATCTGTGGCATGGTATCTAAAAACTCGTCCGGAATTGATGGTTTTTCTAAAACCACAATAAAATTTATTTACGATATCCTGGAGGCACCACTACTTCATATATAAAGGAGAAAACTGATTTTGGGATAAAAATTCATGGAGAGGTAATTGAAATCGGTACGCTGATGAAAATTTCATCATTGCAGTTCTGGGAAAGAGTGTGACGGATCTCGAGAGTGCGTTAAGAAGTATGGAAGACATATTGCGAAACGAATATAATTTGGCAATTAATTATGAAAAAACTAGAATTTTAGTCTGCAACGAGAAAGGAAGCACACAAACATCAGCCTAAATGGACGCACTTTAGATGAAATTCAACAGTGCTTGGGAAGCAAAATTACAACTGACGGAAGAAGTAAAAGCGAAGAGTAGTAGAATAAACCAAGCAAAAATTTTATTTCTTAAACGGAAAAACTAATTAACCAAGGAAAAGGGCTAATAAAAACTTTTGTGGAGTGTTGCACTGTATTGGTGTGAAACCTGGACCACAGGGACCCAAGAGAGAAGACGTCTGGAAGTCCTAAAAATGTGGTGTTATAGGAGGATGCTAAAAATTGGCTGGGTTGACCGAGTTACAAATGAAGAAGTTAAGGAGAGCCGAGGAAAAAAGATGTTTGTGGAACAGCATTGTAAAGAGATGAATGCAACTTTATTGGTCATACACTGCGAAATTATTGCTGCTGAACACAATTATCGAAGGACACCTTCATGGCAAGAACTGCATAGGGAGACCACAGCAGCAATACATTGGCCAACTAATTAGAGATGCTGGATGCACAACATATCAATAAATGAAGCGGATGACTGAAGACAGAGCAGAGTGGAAAATTGCTGCAAACCAATCTTCGGATTGAAGACCATTGATGATGACTTGGTTATCTATCTACGTTAAAAGTAGGTTTGGTTATACCACTGCATCCAATTGGCATCACCAACTTGGCCTACTTCCATTCTGTTCACCTTTTCAAAAATATTTAAACGACTAATTGCCAAAAAAATGATGAATTGTATTAAAAAAACTCGATATTTTATCAGAATGTCAACATGGGTTTCGCGCCAAAAAATCAGCTACTTTTGATTTTTATGAATATGTTATAGATTATAGATGAAGTGGAGAAAGGTAACCATGTTTAGGGTTTGTTTTTCAATTTATCGAAAGCTTTTGATACAGTTAAAGTGAAGTTTATAGTAAGGGAAATTGAAATATATCGATTCAGGAGACCATTACGAATCTGATTAATTCTTTTCTAACGGGACGCTTCTTAATTGTTGATGTAAATGGTGATAAATCTGACGAGAAAGATCTAACTTTGGTGGTTCCGCAGCGGTCAGTTTTAGATCCACTACTTTTCTTGCTATGTATAAATGATTGTCCGCAATGGATACATGGAAAAATCATCATGTTTGCAGATGACACTAATATATCAATTTTTAGAAAGCTTTTGATACAGTTAATGCAATGTTTACAATAAGGAAAATTGAAACATATCGATTCAGGGAAACCATTACGAATCTGATTCGTTCTTTTTTAACGGGACGAGCCTTAATTGTTGACGTAAATAGTCAAAAAGCTGAAGAGAAAGAGCGAACTTTGGGGGTTCCGCAGGGGTCAGTTTTGGGTCCACATTTCTTGCTATTTGTACAAATTTGGAAAAATTATCATGTTTGCAGATGACACTACTATAGCTTTATCTACTGAAAGTCTAGACCAGGAGTCTGCAACTGGTTTTAATTAAAGAGCCATTTTCTTAAAAAAAAAACAAATCTTAAAGTACTATTGGTCATTTCCATTTACAGCAAATTGATAATACTTTATTTGCCTCAAATTATTTTTTTTTCTCAAAGAATCTGATTTTGAGTGATAAATGTTTTCCCCATGGGTTTCTCTTACAAGTAAGAAATCGCTATCATGAGAAGATGCATTACGCAACTTATCGCACACTAAAGAAATACAGGCGAGGAATCTGAATCAGAAAACTGCCGTGATGTCATATTCTCCGTCATTTTGAGTGAATCTTGAATTGAGTTATTCATGAAGAGCCACACAACTTAAATAAAAGAACCGCTCAAAAGCCGCGGGTTGCCGAGCCTTGATCTAGACCAGTGATGGGCAAATCTTTGGGCTGTCGGGCCACATTCCGTAGGAAAATTTGACGCGAGCCGCATTAATTTTGTTCTATTTTAATAGTTATTTATATACCACAACCGTTGCACATATACTCGCTTATACATAACAATATTGTTTCTATTAATATTAATACCAATATTTATATTAATTTATTAGGTTTTCCCGTCGTGGACCACGTATTACTGCATTTTAAACGAAATATTTTCAGAAAACACCTGTAAATGTGCAGTGTCTATAAAATAGTGGCATGTAGATAATAAAGTAAACATTAGGCCTGGTAAACATAAGACGCATGTCATAAGCATGTTTTCGGGATTTTTTGTGGCTTTGTTACTTTGAAATTCGAATTAAGATCATTCATTGTAGGTGTTATTTATAGATAAATTTGTAATTGCTTACTCAGTGTAATAATATTTTGGACACCATCACAATTTGGCCACAATCACTTAACCAACTATTTTTTTTTCTTTATGTTATACGTAGAAATTTTTTTAAATTAAAGTAGTTTATAAATTATTTCGCGGGCCGCATAAAAGGACGACGTTGGCCGCATGTGGTTCGCGGCCCGGCATTTGGCCAGGTCTGGTCTAGGCCATTAAGAAATAAAAAAATAGCCTTGCATTCCATATTTATTAATTAGCACAAAATTAGCATTTAGTAATTTACTAACTCATTGTTTTACTCTGTTCTGGAAATAATTTATTAACGCACGAAGCTAATTTTCTACCATGCTAGCTAGCAGGTTAACTAACGAGTAATATCAATACTAGCATTCTGTGATAGTTTCTATTACCATCTTAATGCTCGTTGAGGCGATCAGCTAATCACAAGGATGACGATTTTATTTTATTTATTTAAGTATATGAAAGATTTTTTTTAAGATTATTGAATGATTATTGAATGATTATATGAATATTACAAATTTCAATTGCTCGTTGAAGCGAGCAGCGAGTATAACGAGTTTGTATTATTTATTTGAGTGTTTTTCTTATAGCTTATACAGAATAGACCTTTTCATAGTTGAAATTATTTTGTGCGCATGCGTCAATTTCCGCCATGTTATACGTCAAAATTGCCCGAACTTTTTGACGTATAACTATATCCTTTCAAACTTGACGGATGGGCATGCGCCTAACTAACCGTAAAAAGATCTATTGAATGATTATACAAATCAATGATTTTTATTGGAAACAAATTACTTGATTAATTAGTAAAAGTATTAGTAACTGTACATATTATCTGAGAGTATAAATCAAAGTCTGATTGGTTTAATCTTCATGAAAACATTTGACTAGGAGACAAATAGTGAAACGTTGGATTGATTAGTAAATTATACTTAAACAGGAGATAATCGCGCGTACGGACATTTAAATATTTCATTCGGTTCATAGACAGAAATTTCCATTTAAATTCGAAAAAAAGGTACAAATAAAAAAACATGTTAAAATCAATAATTAAGTGTTTTGGAATTGTGGGAAAATCTCTGGCTAAACCTTATTAAATGTCGACAATTATCAGTAACTACTTTCACCTCATAAATAAATACCGCCGAGACAGCGATCATTAGTTAAAATCTCATTTTGTAAATTCATATAATTAATATCAATTTGTAATTAAAGTTTGCAATGTTGGTGCAAGAATTTATTTACTATACTGTGGTTTAGGTTTCAATATGCAAAATCAAATAATCTTGAATGGGCCAGACAGGAAAGAGTAAGAAGATAAGTCTGTTATTTTTAATATTGGTAAAACCATACTACATTATAGATAACAGCATAAACTTAATAAAGTCGGAACACAGCCTGAATAAATAAATATATTCAACTTTTCCGGAGCTCTATAACACAATTGAGTCATTTTAGGACTACCAAAACAAATCTCATGTGAAATGCAATATAGCTGGCAAATTTCACATGAGATTTCTTTTGGTAGTCCTAGAAAGGCTCAATTGTTATAGAGCCCGAGAAAGGTTGGATATATTTAGACTGTATTCCGCCTTTAGTAGGTTTAAAGTGTGTTATATTTTATCCTCAGCGTTGTAGTTTAGGTGAAAATAGGCTAAATTAATAAGATTAGATTAAACAATGTTTATTGGGTGAAACACGAAAGAGTAAGAGTAAAATATTGTTTGTAATGTGTTATATTTCATCAACTGTGCTTTAGTTTAGGTTTCAATAGGTAAAATCAATAAGATGAATTAAACAATGTTGAATGGGCCAGACAGGAAAGAGTAAGAAGACATTATTGGACAGACAGGAAGTCTCGTGTCCCTCTAGACTTCCTGCCTGTCCACCAGGTTACAAAGTCACAGACAGAAAGTTGGAGAGAGTCTATTTTGACAAAACTAGACAAGGATATAAATATTGTTGGTAACTAGTAAAATTTGGAGCTTATTTAAATTCTGAGCTAAAGACAAATTGCAACATTTTGAGACAGAATTTGTAAAGTTTTGAATATTTTTTTTTTGTTTGTTTTCTCAACAAGTGTTTACATGGAATGCTTAGCTTACTTAGCCAGATAATGTGCTCCGATTTAATGAAGTGACCATTCACACAGAAAAACTTCAACTTTATCAAAATAAACTACATTTTCATCCTCAACAACAAAAATATTTTAATCAGAAATTTCAGACAAATTATCAAAGACTAAACTTTAAGTTTTCGTTTTTTCATGAAAACTCAGCATTTAGACTGAATATTTGTGAAACCAAATTTCCATATTTTCCTGAAAACTTTGCAATTTATTGATATCTTCAAGCTTTCAGGAAACCAAAATGACCATTTAGACTGATATCTTAAAGCTTTCACGAAGAAGAAATCTCATTTTTGCAATTTGCTGAAATCTTCAAGATTTCATGAAACCAAGAATTAATTTTTTCCTAAAAACTTTGCCATTTAGACAGAAATCTTCAAGTTTTTAGGAAACCCGAAAACTTTGTCATTTAGGCTGAATTCTTCAAGCTTTCAGGAAACGAAAATAACTTAAAAGTTTTCAGGGAGAGGAAATCTCATTTTTGCAATTTGCTAAAATCTTCAAGGTTTTATGAAGCAAGAATTAATTTTTCCTGAAAACTTTGCCATTTAGACTGAAATATTCAAGTTTTTAGGAAACCTGAAATCTTTGCTATTTACTGAAATCTTCAAACTTTCAGGAAAAGAAAATTACATTTTTTCCTGAAAACTTTGCAATTTATTAAAAACTTCAAGTTTTCATAAAACTAAGATTTCGTTCTTCCCTGAAAACTTTACCATTAACACTCTAAACTTGAAGTTTTCATGAAACCAAAATTCATTTTTTTTCCTGAAAACAAGTTTTCACGAGAAAATCTAAATCCAAAGAAATCTAGGCACATTAGTTAATTCAAGGCTTGAACCTCGGTCTGAAATATAATAAGCTGAAAATTTGTACAAACCTATATTAAAAGATTATAAACATAAAATCTTCAAGCTTTCAGGAAACCAAAATGGCCATTTAGAGTAAAATCATCAAGTTTTTAGGAAGAGAAAATCTCATTTTTTTCCTGAAAACTTTGCAATGTGCTGAAATCTTCAAGGTTTCATAAAACCGAGAATTATTTTTTTCATGAAAACTGCCATTTAGACTGAAACCTACAAGTATTTAGGAAACCCGAAAACTTTGTCATTTAGGCTATAGTCTTCAAGCTTTCAAGAAAGCAAAATGACTTTCTTCTGAAATTTTTGCTATTTAGACTGAAATCTTCAATGTTTCAGGAAAAGAAAATTACATTTTTTTCTGAAAACTTTGCAATTTACTAAAAACTTAATTAACATAATTTATAAACTAATGTAAGGTATTCCAGAAAAAAAGATTCTAAAAATTTCTGAAAATGTTTCCAAAATTCCAAAAAACTAATAACTAAATTTAATATTGGTGAAACCATACCACTTATAGATACAATCATATAAACTAATTAAGTGCAAAATTTACCCTGAATATATAAATATATTTAACCTATTCGTAGCTCTATAATATTAAGCCTTATTAAAACTACAAAACAAATCCCATGTTGAAACAACTACATATTAGAATATTGAATTATACAACATATATTTGCATGTTATTACCACCCCCTTCGCCCTTAATAAGTTTATATGATTGTATCTATAATTGGTTGGTTTCACCAATATTAAATTATCATTTAAATCAATAACCTGCAACAATGTTTATGTCTTTCTACACAAATGTCAAATTAAAACATAGCCTCGCCAGTCATGCACGAGGTGTTCCAATAATAAGTGTATTCCAATTTTTAATTCAAAACAGCAAAGCTGCACTGATGAGAGATAAAACCCGAAACGCGTCTGCAGATGGCTATTCACTTAAATTAATTAGAAATAATTGATCTTAAAAACAATGTTATTTATCTAGTGCTCGTTTAGTGACATGGAAATGTACTGGGAGCTGGTAATAACATGCAAATGTCTGTTGTATAATTCAGTATCCTGCGTAGCATTAGCCAGGGAAGTAGTCGTTTCAATATGGGATTTGTTTTGTAATCTTAATAAGACTTAATATTATGGAGCTACGAACAGGTTGAATATATTTATATATTCAGGATACATTTCCCCCTTAATAAGTTTAATAACTAAATATGGTTAGAAATGTATGTAAGTATTTGAGTAAGAACTTGATTAATGTCTTAATTCCAAGAAAATATGAATTCCAGAAATATTTTTGGAAATTCTAAAAATCTGTGCAAATTTGTGCAAACTTAGTTCTTCTAGTCTAACCAGTTTTTGAGTAGTCAATAAAAATGAAGACTTTGTTCAATTTGTAGACAAAGTAGACTTTGTTCAATTTGGGAAAAGTTTGTCAAATCAATCAAAAAGCGTGAAATTTGTGTATAATTTTTGGGGAAACTAGAAAGTTCTGGGAACCTAAATTTAGTGCCCTAGCTAGAGAATTTAGTTAACTCTATGTTTCATAAATGTCGTTGTTCTAGTCTACCTAGTTTTTGAGTAGTCAATAAAAATGTAAATTTTGTAAAATTTGGAAAAAGTTTGAAAAGTTAATCGAAAAGCGACAAATTTGTGCTTAATTTTTAGGGAAACTAGAAAAAAATTTGGAAACCTAAATTTAGTGCTCTAGATGGAGAATTTAGTTTACTCTATGTATTCATAAATTTCGTTGTTCTAGTCTACCTAGTTTTTGAGTAGTCAATAAAAATGTAGACTTTGTACAATTTGGAAAAAGTTTGAAAAGTCGATCGAAAACCGTCAAATTTGTGCTTAATTTTTAGGGAAACTAGAAAATTATTCATACATTTCGTTGTTCTAGTCTATTCTTTGTATTACAATCTATCTAACTATTTTTGAAAAAGTTCTAAAATCTAAAATCATTGAAGACAATCGTAAATGTCGACATTTGAAATTGATGTGTTTTTAATGTCCATGTAATCCTTGTCGTTTTTCGAAATTTTTACGATGCAAAACTCAAAAGCCCGATTCAAATCTAAAGGAAACAAAACTTTTCTATTTCCCAAAAATGTGGACGAAATTCCTGTAAATATTCAATAAAGATTTAGCAGATAAAAATCATAAACCCACAGAGAAATCCTCGAGCTATCTTCGCCCTAATGACTTCAAGTCTAGACATCATTTCACTTAAATTCATCCAAAACCTTGTAAAACAACATATTAAGCAATAATTCCGGGATAGTAAAAACTAGGTAAGGTTTTTGAAAAATATAAAACAAGTTCCTCGAGTTGTTAAATAGAGGAAGTTGTTAAAAAATAACAAATAATATAGAATTGGTAAAACCATACTACATTATAGATAATCATGTAAACTCCAAATCCCAGACTCTTCGACAGACACAAACGACTACTAACCAAATACAAAGCGACTAACACTAACTGGACCATCACAAACCCCTATATATCAGACGTGACTCTACCAAACCCTCCCGTAGACACCCACTCAAAACCCTCCAAGAAACAATATACGACTTAAAACTAAACCCTCCATAATATGTAAATTCAGCAGTTTTTTTTTGTATAAATTTATTTTGAATATTAAAATGTAAACTCCTGGGCGGAGAGCTAGTGGTCAATAGCCTTTTGTAAACGTTTGTTTTCAATAAACATTTCTTCTTCTTCATATAAACTTAATAAAGTCGGAACACAGTCTGAATATATAAATATATTCAACCTTTCCGGAGATCTATAACACTAAGCTGTGTTCCGACTTTATTAAGTTTAGCAAATAATATTTTAAAAATGTTTACAAGAATTTTAACCCTTAGTGCTACAGCCTAGGCACAATCTTGTCGCCGTAGCGGCGACAGTGGATTTAAAGTTCATATGTCGCAATATTTACGACAGCGGATTGCAACGGTTATTTAAGGTTAATTAAAAAACGGTTAATTTCACAACGGTTAATTAAGCGCCTGCGCGTCCGCCAGGTTTGAACGGCTACATTCGGGCACATTTTGTTATTTTCACTGGTTATACGTCCTAAAGTTTCGGGCACTTTTTGACGTAAATATGGCGGTAATTGACACATGCGCACAAAAAAAATTCAACAATGATCTATTATCTCTAACCTGTCTGCCTGGTACAGGGGTTCCCAAATTAAAATTCAAAATCTAAGTTGGAAACATTTATCTTGACATGTGGACATATATTGACATTTGACATACAATACATTGACAACATATCATGAGATTTGAACTAAGTCCTAGTTACTAGGATACCTTTTTTTTTGGTTTTCAGGAAAAATGAAAATATTTTTGAAATTTTTTACCTTTGGTAATGTTAAGTCGAATTTGTTCCTTTTCCCAAGACGCAAAAGACGCTTTGAGCGCCTCTGCCATGGTCTTGTTCGTCCCAGGCGTCAGTGGCGGTACCTGCGTCGGGATATCTATAAAAAAATACAAACAAATCAAAATTAGAAAAGAAAAAAAACTTTAAAATATTTTTAGATTTGCCAAATAAAAATTAAAACAATAAATTTAATTTTCTTTTTATGAATAAATCTTGTTTATGCGTTTAAGAAATTTCATAGAAAACACAACAAATAATAAGTTTTTGGACGGTTGGAAGCGCTTTGATCCGATCGATAGGCAGAAAGAATCGAAATAGTTTAACGTATATAGCATGAATGAAACATTGTATATTTACTTATAAAATGTATAATGAAGTCATGCGTAAGTATTTGCAGACAAGCTGAATACTCTCGTCGCATATGAAATGTGTTTGGCACATGCCAACGATAATACAATCCGCGACGTTCGCTCAACTTAATCAATTATTATATAAACAATTTCAACAGATTTATTACAATTTTCTTCAATTATTCTAAACTAAATCAACAAATTTAGTCTTGTCTATATAGACTAATCTTTTTTAGACTTGTCTGTATAGTCTTGTCTGTCTAGTCTTGTCTGTCTAGTCTTGTCTGTCTAGTCTTGTCTGTCTAGTCTTGTCTGTCTAGTCTTGTCTGTCTAGTCTTGTCTGTCTAGTCTTGTCTGTCTAGTCTTGTCTGTCTAGTCTTGTCTGTCTAGTCTTGTCTGTCTAGTCTTGTCTGTCTAGTCTTGTCTGTCTAGTCTTGTCTGTCTAGTCTTGTCTGTCTAGTCTTGTCTGTCTAGTCTTGTCTGTCTAGTCTTGTCTGTCTAGTCTTGTCTGTCTAGTCTTGTCTGTCTAGTCTTGTCTGTCTAGTCTTGTCTGTCTAGTCTTGTCTGTCTAGTCTTGTCTGTCTAGTCTTGTCTGTCTAGTCTTGTCTGTCTAGTCTTGTCTGTCTAGTCTTGTCTGTCTAGTCTTGTCTGTCTAGTCTTGTCTGTCTAGTCTTGTCTGTCTAGTCTTGTCTGTCTAGTCTTGTCTGTCTAGTCTTGTCTGTCTAGTCTTGTCTGTCTAGTCTTGTCTGTCTAGTCTTGTCTGTCTAGTCTTGTCTGTCTAGTCTTGTCTGTCTAGTCTTGTCTGTCTAGTCTTGTCTGTCTAGTCTTGTCTGTCTAGTCTTGTCTGTCTAGTCTTGTCTGTCTAGTCTTGTCTGTCTAGTCTTGTCTGTCTAGTCTTGTCTGTCTAGTCTTGTCTGTCTAGTCTTGTCTGTCTAGTCTTGTCTGTCTAGTCTTGTCTGTCTAGTCTTGTCTGTCTAGTCTTGTCTGTCTAGTCTTGTCTGTCTAGTCTTGTCTGTCTAGTCTTGTCTGTCTAATCTTGTCTGTCTAGTCTTGTCTGTCTAGTCTTGTCTGTCTAGTCTTGTCTGTCTAGTCATGTCTGTCTAATCTTGTCTGTCTAGTCTTGTCTATCTAGTCTTGTCTGTCTAGTATTGTCTCCTAGTCTTGTCTCTCTAGTCTTGTCCGTCTAGTCTTGTCTGTCTAATCTTATCTGTCTAGTTTTGTCTGTCTAGTCTTGTCCGTTTAGTCTTGCCTGTCTAATTTTTTCTTTTAGTCTTGTCTGTCTGACATAAAACAGTAATTTATTTCTAGTCGTTTGAAAATCCAAGAATGAAAGACGTTGATCCAAGAAGATAAAAAATGATAGTTCTAATGACACCCACGAACACAAACTCTTGTAAGTCATAGGCTGTTGAACATAGGAGAATTCACGGAGAGACGTGTCGTAGGTGGATCTCACGTATTGGACTCGTGCCCGCTCCTTTATGTACGCCATGTTTGTTAACACAGTTTGATTACTAATGCAAGTTCACTCGCATTTTGTTCATTTGTACTGCTTACTTGGAACTCGAGCGGTCTGCAACTAGTTTAATACGCCGCGGAAATATCTAATAATCCAAACCCAAATAGCTCTAGCGCCCACCAAACGTGAGCCCCAAAAACAATTTTAACAAAAAACACAATATAATAAGCAATACATGGCTAGATAGATAAGAATAGGGGAATGAACAAAATCTAGACTAGATCATAAGTCTAGCAAACCGGACAAGCTTAAACTAAACTTAAAAAAAAACAAGGAAACAGACCTTTTTACGGTTAGTTATGCATGCGCGTCCGTCAAGTTTGAACGCCGGAATATGAAAGTTTCGGGAACATTTTGTTATTTTCGCTGGTTATACGTCAAAAAGTGTCCGAAACACGTCATGTTTGGGAACTCCTGTACTAGCCAGACAGGCTAGAGATAATAGAGCATAGTCGAAATTTTTTTCTGCGCCGTTGTCAATTTCCGCCATGTTTACGTCAAAAAGTGCCCGAAACTTTTTGACGTAAACATGGCGGAAATTGACACATGCGCACAAAAAAGTTTCAACTATGTTCTATAGCCTGTCTGTCTAGCACAGGGGTTCTCAAACATGACTTCGTGATGGAACACGCCCGTAGACTGCGTGAGCCCGCACCAAAAATGGTGTAACATTTTTATTTTTGAAAACAAATCTTAATACCAACTTTCATATCTGTAAAGTTTTAGTTCATTTACTTGAATACGTGATTTTCATCCAATATCTTGTTTTTGTTTAGATTGTAATTGGATGTTTGTTAGCAATTGTAAAAAATCAATTCAAATGGTTATAAAGTGACATTTGTCAAGGAACGAGAAACATTCCGGGAATATTATTTTCGTTGCTAGATAATTAGCATGGAATCAATTTTTAGTACTATCTGAAAATAGTAGTCCAGGTGCTGCCGTTGTGATCGTAAAACTATAAGTACCCCCTAGTCGAGTATCGGTATTATTAGTAACTGACCATTATTATGTTGCTGCATGCTAACCACATGTCGCATGCACTGAATACTTCTTTTCGCCAAATAAATATTATGTAACAATAACACACACACATATGAAATTACACTGTCAAGGTTCACAAAATTCTGATTTTTGACAAAAATTTTAAGACAAAAACATTTTTTTTTGTGCAAATAGTTTAAACAGTTTTACAGTTATTTTACAGTTTTACAGGAAATTTTGTACTGTTTGGACAATATTAATTTTCAATATTTCTGTATTTGATCATCTTGAAGTTTTATAATATATCTTTGTTTCGTTATTTAATACTTTATTTACTTCAAGAAGATTAATGATTACTATTATTACCTATAATTTACTATACTATATTATTTATTATTCTTTATTATTACTATATTATTACTATAATTACTAGTTTCGGCTTTTTATTATTAAAAATTAGCCATCATCAGGGTAAAACATGAAGTTTTATATATGAAAAATATATATAATTAATCAAAATCACGAACTATTTTTGATTTTAATTTTTGAACGATTTTGTTTGATTTTTCATATATAAAAGTTTATGTTTTACCCTGATGATGGCTTGGATTTTTAATAATAAAAAGCCGAAACTAGTTGGTAATAATAGTAATTATTAATCTTCTTGAAGTAAATAAAGTATAAAATAACAAAAAAAAAAAAAAAAATTTTGGTACAGTTTAGACCAACAGTATTTCTTGAGAAAGAAGTGGACAAAATTTAATTAAACACATTTTTATCACTCCTGCACAATAGTAATATCTTGGTGCACGTTTTTTAGTGCGATAAATTGTCAATATTAGTTGTATTTTACATAACTTGAATAACGCACGCAAATATTCAATATCGCTAGGTTACATTAAAATAAACACATAAATAAAAATAAAATGAATACAATCAAGACCTCGGTATTAAAAAAGTGACGTGAAGTATCAAATATTTTTTCATAACAAAATAAAACTACAAATTAAAGAAAACGTTTTAGAGTGTAAATTCTATGGAAATACCGGAGACTGAGGAGAGTTCTTATGACGGATCCACACCATCGGATACAATTGAAAAAGCAAATTCTTCAAATTTCATTTTTTTTATGGCACCTGGATCCCAAACTTGTAAGATACCTTCCCTCGCATGAGTGATAAAAAATATTGTTTGTGACACGGGCGAAATTGTCAATTTCACCCTCACTTCGTTCGTGCGCACATTTTCGCTCTCGAGTAATATTGACAACCTTTCACCCTAGTTACCAAATCTACCATTATATTCTTCGCGACCCTTCCTACTTACTGTCTGTAGCAGAGCTTCCAAAAAGTTTTCATTTCCAATTTGATTTGATTTAGTTGGTGATTTGGATTGATTATAGGCCAGCAGTCAAAACGGTCAGCAAACTCTCCGACGCATGTGCAAGATTTTAAAATCATTGCCAACCATTTTCCAACAGCAGACAAAATGGCTAGCAATATTGCAACGTTATTGCTGACCGTTTGGTCTCATGTTTGAACATAGCTTATATTACCTTATAAAACAAAACAAGCAAGTATTAAATGAACTTTATCTGGTTTAATCTAAACGAAATTAGCTTACATCGATAAAATATCCATAAAAAGTTAGTTATAAGTTCAGAATATTGTAAGCATATTGCTGACCGTTTTGTATGCTGTTGTACACAAAGCTTCTATTATCTTATAAAACAAAATAAGCAAGCTTTAAATTATCTTCTATAGATTATCTGAATTATAAGTCTATAAATTATCTGGATTAGTCTAATCTATTTAGACTAATGATCAAGCGGCCTTAAATAAAATTGGGTTTAGGTAAAGAATACGGGATTTTTTTGAAACTTAGTGTTGCGGACTTTTTACCTGGTGTAAGTCTTTGTCACTCTTTAACTAAGATCTGGAAGCAAAAATTAAGCTTCTACGTTGTCTACGTTGTTTCAATAAATATTCCTGTTTTTGATGAAGATAATTGTTGACATTTTCAAGATGACAGATAGTAGATGCGAACGCAACTAACTCGACGTTGCCACGTTTATTTTTGTTTATATGCCCGTTTATACGAAAAACTATAATTTTGGCAACATATATACAATCTTAAGCGTCGTCTTGAAGTTGTATTCATATTGCAACAAACAGCCACGCCACAAACAGCCACTATGTCTCGAATTAATTATTTGTCCTGGATAAATGGATAAGTGTCTTGGATATTCACCAGATTCTGCAGGATCCAGACGAAACCGTCAAGAATTTGGTTGAGTGGAGATTGATCCTGCCCGAGGGGTCGTATAAATGTTCCAAGTGCAAAAACGGCTTTAAACTATGTCGGGATACTTCAAAGTTGCTTTTTTAGTACTCATTAACGCCACCACCACATGCACATTGTACTGGAAAGACATAGGCCTTGTAAAAAATATTTTTTTCTTATTTCGGAGAAATATTTGAGTTTTTATAATTAAAAAAATGCATTTTCAACCAAATAACTGATGTGTATGACTGGTCACATAACTGAGAATGTAGATACAATAGACCTTTCCATAGTTGAATTTTTTTTGTGCGCATGTGTCAATTTCCGCCATGTTAACGTCAAAAATTGCCGGAATTTTTTGACCTATAACTAAATATGTGCCCAACTTTCATATTTCCGCCTTTCAAACTTGGCGGATGCGGATGCGCTTAACTAACCGTAAAAAAGGTCTGTTGGGTCAGCGTTGCCAAATTTAATTTTGACAACATATAAATTATTTAAATTTGGCTGCGTCACATGTTTGTGAAAAGTATATACAAAATTGGATTCCAGAAATTATTTGTCTATTATGAATATTCAGAATATTTTAAGAGATCCCGACTAAACAATTCAAAAATTACTTGAATGGAAATTGATACCAGCCGAGTTGGTTAAACCAATGGTCCTTGCTACATTGTCCTATATTACTCTTATCAAGAGTTCTAGAAGAGAGTATAAGAACTAACGATCCAATATAGGATCCAATTTACATACTCGCGGCAGCGCGAACTCTCGATCCAATATAGGACAATGTGGCAAGGACCGATGGTTTAACTCAGGTTAGATTAGGTTACCCGCCGCGAAACGGGCAGCTTAATCAAGATAAAATACGCGCGGCAGCGCGAACTCTCGGTCCAATATAGGACAATGCGGCAAGGACCGTTGGTTTAGCCCCGGTTAGATTAGGGTAACCTAGGGGTAACCTAATCGGTTACCCGCCGCCAAGCGGGCAGATAAATCAAGACAACATACGCGCGGCAGCGCGATCTGTCGATCCAATATAGGACAATGTGGCAAGGACCGTTGGTTTAAGCTTGGTTAGATTAGGTATCTGAAAAAAAGTATTGATATTTTGATATGCATATGGGATAATATTTTTCTTTAAAAAAAATAATAAACGTGGCATCTACTATCTATCATCTTGAAAATGTCAACAATTATTTTCAACAAAAACACAAATATATTTATTGAGCCAACGGAGACAACGTAGAAGCTTAATTTTTGCTTTCAGATCTTTCAGCTAAAGAGTGCCAAAGACGATTAACAACAACTGTTACACCAGGTAAAAAGTCTGCAACACTAACAATAAGCTTCAAAAAATCCCGTATTCTTTACCAAGTCCATTAAATTGACATGGCAACGAAAAAATAAAAAGGAAGAATAACTAAGAAAGTAGTGAGGATTGACGGTGAACATATTTTGAATTTAATAGTCGTTCCAAAATCCAGAGAAATAAGCGTACTGCAAGAGTTTCACAATGAACCAAGCGCAGGGTATCACAAAAAATGTTGAGAAGGATTAAGCAACGGTTTTACTGGGTCAATTGGCAGGAGTCAGTTGCTCAATGGATCCGTACCTGTGACCATTGCAAGGCAACCAAAGGTGCCAAGGCCAGAAGCTGAGGAAGGATGCAACAATGAAATGAGGGTGCACCATTTGAACGCGTGGCTATGGATGTAGCGGATCCATTTCCAACCAGTGACACCGGAAACAAATATGATCTAGAGTTTATGGACTATTTCAGCAAGTGGCTGGAAGTCTATGCGCGCTACCCATCCAAGAGGTAAAAACTGTGACTGAAGTTTTCATTCAAAACTGGGTAACACGGTTTGGGGCGCCGATAGATACCAAAAAAGAAATTTTGAGTCTGGTGTAGTTAGTGAACTCGGCATACCAGGGAAACTGACAAGACTTGTACTTGGATGACTATGGAAAAGAGTTACCTATCATGCTACCCATCCAAGAGGTAAAAACTGTGGCTGAAGTTTTCATTCAAAACTGGGTAACACGGTTTGGGGTGCCAATTGATACTAGGGGAGAAACTCTGAGTCTGGTGTAGTTAGTGAACTCGGCATACCAGGGAAACTGACAAGACTTGTACGCATGACCATGGAAAAGTGTACGGCAAAAGTGCGCGTACAAGGACAATTAACTGAAGAATTCACATACGCGCAGGGACTGAAGTAGAGAGATGGATTAGCACCGACCCTCTTCAACCTGGCGCTAGAACGGGTAGTCAGAAAAACCAGTATCGGCTGAATCAACTTACTCACTAACAAAACTGTTCAGCTAGCGGCATATGCCGACGGCATCAACATCATGAGCCGAACCAAAGCCGTAGAAGAAGCGTACACCCTCCTGAAGGAAGTAGTCAGGAACCTGGGGCTGAAAATTAACGCAACACAGACTAAAGTGCCAACGCAGGCATGAACGACGGCAATGGCAATAACAACACAAGACAACTTAGACCAAGCAAGCGACTGGAAGTAGCTGAAATGAAGATGCTAAGATGGATGTGTGGTGTTACAAGAAACGATCACTTCAAAAACACCTCCATACGAGGCAGCGTAAAAGTAACTGAAATATCAAAAAAGGTACAAGAAAGTATGCTCTGGTATGGCCACATTAAGCGCAGGGATGAGAGTTATGTACGAAGGAGAGTGCTTGATCTGGAGGTGGAAGGCAAAAGGGAAAGAGGCAGGCCTAGAAGAATATGGATGGACTGCGTGCAGGATGATCTCCGAGAGAAGCAGTTAACAGAAAACACCATTTGGGACCGAGGAAAGGGGACAGCTTCCGCTATCTACGGGTGACCCTAGAAAACAACGCAAGCGAAGAAGCAGAAATAAGAGCCAGAACCACAGCGGAAATCGGAGCCACATTTCTTCCGATCAAAACACGTGCACAGAAACAGAAAGGGTGTACAAAACAATTGTCAGACTAAAACTCACATATGGCTGCGAAACCTGGGTCTTGACACACACCAGTGGCAACAAAATAGATATCTTTGAGAGGAGAGTATTGCGTAGAATACTCGGCCCAATCCCAGAGGAAAATGGGTACAATACGATACAATAATGAGCTGTACCAGGCCTTGCAGAACCCGCCAGTATCCGCATATACAAAGATACAGAGGTTACTATGGGGCTATGTCACGCAGGCCATGTCACAAAAATGGATGAGGAAGGACTGCCAAAACGGACGCTCCAAGGCAAAATGACAGGGAAGATACCGAGAGGTAGACCACCGAAACGATGAGAGGACGCGGTAGAAGAAGATGCCAGAGCATAGCTAATGATTAAAGGCTGGAAGACGGCAACAATGGACAGAAGCGTCTGGAGGAATAAATTGAGGGGCCATGTCACAAGAATGGATGAGCAAGGATTGCCAAGCCGGGCCCTTCAAGGCAAAATGGTAGGGAAGAGATCGAGTGGCAGACCACGGAAACGATGGAAGGACGCGGTAGATGAAGATGCCAGAGGGTTGCTAAGGATTAAAGGCTGGAAGACGATAGCAATGGACAGAAGCGTCTGAAGGTATAAATTGAGGGAGGCCGTAGAGCTGTAGAGCCATAGGAGAGAGAGTTAGTGAAATGTGTACAATGATGAAATTAAGAAGATTTGAACAACGACCATGCATCCACAATCGAACGATATGGTGGAAAGGTTTAATCGTACTCCTGCGGAGCATTTGCGAGAGGTAGTGGATAAATTTCAGCTAAATTGAGACAAGCACATTCTCATGTTCCTATTGGCATATTGTGCTGCTGTACATGAAACTACTGATCATGCGCCTGCCAGAGTCATCCTTGGCAGAGACTTGAGACTTCCAGCGAATCTGAAATTTGGAAAGAGTCTTGGCGGCGTAGTAGATGTTGGCGAAAAGTGGAATGGAATAAAAGACGATATGGTAGACTAGCACCATTACGTAAGACGAAAGACACAGCTTAGGAGCGATAAAATGAAAGATCGGTACGATGCTTCAGCAAACTCTAACGATTTTAAAGAAGGCGCTTTGATATTACTCTATAATCCTCAGAGGAAGAAAGGATTGTGTCCGAAGCTGCATAAAAAATATAGACCTTGTAATAAAGTTTCTGAATTGGTAAATCGAAAAGGTGTACTGTTCCATAATGACAACGCTAACCTACACACATCTTTGGTGACTCCTCGGATAATAAGTCATGCCACATCCACCATATAGACCTGACCTTGCACCATCAGATTTCCATCTATTCCGAAGTCTTCAGAACTCACTTAGTGGCAAAACTTTAAAAAAATAAGAAGACATAAAAATCATTTGGACCAGTTTCTTGGAGATAAAGACCAAGTCTTCTACGAAAGAGGAATTATGAAATTACCTGAGAGATGGCAAAAGGTCATTGATCAAAACGGAAACTATTTTCCTGAATAAAAGTTATTCTGTGCATAATTTTTTAAAATTTATTTTAATACCAAAAAAACGCATGGACTTTCGGGACAACCCTATATTTTGGGGAGATTTTGAAGAATATTGGAGTCATTTTGAAGAATATTCAACAACCAGAAACGAACTTTAAAAATGGGTAACACTATATTAGCTTATGCAGTATAATCTCGATAATCCGATACATATGGGACGAGACAATCGCCGGATTATCAGAAAGAGTGGTGGGAGGGAACATCGCGAGCGGTCTCCAAACCGCCGGATTACTGAACGTGTCGTCCGATTAACCAACAGCCGAATTACTGAGATTATTGCCGTATTGATAAAATATCAATAAGAAGCTTGTTATACGTTTAGAATATTCAGAATATCGACCATTTTGTCTGCCGTTTAAACAAAGCTTATATTAACTTTATATTACTTTATTAACTTTATATTAATTTTATATTAACAAAATAAGCAAGTATTAAGGGACCTTTATCTGGATTAGTCTAATCTAAATGAGCTTATATTGATAAAACATCAATAAAAAGTTTGTTAAAAGTTTCGCGTTATCAATCTGAAAGTGCATGTAAATAATATTCTCCGAAAAAAGTTTTAATCTAAAGAATGCAATCTAAATTCGCTTTGTCTATATTCCGTCGATGAAAACGTATTATTGTTGTGGAGAAAATGACTCGTTTCAGCTGGCTTCGCAACGTTCGCCGTGATACATCAATATTTAATTGAATCTCGATAATGTATATTATGAATTATTTATGCGTCTAGGTAGCAGAAGAAATGTGTGGCTACATGCAGAAACTTTCTGCATACCAGAATGCATGCAAATTCCTATATTACAGATTTTCATACGCGCTTAATATATCTGTTTGTTTTATTTCACTGCACTGGAATATTAATTAAAGTTCGTTATTTTGGATTATCGACATTCTTTCTCTTACAGTCTTTATACTAATTATATTCGCTACAACTTTATTAATCTCATTATTACAACTACAAAAGACTTTGTTAGTTTCATCGACAGGCTTATTAACACCCAAATTTATTACAAAAATATCAAAAGTCTAGTTTCCAATTAGGACTAGATAACTTCAATATTTTCGAAATTTTGTATTTAATTTTTCTTTTCTAAATTTAGATTAAAATCTAAAACTGGACGATGTAGGTCAGTTACAGTATTTTACTATATCTAATGCAATCTTATCGAGGTTTGAAGAACCACTTATGGAATAATTTGTTCTTATTAAAAATCTTGATGGATTTTCCTTTTTTTGATAAATTTCTTTAAAAATTGGATTTTAGTTTCGTTTATTTAATGTTTTTTTTTTTAAGTTTATGATTGGTAAAATATAAGAAAAATATATATGAAATGTATTATTAAAATAATTGGTGGCCACTGTGCTGGTAGCTAGATCGAATTTTTGAGTTCGTATCTCCTCGGGGGACGTTCAAATTAAACTTGAAAACATGTAAAGTAAAAGAAATTGTTACCAAAAATAATAAAACTCGAATTTATTTATTTACCTTTTAAAAATGAAATCACTCAAGTTTTGCAATAGGGAATATGCGCGTTTTTTTTAATATTTTTAATTCACTGTTTGCGCCGTTATAAAATAGTAAAAAATATAAATACTGCTTAAAAATGCTGTAATTAAGTTTAAAAAAATATTTAAAATGGAGAAAAATTTAAACGCGGCCATTTTCGCGCGGTTTGTTGATGACGCCAATTACCACTGACAGTTCAGTCCATTGTTTACTACAGCTGTTTTCATTTTTAACTTCTGACGTTTGTTTTCTAACCAAAAGACTGCAATGACATACAAATGTAAAAAATACGGTGTTGCGTTTTACAAATTTGAATTGTCCTCGCGTAATTTGCACTTTTATTTATTAATTTTAAGTATTTAAAAAGATAAAGATTCAGAAAAAACAAATTTTAAACCAAATTTAAATTGCATGCATACTGCCTATTGGTGCCCTCACAATAAATTGAAATTGTCTTTAATCACAACTAAACTCTATCTTGGATGTCATAGAGAGTATTTCAATACCCAAAAATTCGAATGAAATATCTTGAATATCACGATATTTCGGATGAAATATATTGAATATATCTATAACGTTGTTACATCAAAGCTAATTGTGCTTTGTGCTAAATGTTCGAATTTCCTCGGGGGACGTTCAAAATAAACTTGAGATAATTTAAAGTAAACGAAATTATTATTGAAAATAATAAAACTCCAAAATTGATTTAGCTTATAGAAAAGGAAATCACTCAAATTGTAGAATTGGTGTGAGTGCAATGAATTGTGAAATTGTCTGGTAACAACCAAATGTTTAAACATTTCTTCCTTTTAGAAAAAAATTCCACCCCAAATATAATAAATAATAATTGACAGTTAATACCATACACGAAATAAAAAACGGTTAAATATAAAATAATCGCAATAAGAAAACACAATTAAGTAAATTAATAAGTCATAAGCAGCTGTTAATGTCGCATTGGAAGGCACCTGCCCTCCATGTGGTCACCGGACTAGGCGACCCGACCTGACTTCGCCGCAGCCTCGACGAGCGCGATAATGCAAACAGTATGTTCGTGGGTATTTATAAACATCTCCACCACCCGCCCCCTAAATGCGACTCCGCTTTTATTCCCTCCAAGGTTTTGTCAACAACGTCCAAATGGGGATGCAAAAAAAGGGTTCAACCAACATCTATTTATACACATCTAATATTTAGTCTAGTTATTCAATAATTCCATAACATTCAGATTCCAGAAAATATACAAAAATTATTCTAAAGAAAAACTAACTTAATTTTTTTTAGGGCAATTAAACTATTGTATTGTAAACTTACTGTATATTGCATAATATTGGACTGAGACTCACTAAAAGGCATGTCTTGGTTGAAAAAACCTTGAGGCTATTTATGTAGATGTTATAATTAGTCTTTTGGGACAGAGTAACTACGAAAATTAGAAAAAATCTTGTGTTGGTGGTTTCAATTGACCCTTTCAACCAAATCTTGGGCTTATTTATCTAGTATTTATTAGGTCACAAGATTTACCAATATTGTCTGTAACTGACTGGTCACAAGATTTACCAAACTTGTCTGTTAAATTTGACAGTTACTCGGATTTTCTTATTTCTTTATTTATTATCAGAGTTTTATGAAACTTACAGCATCTTTTAGTTGTATTTTTGATAATATTTTTGCCAAGTTTCAACATTTTTGACAAATAAATGGCACTTTTAGAAATCTCAAATTTTCTTTTAAAATTGACGGTTCAGCGGATTTTTCTTTATTTATTAACAAAATTTCATGAAACTTGCAAAATTTCTAATTTGTATTATAAGCAACATTTTTTTAAAGTTTCAGTATTTTTGACAAATAAATGGCAGTTTTAGAAATTGCGAATTTTCGTATAATTGGACGGTTCAGCGGATTTCTTTATTTATTAACAGAATTTTATTAAACTTGCAGCATTTCTTAGTTGTATTATTGATAATATTTTTGCACAGTTTCAACGATTTTTTCAAATAAATGGCAATTTTAGAATTCTCAAAATTTTCGTTTAAATCTGTTGCTTCGGCTGATTTCTTTGTTTCGTTATTTATTAACAGATTTTTTTTTTAACTTAGAACATTCCTTAGTTGTATTATTGATAGTATTTTAGCAAAGTTTCAACATTTTTGACAACTAAATAACGGTATAAAATGGTATTTTTTTCATTTTTAAAGAAAAATTTAAATACCAATTTTCACATCTCTAACATCTCCAATTTTTGAGGTATAAATATGTATGCGCATTTGCAGCCCGCTTAGCTAGATTTTCGGAAAATGATAAAACCTGTTGTAATCTATTTTGTAAGAAAAATCGAACGGTCATTTTTTTACTATTGTGCCATATTCGGTTTCAGAGATATAGGTTATAAAAATATTCAAGCCTGAATTTTCAGCCACTTAGGGTGAGGCCACACGATGCGTTACGTATGCCGGAGCGGTGCCGCAACGACATCCTACATACAAATCATTATGCCCTGTCACACGATGCGTTTTGGCGCGCCGCGCCGTGCTTGTGATCTGCGAGACGAGGCGGGGAGGGATGATGCGCTGCGATCGTTCCTGGTTTGACTGCGGTGCCGCACCGCCCGTGTGGCACCCGATAGCTCGATTTAATTGCGGTGCGGTGCCACACCGCACCGTTAATGCATTGTGTGGCCTCGCTCTTAATTGGGTTTTCAAAAAATGGTGAAGCACGTGTCTCTAAAATTACTCCAGGAAACTAAAATTTCTATCCAAAAATCACTCTAATTTATTACCAAAAGAACTAAATTTTGCCGTTTGCTATTCAAAAAGATATTTTTTTTGGAAACTCTTGTTCGAAAAAACTTTAAATTTGTTTATCCAGAAATGTTGAAAATGTTAGATAAAACTATATTTCATCTATAAATTTTGAGAAAAATTATCATTTGTACCCAAAAACTTTTAATTTGAAACTACATGATAATCTTGATAATCCGTCACATGGGACCAGACAACCGCCGGATTATCAAAAAATTCCGGATCATCACAATTAAACGAAAGCAATAACAAATTTACATATTTTATGTATTTCAGAAAGAATAAAATATGTATCTATATATGTAAACGTATACATACAAAAAAATATGTACAAACTTAGAACCGATAGTAAGACAATTGTGGAGTTAGAGTTAGTGAGCTCGTCATTCAAGTTTTCAAGTTAAAAGCAGGGTGTGTTGGCCAAACCTTTTTCCAAGAACACTGGATGTTATTGTTTTTGACTTTATTGCTTCTGTGCGCGAGGTTTATATCCGGCGCGGGGCATCGTAAAGAAATGACACGTCTTTCCCCAGAGCGCCGAATTACTTAACGTGGCGGATTAACCAACCGCCGGATTATCAAGATTATTTCGATGTACTAAACGAGTAACGAGCCGTCACAGAAGTAAAAAGGAGTCAAAAACACTAAGATTTTATTGAAAATTATTAAAAATTGGTTAAAAATGTAGTTTTTTGCTCCAGCTCGAGATTGTTTTTCCATCAGATCGAGCAAAAAATTAGGTTATTTATTACAAGTTTTACAACTGTAGGTGCGTTTTAACATTTCCTCCTATTTTTCGCGAAAACTCCGTTCCTCTTGTACGGCGAAAAGGGGAAATATCATTTTCCGGCGTAGGACAGAATAGGCTTTACATCAGTGTCATTCTGCTGCGCACAAGTCCTACGAAGCGTCCTCCAGGTATGAAAAACTGAAATCCGCTTTTTGGGCGATTTGAGGAGCAACTTTGTAAAAAGTAAATTGATTTTGAAACAGTAAGTTGATTTTGAAACAGACATTTTTCCAAAAACAAAATAATATTCAACATTTATTCCATCATTTATTCTTATTAAAATTCATATTTTGCAATGAGTATGAATTCAAATAAACTTGTTTGTGCCAAAATTCATATTTTTTTCTTAATTATTTTGCAATGGAGCTTAATATATGTAAGCAAATGTTGATTTTGAAACTGTTTTGTCAATAAACAAAATAATATATCAAACAAAATAACAAACAAAATAATAATTTACCTATTTTGCTTAAAATTCTTGAAACATTATAAAACAAAATCAGTTTCAAAACTTGTCAAAACAACACAACTTTTGCCTATTGCAAACAAAAGGAATTTCAACCTGAAACATATTTACCCCAATTAACATATTTATTTAAACTTTATCGCCGCTTAAAATTTTTGCCAAACAAACAAAACTTATCTAAATCTTGATACCCGTCCAAATACCCAAAAAAAATTTCTGCAAAAACTGATAAATTCCCGAAAACTATTATAAACTTTAGATAAAAACAAAAATAAATATAGTTTATTAGGGTCTAGATAGTAAGGTGCATTCACGATAACCTGGCAGATGGCACGTGCCTCAAAGACAGGTGCTTCCACAATTCCCTCAACCATTTATTAAAATATCTTATAAGAAACAAAATTGAAAATTCTATTATATCAAGCACAAATTTAAATATTAATGCAACCAATTAGTCCACAAATAGAAACTACCCTTATAATAAACATCACAAATAGTTTGTTTTCAGCAGATGAAGTTTAACAACAAAAGTTGAATATTAGCAAATAAAGCAATTGCAAAACAAAAATGAATAATGTTAAGAGATAATTGAATCAAGCAACAATTTAAATATTTATGCGAATAATTATTCTACAAATATAAACTACCCTTATAAACCAGACAAATAATTTGTTTTCATTTTTAACAAGTAAATTGTTGGAAAATTTAATGGTTTATATAATCTGGCTATTAATTAGAAAAAATAATGGATAATATTAAGAGATAATTAAACTATTTGGTGAAATAGTTTAACTTTTAATTTTGGTGAAAAATTAAAAAAGTAATTCTAACATTGGTGAAACCATACTAATTATAGATACAATCATATAAACTTATTAAGGGCAAAATATAGCCTGAATATATAAATATATTCAACCTATTAGTAGCTCTATAATATTAAGTCTTATGACGACTACATGTTGAAACAACTACTTCCCTGTCTGATGCTACGCAGGATATTGAATTATACAACAGGCATTTGCATGTTATTACCAGCCCCCAGTACATTCTCATGTCACTAAACGAGTACCTACTAGATAAATAACATTGTTTTTAAGATCATTTCTTTCTATTTAACTTGAAGTGTGTGAGTGAATATCCATTGCAGACACGTTTCCAGATTTATCTTTCATCAGTACAGCTTAGTTTTGTAGTGTTAATAAGAACTAATATTATAATTTATGCCGGGAAAGGGAACAACAGATGCTATTTTTGAACTTAGGGATGTCATGGAAAAGGACAGGGAGAAGAGAAAAGAACTAGATATGGTGAAAGCTTATGATCGGGTGCCCCGTCAGGAGCTATGGAGATGCATGAGATGCTAGGGAGTACCGTAGAAATATGTGCGCATTGTTCAGGATATGTACCGTGGAGCAAGCACACAAAATAGAAGCAGTGTAGGATTGTCAGATGGTATACCGGTTCAAGTAGGTCTTTACCAAGCATTTGCACTAAGCCCTTATATTTTTAATCTTATAGTGGATGTCTTCTCTAAAAGTTTAAGAGAACCAGCCCCTTGGTGTATGCTATTTGCAGATAATATTGTTTTATAGCTTGAATATAAACTGGAATGCTGGATAAGTGTCATAGAGGACAGAGGCCTTAAACTCAGTAGGAATAAGACCAAATACCTGTGCCTTGGAGGAACTGGAAATGAAATTATTCAGATGGATGCTAGCCAGCTACAGGCAAGGGACAGTTGCAAACATTTGGGATCTACTGTATCTGAGGAGAGCAATCTAGATCTGGAAATTACCCACCGAATTTAGGCTACCTGGTTAAACTAGAAAAGGTTATCTGGTATTCTTTGTGACGGAAGACTGAATATCCAAGTAGGATATTCAGTCCAAGGGAAAAGCCTATAAATGTTTAGTGAGACCTGCAATGCTATACGGAGCAGAAACTTGGCCAACAGTGCAGTCACGGTGCAAGCGACTCGAAGTAGCTGAAATGAGGATGCTAAGGTGAATGTGTGGTGTTACAAGAAACGATCACATCAAAAACACCTTCATACGAGGCAGTGTAAAAGTGACTGAAATTTCAAAAGAGGAGCAAGAAAGACGCTTGCTCAGGTATGGCCACATTAAGTGTAGGGAGAGAGTTATGTAGGAAGAAGAGTGCTTGATCTGGAGGTGGAAGGCAGAAGGGAAAGAGAGGAACTGCGTGCAGGATTATCTCCGGGAGATGCAGTTAACCGAAAACACCATTTGGAACCGAGGAAAATGGAATTGACTTGTCAGAAACGTCGACTCCGCATGAACGGGAAAAGAAGAAGAATTAATATTATAGAGCTGCGGGCAGGGTCAATATATTTACATATTCAGGCTACATTTCGCCCTTAATAAGTATATATTTGAAATTTTCGAACATTCTTTAATTTTAAGACTGTAACTCAATAATTAGACTAACTAGACAAACTAAATTTGGTAAGGGCATAGAGAATGAAGTTATCTAGTCACAATTGAAAACTAGACGTTTCTACCTAGAACAACAAATGAGTTATATAGATCTAAACTTGTGGCTTTTTACCAACAAATTTAACTGTTAAATTTAAGACTGTAACTCTGTAATTAGACTAACTAGAAAAACTAAGTTTGGCAAGGCTATAGCTAATGAAGTTATCTAGTCACAATTGAAAACTAGACGTTTCTACTTAGAACATCAACTGAGTTATCTTGATCTAAACTTGTGGCTTTTTGGCAACAAATTTGACTGTTAAATTTAAGACTGTAACTCAGTAATTAGACTAACAAGACAAACTAAATATGGTAAGGTTATAGCTAATGAAGTTATCTAGTCACAATTGAAAACTAGACGTTTCTACCTAGAACATCAACTGAGTTATGTAGATCTAAACTTGTGGCTTTTTACCAACAAATTTAACTGTTAAATTTAAGACTGTAACTCTGTAATTAGACTAACTAGAAAAACTAAGTTTGGCAAGGCTATAGCTAATGAAGTTATCTAGTAACAATTGAAAACTAGACGTTTCTACTTAGAACATCAACTGAGTTATCTTGATCTAAACTTGTGGCTTTTTGGCAACAAATTTGACTGTTAAATTTAAGACTGTAACTCAGTAATTAGACTAACAAGACAAACTGAATTTGGTAAGGTTATAGCTAATGAAGTTATCTAGTCACAATTGAAAACTAGACGTTTCTGCCTAGAACATCAACTGAGTTATCTTGATCTAAACTTGTGGCTTTTTGGCAACAAATTTGACTGTTAAATTTAAGACTGTAGCTCAGTAATCAGACTAACAAGACAAACTAAATTTGGTAAGGTTATAGCTAATGAAGTTATCTAGTCACAATTGAGAACTAGACGTTTCTAGCTAGAACATCAACTGAGTTATATAGATCTAAACTTGTGGCTTTTTACCAACAAATTTAACTGTTAAATTTAAGACTGTAACTCTGTAATTAGACTAACAAGACAAACTGAATTTGGTAAGGTTATAGCTAATGAAGTTATCTAGTCACAATTGAAAACTAGACGTTTCTGCCTAGAACATCAACTGAGTTATCTTGATCTAAACTTGTGGCTTTTTGGCAACAAAATTGACTGTTAAATTTACGACTGTAACTCAGTAATTAGACTAACAAGACAAACTAAATTTGGTAAGGTCACAATTGAAAACTAGACGTTTCTAGCTAGAACAGCAACTGAGTTAACTAGATCTAAACTGGGGGCTTTTTGGAAACAAATTTGACTGTTAATTTTAAGACTGTAACTCGGTAATTAAACTAACTAGACAAACTAAATTTGGTAAGGCTATAGCTAATGAAGTTATCTAGTCACAATTGAAAACTAGACGTTTCTACCTAGAACATCAACTGAGTTATCTTGATCTAAACTTATGGCTTTTTGGCAACAAATTTGACTGTTAAATTTAAGACTGTAACTCAGTATTAGTATTAGACTAACAAGACAAACTTAATTTGGTAAGGTTATAGCTAATGAAGTTATCTAGTCACAATTGAAAACTAGACGTTTCTACCTAGAAAATCAACTGATTTACCTAGATCTAAACTTGTGGCTTATTTGCAACAAATTTGACTCTTAAATTTAAGATTGTAACTCAGTAATTAGACTAACTAGACAAACTAAATTTGGTAAGGCTATAGCTAGTGAAGCTATCTAGTCACAATTGAAAACTAGACGTTTCTACCTAGAACATCAACTGAGTTATATAGATCTAAACTTGTGGCTTTTTAACAACAAATTTAACTGTTAAATTTATGACTGTAACTCTGTAATTAGACTAACTAGAAAAACTAAGTTTGGCAAGGCTATAGCTAATGAAGTTATCTAGTCACAATTGAAAACTAGACGTTTCTACTTAGAACATCAACTGAGTTATCTTGATCTAAACTTGTGGCTTTTTGGCAACAAATTTGACAGTTAAATTTAAGACTGTAACTAAGTAACTAGACTAACAAGACAAACTAAATTTGGTAAGGTTATAGCTAATGAAGTTATCTAGTCACAATTGAAAACTAGACCTTTCTAGCTAGAACGACAACTGAGTTAACTAGATCTAAACTGGGGCTTTTTGGAAACAAATTTGACTGTTATATTTAAGACTGTAACTCGGTAATTAAACTAACTAGACAAACTAAATTTGGTAAGGCTATAGCTAATGAAGTTATCTAGTCACAATTGAAAACTAGACGTTTCTACCTAGAACATCAACTGAGTTATCTTGATCTAAACTTGTGGCTTTTTGGCAACAAATTTGACTGTTAAATTTAAGACTGTAACTCAGTATTAGTATTAGACTAAGAAGACAAACTTAATTTGGTAAGGTTATAGCTAATGAAGTTATCTAGTCACAATTGAAAACTAGACGTTTCTACCTAGAAAATCAACTGATTTACCTAGATCTAAACTTGTGGCTTATTTGCAACAAATTTGACTCTTAAATTTAAGATTGTAACTCAGTAATTAGACTAACTAGACAAACTAAATTTGGTAAGGCTATAGCTAGTGAAGCTATCTAGTCACAATTGAAAACTAGACGTTTCTACCTAGAACATCAACTGAGTTATATAGATCTAAACTTGTGGCTTTTTAACAACAAATTTAACTGTTAAATTTATGACTGTAACTCTGTAATTAGACTAACTAGAAAAACTAAGTTTGGCAAGGCTATAGCTAATGAAGTTATCTAGTCACTATTGAAAACTAGACGTTTCTACTTAGAACATCAACTGAGTTATCTTGATCTAAACTTGTGGCTTTTTGGCAACAAATTTGACAGTTAAATTTAAGACTGTAACTAAGTAACTAGACTAACAAGACAAACTAAATTTGGTAAGGTTATAGCTAATGAAGTTATCTAGTCACAATTGAAAACTAGACGTTTCTACATAGAACATCAACTGAGTTTTCTAGATTTAAACTTGTGGCTTTTTGGCAACAAATTTGACTGTTGAATTTAAGACTGTAACTTGGTAATTAGACTAACTAGACCAGAGATGGGCAAATCTTTTGCCTGTCGGGCCACATTGCGTAAGAAATTTGACCGCCGGCCGCATTATTTTTTTCTATTTTAATAGTTATTTACTTATTTGTATGCCAGGACCGTTGCATATATACTCGCCTAGACAGAACAATATCGTTAGGTTTTCTCATAGTGGACAATATATTCTTCTTGTAAAACGACATATTTTAAGAACACCCGTAAATGTAAAATAGTGGCAGGTAGATAATAAAGTAAACATCAGGCCTGGTAAATATAATAAGCATGTCACTCCAATTCAAAAAGTATATACATTGCTTCACGGGCGGCATATAAGGTCGACGCGGGCCGAATGTGGCCCGCGGGTCGCTATTTGCCCAGGCCTAGACAAACTAAATCTGGTAAAACTATAGTCTATCAAGTTATCCAGTAGTGATTCTTGCTAAAATCCTAGCCAAATTATCTTGATTAAAACTTTTAGCAACAAATTTTAGTTTGTAACTCAGTTAATAGACTCGCTAGACTAACTAAATTTGGTAAGGCTATAGCTAATTTCTTGTTTCATCGACATCATAATAGATATTTTACTGTTTCATTATAATAGACAATCATATAGTAATGTTTTTCGTCCTTTTGTCCGAAATTATGGGTATTTAAATACCCTGTATGACATTCAGGATAGATTTCAGTCGTGATTACAGTGTATATAACGTCCATATTGTTACAATAAGCAAAGAAATAGTAACATTTCTCCGAGTGATTCATTTGCGGTTCAGGGTATTTAAATACCCAGCAGTTTACTCTGTGAGCTGTAGTCGGCTAATTATATATTCAAGTAAATACTAGTAATTATATATTCAAGTAAATACTGTAGTAAAATACAGTCGAAATTCCCTAAGTCGCATTGCCATAGTTCATGAAAAAAAATTCGAATTATAGAAAATTGGAGTTATAGAAATATATTGCTATAAAATGAGTAAAATACACTAAACACAATTTATTCGAAGTAAATACATATGTATATATTTATAAACAAAAAACAAAAAAGAAATATGTATACATTATTAATATGATGTTAATATCACATTCTTAATTAAAAATAATTTTAATCAATATATTATTTTTTGAAAGTCAGTAATTTTTAATTGATTTCTATACTATATAGCACCCTGTGGGTGATCTTCGATTATATCGTCTCTTTTTGGATTACCGATTCTCGGGAGAATAATATCCTGTCGTAATTTTCCTAAAGCACACCCGCTGGTAAATTCTTAGTTTTGCTTTATTCGAGCTTTTGGTGATCATAAATGATATGAAAAATAAAATGTTTGGTAATCTTCCCGAGGAATACACTATCGACACTATCGACGGTTTAAGGTAGGTAATATCCGGCATCATAAAGTTTGGAAAATACGCGGCGGTTAAAAAATTGGAGTTATAGAGATTATTGTATTAATGTAAAATTTTACAATTGTACAAATTTTTAATACGAGTTATGGAAAAATTCGAGATAAGGAAAATTTGAGTTATGGAAGTTAATTTATATGTAAAATACTATCTAAACGTATGAATTTCTAAAAATATTCGAAGTATAGAAAAATTGGAGTTACAGAAGTTCGACTGTATATATTTCAGTATCATATTTTTTAATATATTTAAAATATTTTAGAGGTATAGAAAATTAAAGGTATAGATATTAGAGGTGCAGAAATAGATAAAGATTCAATTTTCTTGTAGGAATTACATGCATTACAAAATGTTTATTAAAACTAGATCCATGAAATGTACTTGGTTTATAAACGTAGAAAACATGTAATTGTGAGTACTTAGTATAAATATATAGCTGGTTATATAAAATCTAAGTAAAATAATATAATATTAACCTAGTCTAGATGATATTCGTAAGGGCTTTGGCATGTAATTGTAGCGGTGTAATAATTAGTGGGAGCTTCTATTAGCTGATTACCGGATGTAGTAGCTGTAATATGGCCTTGAAGACTAACTTAGATGAGCCACGACTTAAGAGCACTCGTGCTGCATTACCGCTCAAATCTAATACATGAAAATGTGCCGGCTGTGTAAGTGCCTGTGTGTGCGTTTCATGAATGAAATCATTTTCAAACTTTTACTTTCATTAACTGTTTACTGTGAACGATTTAATTAAATAATAATAATAATCTCTTGAGTATATTTAAGTACGCTTCAAATTCTATCAAGTTATTTTGTTTAATTATGTTTGAATTGAAACTTGTCTTGAATTAAGTTTGGGTAGAATATTAATTTACTAATAAATTATTTTAGAAATTAATTTAATTATCTACTTTGTTTGGGCAAGGGTAACCAAAGTGTTACCTTCAGTATAGAATCAGAATATCATAAATAATCATTTTGTTTGTCTAATTTTATATGTCTAGTCTTATTTAATTGTTCTTGTCTATCTAATTTGATTTGTCCATTTCTATCACGGGCTAGATCAATTAAAAATACTGATAGTGTAAATCATTGATTAATTACAAATGTAGTCTATATGGATTTTATATATAATATATATTCCTATGTGACAATTTTAAATAATGAAATTGTGCAAACCCATTTTTTAAACACAATTTTCGTTGTTAATTAGAACTTTTAATGAATTAGCGTCAATTACAATTGACATATGAGCCCGAGCAATTAATCAACAATTAGAGTATTTAGTAAACACGATTAATTAGTACAATTAGCGGGAAGGTCCGGTGAGTATAAAACGAGATTTGGCCTTTAGTGAAGACGGTACGAGACGACGGGGCCAGTAAAAACCTAACATGTTTCGTAATTAACGAGAATAATTTTAATAGAATAATTTGACGCGTTAAATGTTACTTCCGCTCGCCACTGAACATTATTTTTTCGGTTGATTATTCGTAGACTGCATGTGTGTTATCACTAACACAATTTTTGTTAAAGTCATTAAATTTCATTAAATTATTACAATTTCTCTTCGGTTTCTTACATTAGAAACTATTTGACAAACAAATACCAACTACAATTTTATATTAAACTAACCAATGTCCACAAAAGACTATTATTCTATGACTAAATCCTTGTATTACATAATCGAATGGATTATTTCATTACTGGCAAAATTTTGAGGAAAAATGTAACTAAAGCACGTCAATTTTTAAACTAAATGTCATGTTTAACTAGTAACGATAGACTTAATATTTGATTACTAACTACTTAGATATTTGATTACAAACTTAATGATGCTTTAACTAAATTTTACTAGTCATAATCGACCACACTATATTTAATATAGTGTCTATATTCAACTAGACGTATTATACTAATATTCGAATATAATACAGTAGTGCCTCGATAATCCGAACACCCAATAATCCGCCTGTATAATCCCAACCCTGATCTCGCTCAAGCTGCTGTCTCACAGAATATCGCAGTGTCACGCAGTGCCATGCAGTGCTGTCTCAGTCACTATAGGTGCTACATGAAACAATTGTCCAATTCTTGTTCATCGCGGGTTGTTCGGCCAATTTGTGGGTTTCTCTAAATATTTTTGTGCGTTTTGGCTTCAACATCAAAGAACACATTGACAATATCACAAAAGTTTAAAATCTTAGACAAGATTAAAGAAGGTTTTTCGTTAACAACTCAGCGCAGCAGTCTAAAGCGTTGGAAAATCGACTATTTTATCAAAAGCAAGGAGGTCAAAATACGATCATTTTGGATAAATACAGAAGAGATGCCTGAAAACCCTCAGCTGAAAGATTTCTTACTTATGTGGAGTTTATAGCAGCGAAGAAAAGTTGCCCCTTGTTAGGTTGACATAGATGCCCCTTGTTAGGATGCCCCTTGTCATAATGACATAGTAATTTAGCCAAATTGCTTCATGAAAGACTTGGAATAAGAGAGTTTGTTGCTACTAGAGAATAGCTAGACAAGTTCAAGAAATGACATGAACTTCGCCAACTCAAACTTAGTGGTGGAAAACTGTCGAATAATGAAGAAGCTGTGAGACCATTCCTGGAAAAATTCATGGACGTAAGTAGGGAGAAAGACTATAACGCGGATGAATCGAGCTTGTATTGGAAAGAGTTACCAGATAAAACTTTGCCTTCTGGGTCAGGTTCAAAGATGTCGAAGGAAAGGATCACATTTATGTCATGTTCGAACGCAACCGGAATACACAAACTGCCCTTGCTGGTTGTTGGCAAAGCACAAAGGCCACGTGCATTTGTGTCAATTAAAAAATTACCAGTTCATTACGCAGGTGAAAGAAGTGCTTCTTGGGTTAAAAACGCAATATTTTTAGACTGGCTGAAGATGCATTTTATTCTCGAAGTAAAGAAATATTTATCGAAAGAGAACCTAAAGGCTAAATGCACTTCTTCCTTTTCCACTAGAAGATCTGCAGTCTATTGACGAAAATATCAATGTTCTATATATCTATCTCTCTGTAACTGTACAGCCTTAATTCAATCCATGGATCAAAACGTAACCCTGAACATAAAAGCGACATACACAGTTTTTCAAGTTTTTGGTCAGCAAGAAGTTGATTCAAAATGCATATTATTTGAAATCCTTAAAAAAAACACCATGAGCATCTTTCATGTATTATCTCTGGCTTAATGTTGGCCACAAATTTCCTCAAATCTGATCACAAAATTTTGGAAGCCTCTGTGGACCTCGTGATTCAAACCAAAGGAATTTCTGACCAAGATCTGGATGACTCTGAAGATTGATTATAAACATTGAACATTTTCCGTAACACCGACTTTTCAGAAGAGGAGATTAACAATTTCTTATCAAGCAATGAGCAAGACATTGCAAGGAAAATACTAAATGAAACTGATAGCGAAAACGAAGAAGTATTGGAGGAATCGGAAGCAATTGCAAGGATTCCACATACTCGAGTTGTGTCTGCATTAAATGAATGCTTGAAATGGGCGGATCAAGTAAGATCCGACGACGTAGTAATACGTCAATTTGTAATCAAACTAAAGTTGACGTACTAGTACGTTTTTTCCATTTAAATCCTTTTGAAGGATTTTGGCAGTATCCTGGGATTTTGAGAAATTTTTGTTTTAAAAAGGTTTTCCCAGGAAAAACCATATCTAGTTTTGTGGAAAATTTTGAGATTTTTCTCGATTTTCAGTCAAACTGTTATTAGGGCTTTGGTTCAGACCATGAGGAACTGAAGTGGTTTAGAGCTTTCAGAAAAATCTGTACTTACAGTTTTGATCTGATCATCAGGAACATTGGAACAGATTATTGGAAAATCTGAAATTTTGCCTTTATTTTGGAACAAACTAAGGAAAGTGAAGTTTTTACCATATTTTCAGAAACATCGTTATATGGCGTTATTTTTGGGCAGCAAGAAGCTGATTCTCAATGCACAATATTTGAAATCCTTAAAAATGTATTTCCTCTGGCTGCGTTTTCTCTGGCTCAATGTTGGCAACAAATGTCCTTAAATCTGATCAAATAATCTTGGAAGCCTCTGTGGCCACGCTATACAAACCAGAGGAGATTCTGGCCAAGATCTGCATGACATTGACCCTGAAGATAACCTTCCATTGAAGATTTTAACACAGGCTTTTCAGAAGAGGAGATTAACAATTCCTTATCAAGGAATGACAATATTAATTGTCAGGAGCCCTTAACTGATGAAGACATTGTAAGACAAATACTAATGAGACTGATAGCGAAAACGAAGAAGTATTAGAGGAATCAGAAGCAATTGCAAGGATTCTACATACTCGAGTTATGTCTGCATCAAATGAATGCTTGAAATGGGCGGGTCAAGTAAGATCCGACAACGTAGTAATACTTAAATTTATAATCAAAGTATAGTTGACGTATCAGTACGTTTTTCCTATTTAAAACCTTTTATTAAAAAGTTTTCAAAAGTTTTTCCTAGGCAAATAGTTAGTATTTAGTTTTGTGGAGAATTTTGGGATTTTTCTGGATTTTCAGTTAAACTGTTATTAGGGCTTTGGTTCAGACCATGAGGAACTGCAGAAGTTTGGAGATTTTCAGAAAAATCTGTACTTACAGTTTTGATCTGATCATCAGGAACGTTGGAACAGATTATTGGAAAATCTGAAATTTTGCCTTCATTTTGGAACAAACTAAGGAAAGTGAAGTTTTTACCAGATTTTCAGAAATATCGTTATATGGCGTTATTTTTGGTCAGCAACAAGTTGATTCTCAATGCACAATATTTGAAATCCTTAAAAATGTATTTTCTCTGGCTGCATTTTCTCTGGCTCAATGTTGGCAACAAATGTCCTCAAATCTGATCAAAAAATCTTGGAAGCCTTTGTGGCCATCGTTATTCAAACCAGATGAATTTCTGGCCAAGATCTAGATGACATTGACTCTGAAGACGACACTCCATTGAACATTTTCCGTAACACAGGCTTTTCAGAAAAGGAGATTAACAATTTCTTATCAAGCAATGACAATAATGATTTTTAGGAGCCCTTAACTGATGAAGACATTGCAAAACAAATACTAAGCGAGATTTATAGCGAAAACATAGAAGTATTAGAAGGATTGGAAGCAACTGCAAGAATTTCACATACTCGAGTTGTGTCTGCATTAAATGAATGCATGAAATGAGCGGAACAAGTAAGATCCGATGATGTAGTAAAACGTCAATTTATAATCAAAGTAAAGTTGACGTACTAGTACGTCTTCTTCATTTAAAACCTTTCCCGGAAGAAAACCGACTGAAGATTGTTGGCAGTCTCCTGGGAGTTTTTGTGTTAAAAAAGAAATTTTTGCTTTAAAAAGTTTTTCGCATGAAAAACCATATCTAGTTTTGTAAATTTTGGGATTTTTCTCGATTTTCGGATAAACTGTTGTTAGGGCTTTGTTTCAGACCATGAGGAACTGAAGAAGTTTGGAGATTTTCAGAAAAATTTGTTACAGTTTGGATCAGATCATTAGGAACAGATTATGGGAAAATCTGAAATTTTGTCTTGATTTTGGAACAAACTAAGGAAAGTGAAGTTTTTCCTAGATTTTCAAAAATATTGATATATGGCGTTATTTTTGGTCAGCAAGAAGCTGATTTTCAATGCACAATATCTAAAATCTTTAGAAATTGTAATAATGTATTTTCTCTGGCTGCATCTTCTCTAGCTCAATGTTGGCAACAAATGTCCTCAAATCTGATCAAAAAGTCCTGGAAGCCTCTGTGGCTCTCGTTATACAAACCAGAGGAAATTCTGGCCAAGATCTGCAAGACATTCACCCTGAAGGTAACCTTCCATCGAACTTTTCCGTAACACAGGCGTTTCAGAAGAGGAGATAAGAATTTTTTATCAAGCAATGACAATATTAATTGTCAGGAGACCTTAACTGATGAAGACATTGTAAGAGAAATAGTAAATGAGACTGATACCGAAAACGAAGAAGTATTAGAGGAATCGGAAGCAATTGAAAGGATTCTACATACTCGAGTTGTGTCTGCATTAAATGAATGCATGAAATGAGCGGATCAAGTAAGATCCGATGATGTAGTAATACGTCAATTTATAATCAAAGTAAAGTTGACGTACTAGTACATTTTTCCCATTCAAAACTTTTCCCGGAAGAAAACCGACCAAAGGATTTTTGGCAGTTTCCTGGGATTTTGAGAAATTTTTGTTTTAAAAAAGTATTTTGCATGAAAAAACATATTTAGTTTTGCAAAAAAATTTGGGATTTTTCACAATTTTCGGTCAACCTGCTATTAGGGCTTTGGTTCAGACCATGAGGAACTGAGGTGGTTTGGAGATTTCAGAAAATTCTTACTTACAGTTTGGATAAGATCATTGGGAACATTGGAAAAGGTTTTTGGAAAAGGTTTTGGAAAATCTGAAATTTTGCCACGATTTTGGACCAAACTAACAAGGGTAACTTCCGACGTCTGGATCACGGATTTTCTCCAAACTTTGTACACTTTTAGTAGTCCATTAGGACGACATAATGTGCAAGTAGTAAAGCGTACTATTTCGTCATTTTCGAGAAAATTGCAATTTTCTCTCTTCGAAATTTCCCGCGGCAAATATATGCAATTCCGTTGCGTCAACGTGTATAAGATGGCGGTGCCCGAGTGGTTAAGTCCAAGCTTCGTAATTGCTGGAACGGTGGATCTTGTCCCACACATTGTTTTCTTTTTTTTAACGCTGGTCATATTTTTTCTTATAAATCACAATTCAAAGGTAATATAATGAATAAATCCGTGTATTTGCATGCGTTTTGATTGAATTTCCGATGTTATTTGGATGTTTACTGGTTAAAGTCGTACCACCAAAAAGTGCTTTAATTTGCCAGCCTTGTGACGTTTATTTCTATAGGCAAGTTAAAAACTTTATTACCCCTTGACATACGAATAAAATTCACGTTGACCGTGTCCATATACATGTGATCTTATCACATATACATTACATCTTAGAGACGTCAATGTATGTTAAGGCCTTCAAAATTGTTCATATTTTATCGAAAACGAGCGAGAAATTGCTTCTCGTGAAAATACATTGTATAGTACATCACCAATTATCAGCACCGATATTTATGAGAATGTAAGCGTTACGCGTGGTTTGTCTCCAAGTTGGCGGAAGAGACATTTTTGAGAATCTCAACGACGTTTGTTTTTCCAAACAAACTCTGACAATTCCTTGTGCATGCAGGAAAAATGCATTCATTCGATGTAGTATATGTCGTTGTAATTTATGTTTTTCGGGTTTGTTTGACGAATATCACCCTGCAACTTGTAATGTCGTAAGCACATCCAAAGAATAATTTACTTTATTACTTTGTACAGGGTGGCTCAAAATTACCGAAAGGGTTTGCGTTCATTATAACTTTTTATTTAAGACAATTATTAAATATTTTTTTTTAATATAGTACCCTATATTAATGGAGAATATTTTTAATTTAATTATGAAAAATTATATCTCGTAAATAGTGGCCATTTTCTGCTTCGCATATTTCCAAAACATTTTCCATAACCTTTCGCAAAACTTCAGGTGTTAGTTTGCTCATTTCGTCGCGTATATTGTTTTTTAATTGCTGGATGGTTCTAGGCTTATTAATATAGACTACCTTTCAAATAACCCCAAAGGAAACAGTCTGGAGCGGTTAAATCCGGTGAACGCGCAGGCCAATTTAAATCGCTAGTACGCGAAATAATTCGTTCACCAAAGATGTCGCGTAAAAGGGCCATTCATTGTGTTCCTCGCAGTGTGCGCTGTGGTTCCATCCTGTTGGAACCATACTGGCGGATGGTTTTCCACGGCTGGCCTTTCGGCTGGCAATTTTCAACATTGTCCGATATCGAACACCAGTGATGCAAACGGCACCGTGTTCATTTTCAAAAAAATATGGGCCAATAGGCCTTTTCATTGTTTAAATTTTTTGAGATTTTTTTTTTTTGATGATTTGAGAAATAGAGTTCAACGATTTAAACTCAATTGTTCAATTGTGTACTGTTTGTGTACCATTTTAAATTCCCCAAACATTTGTCTTCTTTACAAAATACTGAAAAGGAATATAAAAAAAATTATAATAATAAAGTTATAAGGAATTCAAACCCCTTCGCTAATTTTGGGCCACCTAGTATTATTAAATGGAGTTATTAATTGTCAAACCTTTATTTACGTTGATTGACTTGGGCTTTCCAAGCTTGATGCCCTCCCCTTATCCCTTCTTCATTTTTTTACTGATAAAATTCAGTAAACAGCCAAATAACATTGGAAATTCAATCAAAATGAAAATACATGAATTTATTCATTATATTACCTTTGAATTGTTATTTGTACGAAAAAATATGACCAGCGTTAAAAAAAGAAAACTATGTATGGGACTAGATCCACCGATGCAGCAATTACGGAGCTTGGAATTAACCACTCGGCCACCGCTATCTTATACACGTTGACGCAACGCAAATGCAAATATTTGACACGGAAAGTTTCGAGAGAAAGAAAGAGAGAAAAATGCAATTGCCTCGAATTTTGCCAAAATAGTACGCCTTACTACTTGCACATTATATCGTCCTAATGGACTACTAAAAGTGTACAAATTTGAAGAAAATCCGTGATCCAGTTGTCGGAAGTTCCCTTGTAAGTAAAGTGAAGTTTTCACTAGATTTTCAGAAATATCGTTATATGGATGACCCCTTGGGAAACTGAAAAAGTTGATCAAACAGTTTCCCTTCGATTTTCGGAAAAAATGGTGCTTAGATTTTGAACGATGGGGAATTGAAGAAATTGTCAGAAAATTCTTAATTTATTTTTTTATAACTACAGCTAGGATCTTGGAACGAGCCTTGAGGAACTAAAGAAGTGCTAATCTGAACAGGGTATATATTTTAGGCGTTCGGATTATCGTGGCCCTATTATTACTATTGGCTCTGTCATATTATTCTAATACAGTCGAACTTCCCTAAGTCGAATTTCCATACTTCATGAAAAAAAAATCGAGTTATAGAAAATTGGAGTTATAGAAATACATAACATAGAAATATAAAATGAGTAAAATACACTATACACAATTTATTCAAAGTAAATACATATGTACATATGTATAAACAGAAAACAAAAATAAATATGTATACATTATTAATATGATGTTATATAATTATAATTAATTAAAAATAATATAAATTAATATATTATTTTTTTTAAAAGTAAGTAATTTTTAATTGTTTTCCATAATATATAGCACCTTTTGGGTGATCTTCGATTATATAGTTTCTTTTTGGTTTACCGATTCTCGGGTGAATAATACCTGTCGTAATCTTCCTAAAGTATACCCATTGGTAAATTCTTAATTTTGCTTTATTCGAGTTTTTGGTGATCATAAAATATGAAAAATAAAATGTTTGGTAATCTGCCCGAGGATTACACTATCGACGGTTTATGGTATATTCGGCGTTATAAATTTTGGAAAATACGCGTCGGTTCAAAAATTGGAGTTATAGAGATTATTTTGTATGTAAAATTTTACCATTGTACAAATTTTTACTACAAGTTATGAAAAAAATAGAGTTAAGGAAAATTCGAGTTATGGAAGTTAATTTATATGTAAAATGCAAACGCATAAATTTCTAAAAAAATTCGAGTTAAAGAAAAATTGGAGTTACAGAAGTTCTAGTTATGGAAGTTCGACTGTAATTGTGTAGTGAAACCAATTTTGTCTTTTTTTTATTTTAGAAAGTTTTGATAAAATATTATTTCAGAGAAAATTACATTATTAAGTGAAAGCAAGGAATAATAGACTAGTTTACAGTAAAAAGTCGATTTGGTTTTAGCAGGTGCATGAAAAATATTTAAACTGAAAAAACGGAACTTGTTTAAAATAGTTTACAAAGGAAGCAACTACGTTGTTGCTATCTATACAGATAACAAAATTAAGTTTATATTCAGTAGAAGAGAATCTGCTGAGTTGGTTAGAAATTGTTATAAACATATCTGAGTTAGTATCTTTTTTATTAGATAAAATGTACTAGCTGCCTCTCATTAAATGGGGTTTTCTATAGATCTTTTTTCTATATTGTGTTTAAACTAACAATGAAAATAAATTTTGTAAGAAAAAAGCTCGTCCAATTTACAAAAAAGAGAATACAATGCAATCTAAACTAAATAAATTACGTTTAAATCAAATCACAAAAGATTTTAGTTTAATTAAAGCGACTAGTTGCGACTTAATTCCAACCGAACTCAAGCACATACGGGCGCTAGTTAACAACTTGAATATCCCAAAAAAAACTTTTTCAAGTGGTTTTCGCTTCTTTTTCTCAATTCCTCAACCAGGCTCAACATGACAGACCTACTTAACTGTCGTGGTGTTTGTTCTTTATTAAAATAGATTAAGTTTATTAGTAATTATGATTTGAGGAGGATATTATCTTGTAATCGAATTAGTGTCGGGGCGTAAGCCTAATAAGAGTTATAAATAGGTTTAAATGGATTTCGAGTGTCGGGTGTATTTAGATTTTCTTGATTTGTAGATTAGTTTTTGAACGGGCAGTTTTGTATGAAACGTAATTATTCTTGCGGTTGTTTTCGAAAGTTAAGCCTCTTGATGGAGATTAATATTCGGCATAAATTTTATTATTCCAGGCTCCGTTTTCAAGCCTACATAAACATACTTTTCTTTGATATTAATTTTCAAATAAATGACGGAAAATATCTTAAATGCAAATTAAATAAATAATAAGTTCTCTTTCTTACATTTGAATGATTAGGTTTAATTTATTAAACTTAAAAAAAAAAGAAAATTTTGTGAAAAAATGTTGTCATCTTCTTCAAATTCATGTAAAATCCATGTTTGATCCATGTAAAATCCACGTTTAATTTTATTATTGATTTTAGGGATATCAAACAGAAATATCTTCTTTGCGACTAAAAGTTTAAACTTTATCAAACTCGTTTAACTTGCATAGTGTTTCTTAATAAACACATATACGCATAAAATATTAATAGTTAAAAAAACGAATTTATTTTTAAATTGATTAAACTTGTTATTTTTTGTAAACGGAAACGTTAATCCTTCAGAAAGAAAAAAATCATTTCGTTTCCTCCGAGATAATGCCGTTCATTATGACACAAAATTTATTTCAGTCATAGACTTTATATCTGTGCTAGAACTATATTTACAAAGAAGCAAAATCTCGATCTCTGCTTCCCCTAGCCTTACGGCAGATCAAAAAAAAATCTAAAACTAAACAAACTGACAACCTTATAATCTGCTTCATATCTGACATAATCTCTCCTCCATATTTTTATAATTACTCCACGTGACAAGAAAAAAACTAATAAATGTTTATTTCCTTTTCCAACCCGTTTCCGTGCAAAGATTCTCTTCCCCTGTATATAATAAACTAATAGTCTTTTATATTTCAAGAATAATACACAAACTAAATTCAAAAACCTGTAAAACTATTTTATAAACTAAATCATCCGTCAGTTTACAACTATCCAGAACTAATTCCTTCAACCTTTTTTGTGATACAAAGACAATGATTATCTTGTTCTTTTTTTTATTAATATGAAAATATTGTTATAGTTATTTCGAGTTGGAGAATTGTGGCTGGAAGGTTGCGTTGAAAAAATATCGCTGCAGTACATCTGGTTTAATTGAAAAAACTGTCTACTTTAAAACAAGTTTTAAGATGCATAGTCAGACTACTACGAACATTATTTCATTTATTTCAATTTATTCCTTTCAACCTGAACAATTTGATTTATGCTTATATTATTTTCGATATTTCTTCACCAACTAACTAAACAAATACTAAGCAAACATTATTTCAAATTATTATAATTAAGACTTTTACCGTTTTTCTTAAAAAGAAATAAAGAAAGATGATTTTATAAGCAAAAACTAAACAGATAAGACTAGACAGACTTAACTAGACAAACAAGACTAAAGAGACAAGACTAGACATGTAAGACTAGATAGACAAGACAAGACAGGCCAAACTAGAAAGACAAGACTAGACATGTAAGATTAGATAGACAAGGCAAGAGAGTCCAAATTAGAAATACAGGACTAGCCAAATCAGACTAAAGAGACAAAATTTACAATATAATTGTAAATCTTGGTGGTACTAATTAATAACTTATTGGTATTACATATATGCATTAATAAAATAAATGTGTTTGTTAAAATCCTAAGAATGAAATGTTAGTGGAATCGCTCGGAAAGTTTAGAAAGTCTCTTTTGGAAGATATTTTTTACTAAAAAAACTTTGTTTTATGCAAAATTAATTTAGTAAGCCAACAATTCCGATGTAAATCTTTGTGAACTTGTTGGAATTAGCAAAGTAAATGGTCTTATAAGTGTCTGAAGGAATTAAATTCTAAGCGGAATCGCACGGATGGTTTACAATTTTTCTGCGCGAGAAGACGAAATTCTGAAAATGTTATAAAGGGATATATAAGAGATTAGTTAGTTTACTTTTTGAGTAATGTATAGAGCAGGGATGGCGAACCTATAACCCGCGGGTCAGAAACTGACCCACACAAGCTTTCTAAATGACCCAGGCATTGATTTTAGAACTTAGCTATGTTCAATAACGCAACACTTTTATTATTTTCTTTTTAAAGTTTCTCAACCACAAATGTATTATTATTAAATATATCAATTCGAAATCTCAAATTATTTTATTTTAAATACGTTTATCTACGACTATTATTGTAAAATGCCCATTATTGTACAGTTCGTGGACAATGTAAATACATCATACCTCACACATATGTAACAATCCGCGATTAATGTTATGTAATAATTCAAAATCACCCATGAACCTTTAGTTTACGATTGGTTGATTGGTTGAGAACTGCACTTTGATACTATTTTTAAATATAGTGATTTCCAAACAATCATTAAACGTCACATCATTCACATAGAAGCTGTCATTCATTTCGTTTTTTTCACGTTTAAATCTAACGAAAACCACAAATAATTACTAAATAACAAGGTTAGGTTAGAAAACTAAAGAAATTTCTTAAATAAAATTTAATTTTTATTATTATTAATTTTGATATATTTAATATTCATACCTTTGTAGTTGAGAAACTTTAATAAGAAAATTTAATAAAAAAACTTTGTTTTATGCAAAATTCATTTAGTAAGCCAACAATTCCGATCTAAATCTTTGTGAACTTGTTGGAATTGGCAAAGTAAATGCTCTTATAAGTGTCTGAAGGAATTAAATTCTAAGCGGAATCGCACGGATGGTTTACAAATTTTCTGTGCCAGAAGACGAAATTCTGAAAATGTTATAAAGAGATATCTAAGAGATTAGTTAATTTACTTTTTGAGTAATGTATAGAGCAGGGAGGGCGAACCTACGACCCACGGATCAGAAACCGACCCACACAAGCTTTTTAAGTCACCCAAGCATTGATTTTAGAACTTAGATATGTTCAATAACTTTTATTATTTTTTGATTAAAGTTTCTCAACCACTAAGGTATGAATCGAGGGGCCATCCACTCTTGCAATACATGTTAATATTTAGATGCATTACCGCACAGTACTTTGCATTCCTTAGCATTGCGTAAGTATTACACCACAGTACACAAAGTGCTCTTGCACTCCTTGAATTACTCTGCATTCCCTGAATTACGTTCACATTATATTCGCATTACGGCTGCATTACGGCCACATTACCTCCCCAATACACCCGCATGAGCTCATCATGCGCCGTGCTGCAGTAGGACAGTGAGCTCCTATTAAACTTCTCATATCAGTGATGCCTACTTGTGTGGTTTTACCCCCAAATTTAGGGGGAACCAAGATGCAAAGGGTTTTTTAGGGAGTACATTTATTTAGGGGTATTTTTAGGAGGATCTTTTAACGGGTACATTATTTAACAATTTATTTAACAATTTCGTTTTGAATGTTGCTTTGTCGGCGAATAGATCAGCTTCTTCTTTGTCGGCCGCACGAAAATCCAAGCGCAGAGCTTGTAGTAAATACTATTAGTAAATTTTATTTATTTTTTACAAAACTGTTGCGGAACTTTTTTTTGCACTTCATTGCTGAACTCGAACTTCATTAGTGAACTTTTTTTCGAATATCTTTCCAATGGTTGACTTCACAGAAAAATCTTACAAGGATTTTCGATAGAACTCTAAGAGTTCTACCGGGAAATGCAAACATAGTTCTGTTTGCGCGATTTTTTTTTCTTCACTTCGCCGCATCGGTGAAGTTTAATTTTTGTATATCTTTTCAATTTTTAATTTTGCAGAAAAATGTTATAAGGATTTTCGATAGAACTCTAGGAGCTCTATCAGGAACTGCAAACATAACTTGAACCAAGGTTTTGATCAACAAATGTCAAAGGGATCTTCGATCTCTTAGGAGAGAACTCTTAGGGTGCAATTTAGATCCGCGAAAAGAACTGTTTTTGCAATTTTCTAAATTCTTGTTTTTTGCAAAATGTCAATTTTTACAGAACTTTTTGCAAAATTGATCAAGTATTCCAGAGCTGTGGTCGAGTTGCAGTAATATGTCAAAAACGCACAGTTTTTCTCAAAAGTGTTGCTAGTTCATTTTTGGTATTTTCCATTTTTTAGTACTCTAGAACTATTTCATATCTACCAGGAACTCCGATGTAATATCATATTTTTGCAAATTCGGTTGCTAACTTCACAGGACTGTGACATATGATTTAATATTGATAAGCAATACAAAAATGTGAAAAAGTAGTTTAAGAGTATTGTAATTTTGTTGTGTTTCGATCCAATTTCAATAAATGTACAGAAATTCAACACACTTGTTATTTAATGACGATACTACTAACGTGATGTCGTCTTCATTACTAGCTAGCACTCTTATCTTACAGGTTGCACATAGTAATAACAAGTAAAGATAACGTTCAGTGCATTAGAAATTATTTAATTATTTAAAATGTAAATATTTCAAATTTCCTTCCTTTACGTGGCATTACTTTGCAGTACCTAAGCATTTCAAAAATTATCTGACATTATTACGCATTACGCTTTTGATTTCTCCCAGTACTTCACATTAGCAAATAATTAGCATAATTACGTGACATTATTACACATTACGCTAGTAATTTCTTCGAGTACCTCGAACTACCAAAAAATTCAGGATAATTGCGAATACATTTCAGGGAGGTCATCCACTCCCTCGAATATTAAATATATCAATAAGAAATTTCATCTAGAATTATTGTATTTTAAATATTTTTATCTACTCGCACACTAAAATAACACATCAATAAGTAAATTATTATTTGTGAAGGATTTCATTATTATAATCGTTTATAAAAGTATCCAAATCGTGCGTAAAAGAACAATGTAAATCACATGTAGTTTCATTATTAAACGATTTCTGTTTGTTTTTACTATGGCAACAACTCGCGTCACTAAACTAAAAACATAGACGTAGTGAAAATATATTTTCTGACTTAAATTAAAATTTGAATTAAATATTTTTTCTAATTTTGAATAAAAAATCGCCCTCTCAGTGGATTTTTCTCGTTTTAATATAACTTAATCGAATCATAATCTAATCGAGATTACATCTAGTTTTACCTAGATTACATCGACAACGACCAAATATTGTTCCAGTCACTGTGGGTTTTTACTAGTTAGCAATTTTTGCCACGGAGGCGCTAAACATTCTAACCCTATTGTGTCAGTGTTTTGAAGTATTGTATATGTCAAAATTACAATTTTTATTTAATTATTTATTTGTAGATTCAACAGTATTTTAACATGCTTTGTAGATAAAATAATGTATATTACGCGTATGTGAAAGGCTATTGTGCACTTGTTGCGATTAAACTTATTGCGATGCAATTCATACACAAAAGCCCTTCTTCACACACTTGTATCATAAACTACTATTTTAGTTAAACTTAATAAAGACGGAACAAAGCTTGAATATATAAATATGCTCAACCTTTCCGGAGCTCTATAATACTAATCTTAAGTCTTTTTAGGACTACCAAAAACAAATCTCGTATGACATTTGTCTGTTATTCTATAGCTTTCAGTCCACTTTCGTGGCACTCAACAAACACCATAAAAATAACATTGTTTTTAAGATCATGTCTTTCCGACACCTTGAGTGGACGCGTTTCGAGGTTTATCTCTAATCAGCACAGCTTTGCTTCCATGAACAATAATTTCTAAACCCGGTAACCCTGTAATATGGCTGCGGTTATTAAAAGAAAAACAGACGATACGAATCTCAGATCATAGCAAACAGAATGGTTTGATAAATATTGTGTGATTGAAGAGAATAAAATGACTATGTGTGTAATTCTTAACGAAAAGTTACTTCACGTATAGATAATGTAAAAAGACATTTTGGAAAGAAGCATTGTAATCTCGCCTTTTGAACAAATAAAGAAAGAAAAACATATTTTTCACAAAAGAAAAAAAAGAATCATTTCCAACTCCACTTTACCAAGTGATGCATCTGACCTGGTGATCCACGAGCTTATACGAAAAATATAATGAACAAAATTTTATCCACTACTCAAAAAGGTTCTCCATCGCTGGTATAGAGTATATTATCTGCTAGACTATCGGTCTCCAAAATTTTTGAGACTGGACAAGGATTGAAGGGTCTGACAATTTTTTTTTATTGAAATCCTATTTGAATATTAATTTAAATTGCACGTGAGAGCAAATATGGTTTATATTGAAATTTGTAATGAGGAATAAAGACCGGATCAAAATCTTTAGAGTGCTGCATTCGGCCCGCGGGCCGTAGTTTCGCGACTTCAATAAATCGTGACTTCAATAAATAAGTAAAATTGTGTAAATTAGAACTCAAAATATAACTCTGAATTAATGAGAATAATTCATTTCGAAATAAAAATGACGACTGAGACATGTTTAATTGACTGTAGCTAGATATTCAGATGCTTGAATAAAGATAGCAAAGAATAGCAATGGTATTAGATTAAATCGAGATAAAAATTAGCTGAAGTGACCCTAAAAAAGGAGCCAAAACCATTTCTCGAACCTTTTTCTGGCTAATTTGTAGATGTTTGTCAACTATAGATGAGTAGAAAAGCTTTTGCTCCGCATAAATCAGTTACTTTTCCTGCCTCAATATATTAATTTTTTGTGTTATAGATTGTAATGTTGAGGAAATGGAATAAGTAGTATTTTATCGAGTGCATGAATTAATGATTGAATTGATTTGGAGCCAAATATAGTAAATGTAGATTGTGAAACAGTTTTGCGTTTTCAATTAAAATATAAAATCGATTAAGACGAAAATTTCTCACGGCTCTTAGACCGAGTCAATCTAAATGATATGTTAGCTTGTTTGTAATCTAAATGTGTACATTAGAGAGTTGCAATATTTAAAATTCATAGAAGTTTCAAATAAATATTCGATGACCAATTGTTATATTTGTATTCAAATAAGTATGAAACAAATTTGTCTATTTGAGGAATTGGATGAATTTGTCTATTTAAGAAGAATTTGTCTATTTAAGAAGAATTGGAAGAATTTGTCTATTTAAGAAGAATTGGAAGAATTTGTCTATTTAAGAAGAATTGGAAGAATTTGTCTATTTAAGAAGAATTTGTCTATTTAAACAGAATTGGAAGAATTTGTCTATTTAAGAAGAATTTGTCTATTTAAGAAGAATTGGAAGAATTTGTCTATTTAAGAAGAATTGGAGGAATTTGTCTATTTAACCCCTTAACATACAATGACGTCTCTAAGCCATGTATATGTCATAAGATCATGTATATGTCATAAGATCACATGTATATGGACACGTAAACGCGCATTTTATTCGTATGTCTAGGGGTTAAGAAGAATTGGAGCAATTTGTCTATTTAAATTTGTTTGAATGAATACAGCAATATGTAATTTAAGAATTCAAACAACTCGCCGTATTTGTTCCATTACTTTTTTCTTTAGAAAATGTTTTATGCCTGAAAATAATTTATGGTTTATTTTATTTTTTTGTTGAAAATTTATGGTTTAGATTAAGGTTCAATAGCCTTTATTTTGTTCCATTTAAACTATAATTTATTGAGATATTTTTCTGAAAAATAAAAAAATAATTTATGAAAAACTTTGGTCTTGTTCCAATAATTTAAACTAATATAACTAAATCGCAAATCAATGGGAATACCGGAGGGTCATCAACACTTATTTTATTATTATTATTAAACCCGAGATTTATTGCAATCTAAATGCAAACAAAACGTAACCGTAAATAAGAAAAAAAAAAACCTAAAAGGTTTATTTTAAAAACGGGATTTTTTTAAGTCGATTAAGTGTGTAATCATGCGAAATCGACCCAAGAAAAAACGACATAAAAGATCTTAAAATAAGCCCAATTATCGAATAAAAGCTTCCGAAAAAAATAACAAACAGTTTTGCCGAAAAAAGGAACATCAATGGACTACTTATACTAATAATTATACTACGCAGACTTTAGTTTACTAAATAGTAAATACTAGGTAGTAAGTAATATTAGATACACCGCATATTCATTAAAATTGTATAAGAAACTTCTAAACTAAACAAAATGGATAGGATAAAAGACTAATCAAATTTCTTAGTCCTAAGACTTAGTTTAAGAGTGATAAAATTGGTTAGTCTCAGTCTGAAGAGTTAGTTTAAAATTAATCAAATTTGTTTGTCTTAGTCTTAACAGTTAGTTAAGACCAATGGTATTATTAGACTTAGTCTTTAGAGTTAGTTAAGACTAATCACTTTGTTAGTTTTTATATGAGTGTTCCGCAAGGGAGTGTTCTTGGGCTTAGTCTATTTTTATTCTACATGGCAGATATAGTTTCCTACAATATGTATTTTATGCTGACGACTCGATCTTTAAAATATAAAAAAAATCCTCATTACAAAATGAAAGAGAAAATTTAGTTTTACAAAAAGTAGTAGACTGGTTCAAGTAGTGGTCAAAGTAGTGGACTGGTTCACTTAAGAGTTAGTTCAGGCTAATGGCATTTTTAGTCTTAGTTTTAGTTTAAGTGTAATCACAATTACCAGCCTTAGTCTTAAGGGTTAGTTAGACTAATCACATTGGTAGTCTTGGTCCCAAAAGTTATTTATAGAGTAATCGCAATTTAATTACCCGTCTTAGATTTAAGAGTTAGTTTAAGACTATTCGCATTGCAAGTCTTGGTTTTAGGAGTTAGTATAAGAGTAATAACAAATACCAGCCTTAGTCTTAAGAGTTAGTTTAAGACTAATCACATTGGTAATCTTAGTCTCAGAAGTTATTTTAAGATTTTTTTTTAAGAGTAATCGCAATTACCAGTTTTAGTGTTAAGAGTTAGGTTAAGACTAGTCACATTGTTAGTCTTAAGAGTCAGTTTAAGAGTAATAACAATTATCGGTGTTCGTCTTAAGAGTTAGTTTAAGACTAATCACATTGTTAGTCTTCTCAAAATTCAAAAAATTCAAAATTTATTATTTCATATTAAATTTACTTAATACATATATGCATTGTCGAAGAAAATAAATAGTAAAATAAAAATATGATAATTAAAATATTAAATTAAAAAAATTATCAAAAGTCTGTTTTATTGGGAGATCTTCCAATTTTTTCCTGAATGTTTTGTAAGCATTCTCTTGGTGGAACTGCTTATTATATACAGCTTATTATATACAGCTTATTATATACAGCTTATTATATACAGGCACTCCAAATTTGCTTGGCGATTTACTACAGATTTGTAGATTACATTTGGGTGTGTAGAGTTTGTTATATTATGTTTAATGTTATGTTGATGTATATAGAATGGTGAGAGCGAAGATACTACTAAACCTGAGGACAGAACGAAGTAAACTTGTGAATAGGAAGAACGGTAAGAAGTGGACAAGGGTGGACGATGTTGAGGAATACCAAAGGACGATAAAAGAAAATCTGAAAGTCGCTAATACAAGTAACTTCGAGGATCTAAATAAAAACATAGTGGAGTCAATGAACACCGCCCAAAAGAAACACTGCTTGAAACAAACAGAAAATGAGGATAAACTCTATAAAAACTAAATATCTGATGAGACAGAGAAGGAAATTACTGGGAAAATATCCACAGCATAAAGATGAGCTGAGACTGTTGAATAAGGATATAACGAAAGCTACAAGGCCTGATATCAGAAGCTACAACAGTAAATGGGTGACTAGAGTAAGAGAAGAGAATAAGAGCATGAGGATACTACGTAATAAACTGAGTAGGGGAAAAGCTGTAATAACTAAACTAGATATTGAGAGAAGACAAATAACGTACAACAGAGAGAAAATATTGAAGATTGTCGTGGACTTTTACACCAAACTATATAGAAACTAGAGCGAGGCAGAACCACCAAAAAATATACCCCATATACTGCACTAAGGATCAGAAGAAATGCCAGAAGAAGATAACTGAAGAAAAGGTCCTAAAGTCATTGCCAGAAATGAAGAACAATAGAGCCTAGAAGCCTTCAAACTTTGAGGAAGAGAACTACTCAAGCAATAGCCAAACTCTTGAATAAATGCCTAGATGAAGGAACAACCCCACAAATATGGAATAATGCTATCATTATGTGATAATGCACAAGAAAGGCAGTATCACAGACCTACAGAACTATAGACCGATAAGTCTGTTGATACACCTATATAAACTATTCACCAAAATCATTACCGGCTTACAAATAAACTGGACCTGTCTCAGCCAAGAGAGCAAGCGGGTTTTTCAGCCGGATAAGGAACAAATGACCATCGTCAGGTGATAAAATCGCTAATTGAAAAAAGTATAGAATACAACAAGCCCGTAGTACTAACATTCGTTGACTACGAAAACGCATTCGATTCCATAAACCACCATAAACTGTTTAAGGCCCTCGCGAACTGTCGTATAGACCAGTGCTTCCTAAAGTGGTGGGGCGCGGCCCCCTAAGCGGCTGGGGCCTACCCGCAAGAGGGCCGCGAAGATCCGCAAATATAACAAATAAATATCTTCGTTAAATAAGTTTAACTCTCAAATATGCACATACTTCAATTAAAATTATAAACACCGTTAAAACGTTGAAATTTTAAAATGATTATAATTTAGAAACTGCTTATATTGCCGTACTGATGTAACAGATTTTGACAATTCTAATTAGACAGTTTCAATTCTTTCATTGTTATTAACAACAATATAAATATAATGTTATTAATAACAATATAATCAGAACCCTTAAGATGGACAAGTGTTTATTAAAACGTTTTGGTGATAAATGTGAACAAAAACAAACAGATATCTGTGAAGTAGTGGTAGCAGAAAGGGGACTATCAATTTCATCAGAACCTTCAACATCACATTGTGTCTTCGGGCAAAAAATGAAGAAAAACCGCTGTTTATAATTTGTTTAAAAACATTGGCAAATGATGCTATGAGACCAGGAAAACTTTTTAGACATTTCAATACCATGCATAGTTAATTTACAAATAAACCAATTGTGTTCTTTGAAAGGAAAGCAAGAGATTTAAAACGTCAAAGTAACTTTTTTTCGAAATATACAAAACTTAATGACAAATAAGTATTCGTTCCACTAGGCGCTCAAAATGTTCCTTTAGTCGTTCCACATGACCACCGCGGTCCCAACTGGCAGAACTGGGCCGTAGTGGTCGTTTTGTCAAAGTTGACATCAACGTCAGTTGAGTTGCATAGGAGCTGCGACATTAAAAAGTTTGGGAAGCAGTGGCATAGACCACCACTACATTTTCATACTACGACATATATATGAGCAGGCAACGGCAGAAGTAGAAATACATGCGAAAGCAGATCGTTTCAAGATCGAAAAAGGGTGTCCGACAAGGTGACACAATTTTCCCAAAACTTTTTACAACCCTGATAGAACATATGTTTAAAAAGATCAAATTAGACAATAAAGACATAAATGTGAATGGAGAGAAGTAATTTTGAAACATATACTAACTAGATAGAGATGTTGTACAACAATCCAACAACGTTAGAGGAGCTCAGGAACCATATCGAACGCGAAATTGTCAACATCCGGCTGATATGTGCGAAAGAGTGATTGAAAATTGTATCCATAGAATCGATCGTGCTCGTATTAGACTAATTGTAAGAATGAGAATAATGGCAAATGAAAAGTAAACCAGTAAGTAACTTGTAAATTGTCTGTATTTGACAAGATAGTAGAGAAGTGTAAGAGCAAATTCTTGGGATTCTGAAAGGGTAGTGCATGCGCACCACACGACAATCGCACTGGAAGAGATTGTGGCATGCCTCTCCTATCCAATCTCGACTCTCTCCTACACGAGGTTAACCCTGTAAACCTGAGCAACCTAATCTAAGATGCGGCAAACCCGTATGGAAGGCCCTCCGAAAAGGAGGACTACCTCATCCCGGAAAAAATATATAGTAATGAAACCAAACGACAGAACCTCGGATGACGGAATGATTACGCGACAACGGAAAATACGGCCCTACAAGATGCGAAAATTACACCTGGCGCATAAAAATGAACCACGAACTATACTTGTCCCAGCGACCCCGTGGAGTGATCACGCGGCGTTCACGTGATAGTTCGTAGTGACGTTGTAAAAAGCCTGATTTACACAGCTTTGCCAAATTTTACTTTAAAAAAATTTATATTAATTTAAAGTCTTGAAAAATCCTGATTTAGGGATAAAATGTAATCACTAATTTTAACTAAGACAGAAACACTGAAAACTCGAGAGCACATGGCATATAACCGGACTGGTTGACTGGTTTAAAGTTTCGGCTGTGTGATCTACGCTTTAAAAGCGTTTGCACTGACCAATAGGGAATCATCCCCCGAAAATCACGTGAAGATCACGCAAGTTTATTACTCCATCGGGTGGCTGCGGCAACTATAAATAACCTAGTAGATAGTACAGACATTGTAGGACATGTACGCAGAATGGATCAATACAGAAATAGAAGATCAATTATGGAATGGAGACAAACAGAGACGCGTGCAACAGGTAGAGCACGTGAAAAGTGGTTACAATCGGTGGAAGAGGATATCTGGGCACTACGTTGAACGATAAATGGGATAACGATGAATAGGTTAAAATTCGTGTGGCTTATACCCGAAAAACAAAATTTCATTTGCTAAATTAAAAAAAACCTACCTCCAACGACATGAGGTACCCCTAAGTCTCCGCCTACGAGTGGTTAAATGTTACATATGGCCAATATTGCTATACGGAACAAAAACTTGGTCATTAAAGGCCAAATCGACCTTAATAGAATCGAAGCTATAGAATTGTGAACTTTGAGAAGACTACTCAGGATTTCCTGGGTAGACCACGTATCAAGCGAGCAGGTTTTACAAAGAGCAAATACGCATCGACAACTATTGGATATTTGAATGCAAAGAAAAACATCGTACTTGGGGCATATTCGGGACTGGTGCAAAATCGCGCATGCTGTAACGATAGTTAGAAGAGCAGAAGATGGCACACTTAACATTACCCAATGAACACATGAACGCCAACGCGCTAGTCAGCGTATGGCACCACAAGAAAAAGAAAGCACATTAAGGCTTTATTAAAAGTAATGAGATTACAACGTTATTGAAGATTTTAGAAAATACTTTTTCGACTAGATTACCAGAAAATAGTATAGAATTAGATTATAAGTGTCTGAAGGAATTAAATTCTAAGCGGAATCGCACGGATGGTTTACAAATTTTCTGTGCGAGAAGACGAAATTCAGAAAATTACCAGAAAATAATATAGAATTAGATAGATAGAAGTTAGATAGATAGAAGTTAGATAGATTTCTCTAGGTAAGTGTACATCAACTTGATATATTTTACATATTATAATAATATGTTTGATCCAATGGATATTGGAAACACTGCGACCAAGTGGCCTATTGTATTTTGTCTATATTTTTCATTCTATAGGCTCAGAAACCTATACATTTGTCTTCTGGTACAAATGCGGCCTACACTCGCTCCGGGGTTAGAACCCGAGACCGGGTCCAGATTTATTAGTTAACGCTCTAACTCTGTCGACTACGAGACACACTAGCTCCCGGGACAGAACCCCGGACCGGGTTCAGATTTTATTAGTTAACGCGCTAACTCTGTAGACTACGTGACTGACTTTATATGTATACTTAGTCAAGATTCTAGCAAATAATTCAAGAAATTTTCGAAACAGATGCAAAATAAATTTCTACAATTGAGTGTATTTATTGTTTTAGCCTGAATCAAAATTAAGCAAGACAAGGGATCAATTTCCCTTGTATTGCTTAATTGCTTACAAGAACATCAAGATTAGTCTAGAATACTAGAGTTTAGACTAAATTTGATTAAACTATAGAGAAAATAAAATATTAAAGATGAATAGATTCCTCTAAATAAATAAATCAATGGAGTTTGTTAGATTAAGTCAAAATTAAGAATGTTAATGGAAATGTGAAAGCAATGAAATATTAGGACTTGGCTAGAGTTACCAGACATTTAGAAGAAGAAGAAGTCAAAATTATAAACGGAATTAAAGCAATAAATAACATTTAGACTAGTCAGTCTTTGACTAGACACTAGACTATAGAGAAAAGTCTAAAGAAATAAGACACTAAATCGCATTAATTAAACGGATCGGATGAAACGGATATTAAACGGATTAAGAGTGTTAGACTAAATCAGTGCAGCTTTGCTAAATAAATTGTATAAGAAATAGATATAAGAGATTTATTGGAAACAAAAAGTTAAGAAAAGGCTATCGATGCACATTTAGATTTGTCTAGATTTGACAACGAAAATAATAGAATTAAGATTGATAGATTGCTGTAATTAATGGTATTATACTAGGATTAAGATTGATTACGGTAATGTGATATTTACAGTTTGATGTAAAAACCAAATGTAAACTAAATGAAACAGAACAGACGCAAGATTGGAAGATAAAAGTGAAAGTAAAAACGAAGCAGTGAAAAGGTTAAATTAATTGAGAATAAAAAAGAAACAAATCTGAGGAATAGGGAATAAATGGAGAGAGAAATAAAATTTTATTTTAAATAAAATATTGACGAATAGACATAATTGTAGATATTTTTTGGCAAAATTATTTTATGTTAAATTAATTTTAAAAAACAATTGTTTTTGAGTTCGTCTGATCTTAAAAGTATTAAATATGAAGAACAAGATTAGCGATTTTGGGTAAATATTTCAAGGGTTGAAAAAAAATTGTTGTTTACCTTTTTGTCTACTGAACGCTTTCATTGTTTTTATTCCCATCCCGGCGTAGGGTCCAATAGAATCAATATACATGTGACTAGATAAGTAGTAACCACTAAATTTTACTCATTTTCACTAAAATCTCGAAAAACCAAAAATATCTCGAACAATTAATGAATAATCTTCAGGCGTGTTTAAGGTTCGTTTTCGGATACACAAACACAAGGGCACCGTCTCGTAAAACTCATTGTCTTCGAAATTATTATTCCATTTAGAAACAAATTGTTACAACCTTGTCCATCCAGCGCTTCGACAATGTAACAAATTGGACAATTTGTAATTACCGAGGAATTTCAATTATCTTCAGCGAGATCAGTTTTGAATACCACAAACTTCTTTTTTTCGTTATTAAATATTATTTAAGGGAGAAAAATGAATATTTGTTAAATGAAAAAGTTTTATTTCGTCTTCGGAAAGTGTAGTCACTGGGTCTATTTAAAGTGTTTCTTAAAATAACGTAACGAAAACAGTTAATATATAAGTATGATTTGCAAATGAAACAGCACTAGGTTTTTACATTATTACGTTTTTAAACACAAACACTTTTATCCAACCGAGGAAACCGACGTCCAAAAATTGTTTATAACACCACAAACAGTAACTTCACTATTCAAACTTATAAAACACGCTTTTATCGTTAAATATTTTAATTGTAAACTTCAGTTTCTTCCACACAACAAACTGAATTATGTTTAATTAATGTCAGTCTTTTATCCACCGGCGTTTCTTTTCGTGTTATTTTTGTTTAATAAAACGTATATTTAACAAAGAGGTAAAAACTTTGAGCGCACCTGTGCTTGTCAGAACTTGAATAGTATATGCCAGTCTTTCGTTCAAGTTTCCCCCCACTTAGTGCAAGCTCATAGTTATGAATGAAATGTAGTCTCTGTCGGGGTACCAGTAGTGGAGAGATCGGAATCGTGAGAACCGAAACGACCTGAGATAAATGCGTTTGTGCGATTTTTGGCAAAACTTGGTATTCCTTCAGCAACTTCTTTATATAATATTTTTAATTAGTCGGAAATGCGGTTTTTTTATAACCGATTTTACTCTTGTAATATCACCGTCGGTTACAGTAGCTGATTAAATAAATTAAAAAATATATATCCGGTCGAAAGCCTTTATCTACTTTTTTTAAAGTTTTTTTTTTATTTATTACGCAACTGTAAAGGTTTTATTGAAAACGTTCCAATTTATTATTAATTTTGATTATTAAGCAATCTTTCTTGTATATAAAATACACTTCGTTAAGGCTATAAATTATTGAAATTGTATATTATTTGGGTTTTCTATTGGTTTAATGTTTTGGGTTTGGACAACGAATAGATTTTTTTGTCCATATGATAGATATGACCAAAATGTTTATTTTTTGTTAAAATTTTGCGCTTTTAATTTCGTTTTAAAATCGTTTTCACAATTTTATGAAATTTTGCTAATTAAAAAGTTTATAAGACACAATAAAAAATGGATCAACGTTATAGATAAAATATTTATATTAAATATTTATTTATTTATTGTTAAAATTTTGCGTTTTTTATTTTCCAATTTCGTTTTAAAATCGTTTTCACAAGTTTATGAAATTTTGCTTTAATTAATTAAAACATTAATTAATTAAAACATTTATAAGACACATTCAAAAATGGACCAAAATTATAGATAAGATCAAAATATTTATTTTTTGTTAAAATTTTGCGATTTTCAATTTTTAATTTCGTTTTAAATTTCACAACTTTATGAAATTTTGATAACTAAAACAGTATGTATACAATACATTTTTTATTATTCATGCGGTATAAGTACTGTCTTGGCGCCCGAATTTTAGTGCGACAAATGGCTGTTTTTGGCTGTTTTACACATATGTATACAAATAACTTGGGTGACGCACGCAAATATTCAATAAAAATCGCTAAGTTAGTTACATTAAAAAAACAATTGAATAAACCAAATAACCACAATCAAAACCTCAATATTAAAAAAGTAAGATTCAAGTCAGATTATTTTTTTTCATTATTTTATTTTTATTAATATTTTTGATTCTATTTTTTTGTTATGTCCCCTCGACCTCAAACTTGTAAGATACGTCCCCTCGCATAAGTAATAATATTACTTATAATAATGTTATATGCAACTCGTGCGGTATTGTCAATTGCCCTCTCGTGCGAATGAGCGTTCCTTCGTGCGCCCAATTTCGCTCTCGTGGACAATTGACAACTAGTTGCACAATATACTATTTTATTCTGTCATTTACTCCAAATTTTTCTTTTTGGTTTTATTTAGCACTTTTGTAATTATGGAGATTTCAAATTTGATTGATTTAGAAATTTTATTTTTGTTAATTGGCTATCCAAATGTTTTACATTCTTTCATTTTCTTGTCAAAATTCTGTAATTTCTGCATAATTTGATCAAACTATTTGCTTTGATTACTCAAATTTTGTCGATTTTTCCCAAAATGTTGCTTTTTGTAAATTTTAGTTCGACATTTTTTTTATTTTACTTTTGATAACATTAAACATTTGCGTTTGTATCTTTTCGTCAAAGATTATAATTTCTAGGAAATTATTTTATACATATCGTTAACAAAGTTAACATCATTTGTATAACTAATTTTGTAACAAACTTTCTTAAAAACAACTACTTCACTGGCAAACACCACGCCTAGATGGACTAGATGGAAATGCGTGGTGCGTGGTGTTTGCCAGTGAAGTAGTTGTTTTTAAGAAAGTTTTTTGAAAGAACTCAACAAGATATAAATAACTTTTGATAAAATTAAAAAAATGATTTTTATTACTCCGCACGCATGAGCAATAAAAATGATAAAAATCAATTTTCAAATTTTATCAAATGTAAAATAACCAAATTTTCGAACTAAAATTAAAAAAAATTGCTTCAAAAGTACTTCGTGACGCACATTTTTTAGTATGAGAAATGCCACTTCGCATTGTCTTTCCACATAACCTGGGTAACGCACGCAAATATTCAATATCGCTAGGTTACATTAAAAAAAAACAAATAAATATAAATAAAATGAACACAATCAGACCTCAATATTCAAAAAAGTGACGTGGAGTGTCAGAATTTTTTTTCATTACAAAATAATAAGAATTAAAGAAAACGTTTTAAAATGAGTGTAAATTATATGGTGATACCGGGAGACTGAGGAGAGTTCTTATGACCAATCCACACCACCGGAGACAATTGAAAATGCAAATTCTTCATTTTTTATTCCATTTTTTTTATGGCCAAATCTAGGCAAATTCATTTCTCAGGCATTCAATCTCAGGCAAATCTATGGTGAAATACATACCCTCGCATGAGTAATAAAAAATATTTAACATAAAATATTTAACAGGTGGTATTGTCAATTTCCCTCTCGAGCGAATGTGCGCACTCGCTTCGTTCGTGCGCCCAATTTCGCTATCGCGCGAAACTGATAGCTTTCCAATCTAGTTATAAAAAAGACTATTATTTAACAACAAAATTCATTAAAATTTTGTCAATTTTGAAACTTTTGCATACTCAATTTAAACTGTGATCTGTATTTATCTGATTGTGAAATAATCTAATCTGATAAACTTAATAAAGTTGGGACACAGACTGAATATATAAATATATTCAAACTTTCCGGAGCTCTATAAAACCAATGAGTCTTTTAGGATTACCAAAAACAAATCTCATTTGAAATTTGTCAGTTATTTGATAGCTTTCCATCTGTAGACGCATTTCGAGATTTATCTTTCATCAGTACAGCTTTGCTTTTATGAAAACAACAATTTGTAAACTACTCAATTGTATAGTTATATACATGATAAATGTTGTATTGTTGATAAAGAAATATAAAATTGATAAAGTTGTATACTTGATAAAGCTAAAGAAAAATAATCTAATCTGAATTCATGTGATTGTGATCATAGATTAAATTTAATTTAAAAGTTTTAATTTAAAATTTTTGCAATTTATAAATGTTCATTTAGTCTGATAACCCAATTTTGTCAATTTTGAAGTTCTTGGTTTTTATTCACATTTTTTTTTATTTGACCAATTTGGATTTTTTCTATTTATTTAAATTACTCAACTTTGCAACTTCTTGCAATATTTTAATTTAACCTAACCTTGTGACGTCATCCAAAGCGCGCGGAAAATAATGGCGTTCAAACAAGTCAAATTGAAACGGAATTTTCTATATTATTTTATAAATTAATATAGAAAATACCGATTCAATTTGACTTGTTTGAACGCCATTATTTTTCGCTCGCTTTGGATGACGTCACAGGGCACGTTCAGTATTTTTTATTAGCATAGACCAGGGATCCCCAACCTTTTAGCACTCAAGAGCACATTCTAGAACGCCGGTCGGGCGGCGGGCATCTTATTCTTTTCAAGAAGCCCTCATCTGATGCATTGAATTTTAGTTAAATGTCGTTTTGAAGGTCCAAAATTTCTAATTCCAGTACTTCCGTCCTTACTTGAATAAGTTCTGCAATATATGCTGCTATTTTGGTTAGGCTTACTACGCGTAAAACTATCGGCGGACGCCGCGGTGCCCGCGGGCATAGGGTTGGGGACCACTGGCATAGACAGTTGTTAGTGAGGGTTTTTTAGTTTAAATCGCTATTTCGATAATGGAAAAGCTAAAACATTTTTTAGATATTGTCTAGTTATTATTAGTATTGTCTGGCCGCAATGCTAACATCAATAATAACAAAGGTTGTTTCTCAATTTCATAGATGGTTAAAGCTAAATTTAACCCATATTAAGCAACTTTATTGATGTCTATTAATCGATTGGCTTTAATGCCTTTGGAAATGGAAATCATTTACAATTAGTTGTTTTACTACTATTGGACATGACTGGTCAAAATTTCATAAATCTGTACAAGATTAAAAATGGTTACATCTAGACATGTTCATCCAAGAGTAGACAGTATTAGGCAAGACTACGGAAGAATAGATTCGGCTAGACTAGGTAAAGTTAAATAAGATTAAAGAAAACATTTCATAGCTGATTAAATCTGAGCTCTCATAGCCCTATTAGCCAACATTGACTAATGTCTATTCATCGACAAACTTGACTGATTCCTATTGATTGACAGACTTTTCGGATGCCTTTGAAAAAGAAAATCACTTACTTGTTTTACTATTATTTAACAAGACTGGACATGATTGAATTTATTTCTACTATAATATGATATAATTTAAAAGAAAATGAAAGAGGGTTTGGAATTGCTGAGACGGGTGAAAATATGGAAAGAGCAAACAGGTAATAGAGAATTGTAAAATGTATACCAGTTTATTATATTGTATTTAGTATTCGGGTAAATAAATAAAAAATTAATAGTAGGTAAAGTAGATAAATAAATAAATAAAAATAGAAGGCCAAAGAAGATATAGGTTCAGTTTTGTTTAATCAAGATTAAGCAAGGTTACGCAAGATTAGACAAAGACTAGATAAGGCTAAAGGGAATTAAACAAGACAAGACAAGAACAAAGAAAACTTAATAAAATAAGATCGGATAAGATTCGACCAAGAACAAAGGAACGAGATTGGCCAAGACATTATATAAGACAGAGCTTTGACAAGGCCACTTTCAGTCATCATTATTGTTATTTTCTAAAATCACTAATAAAGTCACTATATATATCACAACCAATATCGCACTAGGTAATGGAAAATACGACAGAAATAAAAATTAAAACAAATTTTATTTCAAGCACGACTAGCACAATATGAATATCGACGCCTATAAATCTAATAACATGCCATGTGACGTCATGCTTCGATTCGACCCATGGTGATGCGTTTCGTAAATTTGAACTTCGCTCGCTTATTTTGCACTTCTTGATTACATTTTTATGTAAGTAATTGTAATATAAGAATTTTAATATAAGAATTTACTCATTTTTTGCAAAATTTGGTTCACTTTTTTGTTACATTCACAATTTTTTGGATTTGACCAATTTCGATTTTCCAATTTATTTTAATTATTCAATTTTTATAGAATTAAATTCTAGCAATGACATCAATTATAAATTGCTAGGATGCAATTGCAACAATTTTTAGGAATTTTTATATTCCACCGCAATATTTTCAAACTATATCACATTAAAACCGATTTTAGTATCTCAATTGCCACTTTCTTACAAATTTTGTTTCCTATTCACATATATTACAATTTAGGAAATTTTGTTTGTAAACTTTGTAATCATGAATTTGATCAATTTATAAATCTATTACTTTAAATCACTTATTTTTGCTAAGAATTTCAAAATATTATTTTATCAAATCAATTTGAAAATTTAATTTAATTGCATTAATTATTTTTTATTACTCATGCGCGAAAAGTACTTCCTGACATACATTATTTAATACGAAAATGTCACGTCTCGTTGTGTTTACACATAACGTGCGCATAAGGATTCAATATCGCTAGGTTACATTAAAATAAACAAGTAAATAAAAATAAAATGAACACAATCAAGACCGCGATATTAAAAATGTGACGTGAAATGTTTTTCATTACAAAATAATAATAAAAATGAAAGAAAACCTTTTAAAATGGGTGTAAATTCTATGGTGATACCGGAGACTGATGAGAGTTCTTATGACGAATCCAAATCACCGCAGACAATTGAAAAAGCAAATTCTTCATTGTTTTATTCAATTTTTTTATGGTCCCTGGATCCCAAACTTGTAGGATACATCCCCTCGCATGTGTAATAAAAAATATTGTTCGTAACACGGGCGAAATTATCAATTTACTTCTCGACCGAATGTGCTAGAATGTGCAATTTCACTAGTTACAAAATATACTATTTGTTATCTATTTAATTGTTTGTTTCATTAAAATTACATTTTTTGTTTTTTATTAGCAAATTTAGTAATTTTTCCATAATTTCATCAACAACATTTTTTAAATTTATTTTAATTATATTAAGCAATTCTCTCCAACATCTTGCAAATGCAAACGAATTTGTAATGATCTTGCTTGCACTTCTCGACCGAATGTGCGCACTCACTTCGTTCGTGCGCACAATTTCGCTGTCGCGAAAAATTGACAACCCTTCGCCCTAGTTACAAAATATACTATTTGTTATCTATTTAATTGATTGATTCATTAAAATTACATGTTTTGTTTTTTTATTAGCAAATTTAGTAATTTTTGCATAATTTGATCAAACTACATTTTTTAAATTTATTTTAATTATATTAAGAAATTCTCTCCAACATATTGCAAATGCAAACGAATTTGTAATGATCTTGCTTGCAAATTCTTTAATGATTATTTCTTTAATTTACTCATTTTTAATTTTTATTTAAAAAAATTGTACTTTTTATTTTTCAAATCTTGATAATGTTTTGGTTGCTTACCTATATCAAATTTAACAATTTGTGCAAAATTTTAGATTTCATAAATTTTATCTCAATCTTGCAAATCCCTCAAATAATAGCAATAATATTTATGCAACATTGAAATGTAACAAAAAGCTACCAACCAAAAGTCTTAAATGATTTTTTTTACAAATTCTGTAATTATACAATTGATCTTATTGTAATTGAATTTAGAAAAATTTTAAGAGAGAGAATATATTTATTGTATACTTTATACAAAGGGCTATTGACCCTTGAGTCAAGTTGTGGTCCCTTGCGGTCCCTGTTTAGTGTGGCCCAGGGGCAGAAGGACCTTCCTTGTCCTTCTGCCCTAAAAAAAATTTTTTTTATTCATTTTTGTAATTTATTTTAAATTAATATAATTTGAATTTATTTAAAATAAATTATTTAAATAATTAATTTTTGAAATTTATTTACTTTTCTTTCTTTCAAATACCAACAAGTTTTATGAGCAAATTTTGCAAATTTGCAGTCTTCAAACAAACTATTTTTTCAAATTAATTCAGTACCTATTGCATCATTTAAACATTAATTTATTTTTTATCATTTCTTCCGATCTGTTTTTTCGTTTATCTTTGAAAATATTAATTAAATGATAGAAAGACCTCGTGGTCGATAACTATTTGTTACTGTTGCTGACAATAAAGATTATTATTATTAAGTAAAATAGTAATAATAGTTATGTAAAAAAAATAGTAATTATAATTTGATCTATTTACAAGTTTTATTTGTTTCATTCAATTCAAAATTTTTGTGCCACTTGAATGAATAATGTATATTTTTGCCGATTTGAACAACACATCATTGTTTTTCTTTGCCTAATTTAACCGAATTTTGTATTCAGTCTAAGCACGTGTGACCCATTTTTATGAAATGGTTTGAATAAATTTTGCACAAATTTTGAGTATGTTGACTATCACAATATTGGAATTGGAATTTTTAAAAAACTGTTTTGAAATTGAAATTAAAATTTTAAATTTTTGTCAATGTTTTAGTCAATATTTAAATTAAAATTTTAAATGTTAGTCAATCAATTAAATTTTAGTCCATTCCTGCAATAGCTCTTAGGTCCTGAGCTGTCTTAGGTGCAGGAGCTCTTAGCTCCTGAGCAGTTTTAGGAGCTGGTGTGTGCTTTCGGATACGTCGTCCCAACTCATCCCAGACATGTTCGATGGGATTCATATCTGCATTGAGTGCGGGCCATTCAACCGCCTAATGCCCACTTCGTCCAGATATTCGCTGACAACTCTTGCGGAGTGAAGCTTAGCATTATCTTGCATAAAAAGGCCATGCTCATCCATAGCGACCATGAAAGGTATAACACGATCGTCTAAAACCCGTAATGTATCTCTAATGTGTCTGAGAACCATTATGTTTGAAGACCAACACAGTGCGTGGTCGTGAAGAAATTCCTGCCCAAACCATGACCGAGCCACCGCCAAATTGAAGTTGCTTATCAATGCAAACTGAAGTATATCTTTCTCCGGGTGTTCTCCATACTCGCCGACGCACAGTGATCTGAATCTGAAAAAAGTTGGCCAAAAATGATAGTCACCGAATGAGTTTATTTCAAAAGAATCTTGTAGAGGATGCTTCACTCTGGAGGATGCTGGAGGATCTGGAGGATGCTTCACCAAACGGACGTCGCAACATCCGTTTGGCCCAGTGAGGCCAAAATGCGACTTATCTGATAATAGGACGTTGCTCCATTCATCATTATTCCATGCTAAGTATTTTTTGGCAAAAGCCAATCTTGAAATTTGATGCCGACATTGTAATCGTGCTCCTGTAGCCATCCTTCTACAAGAAAATTCAGCAGCATGAAACCTTCCTCTAACGGCCCATTCAGTAACATTTATATCTCTAACTTCCTGAAGTTGATTTCTAAGCATAACCGCAGAAGATGTTATTTTTCGCAAATTTGACACCAAAAAGCGGTCATCTCTTTGGGTGGTGACTACTTTTAGCCATTATCCGGGGCTTCTGTTTATCAGGCCAGTCTTAGTTCCAATTTCTCAAACTATCTACATTTTTTGCTCGCCAGTGTATTATATTAAAGGCTATCGACCATTAGGTCTTTCTGCCCGGGAGTATAGTGTTATAATCGAAATGATTTTAAATGCGTTTTATTGAATTAACTTCTTCTTCTTCTTCCTTTTTGTAAGGCATCTGCCTTGTTCTCTAATTTCTTAGAGTTGTAGCTGGGATGATGAATTCCAGCTTTCATACCAATGTATGGGTGGACGTCCTGGTGGTCTTCTGGATCTTAGGAGACCATCCCTTGCAATTTTCGGCAAACTATTGTCGTCCATCCGTTCAACATGATCTCTCCATTCGCGACGTCTGTTTCGGGACCATCTCACTATGTCTTGGATATCGCAAAGTTCTCGGATGTCTTCGTTTCTTTTGTGGTCCCTTAGTGTGTAGCCTGCTAGGGATCTTAGAGACCTCATCTCTGCTGTACGAATAATCCTCTTTGTTGTGGAGTTTTCGGCTCTTGTTTCTACATCGTAGGTCATAACGGGTCTCACACAGGTATTATATATGCGGACTTTGCTTTCAATGGACATGTGCTTGTTTCGCCATATTATATCTCTAAGAAATCCTGATATAAAAGCTGCTTTGGTTGTTTGAGCCTTTACTTCTTCTTCGAGGTCTCTGCTGCTCGTGATGTTGACGCCTAGGTATTTGAAACTCATAACCTGTTCTACTGGTTTATTGTATATAGCCAATTTACAGCTTCTGGGCTCTTTTCTTAGGGGGCTTTGGTTGTTTGCCTTCTGGGCTTTGATTGTTTGAGCCTTTACTTCTTCTTTGAGGTCTCTGCTGCTCGTGATGTTGACGCCAAGGTATTTGAAACTCATAACCTGTTCTACTGGTTTATTGTATATAGCCAATTTACATCTTCTGGGCTCTTTTGAGATGGTTAACGCTTCTGATTTTGCTACCGATATCTCCATGTTGTATTTGGCAGCTGTCTTTTCGAACCGATAGAGCATTCTCAGTAGGTTGTCTTTATCTTCTGAGACCAGCATGGCATCGTCCGCGCAGCAAATTACTTTTAGTTCTTTGTCCCCTAGTGAGTATCCCTTTCCAACCTTTTTAACTTCCGTCATAAGTTCGTCCATAATCAAGTTGAAGAGGATGGGGCTTAGGCCTATCGCCTTATCTTATTCCAGTTTGCATGGGTAGTTTGCGTGTGTTTCTGCCTTCTACTTGTATTTGGGTCCAGTTGTTAGTATTTAACTCCGCAACAATGCTTGAAATATCCGGGTGCACGATTTTCTTTTAGAGAAGTTTCATAACGTCATTCGCGGTCAAATGCTTTCGTAAGATCTATAAAACACATATATGCTGTTTTGTTGTATTCTATAGCCTTTTCAGAAATTTTCCTGATAGCAAAGATGGCTCTTCGCATATCCCATGAGAGGATATATCTTCTGCCAGTATTTTAGTGAATAGTTTTAGTACTGAACTTAATAGCGTAATTCCTCGATAGTTTGCTGGGTCTTTTTTGCTTCCTTTCTTGAAGATTGGGATGGTTATGCTTTCTTTCCATTCGTTTGGTATTTTTTTGGATTCTATGATTTTGTTAAAGAACACGTGTGTTCTCACGTGTGTGAGCTCTTTGGATAGTGTGTTCCCTCCGTGCTTCAGTAATTCGTTGGATATTTCGTCTATTCCCGTGGACTTGCGGTTTTTCAATTTGGTGATCGATTGTTTCAGTTTCTCATCGGACACGGCCCACGGTTCTTGAGTGTTGTTAGTATGCTGTTCAGTGTCAGGATTTACTGCGTCTATGTCATCGCTGTAGAGTTGAGAAGTGTTTTTCCCAATCGTTAAGTGCAATTTTCATTTGTTTATGTGTCCGTTGATTGGTTTTTTCCAATGTTCCAGATCTTTCAAATGAATTAACTTAGTTTATTTTATTGCTCGTTTCTGGAAGCTTTCGTAAATTTCCCAAGAATCTCAGAGTAGCTTATAAAAAAACATTATTACTTATAAAATCGCGACTGAAGACAAGAACTTTTGGGGAACTTTTGAACAATTTTCAAAATCAAAATTATCTAAAAAAGTGACGTCAAGAGATTGTCTACGTTCAAGATAATAAAAAATAATAATTACAACACCAAAATGATAATAATATTTGATAATAGACAGAAACTTCTTAATTGTTTTGTAAATTTTGATTTAAATCAACTACAACTTACAAATTACAGTATAATCTTGATAATCCGGCGGTTAGTTGATCGGGTACGTTTAGTAATCCGGTACTCTGTGGAAACAAGTGTCTTTTCTTTAGTCTGCCCCGCGCCGGATATAAACCTCGCGCATAGAAAAATAAAGTCAAAAACTAAACCATTCAGTGTTCTTGGTAACAGTTCTGGTCAACACACCCTGCTTTTAACTTTGAAAATTTGATTGACGATTCCGACCAAGCTAACTCCACTCTACAATTCTCCTACTATCTGTTCTAACTTTGTACATATTTTTTGTATGTACATGTTTACCTATATAGATATATATTTTATTCTTTCTGAAATACATTTGTACATAAAATATGTAAAATTGGTATTGTTTTCTTTTAATCCCGATAATCCGGAATTTTTCGATAATCCGACGGTTGTCTGGTCCCATGTGCCGGATTACCAAGATTATACTGTATTTAATTTATTCAAATTATAATAAATAATTATTTCAATATAATTAATAATTCATTATTTTAATATAATTAATTATTCATAAATTTGATATAATTAAGAATTCATTATTTTTTTTATAATTAATAATAAATAATTTTGTAAACGGAAGCGTTGCAATATTTCTGTGCAAAAATACATTTATTTAATTGATTTATTAAAATTTTATTTTATTTTTAAAATGTAACAAACACTATATTTACACGAGTTTTTGTCGTTACCAATCTATTCAAAATCTCATATTCCACTTACGATCCATCACACATCTCCCTATTGTAATAAACATAAATATTATGAAGAATTCGTAAAAACACGCCCGAAAATAAACAAAACCAAAATATCTCCAAAAATCTATTTTCTTCTTTTTCGGAAATATTTGTAAAACCGGATTTAGATTAGATATTCAGGAACAAGTTGTAAATCTTATTACCGGGGGAGAATATTAAGGTATTAGTATAAGCAGCCAAAGGGCAAATAGTACTATAAATTTGGGATCGCTATGAGTAGTCTATTGTGCAAAGGTATCAATGAAGAGCCCCCGCTGTGTGCTATGCACTAATCTATCCACCTGCATCGAAATAATTCCTGTAGGGAAGCTGGGTGCGATTTGGGTTACATTTTGAAAAGAAAAAATGAAATTTAAAAAAAAATTGTTAAAAAAGAATACTTAGTTCCAAAGTAGTATCTAATCTAGTACTATTTAGTATAACTAAAACAAGTTAATTGTATAGTTAATATTATAGTTAATTATAACTAAACAAGTTAAACAAATAACTAAACTTTAATTACGAATGCATTAATAAACTGAATTCAGTTTCATTTTTAGGAAATTAAACAACTTGAAACCTATAATTTTCTAAATTAAATTTGTAAACGAAACGAAGATATTATCTTTGTGTCTTAATTTAACCCTTCTATACAGAATTAAGCCATTGAAACTGACACTTTGAATAAAGCCCTGGACCACCAAACAATTAATAAAAATGATATATAATTTCGATAAAACCAAACGAAAAAATCCCATTCATTTCAATAAATGAGTTTTGAGTTCGACCCCGAAGCAAATTATATAGTCGTCAGACAAGTGTTTAGCGATGTTTAACCCTTGTTGATGGTCTCGAGTAAGGGTATTTGATGCTACGCTTTCAAATAAACCCTCCCTAGGTAGCAAATAAGGGCAGACTTGGCGACAGCTAGCCTCTATCCAGGTACTGCGCCGGTTTCCGGCCGCTGCCGGAGGGGTGAGTTCCGTCGTTTCCGGCCTGCTACACCCCCACTATCTCCGCTAACAGGCAGAAAAATAGGTTTGGGACCCGTTTTAAAGCTTTGCTCGAACCGAAATAATTTAATATTGAGATTTTGAGAAGAAAAAAAGTTTTTTTTGGAATATTATTATCAAATTGTTTTAGCAATGTTAATGTAGCGTGAAAGGTTCTTGCGGCATTTAAAATTTAAATTTTACAATATAGCAATATTTTATTTCACGCGTTATTAATTTTAATACAGATAAATATTTTTTGGTTTTATATACATTATATACACGCATTTTATATAAGTTCTATATAAATTGTTTCTTTTTATAAATTAATTGGCGGTAAGATAAAATAATTGGCCGTAATTTGCACGACAGACGATTTATAGAGAAATTATTTTAATCATTTTTATTTAAATCTTTCCAATATTTCTGGGAGGAAAATTGATGAAATTTGCGTAAAGCAATTAGACTTCCTCTTACATAACATCTTCCTCAACATAACTTCCTCTTACGACCGAAAGAAGAAAAAGACCGAGAAAAGAACGTATCAAATTGACAAAATTATAAATAGAATGAAAATTCAACCTGTTCGTAGCTCCATAATATTAAGTCTTATTAAGACGATGAACAAATCTCATGTTGAAACACCTTCTTCCTGGCTAATACCACGCAGGTTAATGAATTATACAACAGACATTTTCATGTTTCAGGGTGCTTGGACCAGTCTGGTAGAGACTGGCTAGAGATAGACAGATCCTCTTTTCTACCTAGAACTAGGCCTAGATGAGAAGACTACACATCTATGTCTAAATCCCACAAGGTAGAGAAGAGAGTCTATCTATTGAGTCGTATGCCTTTTGGAAGTCTACCATAATAGCTACCCAGGGTATATCCCCCTCGGCTCCTATATGAGAGGATTGTCTTGAGGTTTTGAATCTGTTCTGTGCAGGACCTACTGGCACGGCAACCAGCCTAGTATTCAACAAGTTGGGAGTCTAGCTGTTTGGTGACTCTAGTTTGTAGGGCTTTAGAGAAGATCTTGTAGGTTAAAAGCAACAAGGAGATGCCTATAACCTGCAAGATCCGTTTACAAAATTATTTATTGTTAATTATAAAAAAAAATAATCGATTAATAATTATATTAAAATTATGGACAATTTATTAATAATTATCTTGAAATATTTTTTTCTCCTTTCTTTTGGGCCTACTTAGGACCACGGGGCTCGTTTTGACTCTCTATATGGGTCTGCTGTTTCTTCTTAGCCCAAAAAGCTTTCATTTTTTGGCTGTGGGCAAGCTTCCTCTCCTCTGTCAACTTTGGTCTGTTTGTTCCTGTGCTGGTTTTGCTGGTAAGGGAAACTGGGAATACTCCATGACGAAGGGTCTGCCGAAGTTTGGACCGATCCTCTATGGTTTTTGGTGAAATTTTAAGTTGCTCTAGGTCTGATTTTACTGTGGTGATTCATTTGTTTTTGGAGGATTTCCCTCTACCTGTCTGATTGTGTCCGATCTTGCATGTGCCATCCTCTTCTCGTATTGGCCCTATTATTCTCCTCGGGGTTTTTCGTTCTTTAAGCTCTAGTTTCCTGAGTAGACCTTTCCTGTTCATCAAGATGCATTCAGAGGCATATAGTACGCAAGGTAGAGAAGGGGGTATGTCTATCTATTGAGTCGTATGCTTTTGGGAAGTCTACCATATTGGCTATCCAGGGTATATCCCCTCGGCTCCTATATGAGAGGATTGTCTTGAGGTTTTGAATCTGTTCTGTGGAGGACCTACTCGTATGGAAACCAGCCTGGTATTCACCGAGTTGGGAGTCTAATTGTTTGGTGGCTCTAGTTTGTAGGGCTTTAGAGAAGATCTTGTAGGTTATAAGCAACAAGGAGATGCCTATAACCCACAAGATCTTCTCTAAAGCCCTACAAACTAGAGTCACCAAACAGTTAGACTCCCAACTAGGTGAATACTAGGCTGGTTGCCGTGCGAGTAGGTCTTGCACAAAACCTAAAGACAATCCTCAAATGAATATTTATTTATAACAATATAAATATTTTGCGATTTGTCGTGAGTCAACTGCCGTTGACTTGACGCCGTCGCGAAAGGATTATACATAATAAGCATTTCTAAAACAGATTGACACGTTGCTTGTTTTCTACCATGCTACCTACAAGGTTAAATGCTAGGAGAGATCTTATCACAAATGCATACTTCCGAATTTATTTATTTATAAAAATAATCTGGCAATTTTCGCGTCTGTATCATCTTCGTTTTCAGGTTATCATCATAGGTTACTAAGATATTCAACCCCCCAATGTTCAGACCCTTAATTGGCCTTTTTTAAATTGCGAAACAAAGAAGAAGCAGACGGGCTTCTTCTTCTTCTTATTCTTCTTTCGAATAGGCCTACTTTCGACCAAGTTTGTTCAACTGTTGGACTTTGACCTTTGCCCAGTATTGTTGCATCTTCTGCCGGTATAACTCCTTTCTCTCTTCTGTCTAGGGGGTCCCTTTCCTACGGGGTTTTTCCTGAAATCCACGGACTTCTTTCAGGGTGCGTCTCACAGACTGTCTGTTTTGGAGATCTGTTATTCCCAGTTCTTTAATATCCTTCTCGGTCTCTGTCAACCAAGTGGTACGAATCTTCTTGTTTTGCCAGAAGGTGAACAGATGGTTGGTTAGTCGGTTTGGAGGCAATCTTGCAACGTGGCCATATAAAGCTACCCTTCTTTCCTTGCACAGTCAGAGAGCATCTTAATATGTTCGTAGAGCTCAGAGTTATGCAGAGTCAGCGTAGAGTTATGCCGCCGGAATTGACCCGTCTGCTTATTTTAACAAAAAATCTTAATACCTAGTTTCACATCTGTAGCATCTTCTGAGATGTAGACATCCCAATAAAAAAAACTTTTTTTCGCCTCCTTGAAATGGAAGGGTTGAAATTTCCAAAAATCATTCCTTAGTGCAATTGAGATTGCGAAAAGTTATGTATTTGTAAAAAGTATGTTATAATTTGAAATGTTCATATAAGTGTATTCCAATTTGTAATTCAGTAAAGCTGCACTGATGAGAGATAAATATCGGAGCACATCTGTGGACACATCAGATGACTATTTATATACGATGAAATGATCTTGAAAAACAATGTTATTTGTATAGGGGTTGTTCTCTCCCTCCAATGGTGCTACAGTCCGAAGTAGGACCTGGACCTCCTCCCACAGCCTACACTTGTGCTTGGTGCCTTGATCTTACACAAGTGTAGGCAGCCCTTACAGTTTTTAACGTGGTTGGCGAGCCACTATTAGTGGTTTTTACTGTGATGACTTTGCCAGAGCCATCTACAGGAGAACGGTGACTTATTTTTACAATGTCCAGGATTTGAACCCAGGCATTGCGGCTCCGAAGTCTGACACCTAGTCTTAGTTTTAAGATTTCATCAATGATGGGTGCCTTACCGTTTTTATGATTTTCCATGGCTGCTTTGAATTTCGTATTTTCTTGAGCTGTTTCTAGCCCTTCTAGGTCTCTCTCTTCAGTCCACAACCCTTCTGCAGAGTGTGGTGACATCAATTTGCTACGCTCGCAATGACTCCTCGCCATCGCTCTCTATCTTGGGCAGATCTCATTACTTCCTGCATCCCTTGTGCCGTCAGGGTTTTTGTCCGGTCTATTCATCGTGTCGGCGATCTTCTTCATGGGCGGCGGCCTTGGACTTCTACTATGAGTCGTTCAATATTGTCGAACCTCCTTGCCACACGACCCAGATATCCCAAATACCGTTTGTTTATTGTCTGGTATAGTCTGGTCTTTATACCGAGTTGTCCATGGTATTTGCAACATTTTTCTACAGCACTACATTTCAAACGCTTCTATTCTGCGTTGGTCTGAGGTCCGAATAGTCCACGTTTCGCAGGCGTAAGTTACAATGGAGAAGGCCAGGCTATGTATCAGCCGAGTTTTTCTGTTTTTGATAATGGCTCGACCTTTCCAAATTTTCACCAATTTTGCCATAGACGTTCTGGCAATCGCCATTCGTTTTCGGATTTCTTAATCCGATCCACCTTTGTTGGTAACTACTGATCCTAGATAATCAAATCTCTCCACCACTGCAAATCCAGCCACGGTGTCGCCTTGTGGCAGGTTTTCATTTTGTCTGTCTATTATCATGATCTTTGTTTTGGCTCTTTTAATTTTCAGTTCCTTCTAGGGCCCTTCTAGGTGCTACATGTGTTAAAAGCCAAACGCGCTCTGTGAAATCTGGTGTCCAGAAATCTTGCAGGAAAAAAGGGGGTTGTAACTGCATGTGCTATGCAATCACTAAAGGGAACTAGAACCCTTGTCTCTACGAAGTAGCAGATTGAGAGGATATAAAGACTGGCATGTGTCTGCATCACGGGGACGATGGTGTCTTGCGCGACAGCAGCAATGGAACTGCTACTGCGTCTAACTCCGTTGCAACTTGTCGTGGAAAGGATCGCCAGATCGGCGATTGTGATATTCAGCAAAGAAGGAACAGGCAGAGATAAAATAATCGCGAGCAGCGACCGATATAGCCTCGCTGCCAAGATACTCTAGTATTTCTAGCCCTTGTAGGTACTCCATATGATAAAAGCCTCACGCGCTCTGATGGTGTGCAGAAATCTTGCAGGAGAAACGTGGGGTTGTAACTACATGTAGCATGCAATCACTTAAGTGAACTAGAAAAAAGTCTCTACAAAGTAGCAGATTGAGAGAATTCAAAGACTGGCAAGTATCTGCATCACGGAGACGATGGTGTCTTGCGCGACAGCAGCAATGGAACTGCTACTGCGTCTGACTCCGTTGCACCTTGTCGTGGAGAGGATCGCCAGATCGGCGACTGTGAGGTTCAGCAAGGAAGGAATAGGCAGAGATAAAATAATCGGAAGCAGAGACCGGGATAGCCTCACTGCCAAGATCCTCTGGTTGGAAGCTCTGAAGCTCTGCGTAGCAGTAAAGCCGAATGAGCAAAGTGCAATTAGGTGGTATACAGATGGTTCAAAGACGAACGAAGGTGCTGGTACAAGGTATTTGGATCTCGTACCCAGTTCTTCGAATCAAATATCTTCCAAGCAGATAATTTGAAAGTTGATAAATATCAAGATCATAAATATAAGGGTTATGTCTTTCCTTGAACCGAAGAGGTCTGGCAGAGAAATTGGAAATCGGAGAGAGAAGAATCCTCAGGAAGATCCTAGGCCCGGTAAAGGAAGATGGGGAATTCCGAAGGCGATATAACTATGAGCTCTACGAACATATTGAGAGGCTCTCTGACTGTACAACGAAAAGAAAGGTAGCTTTCTATGACCACGTTGCAAGTTTACCTCCAAACCGACGAACTAACCGTCTGTTCACCTTCTGGCAAAAAAGGTACGTTCGTACCACTTGGTTGACAGAAACCGAGAGGATTAAAGAACTGGGAATATCTTCTAAATCATTCATCTTCAAAAAATATCTTCAAAACAGACAGTCTGTGAGACGCAACCTGAAGGAAGTCCGCGGATTTCAGGAAAAAGCCCGAAGAAAAGGTACCCCCTGGACAGAAAAGAGTTCCGGCAGAAACCATCCACAAAAGTTTAGATGAAGAAACAAGAGAACAATGGATGAAAACCTGGAAAGAACTTCCAGGGTTAAGGCATTCCAAAGTGATGCTGGGATCTGTTAATCAGAAAAGAACAAAAGCTTGCCTAAAATTAAGAAGGAACAAGCTTAGAATTCTGACAGGAGTCCTGTCAGGACACTGCAGACTTAGGAAACATCTCAAGGCCCTAGGCCTAGAGGAGGACGACGGATGCAGATTCTGTGGTTCAGCAGAGGAAACCCCCATACCACAAGACTCTCCAAAAGGACTGCGGAGCAGTACTCCGCAAGAGACAGATGTACCTCGGGGCTCACTGCTTGAACACAGAGGAGCTGCAGGCCTTGAATCCCGCCCAGATCCTGAAATTCCCAAAGGAATCGGGATTAGGGGAGGCGTTCTAAATGGGTAAGTACACCAAATCATGGAGGTGGAGAGTGGGGTACAATAGATCTATAAAGGTCGCAGTACAACTCACCACCATATCTACAATCTACAATCTAAACCGGCAGAAGATGCGACAAGACCGACCTTGAGGACACGAACACCCTCACACAGGAAAGAAAAATCATTAGGAAAATTATTGTAATAAAACTCACAGGCGAAGGCTATAGGCTTCAGTCCAGGAGTACAACAGAAAAGTTCTCCAACATCGCAGCTGATATTAGAAAGAGGCGACTAAAATTTTATGGACACAGAAATCTGCAGAATTCCACAGACCAGACTCACCAACAGAATCCAAAGGTACATCCAGCGTCTCAAGACCACTACACCTTAGATGACACAAGTCAAAATTAATCTGGAAAGAGCACAGATAGAGTCTAGCGGATATCATAGACAAAGGCGTATTTAGGCACAAGGTAAACAAGTGGTGAATGTCAGATAAAACAGCACCTAAAGTCCAAAGGCGAAAGTGGACTGAAGATAGGAAGAGAGCCTTTAGTGGAAGGACGAAGGAGTACCGGAAGAACACGAAGAACAAGTAGTCATGAATGTTTCGCGTGGTCTGATAGAAGGCCTATAACGTGTGTAATAATAATAATAATAAATGATACCTAGGAGAATACCTAGGAGAAATCATACAACATACAGGAATTGAGAAAGAAACTCAAAAGACAAGGATAGAGAAAGTAAGAAAAGGCTACGGCATGACTGCAAACATCTACAACAAGAAGAACCTTGGCATCCAAACAAAAATCAGACATTACAATACAGTCATCAAACCCGCCATACTATACGCATGAGAAACTATAGCCTCAATAAAGGTGACATGGAAGCCCTGAAGAAAGAAGAAAGGCGAATCATCAGAAAAATTATTGTACCAAAACTCACAGATGAAGGATATAGACTACAATCAATAGAAACCACCGAAAAACTGTCTAACATAGAGAACGACATCAGAAAACGCAATTCTACGGACACATCTCAAGACTCCCGGAGACCAGACTAACTAAACAGATACTGAACTTCCTACAGAAACGTAAAGTCAGTATCAAGTGGATGAAACAAGTAACACAAGACCTAGAAGCAGCAAACATCACAGATACTCAGGACAGAACGACTCTCAGACATCAAATACACCAGTGGGAAGTGAAGAAGGAGACCAAGAAAAAGACTGGAACCTCCTGGACCGAAGAAAGGAAACAGGCACACTCACAGAAAATGCAGGAAATCTGGGCCAAGAAGAAGAAAAAGATTTGAAAACCATGAAAAAAACTTAGCGCCATCCACTTTGGGTGCAATCCGAGGATAATAATAATAATAATAGATGATTATAGGATATTCAATTATGTTAAATCACTAAAGAATTTGACTCCTTGGTTAGACAAACTTCGAAAGGACATCAGAAACGCAAACATATGTACAACAGACATTTTAGAAAGGGACATCTTCAGACACAAAGCAAAGAAATGGAGCAAATAAGTTACTTTAGAGCAATCAAAGCAAAAGCAGTACAGACCGAAGTGGTCGGAAGAACGTAAACAAACATTTTCGGAAAGAAGAACTCAAAGAAAACTTGATTGAGTTGTTTGCTTAACGTCTTCCATTATTGGGAGAATACGCTAATAATAATAATAATAAATGATTAAAATAATATAGATGATAAAAATAAAGGAGATAAGTTTAAAAATGGCAGATTATTAAGATGATACATATAAAGATGATAATAATACAAAGATGATAAATATAAAGATGATAAATATAAAGATGATAAATATAAAGAAGATAAATATAAAGATAATAAATATAAAGATGAAAATATAAAGATGATAAATATAGCGATGATAAATATAAAGACGATAAATTTAAAGATGATATAAAGATATAAAGATAAAGATGATAATTTAAAGATAGATAGATATCAAGATGATAAATATAAAAATGATAGTTTTCCACCAAAACTTTGCAAACCAATTTTTTTTTATGCCTCACTACGTGTAGTACACTCTATATGGTAAATATGAAACCGCATTTAAGACTTTTGTCTTTGATATTTTTTTGTAAAGAAAATTGATACGTTTGTTATAAGTTAACACTAGATAGAAGAAGAAATCCAATATTAGTTTTAGAGATTTGTTAGTGTAAGGCTTTTTATTAGTTTGTCACCCCATGGAATCTGTCTAGTATTGAGGGGTTGTCTTCATATTTATAAACTGACCCAAATCGCATGGAATAGTTGCAGCCACCAGCTGATCCCGAAGGCTCAGTAACATCTCGAAATGCACACAAGAGAGACACGTAGCCGGAGGCGCGCGAAGAGTGATGAACAACTTCCGGTGTGACGTCACAGCGAAAAAAAAACGTCCTCTCTCTCTCTCTGGCTACTGTTCTAACGCCCACACACTTGTGTCTGTGTGTTTGTGTCGATATGTCGTTCTTCCTCTCGATTATATTATGTGAACATGCATAATATCGTGAGAGTGTCTCCAATAAATAACGCTTTTATTACTTTTTTAACAACAAACTATTTCCAATCTCTGTACTATTTGTATTTCCACAGAAATAGACACAATACGGTTACAGGAAGTTGCCGACTTTTCTGAACATTCTAAATACATCGTCTTCAACCGCTTATAAAATCTCATCAACTAAATCTAATTTCGTTAAAAATAATTTAAAATAATTTTAAGTAAATAATAAAGTCATTAAAGCACGCATATGGGTTCGTTAATGGATCTCCGAGTGCAATACAATTTTCTCAATATGTACAAATAGTATAAAAAACTCGTTCATACGGCGTTTTGCGCACTTAGTAGTTCGCACGAGTTTAGAAAACTCCTCGCTACGCTCATTGTTTTCTAAACATAGACGCGTGCTGAAAAACCCCGCTTATTGAACTCGTTCTTTAATATATTATTCAAACAAATAAATTCCGTCTTGTCTGAATAGGATGGTTGCGACAGTTACCACGTGGTAATTCATACTTACATTGCATTGAAAAATTCACTATGGTTTTACCACACATATAAACCACATAAGTGTGGTAAAAACATAGTGAATTTTTCAATTCAATGTACGTCTTGTCTGATCTTATCTAGTTTTGCATATTTATATTTCGGCAAAAAAACAGATAATCGACCTTTCCAATAGTCTGTCGAAATAACTATTATCTATTATTATAAATAATATTTTAATTTAAATGAGGCTGGAGGCAACAATTATTGAAAATAATTTGCTAGAAAAATAAAATTTACGAAACAATGAGAGATATTTCAATAAACTATTTATATCGAATAGTTATTAGTTCCCGCCTATAAATAAACATCGTCATATAAGAGAGCCAAACAATATTCTTATGAAATTGAATTAGTAGCCCATGAATAATGCATACTATATAGTACGTGATTGTATAATGTTTTCAACACGTTGGATTAATCTAATAAGAAAAGATTTCTGAGACAATAATAAATTGAAGATGTATTGGTGAATTAAATTGGTAATTGCGATTTGATGTGAGGTCTTGTTTACGGTTTTTTAAGTTCCGATTAAGATTTAGTTGTAATTGCCTTTTTTCCAAAATTAGTTTTTGATGCGAAATGAAGAGATTTAGATGTTTTCTCATCAGATACAATTTTATTTATTCACCCTGTATCTTCGAAACAAAGGGGATTTTCAGAAATCATCATAAGAAAAATATTCCTAGAATAGGGATCGTAAATTAATCACGTGAGGCTCGATAGGGTGGGGGAGGGGGTTTGTGAAAAATCACGAAACATCACGAGAGGAGGAGGGGAGGGGGTGTAGTTAGATATCACGTATATTTATTTTTTCATTGACAAAAGCGGCGCGCGACTATCTGGCAGTCCCAGTAGAAGTCTGTGATTTTGATGCCGAATACTTGCGTAAATCGTTGCCGCGTATGTTTTGTAACAAAACAATGTCTAAACATTGAGATCGTGCTGGATTTACCAGCATAAAGAGACCGTGCTGGATTTACCAGCAGGCTGAGTAGGCTGAAGCCTAGGGCGGAAAATTTGGGGCGAAAAGATTCATTTTTATATACCTTAATGTTATTAGGTTCACACAAACAATTCAACATGTAATATGTTTCACCACATATTGTTAAAATAATTTTTTCTACAATTTGCATAGTAGTGGTTGGTCCGAAGCAGGATCGACGTAGATCGCTGTAGAACGTAGTGGTATTGAGTCTGAGAGAGACAGATATAGAACGGCGATACAAACGAAAAAGCCGCCGAAAAGAAAAGCCGCCTCTGTTGATTGAGTCATGCAATTTCTTATATGTATTAATTTTTCTTCGGTTGTATGCTATGGAGGGAAATTAAAAAGTTCAGTGATCGGAATAACGGAAATTATTGTATGATTTTGGAACTGTTGTTGTTCGATCCTTTTTTAGCGAGTCATGTTGAATATCTAAGATTAATATTTTTATAAATTCGACACAACGCAGGTAAAAGTTAATGATTGAAATTGGGAAAGAGAAAACGCTAAAGAGTGTAAATTTGACACGTTGGTCAGCTAGACAGGACGCATTTAGAAGTTTGAATGTTTCTTGGCACGAAGTTCTTAAAACTTTGAAATGAATCAAGGATGATTGTACCGAAAAACGCGAAACGAAAGGACAGGAATACTTTAAAATTTAGAAAAACTGCAAACGGCGGTCATGGTTGTTGTGTGGTCTGTTTTTTTTTTTGGAAAGAATACACAAAGTGAATATTCAAATGCAGGCTTTTACCGTAGATGTGATCGCTGTTGCCGATCTTTACGAATCCCTTTGCAAATTTTTCGTAGCTGAACGAGAGAATTTTAAGCAAGGGGTTAAAAATTAGCTAAAAAACATCACGTAATTAATGGACGATCCCATACGCCAACGAACAACCCCTTGAATTTTTGCTGCGTGATGACCTAACACCCTGTAGATCACATAGTAACTCTAGAAATTCGAATTTTATATTTTAGTTTTTCATTAATATTATCTACAGTTATTAGAATAAAGTGAAATATAATCTATTGAATAAAAACCTTTAGAGAGAAAAATATATTTATTGCATACATGGTATACAAAGGGCTATCCATCACGAGTTTGAAAAATTTCATTAATTTGATTTCGATTATAATTTTAATTGCGAGAAAATAGTGTAAGCAAAGAAGTTTAATTCCTGTGGCTATTTCCATTTATATGAAGTATTCGGTGCGATTTATCTTTAGGTTTCTTAGATTTTTCTATATTTAGACAATCACAGTGAAACGATACTGGAAATTGATGTGTCTATATTTAGACAATCTTACTGGAACGATAATATATTCCTTCCATTTGTCTAACTTCCGGCTTTCGTACACATCCTCAGAGATTAATGTCTTTTTTCTTCACGACCAGTCGAATGACTTTTTAAATAAAGTTTAATAAACGAATGCGAGAGAAACATTAGGAGTTATAGGAAGAGACAATTTTGGCTTTAGAATATTAAACGAACTTTAGAAAAACTTTTTGTATAGCAATTAAATATTCATAAATAAATATGTGATAACGGTAAATTATTTATAATTAAATTAAATTCATTTTGAGTCTAATTTCATTAAGAATTTATTTAGTTTATTTAGTTTTACTTTAGTATAAAATTTTTAAAATATTTATTATAAATATTATTCCAGCTTCAATCAGATAAAAAAATTGTTTAAATTTAATAATAGGTAATAATAATAATAATAAAAGCTTTTATTCGTAATGAACAAAAAAATTCAATAAAACATACAATCCGTTGTGTTAGCTTCAGCCAAACTGTGTTAGGTTCACCCTGACTAGTATAAGAGTAGACTTTTAAGCTTATAATATTATTTGTATCTTTTCTTGAAAGATTATAATTTCTAGGAAATTATTGTATACATATCGTCAACAAAGTTAACATAATTTTAGTTATACAAATTATGTTAACTTTGTTGACGATTTGTATACAATAATTTCCTAGAAATTGTAACCTTTCAAGAAAAGATACAAATAATATTATAAGCTTCAATCATTCCTAAACAAACTTAAAAACAACTACTTCACTGGCAAACACCACGACTGACATTAATATTATCAAAATCTACAAACTCAACAAGATAAAAATAATTAAGCTTATAAGTTCAACCCAGTTCTTTCTTTAAAGAATTAATTAAATGAATAAATAAATAAATGAATAAATGTGTCTAATGTCTATGTGTGACATTATCACTTGCTTAGACATTAATAACAATTAATGTTCAAACAAATAGATTACACAAAATTACAAACAAAACTTTATCTCACATAAATCTATGTATAAAAAATCGTGTCTAATTATATAAATAAAATATCTATAAATTGTTCTATATATTGCACGATTGTGTAAGATATTTGGCGGATGTTGCAGTAACGTTCGTTAATGGAGATTTCGGGACGGTGAAAGAAAAAATGTTTCCTGAAATATATATACTCAGTTCAGTTGCGCAATCTCTATGATTTTACGTTTTCATTTATTTTTATATCTGCCGGCCGTTTGTTGTGTAACCCGAGAGCCGTATGGATGAATGAACGATTCCGAGACGTGAATGAGATTCGAAAGTGTTTCACTAGCAGAAACCTCGTCAATCAATCACAATTAGATACCGAGATTTCGATTTTAAATCCATCTCCGGCAATTAAGACTTTACAAATTAATAACGAATCGGGATTTAATTAATTGCGGTTTTAGGAAGAAATGTCTATATAAAATTTATGAAGGCAATTTAAGAAATGAATTCATGTTGAATTTTGTTTAGTTTGAGATACACTAAATTAGTTTCAATAGACAAGACTAGACAGACAAGACTAGACAGATTATTCAAAGCAATTAATAAAAGTACTATATATTATAACTATATAACTGATGTAATAATACGGTAGAAACAATCTAAAAGATTCTAATTATAAATTTAGTTAAATTGTAGAAAATGATAATTACCACTAAATCTACAAAATTCGTTCTGTTAATTATATATTTGTTACTATGTTTTTTTTTCTTTATTTCCTTTGGTAAAAAAATATTTGGCCATTACATTCACACCTTGGTATTTAATCTCGGCTGCAATTTACCTTCACTTTTAATTATCCCAATATATTTACGAAAATAATTAAAACGATTCACTACGATTATTAAACATTCAAATTTTAGCAACACGCTGTTTGAAACGAACAAAACGTTCAATTGTATACATTGCAACGGAATATTTATTTATGTAAAGAATAATTGAAAAAAATTCCAACAAGTCGAAAATAAAAATATCACAACATTTCGCGAATTTGCATCATCGTTTCAATTTTCGTGTTAATAAATAAATAATAGTCGTTTTAGTCAGCGCCGATGACGAAACGTCCAAGAAAAATCAATGTTTGTGTGAAATAAAAACGTTGACGTCCACTGAAAATATTTAATTTAGTTCTGTTTGTTTTATGAAGAAATTCAGGAAAAACCGACCGTTTTGGAATTATTTTTTACTCAATCTTATCCGACAATTCCTAACAATAAATAAACTAAAATGAACAAAAATAATCCTATAAAGCACACAATACAGCATTTCTAGATTCTTAAAGCTAATGTAAATGCAATGTAAATAGCTATGAATGAAACCAACATAGTGTATATCTGTCACATAAGCCAGTTCTTCTAGATTCCAAAAAAAAGAGATTCTAGAAGAATAAAACTAATTCTAGTCTAATCTATATATTTTTTTGTCTGGTTAATAAATACTTCTTGTCTCCTAATGTAATCCATCTATTTTTCGCCTGGTTATTTATTCTTGTCAGTCATTATAACAAACAGCAATTACATTAATTTGTTTAATAATGACGTATTTCAAGTGGCGTAGAAACAACGTGTTAATACATCAATAATATGTTACATACGCACATTACACGTCCGTACGAATCATTCACATCTCGTCTCTGCATCCTCTCCATTCATTCAACTTTTTCAACACACGCCGCACTTTGTCTTCGTCTCACTCGATTGCTTAACACGTCCAATTTATTAAACATTTAACAGTTTTTTCTTCTTCTAGTCATGCAACTTTCATAAATTTGAAACGAGAAAATGTAATTCAAAATCATTTTAATTACAAACAAGAAATCTTATTTAACCAGTAAACGAATTGGTTATCACAAGTAGATCAGTCATGTTAATTATATCAATACGCCTGCGAAATCTAATTTGATACTACAATATGGCAATTGATCATTAAACTTTGCACGCGAATAAAAGGCGGTGAAATGAATCGAATATACTTTATTTGCACAAGAAATCGCACTGTTGTAGTATTTACAATGTGCTTAAATTAAAGGTTGTTATAGCGTTTATTTTAATAATCTGTGCCTTATTTTTTAACGTCACAATTTTGGTAAGATTTCTTTGTTTGGACTAGAGAACTTGCGAATATTCGCATCCGCAATTGCGGAGCTTCCGCATCGATTTGGGCATACGCATCCGCATTTAAGCGAATTTTATTTTTATTCTGGTCTGAAATGTAATAAGTTTGATTTCTATAGGTTTTTTAAGGGATTAAGATTATGGTAAAGCGACCAATAGGTCCCAACATCTGGTTGTGGTGTCGTGAATGATTTTTAAGTGCGTTTTAAAGCTCTAGAAGACATTTTTATGATGAGAATGAGAAATAATGAAAATGGCGGTTCTTTTAATTCTGTAGGGGCTAAAAGAATGAGAATGACAGATTCCTCGGAAAAAGACCAGGGATCTACAAACAACTAGGAACAGGGACGTCTGGTTTGGTCAGAAAGCCATGCTTAAAGGACGATCTTGTTATGACGTTGGATTCGTCAAGTGAAGATGAGAGTCAAGAAACACCAGAAAATGGTAGCGCTGAAGCTGGGCTAAAAAAAGAATTGCTTACTTACTGTATTAAAAAAGGGCCAATGTAGACGAAAATCCTCTTAAATGGTGGAGCGTTCATCGACAAGAATTTAAACTATTATCACCAATAGCACGCATATTTTTATCGACACCACCAGCCAGTGATCCTAGCGAAGAATTGTTCAGTAGCGCGGGTTTAATTTATGACCCTCTGCGTAACAGACTTGACTCCGAAAAGGCGAAAATTTTACTTTTTATTAAAAATAATGCTCCAATTTTTAACTTTAATTCCTAATAACTTGATAAAAATATTAAAAATTCCTATCTTATTATTTTATTTCTCCACCCATATAGTTTCTTATAAAATATCTTAAGATCCGCATCCGCGGATGTGAGTCTTTAAATATCCGCATCCGCTGATGTAAAAAATCTGCATCCGCAACATCCCTAGTTTGGACAGCTTATTTATTTATTCGATTCTTTGCCGCCTGCACTGCGTCAACGAGGACACTATGCTGGTACATAATAATTAATACATAATAATACATAAACTTGTGAAATAGGTTCCAAGATAAATCTACACAAAAACCCAAACAAATAATTTCGGAAGAAGAGAGGAAAAGAAGATCAGAAAGAATGAAGAAATACTGAGCACTAAGAAAAGAGCAATATACAAAGAAATGATTGATTCAGCGTACCCCAAAGAGGACGAAACGAAGAAAAAAAAAACATAATAATACATCTACGTAATAAAAAGGCAAAACATACAATAATCTAATTTAACATATATTAGTTTGTAGTGATGACTACGTCGTGGCCAATCTTTTTAGTTTTTTGGCACGTTCATCAAAAATCTGCCACCATATCTTGTTTTTCTTTTCAACTTACCTTAACTCTCCCTCATTTCGGGACCAGACCTGCTTGAGAAATGCTTAGGTTGGTATGTTCCCTCCATTCTGAGATGACGGGGTAAAAAAGCACGTGTAGAGCTGTGCCTTCTTCACCGCACTGGCATATTACCCTATTGCCAAAGCGATGCAGATATGATTGAAAATTACCATGACCAGTAATCAGTTGGACCGCGTGGTGCGAGAGACAGATGCCAATTGACGAAATAAAGTTTTTAGTCTAAAGACCAGTTCTTGACGCATCCCATAGTCGTTGCCACTCCCTGTAAAGTTAGGCGTTAATCCCGTATTTTATTGCCTGACTTGGCACTTTTGTGAAAGTTACTGGGCTATTGTGGTGTTCTGGAACTGCGAAGTCTTGAGCAGAGGCTTGTTTAGCCAGACTGTCCGGATTTTCGTTGCCTGTCAAGCCGACGTGAGCCCTCAATCAATGGAAGTTTAGTTTTGTTCTTGTGAGACCTCCTTATATAGCTGCCACGTTTCGAACTGTGTTTTGAAGGGAATCTAGAGCAGATCTGCTATCGAAGAGTATAGAACATTCGACCATTATGTCAAGCTTCGATAGTATCTAGCAATTCTTGGCCAAAAGAAAGATTTCGAAATGAATCTCCGCTTCTTCATTGTAAGCTACTAAAGCTGCTCCAACTCCACCGTCTGATTTTGAGTGATTTTTTATCCGGTGGGAGTTGGTGGGTGAACTAGTGTACACGAGGGAGCGAAAATAGGATAAGGTGTATTAAATGGATCTTTGTTTCGAAAAAGTCGGAGGATTCACTAAGGCCAGTTACTTCGCTTAGGGTCTGGTTTTCTAGGGAATGCCTGGTTTGGTAGTTACAATGAAATCTGTTTAAATCGGAGGTCAGAAGGTATAAGGCCGGAGATAACAAAGGCAGCGTCGGTGGACACCGTGCGGTAAGCTTTGGCCGCTCTTAATGTGCAGACTCGTTGTATACCCAACAGCTTTTTTTCGTACTCTACGAGTAAGACTTACTCTAAGAATTGTATCAAATGGAAGCGGCGAATAGTAAACCGGGTTCAATTCGGAATCTTCGTTTGTACAGTCAGACAAACGGTTATGACACGTAAATTCGTCATTATATTGACACGCCTGTGATATCTAGTTTAATTCCACAATAAGCCAACAGATCATCCAACTTTGCACGCTAATAAAAGACCATGAAATGAATATTCACAACGCACAAGACGCGCTGTGGTAGCGTTTACAACATGCTTAAAGCAGGGTTGTAGCACATTTGCAAAATATAAGGTTAGGTTAGGTTTTAGTTTTAGTAAAGGATCGTGAATATTTTTGAACCTCACAATCTTGGTAGGATTCTCGTATGGATGGTCTGACAAACGAACAGAAACATCATTCAAATTTCTATCTAGAAAAGGACATTTTCAAGAACATTTGCTAAACATATGATAAAAGATTCTAAATATTTTCGAATGTCTAATCTAATTTACAAAACGGGCAATTTACCGACCGAGTGGCTGGCGTCAACTTTCGTCACAATACCGAAGAAACCACATGCATTCGACTGTAATGAACATCATAAGCTTATCATAATCATATGATAAGCTTGATGAGTCACGTACTGAAGGTGTTCCTTAGAATTATTCATTCCAGAATCTATCGGAAATGTCAGTCGGAAATAAGCCATACACAATTTGGTTTCCGCAACGGCTTTGTTACAGGGGAAGCGCCACATGCATTTGGGATATTGGTTCAGCGGTGCCATGATGTCAGTAAATATAATGCCATGATGTCAGTACCATGATGTCAATGATGTCATATGCTTGTTTTATTGACTTTAGCAAGGCTTTCGAAAATGTCAGACATGAGAAGCTAATGAACATCTTGGCGAATCTGGATATCGACCGCCGCGATACTCAGATTGTGTCGAATTTATACTGGGGTCAGACAGTTAAAGTCAGGATTGAAACCGAACTGACAGAGGACATACAGATTCGAAATGGTGTGAGGCAAGGATGTGTTCTTCCCCTATGTTGTTCAACATATACTCCGCAGTTATATTCAGAGAGGCGCTTGCCGAGGTATCTGCGGGAATCATAGTAAAAGGCAGATCAATTAACAACATCAGATACGCGGACGACACGGTCCTGCTGGCGGACAACATTGAAGACCTCACACGCATGATTTATTTATTTATTCGTGTCAGAAGTACCAAACATAAAACATGAAAGATACATAAAATGGGCACAAATGGTACACAAATTAAGTTTGTAATTTTAAACAGTTCCTGCCCAAGTCCTCGAGACCACTTGGATTAGCTTGAGTCAAATTTTTCATTGAACAGCTGGATCGGCACAACGGACAACATAAGAGGTGTTGTGTAGTTTGAACTGCTCCACAATCACATAGGACAGTTTTGGTTGGAAAATGCCACTTAAATAAGTTGTACCGTGATCTTGCAACTTCCACCCGCAGTCTGTTCCTGGCACCCGCAGTCTGGGACTTTGGCCAGTTCTCTTCGTAGCCAGGAGGTAGAGATTCCTTAGGTTCCATCCATTCAGACAGATTGCTAGTTCTCTCCTTCCACATGGCAACTCGTGCTGCTGCTGCTACTGTTCTTTACAATGGTTAAGTAGTTGTTAGGCAGCTCTTCCTATATTTTAATCTCTTTACAGCAGGTTGATATCTGAAGAGTGGGTGTGAGGTCATAGTAGATGATTTAGTCGTTTCATTGTTTGCGACCACATCACGTCTGATATCAGGTGGAACCATCCCTGCTAGATAGTTTACTTTACTGATAGGAGTTGGCCTCAAACAGCCTGAAATGATCCTGCAGCTCTCATTTAGGGCAACATCAACCTGCTTTGCATGAGCTGACTTGTACCATACAGGACTGGGATTCTCCTGCTAAATAGCATAAGGCCAGTGCTGTTCTTAATGTTTGAGGATGGGTACCCCGGGTAGTCCCTGACTATTTACGTAAGAGGTAGTTCCTCGAAAAGATATTATGGTTCAACTTAAGGCGCTGCTCCCTGTATGTAAGTGTACAGTCCAAGGTAACACCTGCATATTTGGGATGGAAGCAATGATCTAATAACGAACCATTCCAGAATATTCAACCTGTTTTTCATGAGCTGAATTGTACCATACAGGACTGGCCAATTCTCCTGCTGAATAGCATAAGGCCAGTGCTATTGTTCTTAATGTTTGAGGGTGGGTACCACAGTCAGTCCCTGACAGTTTACGTAGGTGGCAGTTTCTCGAAGATATCTTCTGCTTCAACTTAAGGCACTGCTCCTTGTATGTAATTGTACGGTACAAAGTAACACCTGGATATTTGGGATTCCATTGCGAACCATTCCAGAATACTTTTCAGAATACATTCATATACAGAATAAGTTTTCTACTAGCTTGCTTATGTTTCAAGTGGCAGGCACATACTTGAGTCTCACTAGGATTGGGTATGAGCTGGTCCCTTTCATAGTAACTACCAAGCTGTTCTAGGGCACGGGTGAGTGTATGCTCTACGACTTCAAACTGTTCTGCTTGGGCAGCGAGAGCAAGGTCGTTAGCGTAAATGAAACTTTTGCACCCTTGAGGAAGTGGTTGATCGTTGGTTTACACATTAAATCAAATGGGAGACAAGACACTTCCCTGGGGTAATACATTCTTCTGAGTTCTCCATCGGCTGTGGTGTTCCTGGAAGTAAACGAAGAACCGATGATCTTGTAGAAGTGTTGCTATCAACATAGTGAATCCATAGTCGTCAGTTAGATTATAGTGTTTATGTAACAGCATTCTATGGTTTACGGTGTCCTATACAACGGAGAGATCAACAAAAGCAACAGCTGTTGACCTTTTTCTTTTCAAAACCATCTTCTATGAACTGAGTGAACACGCATGATGACCAACAAATCGGCAAAAAGTAGAGATTACGGACTGGGACTGAACACGGCAAAGACAAAGGCCATGCTGATTTCAAAAACCAAACAGCAGATCCAGCTGCACGTCGACGAGGAACACATAGAACAGGCCTCCAAAAACAAATACTTTGAAATCTGGATAAATGAGTGGACAAACCGCCAAGAGGTCTTAGCACGCACCGAACAGGCAAGAGTAGTATTTATTAAAATGAGATGCTGAGCTCTTCGGGTCTGAGAATAGAACTGAGGCTAAGAATGACCCGCTGCTACGTCTTCGCGATTCTGCCATACGGGATGGAAGGTTGGACCTTGGCCCAGGAAACAACAAAAAGGATAATGACCTTTGAAATGTGGGTTTACCGTCGTATGCTGCGAATACCGTCGGTGGACAAAGTAACGAACATACAGGTACTTCGCAAAATGAACAAAGAAACTGAGATACTCTTCACCACAAAGAAACTTCGGGACCTCGGGACCGAAACTTCACCACAAAGAAAGTTACATACTTAGGCCACATCTCCAGAAACGAAAAATATGGATTGCAACAGCTCATAATCCAAGGAAAGATCCAAGACAAACAAAGTGCTGGTCGACGCTGCATATTTTGACTGCGCAACAAGACTTGAGAGATTGGTTTGGAGTGTCATCGGCGGAACTGTTCCGTTCCGCCGATGTCAAAAATAAAAATTGCCAAAATGATCATCAACCTCCTGAGAAGGAGAACGGAGGTGAACGGAGAAGCTGAACTAAGAGAAGAAGAAGAATCTAATTTATATGTCTAATGTCTGGTCTTGTCTGGTTTGGTTTTGTCTGATATTGTCTGCTCTTGTCTGGTCTTGCCTGGTGTTCTCTGGTCTTGTCTGGTCTGGCCTGGTCGTGTCTGGTCTTGTAAGGTCTTGTCTGGTCTTAAAAATGGTTCGGGGGAAGCTCTCACTAAACCCCCTATTCCACCTGGGCTTTTAGAATGCGCCACCCCGGTATCGCATATTTTGCATTTATTCAGAGTGGGCAGCCCAGCCCGGACGGTTAGTGAAAACCGCCCTAGTTGTTGTCTCTCCGACCAGAATTCGAACCAGGGTCTCCCGCATTGAAAGGCGGGTATGTTGTCAACTACACCACCGAGGAGGACCTTGTCTGGTCTTGTCTAGTATTGTCTGCTCTCGTATTGTCTGGCATTAGACTTGATAAGATTTCTTTTGGATTAGACCAGACAAACGAACACAAACATCATTTTTGAACAAGGACATTTTCAAGAACATTTGCAAAAAATATAATAAAGGGTTGCGAATATTACTGGCCAAAAAATTGCAAAATTGAAAATATCTGTTCTAAGCTAATTGATTACTCGGGTAAATGTTTTGGTGAAATTTTTGTGGGAAAATAAAATGTATTAGTGTGCAAAGTTTAGTGTTAACGTATAACGAGCAATTTAATTTTTGCTACTTTAGCATGTTGATGAAACGTTTTAATTACACTCATGAAACTATTTTATTGGTTAATAATGCCAGTTAATTAAGCAGAACAAATAAATGAAGAAATTAACTAGATACGTATTTTTCTGATAAAATTTCTGCGTATTTTTAGTTCGCAGATGAATGGAGCAAAAATTACTTTCGCACTTTACTTTTTGCCGCGGTATATTTCTGTAATTCTGCGGCCGTTATTTTTATTCCCAACCGGCGCAAAACTCCTACAAATAATTTACTAATATGACATGATATACAACCACAATTAATGTCAAAAGAAAATCCGGGCACTTTTATTTATTTTTCGCGTCGCCCCACCGAAAAATAAAAAGGAATTTGCAGAATGTTCAATTTGTCTCCCAATAAAATAAAAACAACCGATAAATATCAGAATTAAGATAATATCATGCCAAGTTTTTTTTTTCGTTTAAATTGTGTTTAAACGGACAAAGCTATTTCATATGCAAACAATCGTAATTGAAATGATTAAAAGAATAAGCCGATCCTGTTTACCATTCAATATTTAAACAAACTCTTTAACAAAAAAACGATTTCTGTCCACAATATAATATGTTTGTTAGACAAATATGTGTCTTTGTGTTGTGTCAGAATTTCATGAATTTGACCAATATGTACTTAACTTCATTTGGAAACTCCCCTTTACTCAAAAACACAAATTTTTCACTAAAAAAAAAAAACATTTCCATTTTTATTAAAACTTGTTTGTCGTATTTTAAACGAAACAATTTTACATTGTCTGATATTGTCAACAAGTGTCCATACTGGATATGCAAATTAGTTGAAAAAAAAAACATCTAATCTACACATAATAAAGTGGATAAATATTCAGTAGCATTGTACAAGACTGACTTGCCCTGACCTGTGATATCATTACATTTAAATATCAGCGATTCTGATACAAGAGGCAATATATTTCTTTATTCTGTATAATTTACTAAAACGACCAATTGTTCAAAATGATTTAGTTTCTTTAACTTAACTTTATGTTCTTTAAATTTTTATTCAAATTATGCGATTCAAATGAAATAAAAGCGAAATTTGATAAAACCAGACGGTTTTAGAAAGTAATTCTAAGATTGGCACGACAAGAAATTCTAAGATTGATTTCCAAATATCGGCAACAAATCATAGGTAAATTTTGTTAAAAACTTTAAAAGAAGTTAAACTAGAACACAGGTTCTTAAACTGGGGTTCGCGGAGTCATCGCTGGGGTCCGAGAGTCCGCGAGATATAAAAAAATGGTTGAAAACAGTTCAAGAAGACGATGGCATATTGTACACTTTTTAGCTCATTTGACTACTATTTCTATTCTTGTTATGATAGAATTGATAAAACCATCCTACGTTATAAATAATAATACAAACTTAAAACAAACGGAACATAGCCTGAATATATAAATATATTCAACCTTTCCGTAGCTCTATAACAATTACCGAGTCTTTTTAGGACTACCAAAACAAATCCCATTTGAATTAGATTATATTTTCAGGCTGTGTTCCGTTTGGTTTTGTTTGTTTAATGTTTTTTTCCTCTTTATTCTAAGAAAAATGTTTGTTGTGTCCTAATAAAAATGTCTATTTACTAAAATTACTTGTCATACATTTTTAGCAATACAGTATAATCTCGATAATCCGACACATATGAGACCAGACAACCGCCGGATTATCAGAAGAGTGGAGGGAGGGAAGAGCGCGAACGGTCTCCAGACCGCCGGATTACTGGACGTGTCGTCCGATTAACCAACGGCCGAATTACCGAGATTATAAGTTATTTATTATAAGGTAGTGCCTATGTGCCTATATTAATTTTCATTGAGACAAAGCGGGACAAATGGGATGAAATTAGAATTATAATTTAGTTATGACAGCAGACCAATAATTAAAAAAATATATTTTATTTACTCTCACACCAAAATGAACATTATACATTATTGTATATGAAGGATAGTGTGTAAATGTATCTAAATCGTGCGTAAAAGTCCATTGTAAATCAAATGGAGTTTTATAATTAAACGATTTCTGTTTGTTGTTACTATGGCAACAACTTGCGTCATTAAACAAGAAAACGTAGAGGTAGTGACATTCAATTTTCTGACGTGCACTCGTATAACGTAGTATGTAACGTATCTTTTTACCAATAACACGTCTCATCAAAAAAGGTCGTTTTCGCACATTATTTTTCAGAAAATGGTTACTAATATATTCAAAAGATTTTTCCACATATTCCCATAAAATATCCCTTTTCAATGTCATCAAAAAAAAAATTCAGAACAAGGTGCCATTTAACGACCGGATTTTCTGAAAGAAGTCAAACATTTTTGAAATAACTGCTTGGAAAATCTTGAAGAATTTCATTAGGTGACACTAAAAAAGGAGATTTTATGGGAATATGTGGAAAATCTTATTTTATATATTACTTCTTTCTTCTTCTTCTTCTTTATTCAGCCTGTCTCGTCCACTGCTGGACATAGGCCTCTCTTAACATCTTCCATCTACTTATATCTTGTGCTTCTTGCATCCAGTTGGTGGCGATGCGTTTCACATCGTCTGTCCATCGGGTGGGTGGGCGTCCTCTACTTCTGTATGCCTCCTGTCTAGGTCGCCATTCCAGGATCTTTTTGGTCCATCTGTTGTTTGGCATCCTTGCGACATGCCCGGACCAGTTCCATTTTAGTTTAGTTATTACTTCAATTGCATCGCTAACCCCAGATCGCTGTCTTAGTACTTCATTCCGCACTTTATCTCGCAATGTAATTCCGAGCATGGAACGTTCCAGGGCTCGTTGCGCCACTCTGATCTTTTGGATGGACTTTTGTGTGAGTGTTAGAGTCTCCGCTCCGTAGGTTAAGACTGGTAGGATGCACTGGTCAAACACCTTACGTTTTAGGCAGTTGGGGATGTCGGATTTGAAAATGTGTTTTAGTTTTCCGTAGGCTGCCCACGTTAGTCTTAGCCTCCTTCCAATCTCATGTGTCTGGTTGTCTCTGCCGATTTTAATCTCGTGGCCTATATACTTGTATGAGGTGACTTGCCGGATCTCAATCCCTTCCATTATAAAGTTTCGGGAAGGTACTAGGTTGGTCATAAATACCGTTTTCGAGATGTTTATTTTAAGGCCGACTTTTCGTGATTGTTCTGCCAGCTTCTTAAGCATTTTTTCAGTCTTATCTAGGCTATCCGAAATTAGCACAATGTCGTCTGCGAACCGTAGATGGTTGAGATTTTCGCCATTGATGTTTATGCCCATATCTTCTAGTTCTATGGTCTTGAAAATGTACTCCATGAGGTTTGTAAATAGTTTAGGCGAGATGGTGTCACCTTGTCGGACGCCGCGTTGTATTCTGAATCTGTCCATTTTTTCGTGTAGTTTAACGCATGCGGTAGAATTTTTGTATATGTGCTGTAGAGTCTCCGAGTACCTATGGTCTATTCGGCAATTCGCCAGTGCCTTAAACATCTCATTGTGGTTGATAGAGTCAAATGCCTTCTCGTAGTCCACGAAGGCAAGGACGAGTGGCTTGTTGTATTCGACACATTTTTCTATTACGGTTTTGATGGTTTGCAGGTGGTCGTTCGTTCCGTATCCGGCTCTGAATCCTGCTTGTTCATGCGGTTGATAAAGGTCAAGTTTGGTTGTGAGGCGTCTAGTTATGATTTTGGTGAAGAGTTTATAGAGGTGCGAAAGCAGGCTTATTGGCCTGTAGTTTTTTAGGTCAGCCGTGTTTCCCTTTTTGTGTATAATAACAATGATTGCATTGTCCCATGCTGTTGGTGTTATTCCTTCCGTGAGACATTTGTTGAATAAACTCTTTATGGCTTCTAATAGCTCGACTCCCCCTTCCTTAATCTGTTCGATCGCAATATCATCCTCCCCGGGCGCCTTGTTATTTTTCATTTCCGTAATTGATTTTGAGATTTCCTCTTGGGTTATCTCCGGTAGATCTTCTGATCCTTGGTTTAAAATTTGGGGGATGGTACGGGTATTCCGGCTCTGGTGTTTCTTGAGCGCTATAGAGATTTGAATAGAAGCGTTTTACGATTTGCAGGATCTCTTCTTTGTTCCTGATAGTTTGCCCGTTTTGGTCCTCGAGTTTGGTAATTTCTGCTTTTCCAGGTGTTATTTTCTGTCTCAGTACTTTCATGCTTTTGTTCTCTTCGATAGTCTTCGCTATCCGTGTTTTGTTATAGTTTCTAATATCTTTCCTTGCGGCCTTTGATATTTCTTTATTTAGTGTTCTCAGCTGGTCTGTATGTAGTAGGTGCTTTTGTAGTTTTTCTCGCCTTTGTTTCATAAGTTGTCGTGTGTTTGCTGATAGTTTCCCTTCTTCCCTGTTCAGTTTCGTACCATGTATCTGTTTTGCCTCTTGTATCGATGTTACGATTTCATTGCTCAAGGTTTCTATACTCATTTCCTCGATGTTACCGTGTCCTAGTCGTTCTGCTATGGATTTCTTGTATTCCTCGTTATTGTTCACTGTAGTTTGTGCTTTGCTCTTTGATGTTGCAAGCAGTCTTCTCTCCTTTTTCAATCGTAGCACAACTTTTGCTCTTAGCATCCTGTGGTCGCTTCCCACTGACACCCGGTTGAGTATTGTGACATCCTGTACGATTTGTTTTTTATCCGTGATGATGAAATCTATTTCGTTTCGTGTATTTCCGTCAGGGCTCGCCCAGGTCCATTTCCGGTGTTCGGCTTTCTTAAAAGAGGTATTCATAGCATTCATACGATGTTCTAAAAGGAATTGCAGTAAGGTGTTTCCCCTATCATTTCTTTATTATCATTTATATATTACAGTACATTTAAATATATTACAGTACATTTAAAATAAAAAATGCAGATATTTTATAAAAAGCGGGACGTTTTAAAAAATCGGCGGGACGCGGGACAGTCCTCAAAAAATCGAGACTGTCCCGCCAAAATCGGGACGTGTGGTCACTTTAGCCTATATGAGATTATTGAGTCAGAAATTAAGTCTCAAGAAGGACTGAAATGGCTAAGGTTGGGATGGGGCCCGCATATAAAAATTTGTTCAAAATGGGCTCCTCGGACTACAAAAGTTTAAGAACACCTTAAATAGAACATTCTAGTCTTAAAATTTTAATTCAGCACACTTTTATTTATAGTTACACTTAATTTAGTTAGTCTAGTTTGAGTATTAGCTAAGACTGTTAAGGTTAGTTAAAGTAATAATTAGTTTTAATTTAAAAAAAAAACATTAAGTAACGTTAAGTATCTAACGTAGCTTTAAGAAGCTACACTAGATTGTTCTTCGTCTTCAAATTCAGATTTAGTGAACTTTGATAAGTGCACAAAACTAAGTTAGAAAAGTTTGAGTATTAACTAAGATATTTGAAATTAATATAAAAGTTAAGTTTTCCGACACTTCAATTTTCTCAAAAAACTAAATGCTAATTGAAACTTAAATAACTTGAAAAGGACTCAAACCACATTGTCACTCTTCAAATTTCGGTTTAGTTGATTTTAGTCTGTAAGTAAACTAAATACATGTAGACTTAATAAAGTCGGAACACAGCCAGAATATATGAATATATTCAACCTTTCCGGAGCTTTATAATAATATTGAGTCTTTTTTAGGACAACCAAAACAAATCTCATGTGAAATTTGCGAAATACTTATTAGCTTTATTACTATAACCGGCAAATTTCACATCAGATTTGTTTTGGTAGTCCTAAAAAGATTCAATAGTATTATAGAGCTACGGAAAGGTTGAATATATTTATATATTAAGCTATGTTCCGGATTTATTAAGTTTATATGATTATATATAATGTAGTATGGTGTTACCCTTAGTAACTAGATGTAGTCTAGTTTGAGTGTTGGATAAGCTAAATAAGAATTGGCTGAAATTACTGAATGCCGATTAGCGATTAAAAATTATATAACTTGAGAGGTGGTTACAATAGACTGTTCCAGTCTTCAATTTTATATCCTACAGAATTTAGCCTATAAATACACAAAATTTAGTGTCTGCAATGCCGTACATGCTGATTTAATATAAAAGATGGTTGAGACCTTTACTATGTGGTAATACATATTCTGGAATATAATATATGGATTATCACATAGTAAAGGTCTCAACCATCTTTTATACAAAATTTAGTTAATCTAGCTTAAGTATTAACTAAGATATTTAAGACTAATGTAACTAGTTCACCACCATTTGAAGAACTTAAGGCTAATTAAAAGTTAGATAAGTTAAAAAGTAGTATATATGAATTATTGTAGACATAGAGATTATAGATTATTCCAGACAAGATCAAACAAAATCAGACAAGATCAGACACAACCAGACAAGAACGGACAAAACCAGACAAGAGCAGGCAAGAGCAGACAAGAGAATACAAGAGCAGACAAGAGCAGGCAAGAGCAAAGAAGAGCAGAGAAGAGCAAAGAAGAGCAGACAAGATCAGACAAGACCAGGCAAGACTAGACAAGATTACACAAGACCAGACGAAACAGGAAAAGAACAAACAAGACCAGGCAAGACCAGACAAGACGAGACAAAAACGGACAAGACCTGCCAAACAGGACAAGACCAGACAAGAGTTAGACAGATAGATTACATTAGACAGGTGCATTAGGTTAGACAAGACTGTTTTTTTCAATCCTTAGTCGGCGATTGAGGAGTGGGTCGCTCTAGCAACCGATACACTGCTGTCGGTGCCGCAGGATTTCTTGCTCCATTCACGATACGTTTCCACTTTTTCCGAAAGATTGCGATGTCCTTAGCTTGATGGGTATCCAGTCTTTGGTTTCCCATTTGTTTCAACCATGTCCCGACAAAGGAGTTTGCGTAGAAGCCGGGTGTTATTCATCCGGCAGACGTGGCCAAACCAACGTAGTCTTCGTTTTTGTATTTCTTCTTCGATCTGCGTCTGTTGATCGCAGCTTTCTTTAATCGTCTCGTTTCGATAGAGACACGGAGTATTTGTCTCAAGCATCGCATTTGGAAGACCTCGAGCTTGTTTGGATCCGGTTTGAGCAGTGTCTACGATTCCGATCCATAAAGAAGAATAGAAAGGATTAACGTGCGGTATAGGCGGTATAGACAAGACCGTATATACATAAATGGATAATGTTTGCATTGAATTAACCCTTTCTCCACTCCTGGTACACATATATACCACTTTTTTATGGTTAAGTTTTATGTCAGTAATAATTTATCAATTGACTTTGAGGAACCGCTAAGGTGTAAAGAACCGCTAAGGTGTAAAGCACCGCTAAGGTGTAAAGAACCGCTAAGATGTAAACTGATGGTAGAGTTTCCAAGGCTTATCATTTTCACTTCTAAATACTTTATCTCCATTAGTTGTTCGATTGGGTTGTTAATCGAACAAATAATGGAGATAAAGTATTTAGGAGTGAAAATGACAAGCCATGGAAACTTAGATAAAGAAGTAGGGGAGCAAAAGAGGAAAGCAGAAAGAATAGGAGGCTGCCTAAACAATACGATATGAAAAAATAAACATTTAAGATTGGTAAGGAAGACACGAATATACAAACTCCAACCGGAAAGTGATGACCAAGTTGGTAAAGAAAATGAAGCTCCAGAAGCAAATGAAGGCCAATCAGGTTCTTTTACTTTATGGTACAAAACCAGATGAAAACGTTGTCTCTGAAAGGCAAATTTCTTTCTTATGTAAACGCACATGTATACTAGCCTCCAATATACAAGCACACGGCATCGTGCTTGTGGATGTTTGAAAAATATTTTTCCACAGTCTTCATATATTTCCTTATAGCAGATACTGCTGAAGGATTTCAGAGACTTATAGGCCGTGTAGAGACTGCATTCAACAAATATGGTAAGATAGAAACACATATTAATTATCAGTAAAAACATCATCGGCAACCTACAGTTTACAGCTAACAATGTAGCTCTCACAATAGCCGAGACAGTTACATACCTGTGGTGCACCTTGAATAAAGACCGGGATCACTTTCGAGAAACAAGAAGCCGAATCGAAAAAGCAAGAGGTACATTTAACAAGATGCGTAACATACTGCAACCTATAACGGAAGAATATATACCAGAAATACATACCAGAATAATAATTTTAAAATGCTATGTACTCTCGACCCTCCTATATGGGGCAGAAGCGTGGACCCTTGCCGATACCTCATATAGGCGCATAGATGCATTTGAGTTGTAGTGCTACCGCCGCATACTCAGAAGCCCATGGATACAACACGTTCCAAATGACGCGGTACTTCATTTAGCGTATGGCGCTTTACACCCAGAATATAATATAAATTCAGTATCATCAATATCCATTCAGTATGTGCAGTCTGGAGCCACCTATGTCACTAGCTGTCTTAACATTACAATGGGATTTAGCAAGTTCGATAGCCGTAGCGATAGATAGGTGCCTCGATTTCAGGCGTTGTCTCCCAGCTGGGAAGTCTTCGTTTATGGGAAAGTCCGGGTTGCTTAATAATTTATTGTAGTCTCGAAGTGGTGCTCGGGAGCGGCGCAGGTCCTCGATATGACTTAGAGCAGGTAACCAGTACAGTGGTGTTGATTTTATGGTGCCCGAGATATTGCGCATAGAGTCATTTAGTTGTACATCCACTAATTTGACTCTTGGCTAGTATTTACACACTGAACTGTACGACACGGTACTGCAATGCATCGGTAGATAACTGGCATACCTACTAAACGTCAAACGAAGAAAATTGAAATACTTCGGACATATCATGCGAGGTGAAAAATACCACCTTCTTCAACTCATCCTACAGGGGAAAAAAGAGGGTCGAAGGTCCGCAGGTCGCAGACAAATATCGTGGCTGCGAAATGTACGATATGGAACGCAATGACATCAACAGCTCTATTCAGAGCGGCAGTGAATAGAATGCACTTTAAGAAGAAGAAGTCTTTATATTCATACATTGCTCAGTGCACAAATGAAAGAATTTGACTTCATAAACAAACAAGGAGAGACGTTCGCTTGAAGGAAACAGATAAAGGGGAACTGCAAGTTCCGCTTGGGTGCATGGTAGAAACGTGCTCACAACACCCATTTTCGCCAAATAAACGATTACTGGTCCACTCATTCTTCGTTGGGAAATTCAGCAATACAAAATACAATATAGCTCGTAATCGATTCAAAATCATTTCATCAAAAATGTATTTTGTATCAGCAACCAAACCTGTAGAATTCCCCAAAAGAGGGGAATCAAGTTGTGGCTTAGATCGGATTTGCTCACTGGATATACAAATGTTTTTAATATCTACACAGGCCGTGAAACTGAAAGTCTAGATGGAACTCTTGGCGAACGTGTAGTGAAAAAGCTCATTTGTTCCTTTTGTTCTTCTGTTTTGATCGCTATCTTTACTTTTGATAATTCTACTACAGATTATGGATTATTGGATCTAGATCGCTAATCAAATAAATGGTGGAAGAAGTATTTTTTATCGTCTCCTTATGATGGCTGTCGTAAACGCATGGATTATCTATAAAGAAAAGACAAAGAAAAAAATTGCTTAATGATATTTGAAGGAAGAAAAGCAGCAACTGTGCGACGTTTGTCGAAGAAGTAAGACCATCTGCGAAAAAACAGCGGCTCGAAAATGTATCTAATGTATCAAAGCATCACAACAAAAGACTCATGGTGCTCATATGCACGTTATGTGCTAATATGTATCACTACCCCCTTCAACCCCTCGATGAGGAAGTCAGCCCAGATTACCGGAAGGACAACCTTGACCTCACACCCGTAGACAGAGCAGTCCAGCCATGTCTACTAAGGCAGAGGAAGATGTTTTTCTTGTAGGGACAGAGGACGACTCGCCCCCTCCTGTCACAAAACAAGAATGATCAGCAGGCGCACCAAAACAGCCCAAGTGAACACTCACCATACCAAGGCAGCCTCGGCTGTGATGGCTAGGATGTTGTGACGGCTGTGATGGCTAGGGTGGCTAGCTTTAGCAACAGGGAATGTAAGTTGGTATGAGACAGCCGTGAGGTCTCCCCTAGAACTTGCATTATGGTAAGGAAGAGCATTAATGACTTATGTCTTCCAGAATTTTTAACGCGGGATTTGGTTCCGATCTAGGCCCTCATCAAGACCGAGCGCCTCCACAGCATCCTGGGCCTCCAAGTAGTGCGCGCATCAGCATACTTCCCTGGTGATGGTAACAGCATACCAGCCATGGAAGTACAAAGGCTGGTAGAACACTGTATTATGAGAAGGCTGCCACTCATCTTGGGATGTGATGCGAGCGCCCACAATGTGATGTGGAGCAGCACAGACACTAAGAAAGATTCATTAAAAAAAATATCTCATTAAAGCAAACTTAATTGTGTACAACGTCGGGAACACACCAACACTAGGGTATTTCTATTCATTATCAAACATTTAGATTTATATAATGTAGTAGCTAGAGTTATTTATTTAGATTGCACAGCCCAATAGACATTTTGTAGCAGGACGATATTTTAACTGTTTCCAGATTGTGGATTATAGGTTGTGCCTTGTTGTACTGTACCTTTATAGATCTATTCTACCTCACTCTCTTTCTCTAATTTAGGGTATACTTCTTAATTTAGAGTGCTTCCTCTATTCCTGATTGCTTTAGGAACTTCAGGGTCTGAGTGGAATTTAAGGATTGTAACATGTCTTCATTAAAGCAATAGGCCTCAAGTTATATCTTTCTCTTATGGATCAGTGCTCCACAGCCCTTGAGAAGATGTCTGGGAGTTTCCTCTGCTGAACTGCAGAATCTTTATTTGTAATCTTCTTCAAAGCCTAAAGTCCCTTCGAAGTGTTTCCTAAGTCTACAGTCTACAGAATCCCGTCAAGTCTGTCAGAATTCTTAGCTTGTTACTTTTTGGTGCTTTTTGGGTTAAAATAACCCAACATTACTTTGGATTGTCTTAGCTCTGGAAGTTCTTTCCCAGTTTTTATTCACTGTTTCTGTGTTTCTTCATCTAAGTTTTTGTGGCTGGTGTTCATACTTATAATACAAAAGAGTTCTGCGCTTAGATATGGATTACTAGATTCCTGAATTGCTAGGTTATCTCCTTCATATTCCTCCATACCAGTATATCCTGGTATCCAGTATAGTGTTAGTTTATTATCTCTGCCAAGCACGTTTAGCTTTTCCTCACAGTTCCCATACCAGTTTGGATCTGATAGTGTATGAACTAATAGCTTTGATGATTGCATGACTCTCTGATAGGATAGCAATTGAATTTTTGCGATAGCTCCTCTTGACGTTAAATTGTGCACATTTTTCGATTGCGTGTACTTGCTAGTACTACAAGATACTTGGGTAGATTTCTGTTGATTTGAAGTATTTGGTACTAGCTGCAAAAAATCCTGCATCTATGCCTTCCTTCATCTTCGAGCAATCTGTATGCTACATCATAGCACTTTGCTCAATGTGGATTCATTACTCCATCTGGTTTCACTATTACACATTGCTGTGAAGTTTTTCTCGAATGGTATTTGCATTCCATTTCGTCTTTTGGTTCTCTGGAGATCTTTGCAGCCAGACTGTTGACTATTATTTTACCTCTGCATATTCCTTCTTTGCTGAACCTTACAATCGATGATCTGCTGTAATGATCCCCTCCATGATAAGGTGCAATGGAGTCAGATCCAGCTGCAGTTACGCGACAAGTACAAAAGCAATCCAGGTATTTTTAGAATCAATACATCAATAATATCCAAAACCATTTCTTACTTTTCCGACTCCAAGAGAAAAATTCCATTTTGTTGGGCTGTTATCAGTTAATATTTCGATCTAACTGTGACTGTATTTTTCAGGTTTTCGTTTACAAAACACAAAATGCATGACGTACGTCGACATGTGGAAAAAACTCGTCCATTCCAATATTGTCCAATTGAAGGAAGTCTTTACGACGAAAGCTTTTGGTGATAATTGTAAGTTCATAACATTGCCAGTTTGTTGTCCTAACAATATAAAATACCTAAGAAAATAACAGAAAGTAAAATAGTCTGAAATCTTAAATTAGCATAACAATGGATATTAATGGATTCTTGAGGTAGAATCTGAGACAAAATGTGATCAGATTATGAAATTTACCAATATTAAGATTTTTATTACTAATGCGCGCTTCTTGTAGCCGTACAGTACTTCGGGACGCACGTTTTTTTTAATACGAGAAATGCCACTTCGCATTGTCTTTCTACATAACCTGGGCAACGCACAAATATTCAATATCGCTAGGTTATATTAAAAAAAACAAGTAAATAAAAATAAAATAAAAACAATCAAGACCTCGATATTAAAAAAGTGACGTGAAGTGTCAATTTTTTTCATTACAAAATAATAATAAAAATTAAAGAAAACGTTTTAAAATGAGTGTAAATTCTATTTTGATACCGTATACCCTACCCGTTATACCTTATAATGTCACTAGGATCAGAAATGAGGTACTGTATATTACGGTAACTAGCGCTAACGTAAGTAAATTAATCAAAAAGTGGAGAGCTTCAAGTGAACCCGCAATGTCAGATCATAGGATCATAGAGTTTGAACTGGAAGGAGCGAGTGAGGAAAACACTATGTGTGGCCTATGTTTAGTTCCAAACTAAAAGAGAACCTAGAGCAAGTGACAGTGCGAGGTAGTATCAAACACTACACCGTACTGGAGCAGATTGTAGGAGAAATAAATGTATCAATCACCACGGCATTTGAATCCAGCTACCCGGTAAAAACCCTGCAGGAGCATAAGGTGTGCAATAGATCTATAAAGGTCGCAGTACAAGTCGTCACCACCAAATCTACAACCCCTTGATGTTTTTCTTCGACATTTTCTATTACAAAATATAATTTTGACTAATACAAAAATTTAAAAAAAACCCACAAAATTGTCGCGAATTTTGTCGAATTGTCTCCCATTGTCGCGAAAGGGTTAATGAAAAAGTAAGAAGGAAAATTGAAAATATTTTCGTTGAAATCTTGTGCTATTCGATAAATATTTTATTGTTTTTAATATCTCACGGATTGATTGGATAAAATGTGTTGAATGTCTCTGCGTTTCGTTGTTTTCGAGCGCGCCGAGATTTCGAAAATGCTGCGACTTAATGGTCAATTATCCCGCTGATTTTTTAAATTCCTTCTGGGTTTATGAATGGAAATTTCTCGTTAATGAAAAGTTCCTATAGATAAATGCAGGATGATAACCACAGGATGCAATTACAGGGAATGTGCTCGGAATATTCTCTAAACGAAGGATACATTAGATTGTTTGGAATTAAAAAAACAAAATGGAATTTAATAATTAAAATTTAGTTGTTTCTTAAAACAGAAAAGCTAGAAGAAACGAATTTAAAAATATTTTCCAAAATTGGATTTCCAAAATTGCTTTTAGAGCTTAAAAAACTTTCGAATTGAAACATGAGGCAGCAACAAACAAGATGAACCGGATGTTGTGCTTGATTACAAGGGCATCCAATATTACCATTGTTATTTGTGCACAAACTGACACACTAATGATGATTCCATTTTGATAACATAAAACATTAATTACACAAGCTATACATTAGCTCTATGAATATCATTATTATTTTTACAATCCGTGATCTCATACGGAAAAAAAATGTTTAAAACTTATACGTGTTGATTAATGACATAAAGACAAGTTTGTTAAATTATTGTAGCTTTTTGATTAGCCATAAAAGCTGGAAAAAATAGCCATAAATCTTGAGCTGGATATGTAGCTGTAACTGATTTAAAGATTAAGATTCGGTTCGCACGAAAAACTCGTTTCGTTTCCTTGTTACAAAAAAAAACTAGTTGGTATCCAACATGTAAATTTGTTTGTGTTAATATTATTTATTTATAGATGAAGATGGTAAAAACGAGAAAGGATAGAGAGGTAGTAGTAGATAAAAGTGTAGTTAATAATTCTGTTGAAAAACCTGTATCGTCGGTTTTATGAATGAATTCTGTTTGGAACGGAAGCGGAAAATAGACAAAATAATTACGTCAGTGCGTATATTTTAATGAGCCACATCCTGAGTTTAGGCCTAGGAGATCTGGACAGTCTGGTTTTCTCGATCATAACAAATTCCGGATAACTGTAGGCATGGCTAAGAGGCAAAAACCGATAGCTTCCTGTTAAGCGTTGATAACCAGGAGCACGGATTTTGCCATCACTTTTAATGATGGATTTCATTTCTCGTACAATCAAAAGATAATTACTATTCACATTTAGGGTTTTATAGTCAGATTTTTTTTTATATGGAAATTATCATTTTAAAAGTCATTAAGATCTAAATCACATTTAGTTGTGTAACTGCCTTATTTATAGTATCTTATTCTCTAAATTAAGATGTAATAAAGAGAATAAGAAAATATAATGAAGTGCGTCTGCATCTCGACTAAACAGACAATCTTAGCTAATACTTAATACTCAAAGTACGTTAAAATGTTCTTTGAATATAATAAATAAAATATGAAATAATTGACGTAAAATATGAAATAAATGAGGGTAATTGACCCTCAAATAGTTATTGGCACTTAGCAGTAAAAATAAAGAAAATAAGTTTAAACAGCTGTTGTAGGGAGCTCTTTAATAAGAATGTGTCCTCTACCAGGTGGGCCAATGTTTGTGGGAAGACTGTGCCAACTATCACCGAGAGGGCAATAGCTATATCCTGAAAAAAATTAAATCGCACGTGTATCAATCCTATATATCCTGGTGCAATATTTTTGGCGGAAGACTCCGTATATTAAATTTTTTTTGTGAAGGGGAATTTTAGTCATTTCCTCAACTGTTGCGTTTGTGAAAATATTAAGTCGCGATTAAAATGGTTTTGCCAATTAACCGGGCAAATAATATAAGATTAAAAAGAGCTTAAGTTTAATCGGCCGCGAGGTAAGAAAAGTTTAAATCAACATTTAAAATGATATTATTTTCTCTGGGAATAATTGCAAGACGTGATTATTTATTTAAGATTTATGGTAATAATAGTAATCAAGACTGGGTGGCGCAGACTAGTTTCGCTTAATCGAACAAACAAAAATATTTAACGTTTTTTTATATAAATATTTAATGATTTAATTTTCTCGACGTGCATGGTCGGAGGAACAGAAACTACAACAATGCATGCATATGAAAAGCTATTGGGCAAGGAGGTAGGCTCAACATACGTTGATTCCGCGTGTAAGTGACCCATCCGCGAGAAGAAGATAATTAATTTTCTAAAATATGTTGATTAGAAAAATTTGCCTGCAAAATTGATGCAACTTTTCCGTGCAGAAGAACCACGTGGTCGGTAGCCTTTTGTGTACTAAACATGCAATAAATACAGTATAATCTCGGTAATTCGGCCGTTGGATAATCCGGCAGTCTGGAGACCGCTCGCGTTCTTTCCCCCAACACTCTTTCTTATAATCCGGCGGTTGTCTGGTCCCATATGTGTCGGATTATTGAGATTATACTGTATATTTTTTTATTATTTTTAGACCAGGTAGGGCCATAATGTCAAATTTTCTTTTTCTTTGTGGGATTTAAAAAATAGTAATATAATAATATGTGGGATTACTGGAAGTACTAGATAATTTAGGAAATGCCATCATGGTCCTAAATTCAATGACAGGAAACACCTGTTATTTACCTCCCCGTGGTAGAGAGGGGGCAACGTTTTCAAACGGCTTACGAATACAGGGACGGAATATCTTCCGGTATAAGGAGATACACTTCCAACCTATTCTAAGAACCTCTTCGGAGGGTGGAAGAGTGGGTGGAAGTTTGGGCACCCTCTTGTCCAAGAGGTGAGAAATTGCCCCTGAAGGCGGGTGAGCTACTAGTTGGTCAACGGCATGAGAATGCAGAAAGCAATGTGAAACTACTGCATTCAAGATCCACATGGATTTCTCTAGTAACACGTCTTGGCTGTGTTCAAAACCAAACGTTCCGGAGTTTCTAGTCCCCAAATGGGATTTCCGGGGGTGACAGTTTTGAATCAGGCTTCGGGAAAGTTGTAAAAAAGAAACTGCTAGAGGCTTTTGGAATGTGGCTGTACAGAAGGATATTGCGGATACCATGGATAGACCATGTTACAAATGTTGAGGTTCTCCAAAAAATGAAAAAACTAAGGAAGTATTAACCACCGTGAAAATCAGGAAAATCCAAAACCTAGGACACATTATGAGGAATACCTCTAAGTACCTTCTTCAAGGAAAAATACCATGGAGAGAACTGTTGGACGAAGAAGAATATCTTGGTTAAAAAATCTCACAGCCTGGACCTCAAAACATCTACTAAATTATTCCGAGCTGCAAGTGATTGGAACAACAAAGTCAAGATGGTATCCAACATCCGGAACGGATAGGAAGAAGAAGAAGGGCCGTAACTAGCTTTTTTTGGGGCCCTAGACAATACCTCATTACTGGGCCCCTCGTACACTAAATTTAATGAATTGAATAAAGCCACTGCTATTTTGGGACAGGTTACCAAAAAACTGCTGAAAGGCGAAAAAAACATTTTTTTCAATTTATTTAGAATTTTCTGGACGTTTTTGGGCAAAAGAGCAGAGTACCAGCTGGAGAAAAACACCCGTTCAACGGCAGAGCCATTCATCAATGATCCCTCATATGAAGAGGTAACCAGCAGTCTGAAGAAACTGAAACACCACAAAGCTGCTGGTTCTGATGGTATACCAGTTGAATTACTAAAATATGTGGGTGAGAAGCTATAAGAAACTGCATCAGCTTATCCTGAAAATATGGCGAGAGAGACAAATACCGGATAAATGGAAGGAAGCAATTATTGTCCCAATACATAAGAAGGGAGCTAAGCGAAACTGCAGAAATGACAGAGGAATATCCCTGCTTGTCACAGCTGACAAATTACTGTCGACTTTTTCTTTGAATATATTACGACGACTAATTCCATACGCCGAAGCCATAATAGGAGACTATCAGAATGGTTTCCGTAAAAGCAGATCTACAATAGACAGCTTATTTTGTATCTAGACAATCGATGAAAAAGTTTGGGAATACAACAAAAACGCCCATTCCCTATTCATTGATTTCCAAAAGGCCTACGACTCAGTCCACAAAGAAACAGCGTGGGAAATCATGATAGAATTCGGAAACCCACAGAAAATAATCAGCTTGGTCAAAATGTGTATGGAGAAGACACTGAGCAGGGTGACACACTGTGGCTCCATATCAGACAGTTTTGAAAACAGAACTGAACTAAAACAAGGTGATGCGCTCTCCCCACTTATCTTCTACATTGTTCTGGAAAAAGTAATTCGGGAAACCAAAGAAGCCACAACCAGAGACCTAACAGATAACAATCACAAAATCCTGGCATATGCAGATGACATAGTATTAACAGGAAGTAATCGAGGAGAAAATGATACTCTGCTCAGGAAATTAAATGAAGCCGCTGTTAAAATAGGTCTAAAAATTAATTAAGAGAAGACAGAATACATGATAATACAGAGAGAAAAGATGACTACAGATCAACGTAATAACCATAATATAGACAATTTCACGTTTAAGAACAATCCAAACTTTAAATACCTTGGTGTCAATATAAATGACTGCAGACAAATTGAACACCAAATTAGAGTGCAGAACGCAAAGTTTACTTTTCCCTGCAGAAATTACTCTCCTCTAAGCTGCTGACCCGAAAAACCAAAAGCTATACAACGCGATCATCAGACCAGTACTGCTGAAACATGGATTGCGAGCAGATCAGAGCAGAATCAGAGCAGAAACATGGAATGCGACCAAAAGGGAGGAACACCAGCTTACAGTCTTCGAAAACTGTGTACAGGAAAATTTTCAGACCCACTTTTGACCAGCAAACTCAAAAATGGATTCTGAGATCAAACTATAAGATGTACAAGTTAGCCAATCAACCCAGGGCAGAGAACATCATGAAATCAAGACTGTGATCAGAATGGATGATCCCAGAATAGTTCGCCAGAACTATGAGAAGTAACGTAACAAAGTAGTAGGGTAGGTAGTGGTGTCAAGCACAATAGATCAAGTTGGTCGCAGTGCAGAAAGGCTTTGCAGCCAAACGACCCCCACACAAAAAAAACGTAACAAAGGTTAAAGCAGGAGATCAATTCACTGAAAACATCCCAACACTGGGAGGAATAAGAGAAATTACACAGGGTGATAGCCTAATTCCCTTTTTGTTTACTTTTTTCATGGATAAAATTATAAATAAAGTAACAGATCTTAACCTCGGAAACAGATTGGGCAACAAAAAAATTGTTATAGTGTGTTACGCCGATAATGCAGCTATTGCCGAATAACGAAATGACCTACAGAGACAACTCTTCCAGTTCTTCCAAGTAAGCCGTCAACTCAATATGAACATCTCTATCAACAAAACCAAATGTATGACAATGGCGAAAGATCCGCTCAGATATAAGCTAGTGGTGGAGGACAATCCCAACGCAATTCAGATACCTGGGCATAGGCATATCAAGCACCCACGACCTAGTTAAAGACCTGAGGAGCCAGATTAACAAACCATCGGCACTGTCAGGATGCCTGCGAGATATAGTCTGCGCAAACCCGTACATACGCAAAGATAGCAAAATTAGAATCTACAAGTCTTGTATCAGACCGATCATAACGTGCGGTACAGAAGCCCGCGAAGACACCAACAAGACGAAAAGTATGCTAAGGGTGGCCGAAATGAAAACAGTGAGAACAATAGTGGGGAAAACAAGAAGAAACAGAGTAAGGAACACAGATATCAGAGAACAATGCGAAATACAAGACATTGTGGTACAACCATGTAAGACGGATGGACGAGAACAGACTTTCGAAAATAGTGGTAGAAAACAACTCGCCCGGTTCAAGACCTCCCGGGAGGCCACCTAAAAGGTGGAGAGATAGTTGGCAATCTACCTCTCAGGAAAAGATGGAAGGGCGACTCCAGAATTAACAGATCGATAGATCTTTAAGAAGTAGAAGAAGAAGAAGAACTATGAGAAGAAGATGGAAGGCTCAAGACCCTCTGGACGACCGAGGAGAAGATGCCAAGATGAGGTGACCTCTGACTGCAGACAGATGGGCGTCACTGGATGGTAAGTAATGGAGGCAGATAGTGAGAGCGGCACAGGATCGTCACGTCCCAAAGAAGCCAACGGAGTAGTAGTATTGTAGTAGATTTTGGGCATCCTTCCGTTGCCCCTGTTGCCCCTGCCTGTTAACGGCCCTGAGACCTTAAACTTATCTTAAACAATTTTTTTTTTGGGGGACGACGTCTTAACCCACTTTTGACCACTGTATGCAAGCAGATACATCGGTATTTGTTGTACCGCTATATTGAGTGTAGGAGTTTGGGCAAAAATGGGTTAAACATTTCGTTTTGCAGACTTTATCCTAACCCAATAGGAACCACTTTATTGGCTATGTGCACGACAGTAGCGCCACCTAGCATGCGCAACTATTCAGGATTATGTAAATAATGAAATACACATGTTTTATTGGTTTATAATAAATAAAGTAACCAAAATAAAGATAGAAAGATTATAAATAGTATTTTTAGAGGCTTTCGTTGAAGGCGATACATAGAAAATGGATGTAATTATAAAAACCGGTTTTGAAAGTCTAAAACACAATATAAATTATTGCTCGCACAGCGGAAAAAAAGGCCAAAAGATTAAATTATAAGTTGCAGAAGATAGATTTTGTAAGATTGAATGAATTATTCGTGAGATTGTGGTTATATGTACACCAAATAACCAAATTCATCAATGTTGAAAATGTCAAGGCAGTTATCATTTTCATTAAAAATAAATAGAAGTCTTTAATTACAACTGTAATTTTGCTCAAAATTGCTAAATGGCACAACAGCAAGATCTTGATCAGGAGTTTTTATTGATGAAATACAAATAAATTCTTAGTCTTTTATTTCGGTAGATTGATCCTAATACGATTTTTCGTCAGTGTAACAAGCTTTCTTGCTTGAATTATATATTTGCCGTTATAATTCCTAAAGTTGTTATTATTTCCACTTGGATTTCACCATCACATGGATCACTGTAAATTAATCTGTTACAAATAAAGGTTGTTTCGCTTAAATTTGATACAGAAAACACATTGTTTTGACATCCCTTATCGACCACAAGAGGTTAAGTTTGATTTAATTAATTTCCTTCTTCATTTCTGACTTGATTTGATGTGATATCTCACACTTCTGTGTTCCTTCGTTTTATCAGGCGTGTATATCTAGCTAGGACTTGTGAATCACTAACCATCTTCTTTCAATTTATTTTAGGGAATATCGTGGGAACATAACTCGGACTTGCTTGCGCGTCTGATTTTCTGCATCCAATAAAATGTTCACTACAAATTGTGTTGTGAGGTTTTGGATACCACAGCGACCCATCAACACTCAAATAATAAAGACAATAATTAATATATAATAAAATATAGCGCAAATGAAATTAATATTATAATTTAAGGTTATGTCGCTGACTTTTTCCTTTTTCCAGCATCAATCCATTTATGTCTTATATATTATGTCTGATATTTTTTTATATATTATGTCTTATATATTATGGCTGATATAATTTCCAGGCCACTGTAGGAAAAATATAGAATTTACATCGACTATTTGTGTCGTTATATGAAAAAAAAAACGGCAAAATATTGACTATCCCGAATCGTTGCGAATTTCTGCCACGGCAAGCCCTGTGATCGCTTTACTATATCCCCACCTTGCACTTCGCACATAGCGAATAATAATAACATGCTTCTACTTCTACGCGATTGATCCACATTGCAAATGAATGGTACGCCAAAAAAAGTTTGAGAATCGCTGATCTAGATTATTTCTTGGAAACCAAAATAGTTATCTAATATATTCACACAGTATTGAACCGCCGCAAATAATAATCCGACGCGTCGGATTATTATTCGTTTAGTTTTGTTGATTTTTTTTTGTTGATTTTGTATAAAAAAATTGTTTAAATTTATTGATTAGAATACTAGAATAATTCAAAAGTTCCCAAGCGTCATCTTTAAAATCACCGATTCTCGTTTTTCATTACAACCAGCTTATTTTTATAAACAAGAAATTTACAAGTGGGATTGCAAAAGGTCGTGGAAAATGTGGTGGAATATATAATTGAGTGATAAGATTATATGTGTGGATAATATGTTTATTTAGAATGATTGATAACTTATAGGTAATACTCGTAATGATAGAAAGATTGTATCATTTTGTTAGAAATAAAGCGAAGATTTCGACGACGAGAACGTTTTACGATCAACTTCCGCCGCAGCAATTAAGGCAAAACAAATCTTAAGCCAAGCAGAGAAGAAAAAAAAAACACCTTTTATTATCATTTCAACAAAATATGATTCTTGAAGAATATTCCTCGGGTGATTAAACCCATATTTTTTTAATTAGTAAAACCCGAAACACTATTGATCAAAAGAAACAGAAAAAAAAAAAACTGAGAATCATTAATGATCTCGTTTTTATTACATTTTTCTCCGAGTAATTTATTGAGTAGTAACATATCAAGTCTTTATTATTAAAGCGCGCTACAATCAACCATGTTATACACGGCCTTATTTAACGCTTTTAACACTGATTCCCTGTACACCTGTTTCCTTCAAACCGCGGCGCTGCTTACGTAATTTGCTACATTCGAGTACCCATCACATTTATTATGGTACTGGAATGGTTCGATTTAATGACAGTTAATGAAGGCACTGATGTGATACATACGCACATTTTCTGAAAGTATATAGCGACAGGATGCGGGAGATCTGCATTGAACAGGAAGCTACAGACATTGCCTGACAAATACTAAATCATGGTGCTGTTCGGGTCAACGGGCACGAGGATACTATTCATTCAATTAAATCTTAGTCGAGGAAAAAAATGGGACTAATTTACAATGCCACCGCGTTTCCTATTAGCTACCAAACTTTTTCTTGACTCATTTAAGACGTTAAATATTCCAATTATTTTCTACACTCCGATGGTTTCCATTAGGTTAAGACAATCGGGCAGTTTATTAAAACTTGTCTTGTCACGATTTATACCATTAAAATTAATAACCATCACAAAAATACTTCTATATAAAAATGATATATACCCTTGTCTATATATTTGTAAAGGTTTTGCTTATCTTAACATTCAGATATTAATACTAGAATGTTTATTCTAGTATTAATATCTAAATGTCTAGTTATGTCTAGTAATAGTCTAGTTATGTTACTCCTCCACTGCTTAGTTTGTGTCGTAGCGAACCTACACAGGGGTACACAGAAGAAGCCTCCCCGAAGATTGCGCTGTTTCGCATCAGAACTACAATCGGGCGTACCCTGGAAACAGCTAATTCTTAATTCTTCTAACACCGGATCTACGATAAACGAAAATGAACAATGTCGTTACAACAAGCCTGCCAAGGAGGCCTTTCTTATGGCTATTCTTGGTTACGATTTCAATTAATATTGAAGGAATTTCTAGTCTTAAGGAAGTTTTATTGGCGGACATGTGCAAGCAAACAGAATGCGACGTGCTTTTGCTACAGGAGACCCACCGAGGCATCACGCGGAACAGACCAAGGGTGGCTGGCATGAGGATAGTTGTTGAAAGACCACATGATCAGTATGGGAGCGCTTTTTTTGTCAAACCGGGTGTTGACGTCATCTCCACCTCCATAACAGATTTAGATAATATCGAGCTGCTGACCATCAGTACTACAAATTTTTCAGTGACGTCTGTGTACAAACCCCCAGATGTCAAGTTCAAGTTCTCAAACCCGAACAATTTCCGCAAGCAGTACATCTTTGTCATCGGCGACTTTAACTGCAAAAGCTTGGCCTGGGGATACAGTGAAACGGATGAGAATGGGGCAGAGCTCGAAAAGTGGGCCGAAACCAACGAACTGCAGATAATACACGATCCCAAACTCATATCCTCCTTCCACAGTGGCCGCTGGGGACGACGATATAACTCCGACAACATCTTCATGAGTACAAGGGTGGCGGCACAATGCGAAAAGAGGATCGTGGAACCAATACCACGAACCCAACATAGACCGTTAATACGTTCCATCACCGCCGTGGTAAAACTAGAGGATGTACCCTTCAAAAGATGTTATAATTTCAGGAAGGATGCTAATTGGAACAAGTTCAGCAAAGACCACTATGTAGAGATAGCGAGAATCGCTCCTCAGCCAGAGATGTGCGAAGCATTCATAAAATTGGTTGGGAAGGCCTCAAGAAAAAACATTCCCAGAGGCTGTCTCACCCAGTACATCCCTGCTCTATTTGGAGATGCGAAACCCAAGAATTGTACGACGCAGACCCCTTTGCCGAGGAAACATCTGAGGTCGGAGAAATACTGATGGCAAAAATGGCAGAGGACCGAACGGCCAAGTGGTGTAACATGCTAGAAAACCTAGATATGAAGGTCAACAGCAGACGGGTATGGAAGACCCTAAAAAACCTGAGTGGTGACGCCACAAAACCAGTTCGGAACTTTATTCCAGTCACCTAAAATCAAGTAGCCACCCAACTGCTACTGAATGGTAAAACAAACGGCAAGAAGTCCATAGAGCACATTAGCAGGGACCTGGAGCATGAGAACAACTCCCTTGGTGCACCTTTTTCCATGACTGAACTTGTGGCTGGGATTAAAGGGATGAAACTCAACCGAGCGGCGGTCGTGGACGATCTGAGGGCAGAACAGATCAAGAACTTTGGACCACAGACCCTGCAATGGCTCCTTAATATGTTCAACGTATGTGTCACGCAACTGAAGATCCCAAAGAATGGAGGAAGGCTCGTGTGGTCGCGTTACTGAAACCTGGCAAGGAACCGACTGACCCTAAGAACTTCAGGCCCGTGTCCCTTCTGTGTCCTTTCTGTGTCCCTTGCCAACTCTTCAAACTGCTGGAATGACTGATTCTAAACCGAACAGGGGAGATTTTGGATGCCAAGATTATCGAACAGCAGGCCGGCTTTCGTCCAGGGAAATCATGCTGTGGCCAAATCCTCAAACTAACTCAGCACATAGAGGATGGTTTTAAGAGAAGGAAGATTACTGGAGAGACGTTCATGGATTTGACAGCCGCTTTGGACACTGTCAACCACAGGAGGCTTTTGAGAAAGCTTTATGAGACAACAAAAGACTATAGGCTCACTATGGTCATCGGTCTATTCCTCCAGAACAGGAGATTCTATGTTTCACTCCAAAACAAGAATAGCAGATGGAGGGTCCAGAAGAATGTACCGCCGCAAGGCAGTGTCCTGTCCCCACTCTTGTACAACGTGTACACGAACGACCAGCCGATTCCTGACAATATAAGGCAATTAATCTATGCCGATGATATAGCTATGGCAGCCCAGGGCACCGAGTTTACCGAGGTGGAGGAGAAGTTGGAGGTCGTCCTTGAGGAACTGGCAATCTATTACCAGAAAAACCACCTAAAGCCGAAACCCAGCAAGACTCAGGTCTGCGCCTTCCACCTGAAAAAGAAAGAAGTACGACGGGAGCTCGAGATACATTGGCGAGGCGAACGACTGGAGCACTGCCCGACGCCGAGATACCTGGGCGTGACACTGGACCGTACTCTGTCCAGACAACACTGCATCAATACTAAAGGGCAAGTTAGTGCGCGTAATAGCATAATGCGAAAACTCACAGGCACAGCATGGGGAGCTCAACCAGAAACGCTCAGAAGCTCGGCTTTGGCGCTATGTGTGTCCACTGTGGAATACGCCGCACCGGTTTGGGCAGCTTCAGCTCACGCGAAACATGTGGACGTCGCTATCATCGCGACAGCAAGAATCGTGACAGGTTGCCTAAAGCCAACTCCAGTTAATAGTTTGTACCAACTTTTTGGCGTGGCACCCCCATCTGTGCGAAGAGCCGTCGCCACGGATGCTGAAAGGACGAAACAGGAAACCGATGCTCGCCATCCTCTGCACCAACACGAGCCAGCCGGTCGACGCCTAAGATCAAGAAATAGCTTTATGGTAAGATCACACACACTCGAGGGGTCCATAGAAAATAACCGTATCACTAGGTGGACACAACAGCTAATCACTCAGGAACCCCCAAGAGAAAAAATGGCCCCAGGCAAAAACCTCCCTTTCGCGGTATGGAAATCCCTAAATCGGCTCAGGACAGGAGTGGCAAGTTGCAGGACAAATCTGTTGAGGTGGGGAATGTCTGAGAACGACGATGTGCTGTGTGCGTGTGGTCAGCCCCAGGATAGGAGCAACATACTAGTCTGCCCACAACTGGAAGAGGGATGCACGCTCGAAGACTTAATTTTATGTAACGACAAGGCTATTGCAGCCGATATTAATGTCGTATGACCCGGACACGGAAAGTAAGTAGCGAACCTAAACTAACGATATCCCATCAACATTTTTATTAGTTCAAACAACATTTATTTATGAATGTTATATGCCTTATTATAGTAGAAGCGTTTGGATTTATGTGACCAATCACCTATTTATTTATCTTCCAATGTTTTCTGTCTATTCGTTTTTGCCTTATTTTGCATCTCCTCTGCATCGTAGTTGGACTATAAATCCGTGTTTTTTTATTATTCAATGTAAAGTAGTAATGAAATGTCAACAGCATCATAAAGGTCATTTCATTGAAACCAATTATTTTCATTACAAATAAAAGTATAAATTTTGATTGTTCGCTAATAACAGAACGTTCAGCAATTATTTATAAACACACACCCATTATCCGACGATTACGAAATTACCAACTCACTTATTCATAAAAATATTTGCAATTATTTTACAGAAAAGTGTTTATTTTGACAAACGCTTTGCTACAATTAATGCAACAATAATAATTATTCTAACATAAAACTGAAATAAAGATCAATGATCGATCATCTTTTTACCATCAATACAACGTATATTCAGAAATTACTAATTCATTCAATCAACATAATAATAACAGCTAAATCAACATTATAACAATTGTTGTTATAAATTTACCAATCGAAGAAACGGAAAAACTTGGTTAAAGTAATTAAAAAGTAACCAATAACACAATCTCATTATTGATCGTTTCCTGTGCGAGAAACACCGTTAATTATTTCATTTACACAGCGTATTATTTCCAACGAAAAAAAACCTCTGTTATTAAATGCGAGATTTACTTTATAATTGTTAGCAACTAATTGCCCGCTAGAACGCTGTATTAGCTGGTGGACGCCTGTAATCAGTTACACATTAATATCGTTGAGAAATTTCCCACTGTTCGCACTGAAAATATCACTTACGGAGAGATTATCGGTTGGAGCACATTGAAGAAAAATTCGATTTCGAAAGGCTTTAACGAAATTTATTGGATAATATCACGGTGGATTCGACAATATAAACGGTGCGACATTAATTTTGTTAGAAAATAATTCTATTGAAAATTAGAAAATAAATGGTGATTGCAGACTAAATTAATTACATGACACAACAAAATTATGTAAGAGTAAAGAGATTAGACGGGCTCTGTTGGTCCAAACAAGCCTAGAATATGGAAAATGAGTTAATCATAATAAATGAGAAAATGAGGTACATGAAAGGAGCCTCCTCGAAGATTGCGATGGTGATGAATAATAAAAAAAACAATCGGGCGTACCCTGGACAACGGCAGAGATTTAATAAAAATTCTTTGACGACTGATCCTTTCACACCAGAAACATCAACTGAGTCCTTTTCAGGGCCACAGTTAACAATTATCTCTGAAAATATAAAGGGCATATTATCCGCCAAAGAAGAACTACTGCAAAACCTTTGTATCCAGCATGGATGCCATGTGCTATGCATAAAGGAGATACATAGAATAAAATGCACTGGTATAAAATGCACTGACCAAAAGTAAAGGGAATGGTCCTTGCAATAGAAAGACCTCATGATAAAAATGGAAGTGCCAACTCTGTCTACCCAGATGTTCAAGTCATCTTCACGGCACACTCACGTAGATTTTGGGCACCCTTCCGTTGCCCCTTGGTCTTTGCAATAGAAAAACCTCATGATAAGAATGAGCCATAAAGTGCCATCTTTATCTACCCAGATGTTCAAGTCCTGGGTCATCCAATTTCCAAAATAAAAGCACACAGATTGTGATTGGCGTCTTCAACAGCCAAAGCTGCATATGGGGATATGATCATGAAGACGAGAATGGAAGAGCAGTGCAAGAATGGGCAGAAATAAATCACCTTACCCTGATCCACGATGCAAAACAGTCTGCATCATTCAATAGTGTTAGATGGAAACGAGGATACAACCCTGACCTCATTTTCAGCAGTAACAGAATCAGCGAACTATGTGTAAAATCTGTTTGTTCTTCAATACCTAATACACAGCAAATAATGTGCCAAAAATTTGCTGCCATTAGACCTCAGAAGGTACCATTCCGCAGGAGCTACAACTTCAAGAAAGCTGAATGGTCGAAATTTGCAGATATATTGGACATCGAAGTGTCTTAAATAGAACCCACACCAGAATCCTATGACATCTTCACCACAACGGCAAAGAAGTGCTCCAGAAGGTCTATACCTCGCGGCTGCCAGACATCATTTATCCCTGGTCTCACTTCTGGTGAAGCTGCCCTACTCACAGAATGCAGCAAGTTATTTAAAGAAAACCCTTTCAGTGAATCAACAGTAGAAGCTGGGAACAGACTCTTCTCCGTCATTAGACAAACAAAACGGGATCAATGGGCTAGAACAATAGAAGACCTGGATCTGAGAAGAGACAGCTATAAGGCATGAAAAACTTTTAAGACGTCTAAGCAATGATCCGACAAAGACCTCTGTACATTACAACATCACTGCCAACCAAATAGCACATCAGCTATTGACGAACGGATCCACCAAAGGGCACATGACAAGTCGGCACTGGATATGTCGGCACCGGACGACTCGGCACTTCCAACTCGGCACCGGACAAGTCGGCACCGGGAAAACTCGGCACCGGATAAGTCGGCACCGGATAAGTCGGCACCGGGCAAATCGGCACCAGTCATCAATCTATAAATTTTCTAGTATAACATAAGTAGGTTTTGGTAATATCAAAAACAAAATAAATCTTTTTATAATTAAAAAAAGGTAACGCACGCCCCTTGAAAGATGAAGGAAATTGTAAACTATTTATTTAGTCACCTTCTAGCCAACAGTAGAATTCATGTCAAAACAGCGTTAAATTAAAAACTAATAATAAAACATAAATAACTAAGTTTAGAAATTACATTTTATAATTGTGAGATAATCCTCTCAGGTACCCCAACATGTTGTCCCTGTTATATGAATTTACTTTCTGCAGGAATATACTCGAGAAAAAACGTGTTTCCTTATCTCTGATTTATTGAGAAATAAATACTTAAAATTTCGTCAATATCATAAAAAAGTGTATAGATAAAAGGTTAAAAGAAAATTGAAAATACGAGTGCTGAAATGTCTCGGTGCCGATTTGCCCGGTGCCGACTAATCCGGTGCCGACTTTTCCCGGTGCCGAGTTGTCCGGTGCCGACTTATCCGGTGCCGACTTATCCGGTGCCGAGTTGGAAGTGCCGACTCGTCCGTGTCCGTCCACCAAAGTGCCCAGTCATCAAAGAGCAATTCAAGAGGAAAGTAACGGTCTTACAATACCACTCAGAATGGCAGAACTGAAGAAGGCTATCAAACAGACTAAAAATGGAACAAATTAAGCATTCCGGCTTCAAAACAAAGGAATGGATACTCCAGCTCTTCAATAACTGCATGAAGAATTATCAAATCCCAAAGATATGGCGGAAGAGCCGTGTGATAGCTCTGCTGAAACCTGGCAAAGAAGGGAACAACCCGAAGAACTTCAGACCAGTTACACTCCTGTGTAACCTCTACAAACTACTAGAAAGAGTGATTCTGAATCGCCTTCTACCCGAAATTGATCCTCTGCTCATACCCGAACAAGCTGTATTTCGTCCCGGAAAAAGCTCTACTGGACAGTTGCTGAACCTTGCGCAGTTCATAGAAGATGGTTTCGAAGCAGATAAGGTAACTGGAGTGGCAGCTATGGATTTATCGGCAGCCTACGACACTGTTAACCATCAGTTCTAACTTGTTAAGGTCTACACGTTGACTAAGAACTCCAGCCTAACCAGGTTCATTGCCACTCTCCTGAGGAATCGAAGGTATTTTGTGGACTTCCAAAGGCCACGTAGCCGATGAAGACTACAGAAGAATGACCTACCCCAAGGAAGTGTTCTCGCTCCATTTCTGTTGAATGTGTATACATGACCAGCCTATACACCATGAGTTTCTTGTGCGCTGACGATCTCACTCTTGCTGCACAGTGTAATGTTTTGAATCAGTGGAGAATAACCTCACGAGTGCCCTTAAGGTTCTGTCCAAATACTATTTCGCAAACCAACTAAAACCAAATCCCTCCAAGACACAAGCATGTGCCTTTCACTTGAGAAACAGGGAAGCCTTTCGTGAATTGAAGACAGTATGGTCTGGAGTAGAACTGGAACACTGTTACACCCCAAAATTTCTAGGAGGACATTGGACAAAGCTCTTATCTACAAGAAACACTGTCTGAACACCAATTCAAAAGATTCCACCGGGAATAACCTTCTGAGAACTGGTTGGTTCAAAATGGGGTAGTCAACCTGACACCATTCGAACATCTGCAATGGCATTGTGCTATTCCGCTGCAGAGTACGCCTCTCAAGTTTGGTATAACTCAACTCATGCTAAACAGTGGACGTAGGTAGCTCTCAATGAAATATGTAGAACTATAACTGGATGCTTAAGATCAACACCAACTGAGTGTCTTTACCAGCTCGCAGGAATAGCACCACTCTCTATTCGATGAGTAATAGATGCAAATAAGGAAAGGAAGAAATCTGAGCAGGAAGCAACCCATCATGAAGTACATGTTCAGAGGCTGAAGTCTAGGAAGAGTTGCCTAAGAACCTCCAAAGAATTGAAGACTACATGCGAAAAAGCCAGGGTAGAATTATGGAAAGCTAAGGAATCTCTTCCCTTGAACTGGAAAAGGATAGACGAAACTTTACCTCCTGGTCATGATCAAGGATGGTTTACAAGCAAATCCTTGAATAGATTAAGATCAGAAGTGGGCAGATCTAAGACCAATCTTACAAAGTGGGGCTACATTAAAGAAGATATCGTATAGAGTATATTTTCGTATTAATAGAGCTATTTGGCTTCAGGTCATGCGCGTTCCTTGCGGTGCTTCGGTTCGCTTGTTTGTTCTTGTTGATCGTATATGTATATGAGATGTTAGGTTGGTTAGATGAGGAGTCTGGGATGATATTTTGAGCGTGGATATAAACGGTTGCCATACTGGGGGAGTCGCAAGGAATCATCTCTCGTGTCTGTATGCGTTGGTTTCCTGGAAACTGTGTGGACTCAAGGTGCCGTTGATGTTTTTCTACCTCAATTGTGAATTTGATTTGCTCTTGCTGGGAGTTAAGATGGATGAGGAATTTATCTAATCTATTGTGGGGCCAGATTACAAATGTATCATCCACATATCTTAGCCATAGTGTAGGTTTAAGTGTACGTGATGATAATTTTGCCTAGAAATCTATAAGAAATCAGGGGCTGTAAGAATTAGGTTGGCTCCGTGTCGGATTGTGCCATGCAGCGCGATAGCGCTTCCTTCATTTATCTGCGAGTAATGCCGATCGATGTGAGCACTGGGGATATTTTACCACACTACGCGAACAGCGCGATCGCGATGCGTGTCGCTAAAATCGTTAAAGTAATTTGTAAAATGCTTAGCGAGCCGCATGCAGCCCACGGGCCGCTATTTGCCCAGGCCTGTCCTACATCCCGAGACTTGTCAATACCTCTGCGTATTTGATTACTACGGTGCTATGTATTTCCAATTTTGTACTATGAATGGAATGATGGACAATTTGTGACCGACCGGAGGGGTTCGAGTAAGCTGGAATATTTTGGACACGTTATGAGAGGGGAAAAGTACCGTATCTTGCAGAATATCATGCAAGGCAAAATCCAAGGTAGAAGAGGTCCAGGAAGAAGACGCACGTCCTGGCGGAAAAACCTGAGAGAGTGGTATGGTGTCAGTTCTACTAGCCTGTTTCGTGCCTCTGGGGATAAAATAAAAATCATTATGATGATCGCCCACGTCCTCGGAGGACATGGCACGTAAAGAGGAAGAAGTTCTAAATCATAAGAAGAAACATGAAACTTTGTTTACAAACTCCTCCATTAACAATAGAAGCAGTACGTGGAGTAGCTGATGTTCTTTTTCCACGCCGCACTCCTTTCGATCAGAAACAACCCAAAGTCACTAATATACCTTCCTTCATAGTCAAGTAGGCGAATTAAGAAGAACAGAGCACCGGGGCCAGATGGAATATCACCTGGAGTTCTAGAAATAGCTGCTCATAACGGGTAACTTTCCGGCAAGATGGAAGCGGGCAAAGCTTATCCTCATCAGAAAAGGAAATAAAGAAATAGGGAACCCCACATCCTATAGGCTTATTTGCTGTGTCGGACCACATCCTATATACCTAATTGCTGTGCTGTCTCCTATTTGCTGTGTGGATGTGTCGGGAAAACTTTTAGAGCAACTTCTACTAAGCAGAATAAAAGGAGAACTCGAGACCGGGCATGGACTAAGAGAAAGAGAATTTGGCTTAAGGCAAATAGGTCACTTTTTATACTAAAGACGTATAGTCTTTAGTATATAATCTATCTATATACATGACTACAAAAGGCTGACGTTGGTCTAAAAATGTATATTTTAAAAACATATGAATATATATGACAAAATTTTGTTCCCAGTGAGCAAATTCTCATTTTTGATGAGGAAGTAGCTCTGGTGGATAAGTAAAATTATCTTGGTCATGAAATCCAAATCTCACGAAACAACTAATCGTGCGAAATGAAAAGAAGAGTTACACTATCTTGGGCAGCCTATGGAAAACTTGCGGAAGTCTTTAAAAGCGACATACCACAATGTTTAAAGAGGAAGGGTGTTTGTTCAGTGTGTGTTGCCCGTCATGACCTATGGAGCTGAAACCTTAAAACACAGCAAGTGCTAAGAAACTTATGGTAACACAGCGCAAGATGGAAAGGTCCATGCTCAGAGTTTCACTGCGGGATCATATAAGAAATGAAGATTTACGAAGAAGAACCGGCATCACAGATGTAGTTATCCAAATTCGCAAACTCAAGTGGAAGGCTGGACATGTGGCACGAATGACGGACGGGAGATGGGCAAAAAGGCTGCTCGAGTGGAGACCGCGCTTGGATAAAAGAAGTAAGGGAAGACCCCCTACACGTTGGGCGGACGATCTAAAAAGATGTGAGGCAACTGGATACAGAGAGCTCAAGACAGGAGGAAATGGGCAAAAATGAGGGAGGCTTATGTCCAGTAATGGACACAGAGAGCTGAATGATCATGATGATGATGATATAATCTGTCTATAATCTTGTTTGTCTTTTTGTCTACTCTTGCCTACTTAGGGCAATCTAACAATTCTTATTTTCTTTAGTCTTTTACAAGAAATAGAAGAAAAAAATCGCATTTGCTTTTTAATAATTTTTGATTAATTTACAAATTTCTCCAAAAACTTATGCAGCCAATTAATGTATGATTAGTGTCGATCTCGTCTTCCCTTGCCCGAGATTATTTTCTCTTCTTGGAACTTTTTCCACCGGTAATGGTTTCCTACCTCATTTCCGTACAAATATTTCAATCCTTTAGTATTATCTTGTCTCTCAAAAACATTCAATCGAATTAAACTAATGAACTTTACCAATTAACACTGAACATTACAAAGGAATTCAGAGAGAAAGCTTATTTTTGGAAAAAATGTAACAAATGTGCATGTCTCAATATTTCTTTGTATTTGAAACACACAAAGAGAGAACCTGTATTGAAAATAGTTAACGCTAATATACACTAATACATAAAATGCATTACCAACATTGTCGATATTATAGATAATTATAAATTATTAATAATTATAATTAACATTGTGGTAAATAAATCATTATGAAAGTTAGGTACAGCTCCAATATAATTAAAACCAAAAGAGAAATATGTGGTTTTTCATACACTATTAATAAATACCCTATTATATACACTATTTCATACACTAATAATAAATACACTATTCAACAAAACTTTTTTTCTAGTTTTTGAAAATAACATTGATTTTATTAACTAATTAATTCTACATTTTAACTAGTTATCAATTGTAATTTGCACTTTAAATAACGTTTCACTTGTCTAGTTTGATTTTGCATAATCTGTCTGTTATTGTGTATTCTATAAAATGTTGATTGACATTTTGGATTTTAAGAATTTGTTTTTTGTTGAATCAAAATGAAAAATATTTAAGAAATTCTGAAAGGATTGGAATCGTAGTGGAAATATAAAAGGATAAAAGGCGAACATTTCATTTGAGATCTATCTGTGTTTAATTGCATCTGAGTGTGAATATCTCAATAGCAAACTTGCGCCCCGTTGACTCCTTTGCCGGGATTAATCCATTCTTTGAGTCGATTTGCCAATTAAACGCGGCAACGTGCCGTTAAAATTAACCTCACCGCACTGTCTCGCATCTAATACAGCCACTTTATTACACAGCAACCCTTCTACTTTGATTCCCGCAAGGGATCCGAAAAAATATTACATGCAGGCATCACCAACTCGAATTCCTTCGAATAAAAGAGTCCCTTCAATCGCAAAACTGAAATTAATATTGCGAAGTTCTAAAGCGAAATATTTGTCAATCAAAAAATATTTTAGAACTCAATTCGAAACTATATATGATTAGATAGTTGGATTATCTGTTTATTTGAAAGAGATTACATAAAAAATTGTTTAAAAAACTTTTGTTGTGGCTGTACGTTTGCTCGCATAACGACAGGCCAGTCTCATTGTTATTGTATTTACATGCAATAACCATTATGAACAGACAGCAGTAGCATGTGTGTTGGGCAGCGGTGCATGAAGCGGCCCCTTAATGGGGCCCCACCACCTCAAAACACCTTCTAGGGCTCTAAAGTAACCATTTTTAAGAAAAAAGAATCATTGAACACTTTATTTTATATTCGTATCTTATATTATTCCAGTTCTGTGTACAGGTGTTTTGCACCTCTATAGACATTGTATTTACTGGAATAAGTTAAATCACGTAATTATTATTACTTGGTATATATTGTCCACTATCTCTATACATTGCTTATTAAGTTTATAAAACAATTTATTAATATATATAGTTTATAACAGTGTTTTCTAGATTGTTAAAGCTTTTTTGTGTTGCGCGTTTTATTATTGAATTTCCAGATATGAGTATATTCCAAACAGAGTAGTAAAACCTTTTTAGTTTAAATTTTGTAGTTTAAATAAAATTGGTTCGTTTGAAATATTAGCAAATCGTTACAAAGTCGCGATTTGTTTTTGTCCATAAATTGTTTATTTATAATAATTTTCTGGCTTAACTTCAGGAAATATCTTATTTCGAGTTATTTTATTGTGTGCAGACAATGGTGGCCTTATCTGTGGGAAATCTGGCAAAAGGCGCTTTGTTTTCTTCGCTCCGTAGACGATTTTACATTAACAGTTTAACTAATAATAAAATTGTTAATTCTGACTAATTCATTATTAATAATAATCAATATACAGTACAGAAAACTATTATTTATTTTTTACTACAATTTTGTCTGTCTAGTCTTGTCTGTCTAGTCTTGTCTGTCTAGTCTTGTCTGTCTAGTCTTGTCTGTCTAGTCTTGTCTGTCTAGTCTTGTCTGTCTAGTCTTGTCTGTCTAGTCTTGTCTGTCTAGTCTTGTCTGTCTAGTCTTGTCTGTCTAGTCTTGTCTGTCTAGTCTTGTCTGTCTAGTCTTGTCTGTCTAGTCTTGTCTGTCTAGTCTTGTCTGTCTAGTCTTGTCTGTCTAGTCTTGTCTGTCTAGTCTTCTCTGTCTAGTCTTGTTTGTCTAGTCTTGTCTGGCTAGTCCTGACTCTTTAGTCCTGTCTGTCTAGTCTTGTCTGTCTAGTCTCGTCTGTCTAGTCTCGTCTGTCTAGTCTTGTCTGTCTCTAGAAAGAACTAGAAAACGGCAGAAACCTATCAGAAAGACAATTCGGATTTAGATAAGGTAGCTCTACAATAGATGCGGTAAAGTATGTCATAAATATAGCGGAAAAGGCAAAAGAAGGTACAAAACGATCAAGAAAAATATGTGCGCTTATAACATTAGACATAAGAAATGTAGCACATTATGGGTGATTTAACAGGGATAGATATACCGCCATATCTACTAAGAATAGTTCGTAGCTATGTATGCGACCGCAGCGTCATGACCAGTGTTCAAACCAGTGGCGTTAACAGTGGTGTTCCTCAGGGACCGACCCTGTGGAACGTACTCTACGACGGTGTCCTCAGACTGAAGTTACACGAAGGAGTTAACATCATAGGTGTTGCGGACGATCTGGCACTCTCGATTATGGGTAAAACAGAAAGAGGCACTATGCCCCTAAGCCCTTTAAAGTGTTGGGTGTGGACATTAAACAAAAAAATTCCTTGAAATACCTTGGTGTCATGTCCTTGGCAGAAATAGTGCGGCATAAACTGGAATGAAAACAACTTCGGCACTAGAAAAACTAATGCCAAATGTGGGGGGACCTAGAGGAACTAAACGCAGACTTCTAATCACTGTGGCTCATTCTGCCATGCTTTATGGATCTCCCATATGGGTAGACGCCCTTAATAGGGAAAAAATAAACCAATTAGCAGTATAACAGGGAAAAATGGCCCTACGAGTCTACAGTGCATACCGAACAGTATATCGAGACGCAGATTTGGTAATTGCAGGTATCACACCCATCGAACTACAAGCAAAATATAGGAATGAACGATGTGAGGTAGGCAAAAAAAGAGGCTTGCACCAAACTCACTCTGGAGAAGCAGGAACGAGAGGCAGTGGACGCGGATCCTCATCCCGGACATCGAAACATGGATTACCCGACGACATAAGGAAGTGTAATATTATCTCACCCAGGTCATCACGGGCCACGGGCGATGTTTCCGAGATTACCTACACAATATTGGTACCCACACCATATTCAAGTGTTCGAGATTGGAAAACGAGAGGTAAATGTTTGTGAACGACAAACTCGATCCACAAAATATGATGGCGTAGCTACTAAAATGGGGGCTACTAAAGTATCCACAAATTGGTCAAGACAATAATTACGGAAAAAGAAAGCGATGAGAGAAAAGTAAAACCCAAAAAAATCGAAGCCCTAATCGCAAGCAGTGCGGAAGGGGGATGTAGATAGTACAACTGTAGCATCATGTCAACCAACACCCTAGAGAAATGCGATAAGCGGTTCCGAATTGTTCTGGTTAATTTCACGGGGCTCATTTGTATGGTTAACCGAACGGTGCCATCTACACCCCATAAAAAAAGTCTTGTCTGTCTAATATTGTCTGTCTAGTCTTGTCTGTCGCATGACCTCGGAGTTACGGATGAATTATTTAAATCTAATTTCTCTTTATCTTTGTGCCTTCGTTTCATCCATGCAGCCTCGAAGACTAAGATGCGAGGCCACACGATGCGCTAACGTGTGCGGCACCGCACCGCAATTAATTCGAGCTATAGGGTGCCACACGGGCGGTGCGGCACCGCAGTTGAATCAGGAACGATCGCAGCGCATCACCCCTCCCCGCCTCGTCTGGCAGGTCACAAGCGCCTACGGTGCGACGCCGCACGGCGGCCCAACACATCGTGTGACATGGCATAGTGATTTGTATGTAGGATGACGTTGCGGCACCGCTCCAGCATACGTGGCCTCACCCTTAATGTCAGCTGAACCTAATGCAATTGACGTTACCCGTTATTGGGCAAGACATGTGTAGTCTAGTTTTTCTATATATTTTATTTTGTCGTATTAGTTTTTTTTACACTGTGTGACTGATGTCATAATGAGAGCGTTGGAACAGGCAAAGGAAGCTATAGAAGGGACACGTAGGACTAGAAAGATTGGCATTTTAATCACGTTAGATGTGAAAAATGCGTTCAACTCGGCGGCATGGCAAGATATCATGCAAGAATTAACAAAACGAGGCTTCCCACCACATCTACTGAGGCTAGTGCACAGTTATTTGCAATGCCAAAGTATCTGTATAGAAGCGCATGGACAGACTTTGTGCCACAGAGCTCAGTAATGGAACCCATTCTATGGAATATTCTGTACGATGGAGTCGTGAGATTGAAACTGCCCCACGGAGTGGGCTTCGCTCATTGGCTTCGCTGATGATCTTGCCTGGTGCTGGCTGGAACAACTGAAAAGGACCTAATGAAGCGAGCAAATACGGCTATCGTACAAATAAATCAGTGGATGGAAAAAAGCGACTGAGCCTGGCTCCACATAAAACGGAAGCGGTTCTGCACACAGGATTAATAAAATAGGCCCAACACGCATTATAGTGAGGGGCACCACTATTGTTCCAAAATGACGACAAGTGCGACTGTGGAGCCACACAGAACATGTAACACCTATTTAGCTGCCCTCGACGATTTATGGACACACAATCAGCAATCATTGGAGACAGCCCAATACTGGGCTCTGAAATTATAGTTTCCGGACACGAAAAAGTAAAGTAACTGTGCCAAAAGACTCTATAGTAAAATTACGTCGGGATAGCCATTGACCAACGGCTGTCCTTCAAAGAGCACGTGACGAACGCAAGCCATAAAACTATGAAAACACTTGTTGCACTTGAAAGGCTGCTCCCTAATGTTGTGGTCCAAGCAGTAGAAAAAGGAAACTGCTGTGCACTGTTGCTCATTCATCAATGCTGTAGGGGGCACCAGTTTGGGCAAGGGCAATACATATGCAAACATAGCAGAATAGGCTAGCCGCGGTGCAGAGGAGGATGGCTCTGCGATGTGTGGATCCTTTTTTTCTTCCAGGGGGACCTTTTGCTCATGTTAACGAAAGTGCTTGTGTCAAATGCTTAACTCCCGGTCCTAGTTGTTAATGTAACCTTGTTAAGGTAGTCTTGTCTGTATAGTCTTATCTTTCTAGACTTGCCAGTTTGGTGTTCTCTGCCTAATCTTACATATGCAGTCTCGTTTATCTAAAAAATGAACCACGAGCTACAAGACCTAATAAAAAGAGAGGATATTGTCAGATACATAAAAGCACAAAGGATCAGATGAGCCGGACACATGATAATGATGACAAGGGAAAGAGCCCCTAAAGAAATATTTCAGGCAAAACCTCATTCCTCAAGGTAGAGGAAGACCCCGAGCCAGATGGAAGGATAAAATAGGAGAAGACATCTTCTCTCCTCAGCGATGCCGTCTTCATCATTGAAGGTTGCCAACAATTTGGGCAAAATCGTTTCTGCTCTTGGCTGTTCTTATTAGTGAATTGCTGTTCATTCCTGTCCAATCCCGAATGTTCTTGAGCCACGAGCTCGCCCTTCTACCTGCTCATCTCTTCCTTTCTATTTTTCCCTCCATAAGTAGTTGTAAAAGTTCGTATTTGCTGTTACGGTAAACGTGTTAAAGGTAAAATGTTTTTCGTTTTTTTTATCGTACATAATAGTTCTCTGTCCCTTCCCATTCTTCTTAATACTTCTTCGTTTGTGACATAATCGATCCATGATATTCAAAGCATACGTCGGAAAACCCAGAACTCAAATTCCTGTATTTTCCTTTCTATGTTCGTTCTCTTTGTCCATGTCACTACATCGTAAAGCAACGAAACGGTAACGTGTGGTAAGGTTCAGGCTACGATTTGTAAACAGCTTCTGCATATTCATGAAGGTTGTTCTCGCTATCTCTATTCGAGATCGTTAGGACTCCGTCTAGTATGAAATCTTTCCTGAAGCAAAAAGTAAGCAGGGGTGAAGGAGATATGGACAGTCGAGCGAGGAGCCAGTCTATTGGTGAAACCCGATGAAAAGAAAAGTTGCGGATCTGTCGACGAATGACGTCGATGGTTACAAGAAGACTGAGTGCTCGATTGTCTTTACGATCGTGGAGGCGATTGAGGCACTCAATAGACAGGTGGAGGAACTGGAGAGGGCCATCGCCGGAGGAAGCAGCACACAGCGAGACATTAAAGAAAGAGCAGCGCGAGTAAGGAGGACAACGCCACTCGATAACCAGTTGGCTCGAGGAGCATCGCTTCCAGCCGATTGAGAAGGTGCTGTACGACGTTGAGGTACAAACGGTAGGTATGGCGCGCAAGGAAGTCAGCACCCAAACGGAGGCTGAATGTAGTATCACCAGTGCGTTGAAGCCGGGCATGAATGTGCAGGAGTACATGTGCCTGGCGAGGGAGAGGTGGTCCGAGGACGCCTTGACCGTGGTGAAGATGGCTAAGGGGTCTCCTCTGGCCAGGAACGAGGATGTATTCCTGTTGGTTGCAGGAGAGAAAGGGGATAACTGTGGACAGCTGGGCTAAGGGATGCTCGACCAGCTCCCCCAGGGCAAGCGAGTGTCTGAAGGCTTGAATGTAGGCTCCGTAGCCTACATCAAGAGCGAGAATGTTGTATGTATGGGAGGCGATGAGTCGTTGGACTCCGAGAGGAAGTACCACTTCATCGCCCGTCTGGATGATAATAAGGTGGAGGGCGCTGAAAAAAAGGCGTTCGAGACCTTATTAACCCTTTGGGTACATTTGACGGCTGAGGTTCGTCATGCATATGTTCCACTTGTCTTGCATTCTCTAAATAAATATGTACCCAAAGGGTTAAGGATGAGAGGTCTTTGTAAAAAGACTGAGAGAAAGAGGTTCGCATGCGCTTAGTCGTCTGTGTTTATAGCATTCGTCTGAAACGAATCCATTCAGGCAGTTTCAGTTTGGTGCAGCATGTCTTTAATAGCTTTAAATCGTAAGAAAAAAAAACAAGGTCACCACGGTGGTGGAGAAGACAACTATATGTTGATGTTGAAGAAACACAATATAATTTGTACAACAACTTGCTTGCTGATGATGAAGCTTTATTTTGAAATTTATTTTTACACGAATGAGTAAAGAGGGGTTTGAGTACTTGCTAGATAAAATCTTAGCCGCTATAAAAAAGCATGATACCAACTTTCGTGATGCAGTACCATCTCGTTTGAGGTTATTAGTGATATTGGGATATTTGACTACGAGTGATACTTATTCATCACCTATGTATCTGTTTCGGATATCTGAGCCAAGCATTTCTCGAATTATTCCAGTAAAACATATTCCAGGTGAATTATGGTAATCTTCAATGAATATTACAATGCATACTACAAGTCGCCCGATCCGATTGCTGTTGGACAGCGAGGACACGTTCAATCTTGTCGAGAGGTGACGCGTGCCGGCAACAACACTCGACACGTAACATGCCACAAATAGACATGTTTCTTGTGACATCGTGTACCTTCAATGCAAAGACTTGTGTAGCATGCTTCAATGCCGCATGCTACATGTTGCCTAAGAAATTGCCTCAGTGGAATCGCGCCTTTACTTATGCCGGAGTGGTGCCGCAACGTCATCCTACATACAACTCACTATGCCATGTCACACGATGCGTTGGGCCGCCGTGCGGCGTCGCACCGTAGACGCGCCGCGCTTGTGACCTGTGGGACGGGGCAGGGAGGGGTGATGCGCTGCACTCCGGAGTGCATCGTGTCGCCACCGCAGTATTGTATCAAACGTGTTTATACATGTTGTGTGCCACAATTTATAAATATTAATAATTATTTTTCTTACGATGAGTACCGATAATATTGATATTGATTTCCGTATAACTTTAGTACAAAAAGACCTGCATTATGGGATAAAACACACGATGATTTGCACGTGCGGCGCCGCGCCGCACTGCGGTAAACAGCGTTCGACTGCGATACCACACCGCCCGTATGGCACCCTATAGCTCGAATTAATTGCGGTGCGGTGCCGCACTACACCGTTAACGCATCGTGTGGTCTCGCTCTAAGTCTTCCGTTAACCAACATCCAAGGGACCTAAATTTACTAACTCTTTCAATGCGTGTGCCGTCTTGGACATCGGACATTCGGATTTTTATTAATCAACATTTCTTTGTTTTTCTGATGTTTAATTTTAAACCTATGACCTCTCCTTCCGCTACGATTGCATCCATTAAGCGTTGTAATCCTTCTGGACTATCCGAAACACTACTCTTCCCAAGAAGACATGAAAGTCTTGAAAGTTCGAAATTGGTTGCCAGCTGCAGAAGACAGATACATTTGGAAGAAGAAAGTTAAGGAAGCCAAAGCCCATCTTGGGCTGTAGAGCTAAAAGAAGAACAAGTCTTGTTTATCTAGAAATGTTTGTCTGTCCATTTTTTTTGTCTAAAAATATCTGTCAAAACTTGTCTGTTTAATGGGATCTGCTTAATCTGTCTAGTTTTATCCGTTTGATCTTTTCCTTCTAGTTTTGTTTCTTCTCTGTGCTTATTAAATGAAGCAATGTTTGTGTTTTGATATTAAAATTAAAAAGTGAAATAACTTTCTGAAAAAATGTTTCAAAAGACAATCTCGATTTGCATATTAATAGCGGCTATAATATTTTTCGATGGGAGATAAGAAACTGAATAAATCCACTTATTAAATAAAAAAAAGCGAAGATAACATCTAAAATAGATAAATCGAGTGGAAATTAAAATTTATTATAAAGAAAAGAAGCGATTTCAATTGAATCTCGAGTTTATAGTTTGCATAAGTCAAACTTTATTGGTCGTGAATTCGAGCGTTTTTAACAAGTTAAAGTAAGTATACTTGAATTCAGTGAACAGTTTTTCAATTAAACTCGAAAGTTACGAGCGCATTCGTATATTTCACGGATCTCTTTCTCGTTCCTACAATCCTTTGGATCCAATAAATTAATAATTTCTATAAATAAAGAAAAGTAATGTCCAGTCGAATGTTTGTACGTATAGTATGTAGACGTGGTCAGAGTCAAGTGTCAGAAAAGAGCATGGGAAAAATTAAAACGCAGGTGCGCTATATTTGAATTGCAAATGACTAGCTGTTTTTTACTCTTAACTTCTTCTCTCAACACCAATGCAAGTCTACGTAATAAATCTATTTCTAATAGAAAATTATAGACACAATGAATAATAACCTTTTAAAGTTGAATACTTCATCACTAAAGCTACATTTTAGAACTTATTAATCAACATGTTTTTAAAAAACTAAATTCGCTAAATGCTTTCGCATTAATCTTGCCGAAGGAAAATATATCGATGTGTTAGTTAACAATTTCCAACTTTGTTCTCTCAGAACTTAATTTATTTGCCTCACTTGTTTTTTTGGTTTTGTATGAGAATCTCATAAATTTCTACCGCTCTTATTAGTAAAATAAGAGTAAAAATTCCTTTTAAGCTTTGCTGGACGAGATTAAATCTACCGAGAGTTATGTTGATATAATATTACATTTCTAGCCGCAGCAATTTTAATGATTTCACCAAAGATTTTTTCGTTTGTTCACAAACTAATTAAGTTAGATCTGGAGGAGTTAAACATTGATTGGCTATTAATGTCTTCATTTGCATAAAACATAAAATTTGTGCTAAAAATTGTTGTTGTTATTAATTGATGAAAATAATTGCATAAATTGATCGTAATCTCGATTACGTACTGTTTGTTTTGCAAATATTAAGTTGCAAATTTGTTTAGAATGTTTATTCATCGAAACGTTTATTAAATATTAAAGTTGATTTGTTATTAGTGTTAATTTAAATAAATTGGATTTATTACTGTTAATTTAAAAATTAACGGGAAAAACACAGCAATGTAGTAGTAAAGCCGATTGGAGCGACGAATCCTTAGATATACCACATAGATATACCACAGATATCACAGGTATATCCTTAGATATACCACATACCACATAGAGCAAAGTGCTATCAAGTGGTATACGGATGGTTCGAAGACAAAGGAAAGTATTGGTGCAGGAGTCTTGCCGGTTTGGTGTAGTCTCCCTAATTCTGCATGTGTAGTCTTGTTTATCTAAAAAATGAACCACGAGCTACAAGAACTAATAAAAAGGGAGGATATTGTCAGATACATAAAACATAAAGGATCAGATCAGATCCTTTCTGATCAAGGATCAGAAAGGACACATGATGGGGATGACAAAGGAGAGAGCCCCTAAAGAAATATTTCAGACAAAACTTCATGGCACGCTAGAGGAAGGACCCCAAGCCAGATGGAAGGATAAGATAAAAGAGGAGATGAAGTAGATGAAAGTTCGAAATTCGACGGCAGCTGTGTCTTCTGCAGCTGCCATCGATACAATTGGTAGAAACTAATTGGAAGATACAATTGGAAGGAGACAGTTAAGGAAGCCAAATCCATCCTGGGCTGTAAAGCTAAAAGATGAAGTCTTGTTTTTGGACCTAGTACCAAATATTTTAAATATATGGGAATCCATCCAAGTATCTTCCAAGCAGAGGCACATGTATCGTGCAAGCAATCGAGAGATGTACACAATTTAACCTCGATATGAGCTATCGCAGAAAACGAATTGATATTCAGATAGCCAAGCAGCCATCAAGGCCGTTAGCTCATACACCATCAGATCCATACTGGTATTGGACTGTGTGGGAAACCTAAACAAGTTCGGCGGAGAAAATAAATTAACGCTATACTGGGTACCAGGACAGCCTATTTGTATTTTCCTTCATGTGCAGACTAGCGCACGAAGGCCAGCATTCCGTCCAAAAGGACACTATGCTGATTGTAATGCTATCAGTTCTACTTTTCTATTTTTTTCTACTTTAGATCTCTGGAGCTGAGTTATTGAATTCTAAACTGTGCATGATGATCCAGTCTAGATAATTGTTTGGCGTGTTTATCAAAGACAAGCCACCTCTGTCGATTTTGGTACTGTTCATATATGATCTTCATCCTTAGGCCAGGTAAGTTCATGCATCCGCATATCAGTCTCCAAAGATCGTCTCCATATTTCGGTATCTATGCAATAAAATACGTGGGACGCGGTGTCACGAGGTCTTAATGAACGGTATAAATGCTTGGGCAACAAGCCTGTTGCATCCTCATCCCACCTGTCCTGCCAGAGCTTCTCGAAATGCCCTTTTTTGGAGCACGATCTTAAAGCCTGTTAGGGCAATTTACTAAAGGAAATTGGCAGATCTACCTTGTCAGCTGCTTGTTTGGTTGCATGTCTGCTCGTTCATTACCTTCTAAACCAGCGTGGACCTTAACCCAATGCCAAGGGATCTTGTTCTTCCTTAGAACTCTGGCAGCTGTCTTCCACGTGTCCAACAATATTTCAGTGGGTGCATTTAAATTCTTCAGAGCATCTCGAATTGATCGGCTGTCACAAATGATTGAACAGGGTCTGCTGCTGTTATTTTCCACATAACGCAAGGCTTACAGCATGGCCAAAAGTACAGCTCGAAAAATGAAGCAATACTTTTCCAATTTAATAAGCTTACACTTCCTTGTCTTGAAAGTAGACGACGAATGCAGCCCACGTACACCCGGACTTGAAATATATTAATTTATATTGATAACAAGACACACTGGTGTAGATGGAAACGAAGAAGCCGATCACGTAGCAAACAATGTAATCCCTTTATAGGTTCGGAACCCTTTTGCAGTATGAGTATGAACACCATCCACAAATGTTCAGATGAAGAAATAAGAGAATAATGGATGAAAACCTGGAAAGAATTTCCAGAGCTAAGACAATCCAAAGTAATGCTGGAATCTTAAAAAAACTCCACCCGCATACGGCACTAATGCCGGGTTTACGATGAACTTATTATTACGATATTACGATGATTTAAACCTAAAACCCATTGTTTCATATGCGGCTGATTACGATCGACGTAATGTGAAGTATCCGAACTTAACGTAATATGAAAGCTACCAATATCTAAACTTTCACGTCGCGTTGCCCCAAGTTGGGCTGTTCACGTGATTCTTTCAGCCAATCAGCGCTCTCGATTCTTGCGCGCATGTACTCGAAAGAGTAGCATTTGCCATTGTGTTTATACTTAGAAAAGTTGACGTTTTAAAATAAATATATAACAATGAAATAACAATAAATAACAATGAAACATTGATAATGCCTCACAACAGAATTAATTTTCAAGTACCAACGCAGTCAACTGTCGAATGGCTGTCAAATGTCACTTTTCATACTCGCTGTTTTGTGGCACGTTATGGCGATCAAGGAATGACGAAATCTTCAGACGAATGAGAAAAGACAGAGAAATGTTACTTAGCATAAAGAGAAGGAAAACCGCCTATTTTGGGCACCTAATGAGAAACCAAAAATACCAACTACTACAACTGATAGGAGTGGGCAGAAAGCAAATGTCCTGGTTGAGAAATCTAAGGGAATCGACAGGTTTAAGAACTATAGGAGACCTTGTACACACATCAACAGACCGTGAAGCGTACAGAAATGTGATCGCCAACATCCAATGGTGTGGATAGGTAGATGAAGAAGAAGATGGAGACCGTAATTTCACAAATATACCTTAACGTATAGATCACATTACATCACATCGCGTTGCGATGGGTGCGGGCTGGCCCCCATGCTCTTCAACCTAACACTCGAACATGTGATAAGAACTACAGGAACCCATCTGAACGTCACCATCGTGAACAAGTCAGATCACGGGCAGTAATTAAGGAAACAGTAATATCGTTCGTTTGGATGAGTTAATACCCTACTCATAATGTTCTTACCAGCAGATTTTTTTTTCTCAGTAATAGCAAAACTGACAGTCAGGAAGTGAACAAAAACGATTTCAATAAACGTTAATCAATAGTTTAAAAGATACTATAAGAGAGGTTAACCAATTATTTACAGAAATGGAAATATATTGATTTGATTGTTCATCTGGACCGACGATATGTAAATCTCAAAACGGGGGCGAAGAACATTGGGCAAAGGGTCAACGAAGATTGATCAAATTTATGCTACAAAGCAAAATCAATGCAATTGGTCCGGAAAAAGCATAGCCATAGGAAATTACAACTTCGAAAGGGTTAAGAACTTCACCTATCTTGGCAGCAATGTAAACACCTAGAACGATGAGAGTCTGGAAATCATTATAAAGTTCAGACGAATTGTAAAGTCCAGGAATGTCCAAACTACCAATTGTAAAGTCCATAGAATGCGACTCAGGAATGTAGATAGAGAGATCAAACTTTGTGTACATTGACCAGAAAGTCAAAGTGGACAATGACCAGAAAGTCAAAGTGGACAATGACCAGAAAGTCAACGTGGACAATGACCAAAATATCAACGTGGATAATGACCAGAAAGTCAACGTGGACAATGACCAGAAAGTCAACGTGAACAATGACCAGAAAGTCCGCGTAATGCAATGTATGAAAATGGAAAGTGGAAGATTAGGTACAATCATGAATTGCACTAACTATACAGAGATCGCCCCATTACGACGCACATCAAACTAATGCGACTCCGGTGAGCTGGACTTGTCCAAAGCATGTCAGCATGTCCAAAGCATGAAAGCATGTCATCAGAAAATGGGTAGCAAAGAAAGTGTTTTTGGGACAATCTGGAGGAAAACGACGAACTGGCAGGCCATGTGCAAGGTGGACCGATAATATAGCCAAAGATGCCCTAGAACTCCTAAAAACAAGAAGCTGAAGAAGGAGAGCTAAGGCCCAGAACGTTGGAGGCAAGGCATCCGGAAGACTATGACTCGATTTGGGCTGTAGCGCCTTTCAAGAAGATGTTTCAATGGAGAAAGAAAAATATGTATTGTATTCTTGATACAAAAACGGCTACAGGACGAGGTGCTTCTGCCCTATGTTTCCTATAAAGATATATCCTATCAACATCACTCCTTGGGTGTAGTGAGTAGTTAATAGTCATTATCTTCCTGGTTTTCCGGTCAAGATTTTCCAATTCCAACTACGTTCATTTAAGCAATCCTGAAGTGTATCGGATGACAGGTATTCGCTCCGTGCATAACTGTGCTTAGAGCTACCCGTAGACAAAAAGACAACTTCGTCTCCAATAATAGTGTATTAAAACAACATGCAAAATCAAAAAATAATTAATTTCATAAAATATACAATATAGGGCGGAAAGACCTAGTGGTCGATAGCCTTTTGTTAATTTTTTGTTTTCACTAAATATTTCATCTTCTTCTCTACAATGTATATGTTACGGTAAAAGTGCGTAGTTGGGTAAATGTGAACATTTACCGGTATATGTACACATTTACCTTCTTGGTTGGTAAATGTGAGTTCAACTTACATTTACCAATTATTTCCGGAAAATGTGCATATATGCATTATCTTGTTGGCAATTGTTAGAGGTTTACATTAACATACACAATGCATGGGCTGTCCAATAAAACACACGTGATATTATAACACACAAAAAGTAAACATTTTCCGGTAAAAGTAAATATATAAAGCTGATCTCAGATTTAAACTCACATTTACCTATCACATTGGTAGATGTGTACATATACCGGTAAATGTTCACATTTGCCGATTTTGTACTTTTACCGTAACATATACACCATACAATAAAGTACATTATCTCGCATTTCCTGCAGATTTCACGCTGTCATAACCTTTGAATACCACAGAGACTTTTAGTCTTCACCAATCGATTCAGCGTCCCAAAATTAGTAGGAAAACGTATATAATATTCCTTAGGAAGCTTTCGATTAAGAAATACCATTGACAATATCGCGAAATCCACGAAATGAGAGAAAATAGATTTTGCTAAACTCGTTACTTTTTCAGTTACAGCAAAAATTAAAAACGTTTCTGAAAGCATTTTTGCCGCTGACTACAAATATGCAAATTATATTTCGCTAGCTCTGTCCGTTCACTATCGATTGCTAAAATTGAGTAAAATTTTGAGAAATTTCGGCGCTCGAGTAGACATCTCTGAAAGTTTCAGATAAGAAACTTTCCTGATAAGAAACTTTTTTTCCCGAAAAATTATTCTTATTAAATATTCATTAGGTAATAAGATATTACAAATTGGTTTCCCAATTTAAACATTTATGTAATTGAAGAAAAACTTAATTCATAAGTTTCTACAGTTTAGCGAGTTCTTAACTCGAACGGAAATGGTTGCAAATCTATGCCAGTTTCATTCTAGTAGAAATAAAATTATATGATTTTATGTAGATTTTATGCAATTTTGCGCAAAACCGATGTCTTCATAAATTGGTGGTCATCGATGGAAAATTATAAACAGATGTGGAAAGAATTAACAACACGTTAAACTTATTTGTAAATAAATATTGTAATTGTAAATAATTTTTTCTATTTTGGGTCTGTAAGGGACTCATAACAGCTCTCATATGCGTGCGGTTATGTCTCGCCGAGTGCGATACAATTTTCTCAATATGTATCGGCGATTTTTTTATTTAGCAATGGCATAGAACTGCGTAAAATAGAAAAAATACTATAAAAAACTCGGTCATAAAGCGTTTTTCGCATTTTTCGCACCATTAGAAAACTCCTCGCTACTCTCGTCGTTTTCTAAACATGGACGCGTGTTGCAAAACCGCGCTTATTGAACTCGTTCTTTAATATACTATTATGAGATTTCTAAAGCAGATAATTGATTTTAATCAAAGAAAACCGGAATATTTTTTGGTGCAGTTTTATGAAAAGTTTTAAAATATAGTTATCTCAATAATATTTGATTTAAGTTTAATCTTATCAAGTCTAGTATCATTTATTTAGAACAACAATTAACAAAAGAAGACTAATAATACCTTGAGGATATAATAAATAATTAGTATTATTTTTTAAAAGACGTGCTAGAAACTAGAATTTTCCTAATGAGAGCTAACAAAGCTTTAACTAACGTTTAAGAAATAATTGAAATATAAAGAATTTCAAACGTTTCGTTTATATAAATATTAATGAAGATTAGTTAGCAGAGAATATAAGATACACCGAGAAAATGTTTCCTAGTTATCCAATATTCCTCCAATTTATTTCACGAAGGTTTATTAATATTGTGCGACTTTATAAAGGAATTCCTCGTCGCAGAAGGATGCGTTATTAAATAAACGAGTGACGGCCAATTAGCGAGTAAGTAGGGATTTGCTCCCTGTGTTTCGCAATTTATTATCCACGAAAGAAATGTTTATTGCACGCTCAATTAAACATTAGAATTCGATATTTTTATCGGGCAACTTATATTGCTGATAACTCATGGCCATGATATATTGTTATAATGCCGGGCAGCGAATGCACGGTAATTCCGATTAATTAAAATATCCCATGCGAAAATATTTCAAAATGGAATAATTACTGGAAAATGTTTGAACACATTCTTGTCTTGTCTTGTAATTTCGATAAAAAATTATAACTTTTTCTAAAATTATCTTTGTTATTGTTTTGGTAATAAATGCATCAATATGATTATATACTTATATAGTTTGTTTGTTTGTATATTTTTATTTTCAAGCGAATCAAACATATATACCAAGAAATTCGCGTCAAATATCTTAGATATATCCTAGATGGATAAGAAACACGTTATAAAACTGACTTATTTAATAACCGAATGGAAGAAAATAGAATATTTTTATAATTAACTCTCTTCTATTTACTAAACTAGAAAAACAATACTAGATTTTATAACATAAGACAATATCTAGATCCATTTGAAGATATCCATTTATTCCACAAAGATATATTCCCCACTGAATATAGTGGTGGTCGTCAAGCCGATGATAGCGTTGCTTGGTTAGAAAAGAAGACTGGTCCACCAGCTAAAGAACTTAAGACCGTTGATGAAGCTATGGAATTCATTGAAGCCAGCATTGTTGCTATTATTGGTTTCTTCAAAGACCAAGATTCTGAGGAAGCTAAGACCTTCTTGAACGTAGCTGCTACCGTTGACGAACATCCATTCGCCATTACCTCTGAAGATGCTCTTTACACTGAATATGAAGCCAAATGCGGATCCATCATTATCTTCAAGACATTCGATGAAAGCAAAGTGGTATTTGACGGCGAAGCCACCAATGTTAAGACCATGACCAAGTTTATTGCCACCAACTCGATTCCATTGATTGTTGAATTTAATCACGAAACTGCTCAAAAGATCTTTGGTGGTGAAATCAAGAACCATCTCCTTCTTTTCTTGAATACGGGCGATGATCATTTTGAAGCCATTACTGAAGCCGCCGTGCTATTGCCAAAACATTCAGGGAAGAAGTTCTTTTTGTTACCATGGAATTCTTTGGAATGAAGAAGGAAGAAGTACCAGCTGCTCGTCTCATCAAATTTGAAGATGATATGGCTAAATATAAACCAGCTTTCGAGGAATTAACTTTCGATAACTTGAAGACCTTCGTAAAAGATTTCTTGGACGGTAAATTGAAGCAACACTTGTTGAGCCAAAGCTTGCCAGAAAATTGGGACAAGAACCCAGTTAAAGTATTGGTAGCTTCTAACTTTGACATCGTTGCCTTAGATCCAACTAAGAATGTCCTTGTTGAATTTTGCGCACCATGGTGCGGACATTGCAAACAACTCGCTCCAATCTACGACAAAGTTGCTGAACACTTCAAGGACAACGAAGAAATCGTTGTTGCTAAAATCGATTCCACTGCTAATGAATTGGAACACACCAAGATTACAAGTTGCCCAACCCTTAAAATGTATGCCAAGGGCGAGGACAATAAAGTCATTGAATTTAATGGCCCAAGGACATTCGAAGGTTTAACTAAATTCTTGAAAACTGGTGGTCAAGATGGTGCTGGAACTGAAGAAACAGAAAAAGAAACTGAAGATGATGACACTCCAAGAAAAGACGAGTTGTAAATTGTTAGTACTTAGGCTTCCATAGTTTTTTTCACACCCTGATTTAATTCAATTTGTTTATAAGAATCCCCCATTTCTAAGAAACCCAGATGTTGTATATTAAACTCCTATTAATGGAGTACATGTGAGACTGTTGAGTGTTTATTTTTATTATCTGCCATATTAAAGACAATTAGAGGTGCCTCAAGGCATTACGATAGGTCCCGTATTATTTTTGTTTGCAAATAAAACTAGATTGGATTTAAATATACCGTTTGGTCCCTTAATTTTAATTTCCAAGATGACTCAGATCTCAAGTCGTGCAAGATCCAGATTATTCCAAAAACTTCCTCATAGGTAATTATCTGTACCTCAAGGCATTATAATAAGTCCCGATTATTTATGTTTTCCATAACACCCGACAGGCAAGACTTGATGAGACTTCAAATAGGTATACCACATGGTATTGTATTTGGACTCCTTTAATTACAATTTACGAGAATTCTATCCATCTCACATCGTGTAATTATTTAAAATAGGTAATTATTGGTATCTCAAGACATTATAATAAGTCTCAATTATTTTTAATTGTTAATATATAATTTTACAAAATAATTTCTAATCCTTTTCCCAACTTTTTAACCTTTCAGAAACGACAAATTACTACGATTTGATAAGAAATAATTATCAATGTCTTCTTCTGCCTTCAAGGTTTAGGCATTACTGCCTGTTCCGAACTTTACGGTATCTTGATTATGACCATCTTTTCATCGGTGGTTCTACATCTCTGCATCCGCTTGTATAGTATTTTAGGATTCGTTTCGGTATTCGTTCTTCTTCCATCCGGTTTATGCGTTGTCTCCATTTATCTGCATATTCTTCTATCTTGTCGTTTACGCTGAAAATTTCTAATTCCTCTCTTATTTCCTCGTTTCTTATTCTGTCGGTTCTAGTGCATCCCTTAACGCTTCTAAGGAATATCATTTCGGCTGCCTGCCTGCCATCTCATTATCTATGTTATAATACAAATTCATTCAAAATACCTCAAAGATATATAATTGACCCTCTTCTGTTTGCTTTAGTAGACAAACAATTCTGGACAGGCAATACTAGACTAGATAAAATAAGAATATAAATTTTCTCTTATTTGAAGATATCCATTTATTCCACAAAGCTAATTATAGGTGCCTCAAGCCATTATAATAGGTCCTTATTACATTACCAAAACATGGTATTACATGACCAAATGTAATACCTAGTATTACATTTCGTCTCTTTTAATTTTAATTTCCGAGATGACTCAGATCTCAGGTCGTGCAAGACCCAGATTGTTCCAAAAAGTTCCTCATAGGAAATTATCGGTACCTCAAGGCATTATAATAAGTCCCGATTATTTATGTTTTGTATAATACCCAACAGACAAGACTTGATGAGACTCCAATTAGGTATACCAGAGGGTACTATATTTGGACCTCTTTAATTATAATTTATGAGATTTCTGTCCAACTCACATCGTTTAAATAAGATAGATTTAAAATAGATAACTAATTGTACCTCAAGGCATTATACTATGTCCCGATTATTTATGTTTTGCAAATAATACCAGACAGGCAAGACTGCCTCATAAAACTTCAATTAGCTATATCGGTATTAGGTATTTAGGTATATAGGGAATTGTATTTGGACCGTTTTTATTATAATTTATGAGAAGAATCTCAATTAAATCTTATACCGTGCAAGATCTTGGTCGATCTAAAAAGTTCTTTTGAGATGTCCAACATTATGGAGTTGTTTGAAGTCATTGAAAATCTGCAACTATTCCATTTTCTCCTTTTTAATTTTGACAAAAATATTCTGAAAATCTGATACATGGTCTGATACTAAAAAATAACTTTTTGAGGGTATCTATATATTCCACTAGGTTATTAACACTATACAGGCCGCGCTATTACATAGGGATCGTCCATTAGTCACGTGAGGCTCAAAAATGGGGGAGGGAAGATGTGATATTTTGTAAAGAATCACGAAATATCATGCGGTTATAGGGAGGGTGTATTGAGATATCACCTGTATTTATTTTTTCGTTGAACGCGCGATTTTTAAACCGAAAAGCGGAGGGCGACTTGTCCCAAAAAAATACACGTGATTCTGGGTAGCGGGAAGGTCTTAATCTGAAACCTCACCAGACATCAACGGGGGGAGCTTTTTTTTTAAAGTTGCTAAAAAACATCACGTGATTAATGGGCGACGCCATAGGTGAACATCGCCAGGAGCCGACACTTTTTCGGCTTAATCGGACAAATTTCCGCTTCAAAATACTTTTAGAGCTAGTTTTACAAAAGGCAAAGAAATATGGGAAAATTTCCTAATTCGAGTTTTCCCAAGGGTCTATATACAGACTTTTCGACGGTCTTTGTAGGAGATTTTCTGTTATGTTCTGTTCGATCGAGATCAAAATCTACAATCCAACCGTCAACAGTCCAGAAAACCCAATATCTTTTAGGTATCGCGGTTTGTCTATCGAAATTTTTCGGTAAATTCGTCAGCTACCCAAGGTTGAGTCCAAAGACCTAGCTGTAGTTTTTCCATAAATCAGTATTGAATTTTCCTACAATTTCTTCAGTTCCCCATGTCTGGTCCATAAGTAGCGATTTTTCCGAAAATCTGGAGGAAAGTCCAAACCTTCCAACATCTTTCACAGTTTTTTTTTTCTGAGGCGTAAGGCATATGCAGCAAACAAGCAGCTGTACAAAATGGCGGACTGACGAGATGTCATCGCATTTGGGATGCCGTAGGTAGAGGAATGAGACGCGTAGAACAACCATACATATGCCTCTATGCTCGTGCACCAGTTGCCAAGATACCCAAGACTATGATCAGAGCAACTTGAGGCTATCTTTTTGACGTCTAAAATGAGGAAGCACGATACTTTTATCCTCTGTTAGAGTTTATTTCTTCAAAGGATTGTCGTTTACCCTTAGCCTATATTATATCAACCAAACAGGTGCCCAAAGAATGTAAGATCACTGTTTGCATCCCTAAGGAAAAAGACATGAAGGAAAGTGGCGACGTAAAACAACATTAAAACGGTATTCAGGTATATACCTCACCCGCCAATGACCCAGTCGGCCGATAAGCTCATGAAGTATCTCATCCGCATGTCCGAGTCCTCCGACACTGATGAGGGGAGCTACATATTTATGTCCATTAATTTCTTCTCGTGGTGTACTGGATTCCGATACGAAGGTGTCACTCCCTTGTTTGAAGAACTAGATCGATTTTTCGGCATCAATCATGTTTACGCATATATCCTGGCGTTCCCTATCGGGTCTATACTACTGTTTCAGGATCGCTTAAATGCACCGAAGTAAGGAGAGTGTGGTTATCCTATCAACAGCACCCGGAGAATTGTTGGGCCGCACGCTTGGATGGAAGGGTTCAGTCAAAAAGGATGGACCTTTACCACCATCAAGCTCATTCTTCTTGATGCCTGGAGATGCGTTACGTCATGCGTCAAGGAGATAACCAAGTTATCTAACTGCGAAAAGATTCCGAAGAGTTGGTCCAAAATCTTGGGAAAAAACTTTACTGGTCCAAAATCAAGGAAAAGCTCCAAATTTTACAGTGATATCTTATGTTCCTCATGGTCTAACCCAAACTGCTAATTTGAAAGATTTTTCCGAAAAATAAGAAAAAATCTCCAAACTTCTTCCGTTCCCCATGGTCTTGTCCAAAGCCCAACTAGCAGTTTTCCAGAAAATCGAGGAAAAACTCCAGATTTTCCACAAAACCAAACATTTTAGTTTTTTAGGAAAATATCCAGACATTTCAAAAGAAAATTTCTCCAAACCACAGAAAACGAAACCGATTTTACAATTCTTCAATTTACTTCTCGTGGTGTACTAGATTCCGATACGAAGGTGTCACTCCCTTGTTGGAAGAACTAGATCGATTTTTCGTCATCAGTCATGTTTACGCATACATCCAGGCGTTCCCTATCGGGTCTGTACTACTGTGTCTGGATCGCTTTAACGCACCGAAGCAAGGAGAGTGTGGTTATCCTATCAATAACACACGGAGTATTGTTGGGCCGCACGCATGGATGGAAGGGTTCAGTCAAAAAGGATGGAGCTTTACCACCATCAAGCTCATTCTTCATTTCTTGATGTCTGGAGATGCGTGATCATCGCAAAATTGACTGGTCAAGGAGATAACCAAGTTATCTAACTGCGAAAAGATGATTGGAGATGAAAGAGAGATCGAAGATTTGGTCAAAAATCGTGAGAAAAAACTTTACTGGTTCAAAATTAAGGAAAAACTTAAAATTTTACAGTGATATCTTATGTTCCTCATGGTCTAACCAAAACTGCTGAAGATTTTTCCGAAAAATAAGAAAAAATCTCCAAACTTCTTCCGTTCACCATGATCTTGTCCAAAGCCAAACTAGCAGTTTTCCAGAAAATCGAGGAAAAACTCAAAATTTTCCACAAAACCAAACATTGTAGTTTTACCATGGAAAATATGGATATTTCAAAAGAAAATTTCTCCAAACCACAGAAAACGAAACCGATTTTCCAATTCCGTTCCTTTCAAATATTCGAGGGTGAAACAGATTCGAGGATGGATCCTCCTATACGTTTTTTTTTTTAATTATAAATCCACTTAATGAAAATCCACTTAATAAAGAAAAAATGTATTAGTAACGAAATTAGTTAACGAACAGCAATTTGTTAATCATCTGTACCTCAAGGCATTATAATAGGTCCCGTATTATTTATAACGTGCAAATGATAATAGATAGGCTGGATTTAATAAGACTTCATCAATTAAGTGCGATGTCTCATATTTCTCATTTACAGAAAATATTGCAAAATCTGAAACAAATGAAGGGGACAGGGAAAAAACTAGGCTTGTCCGCCTAGATTCGTTTTGAGAAAAACGAAAACGTTGTTTTCCCCTGGATATCTATTTTATATGTCACTTTTATAGGGACTAACTTGCTTTTTCACCAATCTTATGCAGTGGAACGTAAAGTACACTACTAATACTAACATATGGCAGCACCAATTTAATATTGACAAAAGTGACTTTCGTGGTTTTTCCCCTGTGCCCTTCAAATGTATGTCCAGTGTCCGAGGAAATCGTACAAGATGGTTTGGTTTCGAAGGGATTAATTTATTCCATAAAGTAGTTAACTATTGCTACCTCAAGGCATTATAATAGGTCCTTATTATTCGTGGTCTGTCTTAAAGTTCCTAAATCGATCATTTATTTAAACTTACAAAATTGATAATGATCATGATAATTTGAACAAAGAAAAAATGATGTTACAGAATTGTATATTTCAAATGGGTACTTACGTATTAAAGCCACCACCGCTATATATTGGATCGAGAGTTCACGCTGCCGGGCGTATGTTGTTTTGATTTATCTATCAGGGTAATCTAACTAATCTAACCGGAGTTAAAAAATTAAGTATTTTGAGTTTTAAAAATATTTTAATTTTAAATCAAATATTTTATTTTATGATTTATCATAATAATTTTAGGTGTAGATTGGCGGCATTTAAAAATACAGCGCTGGTGGCGTTAATACGTAAGTACCTCAAAATGAAATAAGAAAATTATTATTGTTATTCTACTTGAAGTTTTATTTTAAAGAAGCAACATTTTCACATTTTATCTTCCTTTCATTTATATATTAATGCGATTTATAACACAGTGAGAAAAACTGTTCATGCTACCCTTATATTTAAAATGAAAACAAGAAATCATAATTAATCCATAGAAACCACTTAGTCAAATTTTAATACGCTCAACTTCCCCTAAACCCGGCAATTGCATAATAACACCCCAAAAAATAATGATTCCAATAACGTAGAACATCCCACAATACATCACGCTAAACATATTTTCCCATATCAAAATAAAGTGTGTTCATCCCCTATTCACCTTAACGGCACAATATTTATCGTGGGGACAATTAAAACGCGAAATTGGTCTTCTCTGTCTGTCCACACACCGAATCATAATTCCAGTAATTCCGGAGAGTTTCAGGCGGATCTGTGGAGCGTGTCGTTTAGCAGGTGGTTGCTAAGTGTGGGAACCCCCCACAGGTGTACCACCCACCCATACATTTATTTCTATGTGAAAACTAGGGCGAATGGTTGGAATTAACATATTTCGAGTGTTTTCCCTTGATGTTTAAAATTAGTGTAGTTTGTGGAGGAAGTTTTGGAGATTCTCTAAAAGTTATTTCCTGGTATTTTGAGAGAGAGAAAAATGTGGGGTTGTTTTGAGAAAATATTTCCATTAAAACTAACCAATTATTTGCAATCTTACCTTTAATAATCAAGTTAATTACGGAATCGGCTTACCTGAAACAAACAAATAAAAGTTAGATAAGGGGTAATAAATGTAATAATTACAAAAATTATAGAAATATGTTTACGAAGAAGTTTCTCCGAAATTTTTCCCCAAAAAATAAGATTGCATTCAATCATAATTTAGTTATAATTATGCGAAACGAACGTTTTTTTTTTCAAAAACTAATTGCCCAAAAGCATGTGGAATCGCCGAAGCATTTTGTAATTTTTACGATGCCGATACAAAAAAGAATTGTCTTAAAACAAAGATAAATAAAAAACAATTAATGCCGTCTCGCGGAGGGGGAGACGGGGTGCCATTAGGGGAGCACGAAGGTGCACAAAGGGGGCCAGTTCGGCGGATCTACGGTCCGGTAGGCAACGAGCCCAACCGCGCCTCCAGACACTACTATTATATTATTTACCCGACGAAGATGTTCTCACATTCTGACCTCTGACACTAACACAAGGTGACCATTGTTGCATTTATATATTTTACTGGAAAGGAATGCTTTTCTGTTTAATTTAAAACAATAGGAATTTTGTCAGTTCTCAGTAAAGAACATTAAATGAATTATTTGAAATTTATTTTAATTAGTTCTTGAAAAATAATGTTATGGTTTATTGAAAATTGAATATTTGTTGTATTTGATCCAAAAATTACTTTAAAAAAAATGGTTCTGTTCAATTTTTAAGAAATTCATCTTTGAAATTCATTGAAAAACATTAAAAAAAAATTATCTATTTCAGTTTCAATTCTAATTTAATTTTAATACTATATTATTTATTTTTCTATTTTGCGTCTGTAATGGACTCATAACAGCACCCATATTCGTGCGGCTATGGCTCGCCGAGTGCGATACAATTTTCTCAATATGTATCGGCGATTTCTTTATTTAGCAATGGCATAAAAGGGCGCAAAACAGTTCATTAATATACAAACTCGTTCTTTAATATACTATTAAATTCATTCGTTCATTTAAGACAAACTTAAAACAATCGGAATACAGCCTGAATATATAAATATATTCAACCTTTCCGGAGCTCTATTACAATTACTGAGTCCTTCTAGATGAGAACATGAGATTTGTTTTGGTGGTCCTAGAAGGACTCAGTAATTGTTATAGTGCTCCGGAAAGGTTGAATATATTTATCGGAACACAGCCTGTGTTCCGATTGTTTTAAGTTTGTATGATTATCTATAACGTAGGATGGTTTTACCAGTTCATTTAAGATTTTTACAATAAAAAACAGAATTTTTTTAAATCAAACTTTCAATATAAATTTTCAGGAATAAACCAAACTTTCAAGAATAAACTTCCATTTTTTTTTAAATTTTAAATTCCATGTGAAACTGTTAGTGAACAAAACGTAAACAAAAATCTTGAATTCTCTAATTGGTTACAAACACAGAGCTCAAACATATTTCCTTGTTTAAACAAGTTTTTTTTAATTTTTATTTGTTAACAAACTCGGCGAGATATTGTATAGACAATTAAACACATGAATCATGTCTGTCCAACAATAACCACGTAAAGAGGTGAAAGGTCATCCCGAGGCGGAGTCCGTACGCTTCATACACCAATCAAATAAAAACCAAGCAGAATTGCAGCCATTATTGCTTAAAGCGAATTTATTTGTTTATAATTTCCTTTAAGTAAACTCCGTGTGTGAGTAATTGCTCGAAATTATTCACGATTTTTATTATTCACAATATTATATTTAGAACAACGGTTCTAAATCCTTTTCTTTTAAATAATAACTAGTTCAATATTAATGTGTTCCAGGAAATGAAAATTAATATACGGTTTAATATAAAGAAAAGAATCGGAAAGACCTAGTGGTCGATAGCCTTTTGTTGACTCTTTGTTTTCAATAAATATTCCTTCTTCCTCTGTAAAGAAAAAAATCGTGATAATTGCCCAAATTGAAAAATGAAGTTTAATTTATCATTTTTGGAATGTTAAGATCAAATAATCTTTTTATTCACAATATTCAATTCAGCAGAACGTTTCTAAAACTCATATTTTTTAGTAATACCTAATTCAATACTAATGTTTTCCAGGAAATGATAATGAATATTTATTGTAAAATGAAGTAATGAAGTTTTATTGTAAACAAAATTGACTCAAATAATTGCCCAAATTAGAGAAAGTTTTTCAAAAAAAGTTGCAATTATCATTGCCCAAATCATTGCTCGTTGCTCGTGTTAAGCCCAAATTATCTTTAAAATTAATCAATTTTAAGCAAAACTTATATTGAATATTGGGGCAACCATACGAACTATAGATACAATCATACAAACTTATTAAAGCGAAATATAGGTTGAATATATAAATATATTCAACCTGTTCGTAGCTCTATAATACTAACTTTAACTTAGCTCTGTAATATTAAGTTTATCTTCAGTTTAATATTGTAGAGCGACGAAGAGGTTGAAATATTATATTGGAATACTATTGGAAAATTGGTTTCGTTTTTTGAGGTTTGGAGAAATTTTCTTTTCAAATGTCTGGATATTTTCCTTGGTAAAACTAAAATGTTTGGAGAAAATGGAGGTGTTTTCTTCATGCAGATTTTCAACGACTTCGACAACTCCATAATGTTGGCCACCTCAAAAGAATTTTTCAGATCGACTAAGATCTTGCACGGTATAAGATTTAATTGATAGTCTTCTCGTAAATTATAATAAAAACGGTCCACATACTAGTCCCTGTGGTATACCCAATTGAAGTTTTATCTAGTCTTGTCTGTCTGGTATTTTTGCAATTTGCAAAACATAAATAATTGGGACTTATTATAATGCCTTGAGGTACAAATAGGTATCTATTTTAAATAATTACACGACAAGAGATGGATAGAAATCTCATAAATTATAATTAAAGTGATCCAAATACAATACCCTGTGGTATACCTATATAATTACCTATTTTAAATAATTCCACGAAGTGAGATGGATAGAGTAATCAAGAATATTCAACATGCTCGTAGCTCCATAATATTAAGTTTAACTTATTTAATATTGTAGAACTACGAAGAAGTTGAATATATTTATATATTCAAGCTGTATTTCGCCTGAATAAGTTTGTTTGATTGTATTATTACATTAATATTGAATTAGATATTACAAAATATGTGAGTTTTAGAACGGTTCTCTTGAATTGAATATTGTGAATAAAAAGATTATAATTAGGATGGTTTCACCCCAATATTCAATTATCGTTTAAATCAATAACTGAAAATCAGTTCAGGTCTTATTACACACATGTCAAATCAAAAACTAACCTCTACAGTCCGGCACATGGTGTTCAAGCTGATGTAAGTGTATTACATTTTATCAATCAAAAGAGTAAAGCTGCACTGAGAGAGATAGATCTCGGAACGCTTCTGTAGATGGCTATTCACTTAATTTAAATTGAAAGAAATGATCTTAAAAAGCAATGGTATTTCTCTAGCTCCGTTAGTGCTATGAAAATGGATTAGGACTAGGAATAACATACAAATCTGTGTTGTATAATTCAATCCTGTATGATATTAACCAGGAAGTAGTTGTTTCAACATTTGTTTTGTTCATCAAATCTCATTTGTTCATCCTAATAAGACTTAATATTAGAGAACAGGTATGTTTATGTGAGGTATGTTCTATGAACAGGTTGAATATATTTATATTAGCAAGCTATATTTCTCTTTAATAAATTTGTAAAATTTATATTAATTAGTGTTTATTAAGTTATCAATTACATCCTGAATAATCAACTCAAGATGAAGTTGATAAAATCTAGGAGGAAATCAGTAGACCTATAAGTAAAGAGAGATGAAAACCTAATCATAATGGGTGCAGTTGTATGGGAAGGTCAAGATGCAGAAGTTGTTGGCAAATTTGGGATCGGTAATGAAATTCTGTACAAGCAATAATCTAGTCATTCAGAACTTCAAGATCTTGTCTTGTTGTGCCTAGAGGAAAGCTTCTTATCATATGTGGCGATTTAAATGATCATGTTGGCCAAAATAAGCATGGTTCCAGTTGTCACGGTGGAAATGGATCCGGTAGTAAGAATGAGTACGGATGCCGAGTCGTAGATTTTTTGGATGCAAATAACCTCATCATAGGCAACACCTTGTTCAACCCCTTTACATACAATGACGTCTCTAACATGTCATGTATTTCATGTGCCATGGTAGACAGACGCATTTTATTCGTATGTCAAGAGGTTAAGAAGCGCACTAGTCATATCATAACGTACACTAACGGTGACTATAGAAGCCACTTCATACTTTTACCGCGTTGCAACTACCGATCAGTCTAAGATGTGAATGTTATACCATCAGACTGTGTTGTCCCACAACACAAACTACCCACTGCCGACCTGAAAATCAGCAAACGCAGGATAGATGGATATACAAGCGGCTAGAAAAAAATAAAGAAACTACAAGACCAGAAATCTGCATCGGTTCGCAGTATCACATTTCCCCCTGTGGACTCCAACAATATTGACACCACATGGACCAATTTCTGTAAGTCAGTGACTGCTGTTGTAGCAGAAACATTGGGTACAACAAAACCAGCAAGTCGCAATATTGACAAGCAGACATGGCTCTGGACAGCTCTGTACAAGAAAATGTCCACGATAAGAAGACAGCATTCAAACCTGGCTTTCTCAAAAGAAAGATGAGCACAGAGATACATTACTGCTAAACGAGAGGCAAAGAAAGCCGTCGCTGAAGCAAGAACCAATCACTATAACAATCTCTACCTCAAATTGGACACCAAAGAATGAGAAAAGGATATATACCATCTGACCAAAGCCCGAACAAAATCATCAAGGGATATTGAACACTATGTGTGCATAAAGAGCAAGGAAGGCAAAAGATTACAGAGCACACAACACGCTGGCATCAGCATTTTGAAGAGATCTCAAATATAGAGTTTCCGAATCCACCAATCCCAGAAGCTGTCCCAATTGAAGGGCCTATCCCCAAAATCACTGCAAAGGAAGAAATGATCTTAAAAAACAATAGTATTTCTCTAGCTCTGTTAGTGCCATGAAAATGGATTGGGACTATGAATAACATACAAATCTCTGTTGTACAATTCAATCCTGTTGCCATTGCCCTCAAAAGCATGAGCAATCAGAGATCTCCCGGACCAGATAATTTCCCGCTGACTTATGAAAGTTGCAAAAACTGCAAGCCTCTGCAACTGATCGGCTTGTTACCTTTTCCAACGCTATAATCGACTCTGGTCACGTCCCTACTGACTGGACAACAAGCATCACCGTACCGATTTTCAAAAATGAAGGAGACCTAGCAGAGTGCTCTAACTATCGCCCAATACGCCATCTCTCACATATAATGATGACCTTTGAGAGAACTCTTGATCATCGACTACATGACATTGCCAACATTAACATGAACCAGTGAGGATTTGTCAAGAGAGCGGGAACTACTTACGCCATATTTGCAGCACGATTACTCACGGAGAAGCATCGTGAGGAATGGAAACCACTGCATATTGCCTTCCTCGACCTCGAAAAGGCCTTTTATCATGTTCCTCGTAAGTTAATTGGGTATGCGCTTCGAGACCACGGAGTGACAGAATGATTTGTTAATTTGGTCAAGATGCTATACACAAATACCAGTAGCAGAGTACATTGTACCGTTGGCACCTCAGATAACTTTCCTGTAAATGTCGGTGTTCACCAAGGTGGAGCACTATCACCATCCCTCTTTGTTCTTGTGGACACCATCACTCGTAATCTACAACGGAATGTCCCTTGGACCCTACTGTATGCGGAGGATGTAATGGTTGCAGATGTCTCCCGCGAGAAACTCTCCCAATATAGTCTACGTATAAACGTGAAAAAGACGGAATATTTGCAGTTATCCAAGTGACGATACAATTCTATTCGGTGGAAAAAATCTAGTCAAGAGCAACTCCTCTAGGTATCTTGGGGCTTGTCTACAGAGTGATGGCAGCTTCAGTGACGAAGTAAGAGCCAGAGTAAATGCAACCTGGATGGGGTGGAAGGAGGTCACGGGTGTACTTTGCGACAAGAAAATGTCACTTCACCTCAAACCCAAGATATATCGGACATACATACATACATGATACGGCCTGTTACGCTATATGGAGTCGAATGTCAACCATCTAAAAAGATTTCTGAACGCCATCTACATGCCATGGAAATGAGAATGCTTCGTTGGGGAATGGGCAACTCCCTTATTGACCATGTCAGAAACGACACAATTCGAAAGCAAATGGGTGTCGCTTCAATTGTGGAGAAAATGAGAGAGAAACGACTCCGATGGTATGGCCATGCACTGCGAGCTGCTCCTGGTACTGTTGTCAACTCTGCGCTCCATTTTGAGATTGAAGGCCTAAGTCCCAGAGGAAGCCCCAAGCAGCGATTGCAGGACACGATAAATAGTAACTTAAAGATCGTGGGACTAAAACCAAATGACGCACAAAGCCGTACAAAATGGCGGTCATTGGCCAAGAAAAGGAACCCTGCATCAGCGGGACAACGCTAAGAAGAAGAAGAATAATCTAGTCATTACAAACACCTGCTTTAAACATCATACAAGAAGGCGATCCACATGGAAGATGCCTAGAGATCTCGCACAATAACAAATTGACTATATACTAGTGAGGAAGGGATTCAAGGACCAAGTCAAAGACAGTAGAGCCTATCCGGGAGCTGATGCGGGAAGTGATTACAACCTTGTTATGATGAAATGTCGTCTTAGTTTCAAGAAAATACACAAAAAAGAATGCAGCGGATGGGTTGTACAAAAACTGAAAGAACCACATGTGATGAATGTATATAACGAAAAGAACTAATTAGAGATGCTGGATGCAAAACAAATCAAGAAATGAAGTGGAAGACTGAAGACAGAGCAGAGAGGAGAATTGCTGCAAAGCAATCTTCGGATTGAAGCCCATTGATGATGATCTTAATTATCAATTTTATTGTAGATATTATCATTTATTCTTGTAAGTTATTTAATTCAACATCTAAACTATCAATATTATTGTTTAAATTGAGCTTTCACGTACTTTTATTACTTTCAGTATTTTTGTTTATACGGAATATGCGAACAAAAATTTAAAAAAACAAAATTTTGCGGAAAACATACTTTTTGTTCTAAACACAAAACATTCCATTAATTTTTTGTAAAATGAAATAGAATTCAAATAATGAATAGAAATGTATTTAGAATTCAGAAATATTTTTTTATATTTATTTTACCAACAGGTTTAGTTTTCGCTTTACAATATAAACAAGCTTGTTCAAAACTGGTATGTGGTAGACAGATGGATGGAGGAATATGGATAAATTTGGAACACTAGATTTAGAACACTTGTAGCTAATAGACCTAGTTACAATTGTAGTAAGTTTCAAGTTTATAAGTTACACAAGTTAGCCTTAATGAACAATTGAAATAAGATTAGTTTGTTATAATAAAGTCCATATGTGAATAATTGCTCAAAATTATTGATAATTTTCATTATTTACAGCATTATATTTAGAACAACGGTTGCAAAACAATTTTTTAAATTAATAACGGAACTTTTCATAATTAACGGACAATTCATAATTAATAAAAGCAAAGCTGCACTGATGAGAGATAAATCCCGAAACGCGTCTGCAGCTTGCTACACACTTGAAATAACAAAGAATAACAATTAAAATACAGAAAAATAACAATAAAAATACAAAAAAAAATCTTAAAAACAATGCTATTTATCTAGTACTTGTTAGTGACATAAAAATGTACTGGTACTAGTAATAACATGCAAATTTCTGTTGTATAATTCAATATGCAGCGTTGTATTAGCCAGGGAAATAGTTGTTTCAACAGGAGACTTGTCGTAGTCTAAATATTATAGAGCTACGAAAAGGTTGAATATCTTTATATATTCGGTCTATATTTCGTCTTTAATAATTTTATAAGATTGTATCTATAATTAGTATGGTTTCACCAATATTCACGAACTTCAATTCATTAAATACTAATGGTTTCCGGAAAATGAAAAAGGGATAAAAGTTATTTCATAAAAAAATATTCCTCCAAGATGAATTATTAAATTAATTCCAAGATGAAATATTTCCCTTACAATTAGATGAAACTGAGACTGAGACCTGGTCGGGCGTAGAATGAAGTGTCCGATATAGAATGTAATTCACTATGTAGAGGGCTCCTGTACGGTTGGCCCGAAGAGGTCTCTAGTTTCAATTTTTACAAATTAGAAAATTATGAAAAAGATCAATTTTTCGGGCCGATTCTACTTAAACTATATCGGGCCGATTCTGCTTAAACTATATCGGGCCGATTCTACCGGTAAACGTTAATTGAAAAGACACCTTTAATTTTATTATTTCGCTGATTTAATAAAAATATTAAAAATGACCTTATGATCGATTTATTCCCTTTTGGTGACAATGAATATTGTTATTATTATTATTATTAAAAATGAATAAATAAAATAAAAGTTGAGTGGAGACTAGTATCTCTATTATTTTATTTATATTTATTACTAGCGGAAATGTTAACGGCACATTTTCAATTAACTTTTAACGTTTCTCTTACAGAAACGACCCGTTTATGTGTTAAGCTATCAATAATACCAATAAAATGATTACTTTGAGGCAAAATTTATAAATCCTGTTTATTCAACTTTAGTATCTGCATTATCAATTTTTTTGGATACATTATCATTATTTCCTGTTAGTTATTTAATTAAATAAATCTTATTGTTTGAATTGTGACATAGTGTTTAAAGTTTCAATATTATTGTTTAAATTGTGTTTTATTGTTTAAATTTTCAATATTTTTGTTTATAGGAAATAAGTGTACAAAAATGAAACAAAAGAAAGTTTTGTGAAAATTTTGTTTCAAGTCAAGTGTTTTAAGTTTGAAAATAAGTTTCAAGATTTAAATAAAACTGTACGAAATTAAATCTCAAATTTGTAATAGAACCAAGTTCGAAAATAATAGTTTATAAATGTTATAAGTTATAATGATATAAGTGTGTGAAGTATCGCTTCTGTCTTGTCAAATTTCTCAATTAAAATGATAATCTACATTTAAAATCTCAATTTAAATTATAATTTGCTATTGGTAAGACCATACAGAAAATTTTCAGTTTTTTAAATTAATTTATTTATATTTTGTTTTAATTTTCGATTTAATTTGGTAACAAAATTATTATTCAACCAAATTACAATTATTTATTTTTTGTGAAAATTTGCCAAAATATCTGTCAAATTTGACACTTAATCTCATTCAATTGTATCAAAATATTTTAAGATATCTGTCTAATTTGACTTTTAATTTTCAAAATATAGAATCGACAGTCCTTTTGCACGGTACTTAACGGTATTTATTCAATTATTATTCTTACCATCGAAAAATTTACATTTAAAATTTGCGAATATTGTATATTAAACATAAATTTAACAATTTTTATCTCATAAATTTGACCATTACAACAGTCACAACGTATTTTATTCTAAAATTATACCAGGCGATAATTACAAATAAAAAACAACTCTTGCAATAATTTCCAAAAACGTTGAAGCATGACAAGAGTCCATTAATTGGGCAATTTCACGTCGCAACGCATCATTACCTTGGTGGCAGCGCGAATGCCCTTATCGTTGCCCACGTGCGTTTATTAGTCCTCTGTCCGTCCATTTATCAAACATATATCGTGGGAAAAAGCGGAAATAAAATATGTAACATACCTTATAAGCAGGTGGGCATAGAAACTATGCCGTTTCACCGTTAAACCTCCAGCGATAATTTTTGCGAAATGTGCAATATTTATAGTCTCAATTATTTTATAAGAAAATATCCTTTGCATATGTTTTCTTGTCTCAATTTGAATTGTAAATTTTGTTGTATTATTATATTAGAATGGTTTTACCTAGGAGGAGGATCGTTTTTTATTTAACTTAAATCTTGATTTACAGTTTATAGTGTGGTAGTTATTGCAAGAATTTGCATTACAGCTTGTTTTAATGCGGGATTCTTATTTTTATTTACTTTTATTTTTAGTATCACGCTTTAATTTAGTTTTTTTGAAAAATGAGTCTGGTTACATAAATTGAACGATACAATTCGAGTCTATTAATTTCCTCGTTCGGGGAATTAAAACTATAAAAGTTTATCTTCGACGTAAATATTATTGCTGGTTTTGCCATCTTTTACTAGATTATTTGTAATTTAATCAAATTCTGATCAAATCTGTATAAAGTTTATTATTGTTAATAAAATTGCTTTTTATTGAAATTTTAATTAAGACGTAAATCTTATTTGTTTAATCTTGAGTTTTCAAGATCTTATATATTTTATTATGTTTATATTTTAAGTATTTTTTTATTGACAATTTAAACAAAAATAATTAAAATTTGTAAAAAGTTTTTAGAAACAAAATTTGAGTTTATTGTCGTTTTCACAATTTTCAACAAATTTTATAAATCTGTCAAATTTGTTGAGAAATTTGAAAAATACAATTTGACATCAATTTGAAAAATACTGTTTTTAAATTTAGTTAAATAATAGAAAAGTTGTTAAATTTGTGAAAAAAGGAATTAAAAACTATTAAATTTCCAAAAATTAAATCGCACAACAAAATGAACACATTATTATAATCGTGTGTAAAAATATCCAAATCGTGCGTAAAAGTCCAATGTAAATCAAATGAAGTTTCATTATTAAACGATTTCTGTTTGTTGTTACCATGGCAACAACTTGCGTCACTACAGAAAAAACATAGACGTAGTGAAAATAAATTTTCTGATGTATATTAAAATTGATTTTTCTTATTTTGAATGAAGAAGTCTCGGCCTCTCAGTCTGGATTTATCTGGCTCTAATATAACATAACCCAACCATAACCTAAGCTAGATTAAATGTAGGTTAACCTAGATTATATCGACAACGAACAAAAATTTGACGCAGGAGGGAAAATTCAAAATCTTAACCGGAAGTCGAAACCGAAAACCGAAAGTGTCAAAGTGTATGTCAGTGCAGGTAGAGGGGCTGGAAGGAAAAATATTTCCCTACTCATCAACAACGATCAAATAGTGTTCCCGTCACTGTGCGTTTTTTACTTGTTAGCAATTTATTCCACGGAGGCGCTGAACGTTCTAACCTTATTGTGTCAGTGATTTGAAGTATGTTGTCTGTCAAAATTACAATTTTTACAATATTATCGGTAAGAAACTATTATTTTTTTGTAGATTCAACATGTTAACATGATTCGTAGATAAAATAATGTATAACACACGTGTGTGAAAAGGCGTTTTGGCACTCATTGGGATTAAATTCGCCTTCGGCTCGTCCTTTGAACTTCAGAACTCATGCACAAAAGCCCTTCTTCACACACTCGTATCATAAACTACTATTATTGCATTTTTGACAAATTGACAAATTTTGGAAATGTGACATAATGACAGAAATAATTTTAATAAAATGAAATTTTTTTAGTTTTATGAAACTTTTTGTTCAAAATTAATGCAAATTTTTTACAATTATTCACAAAAAAATAATTTTGCAAATTTTTTATTCTTTGACAACCCTTTTAGTTTTTAATGTTAAAAAAAGTTTCCAATATTTAGAAAATTAAACAAAAAATCTAAAAATCCGCAAAATGTATCAATTTGAAGAAAATCTAACACGATCTATATTTGTATTTAATAATTTTTTTTTAAAAAAATTTTTGCGAAAGAAAAACATATTATTTATATATTCCTAGTTACTAATGTTGTCTTCCTTCTTATGTGTAATAACTATAATAAATTCTGATCAAAATTCTATTCAAATTTCCCAATTAAAATTGAAATAATTAAAAACCGATCAAAGCCATAAAAATTACAATATTTATCAATTTGATTGCACAGCAAAAAAAGCATTTTCCTGTCACACAAACCAGCGGAAGCAATTATTTCGAGCAATCACTTTCTCAAAATTACATTAACTCGAAATTAAAAAAAAATCTTTTTCCTATTAACACTAAAACGCACATTTAATACTACTTTGTGGCCATCTAACGGACTTGTCTCCCAACAAAACCAGATAAACCCAACCGGACACCATAAATTACAACAACAAAATAAAATAATTATAAACAAATAAAATTATGTAAATTATTTATAAATAATTTTATCGATTATGAAAACTTAATATTAGACAAATTAAAACTTTAAACAAACATATCAAAATTATAGGCAAAAGTTGTTCAGTTCAGTTGTTTTATTAAAATAAATTCCGTTTAGCAAAAATAAATAACAATATAATAAAAAGGATAAGATCTTAAGATAAATTAAAACTATAAGATTATTAAAACTATAAGATTAGACAAATTAGATCAAAATAGATGAAAATGTCTAATTTATAACTCGTAATCTATCTAAATTGTAATGTCATTACAATTTAGAAATATTGCTTCAATTGTGCGATAAGTATTTATATTTTCATTGACAATTATAAATAAAATGTTATAAATAAAAGGAAAATATAGAATTGTTGATTTTTTTTTCTAACCTTGCCCTCATCTGCAATGTCAAATAGATTAAGATTCCAACTGTTTCGTTTAGGCAAAAAATAAAATAAATTCACGAAAACTAATTTAAAAAAAAAACTCCCACAAAGCACCGATTAAACATTAATTACTATATCTCGAACATTTTAACATCTCAAATCTGGTTAAAATTTGGCAGTTGAGAAATTAAGGTACAGCGCCAACAGCCAGGAAATTAAAAACTAACAGTTACTTCTGCACAAATACAAGTTATTATTTGCTTATCGCGCTAGCTTTCGTTCCTTATCAATTTTTCAGGAAAAGGATGTGGTTTATATCAAGTTTTTATAGGCGTCATAACTCGTTAAAAACACGACAGAACAACTCAGATTCAGCAAACAATAAACACAAAAGTATTTCTATTTTAACATTGGACAATGTTTATAAAATTTGTTTTATTACAGTTATAAGTTAAAATGTTTACTATTTAAATTATTTGAATAAAACTAATTTTGTGATTTGTTTCATGTGATTGACTATAGTTTCACCAACACAGTGGCATCTTCAGATTAACTACAAACATTTTTCTATTATACATTTTGATTTTGTAGCAATACTTGCTTGGATTAAAGAGTAAACTGTTTACTATTTGTTTATTTCTTAATACTATAGAAAGATTTCAAAAATTATAACAAGAAAAAAACTTTGCGTATTAGGACCCACTTTAGATCCTTGTGGTACTTCATTACTTAAAATTACCTCAAGGATCGATAATATCTCTACGAAGTTAAGATTTAAATATATTAAAAGTAAATTAAACTAAATATGTTTTTTATTGTTGGTGTGCTTGTTGTATTTTACAAATAAATATTTCTATGAATAATATAAATTCGACCGGAAATTATGTTACAGATTTCATCGTTGGCTTTTTTCTGGTAGTTAATACAAAATCTAACGGGCATTTCCGATGGATTTAATTCCACAAATCCTCTGTGTATTAGGTGCACGCCTCCTCCGTCCAATATCAATTAATAACTTAATAAAAAAAAGCTCAAAAAGCTAATTATCTTCAATTTTTATGGCCAAAGCCAAAATCGTAATTATATTCGTTATAATTATAACGAACTTATAACTGTAAAATCAAAACTTGCATTTAGAATCTCTTTATTTTAGTCTGAATATTACTTTATTGCACGAAAATCATTAATTTAGAAAAAGAAATATATTTTATTGAATATATGATATACAAAGGGCTACCTTTATCACGAGGTCCTTCTGTGCGGAAATGCAATTTGTCAGGCAAAAACACAAAAAGCGAAATTGTAAATTGCAGATGGTGTAGTAAGATCTAAGTAAGATCTAGATTGTAGATTGTGTAGTAAGATCTAAGTCCAGTAAGTGTAGTAAGATATAGATTGTAGATTGTGTAATAAGATCTAAGTAAGATCTAGATTGTAAATTGTGTGGTACGATCTAAGTAAGATCTAGATTGTAGATTGTGTAGTAAGTTATAGATTGTAGATTGTGTAGTAAGACCTAACTATAAAAGTAAAAGATACGTGTTTCAATTTAGTAACTAGTAATCGTGTACCAAGATTATGAGGTTAGTTAATCAATTTATGAAGACACTTAATCAACGTATGTGTCCTTATACCTTATTAATCAAGTTATAAGAAAATAAGTGTCAAAATTTCAATTGGGAAATGATTATGTGGTAGAGTGTGTAGTTGTGATAAACCTATGACAATATTAATAGGCTGTAACGAGTTTTCGTGTAAATTAGTTTCTGCGGAATGAAATGAAGGAGATAAATTAACGCGAAACCGTTATTTATACAAAACAGGAAATCAAACAACAAAATCTGCTGACACAAACGACTTTTCTATAGGAAGTCTGTACAGTTTTATTCATATACAGCATCCTTAATGGATTTATTTTTTTGCTTCAAAGGAAATAATAAAAAATGTAAAAACACACAAATTTTCCATGTTTTGCTGTGAGTTCTAATATTTGGATTCATTAGTTATTGAAGATTTAGACATTTTTTTGTATTGTGAATTTTAATATTTGTAATTATTCAAGTTATTTAATCGTTAGATAATTATTAGCAAAAACTGCTGGATTGGTAAATTTTGGGTTTTGGTTTTTATTTGGATTGTCAAGTGTGTGGGTGAGAAAACAGTGAAAAGTGGACAAATGAAATAAGAACAACAAATAAGTTGTAATGAATGTGTGGTAGATAAGAGGAATAAATGTTTAGGGACATCAAAGATTAGGCAGATAAAATTGGACGAGTTGATAGAACTCGTTGTTTAACGAGGAAATCGAGAAGTTATTACAAATCTAAACTGGATCGATAAATTTCGTCTAATTGTGAGATCTGGGTAAAAGATTTATTGAAGAGGAAATTATTAGAAAATTGTAATCACATTTGTCGTTATAATTACAAAATAATAGATACTGAAACAAATTATACATTTTCTTAATATTGGTTCTTTTAGTAAAATTTCGAAAATATTTTGTTCGCAAAATTGCAAATGTAGTCACAATAATACAGCATCCTTAATGCAGGTCACATCTTCTTCTTTAGGTGCCTTCTCCATTACTGAAGGTTGGCAACAATCAAATTCCGCACGGTCTTGTGGCGAGTCCAGACCAGTCCAGTCTCTTATGTTCTTTAACCACGACCACTTCCTTCGTCCGGGATCACGGCGTCCTTGAATCTTCCCATCCATTATTAATTTTAGAAGGCTATATTTTGTATTTCTGAGGATATGTCCTAGGTACGTTGTCTTACGTTTCTTCACAATAACCAATAGCTAGCTCTCTGTCTCTGTCCATGCGTCTGAGAACCTCATTATTCGTGATCTGTTCCGCCCAGGATATTCTCTACATTCTTCGAGAGATCCACATCTCAAACGCTTCTATTTTGTTCATAGTATTAATCTTCAACGTCCAAGCCTCAACACCACACAACAGTACCGAGTGAATGTAGCACTTAACGAACCGGTATCTTAGTTTAAGGTTTAGGCTTCTCTCGCAAAATCCTTTTCTCATCTTAAGGATCGTTGTTCTGTGTATTTCGATGCGTGTTCTTACTTCCAGATCTGGATCCAGGTCTTCGGTGATCCAGCTGCCCAAGTATTTAAATTTAGCGACCAGTTCTATTTGGTTATAATATACTTGCAAACTGGCTTGGGTATCTGGTGTTCTACTGATAACCATTGTTTCCGTTTTCCGTATTCACTTTTAGCCCAAGCGCATCACCTTCTGCTATTATTTGGTTCACAAAAAGTTGTAGGCCAGCTGCAGTGTTTGCAAATATAGCCATATTGTCCGCGTACCTAATCTTGTTTTATAGTTCACCATTGATCTTGATTCCATCTGTAGAGTTTTCCAAGGCTCTCAGGAATATTTGTTCCGAGTAGATATTGAACAACAATGGTGATAGACACAGCCCTGACGTACTACACGTTTAATAGGTATATTGCTGGTTGTGTCGTGGGGAGTCGTACTGCAGCAGTCCGGTATTCGTACAATTTTTTATGAAGGAGATATCTTTTTGGTCCAGGGTTTTGGTCATCAGGATGTTGGTTACATTAGGACGTCGTGTTTTAAACAGTCAAATAACTTTGCATAATCAAAGAAGTCTTTTTTTTGTCTCTACATTTTTGCACGAAAACTGACAGCCCAAACAACGCTTCTCTTGTTCAAAGTCCGTCTCTAAAACCAAACTGTTCCTTGCTTAGGTCTTCTTTGCATATTCTGCGTATTTATCTTGTAGTTTTGGATCTTTGAGTGCCTCCATGTTGGGTCCTCTATCGATTTTACGCTTTATCTTTTTAAGGCGGAATCTTACTTGAGCTATTACCGGGTTATGATCTGGCCGAATGTCCGCCCCCGGATACGTTCTCACTTTATGTACACCATTGCGATATCTCTTATCGACTAGTATAAAGTCTATTTGGTTGCGTATTATGTGGTCTGGCTGATGTTGTGGGGATGTACAAGTGCAGAGTCGTCTATTAGGTAGTTGGAAGTTGGAACCAAGTGATACTAATCTTCTTGGCAAAATTGCACTAGCAAGTCGCCTCTGTCTTTTCACCTAGGCCATGGTTACCGACAACATCAGCAACTCTTCCTTTGCCCACTTTCGCATTGAAATCTCCCATAATTATGGTAATTTATGGTAATTCTTTTAATTGCGCATGGATATTGGATAATTTTGACTCCGGTTTATCAGCTGTTGGTGCATAGACTTGTGTGATATTAATGTTTTTGGGGTTTGCTTTTAGTGGTACCGGCATTGCTCTCTGAGCTGTCTGATTTGTTTGCGTTCTTGTCTAGTATTATCGCTAGTTCCTATATATAGCCATGTCGCTAATTCACAGAATGTTGATACCTAGTCTTCTCATCTCTTTGTTTGTATTATGAATTTTTCGGGAATGTTCATACTTCGTGCATTCCATGTACCGATTTTTATGGTAATTTATATTATTATTATATTAAAAATTAATGGAGAAATTTGTAATTTTCGGGTGAGTTCTATCCTTATTCATCGCGGGTATTCTTCGCACCCCTTGACCATTTAAGGTCTGCCACGGACTAGGGGTTAGCTCTATTTGGTTTCTAGTCGTGATTGTTTGACTTGAGAGCTATTGTGCGGTAGTTTCTCCTTGCTTTCCGCACCGCAGTACTATAGCCGATTATGCCGAGTTTCAGCTGCGCCCATAGCTTTCCGAAACCAGGGCCCTTAAAAAAAATAATTTTTCAGTATTCTTCTGGACGGTACTGATAATACTGCTGCCCATTACCAGATCTGTTGGTCCTAAAAAACCTACCTCCTACCCGGCATATCTACCGGACATTCCCCTATCGGACATTGGGACGCGCCCTATGGGGGTTACATATTTCCCCGCAAGGGCAAGGTGGTCTCATATTCGAACAAATTTTTAACAAAAGCTTCTCAAAATTTGTAATGCATTTTTTTCAGTATACGTGGTCTGTTAGAAAAGTAGTGGAGCGTTGGAAACCTAACCACCCTCAAAGTAGTCTCATTGGGACTACACACACTTCTCCCAGCGGTGCCGCCATTGTTGGAAGCATTCCGAAAAAGCCTCTCTCGGAATCAACTTTAGCTAGGCTGTCGTTGCAGCCATAATGTCCTCTCTTGTCTGAAATCGCGTTCCTTTCAATGGCCTCTTGACTTTGAGGAATAGCCTGAAGTCGCAGGGGGGCATATCAGGAGAGTAAGGAGCCTGTCGAACAAGAGGAGTGGTTTTCCGCCAAAAAATTATGAACCAAGTGCGAAGAATATACTGGAGCATTGACGTGATGGAGTCGCCAATTTCCTGATGACCACAACTCCAGTCGCTTGCGCTGCACAGCATCACGTAGGACATCTCTATAGTACTCTTTGGTGATTGATTGATTGTACTCGTGGTGTACCATTACGGGGGAGTTTAAGAAAGCAGTCAGCATCACTTTGACGTTTCTGCGCACTTGGCGGGCCTTCTTTAGTCTTGGTGACGTAAAATTCTTCCACTGTGACGATTGGGATTTGGTTTCCGGGTGATACCCGTACACCCAGGACTCGTCACCAGTGATTATGGTGTTCATGAAGTCTGTTTATGGAGTCCAGCATGTCCTGTGAGACTTCATCACGAACTTGCTTTTGCTCTGCCGTCAGCAGCTTCGGCATGAATTTCGCCGCCACTCTCTTCATGGCCAAATCTTCGCTCACAATGGATTGGTCACCTCTTCCGTAATTTCTAGGATAGTCACACGACGGTCCCGCATAACCACAGCGTTCACATTGGCAATGACATGGTAATTTCGGCATGTTGATGGCCGACCAGAGCGTAGCTCGCTTTCCACCGATATGCGACCGTCTTTAAACCGGTTGTACCACTCCTTAATCTGTATGGTGCCCATAGCATCGTCACCGAAAGCCGTCTGAATGGTTTCCACCTGGTTGTCACGCCCAGTTTCTAACAAATTTTGATGCAGTAGCGCTGCTCCAGTCGTTCCGTCATTTTACTTGCATTGAATAACCGACGAGATCACTACACACTACGTCACTCGAACACTGCTCGACAGCAACTGACGCTATCTACAGGCGGGAAAAAAATTCACGCATGCGCACAAAGGTTCAAGTTTGGCTCATGCAAGCGCGCTTGATTCAAATCCATCAGGTTTTCAAAATAAGGTCGGATACTTTTCTAACAGACCACGTATGTGAAATAGTATTTGGTTTTGGCAAAATTTATACAAAAAATGAAACATTTTGTCAAGAAATGACAAATTTATACAAAAAGTAACAAATTTAAACAACAAAAATTACAAATTTCTATACCAAATGTCTAATTTGGACAAAAATAAGCAAATAGACAAAAAAATAAGTACATTTGGACAAAATTTTGCAAAAAAATGCATCTATTTCCGCAAAGTTTTGCAAGACAATTTATGAAATTTCCCTGTTTTAGAAAGTTTTTAATTTGGCTATAAAACGAACTTTATTTAGTTATTTTCAAATTTTTGTATAATTTCAGAAAATTTTAGATAACTTTGGCCAAATATTGGTAAAAAAAAAAACAAATTTTAGGACATCAATCTATCAAACACTTAGATGAATAGAATGTGGAAAAAAAAATACTAAAATATTTTAAACAATTTTGTTGGCAAAATCGCAAATTGAGTCAGAATAAATTGAAAATTTGATGAAAAATTTTAGCAAAAAATGACACATTTAGTCAACAAATGATAAATTTATACAAAAAATAACAAATATAGACAATGAAAAATGACAATTTTGTATATTAAATGCCGAATTTAGACAAAATAAGCAAATTTAGACAAAATATAGCACAAAAGTGCATCGGGTTCTGCAAAGTTTTGCAAAATAATTTATGAAATTTCCTAGTTTTAAAATGTCTTTAATTTGGTTATAAAACGAATTTTATTTAGGTAATTTTAACATTTTGCATAATTTCAAGAAATTTTAGACAACTTTAACCAAATGTTGGCAAAAGATACCCAAATCTCAGAACATCAATCTATCAAAAACTTATAGAATGTGGAAAAAATAACTAAAATATTTTAAACAAAATTTTATCAAAATAAATTACTCATTTTATAAAATATGCAATCTCTATTGGCAATTATTTCGTTCAAATTGGTAAAATTTATACAAAAATGAGGATAATTGAATTGAATCTATGTCTTTCTTAGTATTTTAATGTCTGAAATTTAATTTTGAAACCATTGATTTACAAAATATTTTTGCAAGAAAAGAATTAAGAAATTGCTATATTCTCTAATTCACCCACGACTTATAAAAGGTATTGTAGGTATATGAAATCACAATGCAAAAATATAATAATAATTTATTTAGGTATTTTAAATATAAATAATAAACAATCCAAAAAGATATTTATAGTCTTATAAATGAAACAATTCAACCAAAAAAATCTAAACAATTCCTTGAAATATTCCACGTAATTTTAACAAACCTATAATTGGACCTACACCACAAACTAACTTACACACACGAAATTACCAAAACCATTTACATAATTTATGCATTTCATTGTTTATATCAATAATATTTGCATTCGCTTTAAATAAATAATGTGATAAAATCGACCATGATGGGTCGTCTTGATGCATATTTGGCAGACAACAAAATCACGTCTAATACCAACAAAGACAACAAAAATTAATAAACACAAATCGTGTCCATAATTCATAATTTATATTATTTGGAAATCTATTATATAACTTCGTGCGGAAATTTGTAAATTAACAATCGAAACACCTCTATTAATTCATAAGCTAACTATAAGTACTACATAAGACTATAAATTACTTAGATTAAAGGTCTATTAACATCTAACCACCTGACATACGTCTCTCAGACCAAAAGTAGCAGTAATTTTCTCACCTGAGACGTTTGGCAGGTGGTTAAGGGTTAACTCGACTAGAAATTACCTCGCAATTTATATAATGTTTGAAAAGTGCTATATAATGTTTGAAAAGTAATGTTTGAAACATATAATGTTTGAAAAGTGGTGGGACATGACCTCCTGAAAACGATGCCGCAATCCGTTTTGGTACTTACGTATTAACGCCACTGCAGCGAGAATTCGCGCGATATGAAGTCTAGATTTATCTGCTCCGTTATAACCCAATCTAACCATCCATTTTGTTCAAATCTGTAGCTGCGGTGGCGTTAATACGTAAGATCCTCCGTTTTTAATCGATTTAGACTTATGAAGTCGAAATTCTGAATTTTCTGAAAATTTTAATTCAGAATTTTGCAATAAAAAATTGAATATTTCCAAACTAATTATACATCGATTTGCACTTCTTGTCATCCAGTTTCAGTGAGGTTTGCAAAAAAAACGAAAATTTTCCAAAATATAGTCTATTTTCCAATTTTTAGCCATTTGCTCTAACTTTTGGAAGTTCTTACAGAATAAATTAGCCGAATTCCTAAAGCACCTTTCGAGACTAAATTTGTGGAAATCGGTTGAAAATCACCTGAGAAATTAATTAAAATTTAATTCTTCCAGAAGATCGATCGGCTGGTTCGATGTTATTTTTAATAAAAAGCTTCTTTTGCATATGATATATGTTTTCCGACTAATATTTGAACGCTGAATTGATTGGTGTAAATTAGAAGTATCTGTGGTAAGTCGTTCCAATGATATGCAGCGTAAAATCTGCGGGAAATACGAAAAAATGAATTTCCTGAAAATCTATATTTATCCATAGACCTTTTTAAGGTAACTTAAGCGCACACGCGTCAGTCATGTTTTAAAGGGCGGGAATATGAAAGTTTCGGGCACACTTTTTTGTTTTCACTGGTTATATCTGGGATGCTTGTTGAGCAGTGAGTGGCATAACAATCTGGAAATAAGGTCCCATATCGAGCAGGCTAAAGCAGCATTTAGCAATATGAAGAAGGTTCTTACATACCGAGACTTGTCAATACCTCTGCGTATTCGATTACCAATTTTGTACTATGAAATGGAAAGGTGGATTTTAACAAAGCAATGTGTGACCTACTGGAAGGGTTCGAGATGTGGTGTTACCGCCGACGTGCTGAATATTTGAGACATAAAGGTGCCTATTTTCTTCAGATGTTGGCGACCACGTTGGCCCATCTTATACTATTCACTGCAGCTCGGAATGAGTCGGTTGATGTTAGGGCAGTTCATTTTCTAAGATTGGCCAGCCAGGATATACGCCTGCGTCCAGGGCCTCGCTTGCCCTCAATCTTGCCTTGTAGGATTAATAGTAGAAAGTACCAATTTCTACTATTAAATCATTACGTATATCAATAAATCAATACATATAATGTGCCCAAAAAACATGGCGGAAATTGACGTATGCCCACAAAAAATTCAAATATGAAATTGTCTATTGATTGGAAGATTTCGAAGTGTGCCTGAAAGTGTTTTCCCTGCTGGTTGGATATATATAAATTGCATTTTGCTAGTCTTATATGACTTGATATAATTGGCAAAATTTCGCGATATTTCGCGAAATTTTTGCAACATCAAAGTTTTACAGCTTCGAGTATAAATATAAAGAATTGTAGATAAATCTTGTATCTCGCCATAGTATTTAGTGTGTAGCCATAGTATCTTGTGTCTAGTCATAGTATCTAATAATATGGTAATATGAGGTACATAGAATTTAAAAAAAATTGGTAATATGATGGTATCAAATTTCGATTGATTGTTGTAAAATTTTCAAATTTTAAATTTTGTAGAAATTAAAAAAAACAAGACAAGAGAAGAAATTTTTGGAAATCAATTTCTAAAAAATGTTTTAAATTTAAAAAAAAATTGTTCTCATTTTGGAAAATAAGTCGTTGTCGTATATTTCTTTACGACTTTCTTTGTGAAGACTTTCTTTGTGATTAAAATATCCTCTTGTGTTTATCTATGTAATGAATGTAATTCTTTTCCTGTGGATCGCTAACGGACGGAAGTATTTAGTATCTATCTGTAACTGGTCGTACTATTTATTTTCTAGCCAGTTATAGGTAATTAATTGTCGGATAATAGACATTATATTGACATTGATTACAACGTTTTCAATTAATTAAAATTATTACGTACGAGGGACATACAGAGTAATAATAATAATAACGAAATTGATATAGAATTATGTATGAAAATATTAATACGTATGCAATTAGCATACGCAGAAATGTTAATTTCTTTTAGTTAAATGTTTGATTTATTGTGTAATTATTGAGTTGTTATTACTCGTTATGTTATAATTAATAGACTTGTCTGTGTATAAATAATATATGAGCCTAATTTTGATTGACTGAAAATATTTTTAGAAAGTCAAGACCTAACTTAATGGAAATTTTTGCCAATATAAAAAAAACTGATTTCTTTAAAAGATCAAACATTTTCTAAATTTTGTTCAAATTTTGGAGATACTGAAAAAATTTGCCGAATTCCTTACGCATCTTTCGAGAATAAATTTGGGGAAATCGGTTGAAAATTACAGAAGTAAATTAAAATGTAATAGTCTGCCAGCGGATCGTTGGTAAAAAGTTTCTTTTGCATATGATATGTTTTCCGACTAATTTTTGGATACTGAATAATTTGGTGTAAAATAGAAGTCTCTATGATAAGTCGCTAAAATGATATGACATCGTAAAATCAGCGGTAAATGCGAGAAAATTAAATAAAGAAATATGTTTTAAGTTTTGTAGATTATCTATAACGTAGGATGGTTTCACCAATTCTATCTTATCAGTTCAATCAATAACCTGCTAAGTTCATGTCTCTCTCACAAAATTTAAAAATTATAAAGATCTAACCCTATACACCACATGGGTTTTCAAGTGAGTGGTTTACAAATTATTGTTCATGGAAGCAAAGCTGTGCTGACGAGAGATAAATCTCGAAACACGTTCACAGATGGCTATCCACTCAAGGTATCAGAAAGACATGATCTTAAAAACAATAATATTTTTATGGTTCTTGTTGAGTGCCACGAAAGTGGACTGAAAGCTGTAAAATAAGTTACAAATTTCATGTGAGATTTGTTTTGGTAATATTAAAAATTGTTATAGAGCTCCGGAAAGGCTGAATATATTTATATATTCAGGCTGTGTTCGGTTTGTTTTGTAGATTATCTATAACGTAGGATGGTTTCACCAATTCTATCTTATCAAATAAATGTCGTCCACAATTTTCAATTAAATCTTTACTTCAATTTCAACATGTTTTATTATTTTGAAATTGAAGTAAATATTTATGAAAATTGAAAATAGTAGACTAAGTAGTATACCGCACAAAACAACTAATTTGTGCCTCCAAAAAATTCAAACGGGAAATTACATGCAAATAAAATTAAAAAAATCTGAAAGACGCATACTTGCGGAGTATCGGTAATAATTAACAAGAACTACCAAAACTAAAGTGAAATAATGAATCCAAAGTTTGATTCAAAGAGCTTCGAAGGCCTTGTTCAGATCAATATACAGACGATAATATTTGCACCTGACAGTTTGAATTAAGTGAAAATGAGGCATCTCAACGAAGTGGAAATTGTTCGTTCTATAACATTAATTGAAAATGGCAAAAGCCTTCGACAAGTTTCAAGAAACTTCAACGTAAGCCTGTCTGTTATTCAGAGATTGTGGAACAGGTACTTGGATACAGATGAATACCTGGCGTGGTGGGCAAGGGCGCAAAGGAGAAATAACTCAAAATCAAGACCGATTTTTACTAACTTCGGGTCTTCGCAATAGAGTTTCTACAGCGAAAGACCTCTTAATTTCCCTCAGGACGACGCATGGGGTCACTGTATCAGAACAGACAATTAGGAATAAGTTGAGGGAATCAAATTTGAGAGCAAGACTACCCACCCGATAACCCTCTTTGACACGACGCCACAGAATAGCAAGGATGAATTTTGCTCGTGAACATGTCGCATGGCAACTTCGACACTGGAATTTTGTGCTCTTCACGGATGAATCAAGGTTCCGTATTACTCGTTGCAATGGCGGAGTACGTGTTTAGAAGATGCCCAGGAGAACGCTACGCAGCTGCTACTGTCCAGGAAGTCGAAAGATTTGGAAGTGGTTCAGTTATGATTTGAGGTGTGATTAGTATCCACAGTAGAACCGACCTTGTTGTAATTACAGGAAATCTTAACGCTAATCTCTGTGTTAGGACAACATGTTGTTGCTGTGGCATGTGGAATAGGTCCAAATTTCTTGTTAACGCAAAGCCATAGACTTCGCGAATCACTTTAAGTACACCATACACGCTACGGTCTGTACGGAAGTTCCCTGTATAGGTTTGCCTGCGCAGGACAACCGCACGTTGGTAGCGTTTATGGGGACGTTCCGGTATACCGGAGTGGTCTTCAGTTCTTTTTGCGATGACAGTGAAAAAGCTGGGAAATGCATAATCAATATAAGAATATTCAATATCATATCTACGCCCAACAACTTATGTACCAATACATTCAAAACCACTACATTCCAAAACGCACTAACGCTCCAGCAACTGACGTGACTGTGCAAGTCCACGGTCGAAAGAATTGATTTGCGCACACACGCTTAGGTCTACCTGCGCAGGCAAACCTACACAGGTCCACCGTCGAAAGAATTGATTTTTGATCTTGCTCCGGGCGCATGCGCACACACGCTTCGGTCTACCTGCGCAGGCAAATCTGCGCAGGCAAACCTGCACAGAAAAATCTCTCCGGTGGCCATTGTGTGTATGGCGGGCATTAGACTTCTTACAAGAACTGGAAATTCAAACAATGGAGTGGCCTGCGTTAAGTCCTTATTTAAATCCTATAGGGCGAGTTTGGGATATGCTCGATAGACGTGGCGACCACAATCGCCCGCATCCTCTTCAGCCCTTCCAGTAACTAACGGCGGTTCTTATTGAAGAATGGGACGCTACACCACAAGAACACATTCGAAGACTTTTGCGAAGCTTGCCAAGGCGGTGTAATGCCGTTATCAGTGCTATGGGAGCACACACTCCTCGTTATTTAACACTTTAAGTACAAAACTTTACATCAACAATTAATTTAAATTCGTTTTGCAATTTGGTTTTGGAAGTTGTTAATTATTACGGGTACATTAAAAGTACGTGAAGTTGACACTTCCATATGTGCAAAATAAAACAATTAAATAGAGCCTCTTTCAGATGTTCTTAATTTTATTTGCATGTAATTTCCTATTTGAATTTATGGAGGCACAAATTAGGGACCCGCTAATTGTTTTCAGGGGGTTCAAATGGGGTAGTGCATGCGTACCGCATGGAAATTGCACAGGAAGAGATTGCCACATAGCCTCTCCTACCCAATTCCGACTCTCACCTCCACGTAGTGAACCCTGATAACCCGAGCTAACTCGCCTGAGATGCGGTAACCAACCCGTATGGATGGTGGGGTCGGGGCTAACGAGAGCGGGAGAAATGGCCCTCCGAAAACGGAGTTGGGCGTGAGGCTAACTACCTCACCTCGCCAAAACTTTCAAGTTACGAAAGACTTACAACAGCCTCGGATCCGATTGATTAACATACAACGGACTAAAAAAAGAAAAGACTTGAAAACGGAACTAAAAATCGGAACATGAAATGTACGTACCATGTTGCAGCCAGGAAATAGCAGAGGAGCTCGATAAATACCATTTAGACATAACGGCACACAAGAAATCAGATGGAAGGGTGAAGGTAGCATAGACAAACCAAAGTATCGCATATATTACAGCGGCAATGACAAGACTAATTGGAGGAGCGGACATCGTAAGGCATGTAAAGGCACTACGGTTACAATGGTTTGGACATGTTATGCGTATGGAAAGCACCCGAGGACCGAAAATACTGACGAACTGGAGTCCACGTGAAAGAAGAGCTCAGGGTAGACCAAGTAAGAGATGGCGAGATGACTGCATCGACGACCTAGAGATATTAGGTGTGAGAAACTGGTTGTAATTGGTTAACAGCACAGGCAGAGATGGAAGGATGTTGTAACTCAAGCCAAGGCCCACCCAGGGCTGTAGAGCTATAGAAGAAGAATAATTGTTTTCAGCAGTGTATTTTGCAAATTGTTAGAAAACGTCAAAATTTTCAAAACTTGAACGAATTTCTGAATTCTTGAATTACCACATAGTAATAGTCGGAACCATTTTATTCATAAAAGAATTTTGTTTGCGATGGCTCGATGACGATTGCAGGGAGTTCAGTGTGTGTTTATCTTATTTAGACCCGCGTTTTGACATAATTCATTTTCAATAGACCGGTTAGTTAAGCGCATGCGCATCCGCCAGGTTTGAAAGGCGGGAATATGAAAGTTTCGGGCACATATTTAGTTATACGTCAAAAACTTTGGGCGCTTTTTGACGTATAACATAGCTTAAATTGACAAATGCGTAGAAAAAAATGTCAGCTATGAAAAGAACTATTAATTAATTCTATTCACTAATTATTTATTTTCATTTCTACTAGTAATGTAGTCTTGAAGGTTTACTCTTGGTTTCCTTATCGCATCAGATATTTGGAGAAGCGGAAAAGTTAGCGGCAATTCGCAGTTTCCTCTCCCTCCTCGGCTTAGTACTCTTCGTTCCTGGGGCGCTGCTTTTAATTGGAATCGAATGCACTGCGATTTTCTTCTCCACATTTGAAATATCCCTTTTAATGTTGTTGCCTGCATGTGCCTGGTCTTGTGGATATTTTGTTGCTTCACTGCTTGTAATGGCACAAAATATGATTTATGGGTGACTTATTGATTACGTCACCACCTTGTGTCTCCTTTTTACCCTGTTGCTTGTGATTCAGCTTGTGTTGCAGCAGATGCGGCGATTTGTGCTGCGGCTGCTTATTCTTACTCTGTTTCTTGCTCTACGTCTATTCAGATTCGCACCACTATTTGGGCGGTGTGGAACCAGTGTATGGGACCCGTAGTGATTTTCGCATCTTTGATGTTCAGTTTGGCCAAGATTTTCTTGGCGACGCTTTCGCAAGCGAGTTCCTTGGTGAGGGCAGGTTCTCCGAAGACCACCTCTGCGCTATTGGGAAGCGTCAGTTGGGCTTGGCAGTGGGTGCCGTTCCGTGAGTCGAAATATTTGTAGTGTGGACAGCCCAAGCCTTGAGTTTGGTAATGGGACAGCAATTGGAAGCTGTACGAGGACGCGGCTGCTGGAGGCTTGCGATAGTTTCAACATATTTGCTGATACATAAGCAAAGATGTCTTGAACAGATAAGAGTTGTAGCTTCATCATTTTTTTCTAGCTGTTCATCATTAATTTTCAACTTTTTCTTCAAAACAACCGAAGTTACTCTCGCACATTTTTTTCAAAACAACCGCAGTTACTACCGCATTACTCCCGTTTTCAACAACCAATTTCTCACTCACAATATTCTCCTCATTTTCAGTTTCTATAAATTTTCTAGCATTCGGATCTTGCGAATTTTGATTACTTCCAACAACTGGAACCTCTGGCTTAGTTTGAACCAAGTTCGGCATAAAAACGGGTTTTGCTCCCCAGCACCGGTGGAATCATTATAGAAAATGTTTAATTTAGTTGGGATTTTTGTTTGGTGTGTCAAGCAAATTCTCCTTACCCTTGCCCAAGTAAAAAGGTTTGGCAGACACTGATATAAAAACTAACTAAAATTTATATATAATTTTATTTAGTATACTATTTATGGATTTTAACAAAAACGAGATTATACAGGTCAGTGTCGGTCATTAAAGTAATTTTGCTTTAAAACTTGAAACCTGTTAACGGTAAATTTGTGGAGATTTTTTCTTGTTGCTAAATAAAGGCGTGTTTGGATTGGCACAAAAAAAGTTTCTTTTAATACCTCTATTCAAAACTCAAGGAGAACGAATACATCGTACGTGCAAGGAATTGGTCATAGTTTGCCATTTTGCTAGAAAAAATTTAATTTGCAGTATTTTGTGATTGCTTATATTTTGGGTCATTTCACACTTTGCAAGCGATCAATTTATTGTTTTTTCTCTAGTAGTATCGGACCTCAAAAATTTATTTACTTGATTTTAAGTTCATTTCAAGATTAATAAATAATATTTTGAAATTCTACTTATATCTAATAGTCTAAATAAATAAATCATACATATATAATTGGATAATACTAAATAAATATACAACATACCAATTATAACTTATTTTTAGTTGGAACTAGACATTCAAATATAGACGCAATATTATAGGTAGTAGCACAATTTAGACACAAGATTGCAGATATTAGCATAATTTAAACACAAGATTGTAGATATTAGCACAATTTAAACACAAGATTGTAGAGATTAGCACAATTTTGTGGATATTAGCACAATATCTCAGGGAGACTCAAGGAGACAACAAATCTTGTAAGAATATTATGTCTATATTTGAATGTATAGTTCCAACTGTAGTAGTAATTGGTAATAGTATATTGAATATTTATTTAATATTATCCAGTTTTATGTATACTATAGATACACAGACTTATATATTCATATACTATAGACACACAGACTTATATACTCATATACTATAGACTCATCTAATATAGACTCACAGATTTATTGATTTGATGCGATTAGTATTGGATATGTGCACGACAGTACCGCCATCTAGTATGCGCAACTATTTGGGATTAAGTCAAATAATGACATATAAATGTATCATTGTTTTATAATAGATAATGTAATTAAAAGAAAGATAGAAAGACGGCAGATTTTTAGGAGGATTTCGTTAAGAAAACATTATATAGAAAATGTTATTATGATGTTATGGATGGGATGTTATTAGGATGTTATTATAAAAATCGGTTTTGAAAGTGTAAAACACAAACATTCAACCTCAAAGTGTGATCTTATCCTATAAATTGGTTAACTTAACATCTAGGAAATATTGAAGAACTATGAAATAATGGCAATAGTTATTTAATACAAGCCCACATCATTCGTCAAACATCAGTGATATTAACACCCTATAAGACAAGTTTAAAGATAACTCTCTTAACATAAGCATCATAACATAAAGAAGCACTTTAATGAAGCACCAATTAACATTATAATTTATTTATTGCATTATTTATTAATTTATTTATTTATATTTATATATTTATTTACTTCAGTGATTCTCGTTTTGTCACTGGAATAAAATGAAGCTGCGAAACAAAGTGCAAACAAGTTGCTGCTTTAATATGTTACATTAACAACAAAGTAAGTCTTTCAAAATCAAGCAAGAAAAACAATGGGGAACCCCAGAATTCGTCAATATTCGAAAGTAAATATTTGGACGGGAGGTACTTTTAAGGCATGTTTCGACCAGTATTGAAGACCGGATGTTGTCAACCAAGACAAATAACTCGTATCATCATCTTTAACACTCCGTTACTGGCGTGTATCTAATAGATACACCAATAAGTTTCTTCGCTAAATAATTAGATTCCTTCCCTGGCGACTATCCTCCTAGATTATGTGCATATGTAGATTAGTATTACAGTAGCTTTCAACCCGTCCATACAAAATACACTGTGAGCAATAAGATCTGTGAGATACAACGCCAGTTTATTTGTGAGTATATTTCAATGCTATATTTTATTTTATTTTTTATTTGTACCATTGTGTATTGCTTCTGTTATGTCATAATATTTTTATTTAATTTGTGTGATACATTTAGTACACATAAATTACATTATATCTGAGAGATTTAATGCCAGCACCTATGCGTGTAATGGGTTTTTAAAGAATATTCAATTTTCATTTCGGGTTTTTGGTATTTATAGGCCGAAAATGGCGCCTGGAAAAATGTACGATTTCAACAATGAAAAAGATAATAGAATTAGAAAGACTTTTGTTAGAAGATAATAGATAAGTGATACAGATGAGGTCCAACAAAATTTAGAAATTAAATTTGAAATGTACTCATTTCTACTCGATTTGAAAATGATTTCAGAAATTGAAGAAATAGAGGTTATTGAAGAGAGAGAGAGGATAATTCTGATACAGAACAAAGCTGTATTTATGACATATCTTCAGGAGAAGATGATGGAGACCGCATTTTATGTGGCGGTTGGAAAGAAAAAGATCATCGATTCCATGACTTGGAAGAAAACTCCATATGCTAATCGCAAGAAGACAGGTAAACAAAATTTAATTTTGAAACTACCAGGCGTAATAGGTCCAACAAAAGACAAAAAAGAAATTTTGAGACATGGAAATGTTTATTTGATGCGGAAATGTTGAATATTATTGTAACCTATACAAACCAGTATATAGAAAAAGTTAAAAATTCTTACAGTCTTATTAGAAATGCTTCACCTACAGATGCAACTGAAATCAAAGCTTTTATCGGGCTTTTATATTAGGGGGCCAATGTAAATCTGGAAGATGTGCCCATGTTCAACAGTGGACGAGAAATATCTGATGATGATGATGATGATGATGAAGGATCGCAAGCATCTTTTTCACATATGTTTTCTAAAGACAAACGCTTTTTTATGCGTTTATTTAGACATTGCGCGTCTCTTAAGGCCGGTTCCCACGGCCTTGACGAATCAGACTCGAAGTTCGTCATAACTCGTGTCGTAGAAACGGCAGGCTTGAAATGGCTCGTGGTGACTTGTTCACGCAGGTGGCGCGACCTTTTCCGTGCATTCTCGGTAAATCAAGAGACATCAAAGGATTTTGGCCTGTCGAATTGCGATCTACGAGCACGCTCGTGCAGTGTTCCTACGGCCTGTGAGATGAGGAAGTGGTCATGCGTAATGCAGTGCAGCTAACGCACTCTGCTATTCTTTTCCTGGTGCGAAACCAGGACTCGAGAAAGAACACGAGGTAATTCGAGATTTATCAGACAACACACTGTTGCTGATTTGTGGGATACCGATGGTTTCGGCGAAGAAATATTTCGTATGACCATGAGTTTGTATAAGTTCAGATTTCTTTATCAGGCAACACGATTTGACAATAGAGATACACGAGAAAAGAGAAAAAAAGTCGATCGCCTAGCACCCGTAAGAGATTTGTTTGAAAAAATTGCTGCAAACTGTCAACCTTGTTATTCAGTTGGAGAAAATGTTACACTGGACGAAAAACTTGAAGCCTTTAGGGGCCGATGGTAGTGTTCTTCTCAATGCTAAATATCGCGGGAATAAATTGCCAAATTGTATTTTCGGGAAATAACAAGGCCTCGCCACGTCGTCGCTTGATCTTACAACGTCTTGGAAGAGAACTGATTCAAGAGCAGCTTTTACGAAGAGTCACCATCAAAACTTTACCGCTGTTAATATCTAAGAGACTCAAAGAAATTTTGTCCACGGCCGCTATGTCCAAACAAGCTATCAATACCGAAAATAATGATAATAGCGAGTCAAATTCTAATGTTGCTCCAGGTACACGTAAACGTTGCAAACTGTGTCAGATGGAGAAGAAGTCAAGATTAACAAAATATTCTTGTCAATCTTGTGGATCTTATCTGTGTTTACAACAGCCAATTTATTTGCCATGAAAAGTGTCAATTGTCTAATAAAAACTCATACCAAGACGAATAAATAACTGTTTGTAAAATTTAACACATTTTAGTTCCTATTTGTTTTGTTTTCTAAAATTTGTTATTTTTTTTTTCAATACATAATGTTCAGCAATTTAGAAATCTTTGAATTACCTTTCGCAATAATATAATAATATTTACTAAATTTATTTGATATAAAATAAAATAGATACTTATGTATCTAAGGGATACCACAATACCACTCCTGCATAATTTGTACGCGCCAGTAATGGAGTGTTAGTTAAAACAAGTATTAGAGGCAGCAGTGGAGACTCAAGAGATAAGTTTAATTACAGAAGCAATACCTGAAATGTTGGACAAGTTGAATCACTGTTTGAGCGAGAAAACAGTTTTGTATCTTTAACTTTTTTTATGATCAGAAACAAATTTGAATTACCATATATCACAATCTTAGTTCAAAAAGTTCAAACATTTTACAAGATCCTAGACGAGACAGAAGGACCTCAACAGAATATTTTATATAAATTTAAAGATAATTTTATTGTTTTTATTGATAACTTTAAAGATAATTTTAAAGATAATTTTATTGTTTTTATTTATAACTTTGCAATATTGAAAGATTTTGAAAATTGTGGATCTTATTAAGTCGAACTGCGTCAAAAACAATCTTCAAAAGAAACATCATGTGTAAAGTTAGAATTTTTTGCAAGATCCTGGACGACACAGAAGGACCTCAACGGACTATTTTACATGAATTTAAAGATGATTTTGTTGGCTTTAATGATTTTTTTTGTAAAATTGAAAAAATTTGAAAATTGTGGATGTTATTAAGATTTTCCTTAAAGTCGAACGGCGACAGAAACAATCTTAAAAAAATTCTGTTGAAAGTTCCAACATTTTGCAAAATCCTGGACGAGACAGAAAAACCTCTACGGACTATTTTATATCAATTTAAAGATAATTTTATTGTCTTTATTGATCTTTTCACAAAATTGAAATACTTTAAAAATCATGGATGTTATTAAAATTTTCCTCAAAGTCAAACTGCGACAGAAACAATCATGAAAAAGAAAATACTGTGGATAGTTCAAACATTTTGCAAGTTCCTGGACGAGACAGGAAAACCTCAACGGACTACTTTACATTATTTTAAATATAATTTTGTTGTCCCTAATGATTGTTGCAAATATCCACAATTTTCCATTTTTTTAATTTTGCAAAAAGATTAATAAAGACAATAACATTATCTTTAAATTGATGTAAAATATACCGTTTAGGTCCTTATGTCTCGTCCAGGATTTTGCAAAATGTTCGAACTTTCCACAGGAATTTTTTCTAAGATTGTTTCTGTCGCAGTTCGACTTTTAGGAAAATTTTAATAACATCCGCAATTTTCAAAATTTGTTAATATTGCAAAAAGATTAATAAAGACAATAAAATTAACCTTAAATTAATATAAAATGGTCCGTTGAAGTCCTTCTGTCTCGTCCAGGAACTTCCAAAATGTTTGAACTTTCCACTTTTTTTTCAAGATTGTTTCTGTCGCTGTTCGACTTTGAGGAAAATCTTAATAACATCCACAAATGAACGGAATATTTTACATCAATTTAAATATAATTTTATAGGCTTTATTGATCTTTTTGCAAAATTTAAAATTTTTTAAAATTGTGGATATTATTAAGATTTTCCGCTAAATCGAATTGCGACAGAAATAATTATAAAAAAGAAAATCCTGTAGAAAGTTCAAACATTTTGCAAGTTCCTTGACCAGACATAAGGACCTCAACATACTATTTTACATCAATTTATAGAATTTATTGATAATTATGCTGTCTTTAATATTTCTGCAAAAATTGAAAAGTTTTGAAAATTGTGGATGTTATTAAGATTTTCAGCAAAGTCGAACTGGGACAGAAACAATCTTGAAAAAAAAATCCTGTTGACGAGACATAAGGACCTCAACGGACTATTTTACATCAATTATAATTTTATTGTACTTAATGATCTTTCTGCAAAATTGAAAATTTTTAAAATTTGTGGACGTTATTAAGATTTTCCTCAAAGTCGAACTGCGTCTAAAACAATTTTGAAAAAAAATCATGTGTAAAGTTCAAACATTTTGCAGGATCCTGGAAGAAATAGAAGGACCTCAACGGGCAATTTTACATAAATTTGAAGATAATTTTGTTGTATTTAATGTTTTTTTTTTGCAAAATTTATTTTTTTTTTCAATTGTGGATGTTATTCTATATGGATAGTTATGAAGACTATTTGTTAAGATTTTCCGCAAAGTCGAACTGAGACAGAAACAATCATGAAAAACAAAATACTGTCGAAAGTTCAAACATTTTGCAAGTTCATGTACGAGACAGAAGGACCTCAACGGACTATTTTATAAATTTAAAGATAATTTTGTTATCTTTATTGAACTTTTTGCAAAATTGAATTTTTTTTTTAATTTTGCAGGATCCTGGAAGAGATAGCGAACGAAGGACCTCAACCGATGGATACCAAGGACCTCAACGAACTATTTTACATAAATTTGAATATAATTTTGTTGTCTTTAATGATTTTTTTGCAAAATTAAAAAATTTTGAAAATTGTGGATGATATCAAGTTTTTCCTCAAAGTCGAACTGCGTACAGAAACAATCTTGAAAATGAAATCCTGTGGAAAGTTCAAACATTTTGCAAGATTCTAGACGAGACAGAAGGACCTCACACTAGAGGAAAATCTAAAAGTCTATTATGAGAAACATGTAGCTGAAGATATTATTCACATTTAACTGCAAGTAAAAATAGTTATAAAAACTCGTGCAACCAAAACCATTCAAAGTTTAGTGTCAACTATTTTAAATCCAAAGAAAGTTGATTGTGTTGTAACATACCGGGTTACAACACAATCAACTTTCTTTGGATTTAAAATAGTTGACACTAAACTTTGAATGGTTTTGGTTGCACGAGGTTTTATGTCTATTTTTACTTGCAGTTAAATGTGAATAATATCTTCAGCTACATGTTTCTTGGCTTGCGTAATGAAGAAAAAGCTTTTATTAAACTTTATAAATCCATTAATTATTAAACTTTATAAAAAAAATTCAATTCTCAACTCATTTGATGGGACCCATTTCAAAATAAACAAATTTACTACCCCGAATCGTTGCGGATTTCTGCCACGGCATGCGCCGTGCCGTGATCGCTTTGCTCCATGCACTTCGCACATAGCGAATAGACTTCACAATTTATATTTAAGGAAATATGCAGATGTTTCTATTTGGAATAAGGTCAAAAGGTTGTGGTCGAGAGCACCAATTTCGTACAATAAAACAATTTTCTGCGCATTTGTATTATTTATTATAATCATTTCATTTTTTCGGTCGCCTCGGCTTATTATTTCATAAAGTGTAGATGATTACGGTGATAATTCGTCTGGAAATTACAGGTTTGAACTACCGTATATCTGCATATTAAGGCACGTAATCCTCCATCGTACACTTTAATAATTTTAATGAAACCTCTTCGAGATCTAATCTAATTATTATAGGCGAGAGAAAATATCGAGGATTTATTACGAAATAGATTCTTTTTTTTTTTGTTATTTTACAACTTGCTACTGCTATATAAGACACATCAATATATCCATCTAAAATAATATATTCTATATAATAGATGTTAATCTATATATTCAGATTCTAATAGTGATTTCAAATTAGAGATTAATACCTAAAGTACAATAATAGATAATAGATTTAGTCGACTATGTCCTTATCAAATTTCTCACTTCTATCTAGTTTACACTATCTAGTCTCACTATCTCACTATCTAGTTTACTAGTCGAGTTATCTACGAAATAGTAAAGCACTAATTCACAAATTGTCATTTAATTCCTTACAAAATTGAAAGTTTATAATTAACTAACTAGACTAGGTATTAGCGTCTATTTCGTAATCAACTCTAGTTGATTTAGTAGATGACGTCCTTACCAAATTTCCCGCTTGTATCTACTCAAGTAGCCGAGATATCAACGAAATAGCAAAGCTATAATTTAGAAACTGTCATTTCAAACATTAAAAGTTAATAACTAACGAACTGGACTAGTTGTTAACCTCCATATCAAAATCAACTTTAGTTGATTTAGTCGACGAGGTCTTTACCAAATTTCCCGCTTGTATCTAGTCAACCAGTCGAGTTATCTACGAAATAGTAAAGCACTAATTCACAACTGTCATTTCAAAATATAGAAGATTAAAAGTTAATAACTAACTAACTAGAGTAGGTATTAACCTTAAGTTCGATATCGCCTCTAGGTAATTTAGTCGACTACGTCCTTACCACATTTCCCGCTTGTATCTAGTCAAGTAGCATAGTTATCAACGAAATAGCAAAGCATTAATTTACTCTCGTTTCTCGAGCACTAATTTAGAAAATGTCATTTTAAACTTTAAAAGTTAATAACTAACGAACTGGACTAGTTGTTTACCTCTATTTCGAAATCAACTCTAGTTGATTTAGTCGATTACGTCTTTACCAAATTTCCCGCTTGTATCGAGTCGAGTTATCTACGAAATATTAAAGCACTAATTCTCATACTGTCATTTCAAAATTTAGAAGTTTAAAAGTTAATAACTAACTAACTAGACTACGTATTAACCTTTAGTTTGATTATCACCTAGGTGATTTAGTCGACTACGTGCCTTTCAAATTTCCCGCTCGTATCTAGTCAAATAGCCGAGTTATCTACGAAATAGCAAAGCATTAATTTACTCTCGTTTCTATCCTTAAAAGTTAATAACTAACGAACCAGACTAAGTATTAACCTCAGTATTGAAGCTACCTCCAGGTAACTTTTTCAATTAGTTTTGTGCCTAATTTGACGTTTGTAGCTTAATTGTCCACAATTAGATAGTCTTAACTAACCCAAATATAGACCACGTTGTTTCCAACTATTCTACCAAAAAGATCAGGGGGGCTTTTAGTTCAACCTAATCACTGCCACTGTGAACAAGATTTACATCGAGCAATAAAAAATCAACAAAAATTTAAAACTTAGCTTACGATAACTACATCGGTTGTAACAAGCTCGTGGTAGATTAATTTAGCGCTTAAAAATCTTATACTCGAGTGGGTAATCAACGAGTTATCACAGATATCCGCAAGTGATATCTTTGTGCGAGTGTGTCGTATAGCAAACGCAAGAAGTAGCGTTGTGTTTCCTGTTTCCAAAGACACACGACACAGATTTCCTGCCATCTTAATTCCAGTGCCGCAAGGCATCTAGTAGTAGGTATACTGACCTCTCGAACAGGTATATTCATTCATGGATCGTGGGAAACGGCGGATTAAATTTATTAATATGTGCATCTACTATCGTATTTCTGTCTTTATTTGTCGCGCACACCTTTTGTCACTCTCCTAGTCTTCGGACCAAGTGAAAGGGATCACGATTATCTCGCCGTCTCCGTTGCGACGCGCTCGCTCTGTCTGTTAATCTCGTTCTCGGTCAAATTTTAAATTGGTGATTACGATCGGTTTCTTAATCCATTTCATTTCTGTACATACTTTTCACATTTAAATTTAATCGATTATTATAAAATATTATAACAAAAACACATTTTAAAATCACTGTTTGTTTATATACTTTCCTTGTAATCTAGTTATAAAATGTGTCTCTTTAATTAACGTTTCAATTAATCTTGTATGTCGATATTTTTAAACGATTTATAATTAGATTAGATCTATTATCCAATTTGACTTCAGATGTGAATTAAGTTTCATTTCATTTTCAAGGAAAAGGGAAGAGAAACTATGATATCATTCCAAGTGTAAGGAATTGACCATGTTTTTTCAAAACTAGACAGAGAAGACTAAATAGACGAGACTAGACAAACAAGACTAGACAGACTAGACTAGACTGACAAGGCTATGTCTAGCCTTGTCTGTCGACAAGACTACACAGACAAGACAAGACAGATAAGACTAGACAGGCACGATTAGACAGACAAGACTAGACAGACAAGAGTAGACAGACAAGACTAGACAGACAAGACTAGACAGACAAGACTAGACAGACAAGACTAGACAGACAAGACTAGACAGACAAGACTAGACAGACAAGACTAGACAGACAAGACTAGACAGACAAGACTAGACAGACAAGACTAGACAGACAAGACTAGACGGACAAGACTAGACAGACAAGACTAGACAGACAAGACTAGACAGACAAGACTAGACAGACAAGACTAGACAGACAAGACTAGACAGACAAGACTAGACAGACAAGACTAGACAGACAAGACTAGACAGACAAGACTAGACAGACAAGACTACACAGGCAAGAGTAGAAAGACATGTCTAGAGAGACAAGCCTAGATAGACAAGACTAGACAGTCAAAACTAGACAGACAAGACTAAACAGACAAGTCTAGACAGACACGATTAGATAGACAGAAACGACTAACGACTAGTCAGACAAATCAGACTTCTCTATCCACTTTTGGTCTGTCCAGTCTTGTGTCTACCCAGTGTTGTCTCTCCAGTCTTATCTGTCGAATCTCGTCTGTACAATATTGTCTGTGAAGTCTAGTTTGTCCATTTATGTCTGCTTAGTCTGTATGTTGCGTCTCGTATGACTATTCTTGTTTGTCTAGTATTATCTCCTTAGACATGCTTAGATTGGTACATCTATGCATGTCTTTTGCAAAGTTTAACATGGAAATAAAAGCGTTTGTTATATAATAAATTAGTTTTATTGGTGGAAACACGTCGATGTAGCCTAGTTTAAGCGCGAAGCCTACAGGTATTTCCTAATAAAACGAAAACAGATACAATCTTAATTTAACATCGACCTAATCTTATTATGTTTCGCATGCTAATTGTAGGTACAGTTTATCGCGAATTACATAGAATTTTGATCGGTCTCTCTCTATGCGTCTCTCGCGAAACAGTTAGATTGCCACGTAGATTTACATGTGTAATTAATCGATTTTGCATTTATTACTCATTTTATCCCCTGCAAACCAGCGCAACTGTACATGGAATTATGAATGAATGGTCAACGCACCTACTCTTGATTTTTGTTGGTTTTCTTTCTCTGCCTGGCCCCATCAACGATCCACATTTCCGATCCATCGCTATTTGAATAAGCTAATGGGGCCTTGATTCAATTATAATTGTTGCTCGTATTTATAGACGTAATAATGTTAATAAATAATATTAATTTCATTTAATATTTCATTCGTCTTGACATACAAATTAAAGCAATTAACAATTAAAAAATATTATTTGGTTTTTGGTCAAAAAACTTGCAAAATCTTGCAAAATCTTTGATCCTACATCGTATAGCCCTTTGTATACAAGAGTTTCTTCTTCTCTGATCTAAAAGTAATAAATGAAACTTATTGATCAACAAAATTCCTAATCACAATTGAGTTTACTAGGCTTTACTTACATGAGCAGTCAAGCTGTGGAATCGTTTACAACAAGTTTAAACTATGTTTCTTTTGCTATTTATTATTTATTTGGCACATTACGCGTGAAAATAATTTACCAAATATTCAGTATTGGGGGGATTTAGTAAGATTATGTACTAATTGTTTATTGCGACCGACTTCACTAATAAAGAAGTAGAGATGTCAGTGGAATTTATACGTATACTTGGTATGCTTATACTTTACCACGTACTTTGCTATATTCTTTACCATGTACTTTGCTATATATTTTACTATATACTTTACTATATACTTTACGATATACTTTACTGTATACCTACTTTACTATATCCTTTACTTTTCTATAGAAAAAGGTTTGTTGTCTGTTTTATACTTTAGAACAATGCATTTGCGGTAAAGTTAAGAAGAAGCAAACGTTTTAAAGTTAAATGTGCTTTAAAGCATTTAATATATTATTAATGTATTTTATTTTCTTTGATTTTTTAAGAAATTTGATTGACTTGTAATGATAGTCAACGTTGAATTACATTATAAATGCTGTGATTTTTTCAATTGTAATATGCAAGTTTATCATAATAATGTAAATAATTGCAAATGAATGTGCGAGATAAACAAGTTGGCGAGTAATATGATTGAATAGTTAAAAATCCGTATAAACGTCCGCATTTACTGTTATAAAACAGGAATAATAATCTTCGGCGAAATAAAAACAATAATAAATAATTATGGACACGATATGCATATCTAAAAATAATTATTCGTAAATAGCGAAACGTAATAGAAATAAATCAATTCGCATCAAGATTAACAGTACATAAAATCGCCACACATATATTAATATAATCAGCATAGAATCATTAAGAGAGAAACATAGTTTTACTTCGTGAAAAAGTATCCATGTAATATCTCCTGATTAATACACATATATAAGCGATTAAAACAATATATTATCGCGATTGTAATTAATATAATATTATATAGATACGTTTATTGCGTATGCAAGGTGTAATTTATGAAACCATCCTGTCTCGGGCTTCGACACGCTTCGTATCGTTTTTAGTTCATTATTTTCATTATTTAAATATTTTCAGTCGATTGGGGAAAAATTGCGGAATTATATATTGCAAATTATTTTCATTATTTAAATATTTTCAGTCGATTGGGGAAAAATTGCGGAATTATATATTGCAAATGCAAGAGCACACCTGAACGAACCTCGAGTTATTTTATCTAATTATTCGTTATTGAACGCGACGACTTCTATTCATGTGTTAAGATTATATATTTATTTATCATGGATTCGTTTTATTTTAATCTTCCAGGAAACGCGTTGTTGTAATATGTAAAACAGTCGTTAGTAATCATTTTTAGTAACAAAGCTGTTTAAGCAAATAGAAATTAGACTGATTTATAATCCTTTGGTAGCTCCAATATTATCCAACATATCCAGTTATCCAGCATAGAGTAAACGTTAGTTGTAAAGCTTACTACAACGCAACTGCCCGTGTAAGTAAAGAAGGAGTTTCCGGAAGGCAATGTAAGTTACTTTTATCAGTGCATAGTTTTAGTCGGAATTTTATTAAAATATTTAATAACTGTAAAAAGCAAATTTTTCTGGCTAATAGATTTCTTAGTTTTAGAAAAAGTTATCAATTTGTTTCTCGTTTCCACAGTATGTATCATATACATTCTATTACAGCAGTGGTTCTCAAACTGGGTGCCGCGGTACCCTGGGGTGCCGCGAGCGTATGTCTGGGGTGACGCAGCAATAATAAAGAAATGTAAAAAATGTTAAAAGAAAATTACTTGAGGAGGTAAACGAATTTGAGTTTCTACTTTTATTGCTGAAATATGGACAATTGGCTAAAATCTGGATGTTTAAAACGGAAAGGTGATGAACTCACTAAAGCTTCTAAAGCGACTGATTCAATGACAACCAGCATCTCCGGAGGAGCCTCAGTTCGCGAAAACGAAACTCACGACCAAAAGATAATCCGAGTAAAATAAGGAAATATGATCCTAGTTACTTCACATGTTTGGCTTTGTTTCTGTTGGGAACGAATAAGCACCGGAAGGACAATGCATAATCTGTCATAAAATTGTTTCTAACAGCTGTTTGGTTCCATTCAAATAAAAACGCATCTGGAATGCAAACAATCTGATTTAGTACATAAAGGTGCAGAAATCTTCAAACGCCGCACTTTACCTCTTCAGGCAGGGTCATCTATGGTGGAGATAATTTTTTAAAATGAAAATGAAAACGCAACTGAAGCTTCATTTATTGTTAGTTCACACATAGCAAGATCTAGAAAGCCCTATACTATTGTCGAGACACTGATTAAACCTTGCGTGTAGTATGTTGTAAGCTGCACATTAGGTCTAGACATGACCAAGCAGATTGATACTGTGCAGCTGTCAAATAGCACACCAAGCAAGCGAATTTACAGAATTTCAGAATCTATGGAGAACGAGCTTATAATAAGGTTGAAAATTTGTATTTTATTTTTAGTCTACAGCTTGATGAAAGTACCGACGTTGCGGAACTTGCTGTTTTTTTGTGTTTGTAAGGTATCCATTCGAAATGCAAATAGAACAAGAACTAGTACATAGTAATCATTTTTTTGTGGTGGAATAATGGCAAAGATGGAAATTTGTTTGAGGGTGGAATAGTTGTTTGAGGGTAGAATAGTTGTTCAGGGTGGAACAGAGTAGTTGATGAGGATGGAATAATGTGAAGAATTTAGAAGTGCACGCCACTGGCGATGCTAAAAGAGCCACAAGGTTTTGTGGCAATCCAAGGATGCTGATACCAAATTTAAAGGTGCACGCCATTGACGCTTTCATCGCCACCAGCTGCCGCATGTGGTAGACTCTAGTGAATTTTAAATGTGCTGATTGTATGAATTTAGATTTGATTGAAAAATGTAAATTGCCACATTGACCTCATTTTAGATCGGAAGCTCGCACGTATGTAATATCTTGATTTATCCGCCGCTTCGCGGTGTGCCACCTAATCTAACCTGGGTTAAACCGGACCGTTGGATTGCCATATTATTCTATTTTGGATTCGGTTTAGTCACAAAAGTAAAAAATACCCCCACAAAAGTAAAAAATATTCTTTGAATTTAATTTATTAATTTATATGGATTTAACTGGAGAACGCGGTTGGAGGTTTGTAAAAAAAATGCAATTGCAATGTCAATTCCAATAGGCATCAACGTATCCGCTATCTAGAACTAAACGATTTTTTAATGTATCTTTTGCAGTTTTCAAAATATAGTTATTTAAATATCGTACCATTTGACGGCTTTGAATTTGAAGGAGGGCGGTTGCTGCCAGATCAAATATTTTGCAAAATACATAAAGGGATTTGATAGAATGGTCCTTTCTCTACAAATGTGTAAAATTTTATTGATCCACGTAGTGTGAAACATTTTTTAACAAATCCATCACGAATTCCAACCAAAACCGAACTTTTACTGAATATGGGTATCCAGCAGCAAGTACCCGCTGAACAAATTTGAAATCTCCGGCCTCATTGGGGGCCGCTTGGCGAATTATTTTTGCTTCAAAGATTTTTTTGCAAATATCTCGCCAACGCCTCAAAATAGAAAATTACAACCGGGATCTCCGAATGTAGTTTGTCGGGGTAAGTAAGCATTCTTTGCAAATTTTGTAAAATCGCTCGATTTAGTCAGAAAAGTAAAAAATATAAAATGCAAAAAATTTTGCAAAGGGTACATTGAATTTACCTTTTAATTTAATTCTACCCTTCTGAATTTCGATTTTAAATTTACATGGATTTAAATGCAGAACGTGGTAAGAAGTTTGTTCTGCAAAAATGGTTCGCTTTGGAAAGATGAACAAACTTTAAAAAGTTGCTAAAAAACACGTGATTAATGGACGGCCACAAGAGTGCCGCGAGAGTTTTTCAGCTCGACAAGGGTGCCGCGGCAAAAAAAGTTTGAGAACCACTGTATTACAGTTATCATAAAAATATACCACATTATTAGCTATATATATTTTAGCAATAGGTACTTAGTTCAGATTGCAGATTATTTTTTCGAATTAGTAATTCTAACTCTATTATATGGATTACCACAGATTGTAGATTTCTGTGGAGACTTGTACTACTGCGGCCTTTATCGATCTGTTGTACACCACACTCTTCCCCAATTTAGACATAATGTAAACTTGGTAATCCGGTGGTTGGTTACTCCAGCACTTTCAGTAATCCGGCGCCCTGGGGAAACACGTGTCTTCTCTTTACGGTGTCCCGCGCCGGATATAAACCTCGCGCACAGAAGAAATCAAGTTAAAAACAACAGCATCCAGTGTTCTTGGAAAAATGTCTGGCCAAAACACCGTGCTTTTAATTCTGAAAACTTGATTGACGATTCAGATCAAGCTAACTCCACTCAACAATTGTCTTACTATCTGTAAGTCTGTACATAATTTTTTGTATGTACACATTTACCTAAATAGTTTCATTTTTTATTCTTTCTGATATAGAATTGTACATAAAATATGTAAAATTGTTATTGTTTTGTTTTAATCCTGATAATCCGGGATTTTTTGATAATCCGGCGGTTAACTGGTCCCATATATGTCGAATTATCAGGGATTTTGCTGTACTTGATAGCACTTTGCTCAATGTGGTATACTGAGGATTCGTCGCTCCAATCGACTTTACTGCTGCACATTGCTGTGTAGTTTTTCTCGAATTAGTATTGGCATACCGATTATTTTCCTCTGCCTATTCCTTCCTTGCTGAGCCTTAAATCGCCGATCTGGCGGTCCCCTTCACAACAAGGTGCAACGGAGTCAGACCCAGCAGCAGTTCGTTTGCTACTGTCGGGCATGAACCTATCGCTCCCGTGATGCTTGCATTATCATAGACACCACTGCATACTATCATACCATAGTTTACGATACTTTGAAACCACACTTTCAAAGGCTTGATAACTGAACTTTCCTAGCTCTTGGTTCTGAAATTTTACCCAGTTTAGAAAAAAACCAAAGATTTTTAAAAGTTTCTTTTATGTGGTAGTCCCATCTCGCAAGTAATCCAGATATACACCAAGATATTTACAAGAGTCATCTTAATTTCCATGCCCTCAATACGTAGTTTGATATCAACCGGTATACTATCACAATAACACCCAAAAGTTATAAAAAATAGTTTAATTAATGTTTATTGATAGTTGATGGTCCTTAGCCATATATGAATCTTGTTCAACCATATCATAATTTTAGTAGTTACTTCATATCACGATTAACTACACCACTGCTCGGTCCCAAATCCGGGATGAGCTAGGAGGAGGGTTCGATGGCAGGCTCAGCAACAAGCCGGTCGATAAAACAATTTATGTTGTATCTCAATGCACTAGCCAGAAGAAGAAGAAAGAAGAATGTGTGTGAAGAAATGTGTGAAGTGACCCTGCAATAAAGCGGGATTAATGCTAGGAAGATGATCATCTTCCTAGCATTAATCCCTCTTTATTGCAGGGTCTGCTTTACTGCACTTTTTCTTCCATTCTTCTTTCTTCTTCTTCTGACCATTGCATTGAGATACAATGACTTCATATCAGGATTGATCTGAACATAATATAGCCGCATAATCGGCGCGAGAAACTAAGCAGCCACTAGGTAGAATATTAAAAATATAATTGATATATAATGTGAGTAGTACAGGACCAAAGAGAGTACCTTGGGGGACAACTGTTTTATTTTTCTCACCCAACGTAGATATCGGAGCTAGAGGAATTTTACTAAAATAATTATTTTACTATAACAATCATTACACTTTACCAATTGCATTCTATCAGTTAGATAGCTTTTAATCAAATCATAAGCAATACCTCTAATTCCATTTGAATCAAACTTGATCAAGCAAAGAAGAATTTTGTTTTAACTTCTTGTTCTTTTAATCCAACTGATAAAATGCAATTAGCAAAGTTTAATGATTGTTCTAGGAAAAAGTTACATACACCCCCCAAGGTACTATTTTGGGTCCTTTACTATTCATATTATATATCAATGACTGAATTTTAGATATTCATTCATTTTAGAATATGAATTTTAGATATTCTACGTATTAGCAACTTAGGTTTCCTATGCCTATAGAGTTTTCGATCAGAGAAGAAGGAAAAATATATTGTAGGGCTATAATGTAGGATCCGAGATTTTACAAGAAGTTTAGAAGATTTTCTTGATCTAGTGAAGGCTTTTGATACAGTCAATCACAAAATTCTTCTTTCAAATTCTAATTTGTAATGTACACTAGACCAGTGGTGCGCAAATAATTTTCATTTGCTACCCAACATTTTCTGTAAAATTGTATGGCGAGCCCTAGATAGAAGTTACGTCAACTTTGTAATTCCTAAACAGTTTTAGCAATATTTTCTAAAATAAACATTAAAATATTGGGAAAATTTGCTAAGTATTCCTAAACAGTTCTAGCAACATCTCCACAAAATTTGAAACAATTTCCCCAATTAGTTTTTGAGAAAATTAAGTTTGGAAATTTTTGGAAAGTTTTGGAATTAAGGTGGAATTTATAAAAAAACTGCAATATTTGCTGAAATAAATATTAAAATATTGGGAAAATTTGCTAGATATTCCGGCACAGTTCTACCAAGATCTCTACAAAATTGGAAACAAATCCACAAATTAGTTTTTAAAAATATGAAGTTTGAAAATTTCAATGTTTTAATTGACTTATATTGGAATTACACTATTTACTGCTATCCAATACTTACACACGAAATGCCTTAAATTTTGTATGAATTCGAGGACCCAAAAAGATTCTCTATCGACCACTCTGGGGGTCGCGACCTATGGTTTGCGCACCACTGCACTAGACGACTAGAGCATCATGATTTCTGATATTACTTTATTCAAGTTTCTGATATTATTCAAGTTTAAAACAATTATAAGCTTAAAGTTCTTCAAGCTTAAAAATAATCTTCTGAAGAAGGCCTAAAAAGCCGAAATCGATAAAGAGTTAAATAAATACATTTGTGAAACTTATACCTAGTGTGTATTATTTATTATTAAATTATAAGCTTATTCATTTTATAGCCAAGAGTTTTTAGAGAGTCAATATTCGAAATTAAAGATATAGTTTAATATTAATTTTCTAGTTAAATGTAAATTTAATCTATTTTGTCAATTTAATTTTGTCTATAAAGATTTTCTGAACATAATAAATTTGCCTTTCAAGATTTTCTCGACACAATTTGGAACATCTGCTATTGCCTATCAAGGTTTGTCCAACAACAAAAGTCCCTCTTAACAACAACAACAATCTCTTAAATCGATATTTGTGCAAAATGTTTGTTAAAAATTCGATTAAGAAAACAATCAAGTTCACAAATTTATAATTTGGCCGAGAACGAAATTGCATTAAGATTTTAATCTCAGCTAAACCCACAAAAACTTTTGCAAAAAATCACATAAATTGTAAAAGCACTTTAGCTTTGTGTCTAAACTAAATAAGCAAAGTATTTATTTAATTTTACTGAATCTACCAGTTTTCATTTTGCAATAATTTGCAATTATTTATAATGTGTAATAAATTTATTATATTAATAAATTTATTTGAATGCAGTTATATGTATACTGCATTTATATGTTATGCACAATTATAATAAATTTATTTTGCAGTCGATGGGGTTTCTATTAAGGCCGTTGTGTAACGATGATTATGTTTGCAATTACCGATCGTTTGTTATTTAACAGATCGTTAGGTAGTTTTTAGCACCTGTCTGCTTTTAATTATATTTTAAATTGTAATAAGTTGCTAAGTGTGGTTTTAAATTGTTTGGATAATTGTCGGTTGTCGGTTATGCACAAAAGCTATAAATTCAGAAAATTTGCATCGAAATCGTTGGAAATGTTGTAAAGGATTTTTTATAAGATTGTTTTAGTCAGAGTGGTTAAATTGGGTCAGATGTTGCAAAATGATGTCTGAAAAAAAGGATGTTACGCAAATTGTTGCAAATTTATTAGGTTAAATGAGATTTAATTTAATTATATATAAATATAACTATGTTTTTTAACAAATTTGAAAAAACTTTATGAAATTATGATTATTATCGAAACTAGATAACATCATAAACCATAAGAAATTATAGATTAGTTAATTGAAAACAGCAACGAAAACTATAGTTCATTTTTTTAAGAATGCAGTAACTAAAAACCTGATTTACACTCTGACAAATGTTCAATCTAGTTACAAAATTTGGCGCTAAGTTCAAATATAGTTAATTGAATATAAAAAAAAAGTTACTTGAATATAAAAGAAAATTACAGATTAAATACACCAAATGGTAATAATAGTAATAAAATACCAACAAATAAATGGGGAAAAACGCAAAAAATCTAAATGATACAAAGAGATCAGATGACAATAGACTTTTTCATAGTTGAAATTTTTATAGCACATGTGTCAATTTCCGCCATGTGTTGCCCGAACTTTTTGACGTATAACCTTATTATTTGCCCGAAACTTTCATATTGCCGCCTTTCAATCTTGGCGGATGCGTATGCGCTTAACTAATCGTAAAAAGGTCTATTGTGAATTGACACGGTAGCCATTGATAACTAACAGAACGGCTCAACATGCACGGACGTACGAAAAAAATATACTTGGAGTTAATTATTTTTTTATCTTTAAATTTAAAATTGAATATTAAATTATATATAATTTAACGTTCTATAATATTTAGTATTATATTCCTTTAATTACATATCACCAAATTCTTCGCCACTAACTGCAAATGTATGTGAAAAGAGAGAGATGGAGAAGTAAATATCGTCGGTGTGAACTTCTCCTCGATTTGAGCCAATCAGAGAACAAGGTCCAATAAGCCTTATCTTCCCTGTACTGCATTCTGAAAAAAAATGGACTATAGCAAGTAGAGTAGATTGTTAAAGAGATTAGATATCATCATCAAAAGTACTAATTTTATTCTCTAGATCAGGGTCAGTCAGATTTGAAATTTTTTTAAAAGTCCAAATTAATATCAAAATTTTGAAAAATAATCAAAATTTAGAAAACTCGAGGAAAATAGATGATAAAACTTAGCAAACCTAGATTTCGAACGAATAATCTAGAATCCTTTATTAAATATATTCTAGTTTCAAAATACTCCGTGGTGGCATAGAAGTTAAGGTGTAAGATTAGTAAGCCATAAGTCCTGGGTCAAAATCTTGGGGCACAAGCATGGAAAATAAGCCACCGTCCTCCTGTGCATGGCTCTAGTTAAATTATCACAATAAATCTATTATACTTGTGCTCCCTATACTTGTTTCTAAGATTAGTTTCATAACAGAGGCGGTGGAGACTTAGTAGCCAAGGTGTCAGATGTCAGACAAGTATGGTAAAAGAAACTGAAACCGCCTTCTTATGCATATAGCTCGGGTAAATATATCACAGTAAAGCTGCCATGTTCCTCCTTCCCTAATAGATACAGATTTTTTCTAAGACATTTCAAATAAATCTAGATTAAAATTTCGGGAAATAAGCTTTAAGACCTAGTAGTCAAGGTGTCAGATTACTAAGCCATAAGTCCCTGGTTCAAATCTTGGGGCACAAGTATGGAAAACGAAACTGAAACCGCCTTCCTATGCATATAGCTCGGGTAAATATATCACAGTAAAGCTGCCATGCTCCTCCCCCACTAATAGATACAGATTTTTTCTAAGACATTTCAAATAAATCTAGATTAAGATTTCGGGAAATAAGCTTTAGATTATCCTTTTATTGCATATTTTCTCGGGAAAACCTGGGGCGAGATCAAGGCGGTCGCCCAGAACAGAGTCAGATGGTGAGAGAAATCTGGTGGAGGTTCAATCCTATGTTGCGAAACTGAATTATTGGATATATAATACTGCTAGTTTAAAATCTGCCTGCATTGATGTAAGGTGACTAGGCGTACTGCTTTAGTTAGTACAGTACTTCTTTGAGATAGTCTGTACTGTCCAATTTTTAGGCATTGCATTTGTACTGCCTTTCTCTAAGATGTACTGCTTGTACTGCTTTGCATGATATTGTAAAAATAAATTAATATAACTGTGATTTTATGCATTTTCAGAGCGAACATTTTGCTCACAATTCAGTATTGATAATAGTGGGAAAGCAGCAATAACAAAACATTGCAAGAGTGATAAACATAATACTCAGATTAATACAGCAGGCGTGGGCTCGCGGGCCTCATGTGGCCCGCGCAGACATTTTATGCGGCCCGCGAAGATCATTCAAATTTTCGTTATCAGTTTTTTTTGTAAAGCACATGCATAGCTATTACCCGTCCATCCTCATCCAATGTATTGCTTTCGCGTTTAAATAATCTGGAAATAGGTAAAAGTAAGTAGCCATTGTCATTTTTTCTTCCAAAATTAGGTTAACATTGAACGCTAACTTTCAATTCTACAACGTTTGACTTTGAAAGTACAAAAATTCGCCTAGGCCGCTATTTTAAAAGTCATATCTTAAATAGCTTATGTACCTCTTTCGCGTTTAAAAAATCTGGTCACCTTAATTGATGAGACCATACAAGATCCTTGGGGAACCGCCACATTTAGCTTTTTTGATCAAATTAAATTTATTATTTGTTTGTAAAGTCTAGAAAGATAAAACTAGATTAATAAAAAGATTTCTAGAAATGAGTTTTAGATTATCCGTTTATTAAATTATCCTTTTATTTTCTAGTTCAAAAGTCTTCAGTGATAATGTGATATTACCGCGACCTCTCTCAACGAAATAAAAGTATTTTCACACTTTTATTTTGTTGGGCAAGGTCGCGGAAGTGTTTAATCCTTTAGGGTATTCTTGGTCTTTCGCTGTTTCGCGTCTGTGGTGAATTTTGTTATCAAAGCTCACGCCCAAGTATCTGATTGGAAGAGTAGGAGCTATGTCAATGGTGTCTAGGTGTATGTGTGGAGAGCTAGGAGAAATTTTATGGCTAGGAATGAGGAATTGAACGAATTTTCAGAAAGTCTCTAACGATTGAACCATGTAATCCTTTTTCCGTCCGGTCTTAGAGATCATCAATGGTGTTTCTAAGGGTTTTAGGTGTAGTCGGCACATTGTAGTTTTTAATTTCGGTTTATTTAAGATTTTAAAAAGATCTGCCCAAAGTTCACAACAAATAATATATTTAATTTAATATTAAAAAAATCAAACTGTGGGGTTACTTCAAGGACCCCGTATGGTATTTATACAATGTGCCGAGTACACCTTAAACTCTTAAAAACACCATTGATGATCTCCAAGACCGGACGGCAAAAGGATTACATGGTTTAATCGTTGAAGACTTTTTGCAAATTCGTCCAATTCCTCATTCCTAACCATAGAATTTCTCCTAGCTCTCCTCACATACACCTAGACTCCATGGACATAGCACCTACTCTCCCAATCAGATACTTGGGCGTGAGATTTTGACAACAAAATTCACCACAGACGCGAAACAGCGAAAAACCAAGAATACCCTTAAGGATTAAACATTTCCGCGACCCTGCCCAACGAAATAAAAGTGTGGAGATACTTTTATTTCATTGTGCAGGTCGCGGCAACGTGAAATGGAAACAAAACGGCCACAAAAATCAACAAAGCCATCTACAGCCCATTCTTTGACTACGCACATATATTACTCTCAAATGCTAGAACGACGGAACATTCAATACACTAGAAGTGGCACAACGAACCTCATTACGATCACCAAGCTAAGACACATAAACAACATCCTTTATAATCCTTCCAGTGATCTCAGACTCATCCAAGTTCCAAAAATCTTCGACAGACACAAACAACTACGGACAAAATACGAAGACCACATATTCCTAATGCTATCTTACGTTATGTGTGGCAGTCAAACACTAGATAAGGAACTACATGAACAAGTAGTTGATAGTGTTGAAAACTAAGATGAATTCTCTAGAATGTCGCACGATTGTGATGGTAACAATAAGCGAGTGTATATCAAAGCTAAAACCGCATAACCTTCGAAACCTTCTTCGAAAGACTATACTTGCCGCAGCGACCCCGTGGAGTGATCACGCGGCGTTCACGTGATAATTCGTAGTGACGTTCTAAAAGACCTGATTTACACTGCTTTGCCAAATTTTACTTAAAATTATTTTTTATTGAATTTAAAAAAGTCTTGAAAAAGACTAATTTATGGATAAAATGTAATCACTAATTTTAACTAGGACAGAAACACTGAAAACTCGAGAGCACAGTGGCATACAACCGGAATAGTCAACTGGTTTAAAGTTTCGGCTGCGTGATCTACGCTTCAAAAGCGTTTGCTTTTACCAATGGGAAATCAACCCCCGAAAATCAAGATCACGCAAGTTTATTACTCCATCGGGTAGCTGCAGCAACTATAAGTCTAGGACACTCAGCTAGATGTGATAAGCATTGAAAGTTGTTACGAGGGTTTGATAAAATAAAATGGAAGGGCGGATCCGGCCTGTGGGTTCGAGAAAATCGTGATCAAAGTTTGGAGTCGCTCAAAAATTGATCGAATCGTTTTATAGAAAATTTGAGAGGTTCGTTCTGCTTGCAAAATGCAAGTATCATACATAGTTTTCATCGGCATTTAATTTAGAATAATTTGATAAAAGATTAGGTCAATATAGATTATGTTTGAAAAAGTTTCTGGCAAAAATCCGAAAGTACGCTATTTTGCGCGTGCCAATATCAAGCTTACGTTTCATCAAAACAGAATAAGATTATCACTTGTTTGTTCTATACAAAATATATACAAAAATATATACAAAATTTCGCGTCTTTTGATGTATTATATGTAATTATCCGCGACATGTCAAAATTTAAATGTCAAAATATTTACACTGTCTCTTATCTACTTCCGCTCTAGAAACGATTAGGGGTTCGATGCATTTCACTTCCATCTCATCATTTTCTTCTTGGGATATGATATTTTCAATAATTTTTTATGTCTGTCAATTGGTGCCTCAGTCCTTCTTTGACCTCAGAATTAGATCCATCATATTTTTGGGTCAAGTTTTATGTCCACGTCACACTGACCACTCCACAGCAGACTGCGTTTGTCTGAGTCAGATGACTTCCCGATATTATGCAGATAATCTCTAAAGCATTCCTGACCCGTGAGAACTTGGGTTAGGTGGTATGGTACTTCTCCATATCTACGATTAGTCCACGTTTCTATGATGCGGTTTTGTGTCCATTGGTCCTTTACTAAACATATACACGCGTCATTATATTAGATCTACATTGTACATTGTTAAGTCAGACCTAATTTCACTAACCGTCCGGGCTGCCCACCCTGAATGAATGCAAAATATGTGATAGCGGGGTGGCGCATAATAAAAGCCAAGGTGGAATAGGGGGTTTAGCCAGATCTAATTGTTAGTTGGGTGTCTGCGTGTAGTACATTATATGTCGCGTTTGATGCATACCTGGTCTACAATGGTCCAGTGATTGTTGTGATTGTTGATTAAATAAGGTAAAAATAGCGATGAATATATCTGTAGGAGACAGCGAAAAAAATTGCGAGAAAAAGGCCATTCATGTGTGAGTTTCTTGCTGGCCTTTTTCTCGAAATTTTGTTTTTCGCTGTCTCCTACTCAGGTATTCATCCCTATTTTTACCTTATTTAGTAAACAATCAGGACAATCACTGGACCCTTGTAGACCCGGTTTGTATCAAACGCTACATAAAATCTACTACACGCATACACGCAAACTACACGCAACGAGCTGCAGGAAGGAAAGGCTTAATTGTACCGATATACAAAGGTGGATATAGGGAAGACCTAGCTAACTCCAGAGGAATAACGGTTATGGACGCGTCGTATAAAATCTATGCCAAACTGCTGGAGCAAAAGCTTTTGTGTGAAGAGGAAGATAAAGGTCTGATCCCGGATGCACAAGCCGAATTTAGAAAGCATTACAGCACGGTGGAACACTTGGTTACGTTGAAGTATATTATGGAGCAGGAGCTGGTTAAGAAGCAAGGGAAGCTTTATGCTCTGTTTATAGATCTGAAAGCACCCTACGACATTGTGGTGAGGGAGAGAATGTGGGAATATTTGAGACGGAAAGGTATAGCGTGGCAGTTAATAGAGAGAATCAGGGATATATATCAGGATACGGGGTGCATAGTGAAAGTAGGAGAGGATATTTCAGAAAGTTTTGATGTAAGAATGGGGCTAAGGCAGGGTTGTCCGCTGAGACCAATATTAATTAACCTGTACACGGCAGATTTAGAGAGTGTGCTGAGCAAAGGTCAAGCGGGAGGGGTAGTAATTGGTAATAGGAAAGTTTGGAGTTTGACATATGCGGACGACGTTGTGATTTTGGCTAGATCGAAAGGAGAAATGTCAGAGATAATCGAGCGGGTGAAAAGATTTTTTGAAAAGAGGCAATTGGTAATGAATGTGAAAAAGACTAAATGAATGTTTCGTAAGAGAGCGGGTAGAAGGAGTCATTTGTTTAAATGGGGAAATAGTGTAATCGACCAACTTGGAAGCTTAAAATACCTTGGTTTTATGTGTGGGCAGGATGGGTCCGCGAAAGAGTATGTGAAATATATTTAAAAAAAGGCTTGGGTGGCTGCTAACGGGCTAGGGAACGTATGGAAGGAGTGCTTGAGCAATAACTTTGAAGCAAAAATGGTAGTGTGGAAGGCATGTGTGAGAAGTATCCTTTTATGGAGGATTTATCCTTATGGAGCGGAAGTGTTGGGAGTGAAAGAGGAAGAGAGAGTTGAGAGTCCAGCTACAGTTTTTAAAAATGGCACTCAATTTAGATATAACTACGCCGGCATACATCGTGCTGCAAGAAACAAATATGCGGAAAGTGTTTTCGCAGGCAGCTATGAGGGTCGTTAAGTTTGAAAGGAAAGTGTATGGAATGGATAATGAAAGGATTGTAAAAGAAGTGTTGAGAGTTGTAAGAATGGAAGGTTTGGGATTAAATAAGGGCACAAAATGGGGAAGCGAAAGAAAGAAGCTGTATGAAAGCTGTGGCTGGGCATATGAGGAAATCGAGAGAATGTTTGTGAATGCAAGGAAGGTGGAAGAATTGGTGTGTAAAAGGTTAGACGAGGTGGAGCTGTAGTGTCGTCAGAGGAAGATCGAGGGGAGTAAGTTCCTCCCAGAATACAGGAGCGTACAAGTATTCCAAAGACTTCCGTTGTACCTCAAAGGAGCTAGGCTGCCGCAGGCATTGATTGCACGACACAGGTGCGGGTCAGAAGAAAAAGGCAGGAGGTACTGGATATACACTCGCTTTAAGGTGTGTGGAATATGTGGGGAAGCTAGTGACATGTGGGCACATTTGGCACAAAGCTGTGATGGATGTCAGTGGAGCAGTGAGGAGAGACCGGTGGTAGACGGCTGGGTTTCGTGCATGAGGGAAGACGGAGCCGGTTGGCCCTTGATGAAAAGGGAGGTACAGTTGAACAAAACAAAAATAGATAGTGAGGTGATTTTTTATTTTTGTCGTGGTGAATAGAGTGCGAGGAATTGCTATTTTTTGTTGCTTTATATATTTTTGTTTTTTTTTTGTTTTGTTTTTGTGGGTTTTGTGTGTTTGTTTGATTTTTTTTTCTTTCTTTTGCCTTATCTCTTAATTTTTACCGCGGTTTTAGAAAGGATTAATTGTTTGTTTTATTTAACTTGTTAACTATGACTTTTGTTTGTTTGTTAAAAAGTAAAAGGTAAAAGGTTAAAAATTATTAATTATGTACTTACGTATGCCAATAAAAGGATTACTATACTATATCTAACTACACAATCTAGATCTAACTACACAATATAAATTCTACTTACGATTCGATATTGCTATATAATTAAAAGTCTATATCTTACTTAGAGCATACTATACAATCTAGATTTTATTACATAATCTACAATATAGATTATACCAAGATGTAACTACACAATCTACAACCTAGATCTTAGTTCAAAATTAAGATTAAATTGATAAAATTAGCAAAAATGTGCAAAAAGACAAAGAAGATGAAGATAAAGTAATCTTATCAAGAATTAGATCTGAAATATCTAATGTATTTATTAATTAAAAACTGAATTAAACTCTTGTTAATTAAGTCCTGAGAAATAATTAGCATAATCTGAATTTGTTGGTAAAACATTGAATGTATTACAAAGAAGATATAATTGACAATCAATAAATTAATTAAAACTCTAAGTTTCTCTTAATAAGTTTTATGTTTTAGTTATCGATTTAGATATTTCCCAATGATCGAGTCTTTGTATGCAGTAGAACCTAGAAGATCTATAAGTGTATGTTATTAAATCCAGAGATGGATTATCTTTAATTATAATTGGATGTTGCTGTACAAGATGTAATTAGTCGACGTGGAGACTCCCGTGCTTGATTTAGGAGACTAATTTTCCACGGGGTTTAATGAAGGAACACACCGGTAGTTAATGTATTGGAAATGGTTGAAATTTAATTGTCCGATGACAAAAAAGCCATTCGTTAGACTCGGACTCGCGGTGTGTTGTGAATATATTAAAAATAATTAATTAGTTGGTTTTTAGTCTCTATTAAACGGCTGTTCGACATCGGTTTTGTAACTACTTTTAATGGCTGCATCATCTACGAGATTTATTAGGAAACTGCAGTGTGAAATTCGGAACGAATGGATTTTGGAAACTTTATCGTTCTTGCTTTGGATTTAAGACTTCAAAACGTACTTTCTTTATCGCACAATTTAATTAAGAATGTTTTAATTAATGCCGTAAAGTCCTTCGTTAATGGTTAAAGTTGATAAAAATTGGTCAAAAGTTGATATAAAATCTAAAGATCAATAATTAACGAAAAGTGATTTTATAACAGTGCATAAGCATTGCAAATTAAAAATAAAAGCTTTTGAGCAATCTTATATTACTAGAGTTATCTATTCTAGCCCTTTAACAGGGTGTTAGGTAAACGTGCGGCAAAAATTCAATTATTCCTTGGCCTACTCTTAGAATATTTTGTACTATGATGATTTTTGTCAGAAAGGCTCTTTTTAAAGCCAAATTTGCTACTACTTCAATAAATATTGAAAACTACTTCAATAAATATTGAAGTCTTTTCCGCAGATAAGGAAAACCTCCTGTCAAATTTGTGCGAGGAGAACGGCACCGATATCCTACAACTCCGAAAAATACATAGAGTTTGTTGCAGTATTTTGTAATAGCTTATATTTTGGGTCATTTCACACTTTGCAAGCGATCAATTTATTGTTTTTTTCTCTAGTAGCATCGGACCTCAGGAAATACATAGAGGAGATACAAGCCGCAGACCGAAAATCAATGGTATGAAGTTAATACTGGAGCGCTGCCACGACCACTATGGCAGCGCTGTTTTCATCTAGTCTGACACCGAAATATCCTCCATGTCCTCAACCTGCGAGACTGACATAGAGATCACAGTTGAGCTTGGTTCATACACGATAACATCTTTCTACAAACCACCAGCCGTAGCCTTTGCTTTTGAAGAAACTAGCAATTTCCACAAAAAACCGCTAAAGTTTGTAATATATATAGGTAATTTATCTCTGCATGGGGATATGCAGAAACAGATGCGACTGGCAAAGCGCTGGAACACTGGGCGGAAAGAATGAACCTGAAGCTGATACACGACCTCAAACAACTTGCGTCCTTTACTAGTGGAAGATGGTGCTGAGGATAAAATCCAGATAATATTTTTGTAAGCGACAAGATTAGCCACTAAGTGACAAAAACTATGGGGGAATCACTACCTATAACCCAACATTGACCTATAATATGCTCTGTAACTGCGGCAATAAAACCAGAATACGTTCCCCTCAAAAGAAGATTTAACTTCAAGGAGGCCATTGGAATGAATGGACCAAGGAACTAGAAAAGGAAGTCACGCGACTAGAACCATGCCCCAAATTGTATGACCAGTTTGGCATTCTGGTAAAGAGAAGATCGAGAAAGCACATACCAAGAGGTTGCAGAACCGAATATATCTCAGGTCTTGACGATGGACTCCTCTAATATGGTACAGCTGATGATTAAAGGCGAGGACAACTGGAAAGCAGTAGCAACGATGTGTGCCACGATAACCCGAACAAAAGACGAAGATGAAAGAAAGGTCAGGCTGCTGTCCAGGAACGGGCAGCCGTGATGGAAAGGATCACCACTTTGAAGTAGTGCTAACGCGGTCCCGAAGTGGAGTACTGATCCCGGGGAGGAGGTGGTTTTAGTGGGTATACTAACTCTGGAAGAGAAGAAGTGCCACACTACCCAGCTATAAAAGGTTTCCCCTTCCTCCAAAAAAAAAGGTCTTGACGATGGAGCTAGCTTCCATCCTCCAAGGGCGGCTTCCTTCCTAACTACCGAAATATGTGCAATCAAGACCCCTTCTCTGATAAAACCATCCAGGCAGGAGAAGATGTTCTACAAGCGATATCAGCGACTATAACGGAAAGATGGTGCAAGCTCATAACAAGTCTGGATATGAAACAAAGTAGTAGACGTGCATGGAAGTTAATAAAGAATCCCAACAACGACCCCTCCGCTCGAGCACCAGATTTGTCTGGAGTCACACCAGACCAAATAGCCCATCGCCTCTTACTTGGTAAATCATCAACTAAAATGGGAAAAATCAAACTCCAACGTGACAGTAACAACGAAAACGATGTCCTTAACGACCCTGCACCGATGAAATAAAACAAACAATCCACCAACTGAAAGAAAATAAAGCAGCTGGCCTGGACGAAATTATGTCAGAGCAAATTAAGCATTTTGGGCCCCTAACTATAGACTGGCTCACTAAAATGATGAACAACTGCGTGTCCAAAGTGCAAATACCAAAAATTTGGAGGAAGGCGAAAGTGGAATTTTAGACCCTTCTCTTTGCTGTGTCACTTTTTCAAGGTTCTTGAACGAGAATCTCTGACATTATCGAGGAGGAGACCATAGCAGAGCAGGCAGGTTTCAGGCCAGGCAACTCGTCTTGCGGGCAAACCCTCAATCTCACTCAATATATCGAAGATGGTTTTGAGCGGAAGCAGATAACGGGAGTCGCTTTCATAGATCTATCTGCTGCTTATGATACCCTGAACCAACAGAGCCTGATATTAGAGGCTGACTTTCGCTTGACAAAGCTGGTAGAATGTTTCCTACAAGATCGACGTTTTTTTGTAACACTACAGTCCAGGAATAGTCGGTGGAGGACGGCATTCTGGCGCCAATCCTCTATAATATCTACACCAATGATCAACCAACAAATGGAGAGACAAAGCGTTTCATATATGCCGATGATACGGCTATAGCAGCTCAAGGCAGAACTTTCAACAACATAGAGGATAAATTAACTCACGCTCTGGAGGATCTAGCAGCCTACTATAAAAATAACCACCTCAAAGCTAATCCCACTAAGACACAGGTGTGTGCTTTGCATCTTAGAATCAAGGAAGCACACTGGAAACTAAGGGTGGCCTGGCAGTTTCAAGAGTTGGAGCATAACAACACAACGAAATATCTAGGCATACGCCTGGACCGAACACTAAGTTTTCGAAAACACTGTCAAGAGATCGAAGGGAAAGTATGAGCAAGAAACAATATCGTTCGAAAATTAACGCAAAATGGGGAGCACAACCTCATACACTCCGGACTTAGGCCCTTGCTTTTTGTTTCTCTATCGCGGAATATGCTGCGCCTTTATGGTTCAAATCCGCTCATACCAAGCATGTTGACGTGGCACTGAACGAGACGTTGCGCATGGCTGCCTAAAACCGACTCCGGTGGAGGAAATCTACCCAATAACTGATATTGCCTCATCCACAATCAGGAGGTGTATTGCCGCGGGGATTGAACGAAAAAAACAAGAAACCGACCAGAGGCATTCCTTATATGGACTACCTAATAATTGGTGAAAGATAGTATGTTCTGAGGCAGCCTTTTTATGGAGAATTTACATGGGGCCAGCCTTCTTATGGGAATTTACACGGGCAGCCTGTTCATGGACGTTTTACATGTACTAGCCTTAAACAGCTTCCGATCAGCTATAAACAGCTTTCAATCAGCTTTAAACAGCTTTCGATCAGCTTTAAACTGCTTTCAGTCAGCTTTAAAGAGCTTTCAATTTAAAGCAGTTTAAAGCTGTTTAAAGCTGATTGGAAGCTGTTTAAGGCTGGTACATCTAAAACCTCCATAAGCAGGCTGCCCATGTAAATTCCCATAAGAAGGCTGGCCCCATGTAAATTCTCCATAAGAAGGCTGCGCCAGAACATACTATCTTTTCCTACTCGCATGGACTTAAGTCTCGGAAGAGCTTTATGCGGTCGACAGCTTAAGCACACCGAACAAAGCAAGTGGTTGCCATCCGCACACGGCTCTAGGCAAATGAAGAGCTAACTCCTGGACACCATCTACCTTTCCCCACATGGAGGACGCAGAACACGGTAAGTCGCACGATGTAACAGCAACCTAAAAACATGGAGCTACAAAGAGGATGAAAACTGTGAATGAGACGTAACTCAAGATCACCAACATCTGCCTGTGTGCCCAAACATGAGTGAGACTTGCACGGAGAAGGACCTGATACTCGCAAATGACAAGGCCACATATGTGACTGATTTTTGGAAACTGAAAATTTTATTTGTTTTGGTGATTTCGACACTGAAAGTAAAAAACAGCAACATACGGAGATAGCTGGATTGGTGGAGGTTGGCCATACGCATGACCTGCTCGATCACCAGACTTAACCGCCTTATGATTATTTCTTATGGGGTTATCTGAAGACATTAGTTTACACCACTCCAGTGGAGAATTTGAACGAATTGCAAAATCGGATAATTGCTGGGTCTTACTCAATTAGAAACAACCCTGGTTTGTTTGAAAGAGTTCGGCACTCAATGACGAGAAGATTGAATGCTTGTACCCAGGATAGAGGAAGTCTTTTCGAACATTTACTGTAGATTGGGCAACTTTACATGTACTTTTTGATAGTAAAATGTTGTTACTGTTAAACTTTGTTCACCCTGTATCTTCGAAACTAAAATTATTTTTAAGAAATCATCCTAAGACAAAATATTTTTAGAAAACGCCTAGGAATAACACCTTGAATTTTTGCCGCATGTTTACCTAACACCTTGTATAATCTTGTCCATCCAGTGTGTATGTGCGTCTAATCTAGCCTATTAGACAATGTTGATGAAGTGAAATGTTTATCAAGTGAAGTTGATTAAGTGAGAAATGTATTTGCTCAAATATTGATGTTCAAACATCAACGAAAACATTTTAACATTTTGGTTTATTGCTTCTTAAGCCGGCTCTACACATTGGCCATGTGATGTGGCATACGTCACATGGCCAATGTGTGGATGAAGAAGTTGGCACTTGTGAATGGGCTGGTGGAGGTTGGCACATGCATTGACGCCTAGCCATAGGGATGTCGGTTTTCTGTCCCGCTTCAATGGTATTGGCGCATGCTCCCACATGACAAGATCAAAAACGAAAATTTAAACATTGGCCATATATGGGCCATATAGATGCTATATAAAAAGCAACAACCGCTAGTTCAAGATCAAGATCAACAGACATGTTACCATTGGCTCTACAACTTGTGAACTGATGCCCACTTGTGGTGTGTGAAAGTACAACAAATGTTAGAACACACATTAGCCTGGCCGTGTGAGCCAATGTGTGGTGCCGGCTTTATAGCTTAAATATTTCTATTTTCGTTTAAATTGGTTAAAAAAAAACATAAAATTCGTTGATAAATAAATAGTATTTTGTGCAACTAGTGCGGTAAGTTGTCAATTGCCCACGAGAGCGAAATTGGACGCACGAACAAAGTGAGTGCGCTCATTCGCTCGAAAGGTAAAATGTCGCTTTCACGTCACTTTTTTAATATGGATTTTGATTGTGTTTTTTTTTAGTTACCTATTCGATTTTTATTGAAAATTTGCGTGCAGCAAGCATAAATTGCGTGCGATGAATCACGCAGGTGATATTGTCGCTCGCAAATAATTGAATTGACAAACAGCCATTTGTCGCACTAAAAAACGGACTCCAAAATAGTCCTTATCCCGCATGAGTAACAAAAATAAACAAACCCTTCTGTAACAATAAACAAAATATGAATTATTTAAACGAAATGCTAATTATGTTCGCTAATATTGTCGCTCGTAATTATGTTAATATTGTCGCTCGCAAATAATTAAATTGACAAACCGCCATTTGTCGCACTAAAAAACGGGCGCCAAAATAGTACTTATCCCGCATGAGTAACGAAAATAAACAAACCCTTCTGTAACAATAAGCAAAATATGAATTATTAAAAAAAAATGCTAATTATGTGAAAAAATCGAAAGCTGTTTACAAAACACAAGCGTTCTTGAACTCGGAAATCGTAAATTTATTAAACTCAACACAATACAACAAAATTTCCAATAAAAACGACAAACATTAACGAACATATTTTCAACATTTAAAACAATATTTAGCAATATTTAAAACATTATTTAGCAAAATTTAAAATATTATTTAGCAATATTTAAAACTATATTTAGCAACATTAATAACAATATTTTGCGAAACGTTCTCTTTCAATTATTTCTGCAAACTTTTAATATTTTTTATTTTAATATTTTTTAAGATAAATATTTAATCCATGTATTATATAATATCTGTACTGCAAAGCTTTCTTTATTTAAACAATTTAATTAATTTTGCAACATTACATAAACCTGTTATAAGTTATTGCAAAATTTAAGACAATTATACATCAATTATACAATCAATTTCCTGCGCAGATTTCTGTTAAAAACACAGCGACATTTACAAAAACTTACACAATCTCCCATTGACAGCTATTTTGACAAATTGCACAATTTACAATTTCTACTCCGGGTTTCATTCATAAATTTCGTTGGTGACGCAACGCGGCGTTTTTTCCGGCGAGAGGAAAGAGCCGAGAAGAAAAAAAAACACTAGAAATTGGGTTATGTCATGTATTTTTGTTGTTTTTGGCGCCGATTTCCTGTGTTCGAGTCGGTTAATGTGTAGCAGGAGGCGCGCGGACGGACCGGTTTTAGCTTTTATAATTCGAATCGGATTGGTGTGTGTGTCCTCGGTGAACGAGCCGTTCGTGAGAAAAAAGCGCCTCGCACATAAGTCGACCGGTCAGCGAGCTTAATAACCAATTAACTAAAACCGAATAATAATAATCGGCTTGCGGCGTTTACGTTTCACATGCGTTTGTAATTAACCAAGCGGATCATTAATTTATTGATAATACAACGAAATTGTTGAAAAATTAAATTCGTTTTTTCAAAAGATACTTTGTGTACGCAGATCAGATTATACAGGCCATTAGATTAAATGCATTAGATTAAACTAGAACAACAATAGACCTTTTTACGATTAGTTAAGCGCATGCGTGTCCATCAAGTTTGAAAGGCGGGAATATGAAAGTTTCGGGGACATATTTAGTTATACGTCAACAAGTTCGGGCACTTTTTGAACTATAACATGGCGGAAATTGACACATTGCGCACAAAAAAAATTCAACTATGAATAGGTCTATTTGCAACATCTACATTTTTTTTTTAATTTAGCAGATTTTTGGAAAATTGAAATTTTCTTCAAATTCTTAAAATAGCTTTATATTGTTAAAAATGTGTGCAGCTAGTTAGATTTATTTTTTAACTTAAATGCATTCGGTCTCTTGCCTTGAACGTAAGTGTTAAGTGTAATCAAGTCGATTTTAAAATCAGGTTTATTGGTCTCAAGTTCAACAACGTTCGTACACAGTCATACATTTCCATTTTCTGAACTCGCTTGACATTTTATTTAAATAATTCATATTTCGTCCGGTTATTAAATTGGTTTGTTTGTTGTTATTGAACTACTATATATTAATATAAGACTTAAAACTCAGATATGTCTTTCAAAAATGTAGTAAAACAATGAAAAGAAACCACCCAGACTTTAAAGAGAACAAAAAGAAAACATCATAGGGACACAAACTCATGGCACTATAGCCCAGGACGGGCCTTGGCCTCCTCCCACGGCCTACACTTGTGCTGGTGTCTTGATCTTAGACACAAGTGTAGGGGAGCCCTTACAGTTTTTAACGTCGCCATCCACGTATCGGGGGGGTTTCGAGGCAGATTTTTAATGCGATGGCTTTGCCAGAGCCATCTACAGGAGAATATTCATTGCATTCATACTAGATTCGCACAATAAAACATGATTGTTTGTAACTGTTCTCCCATAGATCTGCACTTTTCAAGCCTGTTATTTAACTCCTTCCACGTTTCAATTAATTTGGGAAAGTCGGGGATTAATTCCTTTGTCCTGGTCATCTGCCTTAGTAAATCATTGGGGGAATCATTGCTGATCGGGGAAGATTTGGTGATTCTGACCGTAGAACTTTCGTTGTAGTTGGTCGGAGCTGGTGCGTTCGATAGTTTTGGCCAATTCTCCCTGTTTTCTGAATTAGATTCATTTAATTTCCTTTTCTGCCAAAAATTTTCCTTCGGTGCAGGTGTTGTCACGTACTCCTATTTAGCCGGTTGTCTTTCTGATTTCTTTTTGGACAGCCAGTCTAGCCTCTCTCCATACACCGGACAAGAGGTAAACTTGGCAGTGTAGGCGCCTTTACAGTTCGCACACTTTGCTGGTTCATCTCGAGGTTTTGGACAAGCATGTGAGAAGAGTCCCTACCCACACTTCATGCACACTGGTGCCGAAAAACAATTCGTTGTTGCATGCCCCCACAACTGACACTTTTGTCATTTTCTTAGAATTTATGTAATTCCTAAATGAGATCTTTGTGTGTTGAATATATTTTATTAGTTTCTATAAGTTTCAAAGTGATGTTTTTAGGCACAATCATTAAATATAGTGGGGTCCTCGTATTCCTCATTCTGGTCAATTTTGAAACGGAAATTTGATATTTTTCTTTAAATTCTTGAATAACTTCCTCCACTTCCGAGTCGTCCGGTAGACCATGCACACGTATGCATTTGTTTTTCCGCTTTTAAAGTGTAGGTGTGAAAATCACATTCAATTGCTTTCTTTACCTTTTAAAAATTTGGTAAATTGTCCAAATAAATGTTCGTTGTCTCCCTGCCAAATTTTATATTAAAGTTGTTTTCGCCTAGGATTCCTGCCAGCTTATGCCTTAATAGTTTTCCCTCCTGGATCATCCTGTGGAGGACAATTGGTGGAGGTTCTTCAATTTGCGAAGATCTTTTTCCTTTGCAGCATCAACATGGGACTCTCGGATTCGGAATCAGACCCAAGATCCGAGCCCTCATGATCTGTCAAAACTTGAAAAGAGTTCCTCATAAATTATGTTTACGGTTCCGGGGGCACGTTGTCATCAAGTCTAGATTTTTTCGAGACATTTTTTTTAACGGTTGCTATGCAACGAGATATTTATTTACACGTCAATGTAAATTTTTTCAATTTCCAATTTAATTTTAATATTCAAATAATCACTTTCTCACCTAGTTTTTTATTATACCTGGATACCTAGCACTTCAGCCAATCTTTATCACTGCATTTATAACTTTTATCACTTCTGTAACACACAGAAAATTGCCAATTTTCAGGAGCAATTTCAAAGCGATCCGTAGTTACGGTAAACTACGAAAACAACGACCCGAAGTCCAACACCTTGACTACTAGGCCACCTGGGACACATTGAAATCAATTGAAGAAGAATCCAGAAATGCACAATCGAGAGATTAGTACAAAATCTTCAGAAAACAACTTCAGAAATATGAACCTCCTCTATTAATGTAGGATTCAAAAAGTAATCTGGCCCATAACTTCCATTATTGAATGGAAACGCCATTTGGGTTAAAAGTTTTGGAAGAGAGTTTTCAGACGGATTTTCCAGCAAAGAAACCGCGATGATCGGAAATCGTTGGTGGTCGCACAAGTCTTCAGACGCAATGTGTGCCTGTCGGCGGTGCTGAATAAGGAGATGGAAGCCGAAGTGGCTGGCCGCAAGAAGATCAAGAAGCTCCGGAAGAAGTTCCAGATAGATGATGGTGTTCCAGTGTATTTGAAGGGTGGTCCAACAGACAAGGTGATGTTTTAAGGTACGATCGTACTGCTCGCCATTTGGTTGTCCATGGCCAGTGCTGGTGAAGGCGATAGTGCCGAAGCAAAATTGAAGTACGCTTGGGATGTGTAGTCGAGTCCAAATAATTTAATCGTTAATTGTTAACAATACAGACAATGCAAGAATCCTGGCTAAATACTTTAATAAACTCTTAAATTGCAAAGAACTAACAGAACTCCCTTAGACACCGACACTCCAATAACCATACCACCCGAAAACATCAATACCCAACAATAAAAGAAGCACCAAACACCGGATGGGCTGAAAAATTACAAAGCAACGGGAGAAGATTAGACCTTTGCAGAGATTTGGAAATATGCAGGAAGATCAGCAAACATTGCTCTTCATCGACATCTAGTCAACGTCTCGATTCAAGACAAGCTACCAGAATATTGGACCACAGCCATCATTCACCCAGTACAAAAAAAGCAGACAAAACAGATCCTAACAACTACAAGGGACTGCGACTATTAGACATAACATTCAAAATCCTTTCAAGAATCATCCTTAATAGAATCAGATTACAAATTGAGAAGGAACTAGGACAATACCAAGGAGGTTTCAGAGCTGTCTTAACCAGATCATGAGTCTCAAGCTAATAATGGATTACAACAAGAATAGAAATGGTGATTACATTTATATACTTCCCGAAAGCATATGATTGCATCCACAGATCTGGAAAAATGCAGGAAGAACAGCAAACATTGCTATTCATCAACAACTTGTCAACGTCTGGATGCAAGACAAGCTACCAGAACACTAGACCACAGCCATCATTCATCCAGTTCACAAAAAAGCAGACAAAACAGATCCTAACAACTACAGGGGACTCCCACTCTTGGACATAATATACAAAATCCTTTCAAGAATCATCCTTACTAGAATCAGATTACAACTTGAGAAGGAACTAGGAGAACACCAAGGAGGTTTCAGAGCTGTCCTGGCCAGATCATGAGTCTCAAGCTAATAATGGATTACAACAAGATGAGAAATAGTGATCACATTTATAGAATTCCCGAAAGCATTTGATTGCATCTACAGATCTGGAAAAATGCAGGAAGATCAGCAAACATTGCTCTTCATCAACAGCTTGTCAACGTCTTCAAGACAAGCTACCAAGAACACTGTACCACATCCATCATTCACCCAGGACACAAAAAAGCAGACAAAACAGATCCTAACAACTACAGGGGACTCTCACTCTTAGACATAACATACAAAACCCTTGCAAGAATCATCCTTAATACAATCAGATTACAATTTGAGAAGGAACTAGAAGAATACCAAGGAGGTTTCAGAGCTGTCTTGACCAGATCATGAGTCTCAAGCTAATAATGGATTACAACAGGAAGAGAAATAGAGATTTGGTGATCATATTTATAGACTTCCCGAAAGCATATGATTGCATCCACAGGGAATCCCTATTAAAAATTCTAAGACACCTTGGACTACACCCTAAATTAATAAGCATGATAAAACTGACCCTCACAAACACCAAGTCAAAGGTGAAGTTCTGGGGCGAATTATCGGAACCATTCGAGATCCAAACAGGATTACGCCAAGGTGATGAACTCTCACCGCTACTGCACAACTGCGTAGTGGTATTGATGGAATGGTTTAAACAAAATTAACTAAATAACAACATTTGGCATGTGCGGTTAAACATAAATTTACATGGAACGTCAATCTAAACATTTAATTTTTATGTCGAAAAAATATAGAATACAAATTAAGAATCCTCCACAGCAAAGGATAAGGGAGATACACCAAGAGAAATGGATAAATTAGATTACACCAGTAAATTCAACTAAAAGTAGTCTAATGCAGGGAAATCCTTCAGAAACTAGAAGTCAATCAACTAACGCAGAAATACAATCCATTCAAATATTAAAAGAGACCAAAGAATTGGCCGATATTACGAACATGGACAATATAGGACCGAGTATTATAGACATTCAGGATTGGAACGAATCAAATTCTTCATCCATAAATCCAAAAAAAAGACAAGAATATTGAAATGGTATTTGAAAATGTAGGTATGGATAAAACTATGTCTTCTACTACACCTCTGGAAGCAGTACCAGATCCACCACACGAATTATCAACTACAATCCAAAGCGCCGAATCTGGGAGGATGAACAAATTACGTGATCAAAGTTGCATCATTTTTCCTGTAGGAATAATGGGATGCAAAGAAGAAGTGAGCAAGATGTTTAGTCCACCAAGGTTCCTTGATGCACACGAAGCTTTAAAGGATAACATTGGACATATCGAGAACACTCCAAGAAAGATGCTTTCGGCTAGCAAGTCAGATCATAACAGAAATCCTTTGACCGGAATAGGACTTGAAGGAGTTGAAATGAAGAAAAGTGGAATAAATTCTTCAAGTAGCTCAACAAGAATTCCCCCAGGCGGTTTCTCACATGCATTATGGTAGGTTTAAGTTTAAATTGTACTACTATAACATATCCTAGTGAAAATACCCCCAAAAATAAAAATAGGCAGAAAGATCAAAACAAACTGCCTTGGTTTTTCTGACGACTTGGCATTACTAGCAAATGACGTAGGTGATGCAAAAACTCAGATATCAGAACTTCAAAATATTGCAAGTAAAATTGGGCTCAAAATATCATTTGAAAAACAGTAATTATGCCTCAATACTTAATTATTGGTAATATGCATCTGTTTGTTGCCTTCCAATTTTCTGTTCTTGTCTGATTAGATGGACAAAACAGACAAACAGAAACACGAGTTCTTTAGAAACTAAACTTAGCCAAAGCAATACCTCTAAATTCATTAAAGAACAAAATCCTTAACTTCCATCCTTCCTTCATAATTTCTTTCCTCCTTCCTTCTTAACTTCATTCCCCCTTCCTTCTTACTTTCTTTCCTACTTCCTTCTTCTTCTACTTCCTTACTTCTTCACTCACTTCCTCCTTAACTCCCTTCCTTATTTACTTCTTAACTTCCTCGCTCCTTTCTTCTTAATTTCATAACTCCATCCTTCTTACCTTCCTTCATTCTTATCTCCTGTTGCTCCGGCCTTTTTTACTTCCTTCCTCTTTCCTTATTAAATTCCTTTCTCCTGTCTTCCCTACTTCCTTCTTCTAGAAGTGCCGTGCTCTCTCAAGAGCATAGGCAACCTCTCGCGTATACTTCTTCTTCTTGATTTATGACTTTGTCCTGTATTGTACTGCTGTCTACCCCTCTTCAATTCCTACCTCCATCGGATTGGAAGGAGGGAGTCGCCGGAGTGCGAGTGTGGTAAGGTGGACTCCGTTGCCCACGTATTATTCAACTGCTCGATGAACAGAAAATGGAGAGACCAAACCGAGATCGCGATGTTCAAAGCCGGATGCACTTGGCCCAGAAGAGAAGAGGAAATAATGGACTCAAAGCTACACAAGAGCTGGTGGAAGACGTTTGACACCTGCACCAGACGCCTCAATCGACTAGACCACGACCTGCCCTGATACCCCTCGCCCCCCAGAAGCAAACCATTTCAGACTAAAATCTGTTTACCAATATTCTGCATTACCTTCCCTATTTATTTACGCTATATTATACCCATCCTACCCTGTCCTATCCTACTATTCTTACCACTCTATTCCAGCCTACTTTAGCTTAGTTTCTACCTTACTTTACCTTAGCTTAGTCTCTTTTTTAGCATAGCTTTAGTTATTACTACCCCTATTTCAGCACTAGATAAATCCATGTAAGTTTTGTTAGCCATTTAGATATAAATTAGTTTAAGATAACCGGCTCAGTGCGAGAGCGGAGAGCCGGCAATGTATTTTCTCTTACATTATAAATAAACAAGATGTCTACCCCTCTTGCGATTCGGACGTCCAGGACTGCTTCCATCTCTTGGGCGGGCGGCCTGGGGGTCTTCTGCTTTCTGGCCTTCCGCCTTTTGCCCACTTGACAATTCTATCCTGGTCCATCCTATCTGCATGGTCTCTCCAGTGCTTTCTCCGGAATCTGACTCAACTGACAATATCTTCCGTTTGTAAATCATCTCTTATGGCGCTGCTTCTTATTCGATCCCGTAGTGTTACGCCTTTTAATGCTCTCAGCGATTTTATTTCGGTGCTTCTCAAAAACATCATCCACAAATATACGGGACCTTCAGTTAATCGCCGGTTCCGAACGGCACTAGTTGAGAGGTTTTTCTTGGCAGAATTACTCGTGGTAGTTTGCCATTGCTTTCCACGAGGTGGCCGCAGCATAACTCCGTGAAAAATATTCACGGCTTGGTCAGGGATTGAATACCGTATCTCAAGCATGGCAATCGGATGCGTTCACCACCGCACCACTGTGACCACAACTTCCTTCCTCCATCTTTATTAATTACCTTATTAACTTCCTTCTTAATTTCCTTCTTCTTCTAATCTGTCATCTTTTCTGTCCTCTCTCTTTTCGTATTGATGTCTCGATTGACTCCTTTCTTCTTCCTTCTTCTTCTACTTCCTTACTTCTTCACTCCCTTCCTTATTTACTTCTTAACTTCCTCGCTCCTCTCTTCTTAATTTCATTACTCCATCCTTCTTAACTTCCTTCATTCTTATCTCCTGTTCCTCCGGCCTTTTTTACTTCCTTCCTCTTTCCTTCTTAAATTCATTTCTCCTGTCTTCTCCACTTCCTTCTTCTAGAAGTGCCGTGCTCTCCCAAGAGCATAGGCAACCTCTCGCGTATACTTCTTCTTGATTTAGGACTTTGTCCTGTATTGTACAGCTGTCTACCCCTCTTGAGATCCGGACGTCCAGGACTCCTTCCATCTCTTGGGCGGGCGGCCGGGGGGTCCTTTGCTTTGTGGCCTTCCGTCTTTTGACCACTTGGCAATTCTATCTACAGTGTCTACAGTGCCTTCTCCAGGATTTGACCCATCTGACATCTTCCGTTTGTAAATCATCACTTATGACGCTGCTTCTTATTTGATCCCGTAGTGTTACGCCTTTTATTGCTCTCAGCGTTTTCATTTCGGTACTTCTCAAACGCATCATCCACAAATATACGGGACCTTCAGTTTATCGCCGGTTCCGAACGGCGCTATGTTTACGGTTTGACCGGGGATTGAACCCGGGATCTCATGTATAGCTAGCGGATGCGTTCACCACTACACCACTCTGACCACCATTATTAACATCTACACCACTGTTCCCACCACTGTTAACATAATTGGACCAATATTTATATAAACTAATTTTCTTTAATAGATTTTGTACTATCTGGTTTTGTCTGGTCTTGTCTATTCTTATCTGTTCTTGTCTTGTCTTGTCTGGTCTTGTCTGGTCTTATCTGGTCTTGTCTGGTCTTGTCTTATCATGTCTTGTCTAGTTTTGTTTAGTCTTGTATGGTCTTGTCTGGTCTTGTCTGCTGTTTTCTTGTACTCTCTTTTTCAGTATCCAAGAAGTAAAGTTTACAAAAAATTGACAATTATTTAGTAAAATAATTTAGATTCGACTAAACCTTGTGTACTATTCTAAAACGAATTATCCAAGATTTGATTCCTGCCCTAAAGAATTAAAAAACTCGAATTTTAAAGTATGTAGCAAGAATATTAAAAGCTAGTTAGTTAGATAACTTACTACTTATTTATTAACACAAACTTAATTTGTTAATGTTTTATTCCACAACAGAAATTGTATTGGTCTATCTTTGTACAAATTGTAACTAGACAATTCACTTCCTGGTTAAATTCTAATGATTTCCTTTGTGTAAACTAGACAAGATAGTCGATAGCCTGCTATAAACGACTTTATTACCGCGTTTACGAGGTCAAAAATTTGTTAGGAAGAAAAAACCGGATAAAAAAAAATCCCAGCATCTATTTATAGTTTCATAGTGAAGCATCGCTAGTGAGTGTGCATCATAAAGATGGATATACAGAAGCGCCCCCCGTGGTCGGCGCCGGTTACTATGCGGCCGCCCCAGGTGCAACAGGTTGTGACGTCACGTGGAGCCACGCGACCGCTCCATTCATAACCGCGCCGCCCGAGGCTCTTCGCATCTCATTAACATCGGCGGCCCTCTCTCTTCTCCGAGGAGGAAGCGAAGTCCGCCGGACCGCTCACCGTAAAACACACAATAAAAATTTCGACGGGATTTCTCAATAGGGATTTAATCTCTGGATTGATTGAAAAGGAAGCTGTAAATGGATGAGGTTTCTTTTTTTTCTGTTGGTCATCTTGTTTAGGCAATTCCGTTTGTTTTTCTGTAGTTTGGTTTATCTGGAGTAATCTTGACAATTTTATTTTCGGTTTTATTGTGATTTAAAGTTTTACGAAATCCTTCGTTCGGATTAATTGTAGAACGTGGCTTTTGTTAAAAGTTTGAATAAACAAGATTAAAAGTTACTTTTGTTAAAAGACCAGAACTAGACCAGACAAGATCAGACAAGACAAGACAAGATCAAACAAGACAAGATCAAACAAGACAAAATCAGAAAAGACCAGACAAGACCAGAGAAGACCAGACAAGACAAGACAAGTCCAGACAATGTGAGACAAGATCAGACAAGACCAGACAAGACCAGACAAGACTGTATAAGATTAGATTAGCCAATACAAAAATTTCGTGCAAAAAGTTTTAGTAGGGGGTATATTTAAGTGTTAAATTATATTCTTCTTCTTTTATGACCACATAGGATCACTTTTGTCAGTCCGTTGACACTCTCTTTCGTTTCGACACACGACTCTTTGAGGAGATTGTTGGGGATTGAAGTTTCTTCATTTAGTTTGTTTGTTAATATTTCTTCAAGGTATTTGAATTGTTCTACAATTTTGACTTTATTGCCATTTATGTTTATTTCTTTCAATACTGTTGGTTTTCGATAAAACTTTTTTAAAACCCTTAATCGATGAAAACAAATTGTTCCTTCGACCTAGTTCATTTGAAAAGATTTCTTTAGTGTTGAGGCTGTGGCGAAATGTTTCAACGTGCTGTCTCTTCGACCCAGGACCCGGCTGTCTGTCCTAGATTGTCCTGAAGGTCTCTCCCTTGCCACCATCATCGGCGCTTGTATGTTAAGTGGGACCAATCAATTGATATCAAATGTCGGATAGAAAAAGCGAGATCCGATTTCATGAAAATGGCAAAGGTATTCAAAGCACATCACCTGAATATACACACGAAGATCAAGCTATTGAGATGCTACATCTTTACAGTACTTCCATATGAAGTGGAGTCCTGGACTCTGACAGAGACTAGCGAACAGACACTCGAGGCATTTGAGATTTGGCTATACCGCCGCATACTCAAAATTTCCTGGACGGCTCACGTCACCAACCAGCATGTCCTAGAGAGAATGGGAAAAGAACGAGAGGTCTTACTTACAATAAGGGCAAGGAATCTGGAATACCTTAGAAACATAAGGAGGAACAGTCAAAGGTGCGGTCTAATGCAACTTATACTACAAGTAAGAGTAGATGGAAGAAGAGGGCCAGAAAGAAGGAGAATGTCGTGACTAAAACACCTTCGAAACTGGTTCAACACAACAACAAAAAATCTATTCAGGGCTGCAACAAACATGCTGCATCTACATCTATACTACATCTTTACAGTAGTTCCATATGGAGTGGAGTCCAAGACTCTGACAGATGCTAGCGAACGGAGACTCGAGGCATTTGAGATTTGGCTATACCGCCGCATACTCAAAATTTCCTGGACGGCTCACGTCACCAACCAGTGTAATTCTGGGCCCCGCCGTCCGTCAATCACCGACAAGACTCTGCTTCTCCCCATTCTTCAAACTCAAAGTTTTGCTAATACTAGATAATATACCTTCGCGACCATGTTTCCTCTCCAAAGTTAACTTCTTTAACTCGGCTTCTTGCTTAGCTCGCTTCTCTTCCTCCTCCTGTCTCTTCCACATATTCTCGTTATCTTTTTTGGCTTCTTGGAAACTCAATAACAACGTGTCGAAGATTCCAAAGAATTCGTCTGGTTGAGCAGCGTTTGGATCTTCTCCAAAAAGTCGCACAGCTCTTTCAAATATCGTTTTCATATCCTGGCATTAACTTCTTTAACTCGGCTTCTTGCTTAGCTCGCTTCTCTTCCTCCTCCTGTCTCTTCCACATATTCTCGTTATCTTGTTTGGCTTCTTGGAAACTCAATAACAGCGTGTCGAAGATTCCAAAGAATTCGTCTGGTTGAGCAGCGTTTGGATCTTCTCCAAAAAGTCGCACAGCTCTTTCAAATCTCGTTTTCATATCCTGGCATTGGTCTTAGATTTCGGCTAGGCGACAACGCTTGTAATTCTCGCATCACCGGCACGAATTTGTCGTTCGCCACGGGACTCCACGTGCTCCCGATGGAACTCGATTTCCTTCGCCACGTCCTTTAAAGGTAGGCGTCCACATTTCCGCATCGTACGTATCGGACGCATCGCATCAAACGGATTATTTTATTACAGCGCGTCCACAGTATCGGCAGCGATCGGATTTGCCGACGCAAATACTAGCAAAGGCCATATTCGTATGACATCGTCGGTAAACTTCGGTAAAGTTGCCCCTCGGAGCATTAGCATCGACATTGTCGACGAGTAGATTCGTGCGATCCGTCCGATGCGGAACAGTGGACGCACTTGTATTACTTTCTATAGAAAGAATACTGCGATCCGTTTGATGCGATGCGTCCAATACGTACGATGTGGAACTGTGGACGCCTACCTTTATCCGGCGCCATGTCCTTGTTCAGTTCTCTCAAGGAGACTGTCGCGGCTACGCGTATATGCGGCAGATCCTCGTCCATCCTCAAAATATCCTTGAACTTTTTTTCTAAAATTTGAACTAAATAATGTAAAAGTGTGGTCTTTGACGGCGCTGGATTTAGTGTCTGCCAGGCGATGGAGCGATGCCAGTTTGAAGCCAGAGGCGTTTCCCCGGGCGCCCCTATTCATGTAGTTCCCTAGAGTCCCTAGAGTTCCCTATCTCCAGCAGCCTGCGGAGGCGGCGAGAGTGCGAAACCTCCCATGACGCTCGCGATTCTCGGCACGATTTCGTTCACGGTTATCTGGAACTGCTTCTTCTAATGCAAGGAACGTAATCTCTGCTCGTAATGAGGAACCTTTGAGATTTCGTAGAGAAAGCGGTCGGCTCGGGCCAAGGAGTCGATGCCGTCGCTATGTTCTTCCAATAGTGCGCTTTCTTCCGGACTTGGAGTGAATTTCAATAGTTGCTCTGCCATATTGTAGCGGCACCGAGCCGTTCCATTTTTATTTCTTAGTTTACGAGGGCATTACAATAATTACCCAAATATTTTCGGACAATTTGCGAAAATATTTTATTAGGGTCGGTTATGTAATCCTCGAGCAGATAAATAAATATTGTTATTTTTAGTTTTGCGAGGGCATTACAGTGATTACCCAAGTATTTTCGGACGAATTTCCAAAAATATTTTATTAGGGTTCCAAGTCACAAGATAAGTTTTTCCCGAGAATCGGTAATCGCCAAAACAACAAACCAGCCGAATATAGAAAAATCACCCACCCCCAGATGAGGGACCAGTATACCTGGACATAATATAAATACCTGGACCCCGTATAAACAGGACAGTCAGACCCAACTAGACTGAAGTACAGGGAGTCCAAACAGAATGGGACCTCGCTAAAGTCGGAAGATGGACCCACAGGATGATACCGGACTTACCGAACACGGAGTCTTCTGCTCCTACACGGAGAGAATTGGAAAGAGGGGAAGTGCACAATGTCGATACTGCCCAGAACAAGTAGATGATACTCCAGAACACACAATATTCCACTGTGGGAATTGTGATAACGAAAGGGACAATATGAAAAGAAACCTACTTGCGGCAGCCATGTCCCCGGAAAACATAATAGAGGAAATGAAGAATTTTATAGAAGAAGTGATGCGGAAAAGGCAAAAGATGAATTAGAAGAACAGAGCAGAGAAAGAGGCGACACCTGAGAAAAGGATATTAAGACCAAACCTGTAGGATGTAAGGCTGAAAGGCGGGAACACTACAGGAGAGAAATAAAGAGGAGATAGTTTTAGTGGGTATGACTGCCTTAGAGGGCTGGTGAGTTACACACTCCCCAAAATTGAAACTGTATTTGGGGGTGCGTAAAAGCATTTCCTCTCCTCTGTGAAAAAAAAGTACAGTGAGTCCAACCAAGTGCAAGGCCGGAACACCGCCTCTCGTACGCCTGATGATGCCGCTTCCGCCCTGCAACAAACAATAACCTCTACTATGACGCCCTCAACCATCTACTAGGACGCCGGTAACTACAACGTCTGCGATGACAACTTCAACCGTCTACGAGGACGCCGGCAACAACAACCTATACGATGACGCCCTCGATTATCTACGATGACGTCGGTAACTACAAAGTCTACGATAACGCCTTCAACCGTCTACGAGGACGCCGGCAACAACAAACAACGTCTACGGTAACGACTTCAGCCGTCTACCAGACGCCAACGAACAAATGCCGCAACAGCGACTGATAGGTGCAAACTGATTTTGCATAGGAAACCGCCTATAAGCAAACGGCGTCCACGAGGACGCCTTGCAACAAACTTGCAACAACAAACAACGTCTACGGTAACGACTTCAACCGTCTACCAGACGCCAACGAACAAATGCCGCAACAGCGACTGATAGGTACAAGCTGTTTTTGCATAGGAAACCGCCTAGCAGCAAACGACGTCCACGAGGACGCCTTGCAACAAACTTGCAACAACAAACAACGTATAAGGTAACGACTTGAACCAACTACCAGACTTCTACGAACAAATACCGCAACAGCGACGACGATGACGAATTCAACCGTCTACGAGGAAACCTGCAACAATAAACAACGTCTACGGTAACGAACTCAACCATCTACCAGACGTCTATGAACAAACAAACAAACAACAGCAGCAAACGCTAGCGTTATCACTGGCAAGGGGTTATGTAGCGGCAACGAGCCGTTCCATTTTTATTTCTTAATTTACGAGGGCATTACAATAATTTCCGAAATATTTTCGGACAAATTTCGAAAATATTTTATTAGGGTCGGTAATGTAATCCTCGAAATATTTTTATTTTTAGTTTTGCGAGGGCATTACAGGGATTATTCAAGTATTTTGGAAAGGGGGATCGTGTAATTCTGGGCCCGTCGTCAACACCACAACAAGCATCACCGACAACACTTTGGTGCCAAGACTTGATCTTTCCTTTGTCCAACTGACGCAAATTTTCAATTCATCCTTCATGGGTAACTCCATTTTTCTGATACGGGCAGAAGAGCTTGCCGATGTTATCCAATTCCATGGCATTATACAATTCGGTATCGTCCAATTCGCTCCAGATCGTTCCGCTCAATTTCGTTTCCTGAAGCTTGGACCAGTTGAACGATTTTAACGGGTTCGTGGGTTGAGGCACGTTTTTCTTGGGCAGTTCCATGCGCAACTGACCTTTGCCCAACTGACGCAAATCTTCAATTGATCCTTCATTAGTAACTCCATTTTTCTGATACGCGCAGAAGAGCTTGTCGGTGTTATCCAATTCCATGGCATTATACAATTTGGAATCGTCCAATTCGCTCCAGATCGTTCCGCTCAAATTCGTTTCCGGCAGATTGGACCAGTTGAACGATTTTAACGGGTTCTCGGGTTGAGGCACGTTTTTGTTAGGCAGTTCAAGCGGAGAGGTTCTGTAGGCGCCAAGGGGGCGCAAGGTGGAGGTGTAGGACCAGGAGCTGGAGACGGTAGAGGCGCCAGTGGAAGAGGAGGTGAAGGGACTGGTTTGTTTTCGGATGCAACATCGCCGTTAACTTCCATGCTCGATTTTAATCCGATTACTTTGGTGTCGTCTGGTATGTTCCCGGAGCTGAATAATCGCTCTAAACGGTATCGTTCGCCACGCTCGCAAAGAACTTGTCTATATAGTTCAACAGTTTTATATTCTAACTCGCCTACACTTTCTCTAGTTTCTACGTGGTCTGTTAGAAAAGTATCCGACCTTTAGCAGGTAAAAAAACTGGCATACCTGTAGCGTTGGAAACCTAATCACCCTCAAAGTAGTCTCCTTGGGACTCCAAACACTTCTCCCAGCGGTGCCGCCATTGTTGGAAGCATTCCGAAAAAGCCTCTTTCGGAATCGACTTTAGCTCGGCTGTCGTTGCAGCCATAATGTCCTCTTATATCTGACATCGCGTTCCTTTAAATGGCCTCTTGACTTTGAGGAATGGCTAGAAGTCGCAGGGGGCCCTATCAGGAGAGTAAGGAGCCTGTCGAACCAGAGGAGTCTGTTTTTTTGGCAAAAAATTGTGAACCAAAATGTGCTGGAGCATTGTCGTGATGGAGTCGCCAATTTCCTGATGACCATAACTCCAGTTGCTTTCGCCGCACAGCATCACGTAGGCGACGTAGGACATCCCTATAGTACTCTTTGGTGATTTTTACTTGCATTAAAAAACGGAAGAGAGCACAATACACTACGTTACTCGAACACTGCTCGACAGCAACTGACGCTATCTACAGGTGGGAAAATATTCACGCATGCGCACGAAGGTTCAAGGTCGGCTCATGCAAGCGCGCCTGATTCAAATCCATCAGGTTTTCAAAATAAAAAATAAGGTCGGATACTTTTCTGTCAGACCACGTATATAAGCCGACCAGATAAGAACGAACAAGACTAGACAAGACCAGACAAGACTAAATGAAAATGTGACATTTCCGTTTAAAGTGTCAAATCTCTGATTAACATAGACTTGTGTTTCAAATTCCTTCTTACAATATTAAATTACTTAAATTTAAGAAACTTTACGAAATTTGCGAAATTTTCAATAGTCAGATTTTGCAAGAAAAGTTTTGTTAGAAGTTTGCCAAGTGATCACTGGAAAGAATAAATTGGCAAGAGTTGTTTATAGCATATTAAAGGACGAGTTCAGTAAGCGCGATTTTACAGCACGCGTCCAAGTTCGGTCGTTTCTAATGGACAAGTGCTGAAAAACGCCTTACGAACAAGTTTTTATAGTATTTTTTCAATTTTTCGCCCTTTGATGCCATTTCTAAATTAAAAAATCGCATATACATATTGAGAAAAGTGTATCGCACTGGACGAGCCATAACCGCACGCATATGAGTGCTGTTATGAGTCCATAACAGACGCAAAATAGAAAAAAATACAAACTTAAAACAAACGGGACACAGCCTGAATATATAAATATATTCAGCCTTTCCGGGGCTCTATAACAAGTATTGAGTCTTTTTAGGACTACCAAAACAAATGTCACATGAAATTTGTAAGTTATTTACCTTGGTTTCACTTAACAAAAACCATAAAAATAACATTGTTTTTAAGCTCATGTCTTTCCGATACCTTAAGTGGATAGCCATCTGTGGACGCTTTTCGAAATTTATATAATAATTTGTTAAACCACTAACCATAAACCATAAACTTAACCATAAACCACTATCTTATCAGAAAAAAATAGTTTTCTTAAAACAAATTTTCAAAACAAAAATTTTGTTGCAAAAAATTCCAATTCATTATTTGCAAAATTAATCCGTCATAAACAATTATAATTTAATTAATTTTCTTATAATCCGTAAAATCCAGAACATCAATCTAACATGACTCGACTGCGCTGCAAATAAACAAAAACTTATTGAAATTAATCGATGAAATCCCTTTTATTTTACCAATCTTGCAAAAAAATCACCACCCAAGATAATAATTACCGATTGGAGTTATTAAAAGATTAAATTACAAACGTTCTTGTCCGATAAATATTCACGTTAGACGCAATGAGTTTATTATCGTTGTTGATTATTGGCTCGGATTTCATTAATCAATCAACCATTTCAAAGAAATCAATTTAAAAACGAAGTCTAGGTGAAATCTAATAGATGCAGTTTATAAAAGAAAACGTTGTTTCCTGAATGAAACAGTTAAAGTTTTGGAACAAAATTGGAATGATTTAAACTAGTTCTTTAACGGTATTAGCGTGGAGGCAATAATTATAAACGAAATATTATTCAATGGGTTAAGTAAGAAAAAAAGTTAATTGATAGTTGCAACATCCTGTGTTTGCCCGTTAAGAAATGTCAACTTTTAGACAATAGTTCAATAAACGATTAATAGTTTCCGAAAACAATTTTTATCCTCGCATAAAATTACATTAGCGCCAGAGGGTCTTAAAAAGCTAGACGGCGTCAACATTTTTCTTATTATTATTCTTTCACGTTGGGAAAACGGTTTCACCTTAACGTGCGACACCTTGGCCGGAAATGACGACACATCGCAGTTTCCAGGTTCTGTAGGTTCTGGCGGTCCCCCTCCGCCCTTCCCCAATTTAAACTTTATAGCCCACTTCCGCTCAAGACATGTCACACTACACACTCGGTAATTATTACTTGAGGCTTTATCATCCGATATTAAGAAGAATTAAAAGCGTGGAAAGAGGAGGAGGTTGCTAAAGGATGAAATTATCTGAATGAAACCCACGTATGTCGATGTGTTTCTTTTTTCTGTTTTTATAATTGGACGTTTAATTACATTAATTAAAACAAATATTATAAACTATTTCGCATTTCTTTTTACTCTCCGTTTTTTAATTGTTTAAATTAACATTAAAGTTTGGGAGATTTACAATAAATACATTCAGGGAAACAGAGTGTGTTTATGATACAAAGCAGATAAAGTCAGAAAATAGATAAAATCATAAAAGAGATAAAATCAGAAAAAAATTAAACTGTGTCACAAAAAATAAATCGAAGCAAAGCAGAAGAAAATTTGACGAGAAGAAGAATCTCGTGATAACAATTCAATATAATATATTTTGTAACTAGGGCAAAAAGTTGTCAATTTTTTTGTGCGCACGAACAATTGTCCGCACAAACGAAGTGAGTGCGCGCAATTTCGTTCTCGCGAAAAATTGACAACTTTTCGCCCTAGTTACAAACAATATTTTTTATTACTCATACGGGAATGTATCTTACAAGTTTTGGATCTAGGGGCAATCCAAAAAAAAATGGAATCAAAATGAAGAATTAGCTTTTTCATTTTTCTCCGATGGTGTGGATTCGTCATAAGAACTCTCCTCAGTTTCCGGTATCACCATTTACACTCATCTTAAAACGTTTTCTATAATTTTTATTATTATTTTGCAATAAAAAAATTCTGACATTTCACGTCACTTTTTTAATATCGCGGTCTTGATTGTGTTCATTTTACTTTTATTTATTTGTTTATTTTAATGTAACCTAGCGATATTGAATACGTACGTTACCCAGGTTATGTGGAAATACAACGAGATGTGACATTTTTCGTATTAAATTATCCACGTCAAGAAGTACTTTTCGCGCATGGGTAATAAAAAATAATTATTTATTATGTTATTTGTCTAGTTTTTGTTTAGTGCCACACAAGTGGACTGGGGGCTAGTAAATAACAGGCAAATATCTGTTGTATAATTCAATATACTGCGTAGTATTAGCAAAATAAGTAGCTGTTTCAACATGAGGTTTGTTTTGTAGTCTTAAAAACACTTAATAATATTATAGAGCTACGGTAAAGTTGAATGTATTTATATATTCAGGCTATATTTCGCCTTTAATAAGTTAATATTGTTATAATTATTTTAAATACATTTTTAGAACTTGTGTAATTTACCTAGAACAACTGTCTAGTCTTGTCTGTCTAGTCTTGTCTGTCTAGTCTTGTCTGTCTAGTCATGTCTGTCTAGTCTTGTCTGTCTAGTCTTGTCTGTCTAGTCTTGTCTGTCTAGTCTTGTCTGTCTAGTCTTGTCTGTCTAGTCTTGTCTGTCTAGTCTTGTCTGTCTAGTCTTGTCTGTCTAGTCTTGTCTGTCTAGTCTTGTCTGTCTAGTCTTGTCTGTCTAGTCTTGTCTGTCTAGTCTTGTCTGTCTAGTCTTGTCTGTCTAGTCTTGTCTGTCTAGTCTTGTCTGTCTAGTCTTGTCTGTCTAGTCTTGTCTGTCTAGTCTTGTCTGTCTAGTCTTGTCTGTCTAGTCTTGTCTGTCTAGTCTTGTCTGTCTAGTCTTGTCTGTCTAGTCTTGTCTGTCTAGTCTTGTCTGTCTAGTCTTGTCTGTCTAGTCTTGTCTGTCTAGTCTTGTCTGTCTAGTCTTGTCTGTCTAGTCTTGTCTGTCTAGTCTTGTCTGTCTAGTCTTGTCTGTCTAGTCTTGTCTGTCTAGTCTTGTCTGTCTAGTCTTGTCTGTCTAGTCTTGTCTGTCTAGTCTTGTCTGTCTAGTCTTGTCTGTCTAGTCTTGTCTGTCTAGTCTTGTCTGTCTAGTCTTGTCTGTCTAGTCTTGTCTGTCTAGTCTTGTCTGTCTAGTCTTGTCTGTCTAGTCTTGTCTGTCTAGTCTTGTCTGTCTAGTCTTGTCTGTCTAGTCTTGTCTGTCTAGTCTTGTCTGTCTAGTCTTGTCTGTCTAGTCTTGTCTGTCTAGTCTTGTCTGTCTAGTCTTGTCTGTCTAGTCTTGTCTGTCTAGTCTTGTCTGTCTAGTCTTGTCTGTCTAGTCTTGTCTGTCTAGTCTTGTCTGTCTAGTCTTGTCTGTCTAGTCTTGTCTGTCTAGTCTTGTCTGTCTAGTCTTGTCTGTCTAGTCTTGTCTGTCTAGTCTTGTCTGTCTAGTCTTGTCTGTCTAGTCTTGTCTGTCTAGTCTTGTCTGTCTAGTCTTGTCTGTCTAGTCTTGTCTGTCTAGTCTTGTCTGTCTAGTCTTGTCTGTCTAGTCTTGTCTGTCTAGTCTTGTCTGTCTAGTCTTGTCTGTCTATATCTATAATAACTATCTATCTATCTATCTATCTAAATACCTCTCTGTCTAAATGTCTCTCTCACGATATATATCTCTACCTATCTCTCTATCTATTTATGTATCTTTCTATCTATCTCTCTATCCATTTCTCTATCTATCTATCTATCTATCTATTATTTATTGGTATTTATACTTTTATATAAAAATTATTCGTTTGTTTTAATACTTGCAAAAATGAAATACCAATATTATACTTGTAAAAATTATTTTTCGCTTTCTTAATAAACCTTTTCATAGTTTTATTGTGCGCATGTGTCAATTTCCGCCCTGTTATACGTCAAAAAGTGCCCGAACTTTTTGACGTATATCTAAATATGTGCCCGAAACTTTCATATTCCCGCCTTTCAAACTTGGAGGATGCGCATGCGGTGCGTAAAAAGGTCTATTGTTGGTAGTTTTTCGACAAAAATTATTAATTTTTGATGAATTATGGCATTTTTTTAGAAAAGAAATATTGCGTAAAATTTGCAAGATTTTGTAGATAATTGGAATATAAAAAGATTCATTTTCGGCGCAAAACCCTAAGACATTGATTTCGTGGCGAAGAAGAATTTTGGCATTGAATTCCTAAATTGATCTTAGTTGATAACTGTTGGTAGATTGTTCCTAAGTCTGCAGTGTCCCGTCAGGACTCCTATCAGAATTCTAAGCTTGTTCCTGCTTAATTTTAGGCAAGATTTTGTTCTTTTCTGGTTAAAAGATTCCAGCATCATTTTGGACTGCCTTAGCCCTGTAAGTTCTTTCCAGGTTTTCATCCATTGTTCTTGTGTTTCTTTATCTAAACTTTTGTGGATGGTGTTCACACTCATTCCGCAAAAGGGTTCCGGACCTATAAAGGGGCTACTGGATCTCTTGTTTGCTAAGTGATTGTGTGACCTTGTTTGCTTCTTCGTTTCTGTCTATACCAGTGTGTCCTGGTACCCAGTATAGCGTTACTTTATTATCTTTGCCAAGCTTGTTTAGCTTCCCCACACAGTCCCATACTGTGTGAGGAAGTAGTTGTTGGTAGTTAAAATGAGCGAGGGAAGTTCGGGCATCGCTTGAATTGTTTGTCTGATATTGGGTATTGCACATCAAAATTGAATGAAGAATTGAAGAATTGAGAATGGAGAATCGAATGGAATGAAGTCATGACTGATATAACTTAGTATCAGTCATGACTTCATTCTCATTTTTAACAAACTACGAAACTACCAACAATTCGTCATAAAATTAACATATTTGTTGTTCGCACTGAAAATTCATGAAACATCTTAGGTCTAAGATCTCTAAGGTCTTTATTCTCCGATTTTATGGAAAATTTTGCAAATTTTGATGTTCAATATCCCAATATCAGATAAACAATTCAAGTGATGCCCGAACTTCCCAAATTTGAACATCCAAAATTTCCGTTGGAAAATAATAACCAAAAGTTTGCAAACCCAGCAAATTTGTTAATTGTAGTATTTGTAAAACCTTCGATAGTCATAAATGGAGTCTGAAAATTTTGACAATATTTGATTTTTTTTTTGAGGGAATTGCGATGTTGCATCAAAATTTTCAAAAATTGCTAAATAATATCCTAAGATATTAATAATCTAAGATCGATACAATAATTGATAAATATCTAAGACAGGACAGGGAGATGAATTATCCTCAATGCTGTTCAACATCGTTGATCTAGTTGTTGAATGTATGGCAAAATTTACAAAAAAAAATAATGAGAACCAGGGAAGAGTCCCTGAATTTGGAAACAATAAGAGGAATACGCCTTGGGATGGAAAGGAAAAACTCGGAAATCAAATGTTTAGCTTTTGCGGATGACCTTGCTATTTTAGCCAATAACCGAGAAGACGTTCGAAAGAGTGTCTTTATGAAATCGCAGTAAAAACAGGTCTTCAAATCTTCTATGAAAAGACAGAATATATGGAGTACAAACACTAAAGTGAGAGATAGGTACATGGAGGTAACTCATGGGAAGATAAAGAGAACAGAGAAGTTTAAATACCTGAGCGAATGGATCCAACCCAACGGACTAAATAAGGAGGCAAATATAGGAGGAACTAGAAAACTAGACCTAGCCTATAAGCTAACGCAGAACAAGTACAACAAACGGGCATTATCCTACAAGGCCAAAATCATACACTATAAATCGGTAGTACAAGCTCAAGGATTGTACCCCTTGGAGTGTCTTATTTTAAATAAAAGGAGTATCAAGAACTCGTAAAGAAAGAAAGAAGGATTCTTCGGAAAATACTCGGACCACAGAAAACTACTGATGGGACTTAGGAGGATGAGTAAAAACGAAAAATTCACTGAAAAGATCACGTACACAATGGGGAAGCGGAGGTTGAAGTTCTACGAACACCTACTAAGAATGGATGAATGCAGACTAACCAAAAGGATCTTCAACTACAGTGTGTGGTTAAAGGCTACATCTAAATGGGTAGATGAAGTGAAAAGGAATGCGGCAGAAATTGGAATCACACTACAGATGGCCCACAACAAAAGAGAGTTTAGAAGGAGAGTAGACAGTATAAAAGCGTTTCAGGAGAAACCAATAATGAGGCCCGATCGGATCATTTCCGATGAGGAGAGAAAGAAAAGAAGCGAACGCGTGAAGAGATGAGAAACCAACAATGAGGAGGCCCTGTCTGGTCTTGAATGGTCCTGTCTGCTCTTTTCTTTACAGTTTTGTCAGGTCTTGTCTGGTATTGTCCCTGTCTGATCCTGTCTGATCTAGTCTGGTCGTGTCCTAATTCCTAATTTTTTGATGAAACTTTTAAGAATGTTTCTTTAAATTTTGCCTTACACCCAACGACTAGATTAAGGAAATAATAAAGTTCAAATTTTAAATCTCTATTGTGATCCTTTGATCCAAAGAATAAGAGAATAACAACATAGGATGTTCATTTTGTGGTGAATGATTTGTGCAGCGCCTTCGAAGATGGCATTTCTTCGCAAGAGCTGTAGAATAATGTAGAATAAAAGTATCTACACACCAAGCTTTGCATGTGTAAAATTTTCAGTTTTTGAGACAAAGTTGTTCATTCTTCTTGGCTGAATTTTAACTACTACATTTTTAAGGAAGAAATATTTTCACATCTGTTACATTTATTGTTTTTGAGATAAGGTCCCATTTCGTACTATTAGGAAAGAAATTTCGAAGTATCCTTCTTTATTAATTACGAGTCATTGCAACGACATAACTTCAAAATTTAAGGCTTTTTAAGGCTTCTTAGTTTAAGACTTATGTTGGACCTATGTATAGTTACATGTAACGGCACATGGATAATATGGGTATATGGATAATATGGGTATATGGTAATATGGGTATTATTACTATGACAATCTTGGAAAAAAATGGGCTCCTAAGGGTTCGTAACTTATGTAGTCCAAGGAGTCCCTTTTGAACAAATTTGCGGCCCCTCCTGAATAACTTTATTTTTGCGGACTCCAACCCGCAACCATAGGCATTTCACGTGGTTCTTGAGAAATTTCTGGCTAAATAATCTCATAGGCTCTACGTTATAATAAATATTGGTAAAAAATGTATAAAACATAAAATTTGTTATTAGGCTATAACTTAAAAAACATAAATAAATGGAAATAGCAGTAAAAAGAACTAAAATGTGTATAATGTATCCACATCTTCTTGAACTGTTTCCAACTTTTTTTTATAACTCGCGGTCTCGCGGACCCCACCAATGGCTACGCGGACCTCTAGGGGTCCGCTGACCCCAGTTTAAGAACCTGTGATATAGAGGATTAATATCATAATTAACTACTTATTTATTTGTTCAAAAACAAATTAATATTTAAAAACATAAAATATAATTGTTATAAAACATAATTGTTCAAAAACATAATAAACTATTTAATCAAACAAGTTAATTGGTTTTAATTTCTTTATGGGCAAATTTTAAAGAAGAATTTAAAGAAATTTTTGCAACTCCAATTTTTACCAATTTTTGCAACACCTCCCGTTTTTTTTTCCGCACCGGAAAACTTTAACTGGATTTTCAGAAAATGGCAAAACACTTGTTCCAATTTTCCAAGAGGAATCTAATTGCCTATTTTCACTATTATGGCATATTCGGTGTCGGGTATATATGTTATCAAAATATTCAACCCCCAATTTTCAGCCTATAATCAGATTTTCAAAAAATTGTGAATTGCGTATCATTATTTTAAAAAACGAATCTTAATACTATATTTCATATCGGTAACATTTCCTCTTTGTGAGATATACACATCCTACTAAAAAACTTTAGAGCCCCATTCCACCTCTTAAGACACGAAATTTCAAAATTTCCGCCTTAGTGGGTAGTCTTTAAGAAGAAAAACTTTAAGAAGTTCATTTTAATTAACTAAAAACTAATTTAAGGTTACTAAATTAAACTAAATTAAGGACCTATCACTACGAAGATTTATCAAATTTATTTATATTCAACTTTGCTAATTGAAAGATGACGCTTTTAAGAAGGATTATTAAGTCAATTAATTAAAAATATAAATATAAAAAAATTTAATTAAAACAATTATTTATAGATTGCATTATCTAGACCAGCTATTCTCAACCGCTGGTCCGGCGGACCACCAGTGGTCCGCGGAGAAATTTTACTGGTCCGCAGACAATTTTTTCTATCCGCGAAAAAAATTTACTTATAAAAACTTAATTTTGTTTTACAAAATTACGAAATACAAATATCTTAAACTAATTTTAATTCTATGTAATTTATGATTAGTACGGCACTGAAGAAAAAAAAAAGAAAAATAATTACATATCTTTACATTTAAATATTATTGTAAGTAAATGATAATAAAAATGTTACAAATAACTTGTAGTAGTTCTACCAACAGGTAGATTTTTGGTGATGGATATATATTTTTCCTTATTTTGGGGGATGATATCAATTTTTTCCTCGTCAGATTCTTTAATAAATAAATGAACATTTTGTAATTCAAATTACAATTTGAGTGGGCGGCTCCCCGAAATTTACCCGTTAAATCATCGTGATCGGCGACTTTTTCTGTTACTTGTAATAATTAATTACATATGTGACAAGAAGTGGCCGTATAGTAGGAATTTTGCTCATTTGCAGTTAATTTAATCATCGGAAATATAACGCTTAAATGTTCCCTGTATAATTCCTTAACATATGCATAGAGGTTCTGACAAAACAATTTCGGGCAATCTTCCCCGGAATAAGTGAAAAATTTACTCAATGAGTCATCGAATGAACATTTTATATTATAGGCGAAACTGTATGGTACATGGATATGTGTCTGATTAGTATCGCTATTGTCAGGGTTCGGTGAGCATGTATCAACAGGTTTTAAAATTGATTCAAAATCTGCGTATACAACGCATTTTTCTAACGAAATTTTAATATATTCCCCGGCATCATATCACCTCTCTTATGTTTTACAAGGTCTTCCGTCGGCATAATAGTGTAAATTTTGCTGCAGTCATTCAAATTATGTTGATTAAACGCGAATTCATTTGAAAAAAAGGTTAAACAGCCGTCACATAAATATTTTTTTCTACAATCTTCCGAGATTTGACTTCTTACAAGCCGTGAAATATTTTTAATATAAACATGATGACATTTAACCCTTTCTTCCAAATATAATAAATTTACATGTCTTTCCCTAGTCGCATTAGTATGGTAAATTGGTCCTACTACGTCATGTTGTTTAGATTTAAAATTAAACTCCAAGCTATAAACGTTAATACTAATATTATTCATCTGTTCAAATTTAGGAATGTTTTTGATTCTACGCGGAAACTCTAATCTGTCATATTTTAAAATTGAAGAAAAGTAGGGATATGATGCCGAGCGATCAGAACTCACATTCGTGGGGTGTAATGCGGATACAATGCTCCATAAAAAACAAAATTCGTCTACATTCTGAATATTGATACAAGCTTTCCGATCCCTAATCTCTTTTGGCAGTTCAATAAATAACGACCCACGTATTGGTTTATATTTATTGATATTAATTTCTAAATGGGAAATCTCCCTTTGTGACCAACCCGAATCTCTCTCCTGAAACTCGCTACATTTGGTTTTAATTTTGGCACACATACTGTCATAAATTTCATCAAAGTTACTCATGCTACGTGTTATTTCGCGATATTTTGTGTTAAATGACTTTAATTCACCTTTGTGTAGTAGTTCTTTAATACCTAGTAAAATTTTGTCAAAGAAATATCACTGGTCAGCGAATCTTTTTTTTTAATTTTACTGGTCCGTGGGCCAAAAAAGGTTGAGAAACGCTGATCTAGATTGCAGAAGAAGAAACAAAGTTTTCAAAAGTGTGAAAAGGTGAAGAAAAACGATGAAAAAAAGTATTTTAAAAAAATGCAAATGGACTCGATATACTATCGTATTATTAAAGGCGATGGACCCAGAAGGGTTACATTAAAATCAACTTCCTATGTTTTATGTCGCCACCATAAAACATAGGAAGTTGATTTTAATGGATTTTGGTAGCAATTTCATTAATTGTTGGTCGTAGAAAAAAAAGGCAAAAAAATTAACAATTGATAAAAATTTCGTCCACAAAGATTTGCAGAGGTAGATTTGCAGAATAATATTATAATATCATTTTCCGTGTAAAAACCTAAGACGTTGATTTTGTGGCGGAAGATTTTGACATTAATTGTAGTTGAAGATGAAAGGTTTGACAATTTTTGGCCGAAATAAAATTTGCAAAAATTTTAGAGCAAAACAAGAAGAAATTAATTTAGAGCCTATCTTTATTATTAATTGTTATATATTTGGCTTGAAATGGGTTTCAGCATATTACACATCCTTTCAATTCCTTAGAATTCGCTTTTCTATTTCTTCTTCTTCTTGTTTCGAATAGGCCTACTTTGGACCACGCTTGGTCAATTGTTGGGCTTTGATCTTTGCCCAGTATTGTAGCATCTTCTGCCGGTGGGTTTGCTTCGAGTTTTTTTCTGAAATCCACGGACTTCCTTCAAGGTGCGTCTCACAGACTGTCTGTTTTGGAGATCTGTTATTCCCAGTTCTATAATATCCTTTTCGGTTTCTATCAACCAAGTGGTACGAACCTTCTTGTTTTGCCAGAGAGTGGTTAGTCGATTTGGAGGTAATCTTGCAATGTGGCCATAGAAAGCTACCCTTCTTTTCCTTGCACAGTCAGAGAGCATCTCAATATATTCGAAGAGTTCAGAGTTATGTCGCCTTCGGAATTCCCCATCTTCCTTTACCGGGCTTAGCATCTTCCTTAGGATTCTCCTCTCGCTGAATTCCAATTTCTCGATGATACTTCTTCGGTTCAAGGAAAGACCCTTCATGGCATACAAGGCTTCTGGTTGTAAGACTGATGTGTAGTGCTTAAGTTTGCTTAAGTTGCGTGACCGGCATCCTTGCTGTAGGTGTTCTTAATCAGTCGATAGACTAGTTCGAACTTGTTGACTCTCATGGATAATGGCTGTTCTTTCTGATAAGTTGGGTTCAATCCACTCGCCGAGATACTTAAATTTCTCAGTCCTCTCGATGTTTTGCCTGCTCTAGTAAAATCTCTCTGTTTACTTCTTTGATGTTGGTGAAGGATTCTGTTTTCTCGAGCGACACTTGAAGGCCCGCTTTGGCAGCCTGTTTTCTGAGGCAATATACCTACATTGTTCGTTGCCATCTCAAGAGAATCAGCAATCATTGCCATGTCATATGCAAAGGGCAGGCAATCTACAACCAGTCTATCGTTCTTACGACCAGGTAGATACCACTCTGAACACCCAAGTTGACTAGTTCCTTGCGCCATTCTCTCATAACCTTTTCAAGGACACAGTTGAAGATAAGTGGGGAAAGTCCATCACCTTGTCTCACTCCAGTTTTTATTTCGAAGCTTTCTGAAATCTCGCCTCTAAACTTAACCTTGGAATGGGTGTTGATCAAGGTTTCTAGATGCGGGTTTTGTTGTCTAGCCTATATTTATTACTTACATCGCGATTTCTGATATGCCTGATTTACAATATTTAAAAATCGCAAATAAAAGATAGCTTTAGAAATGTTTGCATAGAATTAGAAGAGAGCTCCAGTTCTAGATAGGCATAACTAAATAATAGGTACTAGATAAACAAGACTAGCCAGATATTACAAGCAGTCAGACTGAACAGGTTTGAGACCAAATAATTTTTATTTACAACGCGATTTCTGATTTCCGGTATTTAAAATCGCAACTAGCTTTAGATTTTTTTGCATAGAATTATGCATATATGTATAGGAAATCTAATATACATTTTTATGGTTATTTAAGCGCATGCGCATCCGTCATGTTTAAAAGGCGGGAATATTAAAGTTTCCGTTATATTATGTTATTTTCACTGGTTATACGTAAAAAAAGTGCCCGAAAACATGGCGGAAATTGCGCGTCAAAATAATATCAACTAATAAAAGGTCTATTAATGTTGATACAAGCCCTTGCATTATGAAAATATTCTCATTTGAAAGATTACAATTTGGAATTAAAAACTTTTAGACAAATAAGTCAAAATCAACCACAAATAGTTTCTAACCTTGATCACTTACACATTATATTTAAACAAAATTATGATTTATTTTATTACCATTTCATTTCCATGTTATTTCCAGCACAACATCTCTTGTGATGACTTACATATATTAAAACTAAAATGACTTATTTTATTACAATTTCATTTCGTTTCCAACATTCAACATTTCATTAAAAAAAACTGTTATTTCTTGTGTAATAAATCTTTTCGGGCCATTCAGTGCATTGAGTGTAGAAACTTAATCAAGTTCAATAAACAATTATCCAGTTCTACTTCAAACCCAATACAGAAGATCCATTCAAAAGATAAATCGGCGTTATAATTAAAACTAAACAGTGGTGCGGTATCCTGTGGGGTTTGTGTTTATTAAACAAGAAAACGAAAACGAAAAACGAAGCATCTATTAGACGTGGCGCGTCCAACAACATGTTAAATTAGTTGACCGAGAAATCGTATGTAAAAACAAATGAGCAACTTACAACACGACCTTCGGTTGTTAAAAAAAAAACAATACTCGCTCTTGATTCAGCGCCACCTGCTCTATAATCCTCACCGGTTTTCCATCAACACATCCATCTTTCCACTCTTTTCGCCCAGCCGAGGCGGTTTCGAGTGGAAGGAGGACGGTGATATGTGGACGGAAATCTATTAAACTACAACCTAGTAATAGATGTTAGAGTGGATGTGGATTCGAAGAGCCTTTGGCTAAGTTTTTATAGCCGGTCATTGGCCTTTATTCGAGCCCGAAGGCTATTTATGCTAAATAGATCTATGTAACATTATCTCTGTATGTAACGTGTTATCTTTGCATTATTTTAATTATGGTTCGAGAATAATTGTTGTTTATTTTCATGACTGAGCTTACGCAAACTACGAACGAGGTATAATTTTCTATCTTTAACCAGGCATCGCGTCTATTGATGACGAAAACAACAACAACAAAATCATTTCGTAATTAAACTAAAACAAAAAATAGTTCGCGAGCCATTTTAACGTTACGCAAAACCGCCAATGAGATTGATATCCGCTCATTGTTGAATTCTTTCCCTATTTTATGGACGTTTAAGATCTATCTGGGCTTCTAGCGTTGATTGTTATTGTTGATAAATGTCGGTTTTATGCTGCTTGCCGCTAATAAAGTTGAGCTACCGATTTTGTCGGTCTCTTTGATTCAGTTTTAAGCTACCGTTCTGAGGTTCAAATTAAAAACGTTTATTACGTATGTCATCTGATAGTAAATAGTTTCAGGAAATGGGGCGACATTTACGGATTGTAAATTTCTATTTAAAACGCTCTTTTAAAGTTTTAGTTAAATTGAGATGTGATGACAAAATGAAAAACTTATAAATATTAGTTTTTTTTTACAAGCGCTTTAGGGTTGAATAGTTTTTAAAAATCAATATCTATTTAAAAATCTCAATATTTAAAAATCTCTGAAACCGGAATTTGCAATATTTTAAAAAACGCAGTTAAAAATCGTCGTTAACACTTTCGCAGTTAAAAATCGCAGTTGAAAATCGCAGTTTAATTCCTCTTACAAAATAGAGAAACACGGGTTTTATCATTTTCCGAAAATCTAGTTAAGGGGGCTGCAAATGCGGAATAATTATATCTCAGAAACTAGAGATGTTACAGATGTAAAAACTCGTATTTAATATCTTCTTGAATGAAGAAATGGATTCTCTCTAGTGCGGTAAATCCTTGTAGATAATTTATTGTGGCTTAAGAACTAGACTAAGTGTGCTTTTCTATTCAGTCTTAGCTTTTATCTTTGTTATCAAGCTTTAATCCGCTAGAAACTATTTTGGACTAACTCTAGTAGTTTAGTTGTAATCGACAATTTAGTGCAGCTACTCCGAAAATTTGAATCTCAATCGAGATTAATTCAAATCCTTGTCGATAATTACTCGAGAACTAGACTAAACGGAATAGATATATTACCATTTTTCAACATGAACATGAAAGTTTGACTAGCTGTAATTCTAAAACTAATTGATCTAGACTAGTCTAATCTTCACCAATTAGTACCTCCAATTATTTGATAACCAAATCCCAAGTTTCAATTTCTTACTTATTCTACGAACTAAGCTACAGCTATTAATCTAAGTCTACAAATAATCTAAGGTTGAGGTTTGACTAACTATAAGTTTAAAACTAAGCGAGGAAAGTTAGTTTAGTTTGCATTAAAAACTAGCTTGATTATCGATCTAAATATATCTGAAAACTTTACGTTGATAACTAGTCTAATACCTAATGAGCTAAAAATCTAAAAGACTACTTTTACTTTTTAGTTGTGTTTTTAAGATGAGTTTCAATTTAAAAATAATAAAACATGAAAGTTTGACTAGCTGTGATTCTAAAACTAATTAAGCTAGACTAGTCTAATCTTCACCAATTAGTAGCTCCATTTGTCTTATAACTAAATCCCAAGTTTCAATTTCTTAGTTAGTGTGCTAACTAAGCTACAGCTATTAATCTTATAGTCTACAAATAATCTAAGGTTTAGGTTTGACTAACTATAACTTTAAAACTAAGCGAGAGAATTTAGTCTAGTTTGCACTAACAACTAGCTTAATTAACGATCTAAATATATCTGTAAACTTTACGTTGATAACAGCTCAAATACCCAAGTTAGAGCTAAAAATCTATGAGAGTACTTACAATTAGCTGTGTTCTTAAGATGATTTTTAATTTAAAAAAAATCAAACATGAAAGTGTGACTAGTTGTGATTCTAAAACTAATTGAGCTAGACTAGTCTAACCTTACACATCTGATATTTGACAGCTGACAGCTAACATTTGAGTAATAATTTATAATTATAATTTAAAAGGCAAATAATGTGCAAATAAAAAGGAATTCTTAATACGAATCCTTGCAGATAATTCGTCGTGGCTTAACAATTGGACTGGGTGTGATAGTCTATTTACTCTTAATTTGTTTCTGTATAATCTAGCTTCAATCCACTCCCAAACTATTTTGGAGTAGGTCTAGTAGTTTAGCTGTAATCGATGGTTTAGTGCGGCTTCTCTCTAGTGCGGCAAATCCTTGTAGATAATTTATTGTGGCTTAAGAACTAGACTAAGTGTGCTTTGCTATTCAGTCTTAGCTTGTATCTTTGTTATCAAGCTTTAATCCGCTAGAAACTATTTTGGACTAACTCTAGTAGTTTAGTTGTAATCGACAATTTAGTGCGGCTACTCCAAAAATTTGAATCTCAATCGAGATTAATTCAAATGCTTGTCGATAATTACTCGAGAAGTAGACTAAACGCAATAGTACAAATTGTCATTCCTATATAGCCCCTTCCTTCATAGTCTAGACTAGCATAAATTAACTTAGTTTAAAATGTGGACTAGAATAATTATAATCGCCTTAACTTGCTTGTGTCTAGAACTAGTTTAAAATTGGACTGCGTTCAATAATTCAAATAGACATTTTTACGGTTAGTTAAGCGCATGCGCGTGCGCCATGTATAAAAGGCGGGAATATGAAAGTCCCTGGCACATTTTTGTTATTTCCACTGGTTATTCGTCAAAAAGTGCCCGAAAACATGGTGGAAATTGAGCATGCGCACAAAAAAAAAACTATCAAAAGGTCTATTTATTAAGACTGCATACTCATAGTTGCTTCCTGTATGTAGTTTACACCAGCATAAGTAAGCTTAAACCTTATTTTAAGAAAATGTAAATGGACTCAATACTCTATCGTATTATTGAAGGCGATGGATCGTGCTTATTGCTGAAACTACATTACGTTATGTGTGGAAATCAAAATCGAGATAAGGAAGTAGGTACGTGAACAAATAGTTGATGGTGCTGAAAACTGGGACGAATCCTCTATAATGACCGATGATTGTGATGGTAACAATTTGCGAGTGTCATTGCATATTTCAAAGCTCAGAACCTAACCTGCGAAATATTTTAGACGAAGACCAAGACCCAGCGAGGGGCAGAGGTGGGGGCAGCCGCCGCACAGAAATATCTATAACTTAATTAATAAAATAATTAATAATTATTAAAACCTGACCCTGAGGTCTTCGGGTGCAAAGAGCATGGCCAAGCAGTTCTGAAATTATTCGATAGATGGATACTTCATTTCATAATGCATAATTCATTTCATAATCCTCAAAACAAATATGAGCTGCCCCCCCAAGTTCATATCCTGGGTGTGCTCTTGACGAAGACTACACCCTCGGACCGGTTTAATAAGATTTGGAAATTGTTACGAAGGCCGGATAAAATCAAGTTAGAAGGGTGGTTCCATCCAGCAGGAAAATCGAGATCAAACTTTCCAGTCACTCAAAAATTGATCGAATCGTTTTATATAAAACTTGAGAATAAAGCCTTTCCCAAACGTGTGTCATACATTATTTTAGCTACGAAGCATGTTAACATGTGGATACTGCGACGAATGTTGAAAGTGTCTTGGGTGGATCACATGAGAAATGAGGACGTTCTCCGAAGAGCCGGTCTAGCAGAACGAGAGCTTTTCGAAAATATCAAGAAAAGAAAAATAATCTTCTTTAAATAATAAAATTATCTCGGACACATACTGCGCGGAGAACGCTACCACTTCCAACGCCTCATTCTTCAATGTAAAATTGAAGGAGGGAAAAGTGGAATGGGCAGAAAAAAAAATATCGTGGCTGAGAAATATCCGTCATTGTACGGGGATAAAGGACCTCCAAACACTACAGAATGCAGCAATTAATAGAAACGTATGATAAGAAAAATATGAACGCCTACGTAGTAATCTGCACGGCACTAAAAGAAGATGAAAGCCAGACTGAGAAGCCGAGACTTCTTGATTCAAATGATTGAAATAAGAAAAAATAATTCAATTTTAATATTGGTACGTCAGAAAATTTATTTTCACTACGTCAATGTTTCTTGTTTAGTGACGCGAGTTGTTGCCATAGTAACAACTCACAGAATTCGTTTAATAATGAAACTCCATTTGATATACATTAGACTTTTACGCACGATTTGGATACTTTTACACACGATTAAAATAATGGCAACCTTCACATACAATAATGTTTAATGTATTCAACAATTAATGTGTTCATTTTGGTGTGCGAGTAGATAAAATAAGTTTATACCACTTTCTACTCCCTTAAATTTACCTCTATCAATAATAATGTTATTATCCCCTTTTTCCAAACGACATTTTTTCCAATTCATGAAACTTTTTGCACTTTAATATTTCGTTTATTACCTTAATTACTATTACTTATGAACGATTAGTTATATTGAATTAAGTACTTCAGTTAAAGCAAGTAATTAATAAATCTAAGGCAGGAAATGTTATTCAAATGAATTTAATAAAAACTCGTTAGGTATAGTTCTAAGGAAACAATTAAGTAGTATAGGTGGCAGCACATACTGAGCAATAAATCTAACTTAAGTCACTCTACTTAAACTTTTAATTGAAACTAAAAAGTAGACAAAAGTCAAGACTAGACAAGATTGGACAGACTAGAATTTATATAACAAGACTAGATAAGACTAGCAAAACTACAGGGCAGACTAGAAAAACTACAAGATTAGAATTTGTAAGGCTAGAATAGACGATGTCATAACTCTTGAACGACTTAACATAGACACTTCTAGTTTACACCAATCGATTCAGCGTCCCAAAATTAGTCCGGAAGCTCATATCATATTATTAAGAACCTTTCAATTAAAAAATCCCACCGTACCGGCCATCGATCCTCTGGAGGAGTCTTACATTTTAATTCACTTCTCGAGCAATTTCCAACCAATTTCCACATATTTAGTCCCGAAAGATGAGTAAGGAATTCGGCTAAATTATTTTGCTCGAAAAACTTCCAATAAGTCAGAGGAAATGGCTAAAAATGGGAAAATAGCCTATATTTTGGGCATCTTGAGCGTTTGAACGAAATATACCGAAAAATCGTATTCAGCCCTTCCAATTCCTTCGGATAAGCTAAGAAAAAAGCCGGAAAATTTTCCGAAAAAATGCCAAAAAAATCCATCGTTTTGATCAGAAAAATGGTGTGTTTTTGGTTTTTTTCAATCCTCTCTGAAACAATAAATCCCAGCGAAATAATTTTCAGCACATTGAAACTAGACGACAAGACGAGCAAATCGATGTGGAAATTGTTTGAAAAGATTCAAGTTTTTATTGCAAAATTCTGAATTTAAATTTTCCAGAATTAGGGCTTCATAAGTCTATAGCGCGAGAACTAATAGTTAAAAACTAATAGTTAAAAACGGATTGCGGCATCGTTTTGAGGAGGTCATTTCCTTACGGTTTCACTTTGATTTCCTTAAAAATATTAATTAGTTTCCCAGTTCTCAGCTCGGGCGACCAAATTTAGCGAAATTTCGCTCGATTTTGCCCATTCTATCAATTCATAGCTCGCGTGCGGAAGTGGCTAGGAAAATGGAATTTGTATATTTACAACCAGCAGGAAAGACACTTTCAGACACACTTTGAAATTTTCCATACACTTAATAAATAATGATTTTAAGGAAATACATTTTCTAGCATTTTAAGCAGATTTCACAATGTCATAACTTTTGAACGACTCGTCGCAGAGACTTCTAATTTGCACCAATCGATTCATCATCCCAAAATTATCAATATTACCTAAGAAGCTTTTAATTAAAAAATCCCACCGAACTAGCCATCGATCCGCTGGAGGACACTTATATTTTAATTCACTTCTCGAGGAATTTTCAACCGATTTCCACAAATTTAGTCTCGAACGATGAGTACGGAATTCGGCTAAATTATTCTGCACGAAAAACTTGCAATAAGTCAGAGGAAATGGCTAAACATGGGAAAATAGCCTTTCCTTGGGCATCTTGAGCGTTTGAACGAAATACACCGAAAAATCGTGTTCAGCGCTTTAATTTCCTACGGCTAAGCTGGAAGAAAGCCTGAAAATTTTCCGAAAAAAAACGCCAAAAAAATCCATCGTTTTGATCAGAAAAATAGTGTGTTTTTGGTTTTTTACAATCCTCTCCGAAACTATAAATCCCAGCGAAATAATTTTCGGCACACTGAAACTAGAAGACAAAACGAGCAAATCGACGCGTAAATTATTTGGAAAGATTAATTTTTTTATTGCAAAATTCTGAATTCAAATTTTCCAGAATTTTGACTTCATAAGTCTATATCGCGAGAACGGTTGTAGATAATTAAAAACGGATTGCGGCATCGTTTTAAGGAGGTCATTTCCCTATGCATGCACTTAGATATCCTTAATAATATTAATTAGTTTCCCAGTTCTCTGCTCGGCCGACCAAATTGAGCGAAATTTCGCTCGATTTTGCCCATTTTATCAAATCATATCTCGCGTGAGGAAGCGGCTAGCAAAATGCATTTGGTATATTTGCAACCAGCAGGAAAGACACTTTCAGATACACTTTGAAATTTTCCACACACAATTTTCTAATGATTTTAAGGAAATACATTTTCTAGCATTTTGAGCAGATTTCACAATGTCATAACTTTTGAACGACTCGTCGCAGAGACTTCTAATTTGCACCAATCGGCATCCCAAAATTAGTCGTAAAACATATATCATTTACCTAGGAAGCTTTTAATTAAAAAATCCCACCGAACCAGTCATCGACATTCTGGAGGATTCTTTCACTTCTCGAGCAATTTTCAACCGATTTCCACAAATTTAGTCTCGAAAGATGAGTATGGAATTCGGCTAAATTATTCTGCACGAAAAAGCACGAAAATATTAATTAGTTTCCCAGTTCTCAGCTCGGGCGACCAAATTTAGCGAAATTTCGCTCGATTTTGCCCATTCTATCAATTCATAGCTCTCGTGCGGAAGTGGCTAGCAAAATGCAATTTGTATTTGCATTTTGAGCGTTTGAACAAAATACACCGAAAAATCGTGTTCTTCCATTTCCTTCGGATAATCTGAGAAAAACGCCAGAAAATTTTCCGAAAAAAACGCAAAAAAAATCATCGTTTTGATCAGAAAAATAGTGTGTTTTTGATTTTGTACAATCCTCTCTGAAACAATAAATCCCAGCGAAATAATTTTCGGCACACTGAAATTAGATGACAAGACGAGCAAATCCATGTGTAAATTGTTTGGAAAGATGCAAGTTTTTATTGAAAAATTCTGAATTTAAATTTTCCAGAATTAGGACTACATAAGTCCATATATCGAGAACGGTTGTTGATAGTTAAAAACGGATTGCGGCATCGTCTTGAGGAGGTCATTTCCTTACGGTTTCACTTTGATTTCCTTAAAAATATTAATTAGCTTCCCAGTTCTCTGCTGGGTTGACGAAATTTAGCGAAATATCGCTCGATTTTCCCTATTTTATCAAATCATATCTCGCGTGCGGAGGTGGCTAGCAAAATTAAATTTGTATATTTACAACCAGCACGGAAGACAATTTCAGACTCACTTTGAAATTTTCCATTCACTTGATAACTCATGATTATAAGGAATTACATTTTTACGCATTTTTCGCATATTTCGCGGTCATAACTTTTTAACGCCTTATCACAGAGACTTCTAGTTTGCACCAATCGGTTTAGATAGGACTAAGATTATGAACAAGACTGGACAAGATTGGATAAGACTTGACAAGACTGAAAAAGACTGGACAACACTGGACAAGACTGCATACGACTAGACAAAACTGGCCCAGACTGAATAAGACTTCACTAGACTTGACAAACCTAGGCAAGACTAAAAAAGACTTGAGAGGATTGGACAAGACAAGACTAAACAAGACTTGACAGTGACGGAAGTTTGGAATGGAATTTTCAGAAATTCTGTCTAATTTGTCTCTTCAGTCTAATTCTCTTTTCTTTACAAAGTTTTGCAAAGTTTGAATAGAACTCCAGATGACATTTTACTAATCTTTATGTATCTATTCTTGTTATTATTAATTTCGTTAAGGCCATCTATGGACCAGGGTGCTTGTGTTTTAGCTGTTTCTTGATGTCATCGTCGTTGTTTGCCATGATTGGTGTTCTTAGTTGTGGGTTTGGCAGCTGCTATCTTGTTAGTACCTCGAGCTTTTCTGATGGCCCAATAGTCCTTCATTTTCCGGCTAAATTCAATCTTACGATCCTCAGACCATTTCCTGGTCTGGTCTTTTGGTCTGTGGATAATTTCTGTGAGGGATGTTACAAAGGATTTAGTTTTAAGAGTTTTATGATAATTACTCCGGTCGATTCGCTATGTCATCTTCATTTACATGGAGTTCCGAAAGATCCTTCTCCACTTGCTTCATCCACAAGAATCCAGTAGCTTTGTCCTTGTTAGCAGCCTTGAAGATCCTATGGTATAACTTGTTTGATTCCATTCTGGATAGATGTCCGTAAAAAGCCACCTTCGCCTTCTTCTGATAACATCTATGAGATTTTCTTGGTGTTTATATAGCTCACGATTTTGTTGATACCAGCGGCTTTCATCTGGTAGAATTCTTGGTCCAACTATCCGTCTCAGGAATTTTCTCTCTAGCACCCTGAGGATCTTCTTAGGTAGATTCTTAGGGTCTTGTTACTTAGTTCTTAGTTAGATAGGCACTCTGCTGCATCGAGGACTGAGGGTCTGACTACTGCATTGTGGTGTCTTAGTTTGACATTCATCGACAAATTTTTTGAAGCATATAGTTTTCTACAGGCATAGTAAGCCTTATCTAGTTTGAGTCTTTTGTGTTCAAGAGCCACTGTTTCGCTGAGGTCCTCTGAGAACCATTCCCCAAGGTACTTTCCCCAAGCGTTTCCCCAAGGTACAATTTTGAGTCTCTTGATGTAGATATTATCACTGACTTTCATCATTCTATGGGCATCTTTATAGTTAGTAACAAACTCGGTCCTTCCTATGTTGATCAGAAGACCCGTTTAAGCCGCTATTGAGTGTAGTGTTTGGAGCTGAGTGGTAGCCTCTTGTACAGGAGGATACCTCAGGAAGATGCGAAGCTGAAATTAGAAGACGAATATCGATTGCTAGGACCACAATGTCCAACTTAGTCCAAATAACAAAAAATACAAAAGTGTCCCTGGTTAAAACATTAGTGTTTTCTATATTTGCATACGGCTCTGAGTCATGGACAATCAAGTCGTCCGACAGAAAACGCATGGATGCAATTGAGATGTGGTGCTGGAGGAGAATGCTCCGTATATATTGGACGGCACTGAGAACTAATGCATCGATAATAAATGAAATAGGAATTCAAGACCGATTGTCCACAATATGTCGAAGGCGAATCCTAAAATACTTTGGGCACAACCAGAAGAGCACAAGACAACTTGGAGAAGTCGATCGTACAGTGCAAAATTGAGAGAAAAAGGCCACGAAGCAAGCCCCGTCGAGGTGGTTGGACCAAATCAAGAACATAACGGGACAACCCTCGCAAACCAGGCAAACCAGGCCTGAAAAGGGGGGCAGAAGATCGCAAGCAATGAAAACAACCAAGCAATCAGTGTACATAACATTGGTGTCAAAACTCTTCAGACATGAAGACAAGACTAAGAAGAAGTAGCCTCTTGTATGTCATTTGCCAATAAAGTCAGATCGTCTGCAAAGGCTAGACATGGTATTGTATTACATGTAATCTTGTATTATAGATAAATATAAATTTTAATAATCTAGATTTATAGACAATATCTACACATGTTGTTGTTAAGCCTGTTTTCCCTTCAAATTCTAAATAAATCGCTATTTAAAAAAAAAACTGTTAAATTTGCAATTATCTATAATTCAAAACATCAACTTAACAAAAACGTAATCTAGAATAAATAAAATGTATAATAAAAACTTATTAACTTTACTTAATAAAAGAATTAAAATTTAGTCTATAAATGTGTCAATAAATTAAGTAAAGCTAATTAAGTAACTCAAATTGCGATTGCCTTCAAGATCAAAGTCTACTTATGATTACATTAAGTTCATGATAATAAAATAAGTTACTTGAAATAAATTTAAGTAAACTAGGTGGCAGCACCTGCTGAGAGTGAAAGCGACTTAAGTCACCAGCACTCCGACATCTACTAATTCTTAAAACGAGTTTTGGACATTAAAATAGAGATGGCGTTATGTAACTGCGTCCGTGGTTGCATAATTCCGTTTGCGTGGGGTTAATGACTACGGACGCGGCGTATCTCGTCATTAATTATAACAATAAATCCGTCTGCAATGTTACAATTAGTATCAATAGGAATAATTTATGATTGATTAATTATCGGCTGTAATTGGTTATAAATTCCAGTTGTTTTGCACGGAAAATAGAGACAATAAAGCATGAATATCTATGCAGGGTTGTTTAATTAAAATTCCTGTTAATTAATGTTTTAGAGCAACCTGAACGAGATTTTTGAGTTATCGAGGCGTATTTTACCAGATTACAGAATTTTTTCTTCGTTTTATACAAAACTTGTTGAACAAGCGACCGTTGTAAAAATTATGTTTGGATTACGAATTTTCTTTTATTGCCACGTCTGGTAGCAGGTGTATACTTTGATTGATAATTTCATACGGAAAATAATTTATTATTAACTGCAACTTGTAAGATTAATAATAAAAAAAGAGTTTTAGCTACTGATTCTCGCTGTGCGTTTTATGCGTTGTGGTGAATACAGGTTTCTCAGAGGCCAATTTATTGGTTTAAAAATCGGCGGGGATGTGAAATATGCCCAAGACACCGAGTCGAGCCGTACGGGTTCTCATTAAATTTTTCAATTAAAAATTACCAACTCGATTTATTATTGGGAATGTCGACGGGGCCAATTAAGTTTTTGATGAATAGTTTTATTTCTGTTTTTTTGCGCGAGTCGCTAAGATTCCAAATTGAAATTATTAATCATATTTTTTTTTGTTGAATTACATTGTAATGAAGCAGACAAATTGAGATTATTATATATTTTTTTCTTAGATTGATTTATTCGCTTTCTTCTTGATATCGAGCTACAATGAACAATCGGTGTATACATTGGAATTCCGAATAATTTATTGGATTTTTACTCGAATTGCTATTTAAATGCTCTTATCTCGCATTGCGTAACAATTCATTTAGATAATCTTTGATGTTATTTATTACTAGGAAATGTTTATTTTTTTAATATTATATTATTTCAAGAAAAGTAAAAATATTAGAAAAAATAAAATAAGTGCTACTTCAAACAGAAATTTCAACAAAATATTTTTGCAAAATGCAGAAAGCTTATATCGCGCGATTTCGTTATAACACGGTTTATAAATTGCGAAAAACCCTCATAAAACACGGCACTTATACAGGATGCGGCAGCCAAACCTGCGTTTTTTAATAACTAAGAAATAAACGGTTGCGCGGAGCGAATTTACCACATTGCCGTTGCGTTCCTACCTTCAAGCGTATCAGTAGCCATCAGGGGGTGACACTCTTATGGAAAAGACCTTGTGACATAAATTGTAATGTATTGGAACCCTTAATAGATGGCACTGGGCACGGAAATGTCAAACTATTTAGTGTTGTTTAGATTACCCTACATACACACATCTAAAGTTTATTGTTTATGTCGGCATTGTGTCAAAATTTGTGGAAAACACAAGGAAAACACTTGTTTGCTGTTGTTTCCAAACACCTGCCAAGATTAACCTTTTCACTGCCCTGTGAATTATAAGGAATAAAACACAGCGCCAATATTTATAAAAAATACTGGTAGTTATGCAACCCCTTTCACATAGATAAGTCACCTATTGACGAAAAGTCACTGAACAAATAAAGTGACAAAAAAACATGATTTTTTGGAAATTTAAAAAAATAATAATTATAAATCCTTTAACGGCTCACAACTGATTTGCAAAAGATTCAAGTATTTTCTAAAAATAATTTCACCCATCTAGGGAGTCTTCGCCCATCTTTCAAGCTTTCGCACTTTTTCACCCACAACTCGGACAGTTTTTGTCGCACGGACGTGGTTCCGGTGTCGGTGTGTCCAGAACGTCACCACACGTCCGACTGTAGCCTTTTTGGTATTTTTGCTTAAAATTTGCGAAGAAAAGTGCGAAAATCTCTCTCTTTTTCTTGCAAAAATATTTGTCATTTTTGTCGCCTAAACTACGCGATCCGGAAGTCTTATCGATAATCGTCGTACGTGGGTTCGTTGGTATATTTTTTGGCTACAAGAAACTGATGCACCGACTTTTTCGAACCGCGGGGGCCGTTCTAGTCGGAGGACCCCAATTCGCAGAAAAATCTGAATAACGTTGCCGACAAGAGTCGCGTAGCGACGAGAGTGGTGTCGGAGGACGCGTCTCAAAATTTTCTTACCGGAATCCTTTTTTCTGTCCATCTTCGCCGTGACCTCCGTAAAAGTGGTAATTTTTGTAAATCTAACTTTTTGGGTCCGTGTGGGGAAGCTTGGTTCGGCCTGAATCGCCAGGTCAGAACGGAATCGCAAATTTCGATCAATTCTGAAACGACTGACGTGAGGCGTTTCCTGAATTTCATATGGGGGACCGCACCGCGTGGTTTTTTGAAAAGCTCAAATTCGGCTTTTTTAACCCGCTGGAGGCGGCAGATCCTCAATATTTTAACCGCGCGTCTTCGATGCTCTAACTGTGAATGTCCGTCCGCACGTTGTTGCCGATTCCGATTTCGTCCTCCGTCCTGTCACGCTTCTCCAGAGGGTGATCATGGTGATCATGATTTTTTAACCTTCGAGGCGCATTTTTCGTCGGATCTCCAAAATTCTTCCCGGACGCTTTAGCTGCCGCCTTTTTTACAGCCCTTGCTCGCCGTCCTGCGGCGTCCCATTCACCTGGTGCAAGAGAAAATACAACTTTTTTGGTCGATTTTGCAATCACTTCCACGGACGCCCTACATTTATTTAAACAGCTCCAGGTCGCCGATTGGGTTCGTTCATCTCAGAACACTTGCCCACAACTATTTCGGCAAGAATTTTTAAACTGCAACGACTTTTTTGCGAATCTGCGGCAGTTTAAAGAGAAAATTTTCTCTATTTCTAATTTAAAGAGAAAAAGAGAACCAATCAACAAAACCAACGGATCGGAACGGGACCGGCGCCGTTCGATCGGACATAGAACTAGAACATAGGACACGGGCATAGTTTGTTTGGGAGTTTAATCCCGATTCCGCTGAAGATGGTGTCGCGACGCCATAAAAACGAATTTTTTTGAACGTCCAGGAAAACTCCCATAGAATCACCAAATTAAGCTCTGCGGTAACGGTTTTGCGCGATTCTCGCAGCGAATTGAACGTTTTATCCTTTAGTGCAAGCGGAATCGCGCTGCGTCGTTTGCAACCGTCGCAACGCCCGCCCAAACTCGCCCAATTGCAAGAAACTAATGACGAAAAACGTAAAACGTCCATATTTTTGTGGCTCCCCGGCGTATGTTCTGGATTTTTCAGTGGATTATAGAATGGTCTTTTGGCTTTTTGCACCCATCATTGATAAGCGGGCACTTGGGCGTCGCGTCGCTGCAACGTCTGAAACGTATCGCCTCCCGTTCGCCAGAAGGTGCGGTCAGTCTAACCGCTGCAGTTTCACCGATTGATTTGAAAATCCGAGCCATCCATAAACATCACCCTTTTTTGCACATGTGTCCCCCTCACCGCGTTCCCGAATCCGACTTTTGCGGCACGGAGAGATGCCGCCCGCTGTTACATGTGTTTTGGTACCACTCTCGGCTTCCTTCGCTCGGTGCGTCCGAAATGCCGAAAAAAAATATCTGCTACCGCCTCTTTGGGCGTCATCGGCGAGAATTTGCGTTCGCATCGCGTAGCATAGATGCGGGAATCTAAAAAAACCGATTCACACTTCAGTAGGGCCCCCCGAACCGGAAGCATCTTCATAAATGTGCAGGGTGCACTGTAAAAGTGCACCTTGCCGCTGTCTGTGTTGAACGTGCCGCGACGGATTCGTGATTTTTCGGCGCTATTCTTTGGATTGAACATTTGGCTTTGCAGCAGTGTAACTGGCGCCGCTGCCGGGCATCGTGGCGCCGAGTTATGGACGAACAAAGACGTATAAATTTCTACGTCTATAATGTCTATCGAGAAAACGGACACCTTCACCGTGTAGCCTGGTCTTTTTTTCTATATGGACTGCGAGTTTCGCCGTTCCGCGGCCTATAGTCTGCGCGGGGCGATTTTTTCAAAAAATCTCCAAAAAGCCAAAAGTCGGAAATTCTACAATTTTTTTCAAATTTCTTAAACTTTGAATAATCACAGCGTTTTATCCCTAGATGGCGCTGGTAAAAAAAGAAACCCCGGCCTACATCGCCCGGGACGACGTTGTATAAATTTAGGGCCCCGGGTCACATCTCCCGAACTGACGGTGAAAGGGTTAAACTGAATCGCAAAGTTGTTCCTACGATTTGAAATGTTGAATCTGGTATGTCTGGTTTAAAATTATTAATATTTTATGCACATCTACATTGTTTCCCATATAGAACTTTCTTTTCTATTTTACTTTGCAAATACCGCTTCTTTAACATGCGGGAAGCGATTCTGGGATCACTGCACAGTTCAAGAGGACCACTTGTCAAGTTAACAAGAATGTGCTTGCTAAGTCCCCAAAAAAATATATTCCGTTTCTATTTCTTATTGTAAATTTATTTCTATTTTTTCCTCTATATAAAATGTAAATACATATTTTGTATCTTATAAGTACTCTTATAAGTAATCTTATAAGTACTTATAAGTACCTGTACCTGTACCTGAATATGTAAATAACAAAATTAAACAATTGTTTTTCAATTTCACCCTACTTGAATTACATTATATTTCCGTATATTTTTGATACAACATTCATAAATGCCGCCTTTGATAATTAGTTCCTATGAACTAAACATAGATAGCGCACATATGTCACAGAAATTCATTAGTGAGTGTCCAGTCTCTCTTCAGATATTTGTCTTTGGTAGCCATTTGGTAGCCAGGAATGATCCAAGCAAGTACGGTCGTTCGCCGTAAAAGCATTTTATCAAAAAGGTAGTTATGCAGCTGCGCAACTCATTTCCAGATTAATCGCAATCGGCCCGTGCCTTCTTTTAACTCAATAAAGTTATGGGTACACAATTTTCAAAACATCGGTGAAAAGAGGAACAGAAGAGGTGGCAGTGCGAGATTAATGCGAATATCTCCTGCGAATATTGAACGCGTAAGAATCGCTGTGACAAGAAGCCCTCGGAGGTCAGAGCGTCGACATAGTGCTACGCTAAGAATTTAGAGATAGGACTCAAGGATATTGAGGTTTGATTTAGACTATCACACCTACAAAACTCAAGAGGTTCAGGCTATGACTGAAAACGATTTCGCTGCACGACGGCGGTTTTGTGAAACGTTTTTGGAAAGGATTGAAGAAACCCCGGACATTGTCCACTTGCTCTGGATGAGCGATTATTATAGAAATAACATTATTAAGGTGTCCATCTCGATCGATGCATTTTTGCAGGCGATGTCGAAAATTGGTCATTACACCACGGAGCATCTGATGAGGGATTCTTTCGATTTCCAGACGGAGTCTCGCCTTCAGTTAAATATATTTTATTTTAGTTTTATATATTTTAAAATATTTGTACTTCTTGAAGTGAGCCACAATACACCGATTGAGAGTCGCATGCGGCTCGCGAGCCACCATTTGACCACCTCTGGTCTATAATCTAAATATAAATCTATATTCTACATATGCAACTTTAATGCCACAGGTGATGCGGCAGGTGTATAATATTTCCTGCTGTCCTGCTGGCTTAAACTTGAATTAACGGTTATTCAACTGCATTACTTAATATGCGTCGAACTGGTCAATCAATTCGTTTGATTGGAATATTAAGATATTTATGAAACAACTTCATTTAAATTTAGAAGAGTAAATAAGGGATGAACGAAAAAAATTAAAACGAATAAATAAATTAATCACACTGAATTGAAAACAACGACATTATTGAATAAATTAATAATAATTTTTGGGAATTTTTTAGAATATCTTCGTCGAATAAGTTGAAATATATTAATTATTAGAAAATATTATAAGTTTATAGATTATTTATTATAAGTTATAAGAAAAATTATGAACGAATTTTAAACAAAAATGTTTTATAATCACAATTTCGATTGCAAAATTTTTCTGTAATTCATATTTGTATTGACAAATAGATCGATTAATTTCTCTTTGTAATTAATTTTTTAGTATTTCTGAATTTATACTTGGAAAATTTTTGAATATTGCTATATAACTTTACATAATTTTACATAACTTTAGATAATTTCTATATTTAAAATGTTTCGTTAATTTACATTAGGGATTTGCATTCCTTAAAACACTGTGGCCTATTGTAATCCCCCACATTGTTCCATTCAAGCAAATAGATCCAGACCGTGTATTAGGTCCAGAAGTCTACGTCAGTGGTGCTCAAACAATTTTCATTTGCGACCTAACATTTTGTGTATAATTTTATCACGAGCCCTGGATAGATATAATATATAATAGATATAATTCGTTTATATTGTCATTTCACTATTTTACAGTTATCTGATACACACGAAAAGTCTCAATTTTTTTATGAATTCGACGACCCAACAAAATCTATATGGAACCCTCTGGGGGGGTCGCGACCCACGGTTTGTGCACCATTGGTCTACGTGATTCGGCGGAAGTCCCTCAGCTGTGATGTTCAGTTTTAATCTCCTGCGCGAGATTACTTCCCAGTGGAAGTTGATATGAGAGGCAGTTTCGTCCTTTTCGTTGCAGAGTCTGCATAATGGTTCATATATCCAGATGCACATTTTTTTCAGGTGCGCTTTTAGTGCGCAGTGCCCTGTTAAGAGACCTGCTACAGTTGCAATCTGTTTCCTAGATAGTTGCAAGATTCCAGCTCTTAGGTGCTCCGCAGACAGAGCAAGTTTAGTTGAAGAAACAATCAACTTACTTGAAGAAATTATCAACTTTGTTGAGAAAATATCAACTTTTTAAAAGTTTTCGTAAAAAAATGCCAGTTGCAGCAACAAAAAGGTCCAGTTAACGGTTGCTGCGATTGTAAATCCATGATCAACAGTCAGTGTGAGTGTGGATCTCGAAGAAGCAGCACTTATACTTTTAATACTTCAAAGGTGGCATTAAGTCTCTTTATGCTCACGTTTTCCCAGGCTACTATCTTCTCTAGGGGATTAGAATACTCCTCGGAAGCCAAATACCAGATTGCACGATATTTTCGTATTTCCCTGATAAAATCTTCTGTGGTCAAACTATCGTCTTGATTTCTTTCGTCATGTTAGTTTTCTTCCAGTTTATATTCGTGCGCAGGAACGTTAGACGCGTGAACACAACGATACCTTGAGCAACACTGGCGTTGCAAGGAACGGGGTTGCGCCGAACGCGTTGCGATTGCCGATTGAGGAAACCATCAACTTCACACAACTAGTACAAATTTGACAGTTGCTAGTTGCGTTAATTTGAAACTGATTTTGTCATCGAGTGCAGCAACTGAAAACTGTAACTTGCAACTAGAGTTGCGAGTTGCCAGTGGCGTACAGTAACTACCAATATCATCAGAGGCCCGTGGCAAAATCATTGGACGAGGTCCCAGTAAAAATCCTCGCGTTGTCATTTAATTTTAATAAATCACTGAAGTAGTTACCCAACAGTATTACTAATATTGTATGCATTTTAATAAAATATCTTATAAACTTATCTTAAATTTTCAGAAGAATAGGTATTACAAATCACGAACGTAGTCAGTGTTTAGTTTCGGGGGGGGTTTGAAGAAAATTCAATAACAGAAATGCGCCAATTTACTTGCTAAAACTGACACACAAGGGTTCCTAAACTGCACATCTGCCATGCTCTCTTGAAGAGAATCGTCTCTCCTCGTCTCTTCTTATTTCAATATCTTTCTTTCTTCTTTCGAATAGGCCTACTTTGGACCACGCTTGTTCAACTGTTGGGCTTTGACCTTTGCCCAGTATTGTCGCATCTTCTGCCGGTGTAACTCATTTCTCTCTTCTGTCCAGGGGGTACCTTTCCTTCGAGGTTTTTCCTGAAATCCACGGACTTCCTTTAGGGTGCATCTCACAGACTGTCTGTTTTTGAGATCTGTTATTCCCAGTTCTTTAATATCCTTCTCGGTCTCTGTCAACCAAGTGGTGCGAAGCTTCTTGTTTTGCCAGAATGTGAACAAACGGTTGGTTAGTCGGTTTGGAGGCAATCTTGCAATGTGGCCATAGAAAGCTACCCTTCTTTTCCTTGCACAGTCAGAGAGCATCTCAATATGTTCGTAGAGCTGAGTTATGCCGTCTTCGGAATTCCCCATCTTCCTTTACCGGGCCTAGGATCTTCCTGAGAATTCTCCTCTCTCTGATTTCCAATTTCTCTATTAGACCCCTTCGGTTCAAGGAAAGACACTCCATGGCATATAGGGCCTCTGGTCGTAAGACTGATGTGTAGTGCTTAAGTTTCAGGTTGCGTGACAGGCATTTCTTATTGTAAGTGTTCTTAGTTAGCCGATAGGCTAGTTCTAACTTGCTGACTCTCTTGGATAATGAAGCTCTTTCTGATAAGTTGGGTTCAATCCATTCGCCGAGATACTTAAATTTCTCAGTCCCTTATTTCAATATAATATTTATATTATATTTTGCATATTTCGGGGAGGGGGGTTTTAATAAATCAGCAAGTTCGCTAATACACGAAGACTTTTCTAAATCGTCTCTGAATGTGGGCCGAAAACTTGGAATTTCTTGGGAAAATGATTTCTTGGGAAATGAGATATGTCTTTTTTGTACATTTCAACATATTCTAGAGCTTCTTTTAATAGAACAATATCATTTAAATTTTGTAAAGTTGCAGGTTGCGAAACATTGAAATTGGAAACAATGTCATTCATCTTAAGGAAACGCGATTCCAGTTGATTAATAATGATGTCTAATACTCGATCAAATTTATTCAGTTTGAAAAAAAATTCAGGATCTTGAGAGACGCTCTGACGAGTTTTAGAAAATTCAGGGTTGATGGACCCCTTCTCTGCTATTTATTTCCTCTTTTAAAATTTGCAAATTCATGTCGATACCTTTCCAATTCTTCCAGACAAATTTTCAAACGTATTTAAGAAGGCATTTGAAAGGTCGGTAGCTCTAGAGGCTGCATCGATAGTTTGTAGAATTTTGGAATTGAAAACCAATAAAATAATGAAATTGTTGTTCTCGGTCTTCTTAAGTGAAACTGCTTCATTTATTTCATCCGATTTTGCATTTTAACACAATTTTTCGTTACCGCTTTTTCAACTTCAACAAACTTATGTTTTAGCCCATTTAGTAGGGTTCAATGATTTTAATGTTATCGAAGTTTAAGATTTCCGTTTTTCATCCGATATAAAACTTGATAAGATTTTAATCTTTTGATAATATGCCCAAAAAAATTATAAATTTGTTGAACTGTGACAAAAAATGTTGCAACGTCAAAAACCCTTCTTAGTGCATCAGTAAGTACTAGATTTAATCACTAGTAAATTTTGTTAAAAATGTGAGGACTCGGGGGTCCCGTCGTGTCGGGGGCCCGTGGCATTTTGCCAGCCTTGCCTACCTATAGTTACGCCACTGAGAGTTGCTATGTCTACGCAGTTTTTTTATGTTATATGTAAAGTGCTAGTTGCGAGTTGCCGCAATGCGGAGATCAATGTTGCGCCTTAGGGTGTTAGATATGGAACGCAACATTCATTTTTTGTATTGTTGGCCACTTGTGTGGGCCAATTGCAATTGGTGAATCTTACTAGTCCACTCTGTTATTTCTATACGGGCCACGGTTTTGGTGATGTAGGAGTTCTCCCTTGCAATCGGGAGCGCTGCAGCAGCGCCCTCTTTCGCAAGTGTGTCCGCCTTTTCGTTTCCCTCAACACCTATGTGACTAGGCACCTACACCAGCGTAACGCTGTTTTGTTATGTTAGACGTTTTAGGTTCTGAAGGCACTCCCAAACTGACCTTGATTTTATTCTATGGCATGTTAGGGCGTTTATGGCAGTCTGACTCTCCTTGAAAATATAGATGTTTCTAATTTTATATAAAAGTTAATTCTTAAATTTTCCCGGACACAAAATGTCTCGATTACGAGAAATTCCGTTTGAAAAACCGTCTCCAGTGGCACAATTGTGCTGCACCTACGAGACAGTCCACAGATTGCATCGCCAATTCCACTATCTTTCAGGAAGCCGTTTGTGTACCAAAATAGGTCTCCTTAACTTTTCTAGTGATATTTCCCTTCTGTCCACTGCAGTTGTATTTTGAAGGGAATTTCGAATGAAAGCCTTTGAGGAATCGAGTCTCCTTTCTTGTTAAGGATTGGCTCTTTTATTACATGCGTTATTGGTATGCCTCCTATTACTCTGGGGGGAAGTCTAACCCCCTACAGGGCGCGTCCCCAGGTGGCGGATAGCAACAGGCTTACAACCTGCTATACCGAAACTCAACTTTGTAAAAGAAACACCAACAAGCCTCGGAAACGGACAGATGAAATCAATGACGACTTTTAGCGCACGATATCGGACACGATTTGGAACATGGAACGTAAGGACGTTGCTGAAGCCAACCACTTCAGCCCAACTGACGAAAGAATTTCGGAGATACAACTTACAAGTACTAGGCCCAAGTGAAATCAGATGGGAAGGAAGTGGCGTAAAGAAAACATCAACGGGAGAGGTGCTCCTCTACTCCAGGAAACAAATTGGCGAGGCGCGCAGAGGTGGTGTCGGATTCATGCTAACAGAGAAATCAAAGCAAAGTTTAGAAGATTGGAGCCCAATCTCAGAAAGGATAATAACAGCACGATTCCGAACGCGCTCGAGGTATATATCAATAATTCAAGTTTACGCACCGACAATGGCAGCTACAGAAGAAGAAAAGGATACATTCTACCAACAATTGTCAAGCACAATTCGCCAACTTAAAAAGACGGATATAAAAGTTGTGATGGGAGATTTCAATGCCAAGGTTGGGAAAAGCAGCACTAACTGGGAGACAGTAATGGGAAATACGGTATAGGGGAAATGAATGAAAATGGAGAATTACTAGCGGACCTCTGCACAAACCACGACTTGCTTATAGGCGGAACAGTTTTTCCACACAAGGAAATACATAAATTGACATGGTGCTCACCGGATGGCAGAACCCAAAATCAGATAGATCATATTTGCATAAGCAAGAAATGGAGAACATCACTGCTTGATGTCCGGAATCACCGTGGAGCCGACGTACATAGCGACCACCACCTTCTCTGTGGACAGTTACGTATTAAACTGATCTCAAACACCAAGCGCCAAGCCACCAGGAAGACAAAGAAAATTGACATCGCAAAACTTCAAGATAAAATGACGGCAAAGGCCTTCGCAGAGGAAGTAGCCAACAGACTGAAGGACAAGACCACAGGGAACAAAGACATTACAGAACGATGGTCAAGCATCGTAGATGCGTTAAGAGGAGCTGGAGACATCCTTGGGTACAAATCCAATGAGAGAAAAGAATGGATATCTGATGCGACTTGGAAATTAATCCAGGACCGCCGAAACTTAAAGCAACAAAGAAACTGTGCTGAAGATAAAGATAAACAAAGGCTATCCCAGATTTACAACGCAGCCGATAAGCAAGTGGGAAAGAGTGCTAGAACTGATAAGAGGAAATGGCTAGCTGATATTGCAACCCGAGCGCAACTAGCTGCTGACAGCATGAACACCAAGGAAACATATCGCCTGACACGAAAGCTCACAAACACAGGCTACCCCTCAGAACGACCAATACGCACGACGAACGGCAAGCTATGCACAACCGAGGCACAGCAAATAACCCGCTGGACAGAACACTTCCAAGAGCTCCTAAACACACCGTTGGAAGAGGTACCACAAAGTCCTATGACACCAAGCGGAAACAGAAGATTTAGAGACGACCCGCCAAGCATAGAGGAGGTGAAGGCCGCCATCAAACACCTTAAAAACGGCAAGGCGCCTGGCGCTGACGAGACATACTCGGAGATGTTTAAAATAGACATAAAGGGAATCACCGAGATTATAACACCTATAATTCGAGAAGCATGGGAAACAGAAGTAATACCATCCACGTGGAAAAAAGGCCTAATTATCAAACTGGCGAAAAAAGGAGACCTGAGTATATGCTCCAATTGGAGAGGAATAACTCTTCTTAACACCATTAAGAAATTAGTTTCCAAAATAATTCACGACCGGATCAGCAATGTGGTTGAACCGACACTACGCAAGGAGCAAGCAGGATTCAGGCCTGGCAGGTCCTGTACCGACCAGATAAACACCCTCAGAATCATCGTTGAACAGTCGGTCGAGTGGCAGTCACCACTCTATCTACTGTTACAGGGTGGACAGGGAATTTATGTGGATAATACTAGCCAGCTACGGGGTGCCTACAAAGTACATAAACATAATCAAATTACTATACAAAGAAGCAAGCTGCATGGTAATCCACCAAGGACAACGAGGCACACCTTTCAAAGTGCATTCGGGAGTAAAACAAGGATGCACGCTCTCCCCACTTTTGTTTACCATAGTCTTAGACTGGGTCATGAAGAAAGCAAATAAAAAAACAAGGGGAATTCGATGGACGCTCGTGAGGCATTTAGAAGACCTAGATTTTGCCGATGATATCTGTCTCCTGTCCCACACGAAAGTAGATATGGAAAAAAAGTTGGAGGCTCTCAAAAAGTACGCAATGCAGGTGGGAATGAAAATCAATGTCGATAAAACCAAGCTGATAAAGATCAATGCGACAGCCCCCTGCAACCTGAAGATAGATGGCAGGCAAGTACAGGTAGTAGATAGTTTTTGCTACCTTGGAAGCCTTATTTCACAGGATGGTGGTGCTGATAAAGACGTAAAACAACGGATACAGAAGGCGCGACAGGCATTCGGAATGCTTAACAATCTGTGGAACTCAACAAAAACTTCCCGTAACTTAAAGCTCCAAATTTTCAAATCTAATGTAGTATCAGTTCTTCTTTACGGTAGCGAAACGTGGAAAGTGACTACCACCATAGTATCACAACTTCAGGTATTCACGAACAAGTGTCTGAGAAGAATACTTAAAATATTTTGGCCCAATACCATAGCAAATATTGAACTTTGGAAAAAAGCAAATATGGAGCGTCTTGAAACCCAAATAAGAAGAAGGAAGTGGAAATGGATCGGACACACACTTAGAAGGCCGGAGGGGGATATTGCAAAAGAAGCTCTTGACTGGAACCCCCAAGGTTCAAGAAAGAGAGGCCGCCCAAAAATCACGTGGCGGAGGACAGTCGTACAGGAAGCCAGGGCAAGCGGAAAGGAGTGGCGCGAGGTAAAGGCCCTGGCTCAGAATAGAATCAGATGGAGAGCGTTTGTTGATGCCCTATGCTCCCACGAGGAGTAAAGGAAATGATGATGATGATTGGTATGCCTGACTTTGTCCAGGTATTGTTCGACTTGCATCTGAAAGCTCCCATCCTTGCTCACTTGTGATGAAAATATCCAGGGGAGGGAGGATTAACATTGCTTCCAGAGCAGCTGAAGGTGCAGCAGTTCTTATCGATCCCGCAATTCGCAAGCAGGATAGTCACTGTACGCTGGAGAGTTTGTTTATTTATAGCCTATTTCTGTTTCAGTTTGGTCCACCAAATTGTAAACTCATATGTCAAAATACATGTCATGTGTTTAGTTAATAATATTTTAGTAATTTTATATCGATTGCCATTTATTTTTGAACAAAAAAATCGGTAGAATTCACGTCATTTCTAATTTTAATCTGATTTTTAATATCATAAATCAAATTTTCAAATGTCAAGAAAATGTCTATAATTTGCAAAAAATGCAATTTCAAAGCGCTGTTTTTTTTATATATTTTACAATTTGTGAAATTTGCAATTAGTTATTTTAATATAAATTTATTAATTATTTTAAATATATTTGAAAATTAAATTATATTGTCCTATTACTGTGTATTATTGATAAGAATTATTATATTATTGATAGAATTATAAAAAAAATGATAACAAATTTAGACATTTCAAATCACAAATTATTGTAATTCAGATGTCGGTCCAGATTTTCAAATCTGTTAAAAATTAATTGATAATTGAAATATTAATTTAAAAACATCAATAGTCGCATTGATATTTTTCAAATTACAAATGTGATATTCAACATTTCACTTCTTGACATTCATATATCATTAATACAACCAATTTTTAAATTTCCAAATTTAAATAATTCATCAAATCTTGCACATATCAAATTCAGTATATTTTTTTAAAATATTATTCATCTCAACGCACAAAATGCTCTAAGTCTACAATGCTAATTAACTAATAAAATTTGTGCCATTTCAAATATGGTTATAACTTCTTTCCCTAATTAGTTTTAATTCAAACATTCACAGACTTAATTTAATATACTTAATCTAATTTAAGATTTTATAATCTTACGCCTTATTAATTAAACTAACCTAACTTAATAATCTAAATCTAGTCACATAATAAAGAAATTAATGATCTAGGCAATCTAGGGGAGTTCCAGGGCAATCTAGTAGACTGGATATTAAGTTGCTTGATTACGATAAACAATCAGAAATTAGGCCTTAATAAATCCCGTAGCCTATGAATTTATTATCAAAATAATGCAATACGTCAATATACGTCGATATACGTCATAATAATGAAAGTTCGTCAATTTATAATAAAAGTATAGGAGCCGTTAACGTAACAGTACATTATTTATTTTTATTTTGAACGTTTCCCCAAAGATTGCCAACTGAAGAACTTTTGGTAGTTTTCCGTTTCGTCCACGAATCTTTTGAAGGAACGAAATTGGAGAATCGTTTTATTTTCTGGGGTTTCGAGAAAAAACAAAGACATCAGCAAACGAATTTTCTTTGGGAATCTGGTATGTACGAACGCTCAAAATCGAAGAAGAAATCAACAAATACGACCTTGCAATTACAGCCGTCCAAGAGACCAGATGGATAGGCAAAGGTATCAGAGACTACAAATCATATACGATATGTTATAGTGTAAAAACAGATGGGAACTAAAAACTGGGAGTAGCATTTATCAAGAGATTGGAGCATAGCCTCTCCTACCCAAGTCCGACTCTCACCTCCACGTGGTGAACCCTGGTAACCTGAGCAACCAAGCTGGAGATGCGGTAACCAATCCGTATGGAAAGCGCGGTCAGGGCCAACGAGAGCGGGTGAAATGGTCCTCCGAAAAGGGGGTTTTGCGATGGGCCAACAACTCATCCATAGAAAAAAAGAAACCGTTACGAAACCACCAAACGTGCCTCGGACTGGACTACTCGGCAACGACCACAGCAATGCACAAGGAAAGCGAAAGAAATTACGATGGGAACATGGAATGTAAGGAGCCTCTACCAGATAGGTGCACTAAAAGCCTTAACAAACGAAATGGAGAGATACAAACTCGACATAGTGGCACTACAGGAGACCAACTGGAGCGATAGCGGCATCATGGATATAGGAAAATATAGGATATGTAAAAGCAGTAATAATGGGAAGGAGCACAAGTTAGGAACAGGCTTCATACTCAAGAAAAGTGTAGCGAAGGATATTATGGACTTCCAAGCAGTAGATGACAAACTCTGCATGATCCGAATAAGAATGAAGCTCTTCAATCTGAGAATAATTAACGTACATACACCGAGGGAAGAGAAAACAGACGACGAAAAAGAGATCTTCTACGCAAAACTAGAAAGGCTATTCGATTCGACACACAACAACGACGTAAAGATGATCTTGGGGGATTTCAATGCTAAGATAGGGAAAGAAGACGTATACAGACCCACGATTGGAAAACACAGCCTACACGAAAATACTAACGACAATGGACAGAGACTAGTGGACCTAGCAGCATCTAGAAACCTTGTAGTCAGCAGTACGCTATTCCCACATAAAGACATCCACAAGATGACATGGAGATCACCAGACGGAAGGACACTCAATCAAATAGACCATGTCTTAATAAACACAAGATTTATGTCCAGCATACAGGACGTCAGAAGCTGCAAAGGGGCAGACTGCAACTCGGACCATTACCTGGTGAGGATTAAATTAAAACAAAGGCTAGCCAACTCGAAAAAGCCAGCAAACAGCGGAATAGAAAAATGGGATGTGGAAAAACTGAACTTAACCAGGGTAAGGCAACGGTACGAAGAAAAGATCGCCAAAAAACTAGGAGTGTTGACGGAAAATCATAGTATTGAAGAACAATGGACGAAAATTGCAAAGGGGATTAAGGAATCGGCAGAGGAGGCGCTCGGGAAAGTCCATAGGAAAAAACGAAAACAATGGTACGATGCAGAGTGTGAAGAAGCACGCGAGAAACAACAGAAAGCTAAGGCAGAGAATTTGCAGAGACCCACGAGAGCCAAACAAGCTGAATACAACAAGCAAAGAAAGAAAGCATCCAAATTATTTCGGAAGAAGAAACGGGCCCATTTTAACGACCAGGTGGCACAGATAGGGCACCACCAAGAGAAACACGAAATTAGAGAATGCTACAAGATAGTGAACAACCTGCGAAATGGACTTCAACCCAGAGCAACAATAATCAACAGTAAAGAGGGCACCTTACTGGCTGAAGAAAGTAAAGTGGTAGATAGATGGGCGTAATATTTTAACGAACTCCTGAATACCTCACTACGAGTGGAATTAACCGGACAAACAGCTGAAGACGACCCAATTCACACACCAGAAGTAAGAGATCTGAGAGAAGATAACGAACCATCACAAAGAGAAATAAGCGAGGCGATAAAGGCACTAAAGGACCACAAAGCACCGGGACCGGACATGATAACATCTGAAATGATCAAAATGGGAAGAGACGCTCTGAACTGTGCTTTACACCAGCTGATAGGAAGAATCTGGAGGACAGAAGAGATACCCGAGGACTGGCGGGAGGGGAAGATATGCCCTATTTACAAGAAAGGAAACAAACTGGAGTGCAAGAACTATCGTGGTATAACTCTTCTTAACACGGCCTACAAGGTGCTGTCATGGTTAATCGGACGAAGAGTCCAACCGTACGCAGAGAGCATTATAGGACAGTATCAGACAGGTTTCCGGAAAGGAAAGTCGACGACTGATCAAATGTTTACCCTCAGACAAATACTAGAAAAGACATGGGAAATGAACATCAGTACATACCAGGTCTTCGTAGACTTTAAACAAGCGTATGATACTATCGATAGAAGAACACTCATGAAGACAATGGAAGAATTCGAGATACCACAAAAGATCATTAAATTGGTAAATTGTACGTTAAAAAAGACTTGGAACCAAGTCGGTATCCAAAAAACGACATCGCACAAGTTTGAAACCATTACAGGTCCTAGACAAGGAGACAGTCTATCACCCATATTATTTAACATCGCGCTCGAAAAAACTATAAGGAAAGCTCAGATAGAATGCAACGGTACCATCTACAATAAATCCACGCAACTTTTGGGCTATGCTGACGACCTAAACATCATCGGTAGATCGCTAACGGCAATGAAAGATGCTTACGGTAAAATGGAGAAGAGAGCCAAGGAAATAGGTCTGTCAATAAACAAGGATAAAACAAAAGTAATGATGGTAAGACCGGGAGCGCCAGCACACGCAGTAAATAATCTGGATATGGGAGAGTATACTGTAGAAGTCGTCAACAACTTTAAATATCTGGGATCAACCGTCACGGATCAGAACGACGAAGGGGTGGAAGTACAACATAGAATCATGCAAGCCAACAGGGCATACTTCACTCTTAAATCCATCCTTAACTCGAAGCTAGCTAGCAGACAAACGAAGTGTAATATATATAAAGCAATCATACGACCCATCCTCACATATGGAAGCGAAGCATGGACGCTGACCCAGAAAAGATGCTGATGAAAAGATGATTTTTGAGCGAAAGATCCTGAGGAAAATTTATGGGGCAATTAACAGCGAAGAGGGCTGGAGAATTAGGATGAACTTCGAGCTATATCAGTTATATAAAAGCCCAGATGTGGTATCCCACATAAAACTAAGCAGGCTAAGATGGGCGGGACATGTGTGCCGGATGGCTCCAACAGCAGTGCCGAGACAAATACTCAGAGTGCCGGAAGGTAGAAGGAAAGCGGGCTGGCCAAGGGCGAGATGGGAGGAAAGTGTGAAAAGGGATGCGAGAGAGATGCTGGGGGTGCGGAACTGGCGGGCGGCGGCAGAGGAAAGGGAACGCTGGAGACAACGTTTGGTGGAGGCCAGGGCTCGCTTCGGGCTGTAGTGCCATTTGAGAGAGAGAGCATTTATCATAAACAAAGCTATGAAACCAGAAATCATTGACTTCCAACCTGTCAATGAAAGAATCCATGCACGTTACAAGAATGCAACGATCATCAATGTAAATTGCTCTACAGAGCAACAAGACGATGACACAAAGATAAGTTTCTATTATGAGCTAGAAAGAGTTTATGACTCTTCGCCATCTAGTGAGTTAACATTATTTTAGGGGATATGAACGCCAAAATCGGAACTGACATAGAGTATAGAGGAGAGCAACTGGAAAGCATAGTCTGCATGAATTAACCAACAACAATGGAGAGCTGTTAATAGATTTTGCAACAGGCAGGAACATGGTAATCAGCTAGACTCTGTTTCCACATCGAGACATACACAAGTCAACATGGAGCTCCCGGAAGCAACACAAAAAATCAAACTGACCATGAGTTAATTTCGTCAACAAGACGATGGGCCACAAATATACTACACGAAAGAACACAGAGAGGGGCCTGTTGTGGCTCAAACCACCCACTAGTAGGCACTAAATATCAGAACGCAAGCATGCGCCAAGTATAAGAGACCAGAGAGGCAAAATATCGAGGCGTTAAGAATAGAAGCAAGTAAGCACAAACTAAAAACGAGTATAGATGAAAAAATAACAAATATAAATGCAGCGGAAGGAAGAGATATTGAGTCCATGTGGAACACGGTGAAGAACATAGTAAAGAACTCGGCACAGGAAGTAATAGGAATTAGACAAAATAAGCAAAAGAGACATGAGTGGTATGACGATGAATGTAGAGAAAGCGATGAATGAACAGAGAAACAACGCCCATAAAAGAATGCTTCAAATAGAAACAAGAGAACGAAGGGAGGCATTCAAACGAGCTGGACAAAAATCGGATAAGCTCTGCAGACAAAAGAAGCGCAAATCCTAAAAATGGAAAAGTATTTTCGAGCATACAATGCTGGAGATGCGTACAAATACCTGAAGCAGAGAAGAGACGGTTTCAAACCCCAAACAAGTTGATAAGTGATCAACGCGAGTTAGAGGACACCTCGAAAAAGCACTTCGAAAAATTACTAAATCCGAACACTACGGATAGTAGTGAAATTAATTAAGTAAAAATTAATTTTAAATGCAAATTATAGCTCCAGTAACACCATTAAGACAAGCAGAGATACTGCCAATAGACGAGGACAACGAAAACACGATGGTACCACCTAAGAAGAAGTTGTAACAACAATCAACACGCTAAGAAATCTCTGAAATACATCGCCGCATCGACAAAAACAATGCGAAATACAATACGAAATATTGAAACATTGTGGCGAAAAGCTAGCATACTACCTACAACATCTCGTAATGGAAGTATGACAGAAGGAACAGATCTCCCAATAATGGAAAGAGAGCATAATATGCCTGATATACAAGATATGCGATAGGATGACATGCTTAAACCACAGAGGAGTATCACTGGTGTGCAACGGATACAAAATATTCACGACCATAAGTAACAAAAGACTCAAGCATTTTGCCTCAAATTTAATAGGAGAGTACCAAGCAGGTTTTAGACCTGGAAGATGGACAGTAGACCAAATACACAACGTCAAACGTACTCTCAGAAAAGCCTGGGAACACAATGTCGACGTATACAATGTGTTCGTCGATTTCAAACAAGCATACGACTCCATAAGCCGAGACGAGCTACACGTGATAATGACAGAACTGGGCATACCAGAAAAGCTGGTAAGACTTGTTGAACTCACCATGTCAGAATGCACCGCACAGGTGCGGGTGCAGGGAAATTTATCGCAAAGCTTTAAATGTAAACGAGGGCTGAAACAAGGCGATGGACTTTCACCGACGCTGTTCAACCTCGCCCTGGACCATGTAATAAGAAAGACTGGAATAAGGAAAGACAACTCGCTAATAAACAAATCCGTACAACTCGCAGCATACGAGGATGATATTGACATAATGGGACATTGATACACAAAACGAGCCACGGAGGAAGCTTATACAGCACTAAAATCACCAGCCCAAATAATCGGCCTCCAAATCAACATCGACAAAACAAAGACGCTAGTGCAAAGTAGAACGGGTACACCAAGAATACCAACACAAAACAACTTGGAACAAGTGAACGACTTCAACGACGAAAGTATCTGGGCACCAACATCAATAGCAAAGGCCTGGAAGACGCAGAAATTAGAGCCAGAGTAATGATGGCAAATAAAGCGTATTTCTCATTGGCGAATGTACTCAAGTCCAATGTGATACACAGAGACACAAAAAATAAGGTGTGCAAAACAATCATCCGACCAAATACTCACGTACGGCTGCGATGTGTGGATCCTCACCGTAAAGAACAAAGCAATATTCGATGCGTTCGAGAGGAAAATATTAAGGGGGATCCTAGGACCAGTACGGGAAAATGAAGAATATAGAAGGCGATACAACAAGGAAGTATATCAGGCCCTTACAGACCAACCAGTGTCGATATACGTGAAACTGCAGCGCCTCCGGTGGGTAGGCCACATTATAAGAATGCCAGTTGGTAGAATGCCCAAAAGAAACCTGAACGGCCGAATGAAAGGAAAGAGACCGATAGGAAAACCAAGAAAGAAATGGGAGGATGAAGTAGACCAGGAAGCCAGACGAATCCTTAAACTAGGAAGATGGAAGAAAATGGCCCGGGAAAGAAAGGAATGGAGATGGAAGCTAAGGAGGCCAAGACTCAAATTGGGCTGTAGTGCCAGAAGAAGAAGATCTAGTAAGGATGGAGATCAAACGAAAAGAGTATGGCTAGTTAAATCCACAAAGAAACGACAAAGAGGAAGACCAAGGAAAACATGGAACCATGCAGTGGCAGAATCGTTGAAGGAACGAGGAATATCCTGGAATGAGGAGTTGAAGATGGCAAAATAACAAGAAAAAATGGGCAAAATTTATTTATGCATGAAATGGGTTGATTTGATTTTATAGTATTAATTTGATTTATTGTAATGGTATATTAGGATCTTGTAATAGCCTTTACATCTTAACCTTAACATCTTAGGGTAACAAAGGTTTTTATTGATTAAAAAAAAAACTTGCAAATTTACAGACTTTTTACCTTTGTCATCGCGCGGCCTGTATAGTTGTTAATAAGTTGTTAATAACTCCAATAGGCCATTAATCTATTCAGATAATAATGTAGCTAGTAATCTAAGTAGGTAATCTAGATAGTAGACTGGATATTAAGATGTTTGATTACGCAAATCAATAAGAAATTACGTCGTAATAACTCCCCTAGCCTATTAATTCATTCTTATAATAATTCAACTAGTGATCTAAGTAGATAATGTAGCTAGCTATTAGACTAGATATAAAGATGTTTAATTACGACAAACAATAAAAAATAAAGCCTTAATAACTCCCCTAGTCTATTAGTCTATTCAGATAATAATGTAACTAGTGATCTAAATAGATAACCTAGTTATTAGACTAAGTATTAAGATGTTTTATTTAATATACAAATTATAATTAAATTGAATGAACAGGAAAAAGGCAATTGATATTTAGTGAAATCAGTTTATAAAATGATCAATTAACTTAAAATCGAAAGGATTTTCGTCACTTTCGTTAGATTCTGGATTCAAGACAATGAAACGATAAATATTAAAGATGATGGAAAGCAGGGAGGACATAAAACAGGTTTAATATCCTGTTTTAACAGTTGACAATCATCAACCAGTTGCTCTGCTAAAGCAACAATTAAAAACCCGCACTTGACGTTTGATTTAAACACTACACGAACAGGAAGTTTGTAATTCCTAGATATTTAACTATTTAAAACACGTCATCTACACATAGATAACCCATAGATAAATTAATTTAGTTATTTAATTTTAGATCTATTTATCTAGATAATTTTGGAATTGGGTTAAAGTATTAGTGGTTGAATATTAAGCGTGGGAAAGTTGTAATTAGTGTGGAAAAATGCATGTAAATGCAAACGCGTAACTGCGAGATGAGTTAAGTTAATTGCATTATTTGATTTTAATAGATTTGACCCAAAACAAAGCCATAAAATCGTCGTAAATAATATTGCAGAAAATAATCCGTTACGATAAGATCACCTCTCGATCCCAAAGCATTCCGCAAAAAAATATTCGCCATGATTTTATAACTTAATTGAAACTAATCAACGAAACAAACAAGTTTCTTAATTGAAATGTCTTAATTTGCGAAAAATAAACCGCGAAGGGGGTAGTTTATTAATAAGTTTCCCATCGAAACGGATTAATTTTTTGTTTTAGATAAATTTTATCCCAATTATGTAAATTTACGACCCAATTAATTACATCAAGTAAAAAATTAAAAAAATATATATTTATATGGCTAATACATGGGAACTAAATGGAATAAACTGTGACATCCTCATTAATTCACGACCGCGCCCCCTGTCCCCGCACCGTATGCGCCGCAACATTTTAGCCCAACAAAACACAATTAAAACGTATCATCAAGTCTTGTTAACAACAACCGAATTACCACCGTGATGTATTACAATAAAATGATAATCAACTTTTTTTGGGTAATCCACCCTCATATCAAATTCAATTTACACCTAAACGGGGGGTGCATAAAACATGACCCTAAGATAAAATCTTTTTGTTAACAAGACGCAGTGAATTATAAAACCATTAGGCTAGCATATTTGTTCTTTTTACAGCGTTAATTAAAGTTATTTTCATTGGAAATATTTGCTTACCTAATGAGGCTTCAGGATCTGATAAGTCGCTGATGGAAGGGACTTTCTGGACAGAGCCTAAAGATCTCGGGGTGGGCACCATAGCCTCCTCGTTATCGTCGGAAATCTCTTGCTTCAGCACCGCCATCGCCACCTGCTCAGGCTCCTCACACTGAAAAGAAGAAAGAAAATTTTTTAAAATCACAGAAAAGTTTAGCAATCAAAATTTACTTCGATATTTGAATTCAGATTTGTTGTCGTCTTTATGGTTGACGAAGTTTTATTTGGTTTTTATGCGGTTTTTGTTCTATTGCGGATTGTAAAAATTGGTGATAATGAAAATCAGTGTCGAACGATACTAAATGATGTATTAACCTTAACGATATTATTTTCTTATCTACAGACTGTTTGCAATATTGCAAACCATATTTATTGTAATGCAAATGCAAACCCGATTGCAATAAATCGAATTGGAATGTTAAATATATTATCTGATTAAAATAATTCAGAATTCAAAGAAAAAGTTCATGTGTTATTAAATATTTTTCTAGACTAGACAGACAAGACTAGACAGACAAGACTAGACAAACAAGACTAGACAGACAAGACTAGACAGACAAAACTAGACAGACAAGACTAGACAAACAGGACTAGACAGACAAGACTAGACAGACAAGACTAGACAGACAAGACTAGACAGACAAGACTAGACAGACAAGACTAAACAGACAAGACTAGACAGACAAGACTAGACAGACAAGACTAGACAGACAAGACTAGACAGACAAGACTAGACAGACAAGACTAGACAGACAAGACTAGACAGACAAGACTAGACAGACAAGACTAGACAGACAAGACTAGACAGACAAGACTAGACAGACAAGACTAGACAGACAAGACTAGACAGACAAGACTAGACAGACAAGACTAGACAGACAAGACTAGACAGACAAGACTAGACAGACAAGACTAGACAGACAAGACTAGACAGACAAGACTAGACAGACAAGACTAGACAGACAAGACTAGACAGACAAGACTAGACAGACAAGACTAGACAGACAAGACTAGACAGACAAGACTAGACAGACAAGACTAGACAGACAAGACTAGACAGACAAGACTAGACAGACAAGACTAGACAGACAAGACTAGACAGACAAGACTAGACAGACAAGACTAGACAGACAAGACTAGACAGACAAGACTAGACAGACAAGACTAGACAGACAAGACTAGACAGACAAGACTAGACAGACAAGACTAGACAGACAAGACTAGACAGACAAGACTAGACAGACAAGACTAGACAGACAAGACTAGACAGACAAGACTAGACAGACAAGACTAGACAGACAAGACTAGACAGACAAGACTAGACAGACAAGACTAGACAGACAAGACTAGACAGACAAGACTAGACAGACAAGACTAGACAGACAAGACTAGACAGACAAGACTAGACAGACAAGACTAGACAGACAAGACTAGACAGACAAGACTAGACAGACAAGACTAGACAGACAAAACTAGACAGACAAGACTAGACAGACAAGACTAGACAGACAAGACTAGACAGACAAGACTAGACAGACAAGACTAGACAGACAAGACAAGACAGACAAGACTAGACAGACAAGACTAGACAGACAAGACTAGACAGACAAGACTAGACAGACAAGACTAGACAGACAAGACTAGACATACAAGACTAGACAGACAAGACTAGACAGACAAGACTAGACAGACAAGACTAGACAGACAAGACTAGACAGACAAGACTAGACAGACAAGACTAGACAGACAAGACTAGACAGACAAGACTAGACAGACAAGACTAGACAGACAAGACTAGACAGACAAGACTAGACAGACAAGACTAGACAGACAAGACTAGACAGACAAGACTAGACAGACAAGACTAGACAGACAAGACTAGACAGACAAGACTAGACAGACAAGACTAGACAGACAAGACTAGACAGACAAGACTAGACAGACAAGACTAGACAGACAAGACTAGACAGACAAGACTAGACAGACAAGACTAGACAGACAAGACTAGACAGACAAGACTAGACAGACAAAACTAGACAGACAAGACTAGACAAACAGGACTAGACAGACAAGACTAGACAGAGAAGACTAGACAGGCAAGACTAGACAGACAAGACTAGACTGACAAGACCAAACAGACAAAACTAGACAGACAAGACTACACAGACAAGACTAGACAGACAAGACTAGACAGACAAAATTAGACAGACAAGACTAGACAGACAAGACTAGACAGACAAGACTAGACAGATAAGACTAGACAGACAAAATTAGACAGACAAGACTATACAGACAAGACTAGACAGACAAGACTAGACAGACAAGACTAGACAGACAAGACTAGACAGACAAGACTAGACAGACAAGACTAGGCAGACAAGACTAGACAGGCAAGACTAGACAGGCAAGACTAGACAGACAAGACTAGACAGACAAGACTAAACAGACAAAACTAGATAGACAAGACTACACAGACAAGACTAGACAGACAAGACTAGATAGACAAGACTACTCCGTACCGTTAGTATACACTATAAACTGATTAGATTAGTCCAAAGTCTAGATTAGTCCAAATAATTAGTCTTAGTTCAAACCGTCAGTCTAAACTAATCCATACCGTTAATCTATTCTAGTCCATACTCTTAGTTTACTCTTTAGTTACTCTTAGTTTACTTTAACTACTCCAAACCGTTAGTCTGACCTACTTCAAACTGTTAATCTAGACGACTCGAAACTGTTAGTCTAGACGAGTCCAAACTATTAATTTAAATTATTCCAAACTGTTAGTCTAGACTAGTTCAAACTGTTAGTTTAGAATAGTCAAAATTCTTAGTCTAGTCCAGTCCAAACTTTAGTCTACACGAATCCAAACTGTTAGTCTAGAGCAGTGGTTCTCAAACTGGGTGCCGCGGCACCCTGGTGTGCCGCGAGCGAATGCTTGGGGTGACACAGCAATAATCAAGAAATGTAAAAAAATGTTAAAAGAAAATTACATGCGGAGGTAAAGAATTTGAGTTTCTAGTTTTTTTTGCTGAAATATGGACAATTGGTTAAAATCTGGGTGTTTACAACCAAAAGGTAATGAACTCACTAAAGCTTCTGAAGCGATTGATTCAATGACAACCAGCATCGTCAGAGGAGACAAAATATCCCAGCAGACACCTGCGAGTCTAAACATTCAAGTTCGTCCGCCTCAGTTCGCGAAAACGCAACTCACGACCAAAAGATAATCCGAGCAAAATAACGAAATATGATCCTAGCTACTTCACATTGTTTGGCTTTGTTTCTGTTGGGAACGAATAAGAACCAGAAGGGCAATGCGTTATCTGTCATAAAATTGTTTCTAACAGCTGCTTGGTTCCATCCCAATTAAAAAGTCATTTAGAATGCAATCAATCTAAATTATTACATAAAGGTGAAGAAATCTTCAAACGCCGCACTTTATCTCGTCAGTAAAGGTCATCCATGGTGAAGAGAATCTTTTAGAATGAAATCTTCTCCCTTCTTTAGAATCAAATCTGTCTTCAAAATATGGAAAACACCATACTATTGCCGAGACACTGATTAAACCTTGCATGAAGGATGTTGCAAGTTGCATAATAGGTCCAGACATGGCCAAGAAGATTGATACTATGCAGCTGTCAAATAGCACTATAAGCTAGCGACTTTACACAATTTCAGACTCTATGGAGAACGAGCTTATAAGAAGTTTGAAATTTTTTATTAGTTTAGAGCTTGATGAAAGTACCGAATTTGCGGGATTTTCCTTTTTTCTTGTGTTTGTAAGGTATCCATTCGAAATGCAAATAGAACAAGAACTAGTACATATTAATCATTTTTTTGTGGTGGAATAATGGTAAAGATGGACATTTATCTGAGGGTGGAATATTTGTTTGAGGGTGGCATAGTTGTTTAAGGGTCGAATAGTTCTTTGAGAGTAGAATAGTTGTTCAAGATGGAATATTTGATGAGGATGGAATAATGTGGAGAATTTAGAAGTGCACGCCACTGCTGACGCTAAAAGAGCCACATAGTTTGATAGCAATCTAAGGATGCTGACACCAGGACAATTTAAAGGTGCACGCCATTGGCGCTTTCATCGCCACTTGCTGCCGCATGTGGTAAACTATAGTGTATTGTAAATGTGCTGCCAGATTATGCCAATAAAATCGCTATAGAAAGCGTTCCATAGCATTAGAGTTTTTGAAATAATATCACATTCAAATCCTGTTATTTTTTTAATATCACGCAATTCTGTGCGAATGAACGAAGGCGGTAGGGTCCTATAATATTTAGATTGTATGGATTTAGATTTGATTGAAAAATGTAAATTGCCACGTTGACTTCATTTTGGATCGGGAGTTCGCGAGTATGTGATATCTTGATTTATCTGCCGCTTCGCGGTGTACACTAGGGTGGAGCACGGATGTATGCAAAAATATTTTTTTCGAGATTTAATGTAGTAATAGGGGGGGATTGGTGCATTATATTAAAGTTAAAATTAATATAATTTGTGAATAAATTTGATGAATATCTTCTGCCTCCACGCTGACCTCAAAAATTTAAATTTAATGATAAAAGTCTAGTATAGTTATGGCCAAATATTAAGCTTAATTTAATGATAAATGGGTGATAAATGATACGCGATATATAATTCAGATATATATATATATATATTAATCACCTTTAATCAAAAATACATTTTTTTATAAAAATATTATTTAAAAAAATTTCTTTTTGTCTCAAATTTAGGCATTACGTTTCGTGATTCCAATTTGGCTCTTATTGCACCTAATCGTGACATTTTTATGCATTGAGAAGTGGCAGCTATCGTCGTCAATTTTACAGCCTGATTAACAGCTTGAGTTGGTATGGTGGCATAGAGGCATTAAAAACAACACTTCACCGTTTTTTTTTTTTTTCACCGCCACAGGCAAGTTTTTCATAATCGGTGGTTCACTTAATATTTCTTGCCAATTTATTAAATCAATATATGTTGAAGCATTGAAATTTATAGGCGGCACTATAGACGACGCAATCGCTGCAACTGCTCTATCTGATACACCATACCTGTCGCAGGTCTTCGATAAAGTAGGAAAATCGACGCATACTTTTTTTCGGAAAGCTTTTGTTTATGGTGTTAGTGGAATCATCTGAACTACTACGACTTTCATACGCTGACGATACAGGAGAAGTACTAACTTCTATAACAGATAACGAAGTATTTAAGGCTGTAGTTGGGCGGTTTTCTCATTCCTGTTTCCTCTTTAGGGTCTTTTGCAATTTCTTCGTAACACTTCCACCTATCGATTCCACCTAGTATCATACTTCGAGAGATTCTTTGATCAATTAAAAAAGTATGTTCTGGTTTGGGAACCTTTTTATCCTTGCGACAGAGACATTGAGGGAAATCTTTACATTTGCATGCTGCAATATCAAAAAGTACCTTACTACTTTGTCGAAAACTTTCTAACTTTTCCGAAGAGAGCCTTTTGATAGACTTGAGTAGGTTTTTGCATTTTAAATGGTATGCTTTTAAGATCTGTATGACCCTTGTTCGTGTTACTATCAGAATAGATGCAGTTTTCCATATATTTTCAATTCTGGATGTCTGCTATTATCTACTATATCTGCTATTTCTGAAAATGTCGGCTCTTTTGCAGTTTCCAATTGCAACTTTAGTTGATGTCTTGTCCATTCATATTATTTTATTACATCTTCGTAAGTAGGTAGAATATTGTCTTTTATCTCACAAATATCACCAAAAAGAGGCCATTTCAAGACATTTCGTGTTCTATGCATGTTTTTTATGAAACAAAATTGACATTAGGTTACTTGTTAAATAACTAGCCCAAGTCTAATTCGAGCCAAAACCAATAGTCCACTGACAACGCGACAAGTGTTCTAATTGTCCTCTCCTGCACTCTCTCACTTCCCTTATTTTATATTATAAACTTAAGATCATGCATTTTTTTTGTCTTATATAGAAAATAAACTGTAGTTATAATAATTTCTGGGAATAAAATACGTCTGTTCATTAAAATTTCAATTAGTCTAAAAACCATATTTTTTCCTAAGTTCAATGACGTTGCGGAAGCTATTACTACAAATCAAATCAAACAATATTTTGCATGGATTAATTTGAGTCTAAAAGGCACCGATTTTTTACTATTAAATCACTCACAACCCAAAAAAAATATTTCGCTCCACCCTAGTGTACTCTAATCTAACCTGGGTTAAACCAACGGTCCTTGCCACGTTATCCCATTTTGGACTCTTCGGTTTAGTCACAGAAGTAAAAAATACCCCTTCCTTGAATTTCATTGATTAATTTACATGGGTTTAACTGGAAAACGCGGTTGGAGGTTTGTAAAAAAATTGCAAAGTCAATTTCAATAGACATCAACGTATGCGCTATCTAGATCTGAGAGATTTTTTAATGTAGGAGTTTTCAAAAATATAGATATTTAAATATCTTACCATCTGGGCCGCCTTGAATTTGAGGGACGGCGGTTGCCGCCAGATCAAATATTTTGCAAAATACATAACGGGATTTGATAGAATGATTTTTCTACAAATGTGTAAAATTTCTTTCTTTCTCTACAAATGTGTCAAATTTTATTGTTTCACGTAGTGTGAAACTTTTTTTTACCAAACCATCACGAATTCCAACCAAAACCGAACTCAAAAATATAAAAATATTCAAAAATAGATAACCCTTCATAGATTTCAATGAGACTTTTACTGAATATGGGTATCTAGCAGAAGTACCCGCTGACCCAATGGGGGCAGCGTGGTGAATTATTTTTGCATTAAAGGTTTTTTGCAAATATCTCGCCAACGCCTCAAAATTGAAAATTACGATCTCCGTATGGGATCTCCGTATGTAGTTTCGGGTCCGGGTAAGTAATTTTTGCAAATTTTGTAAAATCGTTCGATTTAGTCACAAAAGTAAAAATTAAAAAAAATAAAAATTTAAAGTAAAAATTTTTAAAAGCAAATTTTTTTTGCAAATGGTACCTTTTCTCTGAATTTCGATTTTCAATTTACATGGGTTTCAATGGAGAACGCGGTAAGAAGTTTGCAAAAAAATTTATTCTGCAAAAACGGTTCGCGTTGGAAAGATGAACATGACAAACTTTAAAAGCATCACGTGAGCTAAAAAACATCACGTGATTAATGAACGACCCCAAGGGTGCCGTGAGATTTTTTCAGCTCGACAAGGGTGCCGCGGCAAAAAAAGTTTGAGAAGCAGTGGTCTAGAGCCTAGAGAGGAACTGTTAGTCTAGGTTAGTGCAAACATTTTGTCTAGACTAGTCCAAACTATTAGACTAGACTAGTCCAAACCGTTAGTACAGGGTCCGGCATTGAAACTTTCTTTTTTTAAAGGAAAAAAATAAAAGTATAAATTGTACATTTAAATTTTTTTTATTATTAGTATTAAGCATTAAAATGGGAAGTTTTAAATTAAGATGTCTTAAAAAGCATATTTGACAAGTGTCTGCCGTTGCTGTCGATGCATTGTTGTAGCCGATTTCTGAAGTTGATGTGGACTCTTTCGAGCATTGCAACCGGTATATTAGCTATCTCGTGACGAATATTGTTTTTCAATTCTTCCACAGTTGCAGGACAGTTATTGTAGACTTTAGATTTAAGGTAGCCCCATAGAAAAAAATCACCTGGTGCTAAATCTGGCGAGCGCGCTGGCCACGATATGTCACTCCTGTTGGAGATAAGTCGCCCTAGAAAATTTTCCCGCAAAACAGCCATCGAAATTCGTGATGTGTGGGCCGTGGCCCCATCTTGCTGAAACCATACTTCACCTATAGCCATATTTTCTAGAGCTGGCAGAAAGAAGTTGTTAATCACTGCCGCATAACGCTCAGAGTTTACTGTAACCGTGCGATTGCCCTCCTCAAAAAAATATGGCCCAATGATTCCCACGCTTAATATTGCAGCCCAAACTGTGACCCGATCCGAATGAAGAGGCCTCTGATGAACTTCCCTAGGATTGATATCGCTCCAATAACGTATATTTTGTTTATTAACACAACCTGAGAGACGGAAGTGTGCCTCATCGCTAAAAAACACAACTGCTTCAGGGGGAAAATTATCAAGGAGCGTTTCGCATGCCCCTTGTCGTGAAACAAAATTACGTTCGGAAAGTTATTGTCCGACTACCATTTTGTAGGGGTGAAAGTGAAGATAGTTATGAAGAATTCGGCGATTTGAACGCTCCGACAACCGCAGGGCAGCTGCATGTTTTGAAGCAGAGCGCCTAGGAAATCGCAAAACCGACTCTCGGACTGCCTCGATGTTTGCGGGTGTTCTAACGGTCCGTGTTGCTGCTGGTCTCTTGCGGAACACATTTCCAACTGTTCTAAAAGCCACCACCCAGGATAAGATGGATCTCCGGGCAGGAACAGCTCCTCGAGGGGGAATATTGTACCGTAAACGGAACGCACGCTGCACCGCAACTATTGATCGGCCTCGTGAAAAGAACGTTTCTACTGCAAATACGCGTTGCTCTCTCGCCCAAAGCATTTTAACGACTGACGATGGTTCGGAATAAATCTCCCCTCCAACGTTCTTCGTTAAGAGCACTGCCGCGCCGCAATTATCTCCAGTAGCGTCCTCACGTCTCATTGAAAAAAGAAAGTTTCAGTGCCGGACCCTGTATATACTAATCCAAACAGATAGCCTCAAATCCAAACAAAATCACTGGAAAAAAACTATGCGCGGATCTAAATAAAGTCACATGGGGAGACGCGTTCCAAATTATAAGAAGGAACCTGAAATTTCAGCCGAAAAATCTCACAATGACAATGGAAATAGTGCGCCCGGTAGCAAACGTAATATTCCCAAAACATCCACCTTTCGACTGGGTACAACCCGAAGCCGATACTACGCATCATTTTAGGTCAGAGGAACTATTGACCGCTAGCAAGCGAATCAAAAATGGCAGAACACCAGGCTCCGATGGAATACCACCTGAAATCGTGAAGATAACCGCTAGTCACCAATCTAAATTCGTTCTAAATCTAATGAATGGCATAGTAACTGTCGGAACCTTCCCAGCTAGATGGAAGCAAGCAAGACTTGCACTCATAAACCATTAGGAAATCCAACATTATACGCCTATCTGCCTATTGGATGTGTCCGTCAAACTTTTGGAGCAACTCTTGCTATCACGATTAAAGAGAACTCGAGGCGGACTGTCGGAAAAACGATATGTGTTTAGAGAAGGTAGATCTGCTGTCTATCTAATAAACTCCAGGCGTTTGAAATGTGGGTGTATTGGAGAGTCCTAAAACCATCATGGACCAACAAAATTGCGAATGTGGAGGTGTTACGAAGGATGGGAAAGGGGCTGGGAATTATAGAAACAATTAAATGTAGGAAACTGGAATATTTGGGACATACTATGAGAGGAGAAAGGTATGAAAAATAACAGCTCATAATGCAGGGGAAGATTGCAGGAAATAGAAGACGTCGGATTTCCTGGTTGAAAAATCTTAGAGGTTGGTTCCGGTGTACTTCAAAGGAATTATTCAGAGCACCAGTGTCGAAAGTGGAGATTGCCTTGTTGGTAGCTAACCTCCTAGTAGGAGATGGCACATGAAGAAGAAGAAGATCTGCTATCAACGCCCTATGCGCCGTATTGGATATTGCAGAAAAGGCCAAACGTGGTACGCAAAGGACTGCTCTCCTAACGTTTTATGTTAGGAATGTCTTTAAAAGTGCATCCCGGAAACATATTATGGACAGTTTGACAATAAGGGGCATATCTTCTTACCTACTAAGACCTAATAAGAAGCTACCTCAGCAGTATAAGCATACTACTACTAGGAGACCGGAAAATAGAAGAACGACAAATTAGTAGCGGTGTCCCTCAGGGCTCCATACTAGGACCTACCCTTTGGAATGTGCTTTACAAGGGAGTATTAACAATGAAGTCACCTATGGGGGCTAGCATAATCGGCTTCGCGGATGATGTTGCACTAGTCGTAAGAGCGACCACAGAACTAGAACTGATGCCAACAGAAAACCATGCAATAGAACATATCAGTGCGTGGATGAAATTGAAGAGCCTGAGCTTGGCGCCTGAAACAACTAAAGCGGCCCTTCTCACAAGTCAAAAACAACTTAGGCCCGTAAAATTAAAAGTGGAAGAGAATAATACCGAAGGAAACCATCAAATACCTCGGAATAGTTATAGACAAAGGATTATTCTTTGCGGCGCATATAACCGAAGCGGCAGGAAAAGGAGCCCTCATTCCTTTTCCTGCCGCTTCGGTTATACGCGCCGCGTGCATACAACAACTAATGCCAAACGTAGGGGAGCCAAAGAACAGCTCACGTAGAGTACTTAGCACTGTAGTTCAGTCCGGTATGTTGTATGGCGCTCCATTGTGGGCTAAAGAACTACGGAAAGAACGAAATCTCCACAAACTCGTAGCCGTCAAGAGGAAAATGGCTCTGCGTGCATGCAGCGCTTACCTTACGGTTTGCAGGAGAGGTCGCTCATGTTAGCTCCCAATAGACCTCCAATAGACCTGCTCGCAAAGGAGCGTAAAAAGCAGCACGACTCTAATTATAGCAAGAAAAAAAGAACTACTTGCCATAGAAGAACTCATTGAGAAAAGGCAAAGAAGATGGCTGCTAAGTGAAAAAGGACAGTAGGACCAATTGCTAATACCGGACATATTCTCCTGGGCAAATAGAAAATATGGGGAGGCTAGTTACCATATTTCCCAGGTACTAACCGGCCACGGTTGCTTCAGGGATTACCTCCACAACATTGGCAGAGCAACGGACAATTGGTGTGTATACTGTGGAGAAACAGCGTCAGTCACACCATCTTCCACTGTCGGAGATGGAGATTTCAAAAAGGAAAGAGAGGAAGCTGAAAGGATCATGGAAGAACATATTGGCCCCAGAACAATAATTCCATGTATGCTACAGGGAAAAGGAAACTGGAACAGCATTCAGGGGCTAATTCATACAATAATGACGGAAAAGGAAAATGACGAGATCCAAGCCCAAAAAAAGACTTTCGCAAACATGAAGTAGACTAATTCTATAAGTCATCCGTCACTCCGAGGTTATGCGACAAGCGGGTCCAGAGTGTACGGATGCGTTCCAGGGGGGGGCAACTTGCCTGGTCAGGGTAGGTTATCGCCAGATACGCCCTGACCCGAAATATAAAAAAATATATAAAAGCCTAGACTAGTCCAATCTGTTAGTTTGGATTGGTCCAAACAGTTAATCTAAACTAGGCCAGAGTTTTAATCTGTACTAGTCTAAACAGGTAGACTAGACTAAAATCCCTAGTCTATACTAGCCTAAATTGGTAGTCTATACTTGTCCAAACGGTTGGTTTAGATTTGTAGAAAGTTAGTCGAGACTAGTCCAATCTGTTAGTCCAGTGTTTCCAAAAGTGTGGTACGCGTATCCCTTGGGGGTTGGTTTAAATCGTTTTTAAATCGTTTTAAATTTAAGTCGAATGGTTTAAAAGGTGTGCGAAAAGATGTTTCATTTTCCAAAATTTTCATTTTTTGTGTGTGCCAAAATGGATATTAGAAGAAAAATAACAATATTTAAATTACATAGTGCATCAAACATTAGTTTTTATAAAGTGTTTAAATTCTTAAATTAGCTGAAAATCTGCAAACAATTCCTCTTCATCATCTTTGATAATTAATTAATACAATACAACCCAAAGATTTTACTAACTGCTCACGATAAAATGATTGCCGATTGTTTTTACGTATATAAAAACAAGCAGAAACTGTCTTAAAGTGAACTCATAAGGAATAACATTTTTCCTAATATGTGTAATAATTTTTATTCAATTTTACCTTAAAAAAGTCACGTTTAATTCCTTAGATGCGGATAAATAAAAAAGTGGTTTATGCACTACTTAAATAAAAAATTATTTCGCTAGTGAAATAAAAGTATCCATAGCAACGCATGAAAAAAAATCACGTATGAGCTCTGTAAACATAACCCTAAATGTTGACTTCGCTGATGTTTTTTTTGATATCCAATCACAATACTTATTACACATTTTTTGTATAAATGTCTTGATTTCCGCGTCAGTAATATCAATTGCGTCACAATTTAACAATAATTCTTAGGATGTATCCATTTATAATTAATAAAACACAAATTAATTAACCCTTTGGGTACGTATTTATTTAGAGAATGCTAGACAAGTGAAACATATGCATGACGAGCCTCAGCCGTCAAATGTACCCAAAGGGTTAAACACGATACTTTGACGCAAACAAAATTTTGACGCACACGAATCAACAATTTCATCGTTGTCACAACAACAATACAACAATGCTTCTGAAGCATGCCTACGACATGCTTCTATTAAAAAAAAAAAAACAGAAAATGGAACTTTAAAATGGAAGCAAATTTAAAGAAAAGTTTTTATAGGCTAGCGAATAAAATGAAGCTTTAACTCGCGTATTTAAATCTTCTTAAACCTTAATTTTATCCACTTAAATATTAATTCCACTGAATAATATCCACTTATAATTGTATATTATTAAAACCGATACAGTTTTTATTTTTAATAATATACCTCAGATATTTTCTACTAAGGGGTACGAACCATTAAAAATATTTGAAAGAGGTAGTGAATCGAAAGTTTGAGAAACACATTTCAATCAATTCAAATCCAATATATCATTACAAGATAATTGTAGATTTGACACTGGAGGCATGGTGGTGTTAAAAGTGTCCCACCTTTCCGTTGCATAAATTTGATGTTTTAAGGCCGTTTCGGCAATGTCATAAGCATTGTAATGGTGGGATATTTTGTGAACCATCTAAGAAACACTGTGTTAGTCCAAACGAACCGTTGTATTACCAATCTTTAGTCTTCGTAAGAGTCTTCCGGCTTCGTGTGGATTAGTCTGGACCAGTTCTATAATATGCATATAATATACATTCTGTAATATTCTATAATCTATATAAATGTTTGCTTTGAAATAATTTCAAAACATTTCCGTTTCGATTAAATTTGCTCATTCATTTGGCCAAATCGGAAAACAATCTGAAAATAGCCAAGGACAAAGTAATAATGTCGATCTAGATAACGAAAACCGGTTCGTCAGCTTATCTCGAAAATTCCTGTTCATCGTTCAATTTCCAAATTCCACAAAAAAAAACACATTTCAATCAATTCAAATCCGATATATAATTACAAGTTAATTGTAGATTTAACACTTGGAGGCATGGTGGCATTAAAAGTGTCCCACCTTTCCTTTCCTTAAATTTGATGGTTTCAAAGCCGTTGCGGCAATGTCCTAAGCATTGTAATGCTGGGATATTTTTTGAACCACCTCTAAATATTTCAATAGCTGTGTGTATTTATATGCAACATCATCATCATCAGTAGTGCTACAGCCCTAGAGGGCCTCGACTTTCTCCAGCCTCGTCCGCCATCCTTTCCGGTCTCTGGCACGGACCTCTCAGTCAGCTGCACCAATTTATCTGGCAACCTCAGAAACGCCGTCTTTCCATCTCAGCCTTGGTCTCCCTCTGCCTCTACTGTCGGTTGGTATGGCCTCAAAGTTTCTTAGCGTTGGCACGTTGTTGTCATAGCGTGCTACTGTTTACATATTGTACATATTGATTTTGGACCACTGGAGTTTTTACAAGATTTTCAGATTATGAACCAAACCTTGGGAAACTGCAAAAGTTGTTGGAAGGTTTCGAGTTTCACCTAGATATTAGGGAAAATCGATTCTTGGATTATGGACCAGACATGGGGAACTGAAGAAATTGTACGAAAATTAAAACCTGATTTGTGGAAAAATTACAGCAACAACTTTGGAGAACACTTTGAGATTATTTTGGTAAACTAGCCTAACCTTGCTGGGCTGAAGAATTTACCGAAATTAATATGATGTCATAGCGTGCTACATGTCCATCTTAACCTGCCAATCTTGATTGTTGTTATATTGTCTCTGTATCCTGACCCTCTGTATAAGTTGTGCAATATATATATATATATATATATATATATATATATATATCTATATATAAAAATATATATATATATATATATATATATATATATATATATATATATAATATTATTTTATTTAAAAAAAAAACGAGGTAATTAAATTTAAAAAAAAGTAAAGGTAACATGTTAGGCAAGTCTACTATATTGTAGTCTAATTTCTGATCTTGCCAGTGTTGTACAGCGTTGTCCAGAGACTCCATAGTTCAGTCCAAAGTTGCAGTTCTGTTTAGTCATGTATAGTCTCGTCAGTCTTCTACAGTCTTATGAAGACTAGTCCAGTCTTGTCCAGAGAAGTCCAGCCTTGTCCTTGTTCAGATCAGTCGAGCCTTGTCCAGATGGACTGGTCTGGACAAGGCTGGACTGATCTGGAGAAGAATGGTCTTGTCTAAATCTACTAAATGGTCTTGTTAAATTTATTTCAGAAAATTCATTACTTTCCCAGTTTCCTGCTGAAGTTACAACATGTTTCTAAATTTCACTGGAGTTTACCAATTTTATCAAGTCTTACCGCAAACGCAAACGAAAGCAGCAAGGAAAATACAATTTACATATTTGTAACCAGCAGCAAAATCACTTTCAAAAACCGTTTGAAATCTTCCAATAATTTGATAAATAACGAAATAAATTTTCCGGAATTCTAAAAAGACCAAGAAAAATTGGAATAAATTTTTGGAACAAAGAAAGCTTAGAACCAAGTTAGTTCGAAGAACCAAACGGTCCTTTACACAAAACCAACTAACCCAAATCGAAGAGAGCTTTGCTAAGAATAACTCCAGAGATTTCTTTGGAACCTTCAAGCAGACACTTAGAATCTACGCTCCGCGAAACCTCCACTTCAAAGACTCACAAAGCAAAGTGACTTTTAACGACAAGGACAACTGCCACCTTTTAGCTCAGTATTTTAAAAATCTACTCAACTTTGATCCACCCAGCGAAGAATTCGACTATAGACAAACCACACAAAACCCGGACTCGCTGCCCCCTTCATTGAATGAAGTTGGCCAGATCATTCAACTTCTTAAGAACCACAAGGCAGCTGGAGAGGACTCTATCGTTGCTGAACTGTGAAAAGGTGCTGGAAGCAATGCCGTGCGCAAGCTAACCGAGATCATCCACGACATCTGAGAAACAGAGAAAATACCCACCGTTTGGAAATCGGATCTGATCCATCCGCTTCGCAAAAAGGTAGATTTTACTGATCTAAACAACTACCGTGGAATTTCTCTCGTCCCAGTAACATACAATATTCTCTCCAAGGCGTTACAAACAAGGCCAGAAAATCAGCTGGATAGTCAACTGGGAAAATATCTGGGAGGCTTCAGGAAGACCCGATCCAGTGTTGAACAGATCCTCAATCCTAAAACTGTACTTGCATACTCCAAGAAGAGAAACCGCAAGGTTGTCGTCAACTTTGTTGGTTTTTTTGGAAGGCCTACGATTCCATTCATAGAGAAAGGCTTAACAAAGTACTGCAGGAACTAGGGCTAGACAACAAAACCCGCAGACTCATCCTAGAAACCTTGACCAACACCCATTCCAAGGTAAAATTTAGAGGCGAGATCTCAGAAAGCATTCGAAATAAAAAATGGAGTGAGACGAAGAGATGGACTTGGACACAGTTGAATAGAAGTGGGAGTACTTCTATTCAACTGTGTTCTTGAAAAGGTTATGAGAGAATGGCGCAAGGAACTGATCAACTTGGGTGTTCAGAGTGGTATCTACCTGGGACGTAAGAACGATGGACTGGTTGTAGATTGCCTGGCCCTTGCAGATGACATGGCACTGATTGCTGATTCTCTTGAGAAGGCAACAATGCAGGTAAATTGCCTCAGAAAACAGGCTGCCAAAGTGGGTCTTCAAGTGTCGCTGGAGAAAACAAAATTCTTCACCAACATCATAGAAACAAACGGAGAGATGTTACTAGAGCAGGGAAATATCAAGAGGACTGAGAAATGTAAGTATCTCGGCGAATGGATTGAAACCAACGTATCAGAAAGAGCATCATTATCCATGAGAGTCAACAAGTTAAGAACTAGCCTATCGACTGACTAAGAAAACCTACAACAAGAAATGCCTGTCATGCAACCTGTAACTTAAGCACTACAGATCAGTCTTACGACCAGAAGCCTTGGAGTGTCTTTCCTTGGACCGAAGAGGTCTGGTAGAGAAATTGGAAGTCAGAGAGAGGAGAATCCTCAGGAAGATACTAGCCCCGGGAAAGGAAGATGGGGAATTCCGAAGGGGACATAACACTGAGCTCTACGAACATATTGAGAGGCTCTCTGACTGTGCAAGGAAAAGAAGGGTATCTTTCTATGGCTACATTGCAAGATAGCCTTCAAACCGACTAAGCAGCTGTCTGTTCACCTTCTGGCAAAACAAGAAGGTTCGTACCACTTGGTTGACAGAAACCGATAAGGATATTAAAGAACTGGGAATTACAGATCTCCAAAACAGACAGTCTGTAAGACGCACCCTGAAGGAAGTCCGCGGATTTCAGGAAAAACCCCGTAGGAAAGGTACACCCTAGACAGAAGAGAGAAAGGAGTTACACCGGCAGAAGATGCGACAATACTGGACAAAGATCAAAGCCCAACAGTTGAACAACCGTGGTCCAAAGTAGGCCTATTCGAAACAAGAAAAAGAAGAAGAAATAAATTTTCTCGAAATTTCGACCTATGTATTAATTAGATTAGGCAGAACGAGCCCAAAATAGAAAAGAAGAAAAGCTTTTGTAATACTAGTCCAATATATCCAATCCAAGCAATCTAATCTGATTTACTAAACAATGCTAATTTAAATTAATATGATATACGCCAATTCAAATTAATATGAACAATGATGTTGCCTATTTTAAATGCTACCAACTGTTTTAGTGACCGTTTATGTGGTTTATACAGATAAGCTAATCTTACAGATATGCAGTATATGTAGATTTTAGTAGGTGTATTTACCTAGAAACAGCGGAAAATCCGTTCAAACCATCGATCTGAATGGAAAGTCTGTTCTTCGGTCCGCTGTTACGCAACGGGTCATATCGCGAGTCATTCATTCATGTCTGCGTTGGCAAGGCCGCGCTTACAACGCTCGTTCATTCATTCATAAAAAATTAGTCGGGTTTCGCTTTGGTGGCATACGTGTAATTTATACGTGCTTTATAAACAAATTCGCGACAAACAATTTCATAGTTTCACAACCGTTTTATTTCTCTGTGCGTGTTTGAGTTGATAATTCGGCGCAAGATTTTCATGAATCAGATTTTATCGCTTAATCAACCGGAATGGATTTTGCGATTTTTTTCCCACGCAAAATTCTGTTTACTTAGTTTTTTCTTCTTAGAAACACAATTATTTAAATCGATTTTTTTTTTGTAGTAAAAACAATCTCAAACAATCTCATTTATCATTGTTATTTATACTCTAATACGTTCGCTTATCTAATGCGAATTTTTGCAAATAGATAAGCAGTTTTTAAATAGTTACGGTTAACAATCCGATGTGGGCGTCTTATTTTCAGTCTCAATTTCATATCATTTATTTATCAAATCATTCAATTTGTTAGGCCATTAGATGATTGCGTAATGAACGCATTGATGTTGTAAATAATAATTCTGGAATGGTTTCAGTGTAATATGCCAATCGACATAAACTGAAACGTGCCTTCATCAAAACTCGCACTCATTTTGAGATGCTTAAACTCTATCTAATATCTTTCCTCTACTTTAGTGTTTTTATTATAATCTTAATATTAATATTTTTTCGCAATTTTGCACCTTCTTAGCTTACGCTGCAAAAATTTGAAATGCGCAAAGAGAGTTTACTCTAGCCCACATGATCATTTAGTCAATTTTTAATAAAGAAACTTGCGAACAATGTGAAACCGTTACCCTCTGTGCATGCCTCAAAATTAAATTCGGCAAGCCAAGTTTCTCAATGTTTTAGTGAAATTCGACGAGCAACTCCCTCAACAGATATTTGATAAATAAATAGTCTGCCCAGTTTCCAGATATCTTGGATTTTCCAGGCTTGTTCCTCGTATTTATTTATCTATTCTGTCTCTGTTCTTCGGAGGTCAACGGAATTGTGATGTCTAAAGGTAGGCGTCCACAGTTCCGCATCGTACGAATCGGATCAAACGGATCGCAGTATTCTTTCTATAGAAAGTAATACAAGTGCATCCACTGTTCCGCATCGTATGGATCGCACGAATCTATTCTTCGGCAATGCCGATGCTCCGATGCGTGCCGATGACGTCATACGGAATATGGTATTTGCTAGTAGTTTAAGCAAATCCGATCGCTGCCGATACTGTAGACGCGCTGTAAAAAAATAATCCGTTTGATGCGATGAGTCCGATACGTACGATGCGGAAATGTGGACGCCTACCTAAAGAGTATGGCTGTTTTAGCGTTAAGGTCAAATACAAGTATATCAGGTCGGTTGTGGGCAAACGTCAGATCGGTCAATATAGGCCTGTCCCAGTAGAGAATGTGTTTACTTTATTCCAAAACTGGTGGTATTTTTAATATGGAGGCGTTTTCAACCCCAGTGGACCGTATTTTACACCGATTTGTTAGTGAATCAGCTTTGTCACTTGATTTTGTCTTCCTAAATACTCAGTCTCTGTTAAAGTTGGGCAACCTGCCATGATGTGTTCCATCGATTCTCCAGGAAGACCACACTTTCTACACGTGTCCATCACGTTTAATTTCAAAATGTGTTTTTCGTAGTTCTTCTGCTTTGGATAGTTATAATGAATCCCTCAGTTTCCGGATAGAGAGATCGATCCCTCAGCCATTGTGAGGAAGCATTTACGTCAGTATGATCTTCTTTGAGGAGGCTTGGGTATTTCCCGTGGAGAATATTGCTTGAAATCTTTTTTGGGAAATGTTTGGGTATGACAGGATACATTTAAAGAAGTTAATTAACCCCCTTCCTACTTCTTTGCGAGGTAGATATAACTGTGTGACGGAAGAGCTTGGGTGTCGACATCGAAATTGAGTTCCTCTGCTGATCATATCTACGTGGTCTGTTAGAAAAGTATCCGACCTTTAGCCGATAAAAAAACTGGCATACCTGGAGCGTTGGAAACCTAATCACCCCCAAAGTAGTCTCCTTGTAGAGTAGACTCCACAAAGTAGACTCCACACACTTCTCCCAGCGGTGCCGCCATTGTTGGAAGCATTCCGAAAAAGCCTCTTTCGGAATCGACTTTAGCTCGACTGTCGTTGCAGCCATAATGTCCTCCCTTGTCTGAAATCGCGTTCCTTTCAATGGCCTCTTGACTTTGGGGAATAGCCAGAAGTCGCAGGGGGGCATATCAGAAGAGTAAGGAGCCTGTCGAACCAGAGGAGTCTGGTTTTTCGCCAAAACATTGTGAACCAAGTGGGAAGAATGTGCTGGAGCATTATCGTGATGGAGTCGTCAATTTCCTGATGACCACAACTGCAGTCGCTTGCGCCGCACAGCATCACGTAGGCGACGTAGTACATCCCTCATTTCACTTGTCGTCATTTTATTTGCATTGAAAAACCGACGAGAGCACTCACACTACGTCACTCGAACATTGCTCGACAGCAACTGACGCTATCTACAGGCGGGAAAAAAATGCACGCATGCGCACGAAGGTTCAAGGTCGGCTTATGCAAGCGCGCTTGATTCAAATCCATCAGGTTTTAAAAATAAAAAATTAGGTCGGATACTTTTCTAACAGACCACGTAGATCATTCAGATCACTTTATTAAACCAAAGGAATATATTAGTGCAGGAATTATAGTTGATATTATATTTTTTCCGGAGAGATTGGTCTTAAAAGTCTTTTTTGTATTTTTTCGTAAACATATTCTTTAGATTTTGGTGGTTTATTTTCATATTTTGAAGTCCAAGATATTTATGAACATTGTCACTCCCAAGTTCGATGATATTTTCTACAGGCTCTCCCAGATATTCCGTCTTGCTTCTTTTAATATTTAGGATGGCGCACTTATCAAGGCCGAAACTCATGCTGACATCCATACTGAAGTTCTTTACAGTGGATATTAAAGAAATCAACTTTGTACCCGTGTCTGTAACAAACCTACCAAGTTATTTACTTTCGATTCGCTTGCATTTCGATTTCGCGTTTCGTCATCGATTCGCGCAACTTATAGACGACTTTGTGATATTTATGGCGCACATAATCGTCCATCTGAGCAAGCCATCCGTCGAACCGTAGATAGATTTCATACCACATACTCTCTAAATGATGGAATAACACCAACACGTCGAAGGAATGTGCGTTCTGAAGAGAACATCGCCGCCGTAAACGAAAGTATGGAAGAAAATCCCATTTTATCGATTCGTCTGCGGCCGCTGGAATTGGGGCTTTGTCCGTCCACTACGTGGAAAATTTTGCGCAAGGATCTTGGCCTACACCCGTATAAGATCCAACTGGTGAAGGAATTGAAGCCACTAGACCATCATATGCGTCGATCTTTGCGCCGATCATCATATTTATATTTGCTTCGCCGATTGGGCTCTAGAGAATATGGAAACTGTCCTGATGGTTTATCGCAAAATTGTGTTTAGCGATGAGGCTCATTTTCGGCTTAATGGGTTTGCTAAAATTGCCGCATTTGGAGTGAAACAGATCCTACAAACTCTATTACATCCAGGAAAATGCAACGTTTGGTGCGGTTTACACCCTGGTGGCATCATCACACATGCACAATGATTTTTTGTTTGAAAATATGGATGACATTGGATCCGGGCAACCAGTCCTAGGCAACCAAATGCACAAGATATTTTCTACAAAGCGCCATCTACAGTCTAGTTCTGAACTAATGTAGTAAATCTGTTCAAACCTGAACTAAAGCGCCATCTGTCAGTAAAAATCTGAACTAAAGCGCCATATACCAGTCAAGGTTAGGTTAAGTTAGGTTAAATCTGATTAAAAGCCAATTAAACCTGATTAAAACTGATGTACTAGTCCGGCCTAGTAGTCAGTTTTTAATCCTCTAATCCAATAAATAGTCTTAGGCAACCAAATGCACAAGATATTTTCTACAAAGCGCCATCTACAGTCTAGTTCTGAACTAATGTACTAAATCGGTTCAAACCTGAACTAAAGCGCCATCTGTCAGTAAAAAGCTGAACTAAAGCGCCATATACATATATAACTAATATAACTAATACGCCATATATATCTAAAGTGCCATATATAGCGCCATTAGAACTCAATTCAAGGTCAACTCAAGGTCAAGTCATGGTCAGTTTTGCACCTGCTGGCTTATGTAAAATTGCATGGCAGGAACCCATAAGGGGAGGTGGGAATAGAAACAAAACTATCTTTCCCTACTGACGATATACGCAATGATCGACTTATTGAAATCAAAATTTGGCGATAAGTTGATTTCGATGGACCTACAAGGTCACGCGATTTGACACCTGTCGATTATTCCCTGTGGGCTACGTGAAGTCACTGGTTTCTGCTGATAAACCAGCAACAATAGACGCCTTGGAAGCTAACATCGTTTCTGATATTCGTGGCATACGGCAAGCAATGCTACAAAAAGTGGCACAAAATTGGACGTCCACAATGCGCTTCCTCAAGAACTGCCGCGGTGGCCATATACTCTAAATCATTTTGAAATGGTAATGGCATGTGATTAGGCTTTCAATTTAAAAACAATTTTTGATTAAAATTTAATTTTTCCTGTTATTTTTATCAATTCCAAGTACTAACGGGCTCAAAAAAAAAACACGTTGTATATTACTGATCTCATCATCATCAACCAGCCTTCGACGTCCACTGCTGGACATACCCTCCCTCATGGCTTTACATTGTTGTCTGTCTTGACCCGCCTGAATGCACTCGGTGGTTTCAATTCTTTTTAGGTCGTCGGTCCAGCGTGCAGGTGGTCTTTCCCTGTTTCGCTTATCAGCGCGTGGTCTCCATTCCAACAATCTTTTCGTCCGCCTGTAGTCTTTCATTCTGGCCACGTGACCTGCCTAATTCCATTTTGATGTCTACTCTCTTGATAATATCTGTCACCACAGTCCTCTGTCGTAGGCCCTTATTCGTAACGTGGTCTCTTAAGCCTAAACTTAGCATTAATCTCTCCATTTTTCGTTGTGCCACTCTATGCTTCCTCGTGGATGATATCGTTAGGGTTAAGGTCTCCGTTCCATACGGGAGTACCGGCAGAATACACTGGTCGAACACTTTTCTCTTTAGGGCGATGGGAAGATCGCTTTTAAAGACATGTTTTAATTTTCCGTAGGCTGCCCATCCAAGGTTGATTCCTCTATGTAATTCGCATGTCTGGTTGTTCTTTTGAAATTCGTATTTCACGGTCCAGGTAGGTATATACAGTTGAACTTCCATAACTCGAACTTCTATAACTCCAAATTTTCTATAACTCGAACTTTTTTAGAAATACATACGTTTAGATAGCATTTTACAGATAAATTAACTTTCATAACTCGAATTTCCCTGAACTCCAATTTTTCCATAACTCGTAGTAAAAATGTGTACAATGGTAAAATTTTACATAGAAAATAATCTCTATAACTCCAATTTTTTTATCGCTGCGTCCTTTCCAAAATTTATTGTGCCGGATATTGCCTATCAAAAACCGTAACCCATTTGTTATAGTAAAGGTGCTATATATTGGTGAGTATAAATTCATTCTTTCTCAAGAAAACTCAATACGATGTCGTTATCTGACAAAGTGAGGTTGATAAGTGAAGTTGACAAAGGTATTAAAAAGAAAAAAGTGATTCCTGAAGACTTTGGGATTCCTCCAAGTACACTTTCTTTAATTATAAGAAACCGCGAAGAAATTCTAAACAAAGTCGAAAATGGTGCAACTAATGATGCATACGTTTCAAAAAGTGTACCTAAGAAGACAGAGTTGGCTGAGAGTCCCTTCATCAGACGAAGTGTATCGCGCATTATCTACTTTGGAGAACATTGTAGATAGAGAATTTTTTAATGGAAACAAAATTTAAATTACCGACTTTTTCAAAATATAATATAATAATTATAATTATTTTCAATTAATTATAATTATATAACAATATATTAATAATATATATTCTTTGTTTTGTTTATAAATGAATACATATGTTATATTATGTTATATTTACTTTGAATAAATTGTGTAATGTGAATTTTGCTAATTTTGTAATTAACTCGAATTTTCTATAACTCCAATTTTTTCGTGAACTATGGTAATTCGACTTAAGGAAGTTCGACTGTATTTATATTTCTCAACCACTTCAAGTGTGGTGTTTTCGATCTTTATGCCCTCACTCATAACAAGATTTGTGATGATCTAAGTCTTGGAAAAGTTTATTTTCAGTCCAACACCAGAGCATGCTTATTCCAATTCATGGAGCATTTGTCTTGCCTCTCCTAAATTGTCGGTTGTTAGGACAATGTCATCTGCGAAGCGAAGATGACTTAGTTTACGATCGTCTATGTTTATAGCCCTAGTCTCCCAATCGAGTTTCTTGAAAGCGTATTCTAGGACTGTTATGAATAGTTTTGGGGACATAGTGTCTCCCTGTCTCACTCCTCTTCCGACTTTAATGCAGTTGCTGTTGTCATGTATTTTGACCGACGTGGTAGCGTTCTTGTAAAGGGTGTCCCAAAATTAACGCAATATTTGAATTTGCCGCCATTTGTGCAGTAAATTGTTAGCAACCTTGCAAAAGAAATAATTTGATAGGTAAGAGTTTAGGATTAATAAAAATGAAGGGTACACGATACAACAACGTGTTTTGATGATTGAACATTATTTTAAAAATAATGAAAGTTTGGCGACCACTTTTCGAAAATTGAATACAAAATATGGTCCGAATAGTGTTTTAACTTCGTCAACTGTGAAGAGATTAATTAAAAAATTTAGAGAGACTGGACCAGTTGGAGACTCTAAACACACTGGTCGTCCAAAAACAAGCCGTTCAAATGTCGATATCGAAGCAGTGCGTGAGTTTTGTTGAAAATTCCGTGAATTTGGTGAAAACATCAATTCGGCATCGTGGACAAGAAATGGAAAGTTCTCTACAACGTATACTAACAAAAGATCTGTGTCTCCATGCTTACAAAATTCAATTATCACAACAACTGAAGCCTAATGACCATGCACAGCGTAGAGAGTTCGTTGAATGGATTATTGAACATCAACAAGGGGATGCTGATTTTTCGAACAAAATCATCCTAAGGGATGAAGTACATTTTCACCTTGATGGCTTTGTTAATCGCCAAAATTGCCGTATTTGGGGTTCGTAGAACCCACATGTTATTGTCGAACACAAATGCATCCACAACATATCACTGTTTGTTGCGGATTTTTGGCTGGAGGCATCATTGGACCATTCTTTTTTGAGAATGAGAATACTGGTGCTCAATATCGCGACATGGTAACACAGTTCTTTCTGCCCAAATTGAATGATATTGATATGGCTAACATGTGGTTTCAACAAGACGGGGCCACATGCCATACAGCCCATGAAACAATTCAATTACTGCATGAGACGTTTCCTGGTCGTTCGCTTTCTCGTTTCGGTGATCAGAATAGCCCCCCTAGGATCGTGTGATTTAACACCATTAGATTTCTTTTTATGGGGTTATTTGAAGTCAAAGGTCTATGTCAATAAGCCCACGACTACCAATGCATTACAGGAGGAAATTAGACGCCGCATCAACGAAATTCAGCCACATTTATGCAGAATGGTCAAGGAAAATTTGGACAAAAGAATACGTATGTGCTAGCAAAGCTGTGGAGGCCATTTGCCTGACGTCTTATTCCATAAATAACCCTATCCTATGTACTAAATGATTCAATAAAAAAATAATCTAATGACTAAAAACTGTGTTTTCTATTTAATTTACATCTTGCGATAATTTTGGTATCTATAGTCCACTCGACATTCTCTCAGGGCTTTCATTATTGCTTTCAATTCGATCGTGTCAAATGCCTTATGGAAGTCTATAAACAGGAGGACTAATGGTCTACTGTATTCGACGGTTTTCTTGATGAGGGTCTTAGTAGAGGTCTATTAAGATCTGGAGGTGATCATTGGTTCCGAAACCCGATCTGAATCCGGCTTGCTCTCTTGGTTGGTAAAGCTGAAGTTTGTTCTGCAGTCTTGATGTTAGAATTATGGTAAACAGTTTATATAGATAGCCAAGGACCGTTATAGGGCGGTTATTTTTCAGGTTTGCTTCGTCTCCTTTTTTGTGGAGCAAGATGGTGGTCCTTCATACCACTACTCCGGAATAGTGCTCTCCCGCGGGCAAAGGTTAGAGTGTTTGTATTTTCTTCAGCAAGAGAAAGCCTCCAGCTTTAATTGCTCCAGGAACCATTTCATTATCTCCAGGTGCTTTGTTCTTTTTCATTTTCGACAAGGCTCCTTTAATTTCCTCGATGGTGATTTCCTGCACTTCTTCGGATCCCGGGTTTACGACACCACGCTCCCGTGTTAGTGTAATAAGATTCATTACTGATCATACCTAATCATAAATAATAATAAAATCTACATGTTTTGAAGTTGTTGAAACTGATAGTATTGCTACAGAAATGAATAATATGTCAAAAATGTTGTCTAATCTCAAAAATAAGTCGCAAAAATCTAAAATTAAATTTGGCAAAACCTTTTTTTTTGAATCAGTTTTAATCAATTGATAAGAAGGCCATAAATAAGAAGACAAGACAAAATTAGTTTTAACTGGCAGAGAAAGAATTAAAGGAGAATGTTGCAAAACTGAAAAACAAAATTTGACAAACCTGCAGAGAAAGAAAAACTCGCCAAAAATTAGTCAAACCTTTTTTTTAAAGAAAAATAAATTTATATAATTTCTTTTTAAATAATTTCTTTTTAACCCCTTTACATACAATGACGTCTGGGAGACGTTATTCATTTCATGTGCCATTATAGGCTTGTCCGAGACGTCAAGAACTGTCCATGTGCATGCCGTGCAGTATATTATAAGATTATTCAATTACACCCATCCCTAGTTTTACACGGCCTGTTTTTTACACATACTCGCTTTTACACGGTTTAAAAAGAAGTAAATAATTTAAAATAAATTGTATATAAAGTGTAAGATCGGAACCGTGTAAAATTAAGCAGGGGAGGATGTTAGATTAATTAATTCCTGTATCGCATGAAACTAGCTGATTCCATTTTAGGGGGAGATGTACTTTGTTTTTAGACAATTCGAATTCAACACTAAAATTATTCAAAATTTTTTATGAAAATAATACAAATTTTGTTGGAACGCACAGAAAAAATATGCCAAAGAAGTTGATATAAAAACTATAAAAGGAACATTAGTAGGAACATTATCTTGTACGTATTCTGACCTTACCCTGGCTATATATGTACCTTACCGTGGATATATGTTACTGTAAAAGACCGAAATTTGGGGAATGTCGACTTTCATCGGTGAATGACAACATTCAAATAGTCGCTTGGTGTATGTTCGAAATATTTGCTAAATACCCTTATTTCTGACTTACACCGGTAAATATCGACATTCACCATGCACTAATGGTGAATGTTGAACAGGTCGAAGATTTATGTTTTCTTCTCCGCAATTCAGTCGCTATAAAACGTCACAAGGCTGACGTAACTCTTATCGCCGTTCCTTCTGAGAGGAGTGACCAATAATTAAAAACCAATAGTACATTGTAAATGAGAAACGAAAATAGTGGTAATAAAAAAATTACTTAATTATGTGATTCAAATCTTATTTATTGCAACTTAAGACTGATAAAGCTGATTGACTCCCAGCAGAACAAAGGATTTGGCGGGAGAGAGCCAGTCGCCTCTCTGTCGGCATCTCCATTTTGGACCTCCACCAGAGCGTATCTGTGATTGTCGACATACACCGGTGAGGGTCCGAATGTACAACAAAGTAATGAAATAATCGATCTTTCACCGACGTACTTAGTATGTGTTGACATTCACCGGTGAAAGTCGACATTCTCCAATTTCCGGCATTCTCCAAATTCGGTCATTCACGGTAACATATATAATAAACACTGAACATTCAAGAGCAGTAATAGCTGTCACGGAAAAGATAATTAAAAAGAAAGGAATCGAGGAAGTACATTTTAAAATCCAACAGTGTACTTGAGTACAATAGTGGATTAGGAAGTACCTACAGGCAAGGCCAATTTCTATGTACAATGTTATGTCCTCTATTCTAAGTTCCCGAATTCGTCGTGATGGGTGGCAGACAAAATATTAGGACAGACAAAATGATTGTTCAATTTTACAACAGACAAAATATTAGGCACATTTTCCTCAACATATACCATCCACTAATAAAAAACAATATCCTGCAAAGAGATACGTATGCGTAGAAAAATATGTAAAAAGCGAAGGAACTATAACACAAAACAAAATTGTACACAGTGTTTAGTTCCTCTAAATATTTCAAAATCTTTTGAAACGTTTCATACTTTACAAAACTACTAATTTATTATTTTATAATGTTATTTAATTATTGTCAGTTAATATAATATAACAAACTAATTAATTGTTATATAGCAATGCAAATTTCAAAATAAAATGTTCTGTTTCTAAGCTTGCACATAACTCAGTTGCTCAGTTGAATTAAATAGTATTTTTCAGACATAAAATTCAAAGTTTTATTTGTATGTCATGGGATTAATTAAATTAAAAACAAATTAAAGTTAAAAATAAAATAATAACGATTAAAAGTAATAGAACGGTTAGACTAGACGAACACTAGACATTGTAAGAAAAGGGTACAATTTAAAATCGATTTTAATCAATCGATAAGAAGGCAATAAATAAGAAGACTAGACAAACCATTAGTTTTAACCTGCACAATTAATATCTAAACTTAGTATCAAGATTGAAACATGAAAACGTTTTTAATATTTTAAGAGGAAGCATGGAGTCGATGAAATGAGCGGGTTTATATCCTTTGTCACTTGGTCTAATGCTGTGTGTACAAAGATAATAACGGTGTCCAAAGATCCTGAAATAGAATTGCAAGTCGTTTGAACTGCGGCCAGTAACGACATTCGCAATATCCATCTTTGGCGACTGCACCGGCATGACCTGAATGTCAAAGATTTATTTATTACACAGACGGACAATATTTGCTAGCTTCAAAGGCTAAAAAATAATATACGAATGCAGAAATTTATATGACTGTTGCAACACTTTTCGCCTTCGATTTTAAACACCTTCAACATTACAATCCTATATTATTCATAAATATAATTTATTAATTTCAAGTTATTTATTATATTAATATGTGTACTAATTAGCTTAAGCTTAAAATTTAAAAAATCTACATAATTCTTCTTAAAATCTAAAACTTGTTTTAGGCGTTTTTCGCACTTGTCCATTAAAAAACTCCTCGCTACGCCCGTCGTTTTCCAAACATGGACGCGTGCTTAAAACTCGCGCTTATTAAACTCGGTCTTTAATATACTATTTAAGCTTGCAATAATTTTACTAATAACTCTAATGATTTATTAATACATTTAAGTTATTAAAAACATTTAATTAAAAGTTATATTACAAATTATCGTCCTTCTATTTGTTATCTTACAGCGAATCTTGAAGTCATTCTCGGATTGAATATCATGTGTTGAGCATATTAGATGTAATGTGGAGAGTTTTTATTAATTCCTTTTTTTACAGTATTTATTTCCTTTTTTATTTTCTCTTTTTGTAGACAGTGAGGGTTTATAAGGAGGTAGGTGAGATAGAGCGAGAGGAGAGTAGAGGCAGATGCAGTCGTCATGTAAGACAACTTCAGTCATCGGCCTTTTGCTGCTTGGTGGAAGGAGTGAGAGGGTGGATCAAGGTATTAAAACTATTTAGTCAGGCTCATTTGAGACGGAGGGAATGATTTAGATTTTTTTTTCAAACGGCTTGTAAAAAATAGAGATGTATTTGGAGATATCAACAAAAAATACTCACTAAAATTGGAATATCAGGATATAAACAAGCAAAAATTGGAATATCAAGATTCCAGAATAGAAATATCTAGTTTCTTGATTTGATTTGATTCGAGAATTTAAATATCTAGTTTCTAGATTTAACATCTAAACTTAACTATCTTGTAACAGAAATCTTAATTAATCATAAAAATAACAAGAAATAAAATTTTCATTTTCTCATAATGTATAGATGCAACATTTTGTAATAGTTTATACACTTAGTAAACTTATTTCTAAAAAATCTAAATCTATTGATAAAATAATGAATGAAGTATTAAGGTTCTCGAAATATAACTCCTAAACAGTTTAGATATTTAGTGGACAAATAAATAGTTTTCATTGTATATTCAATAATTCAATAACTTAGTTATAAATGCAGGAAATATTTGACAGATTTGTTTCCATATAAACTAATTATAGAGTTAATTATTTTAGCCTCAACTATATGAAACGGCATGTTAAATTATTTGAATAAAACTAATTTTGTGATTTGTTTCATGTGATTGATTGTGATTCAATGTGATTCAATCACATGAAACAAATCACAAAATTTGTTTTATTCAAATAATTAATCTAATTATGTTGTACATTAATTTGAGACTACTAAGACACTAATAATAAGACGGAATATTTTGTAAAAATAAATGTTGTCAGATAAAAATAGAACGATAAAGTTACCCCAGCTATCAATTATTTAAGTAAATAAGATTAAACACACACAAAGCGACACCTTAAAACCAAGTTCATGGAATTTTAATAAAAGAAAAAGATATTAAAAAAGGGCAGACAAAACTAGAAATTGCTAAATAGAATATAGTAGATAATAATATACAGAAGACTAGATTAGATTTCACAACACTAGACCAAAAAGAATAGACAACACTAAAGAAAAATGATTGGACGGACAAGACTACACATATAAGACTAGACAAGAGAAGACATATAAGGCAAGGCAGACAAGACTAGACCAAACAACTTGTCAGACAAGACTAGAAAGACAAGACTAGATATTCAATCGGAGAAGAATCTGCGCCGGTTTATTGAAAAACATATAAGTATGTATTAGCGACTTTGTTTGTAAATTAATAACATCGAACACCAGGTATTGTTCTTTTAAAGTTACAGTTCAAGAAACAGATCTAGACAGCTTTCTAAAAGCAGATTTGTGGCCATTCGACAGTTCGTTTACAATCCAACTGATTCATATAGATGTTACCGTGAAAGACCGAAATTTGGGGAATGTCGACTTTCACCACTGAATGTCAACATTCACATAGTCGCTTGGTGTATGTCCGAAGTATTTGCTAAACCCTTATTTCTGACTTACACCGGTGAATGTCGACATTCACCATGCACTAATGGTAAATGTTGAACATTTTCGGAGATTTATTTTCTTCTCCGTAAATAAGTCGCTATAAAACTTCCAGTCGCTATAAAACAAGGGTGACTTAACTTTTTCGCCGCTCCTTCTGAGGGGAGTGACCAATAATTTAAAAACAGTACATTCTACTTGAGAAACGAAAATAATGGTAATAAAAAAAATACTTAATTATGATTGAAATCTTATTTATTGGCACATCAGACTGATAAAGCTGATTGACTCCCAGCAGAACAAAGGATTTGGCGGGAGAGAGCCAGTCGCCTCTCTGTTGGCATGTCCGATTTGGACCTCCACCAGAGCGTATCAGTAACATACACCGGTGAGGGTCCGAATATACAACAAAGTAATGAAATATTCGGTCTTTCACCGACGTATTTGGTATGTTGATATGTATGTGGTTCTCCAATTTCGCTCATTCACGGTAACATAGACACTCCAAAAACATTACAGGCACCGAGGTATCTAATACTGATGTAGCTTCGATATCCAATGAAAGTTTTTTAGTAGAGGCAACAAGCCGAAACAATAGCACTTAATAGATATTCCATCTGATCATAACACAATATCGCACATCAACGCTCAATCTGTTAGAAATAAATTCGATCTACTTCAACTACATTTGAATCGAGAAAATATTGATATGGTATGTGGTATGTGTTGATGTGGTATGTGTTTGTGGTATGTGTTTGTCGAAGTGATTCATGTCAATAACTTTCTACTAGCTTCCAATTTTTGCACGAGTCAATCTATTCGTGGTGGTGTAGCGTATATGTATATATGTTCGAAGTGGTATAACAATGTCTCAGCTTAAACTTTTGAATTATGTGGTCGAAATGGATATAGAAGTATGTGGAATAAATCTAGAAATCTAGAGTATTGAGTGTTGTGTCCGATATCAATATTGTTTGTTTCTATAGATCTACATCAGGAAGCTTACAAACTTTCTTTTTGCATTTACAGCCTGAATATTTATGTCCGAGGAAGCACAGTGTATCGCTTAAGCAGGTCCTTTACTAATGATAACACGCAAAAACTTCGACATGTTATGAGCATGCATGCATTGCATTTTAAATTATATTTCGAGATTACATTGTAGATGTTTAGAGCAAATTGTCTCTATAATTCAATGCATTATAATTATTAACATTTAAATCCTTTTATAACAACGAGTTTAATTCCAACAATTTTTATCCAATACCAATACATTTTTGGAAAAATCTTTGAATTTTGCGACCAACCTGCAGTGCATTTAATTATGCTTACATCTAGGTCTTTTTGCTGAATTTCAGTGAACTGGTTTAAACCTTGAAGATTCAATATAAATCTTTTAGCTCCATCAGGTTTTATTGTAATATTTATGCAATGTAATAAACCAATTCTTCTTGTAGGTGACCTAAATATAGACTTCCTAGAAACTTCAACACAATTACAAAAACTTATGGACATTTTTAATCTCATTTAATCTACAAGTCATTAACCAGTGTTTTTACGAATAGATTTGATATAACTACACGAACATCGATTGACTATATGGTAACTAATATTAAATATATTTCGAGTCTCGTTCTTCGAGATTACATTGTAGTACCGCTACTTTCTACTAGATTCAACCACAAGTTCAGAGTTCCAAAATTTTCGGGCACCCTGCTCCCTACATTACCGGCCACACTTCATATAACGTTCCTTGTGCTAGACGAAACCACATGTTTTTGAGAGTGTTTAACCACGTGTTAGCCCAAAAATAATTATATGTTTTAATATAAGTGAAACAAGCACAACAAATTCGTAGCGTAAATGGCTAAGAGTAAAAAACGGGAGACAGGGAAGAGGAAAAAACTAATAAGAGACTGCGGAGATCATTGGACAGACAAGATTCGTCGTCTTGTATAGCTCAACAGTGTCTAATTTGCCCTACCCAATCTCGTACGTCTAGTATGTTAGATCTTTATTCAGCTACAAATGTGATCGCTTTTTTCAAAAAGTACCTTCATCGGGTTTTGAAACTTATGCCTGTTTGTAGTAAACAGGTTTAACCAGCATTACCAAAAACTTTTTGAGTACCAGATGGGGGCGCACCCTAAACCAACAACAAACTAAGTGAGCCACTCCACACTGGTGCACGGCACATTTTAATTTCAATCGAATTGTGTTCCACAGCAGTTACTCACGAAGCAGGAATCATATGGAAAAATCAGTTGTGTGGCCTCAGAGACAACATACTGAATATAACACAATGAAGATAACATGCTGAACAAAGATAACATACTGAACCTCGAAAATAAGAGTTCTGGAAAAAAAAGTACCTGGCATCACGGAACTTTTTACGTCAATTAAGCTTGGCGTCAGTATCAAAGAAGGTGTGTACCACATGTGTCGCACACGGCAGTCAACCTGTTTTCAACCATTTTTACAAATTTTTGATTTCTACATAAAACTGATCTTAGTTTTATGTATAAATACAAAATTTGTAAAAACGGTTGAAGGTTTAGCCAATGAAATAAACAAATCAACAAATATTACAGGTATTTGAGATTAAAAGGTTAAATGATATCTCATATAATTTTAAATTACACGACATCGTGTACTCAGCTTGTGAGTCTTGATGGGCGTACAAGACAAATGCCTTTAGCATGTAGGAGGCAATAACTACTAGTGCTGTGAATCTTCATTTGGCATTATCAGGGAAAACTGTCCTTTTCATTAAAAAGGTTAAATGATATTTTATATCATTTAAATTTACAGGATATCTTATACACAATTTGTATGAGTCTTGATGGGCGTACAGGGCTAGTAACTTTTCCACGTAGGGGATAATAACTACTAGTGCTATGAAACTTCATCTGGCATTATCAGGAAAAAATTTCCTTTTTATTTGTAGATGATGTTCAAAACTGCCACATAGTAAACATATATATTGGACAAACAAAACAATCAGATGCTCGATAAAGGAGCATAACCAGGAGGCAGGCACTTCAGAGGCCAGTTTTCATTCAGCACGCGGGTCAGGACAAAGAAGGTGCTAAAGAAGAGGAAACCAATTCTAAAAAAATTAGATGATGATGTAGAATTAGTTCTGGGAGATGATCCTGCAGTAGTAAATAAATAATCAGTCAATTTACAACAAAGTCTCGTGTCAAGATGGTCTTGGTTGACTATTGGTTTATCCAGGGAGATAAAAATGGGTTTAATTGAAAAACATCCACATGGTGGTAATATTTATCTCGAAGCACCTGTGAGTCGAATGCAGAAATCTCATCAACTCTAAACGAAAGGGGAATTAAGAGAGATCAACAGTTCGTTGCTGAATAAAATCTAGGTGGTTCAACCTTGTCTGCCTTGAGTCAGAGCATTACAATAGTTCTAAATGATGAAAAACATTCATTAGATCGTTTAGAACTCTTAGAAAAGCTGGCCGATACAGGAAAACATGTATCTCAATTCCATTATCAGATCTCTTCAGCTAGAGGGGCATTTTTTTCTTCAGTCCTTTCTAAGCCTATGAAAGACTTACTGCAAGGAATGGAAAAAGATCATTAGTGATGCATTTATTTTAAATGCATATAAAAATTGTGTATGAAATTCTTTCTCATACCTATCCTCCTCAATCTCTGAGCTTTACTAAGGAAATACAATTTTCATTGGTGGATGAAAGATCGTTAGAGTTTGAATTTGAAAAATTATTAGCTATTGAAGCAATAATTTCGAATGTGAACTTGTAGTATGCCAATGTTTATCACGATACTTCCTTGTTTCAAACCCTGATGGAGCTAAAAGATTTATATTGAATCTTCAAGGTTTAAACCAGTTCATTGAAACTCTGCAATAAGGCCTAGATGTAAGCATAATTAAATGCACTGCAGGTTGGTCGCAAAATTCAAAGATTTTTGCAAAAATGTATTGGTATTGGATAAAAATAGTTGGAGCTCGTTGTTATAAAAGGATTTAAATGTTAATAATTATAACACATTGAATTATAGAGACAATTTGCTCTAAACATCTACAATGTAATCTCGAAATATAATTTAAAATGCAATGCATGCATGCTCATAACATGTCGAAGTTTTTGCGTGTTATCATTAGTAAAGGACCTGCTTAAGCGATACGCTGTGCTTCCTCGGACATAAATATTCAGGCTGTAAATAAACATAATTAGACTGAGGTGGTCAGCCATGACTGGATCAACTATGCGGCAAGTATAAGCAGATTTATTTAAAATCAAACGAACCTTAAGTGAAGTTCGATTGTAATTAGGGTAAACCACCCAATCGTTGGCACTCCTCCAATTATTGGCAGTTTAGAGTTTAGTTCGAAAAAACAAGGAAACCATAGATTATTCAAGTTTGGTATGCATTAAAGAGTAAAATAGTATTATTTTTCTGTTGAAAATTGACAACACTGTTCCAAAAACCAATATGGCGATTTAGAAACAACAGCTGACATTTTGTGCTGATGATATGGTGTAGTTATTTTGGTATTTTCTTAAGGTGAGAGCTTCATTATTCATAGTACATCGCAACAATTCGCTAATTGATACTTTCGAAATAATTTGATATACTTAATTATACCTCTAGGCAGTAGATTTAAAGGTTATTTCTTGAATATCTTCACCACATTTTATTTATTGCATGTGCCAACATATGGAACAATAATTTCAACAAAATCCCTTTATTGGCATTAATGCCAATAATAGGAATTTTTCGAATATTAACAACAAGCGAGTTTATGATATATTTGGAAAGGTTTTTAATAAATTATGGTTTCTCCATAGAATATTTTTTTCTTCAATAGCAATTTCCAAATGTTGGCCCACAGTGCCAATAAATAGCACCAGCTAATTATTGGCAGTAGTGCCCATAATAGAATATTGAGTGCTAATAATAGGTTTTTTTATTCATTTAGAGTACGTCGTAAACAATGAAGAGAGGAAATGAAAAAGAAACGGATAAAAAGAAGTCAAGGGGAAAAATAGAAAAAATAAACGAAAACAATATAGTGAAAGTATAAAAAAGGCTTTAGACGCGATTAAAAATGGCATGGCCAAAAAGCAAGCGGCGAAACAATATCAGGTTCCTCGAGCTACGTTACAATTTCGAATTAAGAAACCAGATCAAAAACCTCAGCCTGGTCCAAGTCCAGTACTTAACGCAGGCGAAGAGAATAAATTAAAGAATTGGTTAAATGTTAGCCGTGCAAAGGGTTTTCCTAAACGGAAAGAAGATCTTTTGAATAGCGTATCTGAATTTATAAAAAAAGCGGCCGATCTAACCCGTTCAAAAACAACATTTCTGGAGATAAATGGTTTAAACTCTTCTTAAAGCGACATCCGTATATTGTTGTGAGAACTCCCGAAGCAGTAACAGCGGCAAGTGCTGCCGTATCAGAAAATAATATAAAAGGATGGTTTCAAGCAATTGAAATATACCTGAAAGATCATGGTTTGTTTGAAATTCTATCAGACCCGAAAGAAATCTTGAATGGTGACGAAACCAATTTCGTTCGTTGCGAAAAGACAGGTGTGGTATTGGCTCCAAAGGGTGCAAAGAATGTTTACGAAATTGACCATGCCCCAGCTAAAAGTTCACTAACAGTGATGTTTACTTTTGCTGCCAACGGCCAAATCACCCCGCCTATGGTGATATTCGCGTACAAGCGCTTGCCAAGTGAAATTGCATTGAAGGTACCATCAGATTATATAGGCCTCAGTGACAATGGCTGGATGAAAACAGAAATTTTCTCTCAATATATAGAAAAAGTGTTACATCCGCATCTCGTGCGAAATCAAGTACCATTCCCAGTAATTCTATTTGTAGATGGACACAAAACCCACCTCACTTATGCCGTCAGTGAGCTTTGTTCCGCATTGGACATTGTGCTTATAGCACTTTATCCCAATTACACTCGATTGCTTCAGCCTGCAGATGTCTCAGCTTTTAGACCTCTAAAAGGTGGTTGGCAAAAGACGGTTTTAGAGTGGCGGCGTGACAATCCATCTCGAGCTCTTACAAAAGTTGATTTTGTGCAACTTTTGCAAAAAAACTATTGATAAATGCCTAAAACCAGATACAATTATTAATGGTTTCCGGGCTACCGGTCTTTTTCCATGGGACTCAACAGCTATAGACTACTCGAAATGCTTGGGGAAGAATATGAAGAATAAGCTCGAAAGTGAAGGAAACGAAATGACAGGAAACTTCGAGAATGATAAACAAAAAGGATTTTATCAGATATGCAGGACAGTTACAATAACAGATCTTATAAACAAACAGGATTTGACAGCTGCTGAGCAAATTTAAAAAAAACCTGTGCTATTTCTTTGATGACAACGAAAACAAGCAAACACATAAAGAAAGCTTTGAAGAAAAAGAAGTAAGCAAACTCAAAGAGAACTGTAATACAAATGGAAAAGACAGCAATGGAAATAAAGAAATCTATGAGGGAAATACCTCAGATGTTACTCTTAAAGAACAGAACCTTTTGGACATTGAAAAGATGGATGTAATTATGTGTGATGATAATTATGTGTGTGATGATAGTACATGTAATATTCCTCTAGCTCAAGAAGTCCTGATTGAAGAAATTGTTATTGACAACACAGAAGACATCACGGCTATAAATGATTCTCGGACTGATTCTTTTCTGAAAAACACTGAAAACATTAATTGTAATATACCCAAAGAAGATAGTCAAACAACTGAATGTGTACAAGTTACTCATACTGCACAAATCGAAACAGGTAACGAAAGAAATTACTGCAGATTAGATAATTGTTCAAACACATCAATGCCTAGAAATAATGTCGTTAGCCCAGTTCAACAGAATTTTGAAAAAATTGAAGTTTTGGAAACTGTAAGCAATCCAACTGTCACTACCCTTATGAAGACAAACCTACGAGAAATAAAACTAGATGACATGTTAGTGTTACCTAAAACACCTCAAAGGAAGGGAGTGAGACAAACTAAGAAGACACCTTATGTTATTACGTCAAAAGAATTCAAGGACAAAGAACGCCAAAAAATTAAAGCAAAGAAATAAAAAGGAAGAAGGTATACAGAAACGAAAGGAACAACGACAAGAACAAAAATTAGCCAAAACTGAACGAATGCTAAAGAAAGAAGAAAAATGTGTCAAAAAACGAGTTGTTAAGAAAGATGAAACTACGAAATCTGCAAAATGAATGTTGTTTACAAAAGATTTTTCCAATTTAAATAATAACATTGCGGCAAAGAATAAACAAAAAAAAAAGAAAGATAAAAATGAAATAGAATTGATTCAAGAAAAAGATAAAAATAAAGTAGAATTGAACAAGAAAAAATTAATAAAGAGAAATTAATAAACAAAATTTCACAGAAAATAGTCCAAAACAAAATATTAATTTTAAGTCTTAAAATAAAAAAGTTAAAATGTGATAGAAGATGTTGACCGATGATAGAGTTTATATTAAATGTTACTTTTTTATTGATTTCAGTAAGACAAGATAAAATATTTAAGATAGGTAGGGAGATTATTAGGTTAAGTAGGTTCTTACTAAGACTGATTAAGATTTTGTAGGTAGGTAAGTACTAAAGTTAAAAGATCTCAAGGAAGACATTAAAGTACTGATAAAGTGAGACTGCCAAACCGTGTAGAATTTTGTATAATAAAAAAAGTTGTTTTTTTTAATATTGTTATTAAAACTTTAAATACTTTAATACCTAAATAAAAGCAGATATTTACCTAGTACAACAGTGTTCTAATTATACCCTAGGTATAGATAGGTATTTCTTTTATTTTTAATGATTGGTAGGTACCTATCTCCTACTTTAACTACATGCCAATAATTAGACGAGTAGATGCCAATATTGAAACTTTCTATGCCAATAATAGGATTTTCTGTAGTCTTTTGGATTTAAGTATAAAATGTTTATTTAACACAATTCAATCACATAAAAATGGTTGTAAAAACAAAGATTAAAGTATTTTCTTTGATACTGTCACCTGTTTTGTCTACTAGCTCTTGCAAATGAAATTTTATTGTAATTTAATTTCAGATTAACACGAAGCTCACTCTTAAAGAGCCAACGATTGGGTAGTTTACCCTATATGAGAGTCTCGTTCGAGATTTTTACACCCCTTCCTCCTTTTCCTCTAGTAAAAGTTTTCCCAACCCGATTAAGGAGTCTTGTGTATACGAGCTAAATTCCTTAATATTAAAATAAGCTTTAAACTATATAAAGTGTGGCCGGTAATGTATCGAGCAGGGATCCCGAAAATCTTTGAACTTGTGGTTGAATCTAGTAGAAAGTAGCGGTACTACAATGTAATCATCTCGAACTATACTCTCATATAATTACAATCGAACTTCACTTAAGGTAAGTTCGTTTGATTTTAAATAAATCTGCATATACTTGCCGCATAATTGATCCAGTCACAGCTGACCACATCAGTCTAATTATACATTTACAGCCTGAATATTTATGTCCGAGGAAGCACAATGTATCATATCGCATAAGCAGGTCCACTAATGAAAACGCGCAAAAACTATGTTATGACATGTTATGAGCAAAATAAATTTCTCAGCGACCTTAAAAGATGTTGTGGAGGTTGCTTTTAAAACATTTCTTAGTAACTTATCTTGTGATTTAGACCAGATATTGGAACCAAAAGAGTAACCATTAAAAACAACAAATGGATCTCTGATGAAATAATCGAAGAAGGTAAGCAATTAAAGCAAATTTACACTGGCTGTGTTATACTCTCAATGATTTAGACCTCATTGATGCTTACAAAATTTAAAAAAAACATCAACACAGTAATACAATATCGGTCAAGATAAACAATAGTAAACAGTAGTATCGGACAAAGAAGTTGCTGATGTATTTGCTTCACATTGTACCAGTATGGCCCTGAGTATGACCCTAACCAGGGAACACTTTCCATTAAAATCAGAATCTAAGTGCACTACCATCTTAGTGTCCTACATTCCTTCTTTATGCCTGCTATAGAATCTGCTGACCTTCATAAGGTTATTTCAAACGTTGCCTCTACCAACTCATCTGGCATAGATGGCTTTTCAATAAAATCTATAAAAGCCGTTTTAGACGTAATCGAAGGACCACTGCTTGAACTTTACAATAAATCCATAGAGGAAGGAATTTATCTACTGCATCTAAAAATAGCTTTAGTAATTCCCTTACTTAAGAAATCGGACGCCTGTGACATCACCAATTATAGACCAATTTCAATCTATGAACGGCTGATTTATAACAGAATGGTAGAATATTTAGAAAAATATAACGTGATAACCAATTGCCAGCATGAGTTTAGAACTCATAGATCTGAAGAAACGGCAACAAGCAGACAAGTTAAATTTATACTTAAAGAGATAGACACAGGGAAACATGTAATGGGTCTCTTTTTCGATCTTTGCAAGGCTTTTGACACCGCCAATGTGGATTTTATCTTATCCAAACTAGAAAATTATGGATTTCGAGGTACCTTCGCAAGATTAATTCAATCCTTTCTTACTGGTAGAAAACTAATTGTTAATGCCAATAAGAACCACTCGAGTTGCAACGATATCAATATAGGTGTGCCTCAGGGATCTGTTCTTGGACCCCTTTTGTTTCTACTCTTCGTGAATGATCTTCCGCGAGGTGTAAGTGCAGAAATTGTTCTTTTTGCAGACGATATGAATATGGCAGTATCAATATAGAAGAGCTGGAAGCCACGGTTGCGACAGTTGTTGGTAACGTGCATGATTGGTGCAGAATCAACAATCTTATTCTAAATGCGGATAAGACAATCTGTATTTATTTTGAAAAGCAGAGAAAATTATCAAGGCATTTTCAACTTATAATTGACGATAAAAGGCACAACCTAGCAACATCTATTAATTTTTTAGGGGTGCGAATACACTCCACGCTGGTCAAATCACGTCAAGCATGTATGCAAAAAAATAGCAAGTGCATATTTCGCCATTCTACAATTTAAAAAAATCATTGGACAAGGAAGCAGTAATAAGTTTGTACTATGCCTTTTTTTGTGTGGGGGTCGTTTGGCTGCAAAGCCTTTCTGCACTGCGACCAACTTGATCTATTGTGCTTGACCCTACTACAATTACTCTCCCAGGAATTCAACATCGTGAACAAAGTCTAAGATATTCCTGAGAAGCCTGCTACTCAGCTCCAAGGTGGTCAATCTTGCGACCCCGAAGTGGGCAAGCCTTATGTGTGCTGGCGCTACACATGTGCACATTATGTGTTCAGCGGTTTCTTCATCTGATTCACATAATCTACAGGCAACTTCCTCTGCCTTTCCCATTTTGTGTAGGTGATATCTCACCGGACAATGTCCTGTGAGTATGCCTACCAAAGTTCTGATTTCTCTTCTAGAGAAGCTTAGCATCTGCTGCGTTATTGAGGCAGAATAGTTTATGAGAATTTTAGCTTGCCTCTGTCTTGGCGTATTCTTCCAGTGAGTTTGCTTTTGCTCTTCTTCAGAAGAGAGCTTTTGCTCTTTTTCGCTTCATTTTGGACCTTTGTAAGGCCACAAGTTGGCTCCGGGACCAAGAAGGAAGCCTCGGCCCCGCTTTTGGCGAGTGCGTGGGCCATTTTATTCCCATATATGCCCTGGTGACCCGGTGACCACATTAGCGTGAGTCTGTTACCTTTCACCAGTTGCTTTAGGGTTTGTTTACAGTTCCAGGTTAACTTGGAATTAAAGTTGTGGGCTTTTAAATTCCTTAGAGCTACCTGGCTGTCCGTTAGGATGTAGATTTGCACTCCTTTAAGACGTTTCTTTAGGCAGATTTGTGCGCATCTTTCAATGGCTATAATTTTAGCCTATAGTACCGTAGGAGCCTGGCCTAATGCCGTGGACTCCCTGTGACTCCGGCTGTATATGCCAATTCCTGTACTCTTAACAGTTTTTGATGCGTCGGTGTACCACATGGACGCTTTGTCTTTCAGGTTTTCGATTCTTTGAACACTGCTTTGGCGGTCATTGATGACCACTTCAACGACTGTGTCAAAGTCGTATTCTGTAGACATTGCGTCCCAGGGAAGCTTCAGAAATTTCTCTCCGATTTATTCCCTTATTTTCATGTGTCTCTGAATAGGCGATGTACACCCTAGTCTCAGAGCACTGAGAAGACCTTCTTTTTCTACCTGTTTGTGCAGTGGAAGTAGGTCCAACAGAACTTCCATTGTTGTGGTTTTTGCCATTGCCATTGGAGTAGAATGCATCGCTCCTATTATACCCAAGCACGCAGGCCGTTGAAGTTTTTGTAGCATGTTTTGGGTCTTTTTTTCCATTGTTTTGTAGCACCATACGAGTGAACCGTAGGCGATAATCGGTCTGACCACTGCTGTGTAAGACCATAGGACCATTTTGGGTTTTAGTCCCCATGTTTTCCCAAAAAGCTTACGGCAGATCCAAAACGCCGCTGGGGCTTTGGAGAGCATTTTGTTCAGATGCGAGTTCCAAGTGAGTTTCTTATCCAAGGTTACCTCTAGATATTTCACCTCCTCGGAGAACTCTAACGTCTGACCATCAATGCTCGGAGCTTTCAAGTTCAGATTCCTCTTTCTGGCAAGGGGGGGGGGGGAATTTTCCTTAGTTTATTCACAATTTAACTTCACAACTTTATTCTCTCCACGTTTTGCTCTGAGGACAAGCCTCTACTGTCAAAAGATGTTTTATCATGCAAAAAAGAATAATTCGGCTAATATTTGGCTTAAAATTTGGACACAGTTGTCGAGAGTGTTTTAAAGATATCAACATACTTCCGTTACAATCAATGTATACAAACACAAGCTCTGCGTATTCTCAATAATCTCCAATACACATAATAATGTACAGGTCAATTTAGAAGGGCAAAAATACTGATATTAACATGCACTTATATCTACAAAACTATCTTATTTGTTTTCAGACAAAAACACCTATTTTCAAGTTTTCGTAAGCCAATGGAACGAGAGAACAAAGATACCAGAAAACAACAAAATAGCTACCTAAACACCATGTCTGCAAAAACCCCACCCTGCATCAACATAAAACTATATAATATGCTCCCTTCGGAAATGAAACGTCAGAACATCAGGAATCTAAATCAACTAAAGAAAGATTTGTACGAGTGGATTAATAACATTGAACCTTACAATCCAGACGAATTTTATTCGTCTACGAATAATCAAAATTCATAATAGGGAATATTAATCAATTTTTTTTATTTGATGCTTTCCCTTTTTACTTCGTTTTAACATAGTAAAACATATAAACACTTTTGAAAGTGTTTTAATTTATTTAAAAAAATATATATAAAATACCGATTAAATTTGACCTGTTTGAACGGTCCCATTTATCGCGCGCTTTGGATGACGTCGCATAACACATGACATTCAGTGTTGCATAGCCTAGCCTATTTGCATAGACCGTTCAGGATTTTCAGTTTAAATTTGCTATTTCGATAATCGAAAAACTAAAAATCCATTTTATAGATATTGGCTAGTACCGGAATGCACATTTACTGGCAACACTATTATAAGTACATGAGATAAAGTGTTTAATAAAGTCCCAATCGAGGTATATAGTCCACCCTACCTACAGCTGTGAATATCGACGCCGATAAATGTCAACGTGCACGTCACATACCATATCGACCAATGGTGATGCGTTTCGCAAATTTGAATTTCGCTCGCATATTTTGGACTTTTTGATTTAAATGTTTGGAATGAAATACAAACTAAATGAGAAAATAATGGTGTAGGTGTAATGTCAAGATCATAAAGTATACAAAGACAGACAAGACTAGACAGACAAGACTAGACAGACAAGACAAGACAGACAAGAGTAGACAGACAAGGCCAGACAGACAAGATTACACAGACAAGACTGGGCAGACAAGACACCTAGTCTTGTCTACTAGACTAGATATTCAAGACAAAACAGATAAACTGTTTTAGTTTTGTCTATTTAGTCTTTTCTGTCTCAGCTTATTATCTATATCTAGTCTTGTACAGCTAAACTGTGTCTAGTTTGCTCCACCTAATCTCGTACGTCTAGTACGTTACATCTTTATTCAGCTACAAATGTGATCGCCTTTTCAAACAGTACCTTCGTCGGGATTTGAACCTTATGCTTGTTTGTTAGTTAAGATCAGATTTATGTAATATCAAATGTAAAAGAATAAAAAACTTATGTTCGTACCATAATACTAAGCTTTTGCTAAAAACACGTACAAATGTAAAACAAGAATATAATAAAATTAAAAAGAAAAAAACTACAATCCGATTTAATGTTGTAATGAATGAAGCAACATCATTTACATGTCACAATAGATAACATCAAGCCGTCGTTTTTATTTGAAAGACACATTAAGACAAATTAAATGTTCTGTGGAGTCCTCGACAAAGCAGCTCCGAACACACTTGCTACTGGTTTTTACTCGCCGCTCGCAGCCTCGACACAAAGGTGAATTCATTTCCTCCACAACTTACGACTTTCTATACAAACCGTTCAAAAAGAAATGCATAGAATAAGGGATAATCCGCACAATGTAACACGAATTCTTAATATTTTTTTCGGGATTTATTAAACGGGCTTGTATAGCTCGTTTATTTAAAAAAATAAGTCTAGTTCTTCGACGCACAATGAAAGTCAAAGTGAATAACAAAATGAATTAGTTTGTATCGGTTAATCTGAAGATGCCACAGTGTTGGTGAAACTATAGTCATAAATAAACAATCACATGAAACAAATCACATAATTAGTTTTATTCAAATAATTTGAATTATAGTTTGTTACAATTTTATCTTTCAGTTTTAATTTCATTGCAGGAGAGTTTAAGTCTTGTCGCTTTGATTTTTAATATTAAAGATGAAAACATAAATTGTTTTTGAGTTTCAAAGACAAAAAACTTAGATAAAGCAATCAAAGACAAAGCAATGTATGTCTTTATCTTTAATATTGCAGTTTGATTTTCAGAAATGCAATTTCAACAAGTGACTCTACAATCAATCAATCATTTGGTTTGATTTTTATCTAATCTGGAATAAAACGAATAGTAATTGAATTTAGTTAGTACCTACTAATAGATCTTTTTAGTTAGGCGCATGCGTGTCCGCCTTGTTTAAAAAGCGGGAATATGAAAGTTTCGGGCGCATTTTGTTATTTTCACTGGTTATACGTCAAAAAAGTGCCCGAAAACATGGCGGAAATTGACGTATGCGCATAAAAAAAATTCAACTATGAAAAGGTCTATTGCATCTAGAATCCAATTTAACCAACATTTTTTTTTCTCAACAATTTAATGAGATCTTAAACAAGAGAAATTACATCTCGAGCTTAATCTGAAATTGCATAATTACAGCAACGAATGCGTCCTGTAATTACCACTTTCAGTCCGAAATTGAATTTAATTTCAAATCCGAATTGAATGAAATTACAAGATTTCACACAAAACCAACTCGTTACATATTCTCTTCAAAAAAAAAAAAAACTGGATGTGCTGTAATAATCGAAAGTGTTTACAAAATAATAACAGAAGAAAAAAATTGTGTAGTCTATATAATTTTCTAGACATTACATGTAATCACCTTCCATTCAATAATTACATCCTGTGTTTATAAATAAAGACACTTTTAATATTACAACAAAAAAGCTTGACCTACACAATATTGTAACGAGTGTTTATTTCGCATTCATTATTTATAAAAGCAAGTTGATTTTTATTGCTTTCAGTTAGACCAAATGGACATATATAAATGGAGTTTCAGCCTGTTTGGAATGCGTCCTAATTAAAGTATTAAGTCTCGCGAGACGCTTTATTACGTTTGTTTTCAAATTTCATTATAAATTTAGCGTTACGCGATTTCTTGGAAATACATTTTTGACTTTAGATAAAATATAATCGCGATACGTGTGCAACTGATTTATCTTAATGGTTGTTGTTAATTTGCATGGTTTGGATTAAAAGTTATATTTGTCTTAATTTTATTGAGCTAAAATCACAAAATCAAAATCGGAATGAGATTTATTGTATACGAATAGATTATTGTTCTGATAAATAAGGGACCATACCATAAATATATATAGGGACCGTACAAGACGAAGCACTTTCGCCGATACTCGCGCGACCTGCCGTTAAAGTGATACAAAAAATGGGCAAAAATACAAATGAAACAAAGTTAAGCTACTCATAGCCTCTGGAAGCCAATGGAAACATTGGTAGTTGGCTTTTACAAATCCAAAATTAATTGTATCAGAATTAGAATCTTGGAACATTTTTCTCCAAAACCGGTATCGAACACATTTTACATTCACAATGTGTTACATTCTTAACACATTTTACACATTACAAACACATTTTATCCATAGCTTTTTCTTATTCCTATATTAACAGGGTGCAGGTTATAGCTACAGTGCGTAGCGGTACTTTCGGCGTCCTAATTATTCAAATTGCAAAAAGAATATCAACAATTTCTCTGTCGAATAATCCAGCCGTTTGTCAGTTCGGCAACTTATACTTTGATAGCTGCGAAACTTTAAAAACATTCATGACACTATGAGGCTGTACTTGAGCTTTTATAAGATAATAAGAGGGTACTTCCCGTTGATCTAGAATCATGAAATTTGGCTAGAAGCGGTGTCTTACAGCACATGTAAAGGGAAAAATCTGAAAACCGTAAATATGTAGTTTAATTACAAGAAAAATGCGAATTTACTATTAGAAACTTATGAAAATACACTAATGTGTTGCGTGGTATTCTCAGGCACCAGAAGCATATGGGTTGCATACAGTTAGGTCCTCCTAAAGATACCTTACTTACAAGTTTGTACGGAACCCTCCGTGCGCGAGTCACAACTCGCACTTGGCCGTTTTTTTTTATTATTCATGCGTGCAAGTACTTCCTGACGCACGCTTTTCAATACGATAAATAAAAAAAATTAAATGAACACATCAATCAAGGAACAATCAAGACCTCGATATTAAAAGTGACGTGAAGTCTCAGAATTCTTTTCATTGCAAAATAATAATAAAAATTAAAGAAAACGTTCGAAAATGAGTGTAAATTCTTTGGTGATACCGCAGACTGAGTAGAGTTCTTAGGACGAATCCACACAACCGGAGACAATTGAAAAAGCAAATTCTTCATTTTTGTTTCAATTTTTGTTGGATGCCATCTGGATCCCAAACTTGTAAGATACATCCCGAATAGATTATTGTTTGAGTAAAAAATAATATTGTTTGTAACACGGGTGGTATTCAGTTGCCGTCTCGAGCGAATGTGAACACTCACTTCGTTCGTGCGCCCAATTTCGCTCTCGCGCGGAATTGACAACTTTCCGTCCTAGTTACAAAATATACTATTGTATCACTATTATTTTTATGATCAATCAGTACTAGCTCCTCGTTGGTGATGATTGTATTTATAGAACTATATACATTTTGATTTCTTATAATAATAATAAATTTAATAAGTTATTTACACATATTTTTTGACTGCATTTATCCACTTAATACGTTTATCATCCTTCCACAATACACCATAGATAGTTACTCGAGGGAAAGCAATAAAATTTCACTGGTAAATCAAATTGGCGCTTTCGCCCAGACTTTGCTGAACATCTTTTGACACAACAAGATTTTATCTATAAAGACATTCTAAATTATTTTTAAATTTCTTCAAATAAAAGTCAATAAACAAAAAATCACGTGTTACTGGATTTTATTTTTGCCCGAAAGATGCACATTCTAGTCACCAGTTGGCGTGACGGTCAAGATGAGTGGTTTCCAATGTGCGGCCCGCGAGCCAAAAGGCCCGCAAAGCCTGTAAATTCGGCCCGCGATTTTGATACGATATATTATATTTTTATTAAAAAATAAATAAGTAAATAGTAAAATAAATATTACAAATAAGATACAATATTTCAATATTTTTAAAAAATTCTTACAGAACTTTAACCATAAGCGTTTGTATTAATAAAATATTGTTTAGTTTATGTTTAAAAAAATATTGTAGTATGTCTAGTCTAGTTATTACACATTTGTACAGAAATATAATATAGTAGTCTCAAATACATACAGAACTGTTAATCATTTCTGGCGCATCTAATGCAACACACAATTTCAAGGAGTCTGTAACGAATTTATCGTTTTTTTCAATGATGGGCGCTGTGCCGCACATTACAACTTACTACCAGATCTTGTCCTCCTACCCAGTTACTCTGAGCAATAAGCCTATGCCATGTCTAAGACAAATAAAATGTGAATCCCTACAAAAGATCTATAGTGGTCAGAAATTAGTGTTTAAAATTTTTTTAAAACAATATCAATAACAATCATATCAATAACAATATAATTACATGAAGAATAAATCCTCAAAGTTGAACAAGTTGGCAAAAAATTGTCAAACATAGTAATCAAACATAATAAATTGTTAGGAGAATTTTTTAAAAATTGTATGTTGAAAGTTGTTGCGCATAGTGTGCCCAGATAAAAAGTCGTTATTCAATGATATTAGTTGCTCGTAAATGACCATTACTCGTAGAATTGAAGATATTGATGAGAATATTTTACATCAGTTACAAGAAATTTCAAAATCGTTTACTGCTTTTTCCATTGCTTTGGACGAAAGTACTGATATATGCGATTCGGCACAACTGTTAATATTTATTTTTGGAGTTTGAAAATTTTATGATTTTTGAATTGAGTTATTGTCAATGGAAACTTTAAATTGGGACAATTTGGTAGGAGTAACTACAGACGGTGCTCCATCGACGATGGGCCACAAACAAGGCTTTATACATTTTTTAAAAAACAAGATGAAGGACCATAACAATTCCAATAAATTGCATCATTATCACTGTATTATTCATCAGGAAAATCTTATAGCTCATGTGTTGAAAATGGAAAATGTCATGAATGATATGATTAAGACAGATAATTTTATCAAAAAGCATCAATCAGCGCCAATTTAAAACTCTTTTAGAAGAGTCTAAATCTCCATTTGGAGACGTTATATATTTTACCTACGACCACTATTGCAAATGCCCATTATCATCATATGTAAATACATCATAACACAGACGTATGTAACAGTCCGCGATTAATGGTAAGTTATGATTGATAACACACATGAGCGTATCGTTTACGATTCGTAGATTGGTTCAGAGCTGCACGTTGATACTATTTTTAGGGTTCCGTACCGAAAACGAAACCATTATAGGTCATATCACTTTGTTGTCCGTCTGTCTGTCTGTCTGTCCTTCTGTCTGTCTGTCAAGACCATTTTTCTCAGGAACGCGTAGAGGTAACAAGTTGATATTTGTATCAAATACTCGGGTCTGCGGTCTCTTTGAGCTGTGAAAAAATCAAACTTGTAGATCAACGCGATCAAAAGATATGACCGTTTATGTGGCATATTTTGCGATTTCACAAGGAAATCAAAACCTATAGGGTACTTCCCGTTGACCTAGAATCATGAAATTGGGCAAGAAGCGTTGTCTTACAGCACATGTAAAGGGAAAAACCGTAAATATGTAGTTTAGTTATAACAAAAATGCGAATTTACTTCTCGCTCTATATACATAATATATACAGGGTATATATTATATCTAAATTTTGCTTGTTTATAACCGACATGCGACATACTCAAGTCCCGTAACATCCTGTATATATTATATTTCGTCTAATTTTTCTTTATAATCTACATAATATGTTGATAATCTACATAATAATACAATAATATAATCTACATAATATGTTGTAGATAATATGATTTAAGTATATTATACTTAAATCCCGTACGCCCTATATTTTTTGGTAGTCAATTGCCCAAAAGCAGTCAATTGAACAACTGAATGTTAAGAGTATCGAACTTGATCTAGAAATAGTTAATATATTAGTTTATATTAGATCTAGAAATAGTTAGATCTTAATATAAGTTAGTGAATAAGTGTAATACTAAAATAAAGTTTTCTTTTTATATGTTTAAAAATATTCGCGTTATTTAAAAAAAATACCCTGTATACCTTTATACAGGGTATATAGATATACAGGCAAAATTGAGCAGTAAAAACAAATAGTGAAGTTCCAGAACCCCTAAACACTCGTAGTGAATGGGGGATGTATGGTAATAAAATATAGGGTAGAATTCCATCGTACGACAGCGACATATTGAGGTTATGCTTGCAGCGGTACTAAGATGGTCGTGATTTCAGGAGGGCCACTTGTCAAGTTAACTGAATGTGCTTGTTACGTCCTCCACAAAAAAAGATACCTTACTTACAAGTTTGTACGGAACCCACGGTGCGCGAGTCACAACTCGCACTTTGCCGGTTTTTTAAATATTGCACTCCGTGATTTTCAAACAATCATTAAACGTCACATCATTCACATAGAAGCTGTCATTCATTTCGTTTTTTCACGTTTAAATCTAACGAAAACTACAAATAAGTACTAAATAAAAAGTTTGTAACCATTATGAATGTATTTATTTTCATTTCTAACAAGTTAAATAAGGTCGAAGGTGTTACATCAAACATATTTATCTTATTAAACAGAAACAAATTTCGACGTTTGACGGTCATTTTCAAGTGTTTTTTTCAAGGTTCATTTTCACTTGAAAATGACCGTCAAACGTCGAAACTCGAGTCGTGATGTGTAGAAATTTATATAACTGTGAATAATAAGTTATATAACATTTTTACATAATATAAGTGTGGTAAAAAACAAAGTGAATTTTTCAATTCAATGTAAGTATGGATTACTCGTAGTAACTGTCGCAACCATCCTATTCATAGAAACAAATTAGTGTGGCCGTAGATAAAGTATAGTACATAACTCGAGTTGTAAGGCAATTACGTGTAATATGCTTCTTACAACTCTTGTCACATAATATACTATTTCAGAGGTGAGATGGCTTTCGAGAGGACGAACATTAAAAAGGTTTTCCAGTTTAAGAAAAGAAATTACAGTTTTTAACTGAAAAAAATATACAATATATTAACTGGTTATGCGACTTGACATTTCTAGTAGACGTAATTGGTGTTATGAGCGAATTAAATATAAAACTGCAAGGTGGTAAGCTTATTTATGATCTTCTTAGATATGTAAATTCCACGGAAAAAAAATTTAATTTATTACAAGAACAGTAACTTTTGTCATTTTGGAAGATGTGGAATATTAGTAAAGGAAAATACCGAGGCATCAGTTATTCTTCAATCGGAAAAGTATTACAAAATCACACAGTTTTTTAGAAGATTTTGACAAACGTTTCGATGATTTTAAGAGTCACGCGGACAACTACATTTTATTTTCAGATCCCTTTTCTTGCAATCCGCGTGACGTTTCTGAAGACATGCAATTTGAATTGATAGAATTACAAGAAAATATCGATGCTAAGAATTCTTATCGTAATAATTCCTTAATTGATTTTATAAAGGAATATCATGCGTGAATTATCCGAAAATACGAAAACATGCTCAACAAACATTTTCATTATTTGGCCCACCAAAAAATTCGGTAATATTAAATTGGCCCGCCTATGAAAAACTTTGGGAACCCCTGGTCTAGATGCAGTGTCCCTATATCAAAATTCTTCTTTTAGCTTGAAAATCTAAATTTATATTTCAATATTTTTTTTGAAAATGTATCTACAATAAACGCTTCCTGTCTATAATATTATATATTCTATAATATTTCGCATTGTATAATATTCTGTATGCTACAATATTATACACTGCCAAGCAAAAAAATTAGGTCACTGAAGAAATGGCAACTAAGACTGGCATGATAATCAAAAGACCTGGATCCGGGCGAAAACGAGTCACCACCCAAAGATATGACCGCTTTTTGGTGTCCGCAAGTTTGCGAAATAGAACCTCTTCTGTAGTTATGCTACCAAACAACTTCAAGAGGTTAGAGATGTCAATGATAGTGAATGGACCATTAGAATAAAGTTGATGCTGCTGGATTATCTCGTAGAAGGATGGCTACAGGTCTACCATTACAATGCCGAGATAGAATAGCAAGATTGGCATTTGCCAGAAATCACTTGGCATGGAATAAGGATGACTGGAGCAACGTCCTATTTTCAGATGAGTCGCGTTTTTGCCTCACTGGGCCAGATGGACGTCGACGAGTATGGAGAAGACCCGGAGAAAAATAAGCCCCAGTTTGAATTGACAAGCGACTTCCATTTGTCGGTTAAGGTTTGGGCAGGAATTTCTTCACGAGCACGCACTGAGTTGGTCTTCAAACAGAATGGTCCTCTGACAGCTCACAGATACATTACGGATGTTCTAGACCACTGCTTCCGAAACTTTTTGATGTTGCGGCTCCCCTGCAACTCATATCGATAAACCACGGCCCCCTAATTTTTTTTTAGATTTGGGTTAAGTAAAAATGGGTTGTACTTTGACGTTTTAAATCTCTAGCTTTGCTTTCAAAGAACTCAATTGGTCTGTTTTTAAATTCACTATGCAGGGGATTAAAATTTCAAAAAAGTTTTCCTGGTCTCATAGTATCATTTGCCAATGTTTTTAAACAAATTATACACAGCGGTTTTTCTTCATTTTCGTCCGAGGACACCAAACCAAATTTAAAATACGCAGTATATTATATTTAGTGAAAATAAAAACTGCAGCGGTTTAAAATGCTTGAGTTTCTAAATTATAATCATTTTTAAAGTTCAATATTTTAACGGAGTTTATAATTTTGATTATAGTATGTGCATATTTGACAGATAAACTTATTTAACGAAGATATATTTATTTTTTATATTCGCGGCTCTTCGCCGCCCCCTCGTCTGTAGGCCCCGCCCCCTATGGGGCCGCGGCCCACCACTTTGGGAAGCACTGTTCTAGACGATTATGTTATGCCTTTCATGGTCACTACGAATGAGCATGGCATTTTCATGCAAGATAATGCTAAACCTCACACACCCAGAGTTGTCAGAGAATATCTAGACGAGGTGGGAATTAGTCGGTTTAAATGGCTAGCACTCAGTCCAGGCATGAATCCCATAGAACATGTCTGGGATGATTTGAGACGACGTATGCCAAGGTATACACCAGCTCCAAGAACTGCTCAGGAGGTAAGAGAATTGTTATTGAAGGAATGGAATAAAATTGACCAAAATTTAATTCTTAATTTAATTGAAAATATGATTCGTCGCTATTAATTTATATTCGTTTTAATTTATGGTAAGTTTGTTTTTCATTTTCTTAGTTCCTCATAACAAAAAATCGAATTATATTTTAAATATAAATTTGTTGCTTCTTAATCTATGAAACACAATCGAGTTTGAATTTTGACTTTTAAAACACGCTGGAACGGTTGAATCATCCTATAGACCATGACTTAATGAAAGAAAACAGTTTAGATAAAAGTGTAGCTGAAGATATTGAAGCCGGTGTACCCAAAGATCATGATATATACAATGACTTAATGGTGAGAATAAAAGAAAACAGAATAAACGCCTCGATGTTAGCTGACTCCTTTAAAGAGTTCTTAAATTACCTGGATTTGTGGGAACATCAATTTGATATTAGTAACTCTCAAACATCTAAACGGAATATCCCCACAGGATTTCCAAAAAAATGCATTAATAACAGAGAAGATAAAGGGAGTGTTTTCAAAGACTATGATTTAGAAGGGAAGATACCTTATCTCAATGAAAAATATGCAAACGGAAGTCGTTTGATCCGTTTATTGAATTGAATGATCCTAATGAGTTGGTTGAACGATTATGGCTGTTAAAAAAATCACAACAATTTGGAAACACATCCAAGGATTATGAGATTCAAACTATAGAAAACGCTTTAAGAGAAGCCGACATAATCGAGTAATATTTGACGATGATCTTCTTAATGGATCGAAGGTGTATTGAAATGGCTTGGTTTCGATAATTCGCAGAACAGCTGGACCAATTTTTATGAACTGGGGTTCGGACTTATCGGATTGCTGTCAGGTAAAATTTTTTTTGAACGTACGTAGATAATTTTAATTTTAATGTTCTTATTGTGGAGAACACCTATAATTGTGGAGAATCCTTATTGGAAGAAACGATTTAACATCGAGTTATAAAATTTGTGAGGTTAGTATTTTGAGAAATGGTGAAGTAGTAAGATGTAAGATGTAAGAAAAAAAAAATTGGAATCTGTTGTGTAGGTCCATTTCTCAGAGACTCAATTTGAGCAGAAGAGATCTGATGGCCGTAAATTATTATGTCGTGATGCATATCCGGATTTATTGTGAGTGAAGTCTGTCGACATACCAGTGGGTGAAAAAATGATTATCGAGGAAGTTGGGAATCAAGTTAGTGAACCTGAGGGAAGGATTGAGAGCAGTAATGGCAAAAGAATACGTTTGGAATCGGAAAATTGCAAAGAAATGTTTTCAAAGAATCATTTGCTACTTGGCTTGTTGAGCCAAATAAAGTCCCAAGAAATCCCTTCTTGCCATGGGATTTTACAATATTTAGTTAAAATGTTTGTAAATAGCAGATTTTATTATTCTCCGAGTGAGGTGAATAAGCAGAACAAACAGATTATAAATTTTCTTTTAGACAGCCGTAGTCTTGCAATGAGAGAATTTGTTGGTAGAAAAAAAGTAAGAAGTTTGTATTTCTGCAGTATACCTTTGTAAATAAATAAATGTATTTATATTAAATTCGTACTAGTTTTTTTTTAGACAAACTAGCATTTTGCACCTTCTTTGAAACATTGACCTGCACATCCTTTTCAGTCCCAGAATGTATGATCTCTGTACTAAGCATAAGCAGACAGCAATGTAAATCGGGAATAAACGTTTCAATTTCCCGCTCGCTGGTTGCCCTACAATGGCCCTCATTGCGGTACTTTGTATATCCAGTGACCTTACTCATTCATGAACGTCATCCACATGTTTTACATTTGGCGGTGCATCTAGAAAATGTTCAACGAGTTTATTTCAACGCATCAAATGTTGCTCAACGTGCTGCAACACTACCAGCGACAACATTGACAAGTTTCATTTTTATTTGCCAAAGCAATCCATTTGCACGAACGTTTCTCTACTGTCTAACGTTCGTGGGCCGACATCCTTTGAATTACTTCGAACTGTCAATGGTGCAGTGTGCTCAAAATTTCGTGCTGCATGGCAACAACTCAATTAGCTTGAAAACGAAACTCATTGGGACATTATAATAGCTAAATCAGATCTTTCAGCATCTCCAAATCAGATAAGCACATTATTTGCTACCATTATTTCGACATGTATCCGAACTTTTGGATTTTGGGCATTTGTACTTCGATCGATTTTGGATTTTTGGGCTTTTAAATTCTAAACTTTTGCACTTTTAGATTTTGGCCTTTTTGACTTTTGGATTTTGAACTTTGGATTTTGAGGTTTTGCAATTTTGGTCGTTTGGATTCTGCACTTTTGCGCTTTTACATTTTGTACTTTTAGATTTTGGCCTTTGAAGTTTCAGATTTTTGACTTTTGTGTTTTGGGCTTTCGAACTTTTGGGTTTTGAGCTTTTGGATTTTGAACTTTTTAATTTGGCTTTTTCTTATACGTCGTATCTAGATTAACCTACATTACAACGACAATATCCAAATATTGTTCTTGTCACTGTGCGTTTTTATTGGTTAGCAATTTTTGCCACGATATTTTTATGAAGATTCGTAGATAAAATAATGTATACACTCGATAGTGAAAGCCTTTTGTGCACTCATTGCGATTTTTAATAACTTCGCAACTCGTGCACAGAAGCCCTTCTTCACACACTTGTATCATAAACTACTCTTTAATATATATTCTATAAATTCTATTACGATAAATTGTAATTTTTGTAAAAATTATCAAAAAATTCATGCATTTTATTAAGATTATCTAAATGATTTTTGATATTAACTAAATTTTAAGTAAGATCTTACTATTGTGCTGTAAATAGAGCTCCGCAAAAAAAAATTAAGTAAAGGCTGCGTTAAATATATCTTTAAACAAACAAACAATTTATCTTTAAATTTCTTCTGTTTCATCATACATTTCTTCAATTTATCTTTAAGTTTCTTCCTAAAATGTTTTTATTGTTTAAAATAAAGCGGAATTAAAAGATCAAAACGGAGATAATATTTTTATACAAACACAAAACAAACAATTTCTTATGCTGTGGACACACAGAGATTTTAAGTTTTCAAGTCGAGATTTTCTATTGTTTGATCAAAGAGTTGAAGAGGTGTTTATACCGACGTGGAACAGCAACGGAATATTTAATAAAATGCATTGGTAATTAGCTATTTGCATGCGAGCTTGGAGTAGGCAGCAAAACACATTTGAAAAATAGGCGTGCCTATTCACCACACAAATTCGCAATATTAATAAATATTATTTATAGGTAGTTAAAATTAGATAAATCAGGCAATTAATAATTATTAGAAATCAGCAAATATGAATTATTATTGGAATTTGGTTTTCAAACGCTTTCAAATTTTCAAACGTTTTCAAATTCTTGAATTGTGCGTGTGAAAAAATGTGGAACGCTTCACGATTTTGCGTGTCATCTTTGCGCAGGGGCCATGCTAATCTCCTCTGTATCGTTCCATTTTTAGTATATGTATTACGGAAGCAAAATACGAATTGTTTGAAATTAAATTATAATGATTTCCAAACATCCAGAAACTGTTTCTTTCCGACAGATTTAGTTTTTTGTTTCGTTACCGAAAGATCAAAGTGAAAAACGTTGGGCGCGAGGAAGTAATCTATATAGACACGTGAAACCTAACGAGCTACGAAGAATTCTAATGACTTGTAAGAAGAACTGATCTTTTTACGAACCAAAAAAAAAGTTTAAAAAAAAATGTCTTTTTGTCTGTTACTTATTTCAGTCTACACCTGAGTGGAAAAGCTGTGATATAATTACGTTTGACATCCGGTGTAGGGACACATAGGTACTTCCGGCGACTACCTTTTGAATGTAATTTTTCAACGGAATGATATTAAAAAAAGGGAAAAATTATCACGGTCCTGCAACTTGACTTCGACTTACTTAATTACATGTAATTACTTCCCAAGTTGAAATTCACCTACCAGAAATCCTCCAATAAATTTTAGTCGAATTTAGAAGCTTTGTATTTTTACACTCTCTGCCTGTTTTTAAACAACAAAGCCAAGTAAAAATGCAAAGCTTTTAAATTCGACTTAAAAAATTATTGGAGGATTTCTCCCAAATTTACAATTAATTGTCAATAAAGATTTTGTAAAAATTATAAAATCTTATAATAATTTAAAACAATTGGAACACAGCCTGAATATATAAATATATTTAACCTTGTCGGAGCTCTATAACAATTACTGAGTCTTCACACACTACCAAACGCAATCTCTCAACGGAACAAATTTCACATGAGATTTGTTTTGGTAGTCCTAAAAAGACTCAGTAATTGTTATAGAGCTCCGGAAAGATTTAATATATTTATATATTCAGGCTGTGTTCCGATTGATTTAAGTTTGCATGATTATCTATAACGTAGGATGGTTTTACCGATTCTAATAATAATTTAAATAATACAACCATTTTTTCATTTTTAATTTTCATCAAAGATTTAATTGAAATTAATAAATCTAATATTAGTTTAATGAACACAAAAATGTGCTAAATTGTGTTTTCTTTGAACAACCAAATTTACAAAAAAATTAATTAAAACACCTGTGTTGTAATTAAAACTTTTATTATATTTAATTAAAATTTCGCATCAGTGGAGAAAAAGACTTTCTGGAGAAAATTTGACAACAATATTTGAGAAAATTGAGAAACTTTTATTAAGAAAATTCTAATTTTTAAACAATTCGTAGTTTAGACTAGGGCTTCTCAAATTTGTTTTCAGTTAATAATTGTGATTAGACAGGACTAGAGATTTAAATCCTGTGTCATTTTCAATTCGGCCGGATCCGGCTTAATTCCCACCGATCCGACCGGATCCGTCCGGATCCAGCCGGATCGATGGAATTAAATCTAACATAATAAACGTTACTTAATCTACTGAGATCACAACAATTAGGTATTTGAGCATGCTAACACGTCTTATTCTTATATATATGACAGACATCATGATGAATCTGTCTAATGAAATATAATTTCTATTTAAATGTCTATTTAGTATAATCAACTTACTATAAATACCGTATTAGCCGTTGCATAAGGCGCACCCTAAAATTCAACCTACTTTTTGTGCGCCTATAACGCGGACCTATGTTTTAGTGCTCAACCTCATCTTCATTGATCTGTCGCTGTCTTACTTTTAAAAATAGTAACAAAACGGTTTCAGATTTTCAAAATTTGGTCTGTTTGGAGAAATTCAAGGTTATTAGATTTTCAAAATTCCTCCAAATAGTCTCATAGTAGAGAAAATAGCGCGAGTCTATGAATGTTAATTTTGTCAAATCTTAACCTCGTCTTCATTAATCTATCGCTGCCTTATTTTTCAAAATATTTTAACGGTATTTAAACGGTTTTGTTTTTTGAACATTCTGAACAAATTTGTGGTTTTTAGATTTCCAAAATTCTTCCGAATAGTCGCGCAGTGAGGAAAATAGTGAGAGTCTGCAACTGTTGATTTTGAAAAATCTCAACCTTATCTTCATTGATCTGGCGTTGCTTTATATTTCAAAATATTAACAAAACGGTTTCAGATTCAAAAAAATTTGTGGTTTTTAGATTTCCAAAATTCCTCCAAATAGTCACACAGTAAAGAAACTAGTGAGAGTCGACAAATGTTGATTTTGTAAAATTTCAACCTCATTTTCATTGATCGGTGGCTGTCTTATTTTTCAAAATATTAACAAAACGGTTTTAGGTTATCAAAATTTGAACTTTTTTGAGTAATTTGTGGTTCTTAGATTTCCAAAATTCCTGCAAATAGTTGCACAGTCAGGTGATCACAGTCAATTACACAAATAGTGAAAGTCTACAAATGTTATTTTTGTAAAATTTCAACCTTATCTTCATTGATATGTCGTTGCCTCATTTTTCACAATATTAACAAATTAGTTTTAGATTTTCAAAATTTGGACTTTCTGGAGAAATAAGTGGTTTTAAGATTTCCAAAATTCCCCCAAATAGTCACACAGTAAAGAAACTAGTGAGAGTATACAAATGGTAATTTTGTAAAATCTCAACCTCATCTTCATTAATCTGTGGCTGTCTTATTTTTCAAAATATTTTTATCAAAAATTGGACTTTTTGGAGTAATTTGTAGTTCTTAGATTTCCAAAATTCCTGCAAATAGTTGTAGAGTCAGGAAAATAATGAGAGTCTACAAATGTTAATTTTGTAAAATTTCAACCTCATCTTCATTGATATGTCGTTGCTTTATTTTTCACAATATTAACAGATTAAAACCAATCTATAGTAGATGGCAAATAAATTGAAATAAAATACAGTGAAAACTTAAGGAATAATCATAACAACCAAATATAAGTTAAGCACTCTTGATTTGAATGTAATAAATCTACAAATTGATAATAAAAAATTCAAATTGTGTCGTAATTATATATCTGGGATTCCAGTTAGATAATATATTACTTTTTGGCAACCACTTCGATTATTTATGCAGAAAAATATCTAAAAAACTATATTTCTTTTTAATAATTTCTAAAAATTGATCCACTCAGACAAAAATTACAGTATACAGGGTCCGCCAAAAGCATTCCATTTCCGGAGAATTGTTTCTATGTATATGTATATGTACATATATATATATATATATATATATATATATATATATATATATATATATATATATTACTTACTAATAGTTCATACTACATTTTTTCTATTACTAGATTTTCAAAATTTGGACTTTTTGGAGAAATTTTTGGTTTTTAGATTTCCAAAATTCCTCCAAATAGTCATACAGTAAAGAAACTAGTGAGGGTATACAAATGTCAATTTTGTAAAATCTCAACCTCATATTCATTGATCTGTGGCTGTCTTATTTTTCAAAATATTAACAAAACCGTATCGTATTTTCAAAATTTGAACTTTTTGGAGAAATTTGTGGCTTTTAGATTTCCAAAATTCCACAAAATAGTCATACAGTAAAGAAATTAGTGAGAGTCTACAAATGTTAATTTTGTAAAATCTATACCTCATATTAATTGATCTGTGGTTGTCCTATTTCTCAAAATATAAACAAAACGGTTTTAGATTATCAAAATTTGGACTTTTCTGAGTAATTTGTGGTTCTTAGATTTCCAAATCTCCTGCAAATAGTTGCACCGTCAGGAAAATAGTGAGAGTCTACAAATGTTAATTTTGTAAAATTTCAACCTCATCTTCATTGATATGTCGTTGCCTTATTTTTCAAAATATTAACAAATTGATTTTAGATTTTCAAAATTTGGACTTTTTGGAGAAATTTGTGGTTTTTAGATTTCCAAAATTCCTCCAAATAGTCACACAGTAAAGAAACTAGTGAGATTCTACAAATGGTAATTTTGGTGACATAACCGTCTTTATCATAAGGGCATACGGGGTACGTGCCCAGGGTCCCCCTCGGCAAGGGGGGCTCGAAAGGCAGATATATTCGCTTACACTACACAAGTTTTTTGCTATTTTATGTAATAAATAAGTCAGTGTTCCCCAAACTTTCCACCCATGTGTACGCCTTGAAACAGTTTTTAGTCCTTCGTACCCCGAAGGGTAGAAAAAAAATAGATTTTTTTTAGATATGCTATTAAAAACAGAAACTGCACTGATATTGTTCAAATAATATCGTAAGTAATATAGTAATCGTAAGTAAAGTAATAGTAATATAGTAAATCCCCAGAATGGAGAATAAAAGATAAGAATTGTTTTGCTGAAAATGTTGTTCTTCTTCTCTTTACGAGAGTTTCTACTTGCCTTTAAATGCGTAAAAACATATTCAAATTTTGTCGTCAGCAGTTGGTAAAATAAACCCTTGGTTATATAGTGATTATAAAAGAAAAAAAGTAATTTAAAAACAGAAGAAACGGAATTTATTTTTGATTTGTATTATATTAATTATCTGTCAAAGATGATTGAACTATTGCAAATTAACAGCTAATTCACAGGATTCAAACATTATATAAAAAGTAATATTTGAAGCATTTTTTTCTTATGTAATTTACAAATTGCTATATGTCTTTTTATTTTCGCATTGTCGCACACAAAAAAGAAAAAAAATGAAAAATCCTCTCGTACCCCTTACAAACCTCTCGCGTACCTCTTGGAGTACGCGTACCACACTTTGGGAAACACTGATCTAAGTCGACATTTTCTATGGTTGGACAATTCCCGAAAGTGGCGTGATTTTGTTTTGACCATACAATTCTATTTTTATTGTGTCTTAAAATTATTTTAATTTTTAGTGTCTTTATCTCTAGGTTCTTAAAATTAGATATTTACATATTACACGAAGATAAAGCGACCATTAGGTCCTAACATCTGGTCGTGGCGCACTAATGGTTTTGAATGCGTTTTGGGGCTGTTTTATGACCGCTACGTGCTTGCAACTGTTTGTGACCACTAATGGTTTTAAATCGGTTTGTAAACGATGTAATATTTGAACTTTAATATTTAAATTTTAGATATAAGTATTTATTTTGGGAAGGCAAGCCCTCATGCTCTTAACAATATATAATTCTCTTTAGTTTAAATCCATCTTTCTTGCCACCAAGATACCAAAGTAATAGAAGTCTGTTGATAATAGAAGTCTGTTGATAATAGAAGTGTTAACAACGTGTTCGTTTATTTATTCATTTTATTATGTCGAAAAGAACATATTTAAGTGGTTCGAAAAAAAGAAAAAAAGTTGTAGCTCAAAAAGAAATAACCAAGAAACTTCCTAAACTCACTTCATTTTTTACGCCTGAAGAAGCAAATAGGCTGACAATTCTTCACCTTCATCACCTCAAGATCGAAATGCTTCTGAATATCAACTGGAAAAAGATCCTACATGTGAGAAAAATGACCAACACACCTCAGATGATGAACCCTCTACTTCAAGCTACTGTGAGTTAATAAATAACTACAACCTTGGAAAATGTATCACCTGATCGTGGTACGTACTGTGACGAAATCTTAACAGAAGAATTACGCAATATTTGGATTCGAAAAGGGCCAGAGTTTTTCCAAGATATAAATTGTGACTTCTCCGAAACTTCTACAAGTTTTCCAGATTCAAGCGGTAAAACGAAAACAGGATACTTGGCTAAAAATATTTTCACTCGTAAATTGACGAATGGTGAGTCCTTAGAGAGAAAATGGCTCCTTTATTCACCGTCGAAGAAATTTGTGTACTGTTATTACTGCCGTCTATTTAATACTACTACTGGACATAATTTGAGTTCTCCGAATGGATATAAAGATTGGAAACATATAAGTAACTTATTACTTGAGCATGAGAACAGTTTACAGCATAGGCAATTGATAAATTATGTCGCAAGAAGCAGAACTACGGGACGAGTTGACACTGAGTTGCTGTCCCAATATAATACAGAAGTCAATTATTGGAAGAATGTATTTAGAAGAATTGTCGAAGTAGTGAAATTTCTAGATTGTAGAGGTCTTGCTTTTCGTGGCGATAATGAGATATTGGGGTCTCAAAATAACAGGAATTATTTGGGATGCTTAGAACTGATTAGTGAATTTGATCCTTTTCTTCATCATACACGAAACTGCGGAAATCGTGGAAAAGGAATTACATCATATTTGTAATGAGTTTATTAATATAATGGGACAGCCAGTTTTAAAATCAATTGTTATCGAAATAAAATCATAAAAACACTACTATATAAGCGTCGATTCTACACCAGATCTCTCTCACGTTGACCAACTGACCTTCATCGTTAGATACGTAAAAGACGGGGAGCCAATTGAGAGATTTTTGGAGTTCTTCTCAATGGATAAGCATAATGCAGAATACATAGCAGATACTATTTGAAACTTTTTTGAAAGCCTTGATATTAATATAAAAGATTGTCGTGGGCAAAGTTATGATAATGCATCAAATATCATTCGCAAGTATTCTGTGTTCGGTCAAGAATAAAAAAAAAATGTAGATTTGCAATTTTTGTACCTTATGCGGCACATTCGTTAAATCTAGTAGGTGTTCAGGCTGTTGAATGTGTTTCCGAAGCTGTAGCATATTTTCATTTTATCCAAAAATTATTCAATTTTTTCTCGGCTTCGACCAAACGATTGAAAATTATGACAGGGCATTTGGGCGCAAATAAAGTCCTAAAGTCTCTCTCGAATACTAGATGGTCTGCACGTGCTAATGCTATTAATGCCTTACAAAATGGTTATTTAAATATTTCTGAAGCTTTGTCCTCAATTGCAAGTGACAATCAACTAACCAGGAGAAACAAGAAATGAAGCCCAAAAAAATTACTATTGTTTTAACGGAGATATGGAATGATGCTTTGGGAATTATGAATAAAACAAGCTTAAGTTTATTGAATAGCACTATTATCATGGACGTTTGCAAAAGCGATTCATTTGCACGAACGTTTCTCTACTCTATAATGTTCGTGGGCTGACATCCTTTGAATCACTTCGAACTGTGGATGGTGAAGTGATTCCAAAGATTCCACGTTGCATCGCATACGTTGCGTACGTCGGACCAGTGTGTCTCTACCTTAAATCCGCTGTTCCAGTTTCCATCAAGCTAAACTGACCGCGCATGCGCCTAGTCATTCGTAGTTTAATCGTCATGGCGTCAGGACGTGCAATAACTGAAGAATTTATAGAAAAATAGCTTGAAATATGTGGATTCATCCATTCTCAAATAGTTACGCCAGTCACTTGGTTTTAGTGAGAACTCATTTAACAAATTAATAGAGATAACAAATATTTCTTTTATTGTCAAATAGAAATATTATGAGCTGTATTTGTTGGTTCCATGTTTGTGACATTACTAATTTTGAATGAAACGATAATTACCAACTTTAGTTTCTTAACTTAATCAACTTTAGTTTCTTTGTTAAATGAGTTGTCACTGAAACCGAGTGACTGGCGTAACTGTTCAACAACTTTACTCCTATAATTTAGGTTTTACAATTTATAGTTTTTCATATTGTGATAACAGTTGAACCAATTTCCTAAGTGCATCGTGAGGTTGCTTGAATAAGTCTCACAAAAATAATTTGTTTGACGTCTTCCACCTTCCACTGATCGATTGGAGCACACCTTTCGCAATTATATAGTTTTCCAATAATGCGATCATCATTACTATACTTGCCTCAGCCACCCGATGGAGTAATAAATTTGTTTGAACTTCACGTGATTTTCGGGGGATGATTCCCTATTGGTCAGTGCAAACGCTTTTGAAGCGTAGATCACGCAGCCGACACCGATATCATCAAAATCCGACCTGTTTCTGATTCTGAGAATTCCGGAGCCAAAATCTTTATTAACTCTGCTATATCCGAAACGTCTCATTAGTATCTGTATTTGGTTATAGTATTGAGATTTATGTTTTCCGCACAAAAGTAAAATTTGGCAAAGCAATGTAAATCAGGCTTCTTACAACGTCACTACGAACTATCACGTCAACGCCGCGTGATCACTCCATGGGGTCGCTGCGGCAAGTGTACAGTGTGATCGCCGTTTTCTCTTGTCATGAAAGTTGCCTACTAGCTGTTTTACCAAGCATTTCCAATATTGGTAATGGGACATTACATTTTCTTTGCGACCTTGCTTAACAGTTTTATAGAGGGTATAAGAATTCACTATACATATTTGCATTCTCCAAATAACAATTTTCGCCACAACTTTATGGACTTCTTAAAAAAGTGGCTGCGTAAGGGTCAGCGCGATCAATACCCCCATTGAAAATGTGTAATTCAACACAACCTGTGGCTTTTCTAACAATATCTCAGCACCACCTAGCAAGATTCTTTTCGTTCAACAGATCCAGCATGATCCCAAGTCAAAATAATAATCACAACTCTCGCTGTTTTTGAGGATCATTGGCTTCATCTCTCCAAGCTAAGAGCATTGAATTTTTCCCCTTCTGTATGCAATGGATTTGTGCATAGCTAATTTAGGTTTCGTCATTTCTATAGAAATACCTTTTCTGTTTGCCATGATGGTTCTGGTTAGATGACACTGAAATTTCAATTGTTCTTCAGCTAATTCAATTCTGGCGAGGTATCGGCAGGTAAATAAATGGTAACCAGTGGCAGTTCGATGCTCGCTCAATAACTGATGGTATAAATGCATTGGAATCCTAGTAGATACTTGAAGGTTCGGCCTCATCAATGACTTTGTTGTTATACTTCCCAAATAAGGTAAAATCGAATATATGTAACCAGTTGCTGAATCAGTGAAACCATAAACGCGGATTCCCCACTTTGTCGGCTTTTTCGGAATGTAAGTAATAAAAGATATTCTTCCTATTGATACAAATTTAGAATCCATATATTCTAAGAAACCACTGATACGCTGAATTTTAGCTTTTGGATCCCCGTTTGTGCTGCCAGGAGGTGTACTTTGTACTAGTTCCACGATGTAGCATCCAAAAAAAAAAATTTTAATCTGGACCTGGTGAAAAATTCTTTGAAGAATGGGATTCTGCCTACGGCATAAGAGAACCAATAGTCTTTGATATTTCGAACTGTCATTGTACCCATGTTTACAATAACACCAATGAAAGCCCAAAATTCCTCTTTCTCAACATCTTTCCATGTATCCCAAATGGATATGCGTACTCATTTGTTTTTGAAACTAAATCATCCACGAGTTCTTCAGTGAAATATAATTTTAAAAATCCAGTGGTTTCATAATCGAAGAAGAAACTTGCGGTCCAACTCGTCCGGCAAATGGTTCGGCAACTCGTGGTGAAATATCAAAAGTAAATCTTTCTGGAATATTGAAGCTATCACTCACGTATATCACTATCACTGAGAACCCGAAGTCTGCGCCTCTTGCGAAAAACTATATCACTTCCACTACTACCGTCACTTTCATACTCAACCTCATAATCGCTCATAATAAACCTAATAATAATTATCGGAGACATCAAAATCGCTGTCATCTTCACTCTAAGTCGATATAAAATGTTTTTCACTCTCGTTCATATTCGGGTGAATAGAAAGGGTGGCAATTAATAAAAACGTACGTGAGCACTATAGCAAGTTTGCTTAACACGTTGACTGTAGGACGTGTTTCTTTTATGTACGCATTGTAGTGCGCTATGACTCGTACCCGTCGAGTGGATTCGGTGAGCAGTTCTGTGGAGCTCCTCTAACATAAAATAACGGTCCTGCCACTACATGCAAACATGTCCCCGCTGTAGAGCCAAAAGTCCTGCCACTACCCGGACATATGTCCCGGCTACGGAGACAGCGGACCGCAAAGGGTTAATATATGCATCAATGTACATGCACCTACAAATGATAAAGAGGACTCTGTGAAAGGCGCAGTGTGTATAACTACTGGAGAGTGTGTATGAAGGCCTGCCACAAGAAGCCTGACATAAAGATTGTACTAGGAGACTTTAATGCCAAAGTAGGAAAAGAGAAACACCGGCAACCGAAGATAGGTAATGAAAGCCTTCATGAAGAAACCTCTGAAAATAGGCTTAGAATGATCTTATTCGTAGAATCAGAAATCACTAAAACGACTTTCCCACACAAAGATCTACACATGGTATTGTGTACATCTATACATATGTGTATATCTATACATCTATACATATATTATAAGAAACATGGTATTCAGTATATGGAAAGACAGCAAACCAAACTGATCACGTACTAATCTTAAACCGACACAGAAGCGCCATCACTGATATTCGTACCTATCAGGGAGCTGACATAGGCTCTGACCACAATTTGGTGGTTGCATCCATGGGTGGTTGCAACACAAACAACAGGGGCACGCAATGCAGTATGATCTACAAGCAATAAAGGAAAATCCTGAAACTTGTCAATATGAAGTGGAACAGATTTCACGTACTTGATGAAGCAGGAGAAGTGGATGAAGGTGAAACTACGATAAGACTGTGGAAGGATATCAAGGAGGTGATTCAAGAATCAGCTAAAACCACACTACCAAAAGTGGAACGAAAGAAGAATAAATGGTTCAACGACACCTGCAGAACAACAGTGGAAGCTAGCATCCCAGCAAGGAAAAATGAAGAATGAAAACAGCACTGCAGGGAGACACTAAGAAAAAGAAGCAGAACCTTACGAAAACAGAAGAAACTCTACCTTAAATACACATTAGAGAGCATTGAGAATGACCAGAAAGAGAACGAGCAAAGTATACGCTACAGTAAATAACATTAGGAAAGGATATCAAGCACGATCATCAGTTCTTCACGACAAGAATGGTAACATCATTGCAGGAAAAACATTTTACAGGTATGGAAAGAGTACTTTAACAACTTACTGAACTGCCCTGAACCAGAGAACAAGCTGGAGAAAAACACCCCTTTAACGGTAGAATCTTTCATAAATGATCCTTCATATGAAGAGGTAAACAGAAGTCTGAAGAAACTGAAAAACCACAAAGCTGCAGGTTCTGATGGTATACCAGTTGAATTACTGAAATATGGGGGTGAGAAGCTTCATAAGAAACTGCATCAGCTTTTCCTGAAAATATGGCGAGAGGAACAAATACCCGATGAATGGAAGGAAGCAATTATTCTCCCAATATTTCAGAGGAATATCCCTACTTCTCACAACTTACAAATTACTGTCGAACATTATATTACGACGACTAATTTCATACGCCGAAGACGTAATAGGAGACTATCATAACGGTTTCCGTAAAAGCTGATCTACAACAGACAACATATTTTGTATCAAGACAATCAATGAAAAAGTTTGTGAATACAACAAAAACGTCCATTACCTATTCATTGATTTTCAAAGGGCCTACGACTCAGTCCACAGAGATACAGCGTAGGAAATCATGGCAGAATACGGAATCCCACAGAAACTAATCAGCTTGGTCAAAATGTGTATGGAGAAGACAGTGAGCAGGGTGACACACTGCGGCTCCATATCCCACAGTTTTGAAAACAGAACTGACTAAAACAAGGTGATGCGCTCTTCCCAATTCTCTTCAATATTGTTCTGGAGAAAGTAATTCGAGAAACCAAAGATGCCACAACCAGAGACCTTACAGATAACAATCACTAAATCCTGGCATATGCAGATGACATAGTATTAGTAGGAAGTAATCGAGGAGAAATTGAAACTCTATTCAGGAAATGAAACCGTTGTTAAAATAAGTGTTAAAATTAATGAAGAAAAGACGGAATACATGCAACGAAACTTTAAGCATCTCTGATAGATTATGTCAATAACGCACGCAATAAATTCGATCAGTACGAATCGGTTGCTAAACAAAAAAATCCAAATGCTGATTATAAAGATATGTCTAAAAGAAAAAGAATTCGCAGTACACGCGTCACTTTTTTTGAAGGATCGTCAGAATCTGTACAGTTGAATGGCAAAATAAAATTTCATGTAGATACGTTTATTCCTATAATCGACACATAATATGCACATTTAAAAAATCGTTCGGCAGCATACCAATAAATTGACGATCGTTTTAGTTTTCTTTGTCAATTAATAACAATCGATTCTGACGAGTTGACAAAAAAATGCAATGAATTTGAAGAATTCTATCACGAAGACATTAATGCATATGAGCTCAAATCAGAATGTTTTCCTTTAAGGGAGTATTTAAAGCACATAGCAAAGGAATCAGCGGATTTGAGTATCTCAACATTACATAAATTAATAAAGTTGATAAATTAGAAGAAACTTTTCCAAATGTTGAACTTGCTACAAGAATGTTCCTTTGCTTAACGGTTACCAATTGTAGTGGAGAGCGATCATTTTCGTAGCTAAAGAAAATAAAAAATGAATTAAGAACAACAAGAACGATAAACTAATTTGTCAATTATGTGCATAGAAAGTGATATCCTTAAAAAAAATAGACTTTGAAGATATAATACAAGATTTTGCACTACAGAAATCCCGAAAGAAAGTAACGTAATCGTAACCATTTCAAACCAGCAGCATATTTATCTAATTAATAACATATGTATATTTGATTTGTACCAATTAACCATAATAAATACAAGATCATAGCAGAAAAATGTTTTTGTCAATCACTGTTTTTACTTTCCAACAGGGCCGCAAATTCTTGTGGGCCCGGCATAGCCTAAGACGGCACTGTCTATACTTTCTTATTGTAGGGTTATCTCAAATAAAATGGAAATTAAATTAGCACAGGATATTAAATTAGCACTGCTCAAAACAGCTTCTTGTCTGTATCAACCCAGACAATGTAAACTAGAGGTCCATATTACATGGTCCAATACATGGCGAAACAGGTCCAGATTAGACAATTCTTAGAGAGAATCACCTGCCAAAAAACTAAATTTCACATTACTTGTAATAAATTAATATTTGTGTCTATCTATACTATAAATAAATAAAGGAATGTTTATATTAAGGGTTGTAATAAAATCTGAATCAGATAAATGAAAGTATAATTAGTAATAGGAAATGGTAAGGGTATATTTTTATACGGTGTCTGAGTCGGTTAATAATGAGTGAAAAATCAGTTGGTTCGTTATTCGGGGGATGATATCTATTATCTATCTGAGTGTGCAGAGGGACAGTAATTGTGCCCAGCCGACCGGACCAAATTAGTACCGGAAGATGGTACAGAGCGAGGAGGAAGTGCGCTCGTTACGTCCGATACCTGTCAGTGTCAACTAAGGCTTCTTGGCTTTCCTCTCATTCACACACTCGTTCGCCTATATTTACTCTCACGCCCTCTGCGTTTCGATCTGTCAACAGCCACTAATTAGAATCGCACTATTCTCCAAGTAAACTACGAAAACAAAACTACCAAAATACATTTATTTCCAATTTTTTTGTTTTCTGACAAAAACGTAGAACATTTCAATGAAACGGAAATAGTTTTCGGTGAAGAAATATATTTAGTTGACTAATTACCTGCTGTTGCTGGAAGAGATGGAATTTCAGTAACGCGGCTAGGGTTGTCTTGTTTGTCTAGTCTTATTGGTCTAGTCTTGTATGTCTAACCTTGCATGATTAACCTCGTCTGTCCAATCTTGTCTCATTAGTCTTGCCTATCTAGTCTTGACTGCTTAGAATTGTATGTCTAGTCTTCTCTATATAATCTTGTTTCTCCAGTCTTCTATATCTAATATTGTCTACCCATTATTGGCTGTCTGGTTTCATCTATCTACTATTATCTATCTAGTCTTGTTTATCTAACCTTGTATGTCTGGTATATATCCTACTAACCTCACGGCTGTTAATTATGAAAAAAATATCCCATACCCATCCGATGATTTCGCTTAAAACTAATCGTTCTATTTTACATATTAAATTGAAACCTCTTATTGGAAGATCCTTTAAATGCTTACAATGTGTTTTTATGCAATAAAGTAAATAATAATAATTATCAGTGGGAACGTCAGAATGAAACAACTCGGTTGTTGCGGTTGAATTGATTTGTTGATTTGGCTTAAATGATAATTATATCAACATTTATCCTAATTAAACAGCATTGAATGTTAACTATGTTAACATTTGCAGCGCTGCGAGAAAACTGCAACTGACCTTTATAACTCGCCAAAAACGAAATTAGAACGTATGTAATTGCACAAATGAAAAATGTTGTTGCGGATAGAGATTAAGAAATGATTGCTTTATTTTCCAAAAATCAGTTAAAAAATTAAAAGAAATGTTTATTTTAATCCTGAAATAATAGACTTTTTCACAGTTAAAATTTTTTTGTGCGTATATGTCAATTTCCGCCATGTTATACGTCAAAAAGTGCCCGAACTTTTTGATGTATAACTAAATATGTGCCCGAAACTTTCATATTTCCGCCCTTCAAACTTACCGGATGCGCATGCGCTTTACTAACCGTAAAAATGTCTATTAGTTTCTACTGTGTTTAGTTTGTTTAGTCTGTCCAGCCCCCAAGTCCTCAAACTTTCTTGTCCATCTTACAAAAACTTGCGTATTTTTATCGACTTCTACTAATCTAATATTACGTATTGATAATAAAACAAACAAAAATGATGTAATGTTTGAGAAAAAATACTTGTACACTTTTCACATATTAGTCTTATTAATGATGACTATAGTTTCGCTATTATCATAGCATCTTCAGATCATAGTGATACAGCAAAATACAAACTTTATATATATATATATATATATATATATATATATATATATATATACATGAATGACAGTTAGAATATGCAAGTGGGGGTGAAGGTACAGTTCTTAATGGCAATGTCTCGCTATTGCGGGCAAATACAAATCTTGTTGATCATTGAGTAAATCCTCTTCGGGTTTTTTTAGGGATTTGTAAATTTCTAGGGATTCCAAGATGTTTAATTTAAATCCTTTCTTTTCTAAATGTAATATTGACGGTATAAAGTTGCTGATGTGGTCTTTCAGGTGATTGGAAAATGTAGAATCGTTTTTTCCCTGTTAAAAACATTTTCTATGTTCTAATATTCTTGTGGAGAAATTCGTTCCGGTTTAACCCACGTAGACACCATTGCAGTCATTGCATTTTAGTTTGTATACTCCTGAATTTTATTTGATGTCTGTTTTTTCTTTAACATTTCTAAGGAGAAGACCTAGGGTATTATGCGTAAACAAAAATGAGTCGAAACGAACAAACAAAAAATCTTCAATTATTCCAAATTGTTTGTCTTTTACTATAATTATAGGAGATTTCATTTCTTCTTTATTTATTTCGCCCAACTTTGGGGTACATGAAATCAATCATTTTTTATTGTTTTGGGCTTTCCTTTTAGCCCAGTATTGCCTCATCTTTTGAGATCTTACTTCCCTTTCTTCGGCAGAGATGTGGATCGTACGCTTTTGTTTGATTAACTTGGACCGTTGCTTCTTATCCTTGGTGATGGTTTTGGCTGTTTTGTCCTTGAGCATGGTGTCTGTAATTTGGAATTCTGCGAGGTCTTTCTAAGTTTCCTTAAACCAAAGAGGTTCTGTTTTTTATTACGAAAGTGGTCGAAGATCTTTTTGGTAAGTTTATTTCAATTCATTCGGAGGATGTGCCCATAAAAATCAATTCTCCGTTTTATTATTGTGCCCGAGAGTTTTTCAGTCTTATGGTAAATATGGTAAAGACTGAAAAACTCTCGGACACAATAATAAAACGGAGAATTGATTTTTATGGGCACATCCTCCGAATGAATTGAAATAAACTTACCAAAAAGATCTTCGACCACTTTCGTAATAAAAAACAGAACCTCTTTGGTTTAAGGAAACTGAGAAAGACCTCGCAGAACTCCAAATTACAGACACCATGCCGATGAGAGTTTTGTGGTAAAGATTTTCGTTCCTGACATAGATTAATTTGTTGTTATGATATTTGGGGCTAAGATTTTGTGTAATATCTTTCTTTCTTTGACCTCCAACCTTTGAAACGGTCCCTGGGTGGTGGGAGACAATGTTTCGGCTGCACATAAGGCTTCTGGTTTAATTACCGTGTTATAATGTCTTATCTTGGTATTGCAGGAGAGAGACTTCTCGTTATAAGTGTCCTTCGTAAATTGGAAGGTCAATTCAACTTTATTACTCCTAGATTCAATTGCCTTTATCTCTAGCGCATTCCAGCTGATCCATTCCCCAATATATTTGAATTCTTCGAAGATGTATATGTATTGGATGTCCACTTGAAGCTTTTTTGGTGGGTTTTTTATGTTCATCATTATTTTGGTCTTTTCATCTGAGACTTTGAGACTCATTTTTAACGCTTGCCTCTTGAGTTCAAGGATCTGTTCCTTGGCTTCTTCCCATGTCTCAGCTAGTAAGGCCATGTCATCAGCAAAAGCTAAACAATTTACCTTAATGCTTTTGTTTTCAGTTCCTATTCTGTGGGTCTTCACATTCCACTCTGACTACTTTTTCTGGAGCACAGTTATATAACAGTGGAGAAAGTCCAAAGGTGCCGTATACCTGTTTTAATCTCAAAAGGAGTGGAGAGTTCCCCAATAAATTTAACTTTGGAGAATGTATTAGTGTTTCTCTGATTAAGTTTGTAGTTTTGCTAGTTCTTTCAGGACCGAGAATAAGGATTCCCTATTTATAGAGTCGTATGGCTTTTGGAAGTCAATGAAAGTGATACGATTTAGCCCCTGATTTTTGCTTCATGATATGTTTGAGGTTGATAATTTGTTCCGGACATGATCTCCTTTTCCTGAAACCCGCTTAGTATTCCCCAAAAATAAGTTGAGGGTCTAGTTGAGGTTCTGCCCTGTGTAGTAGAACTGTGGAGAATATCTTGTATGTTACGTCAAAGAGAGATATCCCTCTGTAGTTCTGTTCCCTGATCCCTGATGTTCTGATATCCCTCTGTAGGGTCTGTTTTGAATCATTTCTTATGAAGGGTTGTTTTCCAGTCATCTGAGGTTATTTCATGTATCCACATTTATTCAAAGATATTTCTGAGAGACCGTATAGCATAATCGTTCAAATTTTTCCAAAGTTCAGCTGTTATTTGATTTTCTCCCGAAGCCATATAATTCTTAAGATTCGATATTATTGAATGGAATTGCTCAATGGTTGGAGGTTCTGAGTCAGGTTTGGTTGATGTGGATACACGAAAGTCCATCTTTTCTATGGGTTCCTCACAGTTAAGGAGATTTTCCAAATATTCTGCTAATACTTTGCAGTTGTCTTTGTTGTTATGGGCAACATTTCCTTCTATATCTTGGAATTGTAGAGTTGAGGGATTGTGCTTATTAAATTTCTTCTTTAAATTCTTATAAAAGTTGCGTGCATTGTTTCTGTGAAAGTCTTCATTAGTTTGCATAAGTATATAATCATCTCTAGATTTTTTGATTCTTTTAAGGTTTTTTGTCACTAATTTTCTAACATTTAAGAAATTTTTATCTATTATGGTCGCTTTTATGTGATTGTTACTGGTGCCATGCTTTCCTTCTTAGTTCAATGAGACTATCACACTTTTCCACCCACATACATGTTTTCTGATTTTAGCTAGTGGAGCAAGTTGTTCTGCTTTAATTATTGGACTTTCTTTTATTTGATCCCAGCCCTAATTTTGTAAATCTGCAGTGGCGATTGAAAACTCTTTTCAGTTCATTATCTATCAGGATCGCATTTCCTATGTTTTAGTCTGCTAGTGCGGATTTTTCTATTGGGGATGATTGGGGATATTGGGAATGAGTTTTGTTTTAAAAAGATAGTGATCAGAATTTAAGGGGTGCTAACTTAGTACTTTTTATTTATTTTTTATTTATTTATATTTATTAAATTTCCTTTTAACCGCTACATGATCAAATTGAAATTCTCCGAAGAGCGGTTTGGGTGAGATTTTATTTATTATATTTAGTTTGCTCCATCGACCCCAATCGTCATTGCAGCAGAAATCAACATAATCATGTAATACCAACTGTTGAAGTTGCAGACGAATACTTTAGGAAACCCTGGTTTAGCCTATACGGTTTAGCCTGGGTTTAGCCCTAGTTTAGTCTATTTTATCCAATGTATGTTTAGTTGTTGTAGGATCAAAACTGTTAAACATGCAGTAAATCTTCAATTACACCATAATGTGTGTATTTTACTATAATTATAGTAAGTTTTATTTATTATATAGGGTCTTCCAATAAGAGGTTTCATTTTGATATGTATAAAAAATGAGAAATTTTAAGCGAAACCGTCGGATGTTTATTTAATTGTAAAGCAGAGGGTATGCCTTTAATAATGGAAAACAATATTGGCCGCCACTGTTACGCTTGCATGGGTTAGGTGGAGAATACGGGTCTGTTGAAAATATTTTTGCGGACTTTTTACCTGGTGTAACTGTTGTTAATCGTCTTTGGTACTCTTTAACTTAGATCGGAAAGCAACAATTAAGCTTCTACGTTGTCTGGTTCAATAAATATTCGTGTTTTTGTTGAAAATAATTGTTGACATTTTGGTTGGTTAGATTAGGTTGTCCGCCGCGAAGTGGACAGATAAATCAAGATAAAATACGCGGGGCAGCGCCAACTCTCGATCCAATATAGATCAATGTGGCAAGGCCCGTTGGTTTAACCCCGGTTAGATTAGGTTGTCCGCCGCGAAGCGGACAGATGAATCAAGACAACATACACCCGGCACCGCGAACTCTCGATCCAATATAGGTAAGGTTTATGCCAACAATTATTTTGAACAAAAACACGAATATTTATTGAACCAGACAACGTATATGGTTCATTTTTGCTTTCCGACCTTAGTTAAGCCGTGCCAAGGACGATTAACATGAGTTCCATCAGCTAAAAAGTCCATAATACTAAGTTTCAATAGACCCGTATTCTCCACCATGTCCCGCTTGCATATTCTTTTCATGAAATTTTCCATCACCAATTCGCACATTTGCAGCTGTATGTCCTCGAAAACTTCACGAATTCCATCTTTGAATCGATAGTGGCACATTGGCACAGACCTTATCTTAGAAGTCTAGAGGTGTTAAATCACAAGATCTCAGTGGCCAAACGTGATCGCCTCTTCGTAAAATCACAATGTTAGGAAACTTTTCACGAAAAAGAGCGATGGTATTGTTACTTGTGTGGCACGTAGTCTTGTTGAAAATAAACGACGTCCACATCAATATCTTCCAATTCGGGTCATACAAAATCATTAATCATCGTTCGATAGCGCAATGCATTCACCGTAACAGTTGCTCCAACCTCATTTTCGAAAAAGTAAGGTCCAATGACCCCGCCAGACCAAAAAACGAACTAAAAAGTCACACGTTGAAGATGGAGACAGAGGCTTTCAGCAATAATTCTTGGGTTTTCCGAGCCCCAAATGCGACAATTCTGCTTGTTAACGTAGCATCCGAGGTGTAAATGGGCCTCATCACTCAAGATGATTTTTCGATGAAATTCCGGATCAGTTTTATGCATTTCAAAGATTGGTTGTCATTTCAAAGAAGTCAATTGATGGTCGGTAGGCGTGAGTTCTTGTGTTAACTGAACTTTAAAAGCCTTAATATCGAAGACTTTATGCAAAATACGGTGTAATGTCGTTTGTGGAATGCCCAATACCAAAGATCGACGTGAAATGGACAAACCTGGGTTTTCCTCAATACTATGGGCTACAACAGAAATATTCTCAGTTGTTTTCCAGCGACATGCACGAGTTTGAATCTTCACATCACTAACTGGTTGTCCCAACAGCTCAAAGCTCTTTTCCATCATTTTCACAATTGCTGGCGGAGAAGAACGTTTACGACGACCCAAAAATGCTTTAGTTTTGCGAACTGTGACCGCGAAATTTTCACCATTTTTGTATGAATTTTAATAATTTCAATGCGCTGTTGAAGCATATATCGTTCCATTTTTAATTATGGCATAGTTTTTCTTGTCATCTGGCAAGTAGTTACAGGTTGACTCATGACTACTGTTAAAATGGCAAGCTATTGAAAACGACACCTCTTATTGGAAGACCCTTTATTAAGGTTAAAAAATCATTTGGTTCGTGGTTTATTACCATTTGGGTCACAAATTAACAGTGTCCTGATTTTAATTTGCAATTAAAAAAAAAAACGAAATAAGTTGGACATATTTTTTTTTATTATTATATGAAACAGTGATAAATATATAATAAAATCGTTTGGATTCCATTCACAGCATAAAATCCTCCAGAAATTCGCTGGACAATAAAACTATTAATATGTTCGTCGAACGCCAGTAATAATAATAACATTTTATTATTGATGTTAGCATTTCAAGTATGCGCACTGCACAAACTAGTTTAATATATTTGTGTAGATATAAAAACGGTAATTGTTTCATGGCAATTGCGTCCCTTGAAGGGCATACAGTTTACTAGAAACGTGGTTTTCATTCAGTCCCGACTGGTTTTAAAATATCGTAATAATAGTTATAAAACGTTGGATATAGAAGAAGAGATAAAATTAAATTTAATCTGTTTCGCGGACAGGGCGTCAATAAAACCTTATATAGTTACGCTCTTTTCTTCGCTCTGTATTTATATTTTTTTCCTGAATTTATAGCAAAACCTGATAGGTTGAAAACATGATAGGATATCATCTATAGAAAACTATAAAATTTAAAAAAAAAATTGACTGAATTGCTGAAACAAATCTAAAAAAAAAACTAAAATAACCTGAACTTTTTTTCGGATTTTTGAAAATATTAAATTTCATTTTCACTTGAAGTTTTTAGATCTAAATCATCACGACTCACTTTCAAAATTGTAAGCTTGTTCATGTATAGTGTCCAGCAAGCTTTCATTCATCTCTGGTTAAAAAATCCCAGCATTTTTTTGCCCTCTGAATGAGCTGAGACTTTGATGAAACGGCGACTGGTCGCAAACTCGATGAAGTGATATACCCTATTGTACACCTCCACGTGGTAGAGGGTGGAAACATTATTATGGCCAAGTATAAAAGGAACTGAATGCGCGCCGGTATAAGCAAGCAACCTTAAGGGGGGACATCACAGTAGAGCACGGTAAAGGAACTATATTTTCGGGATTTCTTTTTGTCTCAATGAAAAGATCAATCTAAAAACGGTAAAGTAAGTTTAATAATATTATTGAAAACTACGAAAAAAATTTTTTTCAAATTTATTTTACACAAAGTGGCGGCTGTGTGGCACTTGTCCGGAGACGCCTATTTTTGGAAGGTGGTCCACGGCCGGACATCTAGACTCCTTAACTTTTGACTTCTAACAAAAAATCTAAGTTTTTTAGTTTGTCATTAAATTGTTCATAAAAAAAACCGAGTAGTATAAAAAAAAATCCTACGTGGCTCGATAGAGTTAGGTTTTTGGAATATACTACCGAAATTTCAGATCGATCGGTGAAGATTTGCCCGAGCAATGTGTCCGCCCAGTTAAGAAAAACTGGTTTCGAGAAAAACGCGTTTAAAGTTTTAAGTCTAATCTGCGATGCCTGCACCATACAACTGGTCTAAATCTATCTCCTCCTCTTTTTTGCTATTCCGAATTGCTTTTAAATCGATGCGGGCTTGTTTCACGCCGATACTCAGTGATCTCTCCTCCTTCTGTATGCGTTTCTCATCCAGGTTCATGCATAGTTGCTGACTTTTTAACCCAATTTTCATGTCCATGACCTGGATTATACGTAGAATTGATATTAACACGGCATTAAAAACACACGATGTGATGTTTGTAGTAATATCGAGGACTGCTTTGCCGGAATGTGTAGTTTTTGGAGCCAGCGCCCACACTGTCGAGTTGAAGTTTCCATTGCTATTTTGTATGAAACCCCCGATGCAGTGAGTGAGAAGATCATCCGTAGTGAGTTGTTGGTAAACTGGCTGAATAGCTTCATAAACTTCATCACACATTGGTGCTTTGTGCGTATAAGCATCAAGTGTCCGAAGATTTCGCCTTTTGCCACGAGCACCATGAATTTTCTCCAATCGGGCAATCGTCGTGTTTCGGATGGTCATTCGTAGATATTTTGTGAAGCAATGTGGCCCTTATAGCTTTCTTCATTTGTTCAACTGATTCACAATTTCTGACGCCTGACTGACGCCAACTGACGCTACACACCTATTCTTGGAATGTATAGTACATATAGTGACTCCTATAGACACTCTTAAATACTATAGACTTTTCGGAGGGCAGGTCTCTCCCTATAGACTACCGTTATACCTGCTCCCGTACTCGAAAATTACAGCGCGCCTCTGGATCACAAAAGGCGCTCGGCGATTACCTGAGAAGCGTTGCGGCAGAATGGAAAATTTGGGCATTTAGACATTTTTGCCGCATTCCATCTTTTGGTATGTCATTTTTAAAACCCTAAAGCAACTTTTAAGCAAATAAAAAAAGCTCGTTTTTTTTCTCAATTTTACTGTGATGTCCCCCCTTCATTCAGGTTAAGGGCCTCTGGTCCTTAGGTCGAGAAATCGGCCTCAAAAGCGGAAAAGCCACTTGAACGGCCAACGGCAGGGGGATCAGGAAGACCACGGGAAACCACCTGATTCCCTAGTTAATGATGATGGCTGTTGTATACAACGGAGCCGAGTACGGGCGTCCCTTAAATGGGACAGGGGTGCAAAGAATCTCCCGATCAGCTAGAATCAAACTAGAAAACTTACGCACAATAGCTACTTGGAACATCAGGAGTATGCATGAAGCAGCAAAGGTGCATAACACCATCAAGTAAATGAGAAGGCTAAACATCGTAATCCTGGGTATTAGTCAAATGAGATGGCCTGGATGCGAAAAATCAATAATAGGCGAATACACTATATACTATTCGGGTGATATGGGAAGCGGAAATAGAAATGGGGTGGCAATTAAGGAACTAGGGAACATCATCAAAAGTCGGAAACTCGAATATTTTGGACACGTTATGCGGCATCCAGAAAAGTATGGTCTACTGCATCTTATCAATCAGGGAAATATAATGGGAAAACGGAGTGTAGGACGAAGGACGACATCATGGTTATAAAATCTATATACAACAGCTCAGCTGTCGACAAAGTTAAAAGCATGAACTTATTAGCCAACAGCATTGTCAACGATCGAAGCAGTCACGACACTTAAAGCAGAAGATGGCTTTAGATTGTCTTAGCCCTGTACGTTCTTCCCAGGTTTTTTCTTTAATTTTTTCATCTAAACTTTTGTGGATGGAGTTCTAGCTCATACCACAAAAGTGTTTTGGACCTATAAAAGGATTACTGCATCCCTTGTTTGGGGAGTAATGTTGGTTTAGGTCTCAGTGATGCACGCCGACGCCAGTAGGAGTGCAACGCCAAAATACTGGGAAATGCCTTGAATATTATTCAGCCAACGAATCCTATCTCTAGCCTCCTCGCGGCACTCACTGGGCAATGCAACGTTGTTGTAGTAAATAGCAAGGGGTGCCTGGCGAATCTCCGGCGCCATAAAACGGGAACCACTTGGCTAAGAGAAGGAAAACTCCGACAGAAAACCAGGGTAGGTTCGCCTGCCTAAAGGTGGCAGCCCCACCGGCGAACTAGGGTACTGAAGGTTGATAGCCTATATATCCGAAAACAAATTATCACCGAAACTTCAACCAAGAAAATTTACCGGACGGATCTACGATACACGACCTTTAGCATGAAAACACGGACACGAATTGGATGCTGGAATGTCAGAACGATATTTGAGGGAAGCAGACTCGCACAAGTTGCACAAAACATGCAGCAATATAACATCAACATCCTTGGACTTAGCGAAACGCGCTGGAACGGGTTTGGTGAAACTAAATCAAGCAACGGAATGACATTCTTGTATTCTGGAAAAGAAAATTAAGATGACGTACATAAGCACGGGGTAGGATTTCTTCTAAGCCAGCAAGCCAAGCAAGCACTTCTTGAATGGAGACCAGTGACAGAGCGAATTATACTAGCCAGATTCAATACGAGGGCCAGAAAACTGACAATTGTACAATGCTACGCAACCACAGAAGCAGCGGAGACTGGAGTCAAGGAATCATTCTACGGGAAATTGTCAGAAACATTCTTGACAATCCGGAAACAAGACATTGTCATATTAATGGGAGATTTCAATGCACAGCTAGGAAGCAACAACGATGGTCTAGAAAATATCATGGGAATACATGGAACCGGAAACTGTTCGGACTAAAGTTCGTTGACTCTGCAGCCAACAGAATTTGGTAGTAGGTGGAACGCTCTTCCCGCATAAACGATGCCACAAGGTCACATGGATATCCCCCGACGGCCACACCCAGAACCAGATCGACCATATTGCCATTAGTCGAACATGACGAGGCTCGCTTCTTCAAGTAAGAAACAAGCGAGGAGCCGAAATTGAAAGCGACCACCACCTATTGCTGGGGAAAATAAGACTTAAAGTTGCAGTCCTTCCCAAACAATTAAACCGCACCAGCAAAAGGTACAACGTTAAAAAGCTAAAAGACCCAGAGATTAGAGCCTAATACACCGAGGAGCTAAGAACGATAACAGCTAAAACAAATTAGCAAAATCTGGGAATAGAAGAGACATGGCACCAGATAAAGACCAACTTTACTGAAACCAACAACACTCTACTAGGTTTTACCGAAAAAGGCATGAAGGACTGGATGTTGCCAGAAACATGGAAGCTAATCGCCAACAGAAAGTTGTTAAAAAAGAGTATCTTACAAACCCATTGCCCATTGGATAAAGTTCTACTAAAAGAATTATATAAGCAGGCTCGACTTAACATGAAGCGGAGTGTAAGATCGGATAAAAGAACGTGGGTGGACAATATTGCAGAAACTGCTCAAGCAGTACCAAAATAACCTGAGAGAATTGTATAAATCCACCAAGCTGCTGTCGAACAATATAACTACAAAAACAAAGCCAATAAAATCAAAAGATGGGAAGCTACTGGTTACAACAGAAGAACAGCTCAATAGATAACAGGAACATTTCCAGGAGATACTCACAGGAATAACTCAAGAACAACAACGCAAACCATCATGCAACACGGGCACAACTAAACACAGACACAAAACCTTCAACCAGAGCGGAAATAAGCAAGGCCATTAAGGAACTAAAGGACAGGAAAAGTTCAGGCATCGACAACATCAAATCTGAAATGATGAAAGCTAACTGCAAGACCACGACCAAAATGCTGGCACCTCTAATAAATAAAATCTGGGAATCCGAAACACTACCGAAAGAATGGAACAATGGCCTTCTGATAAAGCTCCCCAAAAAAAGGAGACCTGAGCGATTGCAACAACTGGAGAGAAATAACACTATTAACAACTGCATCGAAAATACTCTGCAAAATGAAACTTATCCGAATGAGCAAAGCAATTGAATCTACGTTGAGAGAAGAACAGGCTGGTTTCAGGTCGGGAAGATCCTGCGTAGACCAAATCAATACGTTGCGGATTATAACAGAGCAAGCAGTAGAATGACAAACCACTGTATTTCTATTATTCCTAGACTTTCAAAAAGCTTTTGATACTATTAAATGGGAAAGCATTTGGGCGGCTTTAGACCAGAGAGGCGTCCCACCCAAAATAGTAAACATCATAAAAGCATCGTATGCGGACTACTCTTGCAACCTAGTACACGAAGGGAATCTCTCAGAAGCGGTCAAAGTGTCTGCTGGTGTCCGACAGAGTTGCTTGTTGTCCCCGCTTTTATTCCTAATAGTACTAGACGGGGTCATGACGACCGTTACAATACAGCCTCGAGGAATACGCTGGGGACTATCAAGCAGGCTAGAATATTTCGACTACGCCGATGATATCTGCCTCATGTCCCATACACTCACCGACATGATGGACAAAACAGCTAAGCTACAACAAGAAGCTGAAGAGATAGGCCTGCACATAAACACCAAAAAAACAGAGGATATGAGGATTGGCGCTACCACTAGCACGGACATACAAGTAAACGGCGTAACAGTAAAAAGATGCGAAAAGTTCTGCTACTTGGGCAGCATCATAGCAGTGGATGGAGGGGCCGACCTAGACATCGCCAGAAGAATCAACAAAGCGAAGGGAGCGTTCGCCCAACTGAATAACGTTTGGAGCTCTTCAATACTTTCCCGTAAAACGAAACTCAAACTATATAATAGTAACGTCAAATCCATCCTGTTCTACGGCAGTGAGACGTGGAAAGTAACTAAAAGCAGCACAAACTGCAAGTTTTCGCAAACTGGTGTTTGTGACGGATCCTTAGAAACCGATGGCCTGAAGTGATATCGAACCACGATCTGCTTCGTTCTACAAACCAACTTCCAGTAGACGTTGAAATAAAGAGAAGAAATTGGAACTGGATTGGACACACCCTACGGCGCAATCAACAAAACATTGCAAAGCAAGCATTGGACTGGCATCCCCAAGGCAGTAAGCGAAAGAGAGGAAGGCCGAAAACAACATGGCGACGCACAATTGAAGCCGAAATCACCTCCACCGGCAAATCGTGGAATGAGTTGAAGGTCGTGGCTCGAAATAGAGTCAGATGGCGACAATTGGTAGAAGCCCTATTCCCCACTGGGGGAAACAGGAACAAACAGAGAGAGAGAGAGAGATCCCTTGTTTATTAAGTGATCGGCTTGTTCATTTTCCTCTATACTAGTGTATCCTGCAACCCAGCATATCGTTACTTTATTGTCTCTGCCTAGCTTCTTTAGCTTTCCCACACAATCCCTTACCAGTTTGTATCTGATGGTGTATGAGCTAATAGCCTTCATGACTATCTTGGAACTAAAATGTTTAACAACTATTTTTTAATTAATTTATTGAGATAAGACAATGATATTAGAATATTGATCATTAATTTAAAATTTCAAAAAAATGTATTTCCAGACACAAAACTCTTTAGATTTTGGTAAATGCAACAAATTAATGCAATTAACTTAAACAATTCTCGCTTCATCAATTTCAATTCTCTTCAAAATGAAATGCATTTTAAATCCGCAAGTAAAACCCAATCAGTGGAACTTCAAACGTTTCACTGCATTATTTTATCTTCGCGTTGATTCCTTGAAAGCTTTTTACAAAAATATCCGACAGTAAATTTCGCGTTACCGAAAGGTAATCGAGTGTGTTTAGAAACAACATCTCGACATTCCGATTTCATTGATCTACGTTCGTTTAAAAATAACGCCCTCCACTTCTAATGAATGGCCGCACTAAACTCATCCGATCCTGCGACATTACTCTCTACGCGCTTGATTTATAACTCACAGCTTTTTTTAATTTCCTCATAAGCAACGGGTCTCACAACCAGGAGACAATTTATAATTTCAAGTTGTTACGCTTAATAGACAAGATTAGAAATAACATACCGAACAACGAAAATAAGTGATTTATAAGAGACTTAAACCGTTTTATTGCGTGCGGATTAATGATTTATTAGTCTAGTGCGTTGATCTAGAGGGGACGATTGAGTTCTATTTTAAGCTGCTGTTAATACTCGGTAATATTTGATATCAAGGTTAACTTGTCAGTCGTTAAAGATAGCATAAACTACTTTTAAAACTTACTTGGCTAGTACACTTGGTGTTTTTAGGGCGAATGAAATTATGGAAAAATAACTTAATTATATGCTTAATACAAACTAAACACATTTAATAGACTAAGCAGTCTAGACAGAAGGGATTGACTAGACAAACACTGGTCAGAATGGATAGTTTATAAAGGCTAAACCACGGTTTCCCAATGTGGTCGTCAGTGACTTCAACAGTTGGTATTATATGATTATGTAAACACACATTAAATAGACTCCGCAGACTAGACATAAGAGATGGACTAGATTGATACTGGATAGAATAGACAGTTTATAAAGTCTAAATCGGGGTTTCTAAAGTGATCGTTATCGACGTCAACAGTTAAAATTACATGATTATGTAGACACACATTAAATAGACTGCGCAGACTAGACAGAAGAGTTTAACTAGACAGACCTAAGAATGTACAGTTTATATAGTCTAAACCAGGATTTCTCAAAGTGATCGTTAGCAACTTCAACACTTGGTGTTACGTGATTATGTAGACACATATTATAGTGTATTACGTAACGAAAGTTTTAAGAAGCATATTACGTACCAGCGGAACAGTTACGCACGACCCGCATAGGGGGGAGTGCAAAATCCCGCGAGTACGTAATTGCCTTACAACTCGAGTTATGTACTATACTTTATCAACGATCTCACTAATTTGTTTCTGTTTAATAAGAAAAATATGTTTGATGTAACAAATTTATTTCTTATTAGGTTATGTTTAGTTAATTATCGGTTTTTAACATTATAATAAACAGTTGTATTTTCATATATAATTGTTACTCATGATTTAAAGAAATACATTCGTAATGGTTACATACCTTATTATTTAATACTTTGCCTTTAACTGGGATAAGACTGCTCATAGATATAGGCAACGTAATATACGCGATGTCAATTTCCGTTAGTTTAAATAGTGGCACGGGAGGCGCTGAACGTATGAGCACGTAATAGCAGCTCTCAACCAATCAACGAATCGTAAACCAAACGCACGTGTGTGATATCAATCAAAACTTATCATAAGTCGCTGACTGTTACATACGTGTGTGTTATAATGTATTTACATAGTCCACGAATTGTACAATAATGGGCATTTACATTTACTACGCATACTGGGCAGAGCGGGTTGACTAGACCAGGGGTCGGCAAAGCGTGGCTCGCGAGCCAGATGTGGCTCTTTTGATGTGAGCTTATGGCTCTTCAGAAATGAATTGAAATATAAACAAAAATCACAAAAAGGTACAAAACAATACTTGTAGTCTTACGACCGCCGCCGCCAAGTTCACCTCTTATAGTCACCGTGCGGTACATGTTAAGTGATATATGTTAAGTGATGATAGGGAGTCTGAAAAAAAATTTCATCCCATTACTAAAATTGTTGAAATTGCAACATCACAATTTTAAAAGAAAAAATTGTTGTGGACTGGGGGCTAGTGAATAGCATAAAAATATCTGTTGCGTTTCAACAGGAGATTTGTTTTGTAGTTTTGTACATTGACGAAAGACTTAAAAATATTATAGAGCTAAGGAAAGGTTGCATATATTCAAGCTATATTCCGCTTTAATAATTTGGTGTGCTGTAATTAAGTTTAAAAAAATATTTAAAACAGAGATTAATTTTGAGCTTGAGCTGTTTAAACGTCGCTATTTTCGCGCGCTTTGTCGATGACGTCAAATACTATGTCCAGTGACAGTCCAGTCCATTGTTTACTGCAGGTATTCTCGTTCGTTAAAGTTTGGATTACGAAGGCGTGAAGGACTAATTAAAAAGACGGATAGTGAATGGCTTAATTGGAGCCGGTAGCGTTCGTTAAAGTTGTCTTAAAACTTAACGCGAGGTGTCTTATCAAACAGAAACACTGTCGGCTAGTAAAACCGGCGCAGTTCCCATACGCTAAATGCACACTGCCAGTAAAACTGCTGCTATAACAAAGTTTCGCTCGAAAAGTTTCAGTTTCACAACAGGAATTAAACTAGTTATACTCGATTTACTAGTGACTAATTATGACTGTCTTGTAGGAAATTTAATTTACTGAAAAGTTTTATCTAAAACTTTTTTCGATACATAGTCTAGTTCTCGAGTTATAGCTTAACTTAAGGTTTTGTATGCACTGACAGAATTAGGCTAAACCACCAACTAGCTATGAGTATTAGCTGAAACTAGCAAATTAGACTTATGCAGAATTTAATCCTCTACAAGTTTTATCTAAAACTTTTTTTAATGCCTAGTCTAGTTCCCGAGTTTAGCTTAAATTAACGCAAACAAATTTTTCAAAACACCCAAACAAATTTTTGTTTTTACAGCCCGGATTAGACTAGTTAGTCGTAATCCACGGACTAACTGTTACCAGCGTCTTATAGAAAATTTGGCCTTCTACAGGTTTTATCTAAAACTGTTTTCGATACCTAGTCTAGTTCTCGAGTTATAACTTAACAAAGCGTCGACTAACGTTTCGTATCCACAGACGGAATTAGGCTAAATCCACGAACTAGCTATGAGTATTAGGGGGAACTAATGGACTTGACTTATGCAGAATTTAATCCTCTACAAGGCTTATTTAATTTTTTTTTGATGCCAAGGTTAGTTCTCGAATTATAGCTTAAGTAAATGCAAACAAATTTTTTAAGACACCCAAACAAATTTTTGTTTTTATAGCCCGGATTAGACTAGTTAGTCGTAATCCACGGACTAACTATTACCAGCGCGTCATAGCAAATTTAATCCTCTACAGGTTTTATCTAAAACGTTTTTCAATTCTTAGTCTAGTTCTGGAGTTATGGCTTAAATAAGCGTCGACTAACATTTTGTATCCACAGACGGAATTAGACTAAATGCACGAACTAGCTATGAGTATTAGCTGGAACTACCGAAGTAGCCTTATGCTTAATCTTATGCTTATGCTTAATGGAATTTAATCCTCTACAAGTTTTATCTAAGACTTTTTTTGATGGCTAGTCTAGTTCTACTTCTAGTACGAACTCATCCACTGCTTCGATGTTATATTCTCCAATTGTGATATTTTGACCCGCGTCTCTCGCCCTGCGTTCTTTTGTGGCAGCCATAAACTTTGTCTTATTTGCATTTATTGGTAGTCCCATATTTCTTGCGGCATTCTCAAGATTTACAAAGATTTCTTTTGCTTTTCGAAGGGTTATAGAGGTCAGGTCCATGTTGTCTGCCTTTATTCAATATCCAATTCATTATAATACTTAGTCACATAATAAGAGGACCAAAATATCCACGGCTACAACTGATAATAAGAAAAGACTGAGATGGGCCGGCCATGTAAAGAGACAGGAGGATGGGCGAGTTGTTAGATTGGTATGGGAACAGGCCCCGACCGGTAGAAGACAACTAGGAAGACCGCTACTACGGTGGAGAGACATCATAGCATCAGATCTTAGATCTCCGAATATCATGGAAGCGGAGGAGCTAATGATGGAGAGAGTCCAATGGAGGAGAGTTGTTAAGTCAGCAAAGACCCACCATGGGTTGTAGAGCTACAGAGAGAGAGAGAGAAAGACAATTGATAATACAAGGGAAGATTATGGGAAGAAAGAATTTTGGTAGATGTGGCTTAATGTTCGAATGTCGTGGCTTAATAACCTACGGGGGCTTAGAATGGGTGTGGCAATAATTATTCCGCGAACAATGACGTGTTATCTTTTCATTGCATAATTCACCAGGAAGAACTTTGAGCACAAACCTTTCCAGAAGATATTGGTAAATTTAGATGGATTTGGTAGTCAAAGCCACCAATAATATTATCGCAAATGCACTTAATCATCAGTCAATTGTGCGGAAAATACAAAAATATGACTTTATGAAAAAAAAAATCATCCGTGGCTCTTGATCCAGTATGAAATAATTTTAAATAAAAATTTGGCTCTTAAGGTTATAGAGTTTGCCGACCCCTAGACTAGACAAACACTGGACAGAGTGGACAGTATATATAGACTAAACCAGTAGTCGTCTACGACTTCAAAAGTTGGTATTACATGATTATGTTGATTTGGACTACAATTCCGATTGGGGTCGAGGGAGGAAAGTATAAATATAATAGATAAAACTTACTATAATTATAGTAAAATACACAAATTTTTGTATAATTGAAGATTTAATGCAAGTATGACTGTTTGGATCCTACAACGACTAGACAGACACTGAACAAAATAGACAGCTTTTATAGGCTAAACCAGGATTTCCCAAAGTGGTCATCTGCGACTTCAACAGATGATATTACATAATTATGTATATTTGGGTCACAATGACGATTGTCGGTCGATGGAGCAAACTATTTATAATATGGGCCATATTACTTGCAAAATGACAATAGACTTTATGCGATAATAAACCACCGATCAAATGATTTTTGAGGTGTAATAAGGCCCTTATTACATGTAGTATGGTAATAAACTATCTCTATATGATACTAAACAATATATGATAATAAAGACAATGAATGATTTATTTATGATTTCTATACTTTATAGGACAATAGACAACCGATGTGGGGTTGCTGAATCGCCATCGGGCGCTTCCCCAGCTGGTGGATAGAGGGAGGCCTCCCAGATATGGGTGGTACCGGGGAAATTAAATACTCGGGGCGAACCAAAATCAGCATTACAGCGACTGTCCCAGATTGGGCGGCTGTAAATCGGGCACTCTTTTGTCCCAGGGTCTAGAACCCAAAAGCGGAAGAACCACGATAGTGTTCAACGGTGTAAGCATTCAGAAGGCAAGTGGAAACCACTGAATTAAAGATCCCTTGTGGATATCCTTAGTGATAATCATCACACCATTACATTACAATGGCTTTGTTCAATTCGAAATGCTCCAAAGTTATAACTCCTCCAATCGGATCTCCGGGGAGGAGGACATTGAATAAAGTTGAATACAGAACTGTAACACATAGAAACGATAGAATTGCTACATGAAACGTTAGAAGTCTTTATGCACCTGGAAAAGTGGATAACGTCTTTTTAGAAATGGTGATACTCAATATCAACATACTTGGCTTAAGCGATGTTCAGTGGAAAGGGTCTGGCAAGCATATCACCAAGAATGGCACAATGTACTATTCAGGGAATGATGATGCCTCTCGTCGATATGGAGTAGGAATAATTGTATGCAGGTATCCAGTATCAAGGTGTAATAATTGTATACGGTATCCAGTTTCGTCCCATTCTCAGACCGCACAGTTCTACTGAAACTGACCTCAAATAAAGTTAAAGTAAATGTTATTCAAGTATATGCACCTACAGCAAATAAAGACGAGGTTGAAATAGAGTCGTTTTACCAAGATCTAGCTAAAGTGATCAAACCTATCAAGAAACTCGAAGACCTCATTATAATGGGGGATCTAAATGCGAAGGTTGGCCAAGGAGAAGTGACTGATACTGCCGTCAAGTTCGGACTAGGTCTTCGCAATGAGCGAGAACACAGACTGATCGAGTTCTATCAAAGGGAAGACATGATAATAACCAACACCTTCTATCAGCTTCCTCCGCGTCAGCTTTATACTTGGAAAGCACCACCAGACGGAAAATCAGGTGTAATTAGAAACCAGATCAACTACATTTTGATCAGAATATAATGCTGGGATATGCGATATGCTGGGTTCCAGGATACACTAGTTTAGAGGAAAATGAACAAGCCGATCACTTAACAAACAAGGGATCTCTCTCTCTCTCTCTCTCTGTTAGTTCCTGTTTCCCCCAGATACAGAAGATTCAGAAATACCATTAAGTCAGTAAAAACATATCCAGGAGCTGACATAGCAACCGATCATAATCCAGTGGTAGCTGCAATTCATGTAATACTGAAAAAACTCGTTCGGAAAACAACTAAGGAACGTATGGAGCCTAGAAGACTGAAGGACAACGTAGTGTACAAAAATGTTGAGAAGAACATAAACGACAAATTAATAACGAAGAAATTAATAATTAATCATTATAGACCAACAATGGCAAAACAAAAAACAAAGTACTGAAAGATGTAGAAAATGCAGAATTGAAGTCCATAAAGTGAAAGAACAAGGAATAGATGACACAGGAGATACTAGACCTGATGGTGATACGAGGTAAATATAAGAACAAATATGTGTAAATCTATAAGACCATAAACAATGACATCAGAAGTAAAGTGAGACAAGCCAGGAAAAATGGCTACTTGATGAATGTCGAGAGGTTAAAGCCTATCAAGAAAAATATTTTTTTTTCAATATGCACAAAAAAAGATAAAAGAACTGGGAGCGCAAAGAGACGATAACCAGATGTGTTGGTAAACAAGAACGTCGACTGGATTGTAGAACCGATAGAAAAACTGGCAAGGTGGAGCGAATATATACAAGAACTTTTCAATGATAATCGGATAGAACTGGAGAACCCAGGCATGGAGTATACTGGCCCAGAAATATTAAGGGAAGAACTCGAACATGCAATTAAAAACTGTAAATTTCGGAAAGGCAGCAGGACCTGACGAAGTGCCTGCTGACCTACTAAAACTTATCGGAGAAGACTCCATAGATATTCTATTAAAACTGTTTAACAACATATATGAGACAATTAGAATTCCTAGCGCTTGGCTAGCCTCAACATTCGTGACACTGCCAAAGAAAAATAAAGCCAGAAAATGAATGACCACAGAATCATTGCCCTAATGAGTCACACCTTGAAATTATTTTTAAAGATCATACATAACCGAATTTATAAGGAGTTAGAACAAGGAGTTAGTGACACTCAAATAGGTTTTAGGAAGGGCGTGGGAGCAAGAGAAGCGCTCTTCGGACTAAACGTACTGAGACTAGGGTTTGGGAATAGCCGGTCTTTTTAGACTCGGCGAGTCCGAGTCGAGTCCGAGTCCGATTTTTCGGGTCCGGTCCCGGGTCCGGGTCTAATCTGTCTCGCAATTTAAACAAAATCACGAAAGGATTTTTCATGTTCACGCATATGGTAAAGCAAGGGATACTGTGCGAACTTGCCGATTAAGTTAAGTGGGACTTGAGATAATTAGATAAACAACGGATTTTGAGAATTTTATGGTAAATATGTAAATAAAACAAAACTCCAAAGGGGCTAAGAGCGGAAGTCAAATGGATGAATTCCCTTCTAAATTGTCTAAAGTTAATTTAACTTGTCCGTATTCTTCGACATCATAGACGCTCTCGTCAGAATAATCATTTTCATCTTGATCGTCATAAATACCATTTACACCAAGAGTCCTCACTAGGATTTTTTAGAGAGCCTAATTGTTTTTATCAGATTTTTCTGAGGGCCGCATGTAAAAATGTAAGTAGGGAAAGATCTTCCGTTCTGGACCACTCCTCGCTCCTCGCACTCCACCACCATTCCACTCATGGCATTCATGCCTAGAAAATCTTCCTGGACAACACAATCCTTGGATACATACCTAACAAATAAGAGCAATTGAGAAATTGAGGTTACGTCTGTTGATGAATTGATCGCAAGACTAAAACATTTGCTTTGCTGCAGTTCATCGGTAAAATTAAGTGCAATATTTGCTGCTTGTGATCGTCTCATGCATGTTGAGTCAGACAGCTCAAGTTTGGAAACTTGATCCAATTTTTGCTTCATCATCATCATCATGAACCAGCCCTTAGAAAGTCCACTGCTGAACATAGGCCTCCCTCATGGCCCTCCACCCATTTCTATATTGGCCTGTCTGGATCCAATTATTTGCGATTCTTTTCAGGTCATCGGTCCAACGTGTAGGTGGTCTTCCTCTGTTTCGCTTATCGGTGCGAGGCCTCCATTCCAACCTCTTTGTCCACCTGTCGTCGCCCGTTCTGGCCACGTGTCCCGCCCAATTCCACTTTAATGTGGTTATTTGCTCGACGATGTCTTTCACGCCGGTTCTTCGCCGCAGGTCCTGGTTTGTGACGTGGTCTCTCAAACTCAATCCAATCATTGACCTTTCCATCTTGCGTTGTGCTACTTTGAATTTTTTCGCGGATTTTTGCTTACTATTAGGTAAATTAGAAAGCAAAGATTTACAGACGGTGACAGCACACTATTTTACAGTTTCTGCATCAGAAAACGGCTTCATCATTTGTGCTAAAATTTCCGTTACTTGGTACGATGCTTTCGAAGTTAGTTCATTCCTGTTCATTCCATTAAACAGGGTACTACGTTCACAAGCAAAAGACTTTTTCAAAGATTGCAATTTTTCCTTTCTAATCTCAGGTTTTTTGTGGAAGTTTTCTTCCAATTGTGAATGAACTGAAGTGTAGTGTCTGTTCAAATTGTAACGTTTGTTTCCATTTACCGTTTCACGACATATTAAACATAAGGCCGTTCCCTGTTTCTTACCTTTTGCAAAAAAACATTTTTTTTTAAATTCCTAATTCACGTTTTAATTTATATCCCTAACAGCCGAGGGCCGTAAAAAATCGTTCCGATGGCCGCATGCGGCCCGCGGGCCGCATAGTGAGGATCGCTGATCTAGACCATGGTCATCTTCATCTTGCAAGTCGGTAATATTTTTCTTTTTATATACTACATCACAAACAGATAAGTGTATAGTGTGATTCAAACAGAAATTATAAAGACTAGAAGATTCTCGTCGAAATTTCATCATTACACTTTCACCGTCGCCGGTTGAACCAACTATATGTTTTTAAAATTTTATATTAAATGTCTCTAAGTGTTGTTCTACTTTTTCGATGAAAATCATCAGTTAAAAATTCTCAATAAACCCAGATAATACACTTTTCATAGGCAATTCCATGCAAATTGATATGTAGGTATGTTCGAATTTTCATACTCGTCCATTTATCAAGTGTAATGCTAAATCGTCGATCTTGTTTAGGACGCGGTGTTCTTGATAATGCCAAACATTCAAGACCCGAGACTCGTCGAGTCTTAGATCGAGTATCGGGTATTTACCCTTGGACTCGTCGATTCCGGGTCCCGGTACTCGGACCCGAAAAACCCTAACTGAGACTAAGGTGCCTAGATATGAATCAACATATGTACATCTGCTTAATCGACTTTCAAAAGGCATTTGATAGAGTCCAACACCCAAAACTCTTAGATATATTAAAAAGAAAAAGCATCGATCGCAAAAACATAATAATAATATCCAATCTCTATTGGCACCAAACAGCACGAGTCAAAGTCTGTCTTGTATGAAACTTTCTGAGTTTTCAATAACTATTTCTCATATTTTTAACAATATTTGCTTACGGAAATTGACATTGCGTACATTGGGTTGCCTATATCTACGAGCACTCGTATTCAAGTTTAACTCAAATAAGTACACAATAATAAAGTATGTAAACATTAAGAATTTATTTCTTTTTATTTCTATCAAGTTAAATAACGTCGAGTAACAGTTACATATGAAAATACAACTGTTTATTACTGTTTATTATAATGTTAAATAATAATAACGAAATAAACATAACCTAATAACAAATAAATTTGTTATATCAAACATATTTTTCTTATTAAACAGAAACAAATTAGTGTGGTCGTAGATAAAGTATAGTACATAACTCAAGTTGTAAGGCAATTACGTACTCACGGTATTACTGTGCCGCGAGTACGATAACTGTGCCGCGAGTACGGTAACTGTGCCGCGAGTACGTAATATACTTCTTACAACACTCGTTACGTAATATACTATAAAATATATTTTTTGTCATTTTAATAAAAAAATTGACGCTTCAATGATTCGGCAATTCATTGTTCAGCCTTGTTTTTTCTTTAGATTTTTTTGATTTTCCGGCGAAAATAGGTTAATAAAAGCAAATAATCTACGCAGTGGTTCAGATAAGATAATCGGCGAAAATATATTTCGATCATTATTTTGATATCTCGATAACTAACCAATCTCAGGCATTTTATCAATCCGTTTCGAAACAATTCACAGCATTTTGCGCAAATTTTTAGTAAAATGTTTTGCAAAAAAAAATAACTATAAAACTTTATATTACAAAAATGTAACATTTCGACAGAAAAGTTGTTAGTTTATACGAGTAACAAGTGGACTATTTATCAAATGACCACTTATTAAATGCACTTGACAAGATCTCACGTCTAGACTACAGTGAAATATTTCGTTCTTTTCGTTTTTGTGGTTGAATCCACACTACATTTCCTAGTAATTATATATAATTATTCCAATAACCGACTTCCAATAACCGACTTCTCGGTCGATGGCCACTTGTAAACATTTAAATGTTACCAAGAAATGTTTCTTATTTTGAAATATTTATTATTAAGTATAATATTATTTTAAATATTGGAAACGAAATTACGACAGTTGTCAGATATTGAATTTTGCTCCTCCCGAAAAAAGAGCGAAAAAAAGATAATAATAATGCCAGATAGAGGAGTAACACCTCTTTAAAAGACCTTGGTCAAGCTTGGGTCCCTTGCCAGGGTTACGGTGAAGACCTCAACGGCAGCTACAGTGGAGAGCATAATCCTCGGTACAGTGTAGATGGCGGATATGGCAGCCCAGTGCTCGGAATTAATTGAGTGAAAAGGTTATGGTGAAGATAGTCAACGGTTTTAAAGGCGGAAGACGACAAAACTCAATACATGATATTACAGGTAGGTAAGTAACCATTGCTACGTAACCATGTCCAAACGGTGGATAAAGCGTATGAACTATCTTCATTTAGCAGCGCCTGTTCTTCAGAGAAGCGGCAGCGAAGGGCGCCTGACTCCAGAGGAACGGCCTATTATCAAGTACTTATAACCTCGATTCTATTACCGAGAAGGATTTGTCCAACCCACACTAGTTTGAACAACCAAGCATCATGGAATATCGTCATAAAAGGGACACTACCCCAGGTAGTACCTCTTTGAGGGAATCTACCACTCTTAAGAGTGGAATCAAGCCTATGGATTATGGGGAGCCTGAACCTAGATGCTTTGAAGACACATTCTAAATTCAAGACAAAACAAAATTATTATTTTGGAACTTTCAACGTCAACTCTCTATTGAAAGTTGGAAAACGCAAAGAGTTGACGATGATGATGATGGACAAAGATGACATTACCATATTTCCCATTCAAGAAACTAGATACCTAGATGAAGACATAATGGACATTGATGGTTACAGGTTTTATAAAGTTTTATCAAAATAGGTAAGAAAATGTCTAGCATAGCTTTTGTTGTTCGCAAAAAGGTTGTCAATTCAATCGTGGAATTCTTGAGCCCTTCTGAGAGGCTTTCTATCCTAACTCTCAGCTGTGATAACGTGTATCGTACGCTGATCAATGTGCATACGTTGCGCATACGCAAATGCGCCTAGCAATGCGCATACGCTTACGTACGGTGCATACGTTGATCAATGCGCATGTACCAATCTATGAAGATAACAAACGCAATCCGTAGAAATTTGAACAGTTTTGGGACCTTCTTGAAGAACATTTAGATAAAATACCAACTAAGAACATCCTACTAAGATCAACTAAGAAGATCCTACTAGGCGACTTTAATGCCCAGCTGGGAATAGAACCACAATTCAGATCAACAATTGGAAAGTATCCGATCCTTTAATCTTCATAAGATAATGTCAACATTGTACAAACACAAGCCAAGTAAACAGAAGACTTGGCGATCACCAGGTCTCCTGGTCCCTCCTGTTTAAGAGCCGAGGGTGTGTAGAGACAACCAGATTGATCAAGTAGATATCTAGAAGAGCGATTAAAGAAATGATGAATGTTAAAGTACAGAGATCTGCCCAGTTCGATTCGGATCATTACCTCTCCAAAATCAAAATGAAAACCAGTGAAACCAGAAAAAAACATAAATTCGATGTTGCAAAGCTTAAAATCAATCAAAACATATTAGAACAATACCACCAGCAACTGATTTGAATCTCAGAATAGGACGAACAACGTCTCCAAGATTCAACAAGCAGCTAATACTCCAAGCCTAACTGCCAAAAGAAGAAATCATACATGGTGGAATGAGGTTTCTGATGAGGTAGTGGTCTAAAGAACAAATGCCTGGAAAAGTGGAACTCGACCAGGAGACCTGTATTCCGCGAAGTTCAAAAATATGCAGCCAGAACTGTACGAAGGACTAAGCGAAGGTATGAGAAACAGCTATTAGAACAGATCGATCAGGATTTTCGAAAAAACAATTCCAGAGACTTCTATCAGACGTTCAAGTCTAATTTGAAAGGATACCAAGCCCCAAGTCTTAGTTTCAGAGACGAAAATGGAAAACTGGGATTGACCAACAAAGAAAACTTCCACGATCATGTCTCGTTATTTTGAAAACCTACTTAACTGTGATGAACTGAAAGAAAGATTTCCTGCATGCGCCCCGATCTACAAGCTACCAAACTCATCTCCACTTGGTAAATAGAAGATCAAAGAGATCATCAACAACCTAATAAGAATAATAAGGCAGCTGGAAAGGATTCAATTGTGGCGGAACTACTGAAGCTGGCAAATAATCAAACTCTAGGTATACTAGTCCAGCTTTTTGAGATCTAGAGAATTTGGATTACACCAACTGAATGGCAGTCAGCATTAATCAATCCTCCACACAAACAAGGTGATAAAAAGAATGTCAATAACCATTGGGGCATCTCATTAGTATCCGTTCCATATAAGACTCTCTCCAAAGCAATACAGAACAGAATAGAAGGTCATCTTGACCAATTGATTGGGGAATATCAAGCTGGTTTCCGAAAGGGCCGTACTTGCCCAGAACAGATCATTAACCTAAAGAACATCATCAGGTATAAAATAACTGGAGGAAATAACTACGTGGTCATGTTTGTTGATTTTCACAAGGTATATGACTCCATCGATCGATAATCATTAATGAATATTTTGGAAGAGTTCGGGGTGGATGATACATCAAACAGCAAATCAAACAAACTCCTACTAACACAGTGTCAAAAATAAAATTTATGGGTGGGATCTCAGAACCCTTTACAATCAGAAAGGGCGTAACACAAAGATATGGATTGTCCCCAATCCTTTTCAACTGTGTTTTGGAAAAGGTCATTCAACAGTGGAGAAAGCTGTTAGCCCAAGAAGAAATAAATGAAGAGCGATTCAGACTTGGTCCTAAGAACAAAGGGGTGTACATTGACGGCCTGGCCTTTGCAGATGACCTGGCCATTTTTGCTTACAACATAGAGTCAGCAGTCGACAAGATCAATAGGCGGTCAGAAATGGCTGAAAAGGTTGGACTCCAGATTTCTATTAAAAAGACAAAATTTATGACGAACATCTATCTACGATGAACCTGAATGGATGATTACAAATCCGGGAAAAATTGGATGAGTCAAGAATTACAGGTATCTCGGTGAAGTCATCGAGGAGAATGGAATAGAAGAAGAAGCAATTAATGTCACGATAAGGAAGTTAGACCAGGCAAACCAACTGTCAAAGAATACCAATAACAGAAAGTCTATGAGTATAGTAAGTTCAGACATTATTATACAGTTTTAAAGCCTGATGGCCTATATGCGTCCGAAACTTTGACCATGAATAGGCAAGGTCAAGCTGAGCGGCTGGAAAAACGAGAATGTAGGATATTCAGGAAAATCCTAGGTAACGGATGGGTTGATGTACAATGGCGAATGGAAGCAAATGAGGACTTGTACAGCAAGAAATAACCTATTACAGCATTCATTAAGAAGAGACGATTGTTATTGACGGTCATCTCATGAGGGTGGAGGGTGCCCGACTAACCAAAAGAATATGGAATTTTATTCAATCTAAGAAAACAAGGACGAGATGGTTCGAAGAATGTGAAAATCATCTTAGGCAGATTGGTATCACAGAGAGAGTTCTAGATAGGAACAAATTTAAAAGATTGGTGAACAACTACCAAAGTTTTAAAATGGCATCAACGTCCAAAAGACGAACAGGACCTTTGTCCGAAGAGCATAAACAGACACTTTGTGGGTTCAGAAGATACTGACAGGAAGTCAAAGCTGGCACAAGAATAAGATCTAGACAATGAAATTGATTGTTACCACGTAGTTCATAGAAGGAATATTTAAAAACTAAATTAATTATTATTAAAATATTCTTATTATTAATAAAATATACTATAATATTATTGAGATATTCTACATTCAACAATAAAATAAATATTTCTTATAAGGATATTTTATCGAATTTGGAATCCCCCGTGTGGTCCAATTATTGAAGTAATAAATTAATCTTCTTCTTCTACAGTAATAACACCTTCAACTATTTCATCTACAAAGAGAGACAGCGGATATAATTTTTGTATACTTTATACAAAGGCTTTCGTCCTTCTGCCCTCTATTCCATAGTATTCTATTGAAATTTATAATGTATGTAACAATACAATCTTCTTATATAGATTTTCTGCGAATTCCGAATCCTTGTGTGATCCGATTGTTGATTCGCAAACGATGAATATGTATGTCAATAAACACCTTTATATTGCATATAAGTAGTATATTTATATTGTTGTTTGATTTCGGCATGTGATATCGCGAATGCAAGCGCAATAAACAGAATATTAATATTCCAGTCGCTTTCTCTCGCAGGCAATCGCAAGTGCAAGTGAATGTTCATTTTGCGAGTTAAAAAAGTAATAATAGGAAATTTGTTTCTATATGGATAGATAAATATATACAGGGTGTTTTTACAAAAATTCAAGGAGTTATTGCTTGGCCTATTCTAAGAATATTTTGTCTAATGACGATTTCTGAAAAACTCTTTGTTTCGAAGATACAGGGTGAACAAAATTTGCGACAGTAACATTTTATTATCAAAAAGTACATGTAAAGTTGCTCAATCTACGATAAATCTTCGAAATGACGTCCCCCAGCCTGGAAACAAGCATTCCATCTTCTCGCCATTGAGTGCCGAACTCTTTCAAACCCACCAGGGTTGTTTCTAATTGAGTTACACCCAGCAATTATCCGATTTCGCAATTCGTCCAAATTCTCCACTGGAGTAGCGTAAACTAATGACTTCAGATAGACCCATAAGAAATAAACCAAGGGGTTTAAGTCTGGGGATCGAGCAGGGCATGCGTGTGGCCCACCTCGACCAATCCAGCGATCTCCTTATTTTGCTGTTACAAAATCACAACAAACCAAACTGAAATGTGGTGGTCCACCAACGTGCATAAACCACATTGCAATTCTTGTCACCAATGGTACATGTTGCAGAAACTTTCTACCACAATGTTGCGATATATATCATCAGTAAGTTTTGCTGGTAGAAATACCGGTCCAATAAGATTGTCACCCACAATTCCAACCCAAACATTCAAGGAGAACCGATTTCGAAATCGTTCCTCACATACCTCATGCAGATTTTCATCTGCCCACACATGGTTGATATGAAAATTCCTTATTGAATTTCGGGAGAAACTGGCTTCAACGGTGAAAAGAATGTGTCAGGAAATGAGGGATTAGAACTAATGTTTGCAAAAGCCATTGACATAACGCAAAACGTGGACGATCAGCACGTAGTCGTGCCTGAACACATTGAATGTGGTATGTATACAACAAATTGCCCTTAAGAATTTTCCAACTTTTCCAGCTGTCCGATGACTTACATTCAAAGTGTTGGCAATTTTTCGCGTAGAAGTACTTGGATTTTCCTCTATCATGTCCAGCACATTCTTTTCCAGCTGTACCGTTTTTCCTGTCATTAATCTTCCTGGCCCTCCAATTCGTTTCAATGTGCCTGTTTCACGAAGACGTCGATGAATGTTTTCGAAGAATTTTCGGTCGGGGATATTAAAGCGTTCAATGTACAATCTTCCAGCTTGTAATGAATTGCCATCAGCAAGTACATACATGAAATGCATGTCAGTCATCTCGACGTTCATATATATGGTAGAGGACTTCACTAACTTCCAAGAGCCAAACGTCACTTAATGTAAACAACTGCGACTAATACAGGTCATGATCACTGAGGATACGTATTCAAATGAAATGAAAGTTGTACGTTAGTAGATAAAACAGCCGTTCCAAGTTGTCGTCAACAATTTTGTGTTGGCCGATTTTGCCCTTGTCCTTGTTGAGAATATTGCGTAGTAGTGTTGCTACTATTATAAGCTGAATAAGTTTGCGCAGGGCTATATGCGGATGGAGCTGCATAATACTACGTCTGTATTGGATGTGGAATATGCATTGGTGGAAGGGCAGTTTGGGTACAGCCGGCTCCACACATTGGCCATGTGATGTGGCATACGTCACATGGCCAATGTGTGGATGAAGAAGTTGGCGCTTGTGAATGGGCTGGTGGAGGTTGGCACATGCATTGGCGGCGGCTGGTCATAGGTTTGTCGGTTTTCTGTCCCGCTTCAAAGGAATTTGCGCATGCTCCCACATGACAAGTTCTCTCTCCACACATTGGCCATATATTTATTATCATTGTATGCAACAGATGCTATATAAAAAGCAGCAACCGCTAGTTCAAGATCAAGATCACCAGACATGTTACCATTGGCTCTACAACTTGTGAACTGAGAAGTTGGCACTTGTGGGCCAATATGTAGACGCCTACTTGTGGTGTGTGAAAGAACAGCAAATGACGGAACACACATTGGCCTGGTCGTGTGAGCCAATGTGTGTAGCCGTGTGTTGACTGGTATTGATTGTAATAATTCTATGGTTGAGTTTCGTGGACTATTGGGGCAGAATCTTGCAGAGGCACAGTAATTGAATTAGTCCGTACACCAGTTGTGTTATTTATAGAGTTTTGTCTTTGGCGGACGTTGCTTGAGATTGGAGCTCCAGGGTCTCCAGCTTTCGCACATGGAAGTGGTCTTTCTGGTTCTTCTAGTGGTTGATTGGAGTTATTTGAGACATGACGGTGGTTTATATGGGCTTGTAGATCCCTTTGGGAGAGGTATGTTCTGCGACAGCGATTTGATCCATAGCGGGAACTACCATGAATACACCTGAAGACTGTGCCTAAACCAGTTTGTTCTACTCGGGATACTTTGTCTGTACATTTTGGACATTGTTTTTGTTCTTGTTTGCCACAGGCTAGACAGAATACGTGTTTACAAGGAATCATTCGTTCATATATGAATAGGTTTTGATCATTTATCACAGCAATGTATCGTTGGATTTAGAACTTTTTTCTCCAATGAGATTGACCTTGTGATTCCAATCAAACCTCAACATTGGTTCTGGGGGGCCTCGATTGATTGCAGTGAACGTGGGAGCTTCCAATTGTGAAATATCATCTTCCAAATCAATTTTTGATGCAGCATTTTCCTGGTTTTCGAGTTCAGACCGGGGTGGGGCCTCCTCAGCACTTTCCTGGCTTGGAACGTCAACTTTCTAATCTCTTTCGATTATTTTTACAGCTTCTTTACCCCGACCTCGGCCCCGTCTTCTACCTCTTCCTCCACGACCCCTGCCTCGGCCCCTTTTCTGAGGACTCTCCTCCATCAATTTTTATCTTCTTAATGTTTTTGGAGTGAATCAATTTGCTAAATAAAGTTGTAAAATTGTTTGGCATAAAGCTGTGAGTTTAGTTTGGTTTTGAATTAATTGTTATTTTTTTGTTTTTTTTTTGTGTACTTGATAAACTCATTGGCGTACGCCATACTTTCATTTACATTAATGATTTCAACAAATAATGTATATGGTTGTCGTAAATTTTGTTCACCCTGTATCTTCGAAACAAAACAGTTTTTCAGAAATCATCATAGAACAAAATATTCTTAGAATAGGCCGAGGAATAAACCCTTGAATTTTTGCCGCATGTTTATTTCATACAGAGCATAGGATAAGCTAGTAAAATTATTTGCATTATTAATATAAAAATGAAACAAAGGGCTGCCGATCTCTGCCGATTATTTGCAATATTAAATGCTTTATGTCAAAGTTGAGGACAAATAAATGTTATGTTCCTTCTTAAAAATATTAAAAAAATGGGTTAAAAATATTTTAGTTTGATCAAGATTTTAAAAAATATCAATAATAATTGATGTTTCCATTGGAATATTTTCAATAATAAATCTGTTTATTATCATTTAAAACAAAGATCGCAAATTTTTTCACTATTCATTCCGAATAAAACAAATAAAGTTTTCTATTTCGAGAATCTATCATGTATTGAAAATACTGAAAATACTCTGGCCAAAATCCATCGAATGAATTCTACACGTGAGTTTCGGTCTATTTTTTGGAAAGACTTAAGGCCGATTCTCATATACACGACACTCAGCTACGCGACGTCACGCGGCATCGCCTGTCAAATAATGATTACATTGTTTTAAATGGGCACGTTCTCACTATGACTACGCGACAGCAACGCGACGTGCCCATTTAAAACATTGTAATCATTATTTGACAGGCGATGTCGCACGAAGTCGCGTAGCTGAGTGTCGCGCAAATAGGAATCGACCTTAAATCTTTCTTTACAATTGTTCTTACCGACTCAGGTGAAATTCTTGTAAACGTCGCACGGATTAATTGGAATTTTCCTTAATTTTGTTCCTAAATAAATGGGGGGGTCGGTGAAACGGAAACCGGACATTGATATAATTATCTATTTAAAAGAAATATATTTATCAGACAACATCCAGTTGGAAATGAATCGCTCATTAATCTGTTATATCTCTCTGCGTACTCGGAATTCTGATGCAACAATCGATAGATAATCGCGTATTGTTAAAGCTTTCAATTGATAATTTTTCAAATATAAATAGAACTAAAATATTTAGAATACTTTTCAAATAAAACAAAAAAATTGCAACGAAAGGCAGATATTTCTGGGAAGTTTTTACAAATTAGAAATGGAAATTAAATGGAAACCATCTGGAGCATCATGCAGAAAAGAATCGGAGCTTCTCAAAATCTCTTCGTCCCAAGAAGAAGACTTTTTGGGTACAATAGGAAATATGCAAGTGATTTAAATTTACTTGATTTGTTTGCCTCCGATACTTTATGATCTTTACATTACGCCTATACACCATTATTTTCTCATTTAGTTTGTATTTAATGCCATAAAACTTAAACCAAAAAGTCCAAAATATGTGAGCGAAATTTAAATTTGCGAAACGCATCACCATTGGTCGCAATGGTATGTGACATGACCGTTGACATTTATCGGCGTCGATGTAGGTAGGGTGGACTAAACACCTCGATTGGGACTTTGTCAACACTTTATCTGGTGTACTTATAATAGTGTTTTTGCATTCCGGTACTATATACAATATCTATAAAATGTTTTTTTAGCTTTTTCCATTATCGAAATAGCAAATTAAAACTGAAAATCCTTAACTGTCTATGCAAATAGGCTATGCAACACAAAATGTCAAGTGGTATGCGACGTCATCCAAAGCGCGCGATAAATGGGACCGTTCAAACAGGTCAAATTTAATCGGTATTTTATATATTATTTTAAAAATTAATTGAAACACTTTCAACAGTACTTATATTTTTTAATATGTCGTTTTAATAAGACGAAGTAAAAAGTGAATCAAGCATATAAAGAAAGTTGATGAATATTCCCTATTAATGCCAATACCCTACTGAAAACAGGCAAGCTTAAACAGCTAACGAACGCTTTAGACAAGTTTGTTAATTCAAATCGTAGCACTCCAGGAAACGCGCTTCCAAGATGAAAACCATTTTGACTCGGAAGAGTATATGCTTTTTAAGGGCTAACGTACCATAAGAATCCACGGGTACTTTCATCCTATTTCTTCGGTCCGATTTATTTTAACAAACGCAACTCGGGACAGCCTTTGCAGAAAAATATCATCAACTCAGTACTCGACTTCACTTCCCCATCTGATCTGAAAAACCTTACTGTCAAATCTGGCAAAAAAGCATACTCCTTGGTCAACGCCGACGCTTCCACGAAGATTGGCAATAAGAAAAACACAGAGAAAGTTGGGAACTATTAGAAGAAACCACTAGCAAGATTCCAAAATATCAAGTGAAAATCTTAGTAGGTGATTTTAACGCACAGGTTGGCAAAGAGAGGAAACATAAATGGATTGTAGCTCATCACTCGGCACATTGGAGGTCGAATTGGAACGGAGAACATCTTATTGAATTTTGTGTAGATTTTGCTTTAAAACTCATGTCTACGCGTTTTTTTAAAACCCCCGCATAAAAAGAAAACGTGGAAATCACCGAACCCGTTATTAGGGGAATTTCAGATCGATCACGTTACAATTTCCAGAAAGAATATGTGCGAGATCCAAAATGTTAGAGTACGAAAGGGAGACCACTCGTCGTCATCAGCCTTTATGTCCCCACTCCTGGGGCACCGGCCTCTTCTCTGCCGCATATCTAATCTCAGCACTAAGATTTTAAAATGGGGGACCTACAGTTTAACGTCGAATCGGAACGACAAAATTCCAGAGAATGTGTTAGGCAGTTGAGACCTCACGGTTGGCAAAGCCGGATTGGGGAATTGAGTGTGATGGGTTGTAGTCATTAGTTTTTAATTTTTGCTGCTTTGGTTCTGTGTGGGATTTGAGCTGTCTGACACAAGAGTCAAGCGCTTAGCTATCTGAGCCACCACCAAACGCACTCGGACCACTACCTAATACAAATCAAAGTGAGATTCCAGCCTAACAGATGCAGAACTAAATTCAACAATCTTCAAGAGTTGACCCAGAAAGCCACGATCTTCCTACAAGACATACGAGAGCAGGACCCCAAAGACTGGTCAGGTCTTCGTAAAATACTTCAGACATCAGCCACAAAATTGATTACCTCCAAGAAAACGCAAACATGGGTGGTGGAACACGACTTGACAAAAGCATGGATTCATTGCAATGAACATCAAACAACTGAGAAATGGAACGATCTTCCTACAAGACATACGAGAGCAGGACGCCAAGGACTGATCAGGTCTTTGCAAAATACTTCATGTCTTCGCCTTTTGTGAAACTCCCACATAAAAAGAAAACGTGGAAATCACCGAACCCATTATTAGGGGAATTTCAGATCGATCACGTAGCAATCTCCAGAGAGAATATGTGCCAGATCCAAAATGTTAGAGCACGGAAGGGAGTTGTCGACTCGGACCACTACCTAACGCAAATCAAAATGAGATTCCAGCCTAACAGATGCAGAACTGAATTCAACAATCTTCAAGAGTTGAACCAGAATGTCTTCGACAGAACGCCACGATTTTCCTACAAGACATACGATGCCGAAAAATCCAGATAAACTTGGGAACAAGATAAAAGACTAGTCAGGTTTTCATAAAATACTTCAGACATCAGTCACGAAATTGACAACCTCCAAGAAAACGCAAACATAGGTGGTGGAAGACCAAGGACTGGTCAGGTCTTCGTAAAATTCTTGACGGAATTGAAACAAAATTGACAACCTCCAAGAAAATGCTAACATAGGTGGTGGACCACGACTTGACAAAAGCATGGAAGCAGTGGAATGGACATCAAACAACTGACAAATCGAACGATCTTCCTACAAGACATACGAGAGTAGGGCCCAACGGACTGGTCAGGTCTTCGTAAAATACTTCAGATATCAGTCTCGAGATTGACAACCTCCAAGAAAACGCAAACATAGGTGGTAGAACACGACTTGATAAAAGCATGGAATCAATGGAATGGACATCAAACAACTGAGAAATTGAACGATGTTCCTACAAGACATACGAGAGCAGGACCCCAAGGTCTTCGTAAAATACTTCAGACATCAGTCACGAAATTGACAACCTACAAGAAAACGCAAACATAGGTGGTGGAACACGACTTGACAAAAGCATGGAATCAGTGGAATGTACATCAAACAACTGAGAAATGGAACGATCTTCCTAACAGACATACGAGAGCAGGAACCTAAGGACTGGTCAGGTCTTCGTAAAATTCTTCAGATATCAGTCACGAAATTGACAACCTCCAAGAAAACGCAAACATAGGTGGTGGAACACGACTTGACAAAAGAATGTAATCAGTGGAATGGACATCAAACAACTGAGAAATGGAACCTCCTTAAAGGTGCAGAAAACTTCCTCAAAAGTAATCCGCCAGGAGAAACGAGCCTACGACAAAAATAGACTCATACAAATCGAACAATATTTCCTCAAAAACAACACCAGGAATTTCTACAAAACCTTCCGTGAGAATTTATCCAGTTATCAACCACCATCTTTATGTTTCCGTCGAGCAAATGGAACATTAGAGACGAACACTAAAGAGAACTACAACATTCTACCTGACTATTTCCGAGACCTCCTCAACTGTGATCCTCCAAAGGAAAGACTGAATTTTCAGAAACTCATTCCCAACCCCGATTCACAACCACCGACAATACAGGAAACAACAGAGATCATAGAATCGATTAAAAATAATAAAGTCCCTGGACAGGACGGCATCGCCGCAGAGATGTGTAAACTTGGAGATGACCTTGTAAGCAGAATTCATGCAATCTTAGTAGAAATATGGGAAACGGAAACGATGCCGCAGGATTGGAAGTGCGCATTAATACATCCATTACACAAGAAAGGCGACAAGGCCGATCCAAACGACTATCCCCACTGCCGATTGCATACAAAATTCGTTCCAAAGCTCGGATTAAATCGAATTAAACCGATTAGATAAACAAACAGATCACCTGGGCCATTGGCGAGTATCAAGCCGGTTTCAGGAAAGGTCGATCATGTGCATGGAACTTAAAAACGATATTGAGGAATCGCCGAAGTACCAGCACAATCGTCACATTTGTGGACTTTAAGAAGGCATATGATTCTGTGGACAGACAGACAGTTTTTGATGCTCTAGAAGAACTTGAAGTGGACAAGAAGACCAGAGCTATTATCCAGCAGACTCTCACGAAAACGACGTCTAAAGTGAAATTTCTTGGGGAAGTCCCTGAGCCTTTTGAAATATCCACGGGCGTTCGTCGAGGTGACGGCCTCTCCCCTACTCTGTTTAACTTACAATTAGTTCTAGACAAAGTTATTTAAAAATGGGAAAAGGAGACCAAGGGTGTAAACATTGGAAACTTGGGAAACAAGGTCAATGTGAAATGTTTAGCGTTTGCTGATGATTTAGAAGTCATTACTAAGGATGAAACAAGATATGCCATACAGAGACTACACAGTATAGCGTTAAAGTCAGGCCTCCAGATATCATACGAGAAACAAATTCCATACATTCCACAGATATCCTCCTTCAAATACCTTGCAGAAAATAATTTCTGCAAGGTATTTGAAGGCGGACATTCCATACATTCCACAGGTGTCCTCCTTCAAATACCTTTGGATAAAATAATTTCTCCAAGGTATTTGAAGGAGGACACCTGTGGAATGTATGAAATGTGTTTCTCGTATGATATCTGGAGGCCTGCCTTTGATACTATATTGTGTAGTCTCCGTATGGCATATCTTGTTTCATCCTTAGTAATGACTGCTAAATCATCAGCAAACGCTAAACATTTCAAATTGACCTTGTTTCCTTCCTTCCATCAGGACGATTTTGCTACCATCAGGACTAGACAGTAGAGCCAGCGTAGAAAGAACCAGCAAACTCGAAAAGGCGTACAGACTAACATGGAATTACTATAATAAAAGAGTGATATCGCGTAATTCAAAATTAGGATACTACAAGACTTGTTTCGCCAGAAGCTTTAGTTGCTTCAGAAATCATATGATTAGATGGGCACTCCAAAACTACAGAAATTGAAAAGCTTGATCGGAAAAACCTACGGAAAATGTATGGTCCCACCAAAGAAAATGGAATGTGAATTAAGAGAAGAACAGCGGTCACAAAAGAAGTTAGTGACAGGTTTACTGGTGCCGTACGGAAGAGACGCCTGAATTTCTAGGGGCCGATATATAGAATGAACGACGACAAACTAAGAGATTATTAAAAGTAATTAACTCAGAGAAGGTCAAAATAAACACAAATCAAAGTGCGATTCCAGCCTAACAGATGCAGAATTAAATTCAACAATCTTCAAGAGTTGACCCGGATTGTCTTCGACAGAGCGCCACGATCTTCCTAGAAGACATAGAAACTTCTTACCTCGGATACGTTTACCGTAATAACAAATACGAACTTTTACAACAACTTATGAAGGGGAAAAAGAGAAGGGAAGAGAGGACCAGATAGAAGGAAGTGCTCGTGAAACATTCGGGATTGGACAGGAATGAACAGCAATTCACTAATAAGAACAGCAAAGAGCAGAAACGATTTTGCCCAAATTGTTGCTAACACATTAATGATGAAACGGCACCGCTGAGAAGAGAGAGAAGAGAAGGAACTAAAGCGGACCTTCCAGAAATGAATATCACAGACGACATAATAGCAAACCGCGGATCATTTAGGATAAAAGTAGACAAACGAAACCTAAAAAGGAAACTGGTAGCAGGTGGTCGACAGAACGCAAAATACAACATAGCGCATTCATGAAGAGATTTTTAGGAGGATAAGAAGGCGACAACCATCAAACCAACGAGTTCGAACGCGCTCTTTGAATGGGCAAACCGAAGAAAGAAAGAAGAAATGGAAACCAACATTTCATAGACTAAAACAACGCGGCTCACGGACCACAGAGGATACAAAACAAGTGCCAATGCGGCCCAACAGTAAATATGTAATTTAAAGAGATTGGACACTCTTAGAATAAAGGCCGATTCTCATATACGCGACACTCAGCTACGCGACGTCACGCGACATCGCCTGTCAAATAATGATTACATTGTTTTAAATGGGCACGTTCTCACTATGGCTACGCGACAGCTACGCGACGTGCCCATTTAAAACAATGTAATCATTATTTGACACGCGATGCCGCACGACGTAGCATAGCTGAGTGTCGCGCATATGGCAATCGACCATTAAGCTTTACTCTCTTTTCTTATTATTATATTATATATTATTATATATATATATATATATATATATATATATATATATATATATATATATATATATATATATATATATATTATTTTACACATTTATTACCCTATTACCATTTTATTATCAATTAGCGTCAGTCTACAAAATAAAATCCTAATCTGCATCATCGCACAGCGTTGTGAAATTAGTTTCATCCACAACCCGAGAAGATTTACGACCTTTATACTCATTTTTACGACTTACCTTAGCATAATATCTCTTGTTATTAAACGTAACTCGACGTTTATTCGGAGTATTAGAAGCCATTTTCGTCGGTAGATTGGGCTCATAGAATGCCTCCTCTTCGAGGTAGTCATAAGCCTCCAAACTCTCCAACTCCATCTGAAAACGAAGAAAGTAGACTAGTTGAATTTATTTCCCACAAAAATTAATTAATCAGATTAAAAAATTTGGTAATTATATGTGTGTCAATTTCCGGTGGAATTGCACGCGATGGTGTTCATAATTACACAGAAAACAAATATATCTGGGCAACCCCACCGAAATCGTGATAAAACCACTAGAAACGTTCGTTTATTTTTCGGTTGGGGCGGTAATGACTGGCTATGTTAATTGTCGGTGCTTGTGTAGTATTATTTGTCGAGGGCTGAAGGGACCAACCGGCACTTAAAACAAGGGATGTCGAGGACCGGCAGCTCAAGCATGTGTGCCACCTGTTGCCCATCCAATCCCCAAACGCGTATTTATAGAGGGATAGATCACATTACAACTTCTCCGGATTTTCTATAAGTTAATGACAAGATGTTAAAAGATCAAAAATAAATTGACGAAATCGGTAAATTGATGAAATCAAACTCGTTTTTGCCGTTGTAATTGAATTAGCTCTCTCATAAGTCAAGAGACTTTTTAACCTTTATAATTATAAGTTCTCCAACAATTCCTTTTTCTTAAATTATCGCGTGTTGTATCAAGATTTACGTAATTTCGGCATCGTGACTGCTTCGAAAGTGAAGAAAATAAAAAGATTTCTATCTAAATCCCGTGAGTCACACGAAAAAATGAAATTTGTCAAAACTATTCATCTCCGCCGTAATAGAATGCAATTTCGAGGTCTAAATAGCAAACACACAATGTTCTATTATACTATTTACTAATACTATTTGGGACAGATCTATTGAAATTTCAGGCCTCGAATTCCTTTAAGATGAAACACCGCAACTAAATGTTTCAGGAAAAAGAAAACATCGAGAAGAAATACGAGAAGAAAAGACTAAAACTTTGATAACTTTGCTGATAAATTTAGGGAAATTCTAAAAAAAATGATAAGATAAAATGAATTAAAAATAATGTAGATAAGTTTATAAAAAGTGGAATATCGTGTCAGACAGCGCAATTATATCTAAATTTAGATTTGCAAGTTTTCATAAATTGTTTAGACTAAATTATTTAAATCAAATGTCTGTGTTAAATTTTGTTTAAATGTGAAAGTAAATTTGTTATATTTTATGAAGTTAAAATTTATAAGCCTATACAGCCTATAAATAAAATAATTACAGCAAAAGCATCTACGAATCTTAATATACATTGTGTATACCTGTCTGAATAGTGTAAACAGTTTTATTTTAGTAGTCAGAAAATCTGAATTGCAAAGTGAAAAGTGTCGCCCGGTTGGCAACGCAGTCTCGCCAGTTTTCTCTCTTTCTATTCAATCTGCACGTCCGGCTGTCGTCCTTATCCCTGTCATAGTTATGCTACGCACACCCCGAAAAAATCTTTTACAGTTGTATTTCATGGTAGTTTATTATGGTGGTGTCTGTCATCCCTTCTATTGAGAATTCAAACTCTCTGGAAATGTGTGTATAAGAAAAAAAAATGAGTTGTTTGTTTGGGGTTTTGAATTCTTTTTTCGTTCGTGGAATTTTCGTAGATAAAAATTGCATAAAGTTTACTAAAAATTGGTAAATATTTAGGAGATAATTATTATTTTGTTTAAATTCCTGTTGGATTGCTTTGCGTCGTCCAAATTATGAAAAGCAAATATTTACAAGAAATTTTCACAAATTCATAAAACAAAGAAACAACTCTTTGGATTAGATTTTATTGCTAAATATTATCGAAACCAAAAATAACAAATTTGTTAGAATTTTTAAAACCATCCTTCGTTGTAGACGCAAACTTAAAACAAACGGAACACAGATGCCATTGAAGAAATGCCGTTCTCACTATGGCCCATTGCAAACAATGTAATCATTATTTGACAGGCGATGTCGCACGACGTCGCGTAGCTGAGTGTCGCGCATATGGAAATCCACCTTAATTTTGAGGATTTTAGCGAAATATATTTTCCGCCGATTTCTTTTGAAAACCGTCACAGCCATCAAAGAAGATTTGCTTTAACCGCGTTATAGTATATTAAAAGAGGAGTTCAGGAAGCGTGATTTTACAGCACGCGTCCAAGTTTGGAAAACGAAACACAAAAACAAACACAAAAATTGTTTAAATATAGACAAACGCGATTAAAAAGAGTAATTTAAGACGACCCTGTTTCCCCTTTGCTAGCCGCGGCTTATTAGATTAAAAGCGTTTTAAATCTGCGGCTTATAGATTTCCACCAAATACATTTCTTGGAGCTTGGGAATTTATAAGCCGCGGTTTATAAAAGTGCATCTTCAAACGACACGTAATTGAAAGAGTTCGACTTATAGATTTGCACAAACTATATTTCTTAAAGCATGGGGTTTTATAATCCACGGTCTATAAAGCTGCATCTTCAAACGACAAGTAATTGAAAGAGGTCGTCTTATAGATTTGCACAAAAATTATTTCTTAAAGCATGGTGTTTTATAAGCCGCGGTCTATAAAGCTGCACTTTATAAAGCTGCATCTTTAAATGAAAAGTAATTGAAAAAGTGCGACTTATAGACTTGCACAAAATTTATTTCTCACCGCATGGGATATTATAAGCCGCGCTTTATAAATATGCATCTTCAAACGAAACGTAATTGAAAAAACTCGTCTTATAGATTTGCACAAAATTTATTTCTTAAAGCATGGGGTTTTATAAGCCGCGGTCTATAAAGCTGCATCTTTAAATGAAAAGTAATTGAAAAAGTGCGACTTATAGACTTGCACAAAATTTATTTCTCACCGCATGAGATATTATAAGCCGCGCTTTATAAAAATGCATCTTCAAACGAAACGTAATTGAAAAAACTCGTCTTATAGATTTGCACAAAATTTATTTCTCACCGCATGGGACATTATAAGCCGCGCTTTATAAAAGTGCAACTTCAAACGAAAAGTAATTGAAAGAGTTCGACTTATAGAATTGCACAAACTATATTTCTTAAAGCATGGGATTTTATAAGCCGCGGTCTATAAAACTACATCTTTGAATGAAAAGCAATTGAAAGAGTGCGACTTATAGACTTGCACAAAATTTATTTCTCACCGCATGGGATATTATAAGCCGCGCTTTATAAAATTGCATCTTCAAACGAAAAGTAATTGAAAGAGGTCGTCTTATAGATTTGCACAAAATTTATTTCTTAAAGCATGAGGTTTTATAAGCCGCGGTCTATATAGCTGCATCTTTAAATGAAAAGTAATTGAAAGAGTGCGACTTATAGACTTGCACAAAATGTATTTCTCACCGCATGGGATATTATAAGCCGCGCTTTATAAATGTGCATCTTCAAACGAAAAGTAATTGAAAGAGGTCGTCTTATAGATTTGCACAAAATTTATTTCTTAAAGCATCATGGGGCTTTATAAGCCGCAGTCTATAAAGCTGCATCTTTATATGAAAAGTGTTCTTCAAACGACAGTGTTCCGTTTGTTTGCATTGTTTGCAATATAAATATATTCAGCCTTTCCTTACAAATTTCACATGAGATTTGTTTTAGTCCTTAGTCCTAAAAAGACTCAATAATAGTTATAGAGCTCCGGGAAGGCTGAATATGTTTATATATTCAGACTGTGTTCCGTTTGTTTTAAGTTTGAACAAATTTGTTATTTTTGGTTTCGATAATATTTAGCAAAATAAAATCATGGGATTTTATAAGCCGCGGTTTATAAAGGTGCATCTTAAAATGAAAAAAAGTGCATCTTCAAACGACACGTAATTGAAAGAGTTCGACTTATAGGTTTGCACAAACTATATTTCTTAAAGCATGACGTTTTATAAGCCGCGGTCTACAAAGCTGCATCTTTAAATAAATAGTAATTGAAAGAGTGCGACTTATAGACTTGCACAAAATTTATTTCTCGCCACATGAGATATTATAGGCCGCGCTTTATAAAAGTGCAACTTCAAACGAAAAGTAATTGAAAGGGGCCGTCTTATAGATTTGCACAAAATGTATTTCTTAAAGCATGAGGTTTTATAAGCCGCGTTCTATAAAGCTGCATCTTTAAGTGAAAAGTAATTGAAAGAGTGCGGCTTTTGGACTTGCACAAAATTTATTTCTCACCGCATGGGATATTATAAGCCGCGCTTTATAAAAGTGCATTTTCAAACGAAAAGTAATTGAAAGAGGTCGTCTTATAGATTTGCACAAAACTTATTTCTTAAAGCATAAGGTTTTATAAGCCGCGCTTTATAAAAGTGCATCTCCAAACGAAAAGTAATTGAAAGAGTTCGACTTATAGAATTGCACAAACTCTATATTTTAAAGCATGGGGTTTTATAAGCCGCGGTCTATAAAGCTGCATCTTTAAATGAAAAGTATTCTTCAAACTACGACAGTGTTCCGTTTGTTTGCATTGTTTGCAATATAAATATATTCAACCTTTCCTTACAAATTTCACATGAGATTTGTTTTGGTCATTAGTCCTAAAAAGGCTCAATAATAGTTATAGAGCTCCGGAAAGTCTGAATATATTTAATATTCAGGCTTTGTTTCCTTTGTTTTAAGTTTGAACAAATTTGTTATTTTTGGTTTCGATAATATTTAGCAAAACAAAATCAAATTCATAGAATTGTTTCATTTCAATAAATTTTTGGAAAAGGATAGAAAACAAAAATTAACTTTATTTGCACAATAAACTGCTGTTAATTCTAACGATTACAACCATTTAAACTTTAATACGCAAATAAGTTTTCTTTCGTTAAATCCAAGAATGTGTTAACTTGGCAAATTCTCGTTTTTTGTCTCTTTTTCTTAACAAACAAAAATAAATAAACAAATAAAAACGATGTGCTACATCTGCAAACGGCATTAAAAACGCCCTGACTCATGTTTACAACGAAACAAAAAAAGCTCATTAAAAAGTATATAGAACAAGCTAAAACCGATCGACTTTCCTTTCACTAGTCCATTACCGGACAAATATCTGATTTGTTCGGTTTTTCTTTTAAATGAAACCTTTCATAAATAAAACATAATGCGTGGTTATGCACTTTTCGAGTTCTACTAACCTAACCCAAGTGTGTGGGGCGCGTATAGTTTACACTAGAGATTTTTGCCAGCAACAACAGCTGCCGACTACGTCTCTCCTTCTCTGTTGGCCTTCTTGCAACCAAAACCCCATGAGATAAACCCGTTGTTGTCCCGTTCATCACATTTTTCAAACAACAAATTATAGAATTATTTATGAAAATTAAATATTTATTTATGTTGTTATTTCACATAAACTTGGAATACAATCTGTGCAAAGTATTTTAAATGTAAATAATAATATTATCTATTCGCACACCAAAATGAACACATTAATAAGTAAATTATTGTACGTGAAGGATGCCATTATTATAATCGTGGGTAAAAGTATCGAAACCGTGCGTAAAAGTCCAATGTAAACTAAATGAAGTTTCAGTATTAAACGATTTCTGTTTGTTGTTACTATGGCAACAAATCGCCTCACTAAACAAAAAACAAGTTAAATAGTAGTTTATGATACAAGTGTGTGAAGAAGGCGTTTAATGGCAATGAGTTTACAAAAGCCTCTTTCACACATATGTCATACATTATTTTGTCTACGACGCATGTTAAAATACTGTTGAATCTACAAAAAATAATTGTTTCTTACCGATAATATTGTCAAAAATGTAATTTTGACAGACAACATACTTCAAATCACTGACACAATATTATATAGTAAATACATAATACATACACAATACATAATAGGCTCAGCGGCTCAGTGAAAAATTTTGCTTCCTAGTAAAAACGCACAGTGACGGGAACACTATTTGGTCGTCGTCGATGTAATCTAGGTTAACCTAAATTTAATCTAGATTAGGTTATGGTTAGGTTAAGTTATATTAGAGCCCGATAAATCCAGACTGAGAGACCAAGACTTCTTGGTTCAAAATTAGAAAAATTAGTTCAGTTTTAATATGCGTCAGAAAATTTATTTTCACTACGTCTATGTTTATTGTTGTTGTCATAACAAACAGAAATCGTTTAATAATGAAACTCCATTTGATTTACCATGGACTTTTACGCACGATTTGGATACTTTTGCACACGATTATAATAATGGCATCCTTCACATACAACAATGTATTTATTAATTTGTTCATTTTGGTGTGTGAGTAGATAATAGTAGTTTATGTTACAAGTGTGTGAAGAAGGGTTTTTGTGCATGAGTTTCGAAGCTCGTGCTTTAATCGCAATGAGTGCACAAAAGCCTTCCACACACGTGTATCGTACATTATTTTATCTACGAAGCATTTTAAAATACTGTTGAATCTACAAAAATATAATTGTTCCTTACCGTTAATATTGAAAAATTGTAATTTTGACAGGCAATATACTTCAAATCACTGACAAAATAAGGTTAGAACGTTTAGCATCTCTGTGGCAAAAATTGCTAGTAAAAACGAACAGTGACGGGAACACTATTTGGTCGGTTGTCGATGCAATCTAGGTTAACCTAGATTTAATATGGATTAGGTTATGGTTAGGTTAACTAGATTATTAGCTATCTACATTCAAAGCCAAATAAATCCAGACTGAGAAGCCGAGACTTCTTGATTCAAAATAAGAATAATGAATCCAATTTTAATATACGCCAGGAAATTTATTTTCACTACGTCTATGTAACAACGCGAGTTGTTGGCATAGTAACGACAAACAGAAATCGTTTGATAATGAAATTCCATTTGATTTACATTAGACTTTTATGCACGATTTGGATATTTTTACACACGATTATAATAATGGCATCAAATGTTGGTTATTATCATCCCTATTATTCATCGTTTGTTTTATTGGGTTATCCTTGTATAAATATCCCATTCCCAATAAAACAAACGATGAATAATTGCATCATTTACATACGATAATTTGCTTATTAATGAGTTCACTTGCACGGTAGGAAAATCAAAAATATGAAGAAAAAAAAATGTTCATATTAGAATGAGATTTTTGTTGTATATTAACTCTTTTTTTTCCATAACAATTTCAACATTAACATTCTGCAAGCAAAAAAAAACACATTGTAAAGATCTAAAAATAAACTCTGTGTATATTAGTTCATAAAAGAAATTTCTAAAAATAAGAACGCAATATTTCTACAAAGTTTTTCTTTCTTTAATGTCGTTGAAATTATAAACCACAAAATGTGCGGAGGAAAAAATAAAATAAGAGCGGCACCACCGTGGGACATACGGGCCTGGAAGCCTCTGTTTGATCTGCATTCTATATGTAAGACTATACCTTTCCCTCTGGCGCACCCCCGCACCCTCACCGACGAACAAAACTTTAGACCTGCCTATTTATTGCATATTGCAGGTGCACAACACACTTTCACAATAAAAAATATTGTAATAAGTTTCATTCACAAAAGCCTCGTGGATCTAGAAACCAATTTACTCACATTTAATACATATTCATTATACACATGAACATACATTAGTGATATAGTCACATACATTATTATAGTCTACACTATTCAGTTAACGAAATAGTACATAATAGATAGATATCTATATTACATTAGTAAATTAGTTATAACTAATTAATTATTAATAATAACTAATAATAATTAATTATAACTTAATCGATTCTAGCTAGTCTAGGTCTGTTAAGATAAAACTAAATATTTTACTTTTGAGCTATTCTAACCAGATTTGTAAAATATATAGGAGTAGATTGTTACCGGATCAATGTTTGAACTAAAATTCAGTTGTCTAGAACAGTTGAACGAAAATTGAACGAAAAACAATTGAAAGAAATTTATTTACCACTAAAATAGTGAAATTAAATTTTATTATTTATAAAAATAGGACTATATTTTTTAGGAAACCATTTTCTGTTTTAATATCCAATCAGAACTGTAGCAATGCTTTTGGCGCTCTTGGGAAATATTTAGAGTAGAAATATTTTGCGTTGTTAATGGGGAAGAACGTCCGCCTTGTGTTATTTACTCGGATAAATTAGCAAATGAAAGTTTGAAACCTGCTAAATTAAAACGACATTTGGAAGGTAAACATAAAGCATTTGCAAATAAATCTGAAACCTTTTCTAAACGACGGACTGAGAGTATGAAAAATCAAACCGTATTTTTGAAAATATATACAACAATTCCTGAGGAGGGTTTACGGGCATCCTTTGAAGTTTCATATTTAATAGCGAAAAATTTGAAACGACATACAATTGGAGAATCCCTCATTCTTCCTTCAGCAATTAAAATGACATCAATTATGGACAATCATGGACAAAAATATGGTAACGATTTAAAAACAATACCATTATCAAGAGATTCCGTTTCTTGTCGAGTTTCCACGTAATATCAAATCAGTTCTGTTAAATCTAATACAAAACTCTCCTGTGTTTGCTCTACAACTCGACGAAGCCACTGATGTTACCAAAATATCGCAATTAATTGTGTATGTGTACGTTCTTGAAGAAGACATATCGGAAGATTTTTTTAAAACTTAGTTTTAAAGCAGTAAAATGAAAGCATTTAGAAAGAAGCTGATACTTTGGCAAGGAGAATTAAAAAAAAGCAATACAGAAGCAATACAAAAGCATACAATGTTCCCGTGCTTTTCATAATTTACTAAAGAAAATAATAGGTTTAGATTTCTGGTTATTTAAAAAACACCATTTCCCATCATTTGGTAAAATTGGCAGAAAACTTGACGAAAAGCCTCGCAAAATTTCCAGATAATGAATTAGGTTGATGATCTCTTTAGATGAAAAAGAACAGTTAATTGATGTTTCAAGCGACGAAACACTGCGCATTCAATTTAAGTCTTAGATGTGTCAAAAATGTTGGTTATCAGTTGGAAACGAATTTGCCGATTTGAAAAGAGCCATCAATATTTTAATTCAGTTTGCATCTACCTACTTATGACAATCCAGCTTTTCAAAATTAGTGCCGTCAATAAAATATCGAACTCGATTGGATCTTGAGGATGACTTACGGCTTGCGATTTCCAATATAAAACCGAACATAGAAGCAATCATGAGCACATTGCAAACGCATACTAAGTATATTTTCGCATTTATAAGTATTTTTCTTTAAAAAAATATTTATTCTCATATGCATGAACAAACCATTGTTTCGTAAAATTATATTTTGTACGCAAACCTCTAATAAGGGAGAAACATACATCATTATCACCATCACGTAGCGCTACAACCCTGGGTGGGTCTTGGCTGACTGTACAACTTTTTTCCAATTTGTTCGGTCTTCCATCAACCTAGGGTCAAATGGAATGTTCATTTTCCGGAGATCTGCTTGGATGTTATCTCTCCATCGCATTCTGGGACGTCCGAGCGGTCTCTTGCCTGTGGGAATCTCTTCCCATACCAGTTTTACAAGTCTTTCGTTATGCAGTCTGTGCACGTGGCCTGCCCATCTTAGTCGCTGTGATTTAATTTCTTGGACAATATCGGTGTCGTTGTAGATTGCTTTAATTCGATATTGGTTCTGATCTTATACTGGTCTGTGGTGATGTCATGGTGAGGTCCGAAAATTTTTCTAAGTATTTTTCGTTCAAAGCGTCTGAGCTTTTCTTCGTTTGCTTTAGTCATGGTCCACGTTTCGCATCCGTATGTTATTACAGGTCTGACGATGGATTTATAGATTTTGATCTTTGAACTTCTTGTGAGATTTTTTGATTTTATGAGCTTATTCAGTGCAAATAGACAGCGGTTTGAAGATTGGATTCTGTCTTTTATTTCTTCGGTAACATCGTTGTCCGCTGTGATTACGGCCCCCAGATACTTAAAACGTTGTACTCTTTCGAAATTAAAGGTGTTGATCGTCATATTTTGTCCTATTCTGTCTCTTCGTGTCGTTCTATTTATACACATATATTTCGTTTTCTCTTCATTAATCTTCAGCCCTACTTCACTTGTTGCTCCTTCCACCTTGTTGAAAATGTCTTTCGTGGATAGAATGGAGTCTCCAACGAGATCTATGTCATCTGCATATGCGAGTAACACTTTGGGACCTTGACCCGAAAGCAATTCTGTTTTTATTTCGGCCGACCTCATGGCTTTCTCTAATACAAGGTTGAATAGTAGTGGAGATAACGCATCACCCTGTTTAAGTCCACTGTTGATTTCAAAGCTGCCAGACAGTTTATTATTTACACGTACTTTAGATATTCCACCCTCCATACAGACTTTGGTCATCCGAATGAGTTTCTTTGGTATTGAGAACTCCGCCATGGCATTCCATACTTGGCTTCTTTCTACGCTATCATATGCCTGTCGAAAGTCTATGAAAAGATTGTGTATGGGCTTGTTATACTCCCATCCTTTTTCTAGAAGTTGTCTCAGCGTGAATAGTTGATCTATTGTTGATCTGTTTGCCCTAAACCCGGCTTGATATTCGCCTAGGACATTTTCTGCATAAGGGATTAGTCTACTAAGAATGATGTTTGAGAGGGTTTTATATGCCGTGTTTAGGAGTGAGATTCCTCTATAATTCGCACTACAATTTTGTTTTGTCCCCTTTTTTGTGGATGGGCACTATTATGTTTTCCTTCCATCGTGCTGGTATCCTTTCTTCTAACCATATGTGCGTTATTAGCTGGTGGATTTGGCGATGTAGTGCGTCTCCCCCATATTTCAGAAGTTCTGCTGATATCTCGTCCGTACCCGGCGCTTTGTGATTTTTCAGCTTATTTAAGGCCTTTTGGGTTTCTTCAAAGGAAGGATTTTTGACGGGCATGTCCGCTGTGATATAGATCTCTTCTTTGTGCTGTTCTTCCTGTATGATGTTTAGAAGGTCTCTAAAATACTTTTTCCATTCTTCAGTTATTTCTTTACCGTCGATTATCATACGGCCTTGGTTGTCTCTCAGTGTGTGGATGGAATTGGCTCTATGCCCTCTTTTCTCAGAGGAAATTGCTTTGTAGAATTCTCTGGAGCCTGGTTTGGGCCGGTCTCTCTCCATAGTTTCATATTTTTGTTGTTCGTAGTTTCTTTTCTTTGTGCGTATTATTTTTCTTGTTTCTTTTCGACAGTCGTCATACATGGTATCGAGAAACATACATAGTGTTTTTAAAAGAGTGTCAACGAGTCATCAAATTTTAATTTCTAAAAACAAATATACCGTTTCATACTAATACTAGACTTTACTAAATTCTGCGCGTAGATGCGGATTCATAATCTGAAATTTTATGGCGTCAAAACCTTTATAGCATTTTTATTTTGGTGTCTGTTTGCTGCGCTATTTAAAAAAGGCTGTATTTTATTCAATGACCTCACCAAAACTCCTTTAAAAACACCCTGCAAACGCAAATCCCAGAAAAACTTTCACTTTACCTACGTTAACTATTAAAAAACGTCTATTGTCAATGCAGGGGTCGCGAGAAATTTTTAAACAAAATGGGGGGTTGCCAATGAAAAAAGTTTGCACAACACTGGTCTAGAACAACTTGTCTAGTTAGTCCCAGAATGCGAAAAGAATCTAAAACTAAATAGTTGGGTTTATAAAAGCTTTTAAAATAGCTTTTAAAATAAAAATGTTCCCTGTCTTGACATGCTAGTCTAACTAGTCTCAATAAAAGTTTTAATCCAAAAGTGCACTAGTTACAGTTTGTAAATTTAGTTTTAGATTTTGTGCACCCTATATCCTAGTTGGATCTATAAAAACATGTCCAATTAGTCTCAGATTTGAGAGGACTCTTCCAACTAAACCGAGTTTTCAAGTCCTGTCAAGATAAAACTAGATTTAACTCCACCTCTAGAACATTTAACTATGTAAAGAGTACATATAGATTACTAAATGCATGTTGTTTAGTCTTAACTAAGCTCACTTAACTCATCTCGTGCTATAGGAACTAGTGGAAATAGATGGATTTAGTTTCCAAGCTATAACGTAAACGAGTCTAACTACTCAAGTTCTGTTAAAAATAATAGTATATTACGTAATGAGATTTGTAAGAAGCATATTACGTAATTGCCTTACAACTCGAGTTATGTACTATACTTTATCTACGACCACACTAATTTGTTTCTGTTTAATAAGAAAAATGTTTGATGCAACAAATTTATTTCATATTACATACATTATTTAACATTATAATACACAAACAGTTGTATTTTCATATATAACTGTTACTCGACATTATTTAACACGATAGAAATGAAAAGAAATACATTCTTAATGGTTACGTACCTTATTATTTAGTACTTATTTGGGTTCAATGGAAATAAGAGTGCTCATAGATATGGGTACAACACAATGTACGCAATGTCAATTTCTATTTGTTCGAATTTTGGTACGGCGGTAGCACGTAGTAGCAGCTCTCAACCAATCAACGAATCGTAAACCAAAGGCACATGTGTGTTATCAATCATAACTTATCAATAATCGCGGACTGTTACATACGTGTGTGATATGATGTATTTACATAGTCCACGAGCTGTACAATAATGGGCATTTACAATAGTGGTAGTAGTTGTGTAGTGTAGTAATAGTAGTAGTTGTGTAGTAATGGTAGTAGTTGTATATTTACAATAGTGGTAGCGCCCGTAGATAAATATTTTAACATTACTACTTTGCGAACTACTTTGCTACTAGTCTAACTAGATTTGTAAAATATATAGCAGTAGATTTTTGTTAAGTGATTAATGTTTAAACTAATAGTCAGTTGAAAAGAACAATTATTTATATCTTGTTGAGTTGGAAGATTTTTATAATATCAAATAGTAGCATATGTATCTTTTCTTCAAGGAATATAGTTTCTAGGAAATTATTGTATACATATCGTCAACAAAGTTAACATCATTTCTATAACTAATCTTTCTTTAACAAACTTTCTTAAAAACAACTACTTCACTGGCAAACACCACGATTGACATTGAATTATATTAAGAAAGTTTTTTGGGTTCTACATAACCCTGTGATCATCATTTGTATAACTAATCTTTCTTTAACAAACTTTCTTAAAAACAACTACTTCACTGGCAAACACCACGATTGACATTGAATTATATTAAGAAAGTTTTTTGGGTTCTACATAACCCTGTGATCATCATTTGTATAACTAATCTTTCTTTAACAAACTTTCTTAAAAAGAACTACTTCACTGGCAAACACCACGATTGACATTGAATTATATTAAGAAAGTTTTTTGGGTTCTACATAACCCTGTGATCATCATTTGTATAACTAATCTTTCTTTTTAACAAACTTTCTTAAAAACAACTACTTCACTGGCAAACACCACGATTGACATTGAATTATATTAAGAAAGTTTTTTGGGTTCTACATAACCCTGTGATCATCATTTGTATAACTAATCTTTCTTTAACAAACTTTCTAAAAAACAAATACTTCACTGGCAAACACCACGATTGACATTGAATTATATTAAGAAAGTTTTTTGGGTTCTACATAACCCTGTGATCATCATTTGTATAACTAATCTTTCTTGAACAAACTTTCTTAAAAACAACTACTTCACTGGCAAACACCACGATTCACATTGAATTATATTAAGAAAGTTTTTTGGGTTCTACATAACCCTGTGATCATCATTTGTATAACTAATCTTTCTTTAACAAACTTTCTTAAAAACAACTACTTCACTGGCAAACACCACGATTGACATTGAATTATATTAAGAAAGTTTTTTGAGTTCTACATAACCCTGTGATCATCATTTGTATAAATAATCTTTCTTTAACAAACTTTCTTAAAAACAACTACTTCACTGGCAAACACCACGATTGACATTGAATTATATTAAGAAAGTTTTTTGAGTTCTACATAACCCTGTGATCATCATTTGTATAAATAATCTTCCTTTAAAAAACTTTCTTAAAAACAACTACTTCACTGGCAAACACCGCGATTGACATTGAATTATATTAAGAAAGTTTTTTGGGTTCTACATAACCCTGTCATCATCATTTGTATAACTAATCTTTCTTTAACAAACTTTCTTAAAAACAACTACTTCACTGGCAAACACCACGATTGACATTGAATTATATTAATAAAGTTTTTTGGTTTTACATAACCCTGTGATCATCATTTGAATAACTAATCTTTCATTAACAAACTTTCTTAAAAACAACTACTTCACTGGCAAACACCACGACTGACATTGAATTATATTAAGAAAGTTTTTTAAGTTCTACATAACCCTGTGATCATCATTTGTATAAATAATCTTTCTTTAACAAACTTTCTTAAAAACAACTACTTCACTGGCAAACACCACGATTGACATTGAATTATATTAAGAAAGTTTTTTGGGTTCTACATAACCCTGTGATTCATTTGTATAACTAATCTTTCTTTAACAAACTTTCTTAAAAACAACTACTTCACTGGCAAACACCACGATTGACATTGAATTATATTAAGAAAGTTTTTTGGGTTTTACATAACCCTGTGATCATCATTTGTATAACTAATCTTTCATTAACAAACTTTCTTAAAAACAACTACTTCACTGGCAAACACCACGACTGACATTGAATTATATTAAGAAAGTTTTTTAAGTTCTTCATAACCCTGTGATCATCATTTGTATAAATAATCTTTCTTTAACAAACTTTCTTAAAAACAACTACTTCACTGGCAAACACCACGATTGACATTGAATTATATTAAGAAAGTTTTTTGGGTTCTACATAATCTTGTGATATTCCCCCAAAAAAAAAGACAATATCCTGATCAAATACAAAAAATAATTATCAATTAATTAATGAACATCCATATACGCGTTTCTGCCTTTTGGCTTCATCTTCATTTGGATTTGAATTATTTTTTGTATTTGATCAGGATATTGTTTTTTTTTTGGGAAAATCACAGGGTTATGTAGAACCCAAAAAACTTGCTTAATATAATTCAATGTCAATCGTGGTGTTTGCCAGTGAAGTAGTTGTTTGTAAGAAAGTTTTTTAAAGAAAGATTAGTTATACAAATGATGTTAACTTTGTTGGCGATATGTATACAATAATTTCCTAGAAATTATAATCTTTGAAGAAAAGATACTAATGCTACTATTTAATGCCTAGAACAACTTGCCTATTTAGGCTGAGGTTTGAAAAGAAGCTAAAACTAAATAATTGGGTTTATAACAACTTGTCTAACTAGTCTCGAATCCTCGAACTAAGTCGAGTTATGAATTTCTTTCGAGATAAAACTAAATATATTAATTCTTCGTTTACTTTAGAACTAGTATAACTAGATTTGTAAAATATATAGGAGTATATTGTTACGTGATCAGTGTTTAAACTAAAACTAAGTTGCCTAGAACAATTTGTCTATACTCGAACCGGCGAGAGATACTGCACCGATGGACGCGCCGAGGTACGCGCAGCTTAGTTTGAGTTAAGAAATATGCGTCAGTTTTTCATGGACAACTAAACACCGCGCAGTCGAAATAATGTGGGGGTATGCGCAGAACAATGCTAAACTCGTCGAGACGAGATGCGTTCTCTCGGGGGTACGACTATAGCTAGTTTGAAGTCTGAAAATAATCTAAATCTAAATACTTGGGCCTATAACAACTTGTCTAACTAGTCTCAAGTTTGAGTGGAATCTTCTTAACTAAAATTAAATGTTTAGTTTTGTGATCTTTCCTGTCTTAACTAGTTAGTCTAACTAGTTTTTTTTTAAACAAAATATGTACTAGTTATAGTCTACACATTTAGTTTAGCTAAGATTTTTTCACTGTACAGTCTAAAATTTGCACTCAACTTAATAACTACGTCTACTTACTTAGTTTATCAGATCAATTGAATGAAATTTCCTATGTCTATGTACTTTCTACGTCTACTTACTTTTATTTTACTTACTTACTTACGTTTATCAGATCATTTGAATGAAATTTGGAAAGTAATTTCAAGGAACATTTCAGCTCCGAGTAAGTTTTAAATGGACTAGTCTAACTATCTATATAATTGTATAATAGTCTAGTCTAACTGTGTGTATATTTATAATAGTCTAACTATGTATATAATGTATAATAGTTTAAATTAGAACATAAAAGTTTGAATTGCAAAGTAGTCTTTAAAATTTACTTTGTAGACTAACTAACTACATGTAATTCTCAGCTATTTTGCCTTAAGACTTAGTCAGTGTTTTGCACTAACTAGTGTAAAACCCTGAAAAGGAAGCGTTCTTTTAGACGCACTAAGTTTTCGAAGTTAAATTTCGGATCTCGGTCAAAACTTCATTAAGATAGATTTCAGGAATTAGTAAGGCTAGTTCATTAAGTATACAATTTAAATGTAAAAGTAAAAAGTCTAACTAGTAGCAGTAGTAAGTATGTTAAAGACGCGTTTCGAGATTTATCTCTCATCAGTACAGCTTTGCTTTTATGAACAACAATTTATAAACCACTTAGGCCTAGGCCGCACTACGGCTAAACAGCCGCAGTTTTTAATCGCGTGATTTTGTGATTCAAGTAAACTAATACAAGCGGCCTCACTTGCGGTTTTTTCCTGCGACTGATTTTTCCCATAGCGTACTGTGTGTTTTTGGAGCGGTTTCGCGCTTATAGCGGTTACCGCTCGCGGGAAAAAACCGTTGTGCGGTCTCGGCCTTATTTGAAACCGATATGACAACCGATGAACATGGACTTAGCAGGTTATTGATTTAAATGATAAATTACTATTGGCAAAACCATATTACATTATAGATAATCATATAAACTTAACAATAAAAACAATTATTTTTTGAGTTTTTGATAACGTCCATCTTGTTTTAATAATTGGGGTAATTTAAATCAGGTGTTTGGACAATTCTTGAAAGTATTTTTTTTTTATTCAAACGCCAACGTTTCAAAAGCCAACGTTTCGACCTACATTAGGTCTTTCTCAAAGCTAATTTTTTTTTAATTATTTGAATTTGGCATTTTTTTAAATTCAAAAAAATGTCAAAATCAAATAATTTAAAAAAAATTAGCCTTGAGAAAGACCTAATGTAGGTCGAAACGTTGGCATAAAATGAATAAAAATATTTTCAAGAATTGTCCAAACACCTGATTTAAATTACCCTAATTAATAAAAACAATGTTATTTTTCTGGTTATTGTTGAATGCCACGAAGGTGGAGCTATAAAATAACTGACAAATTTCACATGAGATTTGTTTTTGGTAGTCCTACAAAGACTCATTAGTATTATAGAGCTACAGAAAGGTTGAATATATTTACATATTCAGGCTGTGTTCCGACTGTATTAAGTTCATATTGCCTAATGCATTATTTTAACAAATGCTTAATTAACAATTTAAATATTTACTCTAAATGTATAAAAAATATTTTTTTTAATTATCATTTCAACATAACACATTAATAAGTAAATTATTGTATGTGAAGTATGCCATTATTATAATCCTGTGTAAAATTATCCAAATCGTGCGTAAAAGTCCAATGTAAATCAAATGAAGTTTCATTATTACTCGTTTTTTGTTTGTTGTTACTATGGCAACAACTCGCGTCACTATTTTTTGTTTTGTCATTTTGTCACTCATTTCTATTAAACTCCGCAGATTATGAACAAAAGTACTTCTTCACACACTTGTATCATAAACTACTATTTTCCAATATGGCAAAACTATAAAAAAATGGAAATTAGCAACCAAATTGTTATTGCACAACAGTTATAGAATTAATAAATTTACAGTTTCTGTAAGAATTAGTTTATTTAAAAATTGCATTCGCGATTCACCATTCAGTAAATCGTCTTTTACATAGAATAAAAATTTAATTTTTCTATTGATTCTGGAAAAACAAGGATTTTTAACTTTTTATTAATAATTTGATTGCACCTTATTAAAAACAATTTTAGACATATTTAACCCATCTTTGACCAACGGTGCGTATACGAACCATCTTAAAATGCACCATTATTTAATAACTTTTTATTGTATAATTAATTGTATAATAATTTTTTGTTGGTGCTTCTAAGAGTAAACACAATAAAATTAATTTACATGTAGATTAAATAAATTTTTCCCATTAGTTAGTATTGCAAATATAGGTAGGATTGTAGCATAGGTAGTATTGTAAATAAAGGTAATGTTTGATTATTGTGCATGGAACGAAAAAGCGGCTAAGATGTAAAGTGTGCCATCAAACACACTTTACATCTATATATATATTTGCAAATATATATGTGCACATATATATATATATATATATATATATATATATATATATATATATATATATATATATATATATATATATGTGCATAATATATAATTTATAAGTGCAAAAAATGTAATGTGCCTCTGCACTCAGAATGTTTTAACAAATATATTTAATTTTATCTACCCCTATTGGCCAACGGTGCGTATACGAACCACTCAATTTTTTTTTACAGCAAATAATTTTTTAAAATTTTTTTTATTAAAACTTTCTTGATGAACACCATTCTAATGCGTTTTATTTAAAACAAATCTAAAATATCATCTATTTCTATGCTTGGCCAAAGATGGGTTAAAACAATTTAATGTTTAAGGTATTAATAATTTAAGGTATATAAACCTTATTTAAGAAGTCTCGGCCTCTCAGTCTGGATTGTCTGGCTCTAATATAACTTAACCTAATCTAGATTAAATATAGGTTAATCTAGAACTCATTGCGATTAATATTCGCAATTCGAAACGGTTCGGTATAGGTATAAATGGGATATTTTTTATTAACAAATTTAATTTTTAGCTTTCAGTCCACCTTGTGGCATTCAACAAAAAACCAGAAAAATAACATTGTTTTTATTATTAAGTTTATATGATTATCTATAATGATCTTTTTAATATGCAAATTTTGTAAACCTTGTTCATTGAATCAGAAATATTCAAAAGTTAAAACAAAAAACCAAATGATCAAACAATTTTATCCTAAATAGTAAAAAAAAATATTAGCTAATACCTATTTTGTTCAAAACTTCTGTTTCAAATTTCCCTTAATTTAACTAACAATTAATCTCCTAATTAGTATACTTAATGTATTTTTAAGCCAGCTTTCAAGTTTCTTTCTTTTACACATTTTGTGTGGGCTATTAGTCGAATTAAAGTCGTGTAGGCTCAAAATTAGAAGTAAAAAAGAGAAGAAAATGGGCCCTTGGACCACCAAGTGTTGAAAACTATGTGACTAATTGCATGAAAAATTGTGCTGTAGACACAGTGGGTGTACAAAAGGTTCGGTTCTAGGTATAAATATGGGATATTTTTTATTATCAAATTTTATTTTTAGTACTCAATTGTTAAGCGTTATTTTTATAGAAAAGTTGAGATTTTTTCTTATTCTTATTTTGGTAAATTGTGTATTTTTAAGAGGTTTTAGCTTATACTATGCGTTTATTAATTAAACAATTAAAATAACATTAATCCAATATAAAATTCCTAAAATAATAATGAAATGGATATTAAAAAAAAAAAAAAAATTAAATGTCAAATATCTAAAAAAGTGTTTAAAAATGGTAGTTTATGATACAAGTGTGTAAAAAAGGGCTTTTGTGCACGAGTTGCAAAGTTTAATCGCAACGAAGCCTTTCACATCCGTGTATCATACAATATTTTAGCTACGAATATGGAATATGCATGTTAAAATACTGTTGATTCTACAAAAAAATAATTGTGTCTTAACGGTAATGTTAAAACATTTGTAATTTTGACAAACAATATACAGTCGAACTTCCGTAAGTCGAATTACCATTCAAGAATTCGAATTCGAAAATTCGAGTTATGGAAAATTGGAGTTATAGAAATACATAACTGTAAAATGAGTAAAATACACTATACACAATTTATTCTTAGTAAATACATATGTATATATTTATAAACAACAAAGAAATATGTGTACATTATTAATATGATGTTATATAACAATAATAATTAATTAAAAATAATTTTAATTAATATATTATTTTTTTTAAATGTTTTTAATTGTTTTCTATAATATATAGTACCTTGTCAGTGATCCTCGATTATATCGTCTATTTTTGGATTACCGATTCTCGGGCGAATAATATCTTGTCGTAATCTTCCACACCCGCTATTAAATTCTTAGTTTTGCTTTATTCGAGTTTTTGGTAAAATATGAAAAATAAAATGTTTGCAAATCTGCCCGAGGATTACATTATCGACGGTTTATGGTGGGCAATATCCGGTATCGTAAATTTTGGAAAATACACGGCGGTTAAAAAAATTGAGTTATAGAGATTATTGTGTATGATAAATTTTAGCATTGTACAAATTTTTACTACGAGTTATGGAAAAATTCGAGTTAAGGGAAATTCGAGTTATGGAAGTTAATTTATATGTAAAATGCTATCTAAACGTATGAATTTCTAAAAATATTCGAGTTATAGAAAAATTTGAGTTACAGAAGTTCGAGTTATGAAAGTTCGACTGTACTTCAAATCACTGACACAATAAGGATAGAATGTTCTTCGCCTCCGCTACAAAAAATGTTCAACTAGAAAAACCGCATAGTGACGGGAAGACTATTTGGTCGTTGTCAATGTAATCTAGATTAACATAGATTAAATCTAGATTTGGTTAAGTTATATTAGAGACAGATAAATCCAGATGGAGAGGCCGAGACTTTTTGATTCAAATTAAGAAAAATTAATTCAATGTTAATATACGTCAGAAATAGTTATTAACATTTGAGTGCGGAAAACTTGATTTTACAACGCGACAGCTCGTTTGGAGCGTTGTAAAATCATTTACGCACGAAATTTATATAAATTTTTTTGGCCGACAATTATTATTTAATATAATTGAAAGTATGCGATTATCATTACGATATCTTCGAATCTGTCAATAGCTGGAATTACACTGATATCTTCTGTTGCTCTTTGTCATACTTTGGTCAAAGAGTAACAGAAGATATCAGTGTAATTCTGCTATTGACAGATTCGAAAATATCATAATGATAATCTCCTACTTTCAATTCTATTATTAATTGGATTTAGATTTAATGTAGATTAGATTATGGTTATATTTAGTTATGTTACAGCCAGACAAATTCAGACTGAGGGGCCGAGACTTCTTGAATAAGAAACATTAATTCAATTTTAATACGTCAAAAAATTTAGTTTCACTACGTCTATGTTTTTCGTTTAGTGGCGTGGAGTGTTGGCATAGTAACAACAAACAGAAATCGTTTAATAATGAAACTCCATTTGATTTAAATTGGTATTTTTCGCACGATTTGGTTACCTTTACACACTATTATAATAATGGCATCCTTCACATACAATAATTTACTCATTAATAGGTTCATTTTGGTGTGCGAGTAGATAAATGATCTTTTTTATATGCAAGTGTTAAAATACCAATAATTTTCCATTTTTTTTTTACTATTTTCGTTTCAATTTTATTTATTTTTTTAATTTTTCAAACTTTCTGTAAAATTTTACCTAATTATTATATAAATTTAATGATACCTATACATTTGATTGTTACATTTCACTAACGTTATTTAAATTTCAAATTGGAATTTTTTTAGTTTATGTACTTTTACGTACGTTACTTACGTAATCTCGTTTTTTCGTATCAAAATGTTTGCAAATTCCGCTTCACTTTTTGTAAAATTTCTTTTTTCTTTAAAAATATCGAAAAAGGTGCAAAAAAATAAATATTTTACCCAAATTTAATTTTTTCAAATATTTTTGGTAAAAATTGAAGAAAAACACTAAAAAAATGTGTTTAAAAGCGCCCCAAAAAAATCACAGATTTAAGATTTATGATTCAGAGCAGAGAAATTTCATTAAATCGAAAAATTAAATCGAGTTAAGGAAAATTCGAGTTATGGTTAATAAGTAATGGTTAATAAGTTATGGCTATAAGTTAATTTATATGTAAAATGCTATCTAAACGTATGAATTTCTAAAAATAATCGAGTTATAGAAAAATTGGAGTTACAGAAGTTCGAGTTATGAAAGTTCGACTGTACTTCAAATCACTGACACAATAAGGATAGAACGTTCAGCGCCTCCGCGACAAAAAATGCTCAACTAGTAAAATCGCATAGTGCCGGGAAGACTATTTGGTCGTTGTCGATGTAATCTAGATTAACCTAGATTTAATCTATATTTGGTTAAGTTGTATTAGAGCCAGATAAATCCAGACGGAGAGGCCGAGACTTGTTGATTCAAAATAAGAAAAATTAATTCAATGTTAATATACGTCAGAAATAGTTAGTTACATTAGAGTGCGGAGAAGTTGATTTTACAACGCGACAGCTCATTTGGAGCGTTGTAAAATCATTTACGCACGAAATTTATACACATTTTTTTGGCCGACAATTATTATTTAATAGAATTGAAAGTAGGAGATTATCATATCAGATTATCATTACGATATCTTTTTTATTATCATTATCGAATCTGTCAATAGCTGGAATTACACTGATATCTTTTGTTGCTCTTTGGCATACTTTGGCCAAAGAGTAATGCTAAGCGTACACCAAAAGCGATTTTGTCGGCCGATGGCGGACAGAACTACCCGGACGAGTTAATCGGACGTGTATGTGCTTACACTGCAACAGTGCAACAGTGTTACCACCAATGTTACCACCAGTGTTACCAACAGTGCTATCCGATTATTGTAATTTTTTTAATGTTTATCCCACATAAGTTGTGTTTATAATAGACCAACCCCTATTATAAACACAACTTATTAATTTTTCAATATCCATTGTCGTTTAGGTAGATAACAACAAAATTTAAGTATGAATACACTCAATTTGCTCTGTAGACGCCGGCAGTCTGGCGAGAAATCCCTACAAGTTCGGATCATCGTGATGATCGGCCGTTTTCGGGCGTCAGCGGAAGATTACAGTCGTGTTTGTGTACGCGCTCTTTTACAAGTGTTTGATTCAATCGCCGTCGTCGCCCGAGCAAACTTCGGCCGATGACGGTTTAGGTGTACGCGAGCCATAACAGAAGATATCAGTGTAATTCCAGCTATTGACAGATTCGAAAATATCGTAATGATAATCTCATAGTCTCAATTCTATTATTAATTTGATTTAGATTTAATGTAGATTAGATTATGGTTATATTTAGTAATGTTAGAGCCAGAAAAATTCAGACTGAGGGGCCGAGACTTCTTAAATAAGAAACATTAATTTAATTTTAATATACGTCAGAAAATTTATTTTCACTACGTCATGTTTTTTGTTTAGTGACGCGGGGTGTTGGCATAGTAACAACAAACACAAATCGTTTAATAATGAAACTCCATTTGATTTAAATTGGTATTTTTCGCACGATTTGGTTACCTTTACACACTATTATAATAATGGCATCCTTCACATACAATAATTTACTCATTAATAGGTTCATTTTGGTGTGCGAGTAGATAAATTATCTTTTTTATATGCAAGTGTTAAAATACCAATAATTTTCCTTTTTTTTTACTATTTTCGTTTCAATTTTATTTATTTTCTTAATTTTTCAAACTTTCTGTAAAATTTTACCTAATTATTATATAAATTTAATGATACCTATACATTTGATTGTTACATTACACTAACGTTATTTAAATTTCAAATTGGAATTTTTTTAGTTCATGTACTTTTACGTACGTTACGTACGTAATCTCGTTTTTTCGTATCAAAATGTTTGCAAATTCCGCTTCACTTTTTGTAAAATTTCTTTTTTCTTTAAAAATATCGAAAAAGGTGTAAAAAAATAAATATTTTACCCAAATTTAATTTTTTCAAATATTTTTGGTAAAAATTGAAGAAAAACACTAAAAAAATGTGTTTAAAAGCGCCCCAAAAAAATCACCGATTTAAGATTTATGATTCAGAGCAGAGAAATTTCATTAAATCGAAAAATTAAATCGAGTTAAGGAAAATTCGAGTTATGGTTAATAAGTAATGGTTAATAAGGCTATAAGTTAATTTATATGTAAAATGCTATCTAAACGTATGAATTTCTAAAAATATTCGAGTTATAGAAAAATTGGAGTTACAGAAGTTCGAGTTATGAAAGTTCGACTGTACTTCAAATCACTGACACAATAAGGATAGAACGTTCAGCGCCTCCGCGACAAAAAATGCTCAACTAGTAAAATCGCAAAGTGCCGGGAAGACTATTTGGTCGTTGTCGATGTAATCTAGATTAACCTAGATTTAATCTATATTTGGTTAAGTTGTATTAGATCCCGATAAATCCAGACGGAGAGGCCGAGACTTGTTGATTCAAAATAAGAAAAATTAATTCAATGTTAATATACGTCAAAAATAGTTATTTACATTAGTGCGGAAAAGTTGATTTTACAACGCGACAGCTCGTTTGGAGCGTTGTAAAATCATTTACGCACGAAATTTATATACATTTTTTTGGCCGACAATTATTATTTAATAGAATTGAAAGTAGGAGATTATCATATCAGATTATCATTACGATATCTTTTTTATTGTCATTATCGAATCTGTCAATAGCTGGAATTACACTGATATCTTTTGTTGCTCTTTGGCATACTTTGGCCAAAGAGTAATGCTAAGCGTACACCAAAAGCGATTTTGTCGGCCGATGGCGGACAGAACTACCCGGACGAGTTAATCGGACGTGTATGTGCTTACACTGCAACAGTGCAACAGTGTTAGCACCAATGTTACCACCAGTGTTACCAACAGTGCTATCCGATTATTGTAATTTTTTTAATGTTTATCCCACATAAGTTGTGTTTATAATAGACCAACCCCTATTATAAACACAACTTATTAATTTTTCAATATCCATTGTCGTTTAGGTAGATAACAACAAAATTTAAGTATGAATACACTCAATTTGCTCTGTAGACGCCGGCAGTCTGGCGAGAAATCCCTACAAGTTCGGATCATCGTGATGATCGGCCGTTTTCGGGCGTCAGCGGAAGATTACAGTCGTGTTTGTGTACGCGCTCTCAATCTTTTACAAGTGTTTGATTCAATCGCCGTCGTCGCCCGAGCAAACTTCGGACAATGACGGTTTAGGTGTACGCGAGCCATAACAGAAGATATCAGTGTAATTCCAGCTATTGACAGATTCGAAAATATCGTAATGATAATCTCCTACTTTCAATTATATTATTAATTTGATTTAGATTTAATGTAGATTAGATTATGGTTATATTTAGTAATGTTAGAGCCAGACAAATTCAGACTGAGGGGCCGAGACTTCTTGAATAAGAAACATTAATTCAATTTTAATATACGTCAGAAAATTTATTTTCACTACGTCATGTTTTTTGTTTAGTGACGCGGGGTGTTGGCATAGTAACAACAAACACAAATCGTATAATAATGAAACTCCATTTGATTTGCATTGGTCTTTTACGCACGATTTAGTTACTTTTACACACGATTATAATAATGGCATGTTTCACATACAATAATTTACTTATTAATGGGTTCATTTTGGTGTGCCAGTAGATAAACGATCTTTTTTATATGCAAGAGTTGTAAATTTTGTTAAAATAACAATAATTTGACTTTTTTTTTTTACTATATTCGTTTCAATTTCATTTATTTTTTTAATTTTTCAAACTTTCTGTAAAATTTTAGCTAATTAATAATTATAAGCTAATTAATAATTTAGATATAAGGTAATTAATAATTTAGCTAATTAATAAATTTAATGATACCTATATATGTAATTAATACATATCACTAACGTTATTTAAATTTTAAATTGGATTTTTTTTAGTTTATGTACATTTACGTGCGTTACGTACGAAATTTCGTTTTTTCGTATCAAAATGTTTGCAAATTCCGCCTCACTTTTTGTAAAATTTCTGTTTTATTTTAATAATAACGAAAAAAGTGTAAAAAAATATATATTTTACCCAAATTTAATTTTTTTTAAATTTTTGTATTAAATATTTTTTCTAAAAATTGAATAAAAACACTAAAAAAAATGTCTTTAAAAGCGCCCCAAAAAAATCACAGATTTAAGATTTATGATTCAGAGCAGAGAAATTTCATTCACAAAAGCGAACCATATGTTATCCCCCTGTCCTTAGAAATCCCAAATGGTCACACAAGTTTTCGATGACACTGCAAATCATTCTAAAATTCGCACTAACAAATTAAACTATATAATACATATTTAAACCCAAACTTCTTTAATACAGAAAAAATATGTTTAGATAGAAACGCCCATTCTATGTGAAGGGTACAGGCAAAGAACAGGGAATGTCCTGACGAATAGATTCTGAGAAAAAAGCAAATTAAAGTTTAGAAGTTATAATATTTTTATTGAGATCAAAGTATGCAGTAACTTTTACTTAACCACCAAGAAATAACAATGAATTATTATTAAACATACTTATGTTAAAATCAGAGTTTTCAGTTATTGACAACCATCTTACAAAAATTACAAAACAAGGAATGTCCTTGGCGTCACAAACAAAAACAAGGAATGTCAAATTTAGTCATCAGCATCTTTGGTTTTTGAATCATATTTTAGTGTTTTATAAAATAATTGTGTTTTTCTTGCACAAAATGGCATCAGACTCATCAAACTCTGTATTTTACTTCACTTATGGGTAACAACTTTTTATATGCAAAATCTGGAAGTTTGAACTCAATGTTAGTGACAGGATTACAACAATTACAGAATGTTCGTTTTCTCCCATGTGCCAATGTAATTTTCTCTGTGCAGTAACACAGGACTATGTTCTTTGATAACCATTACTTTCCCTTGCTTTGAATTGGAATCTTACATTTATTCATGAATTTTCCTGTGAGAAATTTCGACCATTCTCTTACGACTTCTCCTGGAGCAATTCTAATAACTTTGAAATGTGACGCCTTGGTGATGTTTCAGGATAGGAATAGAAATAAGACTGTCCAGTCCCCAGATTATGAATATTGAATGAGTAGATAGATAATTGTCGCTTGTAATAAACATCATTTGGTGTTATATTTGGAAGATAAATATTTTTTTTGGAAGTCGATAGCTATTGCTAGAAAGTTTTTTGATTACTACTTTGTTTCTTGGCTCTCCTTTTCCTTTCATAAAAAAACATGAGCTTTTGTTAGATGAAGTTTATTCAAAATTGATTGCTGTTTTAATTCATCAAGCTTCTGTTCTTCCTCAAGTACCTTAGCCTTGGCTAAATAAGTCTCACAGGAACTGCATGTATCAATTCTCGGATAACCAAAAGCTATGTTAAACTGTGTGTTAAATATTTGCCTGTATGACTCGTACGAAATTAGTTTTTTATTCTCATTGTCTTCTAAAAACATCTTGTACATTTTCTTTATTGTCAAGTCTTCTGATAAGTAAATTTTTAATCATATTAGCAGTAGCAGTTTAGGTAAAAGACAGTAGGAAATGTCTTTTACCTAAACTGCTACCCTTCAAAGAACTAATATGATTAAAATGACTAAAAACTTTTTGTCTCTGGTGCAGTTTCTTTTTGTCGTTTTCTTGCCTTCCTATTTGATCTACAGGAGCTTTACCTGTTTTTTTTCAAGCTTCTTTGCAGATATTCCACCTTTTCCTTGGCAATACCATGTAGTGAAATGAATGCTTAGTAAGTTCAGCTCACTGACACTACCCAATGAATTGAAATATTGAATAATGTTTTTTCGATTATTTTCAGTCAAACTATCGAACCATTTGAGCCTTACACACAGTTACACAGTGCCTAATTCATGAAGAGAAAGGCGCAACTTTTTCATGACATCTGCAGTTCTACCGGTCTAATTTCATTTCTTTGTCAATCTGTTAGTAAAACTGTTATCGTTTTCATCAGTTTCTGAGTCAAAAAACATTGTTTACCAATTTTGAATTAAAATTGCAACGCAAAGAAACAATATAAATAAAGGAAGCAAAGTCAAAGAATTCTTAACTTTCACCACTGTCAATTATTGGACTACCCTTCTTCTTTACCCGTATTTCATGGACATTCCCAGTTCTTTTCGCTTTGGGCATATAGAAAATCGTATTCATAGCGACATTTGTTGAGTATTCGTAAAAACTAGTCATTTGATATGCAATTACCATATACATAGATTTGTTACCAGTACAAAACAAAAAAACAAAAATATTGTGACATTCCCTGTTCTTTGCCTGTACGCTTCATATAGTCAATAGAAAAGCATTCAATTTACTCGCATAACAAAATGAACACATTAATAAGTAAATTCTTGTATGTGAAGGTTCTCATTATTATAATTGTATGTAAATGTATCCAAATCGTAAAAGTCCAATAAATAAATGGAGTTTCATTATTAAACGATTTCTGTTTGTTGTTACTACGGCAACAACTCATGTCACTAAACTTGCGCACTGTTTGCGCATACGCATTGAAATAAAATTAAAACAAAAAGCATAGACATAGTTAAAATAAATTTTCTGACATATATTAAAATTAAATTAATCTTTCTAATTTTGAATCAAGACGTCTCGGCCTCTCAGTTTGGTTTAATCTGGCTCAAATATAACTTAACTTATCCATAACTTAATGTAGCTTAAATTAGATTGCATCAACGATCAAACAGTGTCCGTCACTGTGCGATTTTATTAGTTAGCAATTTTTGCCACAGTGGCGCTGAAACGTTGTAACCTTATTGTGTCAGGGATTTGACTTATTTTTTCTGTCAAAATTACGAGAGAGAATATATTTATTGTATATTTTATACAAAGGGCTATCGACCAACAAGGTCCTTCTGCCCATCAAAATTACAATTTCTCAATATCATCGGTAAGCAACAATTATTTTTATTGTAGATTCAACAGTATTTTAACATGCTTTGATGATACTCGTGTGTGAAAGACTATTGTACACTTAATTGGATTAAACTTCCTGCACAAAAGCACACTTGTATCATAAACTACTAATATTTATCTTTTTACAGCAATTAAATTGATTCCTGTTTTAATTTAGTTTTTCTCATTAATTTCTGAGCAAATTTCAAGTCAAATTATTTACATTTGATCTAATTTTAAAAATAAAATTGAAACACAAACATGTTTCAACATCACACAAATTGAATATTTTTCAAATCGAATTTCCTTACGAAAACATTCAGATTTGCTACAAATTACCAATTATATTAAAAAAAGATTCAATCAAGGAAAATCTGGAACTGGAAATTTCATCAAAGCGAACCGAAAGCAAAAATAAACCCGAGAAAGCAATTTATTAATTCCACCTAAGTAAACATTATAAAGACTTATTATAATACAAAGGGGCGAAGTTGTTTAGGAAAAACCGTCACGTAAGAGGATGTACAAACGTTTCCTATCGGATTATGTCCGAAACATATTAAGAAAACAATTTTAGAATATCACTCAGAATTTTCTGTTTTTAGTCGTTAGTTTTTGGCCGAGCCGAGTGATTTATTTCGGTAATAAGACGAAGTTTTGCAAAGTCCTTTGATTATTTCACCGATTCTCGGTCGTTATTAGAGACAAACTTTAATTTTCTGACGTATCAACGTTAAGTAGAGGATTTTTCGCCTTTTATTACTATTTTCTTCTATAATTAATGCCAGAAACGCCAGGTAGTTTAATGAACTGGTTTCGAAGTAATCGCAGCCTTATAGAGAGATTTTAATAATTATTTTATTTTTAATAACAAGTTGAAAACTAGTTAACCAAGTATTGACTAAGTTAATAAAATAAATAAAATTACGACTTCTTGTCTTATATTTAATTTTTGTATTGATAATAACTAGCCTAGATATATAAGGTATAATTTGTTTGTTTTAATTGATCAATTAAAAATTACTAGGAAAATACAATTTATGTGATATGAGTTTTTTATCTTTAGCAATAAAAGATTATAAATCATATTTGTTTTTAAAATAAAGTTCGGGAGTCAAGTTGTGAAATTGATTGAAAAATGTAACTTATCGATTTATTAGATATTTTTTTGCAGCAACATTGATTTGCAATAAACTCAATTTCGATTTATACAAAATTAGCTAACATACGGGGCGATTCTGTAACTGAGACGTTAAAAGTTAATTTAAAATACTCCGTTAAAATTTTCCTATTTCCGCTAATAATAAAAATAAATAAATCAAATTATTTAATAAATATTAAATAATATTTTTAATAAATTAGCGGAAATAACGAACATTTAACGGCGTCTTTTCAATTAACTTTTAACGTTTCTCATACAGAATCGGCCCCCGATAAAACGTTAATTTTAACCAAAATTTAATTCTCCATTCAACTAAAATTGATTTTAAAATTTTTAGAGTTGTTAAAGTGAAAATTAATTAAAAAACACATTCAATAAAAAAATTGTGCGAAAATTTTTGATTTTTTTTTCAAAATAAAAATACAGTCAAACTTCCATAACTCCAAATTTTCTATAACTCAAACTTTTTTAGAAATTCATACATTTAGATAGCATTTTACATATAAATTAACTTCCATAACTCGAATTTTCCATAACTCGATAACTCGTAGTAAAAATATGTACAAAGGTAAAATTTTACATAGAAAACAATCCCTATAACTCCAATTTTGAAATAGCTGCATACTTTCCCAAATTTATTGTTATTATTGCTTTAATTTATAGTTATTGTGCTATATATTAATGAAATTTTAAATTTTGAGATTGAAAATTGAGAGTTTAAACACATTCTTTCTTCTTACCTCTGCCGTTACAATTGCAAATATGAGTGGTCAGAGAAGAAAACTCAATACGCTGTCGTTATGTGACAAAGTGAGGTTGATAAGTGAAGTTGACAAAGGAATTAATAAGAAAAAAGTGATTCCTGAAGACTTTGGGATTCCTCCAAGTACACTTTCTTTCATTATATGAAACCGCGAAGAAATTCGGAACAAAGCCGAAAATGGTGCAACTAATGATGCATACGTTTGAAAAAGTGTACCTAAGATGACAGACTTGACTGAGAGTCCCTCCTTCAGACGAAGTGTACCGCGCAATATCTACTTTGGAGAACTTTGTAGATAGAGAATTTTTGTAATGGAAACAAAATTAAAATTACCGACTTTTTAAAAAAATAATATATTAATTGAAAAGTTTTAATAACATCCACTTTGGGACAGCTTTACTAATTAAATCAAGGGAGGGACACGGAAATCTACTGTTACTTTTAATTTTCTATATACATTGTCTATGTGACTTTTATAAATAGTTGTCAATTAGAATAATATATTAATTATAATTATTTTTAATTAATTATAATTATATATTATGTTAATAATGTATATTCTTTGTTTTGTTTATAAATAAATACATATGTTATATTATGTTAAATTTACTTTGAACAATTGTGTGAAAAAGTGAATTTTGCTCATTTCGTAATTATGAATTTTTCTAACTCGAATTTTCTATAACTCCATTTTTTTTCGTGAACTATGGTAATCCGACTTAAGGAAGTTCGACTATATTTACAATTTTTTCGTAAACATTTTTTTTTTGTTTTTGCTAATTTTTATGATTTTTTTCCTAATCCTTAAAACTTTGCATAATTTTCGTCCAAAATTAATTTGTTTTAAATTAAAATTTTATATTTTCTTTATTTCTTAGTAAAGTCGGAACACAGTCTGAAAATATAAATATATTCAACGTTTCCGGAGCTCTATAATATTACTGAGTGTGAGTCTTTTAAGGACTACCAAAACAAATCTCATAACCTAGCTTTCAGTCCACCCTCGTGGCACTGTGCCACGATTACGATTATCTATATCACGATTATCTATAATGTAGGGCAGTGGTTCTCAAACTGGGTGCCGCGAGCGTATGCCTGGGGTGCCGCAGCAATAATCAAGAAATGTAAAAAAAATTTAAAAGAGAATTACATGAGGAAGTAAACGAATTTGGGTTCCTACTTTTAGTACCGATGTTGAAGTACCGACGTTGTGGGACTTGCTGTTTTTCTTGTGTTTGTAAGGTATCCATTTGAAATGCAAATAGAAGAACTATTGATGAATAATTTGCTTGAAACTTACGCCACTGGCGAGGAAATTTTCAAAGTTGTCAAGAAATGTATACAGCAAACTGATTTGAAATGGAGCAAGTGTGTTGATATTTGCAGCGATGGAGCAACTGCAGTGGTTGGAAAAGTGAAGAGAGCCGTTTCTAGAATGAAGCAAGTGGCAGACAATACCACAATGTTGCATTCTCAACATACGCTTACATTAAAAACAGGTACAGGAGCAAACTCTCTGTATCGAGTGATTTGAGGGTGCAATTAACCAAACTTCCAATAAACTTAAAGGAAATAATAAATAAATCTTCCAAACAATTTTATTCATTCCATAAAAGACAATTGAGCATTAAATTTGTATTGATTTTTTTTTATTTTCCTAAGTTTTCAAACCGTTTTTATTATTTCGTAGCTGTGCTGCGAAATTTTTGTAGCCCGACAAGGGTGCCGCGAGATTATATTAGCTCGATAAGGGTGCCGCGGCAAAAAACGTTTGAGAACCTCTGATGTAGGGGATCGTCCATTAATCACGTGAGACTCGAAAGGGGGGAAGGGGGTTTGTGAAAAATCACCAAACATCACGTGGGGGTGGGCAGGGGTTGTGGGTTGTAGTGAGATATCACGTGTATTTATTTTTTCCTTGAACGTGCGATTTTTAAACCGAAAAACGGCGCGCGACTCGCTGCCAGTCCCAGTAGAAGTCTGTGAATTTGACGGCGAATTCATGCGTAAATCGTTGCCGCGTATGTCTTGTCTCAAAACAATGTCTAAACTAAGAGACGGTGCTGGATTTACCAGCAGGCTGAGTACGCTGGAGCCTAGGGCGACAGATTTTAGTGGCGGAAAATTTGGGGCCAACATTTTTTTGGTCGTACAGAAATTAAAGATTCATTTTTATATACCTTAATGTAAATGTTATTAGGTCCACACAAACAATTCAACATGTAATATGTTTCACAGCATATTGTTAAATTATTTTTTTCTACAATTTGCGTAGTAGTGGTTGGTCCGAAGCAGGATCGACGGGGCAGAGCTATTAGGGGCATACGCTGCGTAGTGGCATTGAGTCTGAGAGAGACAGATATAGAGCGGCAATACAAACGAAAAAGCCGCATTAAAGAAAAGCCGCTGAAAAAAAAAGCCGCCGAAAAGAAAAGCCGCCGAAAAGAAAAGCCACCGAAAAGAAAAGTCACCGAAAAGAAAAGCCGCCGAAAAGAAAAGCCGCCTCTGTTCATTGACTCATGCAATTTCTTATATGTTTTATTTTTTCTTCGGCTGTGTGCTATAGAGGGAAAAATGAAAAGTTCAGTGATCTGAATAACGGAAATTATTGTATGATTTTGGAACTGTTAACTGAGTCATGTATATCATGTGAGTCATGAGTATTTAAGACTAAGATTTTTATAAATTCGACACAATGCTGGCAAAAATTATTGACTGAAATTGTGAATGAGTAAATTTGACACGTTGTTCAGCTAGAGAGGACGCATCTAGAAGTTTGAGAGTTTCTTGGCACGAAGTTCTTAAAACATTGGAATCAATATTGAATTCAAGGATGACTGTACCGAAAAACCTGTAACGCGAAACGCAGCGACGGGAATACTATTAAATTTGGAAAAACCGGAAACGGCGGTAATGGTTGTTGTGCGGTTTGTGTTTTTTGTGATGTGATGTTAGATGTTATCACTGTTGACGATCCATCCAATATAGAAAAAAGGAGAGAAAACGGATGCAAACAACTATAGAGGAATTTCATAACTATCAGTAACATAAAAGATCATATCCAAAGCATTACAAAACAGATTGGAGGTCCAACTGGACCCACAATTGGAAAAACGTAAATACCAAGACAGTCCAGTCTACTTAAAACAATACAAAGGATTTGGGAAATAGCAGAAATACCGGAAGAGCGGAAACAGCTGTGATCCATCCAATACACAAAAAAGGAGAGAAAACGGATGCATACAACTATAAAGGAATTTCATTGCTATCAGTAACATACAAGATCATAGCCGAAGCATTACAAAACAAATTGGTGTTTCAACTGAACCCACAATTAGGTTGGTAGTCACCTAATTGTGGGTCCAGTAGTGTGGGAGGATTCAGGAAAGGTAGATTCTGTGCCGTACTTATACTAAACCTGAAACTCTTAATAAGGTACTAAGGAGACCAAGGGAAAAAAAACATACATGTGACATCCGTGGACTTCAAAAAAGCGTACGACTCTATAGATAAAAAGACACTATTGAATACCCTGGAAGAATTCGGAGCCGATGACAAATCAATCGCAATCACAAAAAAACCCTAACAAACACAAAGTCAAAGGTAAAATTTATGGGAGATATATCAGAACCTTTTGAGATCATAAAAGGAGTGAGACATGGAGATGGGCTCTCTCCACTACTCTTCAACTGTGTACTGGAGAAAGTAATGAGAGAATGGAGGAAGAGAATGGAGGTTTTCCCAAATTAAAAATAGGAAGAAAGAAGGATAACCTTGAAATAGACTGTCTGCCTTTTGCGAGTTGGTCTTGCTAACAGAAAACATGGAAGACGCTAGAAGACAAATTAATATACTGAAAGAGACGGCAGAGAAGACTGGATTACATATATCATATGAAAAGACAAAATATTTGATAAGCAGAAAAGATGCACCAAGAAAGATCACAACAAAATATGGTAAAATCAAAAGGGTCAACAAGTTCAAATACCTGGGAGAAATAATCCAACCAAACGGCCTGGACAAAGAAGCAGTCCATGCAAGAGCAAGAAGATGGAACTGGCATTCCAATTGACAAAAAAGACACTACAATACAGTTATTAAACCAGAAGGCTTCTATGTCTCACGCTAAACAGAGCCAGACGAATACAAGAGATAGAAAAAAAGAGAGAAAGATTATACGAAATATCCTGGGACCAAAATATGAAGATGGAAAATGGAAACTGAGAAGCAATAAAGAGATCTACAAAAAAAAAAAAAAAAAATAAACCAGGTACAATGAGAAGAAGAAGAGTAACCTTCTACGAACATATTAAGAGAATGGACGAAGCAAGATTGACGAAGAGAATATTAAACTATTTTGATAGAAACTCCAAAACACAGATGATATGGATGAAGGAGGTCAGGAAAGACATGGAAGAAATGGAAATAGGTGGAGAAGAGGTAGAGAGAAGAGAAGAATTCAGAAAGAAGATCAGAGGATTTCAGGGTTTTCAAGAAAAGGCAAAAAAAGAAAACAGGGGCAAAATGGACGGAAGAGAGAAAGAAGCAGCATGCAGAAAAAATGAGTACTGGAAGAGAAGAAAGAAGAGAGAAAATCAATCATGAGAAGTTATTTCACGTGGTCCATAGTAGGTTTCAACATAGTAAACAAATCTTATTTCAAACACGACTAGCACAGTATGAGTATACATACATATACATATATATATATATATATATATATATATATATATATATATATATATATATATATATAGACGCATACTGAGAGCTCGTTCGTGCGATGCGACTACTTATAGCTGTCTGGCTTCGGGTCATGCGCGTTGTGTGCGGTGCTTCGGTTCGGTTGTTTAAACAAGACAAACAAAACGAAACAAACCCGAAACGTCGAGAATCCGGTTCTTTTCAGAGCCAACCCTCAGCATCAACGCGGAATCCCCGAGAAAACAATACAACATATATATATATATATATATATATATATATATATATATATATATATATATATATATATATATATATATATATATATAGGTATTAAGGATACCTGGGTCATGTGGCAAGGAGGTTCGACAATATTGAACGACTCATAGTAGAAGGCAAAGTCCAAGGCCGAGCAAGAAGATCGCCGACACGATGGATAGACCGGACAAAAACCCTGACGGGACAAGGGATGCTGGAATTAATGAGATCTGCCCAAGATAGAGAGAGCTCTGGCGAGGAGTCATTGCGAGCGTAGCAAATTGATGTCACCACACCCTGCAGAAGGGTTATGTACTGAAGAGAGGGAGACAAGACCAGTGACTAAACTAAGAGACATTGCTGGATTTACCAGCAGGCTGAGTACGCTGGAGCCTAGGGCGGCAGATTTTAGTGGCGGAAAATTTGGGGCCAACATTTTTTTTGTCGTACAGAAATTAAAAAGATTCATTTTTATATACCTTAATGTAAATGTTATTAGGTCCACACAAACAATTCAACATGTAATATGTTTCACCGCATATTCTTAAATTATTTTTTTTCTACAATTTTCGTAGTAGTGGTTGGTCCGAAGCAGGATCGACGGGGCCGAGCTGTTAGGGGCATACCCTGCGTAGTGGCATTGAGTCTGAGAGAGACAGATATAGAGCGGCGATACAAACGAAGAAGCCGCCGAAAAGAAAAGCCGCCGAAAAGAAAAGCCGCCTCTGTTGATTGAGTCATTGAGCAATTTCTTATATGTTTTAATGTTTCTTCGGTTGTGTGCTATAGAAGGAAAAATGAAAAGTTCAGTGATCTGAATAACGGAAATTATTGTATGATTTTGGAACTGTTAGCTGAGTCATGTTGAGTATCTAAGATTAAGATTTTTATAAATTCGACACAACGCTGGCAAAAGTTAATGACTGAAATTGGGAAAGGGAAAACGCAAAGAGAGTACATTTGACACGTTGGTCAGCTAGAGAGGACATCTAGAAGTTTGAGAGTTTCTTGGCACAAAGTTCTTAAAACATTGGAATCAATATTGAATTCATGGATGACTGTACCGAAAAACCTGTAACGCGAAACGAATCGAGGGAATACTATTAAATTTACGAAACGGCGGTAATGGTTGTTGTGCAGTGTATTTTTTTTTAAAGAAGTGATGTGATGTTAGATGTGATCATTGTTGACGATCCCTTTGTAAGTTTTTCGTTGCAGACCGAGAGAAGTTTATGCATTTTGAAGAAAAGGCGATGGAATTAAGCGTGTGAAGCAGTAAACAAAAGAAAACCGCAAAGGAAAAAATATATGCTGAAACACGCGATGGAGAAATGAAGGTGACTACAAGTGATACTTTCAGGGTTAATACATTTCTCGTTCTTATCGATAGACTCGTATCCGAATTAAAAAAAACAACAGGAGGCCTACAACAGGTTCAATGAAAAGTTTTCATTTTTGACCAAAATGGGTGAATTTTCATCATCAACCCTTACGGTAAAAGTCCTTTTCTTGAAAGAAATGATTTAGAGATTGACTTAGTTCAAGAATGCATACATTTTCAATGCCACCTTTCTTCTGAAAGGATTTTGGTAAAACCAGATTTTGGATAATTGAAAAGTCTGTCTTCGTTCCTGCGAAAACAGTATTTGCAAAACTTATTTTGCAATGTTTATCCAAACTTATATATAGCAGTTTGTATGGCTATGTACACCAGCGCCAAATTGTTTGGGTGAGAGAAACTTTTCTTATATTCTATAACAGCGATGGCGAACCTATGGCACGCGTGTCATAACTGACACGAAGAAAAAAATTATTGGCACGCGGGAGAATGTTTGTATAAAAAGTCCAACTTCTATAAATCAAAGTCAATTGACTGAAGATTAACCACAGCTATTTGTGCAACTCAATGTTGCCCATTAATTTTGATCAATCTACTTTTGTGCAATATCAAAGGTTTAAGATATGAGTTGTCTATCAGTGTGTTAGTGTTTGAAAATGTGTAAATTAAAAAAAAATGGCACGGTGATAAAAAGGTTTGCCACCCCTGACCTAGATCATTGGTGGCGAACCTATGGCACGCGGCTCATAGCTGACACGTAGAAACATTTTATTGGCAACTATTTCTCAAGCAGCTTCTTAAATTTTACATTTTCTAAAGGAAATTTAGAAAAATCTCTTTTTTTGCAACATCAAAGGTATAAAATATAAGACGCGTTATATTCAGGCCAATGCGGGAAATTTTCACTATCACATTGTAAAAGTTAACCTGCACGTCACGCGGCCGGATAAAGGTTCGCCACCCCTGTTCTATAAGATTTTACCTGTGATTAAAGATAATATTCTGAATTTTTTTTAGATACTTTGTGCCAAAAAAATACACGTGATTGTAAAATACACGTTGGGTAGGTTTACCTCGTATCACCAGGGAGAGGGGGGGTTTAAAAAGGGGGGCTAAAAAACATCACGTGATTAATGGACGACCCCTAGTATGGTTCTACCAATAGTAATTTGTTTTTAATCCCATTTAAATTATAAAGTTTTAAGTTTTCCACGAAGATTTTGACAGATAGAACCAAGAATTTTACGAAAAATTAATAATTCTGGGAAAGTTACAATGGGATTTTTCCGAAATTTATAAAAACTAATCCTTAAGGATTCCAAAAAAAAAATGGCTAAATTGCACAAAATAATAATAATAATACATTTTTATTGCAGTACTTATAATTCAATAAATGCAACAATTGGCTATCGACCAGCCAGGCTATTGACCAGTCTATATAACATATAAGTCTATAAAAATAAATATAATAACTATAAATAAGTTTATATAATATATAGACAGCATCGTAACTAGGGGCTGGCCATACAGGCGGCTGCCAGGGGCGCAACCCTCAGGGGGCGCATTTTCTTTACGTAAAGTATTAAAAGATTTTATAATGCCTTAATTAACGAACTCGTATTATATTGTTACGTTTCGTCCATAATAGTAAATACTAATTTCAAACTTAAATGTATATACAGAGTGGCCCAAAAGTAGGTGTACAGTAGGTATACAGATTATATGCGTTTGAGGACATTCGTTCTAACTTGAATTTTTGTCTCACTGTGTGTGAGAGTGTCGGGGATAGGTTGCAGGAATGCATCAATACCGAATGTGGACATTTTGAGCACCTTCGGAATTAAATTTGTAATTAAACCTGTAATTAAAAAAATAAATAATAGAAGTATTGCTGAATACCTACTTTTGTACTGTAATACATAAAATAAGATTTTTTCACATATTCCCATAAAATTTCCATTTTTTAATGTCACCCAATGAAATTTTGTAATAGCCTCCAATTGAACTGTCCATTCTTTAAGATATTCCAAGCAGTTTTTATAAAAAAATTCATAGTTCTCTCAGAATCAAATTCGTAATTTAATGGTTTAATTTATCTCTCATCAGTACAGCTTAGCTTTTATGAACACCAAGTGAATGGTTTACAAATTGTTGTTTATAAAAGCAAAGCTGTACTGATGAGAGATAAATCTCGAAACGCGTGTACAGATGGCTATCCACTTAAGGTATCGAAAAGACATGAACTTAAAAAACTATTTTTTGTTGAGTGCCACGAAGGTATAAACTGGCAGGTGCCTTTTATAGAGCTCCGGAAAAGGTTGAATATATTTATATTCAGGCTGTGTTCCGAGTTTATTAAGCTTTTCAAAATATTTTGAAAATGGTAGAATATGCGCTCTCCCTTCCAGGAACAAATGCAACAACAAAAAGTGTTTTTTCTAGTATCTATAAAATATGGACAACTGAAAAAACGCAGTTGAACATTAAAATCTATATTAAACTTAAAAAATAATTTGACCAATTCATGTGAGAAATTTCACGACATTTTCATAAATGATCCGAGTATTCTCTCGGATCAAAAATTTGACCGTGAAAGAAAATCATATTTTTTTTTTAAATATAAAATTTATATTAATTAAAAATCATAATTTACAAATTATTGTCTTTTACAAATAGTTACCAATAATTAATAATAAAAACATTTTTGTATATTTATAGACAAGTATATGAATGTATACAATAATAGTAGTTTATGATACAAGTGTGTGAGAAGGGCTTTAATGCATGAGGTGCGAGTTTTTTTGTAATCGCAATGAGTGCACGGCAGAAAATTTATTTTCACTAAGTCTATGTTTTTCATAGTAATAACAAACGGAAATCGTTTAATAATGAAGCTCCATTTGATTTACATTGGATTTTTACGCACAATTTGGTTACTTTTACACACGATTATAATAATGGCATCCTTCACATACAATAATATATTAGAGCAGGCATGAGCAATCTTTTTTGGAACTATATCTAACTTAACATTATTTGTTCGAGTATAGGGGCTACACAAAGTAAGGCGGGTATATTGGTCCCGTTTATGAAATTTGAGGCAGTAGAGTAGTTTTCATAGCGCAGGGAAGCCGGCACAGGCACTGTATGCGGCCCGCGGGCCGCAGGTTGCTCGGCCCAGTATTAGAGTGTTCATTTTGGTGGGTGAGTAGATAAAATATTTTTTTTAATTATTGGTCTGCCTTCATAACTAAATTATAATTCTCATTTCATCGCATTTGTCCCGCATTGTCTCAATGAAAATGTGGTCACTTTAACAAAATAACTAGTTATAATAAATATTTGATTAAAATTTTAAATGCTCCTTTCAACACCTTCCTTAATTAAAATCGTTATCCCAAAAACTTTTAATTAAATTAAAAACAAAAATATTTCCATAAAAACCTGCGAACGACGAATTTTATCTCAAAAACAAGCTTACGACGAGATAAAAATATAAATTCTCATACTTTACCCTAGAGATTTCCCAATTGATACGACAAAACATAAAACACGCATAAATTAAATGCTCCCAAACACAAATTAATTTGAAACTATTCAAATAACACAATTTCACCAAAACTCGATACTAAACACACAAGGAGTTAATTACGCGCCTAGATCCATGAAAAACTAGACAAAACGGGAATTAATAAATTGTTTCTGATAAGGGTCAATAGCCTTCTGTAAACGAAATGTTGTCTTTGAGGCATAATAGAGCTTTATTTGCCAGAATGACACATGTGACTGAGCGTCGAAAGATTTTTTAACATAAACAAGAAATCCAACACGAAAATATCGTAAATTTATTAAATATTTAGATTAATCGGATTAGATTGAATGATTCTTAGTAGTGACAATAAATTCATTCATAAATTGAATTACAATTAACTAAACAAAACGGGTTTGAATTATTAGATAAAAACGAGTAAGTTTCGCGAATCAGTAAAATTTTTAGGATTAGATTGGAATTTCTCAGAATCATTAAAACATCTAAACAATATAATTAATAATTTGTGAAATATAGTAGTTTATGATACCAGTATGTGAAGAAGGGCTTTTGTGCAAAGTTTAACCCTTTCGCTGCTATGGACTGCTATAGCAGTTCAATTGATTTGACGCCCAGGTGCTATAGACTGTTATAGCAGTCCAATTGATTGGGTGGCCAGACTGGATAAGACTAGACAGGACTGGACAAGACTAGACAAGACTAGACAATATTCAACAAGACTAGACAAGATTAGAAACTAGACAAGACTAGACATAAAAAAATTTAAAAAATAAATATATGGCTATCCGCATAGTTTACAATATTTTTTTGGGATTTTGTGAAATATTCATCTTTCCAGCAATAAGACCCTAGGTGCAGGGGTGAGTCCCGAATATTTCACCCAGGGCTACGCAACGCTCCAATGCATACACGATTGTATTTATTAATCTTTTTGTTATGTTTAAAAAAGCCACAATTAATTCAAGTCTGTACACTGCTGTAGCAGTCTATGGACTGCTACAGCACACTGCTACTGCTATGGACTGCTACAGCAGTCTACAGACTTCGTGAATTAATTGTGGCTTTTTTAAATATAACAAAAAGATTAATAAAGACATACACGATCATTGGACCGTTGCGTAGCCCTGGGTGAAAGATTCGGGGCTCACCCCTGCACCTAGGGTCTTATTGCTGGAAAGATGAATATTTCACAAAATCCCAAAAAAATATTGTAAACTATGCGGATAGCCAAATATTTATTTTTTAAATTTTTTTATGTCTAGTCTTGTCTAATCTTGTCTAGTCTTGTTGAATATTGTCTAGTCTCGTCTAGTCTTGTCCAGTCTTGTCCATTCTTGTCCAGTCCTGTCTAGTCTTATCCAGTCTTGTCCAGTCTTGTCTAGACTTGTCTCCTTCTTGTCTTTATCTAGACTTGTCTATGTAGTCTAATAGATTAAAATGTAGTTAATTTAATAAATTCTCTACAATGCTAACTGAATTGGACTAGATCAGTGGCGGCCAACCTATGGCACGCGTGTCACAGCTGACACGTACGTAAATTGTATTGGCACGCGAACTATTTCTCACACGTGCCTTCTAAAGTTCTCAAACGTAAACCTTCTACTTTTTTAAAAGAAGTTTCTCAATCTACTTTTGTGCAACATCAAAGTTGTAAAATATAAGACGTGTTATATTCAGGCTAATACGGTAACTGATTTTTACTATCAAAAACGTTCATTTATTGTTAAAGTTACCTGGCACGAAAGTATTTCGAAATGTGAAAATTTAAAAAAAAAAAATGGCACGCCGCCGGAAAAAGGTTCGCCACCCCTGGACTAGATGTATTAGATTGTGCTCTCCATGGTCCACTTAAAGTTACTAGTCTATTTCAAGTTCAAAATAAAGTTGTTGCAACTTGAAGTTGTCGCTTCGAAGCCGCAACATGAAATTGTCGCAACCTGAAGTGGTTTCAACATGAAGTTGTCGCAACAGGAAGTGGTTTCAACATGAAGTTCTCGCAACGTGAAGTTATTTCAACGTGAATTTGAAGATGAAATGTGCATTCAAGGTGAAAAAATCTCTTCTCGTAATTGAAACTAGATAGAGTGTATCGGATCTAGTCGGTTCAACATGTTGTTCAACAAGTTGTTGAAATATGAAGTTTCCACATAATACAAAAGAATTTTGCAAAGTGTGTTGTCCACTCAAATCAACAAAAAAACGGATTTGGCTTAGAATAGAGATTATGGTTTTTGAAAATTTTTAATTTTGAAAATTACTTTTGCATGACTTTTTCGTCCAATTTTGACAAAAAACAAAAGAATTTTGCAAGGTTTGTCCATTCAAATTAAAAAAAAAATTAAAAAATTTCGTATAAAGATTTTGGTTTTTGAAAATTTGGCAATATTTTCCAATTATTTTGACATTTTCGTCCAATTTTGACATAAAACAAATGCAAAAAAAACAGATTTTTTTTGTTTAGTATAGAGATTTTGGTTTTTGAAAATTTGGCAATATTTTCCAATTATTTTGACATTTTCGTCTAATATTGAGATAAAACAAACGAATTTTGCAAAATTTGTCCACTCAAATCTACAAAAAAGCAAAATTTGCTTAGAATAGAGATTTTGGTTTTTGAAAATTTGGCAATTTTTTGAAATTATTTTGTCGTTTTCGTTCAATTTTCACATAAAACAGAAGAATTTTGCAAAGTTTGTCCACTCAAATCAACAAAAAACAGAATTTGCTTCGAATAGAGATTTTGGTTTTAGAAAATTTAGTAATTTTTGCAAATTATGACGTTTTCGTTCAATTTTGACATAAAACAAAAGAATTTTGCAAAGCGGGTCCATTCAAATCCACAAAAAAACAAATTTTGCTTAGTATAGAGATTTTGGTTTTTAAAGATTTATCAATTTTTGCAAATTATTTTGACATTTTCGTCCAATTTTGACATCAAACAAATGAATTTTGCAAATTTGTCCACTCAAATCAACAACAAAAAAACAAAATTTTCTTCTAATAGAAATTTGGTTTTTGAAAATTTAAACAATTTTTGGAAATTATTTTGTCGTTTTCCGTCAATTTTGACATAAAACAAAAGAATTTTGCAAAGTGTATCCACCCAATCAACAAAAAAGCAAAATCTGAATTGAATAGAGATTTTGGTTTTTGAAAATTTGGCAATTGTTGCAAATTATTTTGTAGATTTCGTTCAAATTTTGACATAAAACAAAAGAATTTTACAAAGTTTGTCCACTCAAATCAACTAAAAACAGAATTTGCTTCGAATTGAGATTTTGGTTTTAGAAAATTTGGCAATTTTTGCAAATTATATTGACGTTATCGTTCAATTTTGACATAAAACAAAAGAATTTTGAAAAGTGTGTTCATTGAAATCCACAAAAAAAACAGATTTTGCTTAGAATAGAGATTTTGGTTTTTGAAAATTTATCAATTTTTGCAAATTATTTTGACGTTTTCGTCTAATTTTTACACAAAACAAAAGAATTTTGCAAGGTTTGTTCATTCAAGTTAAAAAAAACAAACTTTGTATAAAGATTTTGGTTTTCGAAAATTTGACAATATTTGCCAGTTATTTGACATTTTCGTCCAATTTTGACATAAAAGAAATGAATTTTGTAAAATTTGTCCACTCAAATCAACAAAAAAAACAAAATTTGCTTCGAATAGAGATTTTGGTTTTTGAATATTTGGCAATTTTTGGAAATTATTTTGTCTTTTTCGTTCAATTTTGACTTAAAACAAAAGAATTTTGCAAAGTGTGTCCAATCAAATCCACAACAAAAAACAGATTTTGCTTAGAATAGAGATTTTGGTTTTTGAAAATTTGTCAATTTGAAAATTTTGCAAACTATTTTGACGTTTTCGTCTAATTTTGATATAAAACCAAATAATTTTGCAAGGTTTGTCCATTCAAATTAACAAACAAAAAAACAAAATTTGTATAAAGATTTTGGTTTTCGAAAATTTGACAATATTTGCCAATTTTTTGACATTTTCGTCCAATTTTGACATAAAACAAATGAATTTTGCAAAATTTGTCCACTCAAATCAACAAAATTTGCTTCGAATAGAGATTTTGGTTTTTGAATATTTGGCAATTTTTGGAAATTATTTTGTCGTTTTCGTTCAATTTTGACATAAAACAAAAGAATTGTGCAAAGTGTGTCCACCCAAATCAACAAAAAAACAAAATCTGATTTGATTAGAGATTTTGGTTCTTGAAAATTTGGCAATTTTTGCAAATAATTTTGTCGTTTTCGTTCAATTTTCACATAAAACAAAAGAATTTTGCAAAGCTTGCCCACTCAAATCAACGAAAAAACAGAATTTGCTTCGAATAGAGATTTTGGTTTTAGAAAATTTGGTAATATTTGCAAATTATTTTGACGTTTCCGTTCAATTTTGACATAAAACAAAAGAATTTTGCAGTGTGTCCAATCAAATCCACAAAAAAAACAGATTTTGCTTAGAATAGAGACTTTGGTTTTAGACAATTTGTCAATTTTTGCAAACTATTATGACGTTTTCGTCTAATTTTGATATAAAACCAAAGAATTTTGCAAGGTTTGTCCATTCAAATTAACACAAAAAAAATGTTTGGTTCGTATAAAGATTTTGGTTTTTGAAAATCTCGCAATATTTGACAATTATTTTGACATTTTCGTCCAGTTTTGACATAAAACAAATGAATTTTGCAAAGTGTGTCCAATCAAATCCACAACAAAAAACAGATTTTGCTTAGAATAGAGATTTTAGTTTTTGAAAATTTGTTAATTTTTGCAAATTATTTTGACGTTTTCGTCTAATTTTGACACAAAACGAAAGAATTTTGTAAGGTTAGTCCATTAAAATTAATAAAAAAAAAAAAAATTAGTTTCACGTAAAGATTTTGGATTTTGAAAATTTGGCAATATTTGCCAATTATTTGGACATTTTCGTCCAATTTTCACATAAAACAAATGAAATTTGCAAAATTTGTCCACTCAAATCAACAGAAAACAAAATTTGCTTCGAATAGAGATTTTGGTTTTAGAAAATTTGTTAATTTTTGCAAATTATTTTGACGTTTTCGTCCAATTTTGACACAAAACAAAAGAATGAATTTTGCAAGGTTTATCCATTCAAATTAACAAAAAAAAAAAAAAAATTGCATCGAATAGAGATTTTGGTTTTTGAAAATCTGGCAATTTTTGCAAATTATTTTGACGTTTTAGTTTAATTCTGACACAAAACAAAAGAATTTTGCAAGGTTTGTCCACTAAAATTAATTAAAAAAAAACAAATTTAGGTTCGCATAAAGATTTTGGTTTTTGAAAATTTGGTAATATTTGTCAATTATTTTGACATTTTCGTCCAATTTCGACATAAAATAAATGAAATTTGCAAAATTTGTCCACTCAAATCAACAAAAAAACAAATTTTGCTTCGAATAGAATTTGGTTTTTGAAAATTTTTCAATTTTTGCAAATTATTTTGTCGTTTTCGTTCAATTTTGACATAAAACAAAATAATCTTGCAAAGTGTGTCCACTCAAATCAACAAAAAGACAGAATTTACTTTGAATAGAGATTTTAGTTTTAGAAAATCTGGCATTTTTTGCAAATTATTTTGACGTTTTCGCCCAATTTTGACACAAAACAAAAGAATTTTGCAAAGTTTGTCCACTAAAATCAACAAAAAAATAAAATTTCTTTCGCATAGAGATTTTGTTTTTTGAAAATTTCACAATATTTGCAAATTATTGCAAATAATACAAAGTTATAAAAAAAAGTATTCCGCACGGGCTTATAATGTAATGTTCAGAATATTGAGCACACAATCACATCAGTTCAAAAAAGTAATTCGCAGCGAAAGTGTTAAAATACTTTATACTTCGCACAAAGCACTAAAGCGCTTAAACACTACGTGTATGTTTTTTGTTTAGTGACGCGAGTTGTTGCCATAGTAACAACAAACAGGTATCATTTAATATTGAAATTCCATTTGATTTACATTTTACGCACAATTCAATTTTACGCACAATTTGGATACTTTTTACACGATTATAATATTGGCATATTTCTCATACTATAATGTATTTATTAATATGTTCATTTTTGTGTGCGAGTAGATTAAGGAATTTGTAGATAAAACCTAAATTTCGTTTAATAGTCCAAATTTAATTTTGAGATTTCGAAAATTATTTTAAATAAATTACACGATTTAACTACTTTTGCAAGCGCATTGGAATTTCCAAGAATCCCTGAAACATAATCCATAATCTAATCATTAGAATTAAGAATTCGTGAAAAAAGGAGTTCTCAGATAAAACCTAAAATTCGCTTAAAACTCCAAATTTAATTTTAAGATTTCCAAATATTATTTTAAATATATTACACCTACTGTTACAAGCACATATTACCTACTTTATAATCTCACGTATATCTATTATATAGGGTGTCCCAAAATTTAGTCAAGATTTGAATTAGCCGCCATTTGTGAGGTATAGTCTTTCTAACCAAAAAAATAAAAGACAGTTTGACAGCTAATAGTTTAGGGTTACTAACAATGGAGCATGAATACGAAAGAACAACACGTTTTCATTGTTGAACAATATTTAAAATAATATTCTAATTGACAACTATTTATAACAGTCACATAGACAATGCCTACTCAAATTTGAAAAGTTTTAATAACATCCACTTTGGGACAGCTTTACTAATTAAATCAAGGGAGGGACACGGAAATCTTCTGTTACTCTTTAGCACACAGAAGAGTTAGCACAGTTAGTTAGCACAGTTTAGTTTTTCACTTTCTGTGTGCTAAAGAGTAACAGAAGATTTCCGTGTCCCTCCCTTGATTTAATTAGTAAAGCTTTGGGACAGCTTGTTATTGAAAGTGGATGTTATTAAAACTTTTCAAATATTTAAAAATTTTTTATTTAAGTAAAATTTAGAAAAAAATCGAATCTTTTTTATTCGCTTAAAAGTTGCTTTGGGGTTTTAAAAATAACATACCAAAAGATGGAATGCGGCAAAAATGTCTAAAAATTTTCCCAAAATTTTCATTTTGCCGCAACGTCTCTCAGGCATCGCAGATTAGTCTTAAAATTTTAAACGCGTTTTCCTCGAAACCAGTTTTTCTTAACTGGGCGAACACATTGCTCGGGCAAATCTTCACCGATCGATCTGAAATTTCGGTAGTATATTCCAAAAACCTATCTCTATCGAGCCACGTAGGAGGGTTTTTTTTTATACTACTTGGTTTTTGTTGTGAACAATTTAATGACTTTTTTTGTTGATAAATTTTCAACTTTTTTTTTAAACGTGCACCATTTTGCCAAAAATCAATATATCGAAATAATCCTACGTGGCTCCATAGCTGTTGATAGATAGAAACTAAAAAAAGTAGATTTTTTGTTCCAGGTCAAAAATTAAGGAGTCGAGACTTCCAAAAATAGGCGTCTCCGGACAAGTGCCACACAGCCGACATTTTGTGTCAACAAAATTTGAAAAAAATATATTTCATAGTTTTTTAATAATACTATTAATCTTACTTTACCGTTTTTCAATTGATCTTTTCATTGAGACAAAAAAAATCCCAAAAATATACCTCCTTTAACGCGCTCTACTGTGATGTCCCCCCTTAAAAAATTTTTATTTAAAATTTAAAATTTTTATTTTTCGAGTAAAAACGATGAAGCTCATTTTCACCTTGATGGCTTCGTTAATCGTCAAAATTCCCGGATTGGGGTTCAGAAAATCCACATGTTGTTGAATCGAAAAAAAGATGCATCCACAACGTATCACTGTTTGGTGCGGATTTTGGGCTGAAGGCATCATTTTCTATGGGGTTTTTTTAAGTCACAGGTCTATGCCAACAAGCCTCTAACCCGTGCATTGGAGGAAGAGATTCAACGCTGTATCAATGAAATTCAACCACATTTATGCGGAATGGTGATGTAAATTTTTGAAAAAAGAGTTCGTCTTTGTCAGCAAAGTCGAAGAGGCCATATGTCCAATTTGTTATTTCATACGTAACCCTAGACTATGTACATTATGTTCCAATAAAGAAATTAAAATTTATTTAAGAAAAAACTCTGTTTTCTATTTAATTCAAATCTTGCGTAAATTTTGGGGACACCTTTTAGAAAACACAATATATTTAAAACTACAAACTATTTAAAGGACACAGATTAAATAAAAACCCACCAGACTTAATTTAATTAGTAGACAGACTGGACATATTTAAAACAGTCCACATATGTTAGTGATTTAAAAACGAAACAGACGTTCTAAATCTGAAACTAATTCTCAGGCTCTATACCTGCTCAAACCGAGAATCTTAAAATGTTTAGACTAATTTAGATGTAAACTTGACGGTAGTTTTAATACTATTAATAGCATTTATTAAGTACAAGTAATATGTTCCACATCTAATTTTATCAGACAAGTTTAGACTAAATTTAGAATATTCAGGCGCCAACCTAATAGCTAACTGTATTAATAGGAATTCTGAAAATGTTGTAATTTTCTTTTTAATAAAAAAAAGACAAGTCTATGTGTAAATTGTTCGGAAAGATTCAAAAATTCGTCGAGAAATTTCAAACAGAAATGCTAACTAAGTTGATGTCTCAGAATAATAAAAAGATTGGAAACGGTTGCAGATAATAAAAACTTAATAAATTCGCGGAAAGCTTTACTGTTTTAAAGATAAGCATTACTTATGATTTAAAACAATTTAAATATCACTTAATACTTACTTTAACAACCCTAAAATTAAATTTTGCTCAATTAGTAATTCTCAGTAATTTGTAATAAATAATAAACTAACACACAAAAAGTAAATTGTTGTGAATTGTAATAAACTAAACACACAAAAAATTTAAAACTAATGACCTTTGGTAGAATTTGGAACCACCCTAAAAATCATGCTAAAACTGACCATGCTAAAACTGTCTTATTGTTAGATGAGAATTTTTTTTATGAAAACACTGTACAAAACCCCATTGTATTCGCCAATAATAACCTTCCAATATATTAATAATAAAAGTTATATTAAACAATAAATACGAAAACGATAACAGCTATCTGTTATAATATCACCCGGCTGAAAGATCACTGTGCAACGAATTACAATTCCACAACTATTAATATTTATTGTTAATAGAAATGGAATAAGCCGAGGCCGTTAGTTATGTTCAATTTGCAAAAGAAAATAAATATTTACAGGGAAAAGAAATCGTATTGTACAAACAGACGGATTTTTCAATAAACAAATCGCGTGCATGTGCTTATGCTAAGTTCTTGGAAATTTATTTGTAATGGAGAGACATCAGATGTTATTGAAACTAGGCATATAAGATTGGGCAGACAAGATTAGGCTGAAAAGATTAAGCAGAAGAAACTAGACAGACAAGACTACTAAGACCTAACTAGACAGGCTAGACTAAGCAGACAAAACTAAGCAGCAAGATTAGTCAGACACGATTATTCAGACAAGAGTAGTCAGATTAAGAGTGGAATTGAATGGTGTTATATTTACCACCAAGCGGTCAAATACTTTCAGACACACTTTAAAATTTTCCATTCGCTTTTTGAATAATTTTGCAATAATTGAGCAATTTTTGCAAATTTCACGATGTCAGAACTTTTGAAAGGCTGATCACAGAGACTTCTAGTTTTCACCAATCGATTCAACATCCCAAAATTAGTTGGAAAACATATATCAACTTCCTGGGAAGCTTTTAAATAAAAAATACCACTTACATTTTAGTTCACTTCTCGGGAAATTTTCAACCTATTTCTATAAATTTAGTTTCTAAAGATGCGCAAGGAATTTGCTAAATTTTTCTGTAGGAAAAACTAGCAATAAGTTAGAGGAAATGGTTACAAAATTAAAAACGAATAAACTGGAAAATCGTGTACCTACAGCACTTCCAATTCCTTCGGATAAACTGAGAAAAATGCCCTAAACTTTTCCGAAATAATCGAGAAAAAAAATTCATCAAAAAATTATCAAAACGATAAAAAAAAAACGGACTTTTTCGGTTTTTTAAAAACGTCGCTGAAACTACAAATCCCAGCCAAATCATTTTCGGCACACTGCAACTAGACGACAAGACGAGCAAATCGATGTGTAAATTGTTTGAAACAATTAAATTTTTTTTTGCGAAATTCTAAATTCAAATTTCCCAGAATTTCGACTTCATAACTCTATGTCATGAGAACGGTTGCAGATACTTAAAAACGCATTGCAGCACCGTTTTCAGGAGGTCATTTCCCTACGGATGTATTTAGATTTTCTTAAGGGGGGAAACCACATTAGGAGGATGTTTGATACTGATTTTTTAGGATTTTTTTTGGGTGGGGAGAATTAACTAAAATTTAATCAAATTTTAACATCATTTCATTCATATTTAGAATAATTTTTGTGAATTTTTTTGAATAATTTCAGCCAAAAATAACAAAGTTACGGTGTCATGTCCGCCGAAGGTTGTAAGTACAGTTTTCCAATTGCGTGCAGTGTAGCCATTCCGATTTTCATGTGAAATCAAAAAGGTTTTGATTTTACATTAATAATTTATTTTCTAAGAATATGAACCTCAATGCAGGCGAAAAAAAAAAATTATACATTTTGCAGGTGTTGGAACAATTTTTCTTCGATTTTCACGATTTTTTTCTCTAATTATGCAAGGAAAAATACCCGTAAAATCATGATATCATCTCACAAGTTGGTTTATATAATTCGAAATTTTATAAACAATCATACTATCAATTTTCATAATGATCGGTTCTACACTTTTTGAGTTAGATTCCACGCAAATGTGAAAAAAAGTCATTTCAAGATAAACGAGGTAATGTTCCGCTCGAGCCTGTAGCCTGTACCCGATGTGCACTCGGTTCTATGCTACTAAGATCTAAACGAATGCGAATTTAGATTTGAAATTTTGACAGCGTATTCTTGGATAGTTAAGCTAACGATTTATACAAAAAAAAATCGGATTTTTTGAACATCCTAATGTGGTTTCCCTCCTTAAATCCGGGCAAAGTTGTAGAACGTGTTTCACAGAGAACACTGCCCTCAATTTATATTCTAAAAGTTCTGTGTTATATAAAATTTAATGTAAAAGATTTCGAAACATTAGCGGATTCGCACAATCATTGCACAAGATACACGGCACTTTATTATCCTACCCTAAGCATAATACTGCTTATATGAAAAGCCCTTCAGGTATACAATTGTTTCATAATCTAGATAATAAAATAAAATCAGAGGACTATAACAATGTCCAGAGAATCCTGTTGCAAGGAGCCATTCCATTTCTGAATTTTTAGAGGAGTAACAGTAGAGGAATAGCAAACTTATTTTTGGTGTTCAATGGTGTATTTTTTTCAAATTTATTTATTTTTCGTACTTCAATGTCTATGCATTTTTATATTTATTGTATTATTATCTTAGTGTTTTTTTTCTCGCATTTATTTTATTACTGTATTTATTGCCTTATAATATGTAAAATATGTACAAGAAACATCACATCTACAATGTGGTCTACCCATTAATGTGGCCAAGTGAATAAAGCTATTATTATTATAATTATTAGACAGACTAGACAGAGAAGACTAGAAAAACAAGACGAACAAGAGAAGACTAGACATACAAGATTAGAGAGATAAGACCAGAGAGACAAGACTAGACAGACAAGACTAGACTAGACAGAGAAGACTAGACAAGACAGACAAGACTAGACAGACAAGACTAAACGGACAAAACCAGACAAAGAAGACTAGACAGACAAGACTATACAGACAAATTTTTTAAGCTTTTACAAAATTCAATTTTCCTTCTTGTTGTACAACTTCTACTTTGGAAGTGTGGAGCAAAAAATAAAGGTCGAAATCAAAAAATTTATACAACATAATCTCGGTAATTTGGCCGTTGGTTAATACTGGACGACACGTCCAGTAATACGGCGGTCTGGAGACCACTCGCGCTCTTCCTTCCCACCACTCTTCCTTATAATCCGGCGGTAGTCTGGTTCCATATGTCGGATTATCGAGATTATACTGTATAAAAGTTTTCGAGCGGATAGATGGCTGGTTCGATGGTATTTTTGAAATAAAAGCTTATTGTGAATATGATATATGTTTTCCGACTAATTTTGGGACGCTGAATCGATTAGTAGAAACTAGAAGTCACTGTGATAAGCCGTTCAAAGTTATGCCATCATGAAATCGGACTAAGATTTGAGTTTGATTGGTTGTAACTTTGAAATTAGACAACAGAAATGAAAGTGGCTTAAACAATATTTGTATAAAATTCCATTATCTAAACAACGGAGTTAATTTAGGTTTAAAAAATTTTGAAAAATTCAGAGGGAATCAAATTTAGACAAGGTTTGGGTTTCATTCGTTGTAACTTGGAAGTTGTAACAAAATATGTAAAAATGTTTTAGACAAAAACTGTTAAGAATTTCTGTGTCTAAGAGAAAATATGTTTGGTTTTATCACTTATTTTGTGATTTATTGAACGATTTGAAGGGAAGTCTAAATGGGAGAAATTTGAGTAAAACAGAAAAAATAGACAAAAGTGGTATAAACAACATTGTAGAGAATTAAATTGTCTATAACATATTAATGTTGCAATAGTTTTGAACTATTTTGAAAATTTTCTCTTGTTTTGCCAAAATATGTCAGGGAGATGAAAGTTTTGTCTGAATTTGAGGTTTTCGGATAAATTTGGGCCATTGCGAATTGGGTTCGTTTATTATTGATAATGTTTTGGATGAGTTTTGTTGGGAAACCATTCTCTGTAGCGATTGAAATGATGGTACTTAATTCTTTGATTCTCTTTTCTGTGGAAAGGGGGATTGAAAAGGCTCGATGTATCATTGAATGATAGGCCGCTAATTTGTGTGTTATCGGGTGAAATGATGAATACGAGATTGTAGAGTTAACATTGGTGGGTTTTCTGTATATATCAAATTCTATTTTGTTGTTTTTGTGAATCAGAGTAAGGTCTAAGAAGTTTATTTTGTTGTCTGTTTCTACCTCGATGGTGAATTTAATTTTGGGATGAACGTTGTTTATTAGGTTGAGAAATTGGTCTAATTGACGTGTTGTACCATTAAAACACGCTATTACGTCATCGACATATCTATACCAAAATGAAATATGTTTTTTGGAGAAATCTAGTTTGAAGATTTTTTGAAGAAAAAAGACACTAGTTCTTTTTCAAACCATTGTCTCGAATTCAATCATAAATTCCCAGAAATAGATAATCTAAAAATCTTGCATAATTGCAACAAAGGCCCGAAACTAAATCTCCTAGAGTCATTAGAAATTTTCAAAAAAACCCGTAATCCCTCAGTTAATCTCCTAAACGAGCAAACGGACCTAATTTTTTCCCAACTTTTTAATCTCACCCAATCTCAAACAGATAAGTCCTCATCTTCGGACAAACACCGCCCTCCCCCCCCCCCCCCCCCCACCAAAACTATAAGGGTATATATTCAACTTTATCAATTTGTTAAGTCACTTGAAAATGACCGTCAAACGTCGAAACTCGAGTCGTGATATGTGTAGAAATTTATATAACTGTGAATAATAAGTTATATAATATTTTTACATAATATAAGTGTGGTAAAAAACAAAGTGAATTTTTCAATTCAATGTAAAGTTACTTTCAATAATTTTTTGTTATTTCGTGTTTTTATGCAAAAAACGGAATTAAGATTAAAAACTCCTTTATGTGTCAAATTTTAGGGATGATATCTAATTAAAAAAAAAAAAAAAATTCAAGCAACCCCGACACAAAAAAAAACCTCTAAAAAGCAAAAAAAAAATGTATGTCTTGCCCATTTAACTTCATTAAAAGTACCTCTTAATATTTTGATGATGAGCGTCGCCGCGTCGGGGGACCGCTATGTGAAGAAGTATAATTAGTTATACCTACATAGGTATAACGAATAGAAAATACGTATGAACTTAGATGTATCAATCTATCTTACAAGATCTACTAAGTTGCTGCAGGTTCGATATGGTATGCGTCACGTTGGCGTCAAAGAAAACGCGCAGACAGGTGAGAGCAGACGTCGTTAATTGTTGTCTTTATTTTGCGAATATTTAGAGTAAATGAATCAATACTGAAAACTAAACGATTGGAAATTGTTGTTTTGTTACTTATGTACGTTGCTTACACAGAGTAAGTATAATCCACACTTTATTATTATCAATCTTCTTTTTATTTCTTTGTATGCTGGTTTTATTGCTTGATTTACTTAGCAGTTCCCCAAAGCGGCGACGCTCATCATCAAAATATTAATAAGTTAAAAGGAATCATCAAATGCCTGAACACATCGCTATACACCATAGCTAAGAACTTTCTCGATCACGTCAGTTTTCAAACACAAGTTAGGATATACGGAACTAGACAAATACTTTTGCAGATTAATTTTGTCAAGAAGGAAATGAGCGCATGATCATCATGCGCATGAACAGATCTTCATAAATTATAGCTAAGAACCTCCTGGCTCACGTCAGCTTTCAAATAAAAAAAAAACCGTATCAAAATCGGTCCATTTGTTTAGGAGCTATGATTCCACCAACAGCCAGATATAGGAACAGACGGACAGACTGACAGACAATAAAGTAAAGAATTTAGAGAAACGTTTTAGACAAAACTTGTTGAAAATATAATGTTGTCTAAGATTTTTTTTTAAATTTGCAAAAATTTCGCATGGCCTTATAAGAAATTAATATTTACTTCACAGGTTTAATAGCAGGTTATTTTGAAAAAAAGCTGATTGTTTGACCGGTTATTACTCAGAACCTAGATGAAATAGACAAGTGTTTTAAATAAGAGTTATAGAAAATTTAATTCTCAATAAAAGTTGCTTTAACCAATTTTATGCAATTTTGTTTTTTATGCAAAAAATTGCAAAAAAAACGAGTGAAGGTTCAATTTGGGCTAAGTCAACTTTAAGGGATGATATCTGGAGAAGTTAGTCAAAAACTCTTTAGACAAAACTCTAACGCTTTATAAGAATTTACTTCCTTTGGTGTCGTATTAATGAATAAGTCCATTAAAATTCCTGATGTATTATACAATGAAATCCAATTAAAGGATGTGGAATATTCTGCTCAAGATATTGAATAGCGCCAATGTTTCTTAAAACGTTCAGCGCCCCCGTGAGAAAAGTTGCTAACTAGTAAAAAGGCACAGTGACGGGAACACTATTTGGTCGTTGTCGATGTAATCTAGGTAAACGTAGATTTAATCCGGATTAGATTAAGTTCTGTTAGCGCCAGACAAATTCAGACTCAGGGGCTGAGACTTAAAATTAAGTCAATTTTAATAGTAATCAGAAAATTTTCACCAGGTCTATGTTTTTTGTTTAGTGGCGCGAGTTGCTGCCATAGTACCAACAAACAGAAATCATTTAATAATGAAACTCCATTTAATTTACGCACGATTTTTATACTTTTATACACGATTATAATAATGGTCCTTCACAAACAACATATTTAAATACAATAATTGGAGAATAAATTTCTTTTTGAAATACAGTCGAACTTCTCTAAGTCGAATTACCATAGTTCATGAAAAAAATTCGAGTTATAAAAAAATTGGAGTTATAGAAATATTATGGGTACCGGAAATGAATCTTTTTTTTTACAAAAAAGTTAAAAATCTTTTATTACACAATTTTATTATTATTAACTCAAAATATAATTTCCATCGTTTGAAATAACCTCTTGACAACGTGTTATCAGATTTTGAATACCCTTTTTGAAAAGTTCAGGTGTCTTCTGATTAAAAAAATGAGTTTAAGTCATTTTCGATGGCATCTTGATTCCTAAATGTTTTATTCCGAATATGATGTTCTATTGATCTGAAAAGTGGTAATCCGATGGCGCCAGGTCTCGAGAATATAGCGAATGTGGCAAAACTTCCCAACCCATTTGTTGGTCCGAAGGTCTTTCGCAGAATGTGGTCTTGCATCATCGTGAAGCAAGATTACGCCTTTTCTGTTAACCAACGCCGGACTTTTTGACTTAATTTCTCATTCAACCTGGTCAATTGTTGTCGGTATACTTCTCCAGTTATCGTTTGACCAGGTGGCAATAACTCATAATGAAGAACAAATAAAGAAGAACCAATCATTCGACGCTATTGTGTGTGAATTTCGTTGAATATATGCGGAACCCACACACCCTGTCACACGCCTATTGACTTTGCCAATCTTTTGTAAGTGTTCCTGAATAGTTTTGATGCATGCAGAAAGCTTTTCTGGAATGGATCTTGAATGGTCTGCGATCACTTGTTGCATCATTTTCGGCTTTGTTCAGAATTTCTTCGCGATTTCTTATAATTGAAGAAAGTGTACTTGGAGGAATCTTAAATTCTTCAGAAATCACTTTTTTCTTTTTAATACGTTTGTCAACTTCACTGTCAATTTATCTAACTCACTTTGTTAGATAACGATATCGTATTAAGTTTTCTTTTGTGGCCACTTATTTATGCAATTGGTACGGCAGAGGTAAGAAGCAACACCGAGTTTAAACTTTAAAATTTCATTAAAATATAGCACCTTTTGGGTGATCCTCGATTATATCGTTATTCGGTTATATATTTGGATCACCGATTCTTGGAAGAATAATATCTTGACGTAATCTTTCTACAGCACGCCCGCTGGTAAACTCTTAGTTTTGCTCCATTCAAGTTTTGGGTGATCATAAAATACGAAAAATTAAATGTTTGGTAATCTGCCCGAGGATTACACTATCGACGGTTTATGGTAGGCAATATCCAGCATCATAAATTTTGGAAAATACGCGGCGGTTAAAAAATTGGAGTTATAGAGATTATTTTGTATGTAAAATTTTACCATCGTAATTTCTACTACGAGTTATGGAAAAATTCGAGTTAAGGAAAATTCGAGCTATGGAAGTTAATTTATATGTAAAATGCTATCTAAACGTTTGTGTTTCTAAAAATATTCGAGTCATAGAAAAAATGGAGTTACAGAAGTTCGAGTTATGGAAGTTCGACTGTATTAATATCCATAATTTTTAATATCCATACCTTTGTGGTTGAGAAACTTTGATAAGAAAATAATAAAAGTTAGAAAAGCAATATGCATGGGTCACTTAAAAAGCCTGTGTGTGTCAGTGTCTGAACCGCGGGTCATGGTTCGCCATCCCTGGACTAGACAGACAACACTAGACGAACAAGATTAGACAGGCAAAACTTTGCAGACAAGACAAGACAGACAAGACTAGAGAGATGACTAGACATACAAAACTAGACAGACAAGACTTGACGAACAAGATTAGTAGGCAAAACTTTACAGACAAGGCTAGTCAGACAAGACTGAACAGGCAAGACTAGACAGACTAAACTTACGTTAAGACTTTAGTCTGTCTTACCTTTATCTGTACTAAAACTTACTTTTATCTGTACTTTAGTCTGTCTAGTTTTGCTTGTCCAGTCTTGTCTGTCTAGTCTTATCTATCTCGTCTTGTCTGTCAAGTCTTGTCTGTAAAGTTTTGCCTACTAAACTTGTTCTTCAAGTCTTGTCTGTCTAGCTTTGTATGTCTAGTCTTATTTCTCTAGTCTTGTCTCTCTGTATATATATATATATATATATATATATATATATATATATATATATATATATATATATATATATATATATATATATATATATATATATATATATATATATAAAATTCCCAACATTTATTATTTTATTATTAAAATTATATATTTAAATATTGATATATATATATATATATATATATATATATATATATATATATATATCAATGTTTTAATAAATAATTCAATAAATGTTGGGAATTTTAAAGAAAATTTTGTCAGTTGCTTATTAAATTCTTTTTGTAAAATTGTGGTTAATGAAAATCTAAAATCAAATTTATATCTAAATCTAAAATCAAATTTATTAGCAGCAAAAAAAAAATGTAATAACGTAAACAATCTTTCGTTGGAGAGAATACGAAACTCTCCATAATTTAACACTGTTTATAAATAAATGTACACACCATTATTCGAAACCTAATTATATTTCAATACACCTTTTTTACAAAACCGTGCAATTCTTGTGAAAAAAGGCATTGAAACCATTCCCGGACAAGTTTTTGCCATACCTACATTTATAAATAAATCATCGCCAGTGATACCATAATGATTTATTCATGACAAAAAGTAAAACAGCGCCATAATAATCACATTATTGTATAAACCTTTTTTGGTCCCATTTTTTATCATTTGAAAGTATAATAATATTCCCAGCCAATAAGACGGAAAATGATATAGTTACGTCTACTGCAGCAAGTTTTTGTGTGTGTGTTGTGCAGCTGACGAGATCAAAAACCTCAACGTCGTTTAAAAGAAACCAAATCAATTCCAGTAAATGTAATAATTTAAATGAACGTAATTCGCGAAAATTGGTGGGAAAGTAAATTGAGTTTGCGATGTAAACACGAGTTAAATTGTTAAGCCGAGTAGAGTAAAGAAACGTTTGTGCTTACTTTTATTAATCCAAAATGGTCAGGAATCGTTGTTAACTCGCAAATTTCCACTTAGATTTATTCAAGGAAAACACAAAAACAAACCGGGAGTAAAAAAACTGTCTGGATGTAAACACACGCACCACACACTGACACAAGTCATGCACTGTATAAACTGTACACAAACAGAGAGAGACGAACAGATGATGCTGGAAGATAAGTCAGTATGAATGAAACGCTGGGGTGGGGAACGGCGCGCTCTCATAGGCGGCTTTTCACATTTTTTAAGCCCGTTGGGCACCAGATTGAATTTTCGAACGAACACATGTAAAAGAATATTTCGTTTTTAGCTTACCTTCGGTGGAAATTATTGTTGATGAGCACGCAGTAATTTGATTACTTTTACACCGTCTATTCTAAACTAAATTACGTGTAAATAATAATCACACTCACATCATGTCTGTCTAGTCTTGTCTGTTTAGTAATGTCTATCTAGTTTTGTCTGTCTAGTCTTCTTTGTGTAATCTTGTACGTCTAGTGTTGTCTGTCTAGTGTTTTAGCACTCGGACGATCAATTTTCACGAGAGAAATTGTAAGAAATTAAAAACTGCCGAAACGCGTTTACACAAAACAAACGTCAAAAATCTTTTAGTGCCAACCTGACGACAATAAAATTGCAAGATATACAATGGCACCTATTAAATAAAAATAGTAATAATGTTGGTACAGTAAGTTTTTATAAAAAAAAAAATAATTTCTAATATTAATATTTTTATTTATACATAATCTGCCAGCTGTCTGTCTGTCTACACTTTTCTGTCTAGTCTATTTAGGCTTGTCTGCCTAGTAAGTCTTGCCTGCCTAGTCTGCTTGTCTGCCTAGTCTATCCTTGACTTGTCTTGTCAGTCTAGTCTTGCCTGTCTACTCATGCCTGTCCAGCCTTATCTGTCTCGTTTTGTCTTTGTTGTGTGTCTAATCTCGACTGTATAGCCTCAACATACCCGCCTGTCAATGTGGGAGACCAGGGTTCGAATCCTGGTCAGGGAGGCGACAACTAGGGCGGTTTTCACTAACCGCCCGTGCTGCCCACCCTGAATGAATGCAAAATATGCGATACCGGGGTGGCGCATACTAAAAGCCAAAGTGGAATAGGGGGTTTAGTGAGAGCTTCCCCCAAACCATTTTTAGTCTTGTCCGTCTAGTCTTGTCTGACTAGTCTTGTTTGTCTAGTCTTGTCTGTCTAGTCTTGTCTGTCTAGCCTTGTCTGTCTAGTCTTGTCTGTCTAGTCTTGTCTGTCTAGTCTTGTCTGTCTAGTCTTGTCTGTCTAGTCTTGTCTGTCTAGTCTTGTCTGTCTAGTCTTGTCTGTCTAGTCTTGTCTGTCTAGTCTTGTCTGTCTAGTCTTGTCTGTCTAGTCTTGTCTGTCTAGTCTTGTCTGTCTAGTCTTGTCTGTCTAGTCTTATCTGTCTAGTCTTGTCTGTCCAGTCTTGTCTGTCTAGTCTTGTCTGTCTAGTTTTGTCTGTCTAGTCTTGTCTGTCTAGTCTTGTCTGTCTAGTCTTGTCTGTCTAGTCTTGTCTGTCTAGTCTTGTCTGTCTAGTCTTGTCTGTCTAGTCTTGTCTGTCTAGTCTTGTCTGTCTAGTCTTGTCTGTCTAGTCTTGTCTGTCTAGTCTTGTCTGTCTAGTCTTGTCTGTCTAGTCTTGTCTGTCTTGTCTTGTCTGTCTAGTCTTGTCTGTCTAGTCTTGTCTGTCTAGTCTTGTCTGTCTAGTCTTGTCTGTCTAGTCTTGTCTGTCTAGTCTTGTCTGTCTAGTCTTGTCTGTCTAGTCTTGTCTGTCTAGTCTTGTCTGTCTAGTCTTGTCTGTCTAGTCTTGTCTGTCTAGTCTTGTCTGTCTAGTCTTGTCTGTCTAGTCTTGTCTGTCTAGTCTTGTCTGTCTAGTCTTGTCTGTCTAGTCTTGTCTGTCTAGTCTTGTCTGTCTAGTCTTGTCTGTCTAGTCTTGTCTGTCTAGTCTTGTCTGTCTAGTCTTGTCTGTCTAGTCTTGTCTGTCTAGTCTTGTCTGTCTAGTCTTGTCTGTCTAGTCTTGTCTGTCTAGTCTTGTCTGTCTAGTCTTGTCTGTCTAGTCTTGTCTGTCTAGTCTTGTCTGTCTAGTCTTGTCTGTCTAGTCTTGTCTCTCTAGTCTTGTCTGTCTAGTCGATGATGACAGACTAGGCAGACAAGATAGACTAGCAGACAAGACAGACTAGGCAGACAAGACAGACTAGGCAGACAAGACAGACTAGGCAGACAATACAGACTAGACAGACAAGACTAGATCCACTAGACAGACAAGACTACATAAACTAGACAGACAAGACTAGATAGACAAGACTAAATAGACTAGACTAGACAGACAACACTAGTCTTGTCTGTCTAGTCTTGTGTGTCTAGTTTTGTCTCATTAGTCTTGTCTGTCTTTTTTTCGGAGAGGAGGGGGAATGCATTGTTGCACACTGGATTCAATCGCTCCTCTGTCTCTACACTACAATCTACTCGGAACTGCGTGAGCATTACTTCAGGTGGGTGGTAGTCTTGTCTGTCTATAGTCCATTTTTTTAAGAATGCAGTACAGGGAAGATAGGTCTTATTTGACCTTGTTCTCTGATTGGCTTAAATCGAGGAGAAGTTCACACCGACGATATTTACTTCTCCATCTCAATCTCTTTTCTCTCTTTCTTTTCACATACATTTGCAGCTGTTAGTGGTCAATGGCTGCCATGTCAATTCACAATTATCATCTGATCTGTTTGTATCATTTAAATTTTTTGCGTTTTTCTCCATTTTTTTGTTTGTATTTTATTACTGTTGTAGCCATTTAGAGTATTTAATCAATAATAATAAGATATTCAATCAAACCATTAATAAATTACCAATTTTATATTCAAGTAAGTGTATTTGAATTTAGCGCCAAATTTTGTAACTAGATTGAACATTTGTCATAGTGTAAATCAGGTTTCTAGTTACTGCATTCTTGGACTATAGTCTTGTATGTCTGTTTAGTCTTCTCGTTTTGGTTTGATCTATCCAGTCTTATCTACCAAGATTTGGCTGCGTAGTCTTCATTGTTTAGTCCTTAGTCTATTTGTCTAGTCTGCCTAGTGTTGTCTACTTATTGTCTTCTTAGTTCAGTCTCTATAATCTCATCTGTCTAAACTTGTATGACTATTGTTGTTTGTCTAGTCTTGCCTGTGTTGCCTAGAAAAACCAATGGATTTTGTAAGCGATTGAAACTAGATGGAAGTGGTGAAAAGCCCGAGGTGGTATGCGAGGAAGAGAAACGTAGAAGTGAATTTGCGAAAACGAAAATGATGATGTGTAGTAAAAGATAGAGGAAGAATGAGGAGAAGGAATGGAACTGGGAAGGGGAGCAATAGAGCGAGTAAAAGTTTAAGTACCTAGGCTATACAATGAACGAGAGGGTCTTGGAAAAATCGCATGCGAGAGTTAACCAAGAAGTTAACCAGGCTTTGCTAACCAGGAAGGCAAACGAGGTAATGACATGTAATTGGGGGATAGGAGATAGAAAATAGGGAGGCGACTTCAGGATGAGAATGATGATGTTTGAAAGTTTGATAGAGAGTATATTAATGTATGGAGCAACCGGAAAACTTAGTCACATGCATGATAAAAAACGCCGTATGAGGAAAAGACGACGTATGAGGAAAAGACGACGTATGAGGAAAAGGCACATGATCCGCCTAAGTCACTCCAGGCTCACCAAGAGGATCCTCACAGTGACAACTAGGAGAAAGGCGTCCAAAGCCAGGTGGTTGACCTCTATTAAATCAGACTTAGAGGAACTGCAGATCCCATTTCAGACATCTCGGTTGTCTGTAATGAGATCAAACTTGCTCTTCTTCTACTTCTTGGAGATCTGTCGATCTGTTAATTCTGGAGCCGCCTCTGCATCTTTTCCTGAGAGGTAGATCGCCTACTATCTCTCCCTCTTTTTTATGTGGTCTCCCGGGAGGTCTTGAGCCGTGCGGGTTGTTTTCTAGGACTATTTTCGGAAGTCTGTTCTCGTCCATCCGTCTTACATGGTTGTACCACTGCCTCTTACGTTGTCTTCCCCAACTTACAATGTCTTGTATTTCGCATTGTTCTCTGATATCTGTGTTGCTAACTCTGTCTCTTCTTGTTTTCCCCACTAATGTTCTCACTGTTTTCATTTCAGCCAACCTTAGCATGTTTTTCGTCTTGTTGGTGTCTTCGCGGGCTTCTGTACTGTACGCAATTGCAAGTCTTGTAGATTCTAATTTTGCTATCTTTTCGCATGTACGGGTTTGCCCAGACTATATCTCGTAGGCATCCTGATAGAGCTGATACTTTGTTAATCTGGCTACTCAGGTCTTTAACTGAGTCGTTGGTGCTTGATATGCCTATGCCCAGGTATCTGAATTGCATCAGGTGTTCTTTGGGATCAAACTAACCTAACCTAACCTAACTCAATACCGACAGGCCATCCCGCAGGGAGTCTTCCCACTGTCTCTCACAAGCAAGAAGTGTATCTACAGGCACTACCAGACCTAAATGGACGGATGAGAGGAAACAAGCTCACAGCCAGAAGATGAAGGCATACTGGGCCAAGAAGAAGCAGACCCTCGCTGAGAGTAAAGACGAGCTCCGTGGTCCCTAGTAGGTCAAAAAGAACTGAAAAAAATGTATGGAGCAGGGGATGGAGAGAACAGGAGAAGGTTGAGAGAGTGCTAGAGAAATACCTGAGATTGAGGCGTTAGGAGTAGACATAGAAACGCCGGTATACACAATGAGAGAGGAATGTAAGAGGGATAAACTGAGAGTGAAAGCGGGGAAGAAAGCAACTAAGTTTGAAGATAGAATAATGAACAGAAGGGAAGACTGCAGGTTACTGATTAAATGGGGATGGAGAGAACAGGAGGAGGTTCAGAGAGTGCAAGAGAAATACCTGAGATAGGTGTTCTAACTCCATGCGGGATGGCCTGTCTGTATTGAGTTCTGCAGTTCCTGTAAGTGATTTAACAGAGGTGAACCACTAAGACGCCCTTTCCCCTACTTGTCACTGTGAGGATCCTCTTGGTGAGCCTGGAGTGATTCAGGCGGGTCATGTGCCCATAGAAGTTCAGTGGTCTTTTCCAGTGGTGTAGACAGAGAAACGCCGGGATACATAGTGAGAGAGGAATGTCGTCGTCATCAGCCTTTATGTCCCCACTCCTGGGGCACCGGCCTCTTCTCTGCCACATATCCAATCTCAGCACTAAGATTTGAATATGGAGGACCTAGAGTTTAACGTCGAATCCGAACGACAAATTTCCAGAAAAGGTGTTAGGCAGTTGAGACCCCACGGTTGCCAAAGCCGCATTGGAGAATTGAGTGTGATGAGTTGCATCCATTAGTTTTTAATTTTTGCTGCTTTGGTTCTGTGTGGGATTGGAACCCCAGCTTTCTGACTCAAGAACCAAGTGCTTAGCTATATCAGCCACCACCACACTATAGAGGAGAGAGGAATGTAAGCAGGGTAAACTGAGAGTGAAAACGGGGTAGAAAGCAACTACGTTTGAAGATAGAATGAACAGAAGGGAAGACGGCAGGTTTCTGATTGAATGTAGATGGAGAGAACAGGAGGAGATTGAGAGAGCGCAAGAGAAATACCTGAGGTAGGTATTAGGAGTAGACAGAGAAACGCTGAGATACATAGTGAGAGAGGAATGTAAGAGGAGTAAACTGAGAGCCAAAGCGGGGAAGAAAGCAACCAAGTTTGAAGATAGAATGAACAGAAGGGAAGACTGCAGGTTACTGATTGAATGTTGGAAAGACAAAAAAGGGTATAGAAATGCATGGAAAAGAGGAATATGATACGCGAGTAAGGAAATAGAGAGGCTAAGAGCGGAAGGCAGTCATCCACTTGAATACCCATTCAAGTGGATGATGATGTTCAGAACATGTTACAGGAAAGAAGAGAAAGAATAAAGGAATCCAGAGACAATATGAAGTATGAGATATGTATGATAGAAGAGATCCCGAAGTACCTGGGAAGAGAAAGTGCGAAAGAGAGGAAGATAATGGAAGATAAATGTTCAGATGTGGAAATGAGGAGAGAGAAAATAGATAATGGGTGGAAAAGGAAAGAGGAAGATGGAAGGAAGAAAAGATGAAAGAAGGAAGGAAAGATGGAAGAAAGAAGGAAGGATGGAAGAAGGAAGGAAAGATGGAAGAAGGAAGAAAAGATGGAAGAAGGAAGGAAAGATGGAAGAAGGAAGGAAAGATGGAAGAAAGAAAAAGAATGTGTAAGATGTGCTACGAGGAGAGAGACAGTGGAGCATATGTGGAACGAATGTGTAGAAATGAAAGAAAAAGAAGGAAGGAAAAGAGAAGAAATACTGAATGAAGATGGAAGAGAGATACAGTGGATGAAAGAAGTTTGCAAGAGAAGGGAAGCGTTGGTATAGGAAAAAGAAGTTGGATAGATAGAAGAAGGAGTTCTCCTCGGTGGTGTAGTTGACAACATACCCGCCTTTCAATGCGAGACCCGGGTTCGAATTCTGGTCGGGGAGACAACAACTAGGGCGGTTTTCATTAACCGTCCGGGCTGTCCACACAGAATGAATGCAAAATATGCGATACCGGGGTGGCGCATACTAAAAGCCAAGGTGCAATAGGGGGTTCAGTGCAAGATAGAAGAAGGAAGAAGCTTGTTTGAGTAAATTTATGACTTTGTTATGATATATATTGCAGAAGATATGTTGAGTTTTATTTTTTGTAATGTCAGATTGTGTTTATTTAAATACGAATTGAATGTATATAGCGTGATCTAGCCCCTGTAGGGGAAATAAAGATTATTATATAACGAGGTGGAAATCTCCTTCTTCCAGTGGTGCTACAGTAAAATCTAACCTAACCTAACCTAATGGATTTTAACCTCTTCCCCTTGCCTACACTTGTGCATGATATCTAAATCTTAGACACAAATAAAGGGAGCCCTTACAGTTTTAAATGTGGGTGGCGAGATAGTGTGCACTTTTTTAGGAAATGTCTTCTCTCCTTCTTCCAGTGGTGCTATAGTCCCAGTGGACTTTGACCTCCCCTTACCTACAGTTGTGCTTTGATGTCTACATCTCAGACACAAATAAAGGGAGCCCTTGCAGTTTTTAATGTGGGTGGCGAGATGGTGGGCTCTATTTTATGGGAGTTTTTTTCCCTATGGTGGAGGATGATGGAGAGCGGCCACAATTTTAATGGAGGTTTTTTTCTTGGCAGATTACTGTGATGACCTTGTGCCAGAGCCAAGCACAGGAGGATGGAGGATTTTCGTATCACCGGTACAACACCTTAACCCTGAACGTTATACCTGATCGTTATTCATCCCTGAACGTTTATAATATTTCAGAAATAGAATAAAGCTCATGTTTTGTAAATTTGTTGCTAAATATACACAATATTTGTAGAGTATTTATAGACTATTGGTTGAATTGTTCCAAGAGATGAGTGGTACACATACCTTATCGTATCTATTCTTCTTGTCTAATTTTGTGGAGACTTTTCAAGTCTAATCATTATCTAGTCATATTCAATCTTGATCACTCTTGTCCAAAATTTTGTCCAACATTTTCTAGTTTTGTTGAATATAGACCACACAGACAGTCATTATATACATACACATTATTTGCAGTCTATTATTCTCTTGTAAATGGTTGTTCAGTGTTGACCAGTGTTCTGTATTCTGCTCAGTGATTCAGTATCGATCATATTATCAATCATATATGCTCGGTCTTCATCAACACTGACTTTGATATCAACCTCATGCTGCGGCTCGTCAAGTTTTATATTTATATGGTCGGTTCTCCTTGACGGTATGGAAGAGTGGACACTGAAAACAGTATCAGTATGAAATGAAGCGGAAGGCTGAAGACATAGCAGAGTTAAGAATTGCTGCAAACTAATCTTCATATTGAAAATGCAGAATTGAAAATGCAAGTAGCGCATTTACGAAGTTTAAAAAAGTCTTCACCAACACTAACTTTGATATCAACTTCAAGCTGCGGCTTGTCAAATGTTATATATGGTCGATTCTCCTTTACGGTATGGAAGGGTGGACACTGAAAACAGCATCAATGAACAAACTTGGAGCTTTTGAGAGCATTTTGTGGCTGTACCGCAGAATACTTAAGATCCCCTAGACAGCAATAATCACAAACGAAGAAGTGCTAAGACGAATTAACAAAGACCGCAAAGTATTAATTACAATAAAAAGAAGGAAAACTGCGTACCTGGGTCACATAATGTGGAACCAAAAGCACCACATACTGTAATTAATAATTGAAGGCAAAATTGATGGAAAAAGGGAAGGAAGATGTCTTGGAAGGGAAGGAAGATGTCTTGGTTGCGGAATATAAAGCAATGGACGGGACTCCGAACTGTAGAAAGTTTGATCCACACAGCTAGGGATCGTGTAGAAATGGGACATGTGTTCGCGAACATCCATTAATGAATATGCGCAGGACAAGGAGAAGATACGTTCTGTCTAGTCGGGTTTCACCTTGTCTAGGTTTATTTGGTTGTGATCTATTCTGGTCTAGCCTTTTAGCGTCCCGGTCTGTCTTGTATTGTCTGTTATTATTTACAACAACAATATTTATCTTCTTACATATAACATACACGAAAAAAATGCCTGGTGAATTTTCGAAATTTCAGTGGGACGTATGTGTACCATTCGTGGCGAAAGGGTTAAGGTAGAACTCCGTAAATTGATATCTTTAAGAAAATTGGCTTCTTTAATGACATCTTTATGAGGTTTTTGTTTAAGAAGTCGGCAAGAGATCGTCAGGTGACGCATTCGACGTCTTGAGGACTTCATTTGGTATGTCCACACTTGTTCAACTTTTGGTCGTCAAGAGGCATGCGTCTGTTAAAAGGATGTGATTTAGATCAGCTGTTGAACAAGAGGCATGCAATGACGCATGCCGTTGTAAGGAACTAGTAGCACACCAACTCCTACCATCATTGGGTTGCTTACTTCTTCGCTTTCAATTTTCAAGAATATAATAATAAATTAGTTTGACGACCGAAAGTTGAACAAGTCATCAACAATACTCTTCAATCCGAAGATTGGTTAGCAGCAATTCTCCACTCTGATCTGTCTTCAGCCTTCCGCTTCATTTCTTGATATGTTGTTCATCCAGCATCTGAAATTAATTCTTCTTCTTCGTGGCGCTACAGTGTCATTTGGACCGGGGCCTCCCGTATTTTCTGCCTTCAGTCGTCTCGTTGCCTTGTTGTTGTTTTCCAATTACGAACTTTCAATATTTGTGTGGCGTCCTCATCAATATTGTTTATCCATTTCTGTCTTGGTCGTCCTCTTTCCCTTGCACCCTCCATAGCCCATTATATACTTTCTTTGGTATTCGGTCCTCACCCATTCGACAATATCTGGCTGGTTATATTTTTATTTTAATACGAAATTATATCGGATTCTCCATGCCCAATTCTCTACTACCGGTCCATATATTATCCTTAGGATTCGTCGTTCCCTTCCTGCTAATATTTCCTCTGAATACTTGGTGATTGTCCATGTCTCACTTCCATGGTCTTATATTGGCTTTGTAAATTGTTATTGTGATCTAGAATTAGTTGTTGAATGTATTTTGGCCGTGGTCTTCCTATGTAGTTCTTGCCATCAAGCTGTCCTTCGATAATTCTGTTCAGCAAGCAACAAGGGCGTACCCAGCGAGGGGCAGGGGTGGGCAGCTGTCCCCCCCTAGAACCCACCTCGCCGCAAAGAAATACCTAGAACATTATTAAAACCTCACCCTGGCGTCTTCGGGTGCAAAGAGTACGGCGAAGCAGTTCTGAAATTGTACAACAGATGGATGAGCTGCCCCCCCCCCCCCAGTTCAGATCCTGTGCACGCCCTTGGCAAGCAATCATGTCGCAGTGTATGGCGAATAAGTTGTTTATTTCCACAGACATCTTTTTTCCTCGGCACTCCTTAACACTTACTTCTTCATTTGGCACTTGGTCAAACCGGCCAATTGCATCCTCCTATAACACCACATTTTCTTAGGTCTCTATGGTCCAGGTTTCACACCCCTACAGTGCAACACTCCACACAAAAGTTTGAATTAGTCTTTCCCTTGGCGTAAGGCTAATGTTGTTGAAGAAACAGGTTTTTCCGTTTAAGAAATGCAACTTTTGCATGGTTTATTCTACTGACAATTTCGCTTTTACTTCTTACGTCAGTTGTAATTTCGCTTGCCGAACACATGAACTGTTGAACTTCATCTAAAGTGTGTCAATTTAGGCTGATGTTTGTGTGGATGCTTCCTTTCTTGTTGCAGACTAAAATTCTAGTTTTTCATTATAAATTTCCAAATTATATTCGTGTCCCAATATGTCTTGCGTTATTCTTAACGCATTCTCGAGATCCCCCACACTCTCTCCCAAAACTGCAATGTCATCAGCGTACCGAAGCATTTCAATTTTCTCTGCATGAACTTTTATCTACCAAAGTCAGTTTTCTTCTTTACCAAATTTAAGGCAGCCTCACTGTATGCATTAAATATGACTGGTGACAGACAACAGCTTTGTCTCGTGCCTTTGTTTATCTTTGCTTTTTTCTTGTGATCCCCGCATTTTATTACAGCCTTTTCATTTTCATACAATCTCCATATTACTTTCCTTTTAAGAACTCCAAAAAATGACATCTATATGAGGTTTTTTTTAAGAAGTCGGCAAGAGATCGTCAGGTGGGCCATTCGACATCTTGAGGACTTCACTTCCATCTTTATATTTTATTCCTGCTTCTTTCAGGACAGATAACAGTTTTCCCCATTTAACACTGTCGAATGCCCTCTTCACATCAACAAAAGCGTTATATGTTATCAAATCTTTCACTTGTTGAACAAGTTCCTTTCACTTTTGAACAAGTGTGAACATAATATAAGGCATGCCTTGTACTATGTTTCAAACTGCATGCGCTAGCGCAAGTTGAAATGAAAGATGAAACGCAAGTGAAAATGAAAGATGAAGCGCAAGTTGAAAGCTTAAAATTAAAGGGCACAAGTGAGGATATTAAAGAATCCATTTTGGCGCTGACTTTGACGTCCAAATCTTAAATAAAACTCTTAAAGACTTCGTGACGACAACAATTAGCTCAATGAACGACTATTTGAATTTCGGTATGACTACCAAGCCACTACTGATGGAAATGTACAAAAGCCTCTGATGGAAATGTACAAAACATAATAGCTAGTTGAGAATAAAATCTATTCTTGTAATTAGTTTACTATTATATTTTGTAATTAAAGTTTTAAATGAAATTCGTGAAGATATTAAAAATGAACCGATTTTATAAATTCCTAGTATTAAGCCAAATTTGGCTAAATTACCCGAACTCATTAAGTTTAAGAAGTAATTAGAGATTTTTATTTTCCTACGATTTTTTAAAGTGTCTGTGTAATCCTATTACATAGTGAAGATCATTATGGAAGTTCTATAAATAGAGCGAAAGTCTAGCTAAATGCAGTCGGCAAGAAGTTCATAATTTTTGATATTCAGTTTAAAATAACAATGTCATTAATTATTTCGTAGAGTATGCGGAAACAGAGGATAAAATGTAATTAACATAATTGCTGCTTGGGAAATTATTAATACGTTTTACACGCATGATTTATAGACGAACATTGTTTAAATATTTCCTTTTTTCGCTACGGCCAGCTTAGGACGACGATATTCCAACGGTTTCCTTCCTTGGTGTTCTTCCCGTTTGCATCCTTCCAATGTTAACCCAGTGCTGTCGCATTCTTACTTACAACAACAATATTTATCTTCTTATAGCTAACATACACGAAAAGCCTGGCAAATTTTCGAAATTTCAGTGGGACATATGTGTACCATTCGGGGCGAAAGGGTTAAGGTAGAACTCCGAAAATTGATATCTTGAACCTAGAAAATTGGCTTTAATAACTAGCAAAAATGACATCTTTATGTTCTTGATGTTTTTGCTTCTCCGTTTTTCAGTCCAAATCTTGCCTGTTTTAAGCTTGGGCTTTTTTGGGCTGGTTTTGAGCTTGGGCTTTTGAGCTTTTCCTGGAAACTCTGGAATGATTTCTGCTCCATCTTAAGAGGTTTACGCTCTTGAATATCTGCCCATGTAATCCCACTTCTTTCAAGTCTTTGTCCAGTTCTGTGAACCATGCTCTCCTCTCTTGATCTTCTTTCCAAAAAATAGGTAAAGATTCTCTTTGTCAATCTCGTTGGGTTCATCATTCATACTCTTCCCAATAATGTCGGTTATTTTTTCCATGTGCACGTAGAGTTCATGATTATGCCGTTATCTGTATTCACCATTTTCCTTTATTGGACACAAAATTTAACTCAGAATCCTTCTTTCCCTAATTTCCATCATTCCTTAATAACCCCATAATTAGGTTTTCCATCATTCCTTTTGCTGTTCATTGTAAGTAATTCTGTAGGACTTCCGGCCAAATAACTGTTTGATAATATTTGTGTTTGGCATTTAGGGATAGTGACTTCTTGTTGAAGATGCTCTTGGTCAGTTGATATGCATTTTCCATTTTACTGATACGTGAAGTGAAGGCTTCTTTCTCGGAGATGTTCCATTCGCTTCCTGATTGCTCTATCCATTTCTATCCATTCCTGATTCCATGACAAGTACTTTGGGTGCTGGTTTGATGTGTGTGATAAACTCTGTTTTGTCAAAGGAAATCTGAAGGCTTGCCTTGTAGATTGTTGTTTTGGTGGTGACGACTTGTACTGCAACCTTCGTAGATCTATTGTTGGGTATCACCCAACATATTTGGAAAATTTTCTGAAGACGCAAAATTGTATATATCACGGTGATGGACCTCTTCCATTCGACAACAGACATCGCATTGAAATTATGGCAGCTGGACGTCACCAATGCAGCTAAACACAAGAGTTGCTTGACCAAGGTGGTGACCAAATCTGGTAGATTGTAGTTCTGGTGGTGACGACTTGTACTGCGACCTTAATAGATCTAGGGTACTCCACCCTCTTCCTCTAAACGTTGGTATACTTACCCATTTAGAGCGCCTCCTCTAGTCCTGATGCCTTTAGAAATCTCAGGATCTGGGTGGGATTCAAGGACTGCAACTCTTCTGCGTTCAAGCAGTGGGCCCCAAGATACATTTGTCTCTTGCGGAGCAGTGCTACGCAGTCTTTGAGCAGATGTATGGGGTTTCCACTACTGAACCACTGCATCTACATCTGTCATCTTCCTCTAGGCCTAGGGTCTTGAGGTGTTTTCTAGATCTGCAGTGTCCCATCGGGACATTCCTGTCAGAATTCTAAGTTTGTTCCTGTTTAGTTTCAGGCAAGCTTTTGTTCTTTTCTGGTTAACAGATCCCAGCATTACTTTGGATTGTCTCAACCCCGGAATTTCTTTCCTAAGGCGTGCCCTAGCTGCTTGTGTTTGTAGCAGGTTGATTTGTTCCACAGCTCTGTCCAGGGAATCTGAAAATATCGTGAGATCATCTACAAAGGCTAGGCAGTCTATTGTTAGTTCCATGTTCCAAAGGTCGCAGTACAAGTCATCACCACCATATCTACAATCTAGTTCCATGTTTCTGTACCCCAATCTGACCCCATTTTCCACTCCTTTGTTGTTTATTTACTCACGAATGACTTTCTCGAGTAGGCAGCTGAAAAGCAGAGGTGAGAGCCCATCTCCCTGCCTTACGCCTGTCCTGATTTCAAAGGCATCTGAAATCTCTCCTCTAAATTTCACTCTGGATTTTGTGCTACTTAAGGTCTGCTGAATTATCGATCTTGTTTTGTTGTCCAAACCCAGTTCTTTCAAGACTTGTATTAAGGTACATCGATAGACTGAGCCGTACGCTTTCCTGAAATAGGCAAAGGTTACCACAGACTGTTTGTTCCTGAGCTTGAGATATAAAATGATAAATTCATAATCTGTTCAGCACATGAACTCCCTTTCCTGAATCCACCATGGTATTCTCCCAACTGTTGATCTAGTTCCTCTTCAGCCCGATTTTGTAGAGCCTTAGAGAGGATCTTGTATGTTATTGAGACAAGAGAGATTCCACGGTAATTGTTCACGTCCGTTCTGTGTATGAAGGAGATGGATCAAAGCTGATTTCGGTGTTTCGTTTTCGATCTCGAAGTGTGTGTCCACTGATGGCTCTTACCGTTCGCATCTCTGTTGTTCGGAGAGCGTGTTTAGTAATTGACGTGTCCGCTCGGGTTTCTGCCGCTTACGTTAAGATGGGACTTATGCAAGCCTTGTAGATCCGAGTTTTGCTGGGTATTGATAGCATGTTGTTCTTCCATATAGCGTGGCGCAAGCATCCTGATATCTCTGCAGCTTTGTTTGCTTGGTGTTTGATGTCTTGTTGCAGGTTTCCCCAACTGGATAGTTGAATTCCTAGAAAATCGAATGACATCACTTGTTCAATAATTTCATTGTTGATTACAATCTTGCATCTTGTGGGTTCCTTGCTTATTGTCATGCTTTTTTTTCTTGGTGGAGATTTCATGTTGTACTTCGTCGCTACTTTGTTGAATTCGTGAACTAGTTCTTCTAGTTTTTGAGTATCAGTTTCTTTAATTCTGTCCTTACAACTTATATCCTTTACAACTTATCAAATTTTTCTGGAAGCATACTTAAATGGTTTCTGTAATCACCTATATCTTCTACTCGCATTTCTGTAAACAAACAACTACAGCTAAAAAAATGCGTGAGACTGACACGTACATCTCGTGAATTGGCATACTATGTATACGTCTTGCAAATACAGACATGCAACAACGCAAATTGCATGCTTTAAGTTTGAAATGTATCCACAGTGTGCCAGTTACTTATATATGCCAGTAATTAGCATACACGCTGCTGTTCCTTTTAACAGCCATGTGTATATCCGCTGTGTATATTTTCTTTCATCTTCCAAGATGTTTCAGTTGTCAAATTCCATCTTATAAATTTTTTATCTCAAGTGTTATGTTAATTAGCTTAAGCTAGATAGATAATTCAAAGACCAGCTTGATTTTTTTTTCTATGGGCTTATGATCGAACCTACAAGAGATCACCATTGATTAGTAATGCCAAATTTGCATAGATAATTCAAAGAACATCTTGAAGAATTTTTCCAATGGACTCATGATCGATCTTAGGATTGGAAGAGCAGGAAGATTACATAATCTGTGATTTGGAAGAGGTAATCGCAATCTTCTCAAAAACTGAAGATCACTAACCTAGAAGAGAACACCATTCATTAGTAATGCCAAATTCGCATAGATAATTCAAAGCACAGCTTGAAGAATTTTTCCTCTGGAATCACGATCCATCTTAGGATTGGAGGAGCAGGATAATAACAGAATCTGTGATTTGGAAGAGGCAATTGCAATCCTCTTAAAAACTGAAGATCACTAACCTACAAGAGATATTGATTAGTAATTCCAAATTCGCCGTAAATTTCTCTTATTAATTCGTTTGACCATTCAGCATTTAAAATTGAATGAAAATATAAAATGTTTATTACAATATAAATTATTTCCCTAATAATAATTTAAACTTAAAAATATTACAAAATTGCATATTGTTCATACAACAATTCTCTAACTTTGTAATAGTCTTCGGAAATGCAGCCCTCTACAATCACCCTTCCAGTTTCAATCTACAATTACAACAACTTAGTAAAAGTCTGCTCCGTTATGATAGAATATTTACCCTTCTTATTGCAACTGTTCCGCTGCAACACCATAAAACGCCCCCAGAAAATTCAGAAGCAATATTAGCCTTAGCCAAAATCTGTTTGAACTCTGACAGTTTCAACTCGTTTATGTACACTGTGTCGTGAGGATTCTGCTTAATAGCGGGCAAGGGTTCAAGGGTGTAAATCTTAGATTCCTCGGCATCAACTAGAAAAACAAAGCAAAATAGCACGAAATAAAGAAAAACTAGATGAAGGTAAAACTTACCATCCATTGGTTCATTGTCTATAGTTAAAGGTTTTGCATCCAATTGACTCTCCCTAAGCACAATTTGTGCATTAACCCAGGCCAACTCGGCTTCTTTGCCCTTTTGGAATTCCAATTGTGATATCAAGGCATCTGTCAATCTTACCTAATAAAATCAATAATTAATACCTAGGACCCCGGCAAAGAAAGCTACTGGCACGAAAGTGCCAAGAAAAAAGAAATTTAATAATAATAAATTAGAGGTTAAAAGGCTGGCCTTGTGCTTCCTCCCCTCACCTTGGCTAACACGCTCCAAAGGCACGAGTACGAAAAAGGGAGAGAATCACCTCCACAAGCTTAAAAGCACAAATAGCAATCGCAGCAACTACTACCTAATCAGTGTTAGTCATGGGATGGAGGTCCTCGCGAAGTAAGGGGAGTAGATGCTAGTTCCTCGCCTCGAGCAACTTATTCCGCGAGAGTCTGGAGCAAGGTTAATAATTTAAGAGTTAATTTACCTGGTAAATATGAGTTTCACTAGTCGCATCGATAATTTCTCCTCTAGCTGGGGTGAATATTCTCGTATCGATATGTTCTGAACAGTAGGTCTGAATGGCTGTGGTGCTTTCTTCGTTTCCTCTAACTACAACTAGCCGCCTGGGCCTCAACTGCGACAAAATCTTCAGCAGAGACTCGCCATCGGATCTACCCTCAAAATCTATATACTGCACTTGTGCATTAACCTGGCAAGTTCGATTCAGCACAATGCATTTCGTTGGAATTTCAGGAACTTCAGCTAAAAGAAAAATAATTAACACTGTAAAGGCCGATTCTCATATACGCGACATCGCCTGTCACTACTAATGATTACAGTGTTATAGAGTCAGTTAATAATGATTACAGTGTTAGAGAGTAATAAACAATGTAATCATTAATGTGGTCACAGTGGTGTAGTGGTGAACGCATCCGCTAGCTATACATGAGTTCCCGGGTTCAACCCGGCCAAACCGTAAAAAATTTGTCACGGAACTATGCTGTGGCCACCTCGTAGAAAGCAAGGGCAAACTACCACGAGTAATTCTGCCTTTTAAAGCAAACCTCTCAACTACTGCCGTTCGGAACCGACGATGAACTGCTAGGTCCCGTATACTAATGGATGATGCGTTCCACAAGTATGCGCGAGAGCTTCCTAAGCTCTCAGAGAGTACGGCTTCTTAAAGCTTCTTAAAAGAAGAAGAATCTTTTTTTGACAGGCGATGTCGCACGACGTCGCGTAGCTGAGTGTCGCGCATATGTAATTCGACCTTAACCTTTAAGTATGGACGTCAAATTTTTCTTTCGGACTCTCACAAGCAACTTCAATTCATGCAATTCACAAGCAATTTTTTTCTAGAAACTGATTCCGAAATACGTGAAAACCATTTCTGTATCTGAAAATAGGTCCCTAATAAGAAAAAAAAAACAAGTATTTATAATCAACTTTCTTAAATCGTGCGGAGCCTGTGAGACTCCACGTCCATACTTAAAGGTTAATTCCGCAAAACCGAATGAACAGACACAAAATGTCCACCGGTGAGCACATGGCGCTCAACGTGTTAAATAACCCTTGTCAACTAAACACAATTAATTTAATACCTATTGGTTCTTCTTCTTCTTTTTTTACAATAATATTTTCTTTGTTGTCATCGGCTTCGTTGCCTGTGTCCGCGAGTTTATAGTCTTCAGGTTTGACGATTTCACCGTAATCATCAGACTTGATCTTTTCCTCGTGAAACGGAAACATGGGATATTGCTTTTTGGTGGCTTTGAAGAATCCTCCGTGGATTTTTCCCTCTTGCTTTATCACTATGTCGTGTCTGCCTTTAGAAATCACACTCATTTCTATGTCATCATCCGAATCGGAATCATCATCTTCACTACAATGAAAAATAATAGAATTAGCATTAAGGCCAAGGCCGCACTACGGCTAAACCGCCGCGGTTTTTAATCGCGTGATTTTGTGACTCAAGTAAGCTAATTCAAGCGGCCTCACTTGCGGTTTTTTCCCGCGACTGATTTTTTCAATAGCGTACTGTGTGTTTCTGGAGGGGTTTCGCGGTTATAGCGGTTACCGCTTGCGCGAAAAAACCGTAGTGTGGCCTCAGCCTAAGAGACAGACAAGACTGCTTTATACTTACAATTTTCTGCCATTCAATTCCAACTTTTCCCGTTGCACTCGTTCGTATTCTTCAAGTTCAGCTCCTTCGAGTTTCACCCTTTTTTTTACTTCTAGGTCTATCGTTCTATTCCCGCCGTTGTCTACTAAGTCTCTAGCCAATGTTCCAGGAGAGGTTCTAAAGAAATAGACAAAATATAGAAAAGAAGTATTACATTGTTATGTAGACTTAGCGCAGCAAAAATTAGTTCTATACTCGAACCGGCGAGAGAATGCAGCTGTACTGCGCCAAGGTATAAGGAGCAAGTGACAGTTAGTCGTGGGTTAGTTTGAGTTAAGAAATATGCGTCAGTTTTTCAAACACGGACAACTAAACACCGCGCTCTCGAAATAATGTGGGGGTATGCTATGCGCTAGTTGACTAAAAGTTATGTAAATTTATGTATAGTTGCCGCAGCCACCCGATGGAGTAATAAACTTGCGAGATCATCACGTGATTTTCGGGGGATGATTCCCCCGTTTCTGAAGCGTAGATCACGCAGCCGAAACTTTAAACCAGTCGACCAGTCCGGTTGTATGCCACGTGCTCTCGAGTTTTCAATGTTTATGTCTTAGTTAAAATTGGTGATTACATTTTATCCATAAATCTGTATTTTTCAAGACTTAAATTAATATAAAATTTTTTAAAGTAAGATTTGGCAAAGTAGTGTAAATCAGGCTTTTTACGTGACTACTATCACGTGAACGCCGCGTGATCTCTCCACGGGTTCGCTGCGGCAAGTATATATATATTCGCACACCAAAATGAACATCACAATGAAAGATGCCATTGTAGCGGCAACGAGCCGTTCCATTTTTATCTCTTAGTTTACGAGGGTATTACAATAATTACCCAAATATTTTCGGACAATTTCCGAAAATATTTTATTAGGGTCGGTAATGTAATCCTCGAGCAGATTAAGAAATATTTGTATTTTCAGTTTTACGAGGGCATTACGGTGATTACCCAAATATTTTCGGACGAATTTCCGAAAACATTTTATTAGGGTAATGGTGTAATCCCCTGGGAAATTACGACGAGATGTTTTTCCAGAGAATCGGTAATCACCAAAGCGACATATAGCCGAATATGGAAAAATAATCACCCCCAGATGAGGGACCTGTATACTTGGACATAACATAAATACCTGGACCCCGAATAAACAAGACAGTCAGGCGCAACCCAGCTAGAAGAAACCAGTCAGCAAGTCGACTCCAGATCAGTTCAACAGTCAGGCACAACCAACCAACGAGTTCAGTTCAGTCCAGCCAGTGGACTCATTCACACCGGTCCAGCCAGTGGATCCAGTCAGCGAAGTGACACCAGTCCAGCCAGTGAACTCACCAGTGGACCCAGTCAACCAGACTCAGCCAACAACCAGTTCAACCAGACTCAACCAGCAGTCAGTCAACCAGACCAGTCGAGTCCAGTTCAGATCGTCCATGTAAATAAATTCCTCTGCAAACCGTGAGTGATACATTATTCTACCGCGTATCACACCACAAATTGGTGACCCCCGACGTGATCGACCAGAGGAATTCGGTCACCCACAAATTGGTTACCCCGACGTGATTGACAAAAGGAATCCGATCATCTACAAATTAGTCGTCGTGATCGAAAAGTTGCCGCATTATCGGAAAACTCGGCAAGACCAGCGTGATTCAGCGGTGCAAGACCAGCGGAATCACGGGCGAGAATACGAGATATAACCACCTCATCGGCTCCTTGGAACAAGAATACGTCGCAGAAATTGAAGACTTATTGAGCAACCCCGCCAACGACGGAAAATACAAGCTGATAAAGAAAACATTGATAGAACGCCTATCAGTTTCAAATAGTAAGAAGGTTCGACAATTACTCGAAAACGTCCACATCGGTGATCAAACCCCGTCGCAACTGTTAAGCCAGATGAAATCCTTAGCTGGAGGTCAAATCGCAGAAAATTTCATAAAGACAATGTGGATGGAAGGACTGCCGTCATCAACGCAACGTGTGCTAGCCGTTTCGCTGGACAGAAACGTCGACGAACTCGCGACCATAGCCGACCGCGTACACGAAATCAACACCACCCCGAGAGAAATAGTACCAATAAGCACAGCTCCCGATTGGGAAAAGGTTCTGGATACGCTCTCAAACTTATCTCTGCGAGTGGACGAGCTTTTACGATGCAGGACATGGAGAGGCCGTCAGTCAAGGGATTCGCAGAACCGCAACAGATCCCGGAAACGCAGCCGCAGTAACAGCTTAACAAGAGCGGATGAGTGGTGGTACCACAAAACCTTCGGTAGTGCAGCAACTAAATGTAAATTGCCATGCACTTACGGCACTTCGGGAAACGAGCAGAGCCATCATTGACAGCGGCAGTCCATGATGTAGCAGCGTCTCGCCGTCTTTTTGTCACTGACCAAGAAACGAAAGTAGCGTTTCTCGTCGACACCGGCGCGTGTTCCCAATATCGCGATTAGGTGGACGCCACAACAAATCGAAATACGAACTCTTCTCAGCCTCCAGTCCAGCGCGGGTTTCTTCAAGATATACCTATTCCACGGCGTGTCTCACCACAAAATGGTGACCCCGACGTGAGCGACCAAAGGAATTCGGTCACCCACACCATTATTATAATCGTCTGTAAAAGTATCGAAATCGTGCGTAAAATTCCAATGTAAATTAAATGGAGTTTCATATTACGAACTATCACGTGAACGCCGCGTGATCACTCCACGGGGTCGCTGCGGCAGGTATAGATCTACTCGCACACCAAAATGAACAACAAAATGAAAGATGCCATTATTATAATAGTGTGTAAAAGTATTGAAATCGTGTTTAAAAGTCCAATGTAAATCAAATGAAGTTTCATATTACGAACTATCAGGTGAACGCCGCGAGATCACTCCACGGGGTCGTAACGGCAAGTATCGCACACCAAAATGAACACAAAAATGAAAGATGAAATGAAGGCATTATTATAATCGTGTGTAAAAGTAGAGAAATCGTGCGTAAAAGTCCAATGTAAATCAAATGGAATTTCACATTACGAACAATCAGGTGAATGCCCGGTGATCACTCCACGAGGTCGCTGCGGCAAGTATAGATCTACTCGCACACCAATATTAACACCAAAATGAAAGATGCCATTATTACAATCGTGTGTAAAAGTATCGAAATCGTGCGTAAAATTACAATGTAAATCAAATGGAGTTTCATATTACGAACTATCACGTGAACGCCGCGTGATCATTCCACGGGTTCGCTGCGGCAAGTATAGATCTACTCGCACACCAATATGAACACAAAAGTGAAAGATGCCATTATTACAATCGTGTGTAAAAGTATCGAAATCGTGCGTAAAAGTCCAATGTAAATCAAATAGAGTTTCATATTACGAACTATTACGTGAACGCCGCGTGATCACTCCACGGGGTAGCAGCGGCAAGTATCGCACACCAAAATGAAAGATGGTGTTCGCGGCAATTTTAGTAAATCTGTATTTTTAATTCAACATTTGAATCGATTTCGGCACCGATTAACAGAAGGGGAAAGGTGTATCGACCTGGGCCGAAATCGCGCGATTTACCTATTAATTTTTGTAGCGAATTATATATTTGCGGCAGTATGCTTTGAGTGCGTGAAGCGTAGATACAAGAATCGAAGCGCGAACGAAGCTCGACCGACACGTGCACGCATCTTTAAGTTTCTCGTTTTAAGTCAAATTAACCAGGGGTGTAATCAAGAGCCCAAAGGGCTGAAGCGGCATCCAACGTCTGGAAGACAACAATTTTAAGGGAATCCCTTCACTTACTATCCCCATTTCCTCCCGTAAAAAAGGCGCCGGAAGGACGATCACACGTGGCGGAGACGCGAGCAGCCCTAAAAGGTAAGTGATTATACCAGCCCTGTTTTAAAACTGAAAAATTTTGATTTTCGTGAGACACGGTCCAAACAGATGGCATAATTATAACCGTGTGTAAAAGTATGATTATGATCGTATGATCGTGCGATTTCTGTTTGTCGTTGCTATGGCAATAACTCGCGTCGCTAAAGAAAAAACATAGACGTAGTGAAAATAAATTTTCTGACGTAAATTAAAATTGAATTAATTTTCTTATTATGAATCAAGAAAGCTCGCCCTCTTAGGCCGAGGCCGCACTACGATTAAAACTCCGCGGTTTTTAATTGTGTGATTTTGTGAGTGAAGTAAGCCAGCGTTTCCCAAAATTTTTTGAATTTTTGGCCCGGAACGATGTTTTGAAATTTTTCATTTATTTACAAAACAAATTTCATTTTTTATGAAAAATAAAGTTATTTGTTTATTTCATACCCAAAAATTGTAAAATAATTAAATGTGAAAAATATAAGTAATTAAAAAATTCATGAAAACAAAATAATCATTTAAAACTTTAATAAATGAAGTAAGTACAACATAAGCCGAGGCTGACAAATAGCTACCCTTGCTTAGCTATCCCCCCTAAAGGCATGTGAATGCTAAGAGGAAAGGGGCTATTTTTATTATAAATGAAGTAAACTTTGTAAACTCATTCCAAGGTTAAATTTAGAGGCGAGATTTCAGAAAGCTTCGAAATAAAAACTGGAGTGAGACAAGGAGATGGACTTTCCCCACTTCTTCGGATAAATATAAGGTGTCCTTCAACTTCATAAGGTGTCAACTTCAACTGTGTCCTTGAAAAGGTTATGAGAGAATGGCGCAAGGAACTGAACAATTTGGGTGCTCAGAGTGGTATCTACCTTGGACGTAAGAACGATGGACTGGTTGTAGATTGCCTGGCCTTTGCAGATGACATGGCACTGTTTGCTGATTCTCTTGAGATGGCAACAATGCAGGTAAACTGCCTCAGAAAACAGGCTGCCAAAGTGGGTCTTCAAGTGTCGCTGGAGAAAACAGAATTCTTTACCAACATTAGAGAAGCAAACAGAGAGATGTTACTAGAACAGGGAAACATCAAGAGGACTGAGAAATTTAAGTATCTCGGCGAATGGATTGAACCCAACTTATCAGAAAGAGCATCATTATCCAAGAGAGTCAGCAAGTTAGAACTAGCCTATCGGCTGACTAAGAACACTTACAATAAGAAATGCCTGTCACGCAACTTGAAACTTATGCACTACAAATCAGTCTTGCGACCAGAAGCCCTATATGCCATGGAGTGTCTTTCCTTGAACCGAAGAGGTCTTATAGAGAAATTGGAAATCAGAGAGAGGAGAATCCTCAGGAAGATCCTAGGCCCAGTAAAGGAAGGAAGGGCCCTCGGTGAAGGAATTCTGAAGAAACTCTGACATAACTCTCACAAACATAACTCTGAGCTCTACGAACATTTTGAGATGCTCTCTGACTGTGCAAGGAAAAGAAATGTAGCTTTCTATGCCCACACTGCAAGATTGCCTCCAAACCGAGTAACCAACCATCTGTTCACCTTCACACTCTACCACAACTGTTTATGAAACAACAGACGACATTACAGTAGACCTAGGGTTTCTGATTCGGATATATCCGAACCGCAAAACCGCGGTTTTTGGTGCAAAAACCGAAACCGCATAACCGTCATAAAGAACCGCGGTTTTCGGTTTTATCTAAAAATAAATAAAAATATTGAATTAATGCTCTTTCAAACATTGCAAACTATTGTTGCAAAAATGGTAACCATCGACGGTATATATGTTCGAGAAATTTCAAAATCTGCATTTATTCAGAAATCAATATCTGGTCGGTTTCCCAACCAAATCTTGCCAAAATGTCCTTCAGGTGTTATGAACTTTTCAAGAATTAAAAGCAAATGGACAAAAAAAAAATAGTATTACGCATCTAGCGTTCTAGAGGACTAGTTTGAGATGCCGAAGATACTTACTAAACATTAATATCCATGGAGAAAATTTTTATTGCAATTTAGGCTTCCTTCGAATTGAAGGAATTTGTTCTGCAAATAATAGTATCGTAAGATGCGTTGAAAAACATTTCGATTCACTTAGTATCAGTTTCATAAATTATATTATGGGGACTACGCAGACGTTGCCCTAGTAATTTCAAAATTAGAGGAAGTGACCAATCCAAACTATTCCTTGCAAGACGAAGTTGAAAAGGCTATTCAAGAAGTATTAAACAAAAATACTTATATGCAAACATATCGCTCTCCTAATCCTAAGAAACAGGAGTTTGCTTAATATAAAAGAACTTCTGAGAGAACAAAAAGAATAAATATGTTGTTTCAAGCACTCTCTACAATTAAATCTATATCCACATACTCCGAAAGAACATTATCCCTAAGCGCCTACTTCTGTACAAAACTAAGATCTCGTTTAAATATCAGACACTACTACCAAAAGTTTTTAAAAACCTAACCCGAAACCGCGGTTTTTAATTTTCAAAAACCGAAAACCGCGGTTTTGAAAAAGTGCGGATATTCAGAAACCCTAAGTAGACCGAGAAGTCCAACAAGGGAACCCAATTTCGCCTAAACTTTTCACAGCTATCCTCGAATACGCAATGAAATCATTGCATTGGGATAATAGAGGCATCAATATCGATGGCAAAAGGCTGACACATATCAGATTCGCAGATGATATCGTTCTTGTCACAGATAATATAGGCGGTGCAAAACAGATGCTTGAAGAAATAAAACAGATCTCAGCAAAAGTCGGTCTCCGAATAAATGCAACAAAACCAAAATAATGACAAATCTAGTGCTTGCAAAAAACATCATAGTAAACGACTTCGAGATAAAAGAGTCGCATATGTACAAATACCTCGCAAACGAAATATTAATTGGGAAGAACAATCAAACGGACGGATACAGCGTAGAATAGGTTTGGGTTGGGCTGCTTTTGGCAAACTAAGAGAGGTATTTAAAAGAGCTATACTCATATGTCTGAAGATACAAGTGTACGAATAATGCGTGCTGCCAGTAATAACATATGAAGCAGAAACTCCGACATTAACAAAAAATTCAGCAGAAAATCTAATAGTAGGTCAAAGAGTAATGGAGACAGCCATATTTGGAATCACTAAACGAGAATACGCAATAGTACTAACAGGCAAAGAACTAAAGTTAAAGACATAGTTGAACACATAACTAGAATGAAATGGAGATGGGAGGTCATATGGCGAGAACATTAGACGACAGGTGGGCTAAAAGAATCACGGAATGACCACGAGAGGAAAAACGAAATAGATGTAGACCACCGACACGCTGGAGATAATATAAAGAGAATCGTTGGGAATTGGATACTGACGGCCCAGAACCGATAGACATGGAAAAACTTAGAGGAGGTCTATGGTCAGCAGTGGACAACGACGGCTACACGATGATGAAATAAACGTTTTTCCTTCATTCCGCATAAATTATTTGCGATAATTTTTGAAGCGGGAAGTATTAATTTTTCTCCAGCACTATGAGGATACCCAGTCTCAGTTAATTTGGAAAGTTCTAAAGTTGCCATACGACCCACACTTTGGGAAACGCTGAAGTAAGCTAATAGAAGCGGCCTCACTTGCGGTTTTTTCCCGCGACTGATTTTAATAGCGTAGTGTGTGCTTCTCGAGCGGTTATAGCGGCTAACCGCTCGCTGGAAAGAACCGTAGTGTGGCCTCGGCCTAAATCTGGATTTATCTGGCTCTAATATAACTCAACCTAACCATATCATGATCTAGATTAAATCTAGTACAACCTAGATTACATCGTCAACGACCAAATAGTGTTCTCGTCACTATGCGTTTTTACTAGTTAGCAATTTTTGCCACGGAGGCGCTGAACGCATTTTGTCTGTCATTACAATTTTTTTTTCATTACAATTTTTATATATATATATATATATATATATATATATATATATATATATATTACGGTAAAAGGACAAAATCGCCAAATGTAAACATTTACCGGTATATGTATACATCTACCAATTTGATAGGTAAATGTGAGTTTAAATCTGAGATCAACTTTGTATATCTACTTTTACCGGAAAATGTATACTTTTTGTGCTACAATATCACGTGTGTCTTGCTGGACAGCCCATACGCTGTGTATGTTAATGTAAACCTCTAACAATTGCCAACAACATTATGCATATGTACACATTTGCCGGAAATAATTGGTAAATGTAAGTTGAACTCACATTTACCGACCAAGAAGGTAAATGTGCGCATATACCAAACTACGTGCTTTTACCGTAATGCTCACGGTACAGGTTACATTTTACTATAATTTATGCGTGAAATTGAGATTCGAAATTAGCTTAGGAAAGATGTTGCGGAGTTGGTGTCACTACTGTCCAAAGCCACCAGGCAAAGTGTTAAAGACATTCTGAGCATCCAAACCAGAAAATTGGTCACCGAGATTGTCAAACTCGAAGCCACACAAAAAGACGTTACACCAACCATTACTTCACCAACATCAGAAAATGCTTCGAAATGTTACCAGGTCAAACTCAACAATTATGGTTGGGATCAAACGGAGAAGTTTGTCAAGTTCTACGTGACATTACCAAAGGTGCAAGATATTCCGGCCGAGAATGTCTCTTGTAAATTTACCTGCAAATCTTTGGTGGTCAACGTTAAAAACTTGGCGAACAAAGATTATGTTCTGATTATTAACAAATTGCTTATGCCGATCGACCCTTCCGCCAGCAACTGAAAAGTCAAAACTGATATGGTGATAATAAATGTTGCGAAGAGTGAGACGGGTGCGAATTGGTCGCACGTAACTGAATTGGAGAAGAAGGCAAGTGATGCGAAAAAACCCACTCCAGATATGGACAAGTCGGACAATCCCACCGATGGTCTCATGTCGATTATGAGAAACATGTACGAGCAAGGGGACGATGACATGAAGAGAACTATTGCTAAAGTTTGGACCGAAAGTCAGAATAAGAAACCTGAGTTTTAATTCGAAGCTACTGGAAACAAGTAACTCGAATCATTTCCCTTTTTTATTATACAATATTAGGTTTATTTTATTAATGTTAATTGCTTAGATTACTAATAAAGTGATAATATTACATGTGCAGGTTTGCCTGGTGAACCGTATGCAAGAAACTGCACAGGTCTTTTCCCACACACGCTCCGGTTTACCTGCGCAGGCAAACCTTCACAGGTAGACCTCTCCAGTGGACCGTAGTGTGTATGGCGGGCATAACACACACACAATATATATATATATATATATATATATATATATATATATATATAGAGAGAGAGAGAGAGAGAGAGAAAGAGAGAGAGAGATTCAACAGTATATGACACACATGTGTGAAAGTCTTTTGTGCAGTCATTGCAATTAAATTTTATACTTTACAACTCAGGCATAAAAGCCATTCTTCACACACTTGTGCCATAAACTACTATTTACCTTGTAGTAATAATAATACTGTTATTGGGATTGGAACACCATTGTAAAAACAATTCCCGTGAAAATCCGCTTTCCATATCAGCACAACTAGCTAGAACAACTTTGGGACTGGCAACCTTGGCCAACTCTTGTAACGAGTGGCAGAGCTGCAAATGTTTGAACTGAAACGGATTGTTTCTGGCCCCTTCGAAGCTCTTCATAAGCTTATCGCTCATCCACTCGATTTGAGACTTGGCAAACTCTACAACGTTGTAACTGACGTTGTTGAGTAAGGCGAGCGAATAAGCGAAGAGTCCGGATTCCTTGTTCCGCCAAAGCTGGTCCAACATGTGGGCCAGTTCCAAAACTCTTCCGGCCGTATCGACCGAGATTAAAACATTCCCGTTGTTCCTCAACGTCTGAAGAATATTTGCTATAGAACAAAAAAGATTATCAAATTCAATAAAATCGAATTGGGTTCTTACGTATTAGCGCCACCACCCTTACATTTTTAAATGCCGCCAATCTACATCTAAAATTTCTTATGATAAATCATAAAATAAAACATTTTATTTAAAATTAAAACATTTTTCAAACTCAAAATACTTTTTTTAACCCCGGTTAGATTAGGTTGCCCGCCGCGATGCGGCCAGATAAATCAAGACAACATACGCGCGGCAACGCGAACTCTTGATCCAATATAGGTCAATGTGGCAAGGACCGTTGGTTTAACCGCGGTTAGATTAGGTTGCCCGGCGCGAAGCGGCCAGATAAATCAAGACAATACGCGCGGTAGTGCGAACTCTCGATCCAATATATAGCGGTGGTGGCGTTAAGTACCTCAAATTATTTTCCTTACTCATAAGTTTTTCATCTCGTGTTCTTCGTCGGGCCTGTTGGTACGTAGCATTGAAGGCATCGGTTATAAACAGCGACGGTCTTTGTAGCTTCTCCAGTTCACACCCATTCAAATGTCTTTCCTTCTTGTGGTTGAAGTCGTTGGCGTAGATTATGTCTTCTTCCCCAACCTTCATTATTTTCCAAATTGTTCCACCGATCATATGACCAGCTGGCAATGGAGTTATCGTCAACCCATACCCTTTACCTAATAAAAAATTGAAGATTTATTGATTGTTAAAAATTTAGTGAAAAATAGGGGCTTAAGCTACAAAGTGCGGGTCGATATATCTTTTTTTTTATATTACTCAAGTGGCTCCACTAAAACGGAAGGACAGAGGGACCGCCAACGAAGGCAATACTGCCTCTGCCCACCCTTCGAGTCTTCCCGCAACGGGCACCGAGAGCTTTATTCAATAGTAACAGGATTTACATAAAAATACAAGATGCCACAATAACAACAAAACGAAAAACCCTACCGCCCTTGTTCCCACCCAGGCAACACCAGCCCGCATGACTGAAGGCGCGAATCGGCTTAAGGCCGACCACACCCCCCGCCCCACCTCGCCAGCGAGTCCACCCACCGCGGCTTCGACCGTGATTTCCCCATCCAGGGCCGACGCCAGGGCCTGTCGCTTCCACTTCCAACGCGGACACGCCACAAGAGTGTGCTCCGCGTCGTCGCGCACGCCCTCTCCACAGGATGTGCATCTGTCGTCTGGGGCTTTCCTAATCCTGTGGAGATACGCTCCAAAGGACCCGTGTCCGGTAAGAAATTGGGTGAGGAAGTATCCCACCTCGTCCAGCCGTCGCCCCATCCACCGAATTAAATCAGGGATGAGGCGACGAGTCCACGCGCCGTTTCCGCCGCGTAACCACCTCTCCTGCCAGCAGGCAAGTAGTTGCTCCCGAGCAACTCTCCTTGCCTCTCCCCAGTTATGATCCGCGATATGACCTCCACGGCGTTACTGCTGAGTGCGGTAAGCCCGGGCGACCCTAATGGCCACCGGGCGCAGTGCCCGTCGCAAACGTTCCCTGTTACGAGCGTTACCCCTCATCGCCGCTACCCACACCGGTGCCGCATAGGAGTCTGCTAGTGGCCACACTGGTCCTAAACCGATCTCTGCGGAATCCTGGCAGACAACCCCCGCTCACGCCAGTCCTTCCCCTCCCGGTACCTAATGGTTCTGTCGCGCAGGTTATCAGCCATAAGCCTCCTCCTACAACCCCCTCCCCCCCCCCACCGGTCCCGGTGGCCCTCGGCATGAGACGCGCCACCTGTTGTGGGGCACGTGCCGCGTTGCCTGCGGCGTGGCACTCGTGAAATCCCCACTGACCCGCCTGGAGGATCACACCGAGGTACCGGATCGACCGTTCGACCGGTATCCTCACTGCTAAGATTTCAATCTCCAGAATGCCTCTACCTGACCTTCTGGTTGAGAGCAGGGCCGCCTGTGTTTTAGAGGCGGCGAGCTGAAGGTCCGCCGTCTCCATCCATTCCCGAACGAAGCATATCCCAGCACCTGTCGGTGAAGACAAGTGCCAGGTCGTCTGTGTACGCCACAATACACACCCCTGTGGGCAGTAACCGTCTCAGCGTCCGCAGAAGGCCGTCATAGGCGACATTCCACAAGAATGGTCCTAAAACCGATCCCTGCGGAACCCCGGCAGACAACCCACGCTCACGGCAGTCCTCCCCTTCGCGGTACCTGATGGTTCTGTCGCGCAGGTAATCGGCAGTGAGCCTCAGCAGCGTCTCCGGTAGTTTCCACCCTGCTAGGGCCGATATATTGGCCTCTGGCACTAAATGGACCTTAAGAACCTTGTGGCAAATTTTGCAAAGGCATGTAGAATATGTTTGCTACGTGAGAATACCTGAGATAAATAAACTGTATTGGGAAATTGGAAATCAGAGAGAGGAGAATCCTCAGGAAGATCCTAGGCCCAGTAAAGGAAGATGGGGAATTCCGAAGGCGACATAACTCTGAGCTCTACGAACATATTGAGATGCTCTCTGGCTGTGCAAGGAAAAGAAGGGTAGCTTTCTATGGTCACGTGGCAAGATTGCCTCCAAACCTACTAGCCAACCTTCTGTTCACCTTCTGGCAAAACAAGAAGGTTCGTACCACTTGGTTGACAGAAACCGAAAAGGATATTAAAGAACTGGGAACAACAGATCTCCAAAACAGACAGTCTGTGAGACGCATCCTGAAGGAAGTCCGTGGATTTCAGGAAAAACCCTGAAGGAAAGGTACCCCCTGGACAGAAGAGAGAAAGGAGTTACACTGGCATAAGATGCGACAATACTGGGCAAAGGTCAAAGCCCAACAGTTGAACAAGCATGGTCCAAACTAGGCCTATTCGAAAGAAGAAGAAGAAACTGTTTTGGGATAATTAACAAAATAATTCTTCTTACCTTTCATTGAAACGCTTTGATTGTATTTCAATTGGATGATTTTCTCGAAGGCTAAGTCAACATCGTCCAAGGAAAATGTGTCGAATTCTTCAATGTTTGAGTGTGATTGAAACAAATCGTACATGAACATTTGTCCCATCTTATATACTGGAATAGTTGCGTAAATCGGACAATTTAATCCCAGTTTTCCTACTAAATACGGTAACGCACCAAGATGCAACGGATCTGGATACGATATCAAAACCGCATCAATGGTGTTAACATGCCTAAAAACAAATTTAAGATGAAATTGTTACAGAAAATGCAACTTAAAAATCAAAAATCAACAAATTTAAGATAAAATGCTTTCATAACTGATTATGTTAGGTGGCAACAAAAACATATTGATGATAGACTGATCTATTGTACCCCTTTTTGATTAATTATACAATTGTATTGATCAGACATGAGCACCCTTTTTTGGAACCATGGCCAAATTACCATTATTTGTTTGAGTATAGGAGCGACAAAACATAAGGCATAATATTGGTCCCGTTTATTAAAATTTGAGGCAGTAGTTTTCATTGCACAGAGAAGTTGGCACAGAAACTGTGTGCAGGCCGCAGGTTGCTCATGCCTGGTATTGATAATTCTATCCATTTAAAATAAGAAATATTTGCTTTTTTAGATCACCCGCTATAGTAATTTGGTCTTTTTCCTACTTAATATAAAGATTTATATCTACCGTTTCAATTCCTTGATGAATTCTTGGTCAAACTTCTCGTTCCATCCGCAGTCTAACAAAATGCGAACCTCATCGACTTGCAGTAAGTAGCAGGGTGGAGACTCGTCCATGGCCCCGGAAAGCGCCTGCAATTTGATAATTGAAGTCATTTTCCCTCTTTTTTCTGTAAATTTCTGCAAAGTTTTTAGGTTAGGTTAACCTAGTTTTACTAACAAAACCGTTTCATAGATTGCAACAATTAGAAACATTGCTAAATCTCATTGTTTTGATTTTTTAATTGCTTTCGTTTAAATGGATTGAATGCAACATATAAAAGAGATTGTGGCAAAAATGTCCTATGGATGGTTTTTCTTAGCTATCAGTTAGGTATGTTTGGCATACAATTGTGTATTTTGTATTTTTATGTTGGTAGTTATTAAAAAACGTTAAACAGCACTTCACTTGGATGATTTAAATTTAAATTAATTTTAATTTTCCTACAAGAAAAACTTAATCAAAACATATTTGCTTTGTTTTGGAATAATTTTTAAGATTGAAATCGATAATTTGTTGATTCAAAAAGGTCATGGTTTATAAAATATAATTGGTGCCACCTAGTTGTTCACTAGTTAAGTTTTACATTTGATACTGCCTTCATTGTGAATTAAATAATGGCCGCGTCTTGAAAATGACATTTTCAATAAAACATTTAAAGCATTTAAAATGCAATAAATTCATTTGTTTAGTTAATATGTTTGTTGTTTTAGGTTACGTGAAACGTCTTCTTCTATATGTAAGTATTTTTTAATTCATTCTTGCGCATTTTTGAAAAAATTAAATTTTGTCCGTTTTCATAATTGCGAATTTCAGGATTACGCCTCACCAAACAGAAAGACATTATGGTAAAACCGGAGATCCGCGCATGTAAGGAGGGCGTGCAAGTTGCAAGGTAATTTATTTGAATTGTTTTTTCTTATTTCGGATCGAGAGGTCGCGCTTACGCGCGATATATGGTCTGGATTTATCTGATCCAATAACCTAACCCAGGTTAACCTAACCTAGGTTAAAATCGGTAAAACATTGTCTTTTTATGTTAGTTCTAATTTCTACCACGGTTTACATGCGCGGATCTCCGGTTTAGCCTGCTAAAACCGGAGATCCGCCCATTTAAGGAGGGCGTGCAAGTCGCAAGGTAAATTTAATATTTGTTTGTACAATTATTGTATAGCCCAATTATTATTTGTTTGTTTAATACAAAATTTCGCGTCGTTTGATGAATTATATATCAATATCCATGAATGCCAAAATTCGTGATTTCGACACCTCTCCGATTTTTACATATTATGTAGATTGTAGATATTGTGGTGACAACTTGTACTGCGACCTTTATAGATCTATTGTACCCCACCCTCCTCCTCCAAGTGTTGGTGTACTTACCCATTTAGAGCGCCTCCTCTAATCCTGACTCCTTTAGGAATCTCAGGATCTGGGTGGGATTCAAGGCCTGCAGCTCCTCTGTGTTCAAGCAGTGAGCCCCAAGGTACATCTGTCTCTTGCGGAGTAATGCTCCGCAGTCTTTGAACAGATGTATGGGGCTTTCCTCTGCTGAGCCACAGAATCTGCATCCATCATCCTCCTCTAGGCCTAGGGCCTTGCGATGTTTCCTAAGTCTGCAGTGTCCCGTCAAGGCTCCTGTCAGAATTCTGAGCTTGTTCCTGCTTAGTTTCAGGCAAGCTCCTGTTCTCTACTGGTTAAAAGATCCCAGCATCACTTTGGATTGCCTTAGCCCTGGAAGTTCTTCCCAGGTTTTCATCCATTTTTCTCTTATTTCTTCATCTAAACTTTTGCGGATGGTGTTCACGCTCATACTGCAAAAGGGTTCCGGACCTATAAAGGGACTACTGGATCCCTTGTTTGCTAGGTGATCGGCTTCTTCGTTTCCGTCTATACCAGTGTGTCCTGGTACCTAGTATAGCGTTACTTTATTATCCCTGCCAAGCTTGTTCAGCTTCCCCACACAGTCCCATACCAGTTTGGATCTGATGGTGTATGCGCTAATGGCCTTGATGGCTGCTTGGCTATCTGACAGGATAGCAATTCGTTTTTTGCGGTAATTCCTGTCGAGGTTAAACTGTGCACATCTTTCGATTGCGTGTACCTCTGCATGGAAGATACTTGGGGATGTTCCCATGGATTCGAAGTATCTGGTACGAGGTCCAAACACTCCTGCACCAGTGCCTTCCTTTGTCTTCGAACCATCTGTATACCACTTGATGGCATTTTGCTCTATGTGGTATGCTGAGGATTCGTCGCTCCAATCGGCTTTACTACTACACATTGCTGTGTAGTTTTTCTCGAAGTGGTATTTGCATACCATTTCGTCTTTTGGTACTTCCAGCCAGGGGATCTTGGCAGCGAGGCTGTTTCGGTCTCTGCTCCCGATTATTTTGCCTCTGCCCATTCCTTCCTTGCTGAACCTTACGATCGCCGATCTGGCGGCGCTCTCCACCACAAGGTGCAGCGGAGTCAGATCCAGCAGCAGCTCCAATGCTGCTGTCGGACACGACCCCATCGCCCCCGTGATGCAGACATACGCCAGTCTTTGAATCTTCTCAAGCTGTTTCCTCATAGAGGCCAGCTTGATTCTACTTCCCCACGCAACTGCCCCATAAGTGATTGCAGGTCTCACTATCATGGTGTACATCCATCGCAGGATAGTGGGGTTACAACCCCACGTTTTTCCTGCCAGATTTCTGCACACCATTAGGGCGCGTTTGGCTTTATCTACCACTGCCTCAGCGTGTCTATTCCATAGGAGTTTGCTATCTAGTGTGATACCCAGATACCTTATCTCCTGTTGGTATTCTACTGCCTTCCCATCTATGAGTATGGGATGTAGGCAGTTTAGTTTTGTACTTCTATTAAATGGTATCACCGTGGTTTTGCTCGAGTTGAGTCTCAATCCCACTGTTTGACACCATCTACTAGTTACTTTGAGGCCTCTCTGAACAATTTTACAGAGCGTTCCCTCAAATTTTCCTCTGGCCATTATGACTATGTCATCGGCGTAACCTTGACATTTTATGTCTAGGTCGTTTAGCCTAACCAGTAGTTCATCAACTACCAGGCTCCACATTAGCGGTGATAGTACACCTCCCTGTGGGCACCCTCGAGTTGTGGAGATCTTAATGGTGTCTTTTCCCACTTGTGTCTCAGCCGTTCTAGTTCTCAGCATTTCTCCCATCCACTTTGAGATAGTGCTGTCGATATTCCTTCTTTCGAGGGCCGCCCTGACAGCCTCGTGTGAGGTGTTGTCAAAAGCTCCCTCTATATCCAAGAAGGCACATATCGCTACTTCCTTTATCTCTAGTGCTGCTTCTATTTCGTTTGTCAGCTGATACAGGGCGGTTTCTGTGGATTTCCCTGCTCTGTAAGCATGCTGACTCCTGTGTAGTGGTGTACCTACCAGCACTATTGTCCTAAGGTAATTATCAATCACCTTCTCCATTGTCTTTAACATAAAAGATGTTAGACTAATGGGTCTAAATGACTTCGGTTGAGTGGTGTCTTTCTTCCCCACCTTCGGTATAAATACCACCTTAGCCCTTCTCCATAGCTCCGGTATATATCCGAGCGCTAAGCTACTTCTAAAGATATTTAGAAGATACGGCATTAGTTCTCTCTCTCCCTTTTGTAGGAAGGCAGGAACTAGTCCGTCCACACCTGGGGCCTGGGGGAAAGTGCCGATAGCCCATCTGATTCGGTTTTTCATACAGATGGACGCTGCCCTCTTCCAGTCGGCCCGACTTGGTTTCCGTGGTTGCATCAAGCCCTCGGTCTCCCTGTATCCTCTTCATCCCGGAAAATGGGTTTCTAGTAGGAGGAGAGCTCTTTGCTCTTCATCCTCCGTGAAGGTCCCATCCGGTTTCTTGAGAGTGGTTGTCATTTCCACTCTATCCTTCGCTAGTGCTTTGTGCCGTCTAACTGCCACCGGCGTGGATTCTATGTTTTCACAGAAGGTCTTAAAGTTTTCCCTTTTTGCCCTTCTGATGTCTCTTTGTTGTAGGTGGTAAGCACCTCAGAGTATTCTAGCCAATTTCCGTATTGCTTGGCTTTGTTGAAAAGCCTACGTACTTTTGCTCTTAATGTAGACAAATTTTTGTTCCACTATTTTTCGTCCTTATGCTCCTTCACGGTTTTTACCGGGCAGCTGGATTCAAATGCCGTGGTGATTGCTACATTTATTTCTCCTACAGCCTGCTCCAGCACGGTGTAGTGTTTGATACTACCCCGCATTGTCACCTGCTCTAGGTTTTCTTTTAGTTGGGAACTAAAAGAATGCTAACATATTATACATCAAAACAAGCAGAATGTTACACACATTTCTATATATACATAAATTCGTTTCGCCCTGTTATTTTTAGCATTGTTTAGCACTGGTCATCTTGTTCTTTTTATCTTCGCAAAACTTCGTCTTCTTTCTTGCGTACGCATGGACGCAAGAAAGAAGACAAAGTTTTTTCAGTTTCAAACTTTTAGCTGTTGGATTATTTGATGTGAAGTCATGTTTATTTATTTTCTGCCTGTATCAGCGGTTCTCAACCTTTTGTTTATCACGTACCGCTATAAAGAAATCACATAAACTATAGTACCACCTGCATTTGAAGAAAATTGTTTACTTTTTATTCAACAAAAAATATATTCCTAAAATTTAAAATGAAATTTTAAACTTTTAAATATATTTAAAAGTTTACAGCAAAAAAAAAAACCTAAAAACAGAAAAAATAAAATATTCAATGCGATCCTTGCGCTTGTTTTGCGGATACAATTTTTTCTATTTCTGGTTCTATTCTCTGGTATTTCTACGTCAGTTCATTTTAATCTTAAATTTGATTCAATTTTTAGTTTTGTTTTGTATTTATCCTTCAGATATAACATTTGTGAAAAACCTTTTTCACATAAATAGGTCGTACAGAAGAGCATTAAAAACTGAATAGCAATGTTTGCTATGTCTTTAAAATCTGTTCTTTGTTGAAGGCAAAATTCAATCAGTGTTTTTTTGTTTATGTTTTCCATTACAGTGGAATTACTTGACATATCTATTATTTGCTCTTTTTGTTCACGTGAAAAATATTCTGGAATCTTTGAAGGAAGAGGGTTTCTCATCCAATTTTAATTTTCCAAATCTTCTTAGAAATAAAATTTAAATTTATTAATCAATAAGGAACAATGATGTTTTACATCAGATGCCAATTCCTCATTAATGTTCATATTGTTTTCTGTAAGAAAATTTTCAAGGGTTGGTAAAAGGCTGAAAGTATTCTTATCTATTTCACTGATAATTAGTTCGGGTTTTTTTACTGTTGCAGTTTTTTTATAATTAACGCTAAAAAAATTGACGTGTGGTCCTTGTAAGCCTAAATTTAAATCGTTCAACCTTCCCAAAATATCAGCTAAATATGATAAACGGGCCAACCACATTTCATCTAAAAAACTCTTTCCCAATCAAAATTTGAAGTCAATAAAAAAGCTTGCACTTCTAATCGAAGTTCAAAAAGACGATTTAAAACCTTGCCTCTGGACAGCCATCTAACTTCAGAATGTAATAATAGGCTTTCATGATCAAATTACAAACATTCTGGTGTTTACAGCTCGACTCTTTATAAAATTTACAATCTTAACAGGTTGATCCAAAACAGTCTTCAATTTTTCGGGGAATTCTTTTGTTACTAAAGCTTCACAATGAATACTGCAATGAGTAAATTTAGCTTCAGGGGCAAACTGCTTTTATTTGAGAAAAAACACAATATATTTTTTCCAAGAAAGAACAATTAGCCTGAATATTTCTTTCACGGTAGTTCTCCCTGAAAGAGGTTCGCAATATAAAATATCCTCGAATCGAATGTACACTAATAATTGAGCAAAGTTGTCTATACTTTCATCTAATTGTAGTGCAAAATAGGAACTTTGGTTTATTTTACAAATAAGAATCTGTTTTATATTATCTGCCATTTCCTCAATACGTCTTCTTACAGAGTCATTTGATAAAGGAATATTCTCAAGTTTACTAGCTGTCTTTTCATCAAATAATGTTAAAACAATATCTTTAGCAGCTGGTAATATTAAATTTTCTCCAATAGTATGAGCACTACCAGTTTTGGAAATTCTTAAACTTACAGGATAACTTGCATGCAAGCACTTGTCATTAACACAAAACCTTACATTACCTGTTTACGAAATTTTAGTTTCGCCTTTAAATAGTCAACAGATTTATCTTTCAAATGTAGATGTTTGGATTCAAAATGTCTCTTAAGTAAAGATGGTTTCATACTTTGATTCGCGAACAATTCGAGGTTGAGGGTCCATTTCATTTTCATTTCAAGTGAAGCCAAATGCTAAATAACTTGAATCATACTTTCTGGTAACTCTTTGCAGAATTATTACTACTGGTAGTAATTTCTACTGCTACTAGTAGTAGTTTGTTTCTGTGAATCTATTTCCTGTGCATTATCAGGGTTCCGCTTACTCAGTCCTAGCCACTTATCCGTTTTCTAAATTTAAAATTTTTCTTATAATATGTAAACTTATATTATACATTCGTTTTTTAAACTTACATTACTCCGTTAAATTTAGGCGAGCGTCGTAAATGTAACATGCAAATATATGCGTTCGTCTATAACTTCTAACTGCAGACGCGTTGTCAGACGTATGCAACGCATTACGATATCTGGACTGTTGGTTTTAGGTGAAAAACTATGCCATAGTAACACATTTATCGTATGCAACGCAATCACACGCCTCAAACGCAACGTCGATCTTGGATGTCCAGATCGGCGTGGGATGGCGAGCGGACGATGGACGATATCCACGCGTGTGATCAGTGTGTTTCTAGAACTCATACGTAGCACGTCATAAACAAATAGACCTTTGATGCAAGGGTTCTCCTCAAACTGTATTTTAGACATGCGAAAGTACATAAAGAATCGTTCTTCATAAGATTACAGTTTCTGCTTTAATGTATGGCATTCTCCAACTTTTTCTCTTTGTTTATTTACCTCATGAACCCAATATCTTCTCTTCTTAACTTTAGTTTTTATTTTTGTGGCGCGAAAATATTCATTTAAAAATAGTAAACTCAATAAATCATCCTCAAACTCGTTATCAGAATCAGAAAACATTACTTATAGACGCACTAGTGCACCTTCTGAGAAATTACAACAGCGTCTGATGCAAAATTTACATTGCATATGCGGAACAAGTGTGCACACCAATTCTCCCACGTTTAAAAACCTTAAATCTCACACGCGAATCCACGTTCGTATAAAAATCAGGTTTCGGCGCGCAGCGAGGCGTTTTTTTGCAGCGCCGCGCCGCGGTGAATAGGAAATATTAATAAAGTTATGGAAAAGGCCTTATATTTTGTTATATTTTGCGTACCACCTAGTGTTCTTTAATGCACCACCAGTGGTACATATACCACAGGTTAAGAACCGCTGCTCTATATTGATTACTGATAGGTCATTATGTGTGTCTACCAGCCAGCGTACTTTGGACTGTCGGGTTCCATTGATAATGTGGAAGATGTTCTTGGCCAATCGAGAGTCATCCATTCGTACTATATGACCGTAGAATTTCAGACGTCTTTTCCGTGCAAGTAAGGTGAATCGTTCTGTCAGGGAATACAGTTCTTCTGAGCTTTTACGCATCCAGATACCATCTTGGACCTTGTGTCCAAATATTTTTCTCAGTATCTGCCGTTCTACTTTCTCAAAATCTTTGATGTAGATGGTTAATGATGAAGTTTCAATTGCATATAGTGCTTCCGGAAGAATGGCGGTAGTTGCGGAGTTTTGCTTTGGAAAAAGACCAGCAAAGTGATTTCTTGTTGTACATATTCCAGGTGATTGTATAGGTTTTGCGAAACTTTTCTGCACGTGTTTTGTTAGCCATTCTTTCCTTACCGTGTGTATCCAATTATTTCACCTAGCTACTTGAAGTGCTTAACTTGTATGACGTTGCCATATTGGGTTGCAAGATGTGTCCATATTTGAGCTCTTGAAGTTTATGTATTGCGTTTTCTCGTAAGAGATTTGAAGGCCGGTCCTAATGGCGATTTCATGAATTTCCTCGATGGCGTGTTTGGCTTCTTCAGTAATCTGGGTGATTATTGCAAGGTCGTCAGCAAAAGCGAGGCACTTTATGTTGATTACAGATTACTATAATATAAATCATTATTATAATATAAATAGTTATCAAAAAAACCCAAAATAACAAGATCAAAATGGACAGATGAACGTCGAGCTAAACATAGCGAGATGATGATACAATTCTGGAAGAACAAGAAAAATAAAAGCAACAGGTCATAATTTGCTTTATGTGATCCCCGGTGGGTCTAAACAATATAAATAAATAAATAAATCATTATGCAATTTAGTTTACAATAAATAAAAAAAAACTAAACAATTTTCAACCAGTTCAGTGTTCTTCAACCTTTGCCATCCCGCGGAACCTTGTTTTGAGAATTTTTTTCTTATGGAACCCTCTGTTTAGTAGCACTTTGTTTAAGGGGGGAAATCGCATTAGGTGTTATGAACAAGGTTCGTCCCTGCATTTTTTTTTTAATTTTGTATGTCTCATAATAAATAAATTTGCATTGATTCAAACAAAATTATAAATTCCATATAAAATATAAAATATTTGTACTATACATAAATAGAAATGAAATTATAATCAAAAGAAGAAGACTTTTGTCAACGTTGTGCTTGTTTATGACTGCATAATTTATCAATAATATCTGGATGGATCGGTGTTAATTGGAGACGCATATCATTTTCGGCATCAAGTCGATTTCTATACCGTTTTTGTAACGACGTATATGGAAAAGGATTTCTCACATAGATAGGTTGCTACAAAAGTCATTAACCGCGCGATTGGAAATTTCCGGATATTCTTCCCTTAATTTTAACCAAGACGGGCCAATGTCATCCGGCCCAAATGTAGATTTTAATGTAGTGTCGGTACATATATCTATAAATTACTCGCTTTCCTTAATTGGCAACGTATCCACATTACAACACTCTTCTTACAACAACCTTTCACCCAGGATGAGATAGATCTTGTACTGAGCAAATGCAAATATGGCATGGCCGCGGGCCTCGCGATGAAATAAGAGCTGAGCAGATTAAGAACTTTAGACCAATACCAAGGCGCTGGCTGAAAGAATTGATGAATAACTGCATAAAATTCTGCAAGATTCCAAAGATATGCAGGAAAGCCAAAGTTATAGCGATTCGTAAAGCAGGCAAGGATAAGGATTATCCCAGAAGTTACCGTCCCATATCTCTATTATGCCATCTGTATAATGTTCTTGAAAGACTGAACCTCAATAGAATAATGGGAATGTTGGAGGCAGTCTTTATTCCACAAGCCGGTTTCAGGCCTAGGAAGAGTTGTACATCTCAAGTACTGAAACTCACACAGCATATTGAAGATGGACTTGAAATGAAGGATATAACAGGAGCTGTATTTATAGACCTAACAGAATCCTACGACACAGTTAATCACAAACAGCTGAATATCCTGAAACTATATAAGGCTACCAAAGATTACCAACTAACCTTTTTCATGCGGAACCTCCTTTAAAATAGGAAATTCTTTATTGAATTTCAGGGACAAAGAAGCTGAAGGTCACAGAAGAACGTATTACTCTAGGGTAGTGTGCTTGCTCCGGCGCTATTCAATATCTAGACCAATGATCAACCATTATCTGAGGGGACGTAGAGTTTCATTCATGCAGATGACTGTGCCATTACTGCCCTAGTCAGTTGCTTTGACACTGTTGAGCAGAAGCTGACCAAAGCTTTAATAGAACTCTCAGCCTACTACAAAGTAAATCAGTTGAGACCAAATACTAGTAAAATTCGGACTTGTGCTTTTCACCAGCAAGCAGCCAGAACTCTCAAAATTATCTGGGATGGAGTCATGAGACCACTGTATGTTTCCAAAATACCTAGGAGTCACCCTTGAACGCTCTCTAGTTTACAGGAAACATTTCTTGAACACCAAACAAAAAGTGACTGCCAGAAATAACATCATAACTAGCTAACTGGCACAACATGGGGAGCATACCCTAGTACTGTCAGTACCTCTACGCTGGCTCTATGTTTTTCGGCTGGAGAATTTGCGTATCCAGTATGGTCTAATCTAGCCACGCCAAAATGATGGATGTGGCTTTCAATGATACTTGCCGTATCATCCATAACCCACTTCACTGGATAAGTTATACAGCTTAGTTGGTTGTGCTCCACCTTAGATTCGTCGAGAGATTGCGGTCAATTATGAGAAAATGAAGGCTCTAACATCTGAAATACACCCTCTTTATGGATATCAGCCAGCAAATTCCCGACTCAAATCAAGAAAAAGCTTCCTGAAATCAACAGTGACTCTCGCCGGCCATAAAAGCAATCCCGTATGGATGTGTTGCAAGCAAGATTTAATAACTCTGAAGAGTGATCGAAGCCAAGCGAGAAGCTACCTGCAGGCAACAGAGAAAATGGAGTATATGGAGATCACTCAACAGACTACGGTCAGGAGTAGCAAGATCTAAAACCACATTGATAAAATTCCACATTGATTCCAAGACGGCGGAATAGCTGGGCGAAAGCTCAAAACCGTCAGACAGCAAACGACACATGACATGATGATGCCTCACCAAATGCCCTAGAGCAGGGTTGGCGAACCTTTTTGAGTAGTGGGTCAAATTTTGTTCATTATATTTTGCGTACTAGCTCGTGGGTCACTAGGTCAGTGGCATCACTTGGAAAAGAGGGAGGTCAAAGACTACTTTTTTTGTTCACACTTATAAGTATTTTACAATATTTAAGTTTCTTTCTTGTTTTACAACTTCTACTTTGGAAGTGGAGAGCAAAAATAAGGGTCGAAAAAAAATGTATACAATATAATCTTGGTAATTCAGCCGTTGGTTAATCGGACGACAAGTCCAGTAATCCGGCGGTCTGGAGACCGATCGCGCTCTTCCCTCCCACCACTCTCTTATAATCCGGAAGTTGTCTGGTCCCATATTAGTCGGATTATTGAGATTATACTGTATAAGAGTTCTCGAGCGGATCGATGGCTAGTTCGATGGTATTTTTGAATTAAAAGCTTTTTGTGAATATGATACATGTTTTCCGCCAATTTTTTGGGACGCTGGATCGATTAGTAAAAACAAGAAGTCACTGTGACTCTCCTTCCATCTACCTGGTATGTTTCTACTGCGAATGACCGAGTTGAACATGTTTGCAAAAGTCTCTGTATGGAGGAGGGCAGCCAGTGTTACGACTTCCGGTGGGATGCCAACAGGGCCTGGAGCTTTGTTAGCTTTTATTCTCGTAGTAGCTTCTAAGATTTCTCTAGCCGTGATTTCTGAGGGTACAATGTCCACGACTTCTCGGTCCCAGAAAATGGGATGTTGTCTCATGCCTGCCATACACACAACGGTCCACTAGAGAGGTATACCTGTTCAGGTAGACCGGAGCGTGTGTGGAAATAGACCTGTGCAGTTTCTTGGGTACTGTTGACCTGCGCAGGCAAACCTGCACATGTAACCTTTCCGATAGACCTTAGCGTATATGGCGGACATCAGAAAGACCAAGTTGTTGTCAACGAGGAAAAAATGGACAGGTTTCGGTCTTCACGCACACTTTCAGCGACAGCTGCAATGTTTTCGACCAAACGCTTGCAACGAGCACGTATAGACTTATTTTGTTTGGATAATTATTGCTACCATAAACATCACGAAGTGCGCGCTGCGTCCGACTTACCGAGCACAAATTTTGGTAACAAATTTTCACAATAGACCTTTTTACGTTTAGTTAAGCGCATGCGCAGCCAATTTTGAAAGGCGGGAATATAAAAGTTTCGGGCACATATTTTAGTTATACGTCAAAAAGTTCGGGCACTTTTTGACGTATAACATGGCGGAAATTGACACGTGCGCACAAAAAAATATCTCACTAATGAAAAACCTAACTATGAAAAGGTCTATTTACGTGCGTTGTTGAAGCGTGTACTTTTGCACGATTACCAGCTAGAAACACCTATTAAATGTTATAATAAATGTTAAAAATATGGACATAACTCTGCAATGTGCACTAGCACAAAAGGAAGACGTGGTATCTGTTTCAGATGTGGCGGAAGAGGCCACGAAACGAAAAACCGTAGGGAGGCACCTAAATGTTATGCTTGCAACGAGAGTGGCCATGTTGCAAGGAGTACGAAGTGCAAAAAATACAAGGAAACGGTAGAACAAGTACGGGAGCGGAGAAAAGCCGTTCAAAAGTTATGCCGTCGTGAAATCGGAAATTTTGAGTTTAATTGGTTTTAACTTAGAAATTAGGCAAAAGAAATGAAAGTGGCTTAGACAATATTTGTAGAAAATTCCATTGTCAACAACGGACTTAATTTTGAATTGGTAAAACCATACAACATTATAGATAATCAGATAAACTTAATAAAGACGGAACAAAGCTTGAATATATTTCCGGAACTCTATAATACTAATGAGTCTTTTTAGGACTACCAAAAACAAATCTCGTATGAAATTTGTCAGTTATTCTATAGCTTTCATTACTATATTCAATTTTGATTTGAAAAATGACTTAAATGACTTAATTTTGTTTTGAAAAATGACTATAACTCAAAAACTAATAATTTTAGGTCATTTTTAGGGTTCCGTACCGAAAACGGAACCCTTATAGGATCACTTTGTTGTCCTTCTGTCTGTCTGTCCGTCTGTCTGTCTGTCTGTCTGTCTGTCTTTCAAGACCAGTTTTCTCAGGAACGCGTAGAGGTAACAAGTTGAAATTTGTATCAAATACTCGGGTCTGCGGTCTCTTTCAGCTGTGAAAAAATCAAACTTGTAAGTCAACGCGATCAAAAGTTATGACCGTTTATGTCGCATATTTTGCGATTTCACAAGGGAATCAAAACCTATAGGGTACTTTCCGTTGACCTAGAATCATGAAATTTGGCAAGAAGCGGTGTCGTACAGCACATGTAAAGGGAAAATTCTGAAAACCGTAAATTTGTAGTTTAATTACAAGAAAAATGCGAATTTACTATTAGAAACTTATGAAAATACACTAATGTGTTCCGTGGTATTGTCAGGCACCAGAAGCATATGGGTTGCATACAGTTAGGTCCTCTTCGGATACCTTACTTATAAGTCTGTACGGAACCCTCGGTGCGCGAGTCACAACTCGCACTTGGCTGTTTTTTTTTTTTAGATAAGTGGTAAAGAATTTAGTTCCCTATAAAAGTTACTTTCAAATTTTTTTTGTTATTTCGTGTTTTTATGCAGGAAATTGCAAAAAAACGGAATGAAGCTTAAAAGCTGCTTTGGGTTGTCAAATTTAAGGGATGATATCTAATAAAAAATAATTAAATTTTTAAGCAACCCTCGACACAAAAATCCTCCAAAAAGCAAAAAAAAAATAAATTTCTCGTCCATTCAACTCTATTAAAAGTACCTATTAATATTTTGATGATGAGCGTCGCCGCGTCGGGGGACCGCTATGTGAAGAAGTATAATTAGTTATACCTACATAGGTATAACGAATAGAAAATACGTATGGACTTAGATGTATCAATCTATTTTACAAGGTCTACTAAGTTCCTGCAGTGTTTCGATATGACAGACAGACAGGCGCATACGTCGTTAACTGTTATCTTTATTTTGCGAATTTTTCTGAACAAATCAAGACTAAAAACTTAGCGATTGGATATTGTTGTTTTGTTACTTACATACGTTGCTTACACAGAGTAAGTCTAATCCACACTTTATCATTATCAATCTTTCTCCGCCCTCTATGGTCAGGAATGCTAGCCGGCAACCGCCAAACGTGAACGAGTTCTGTACGTAATGGATATGCACATGCTCCGGTAGCGCTTCGCCTTACACGACAATGGGAGTGGCGCCAACAAGATAATGCGGGAAGCTCGATTCATCGACAATAAGTTTGGTGGTGGAGCGATGTTGTGCAGACTACGATAAAAGAGAAGAAGCTAGCCTACAAGACCTTGCAGACTTTGCGCTTCGACGCCGATCGCTAACAGTATAGGACTCCCAAGTCTAAGACGATGCGAGTCGTCGCAATTGACAAGGCCCATTACGCGAAACTGTACGATTTATTGGAGAAACACCAAGGAGCAAACAAGACCTTTCGCCTTGCCCGCTCCCGCCACACGTGAGGATATTAGCCACGTCATGAAATTCAAAGATGAAGTGCACTAGATCTTCCTGCATCCAGACGCCATCCTGAAACGATGGAGCGACTACTTATCTTGGAGAAGTAGCAATGAGAAATTCCCCACCTGTCGATTCAAAGCGTTGAATTATTATATTAAGGGATGATATCAGGAGAAGTAAACAAATTAGTTAAAAACTCTTTAGACAAAACTCTGCTTTATAATGCTTAATGCTTTATAAGATTTTACCTTCTTTGTCGTATTAATACGTCCGTAAAAATTCCTGATCTATTATACAATGAAATAAAGGATGTGGAATATTCTGCTTAAGATATTGAATAGAACTTCTAATGGTTTCTTAGAACGTTCAGCGCCCCCGTGGCAAAAGTTGCTATCTAGTAAAAACGCACAGTGACGGGAACACTATTTGGTCGTTGTCGATGTAATCTAGGTAAATGTAGATATAATATGGATTAGATTAAGTTATGTTAGAGCCAGACTAAGGGGCCGATACTTAAAATTAAATTAATTTTAATGGAGGTCAACAAATTTTCACTACGTCTATGTTTTTTGTTTAGTGACGCGAGTTGTTGCCACAGTAACAACAAACAGAAATCATTTAATAATGAAACTCCATTTGATTTACATTGGACTTTTACGCAAGATTTGTATACTTTTATACACGATTATAATAATGATCCTTCACATACAATAATTTACTTATTAATATGTTCATTTTGGTGTGCGAGTAGATAAACATATTTAAAATACAATAATTGGAAAGAAATTTCCTTTTGATATATTTAATATCCATTCTTCTGTGGTTGAGAAACTTTGATTTGAAGAAAATAATGAAAGTTAGAAAATCAATGCCTGGGTCACTTAAAAAGCCTGTGTGGTCAGTGTCTGACCCGCGCGTCATAGGTTCGCCATCTCGCCACCTGCCCTAGAGGTTGCCAACTTCTGGGCGGCAGTACCCTAAATCAGGGGTCTCCAAACTTTCCAGCCTTAGGGCCATACTGATTACTCCAGTAAGTTCCGAGGGCCAAAACCATATTATCATTGTTGCCGGTGGTAAAAAGTGAAATAATCCACTGATGAAAAAAAAAAGTCCGAAAAAGTACGCAACGTTTAAAAAAGGCTGTAAATCGGACTAAAGTCCGCAAAACGGCAACACTGCATATTATTAATTTTCCTGTCATTATCTGTAATTTCTAGATTAGTCGTAGAGTACGAGCCATGAGGAGTAACGTGACACGACATCTGGTGGACACAAGCGGAAATCAGATCGCTAACAGATGGCGCTAATAGCACGTACAGAATAATCTCGTTGGTTCGAGAAAGTTCTGGTGTCTTCCACTCACTTCTAGATGGCAGTGATTGGAATATATAAGAAGGCTAGTGGCGCAACCACAAGTCAGTTCCTATGAATCTGTTGTGAAATAAAATAGTGCGTACCTCCTTAAAACGTGTTTGTGCGTGTTTAAGTTTAAGACATCTTTGTAATAGTATTTTGATTTGAATTGTTGCTTTTGTGTGTGATTTAGTAGTATGGAAAAGAAACGAAAAATTGATAGTGAATGCAGAAAATTCAAAGATCAGTGGAACATTTAGTATTTCGTAATTGAGTCCAGTAACAAGGCGCTATGTTTGATTTGCAATGAAAGCATAGCCGTTCTCAAGGAATATAACATTAAACGTCATTATGAAACAAAACATTTTCAAAATTACTCAAAATATACAGGAAGTTTGCGGACAGAAAAATTCGAAGCTATGAAGCGCGGATTGAAATCGCAGCAATCTTCATTTACAAAACTCAAAACTGAACAAGAGGCTGCAACTTGTGCCAGCTTTCGTGTGGCTCTTGAAATTGCAAAACGTGGAAAACCATTCACCGATGGAGAAATGATCAAAGAATGCATAATTGCAGTAGCCGAAGAAATGTGCCCTAAAAAGGTAAATTTATTGAAAACTGTCAGTATGTCAGCAAGCACTGTGGCTCGAAGGGTAGAAAACATCGCTGAAAATATATCCTCTCAACTGTTCGACAAAAACATGTTGAGTGGTTTTCTTTGGCCTTGGATGAGTCAACGGATGTGTCAGATACTGCTCAGGTGTTGATTTATATTCGAGGAGTAGATAAAAGCTATGAAGTGCATGAAGAACTTCTTGATATGTATAGTATTCATGGCACAACTACTGGTACAGATATTTTTAAAGGAGTTGAAATGGCCATTAATCAAAAGAACCTTCGATGGAAAAACTTGAAATGTATTACAACTGATGGAGGCAAAAACATGAGTGGGAAAGATAAAGGGGAGTGGTCGCTCTTGTGTCAAAGGCTGTAGAAAATGACGGTGGTTCAAAACCATTAGTCTTACATTGTATCATTCATCAACAGTCTTTGTGCGGGAAATATTTGGATATGTCTGAAGTTCTGAAACCAGTCATATCAACTGTTAATTTTATCAGATCTTTAAGGCTGAATCACCGACAATTCCGACAATTTATTGAAGAGATTGGAGAAAATGACTTACCTTATCATACTGCCGTACGTTGGCTTAGTTGTGGGAAAGTCCTTCAGCGCTTTTTTGAACTTCGAGCAGTGATCGAAATTTTTTTGAATGAAAAGCATCGCCCTCTTACTGAATTACAAAACAACGCATGGCTGTGGAAGTTAGCATTCTATGTTGATTTGACAAAACATGTGAACGAACTGAATTTGAGATGGCAAGGAGAAAACCAGCATCTTCCTGATTTATACGCTAATATCAAATCATTCCGGAAGAAATTGATACTGTTTCAATCACAACTACGAAGTAAATGTTTTTCACATTTTAAAACATGTGAAATATTCAATAACCACTGAGACTGAGTTTCCTATCGATTTTGCAATCGAAACTTTGAGTGCTTTGAAAATAAATTTTGATACTTGTTTCTCGGACTTTGATGCCATTGCGAATCAAATTAAGATTTTTCCGAATCCTTTTGATACTGACATTGAAACCCTAGCCCCGGAACTACAAATGGAAATGATTGATCTACAGTGCAGTGATATAATTAAGAACAAATATCAAAACTCATCTTTGTTGGAATTTTATAAGTCTTCCACTGACACAATTTGATAATTTGCATAAATTTGCTCGTGGGCTGTTTTCTGTTTTTGGTACTACTTATTTGTGTGAGAAGACCTTCTCCAAAATGAAGTACACAAAAAATGTTTACAGATCTAAATTAACTGATGAGCATCTTAAATCTCTTTTAATAATTGGTACAAGTAAAATTAGTCCACAACTACAAACTATTGTCAGTGGAAAATCTCAATTACATAAATCTCATTAGTATTTCATATGTCATTATGCTTGTTATAAGTTATGTTTTTATTTAAAATGTATAAAATGTTCGTTCGATTCATTTCAATAATTTGTTAGTTTTTATTATATACTGAAGTTAAATTTTCTGCATATTATACATGTCTTTACTCATTACAATTCTGTGTTTCTTTATCCAACTTATCACAAAAACAATAACAATAAGCCTACAACAATGTTATGAGTAGTTAGCCCATGACCATATCAATGTAGATGTCATATTAATAATTATTCAACATAAAATTAGAATACTTGAGTAAACTAAATTTAATTTGCTATAAAAAATATGTTCTCTAAAAGGAGTTTTCAAGTATGCTAGCTCTCCGCGGGCCGGACAAAATCTGTCCGCGGGCCGGATGTGGCCCTCGGGCCGTAGTTTGGAGACCCCTGCCCTAAATGAACTATGTGTTATACAGTGTGGGATCTCAAATAACTACACGTCTTTTTTATACCTAATGTTTAAATTGTATCCTTTCATGCTTCTTTATTTGCAAATGTAAATGTTTCTGGCGCGAATAAATAAATAAAACACAAAGAGGATTTTCGATCCAACTTGAATTATTGCAAATATTCGAAAAATGTCTGTTAAATGTTCCAAATGTTCAAAAATATGATTTTTTAAATTCTGATCGAATGCGATATTATTGGTTGCCAGGAAATCATTTAAATTAGCAAAACATTCTGTATTATTTTTGGTGATGCATTCCTCCCAAAGCTTGATTTTCGATTTATTGACCTTAAAAATTTAGTATTTGGTCCTTGAAGTAAAAGATTAACTTCGTTCATGTACGAAAATATATCTGCATGGTAGGCTAGATTTTGAAGCCAATTAGTGTCATTAAGTTTTCCAGAAAATTCACGTTCAGATAAAAAATTCGAATTTCATCATGCAATTCCCAGAGTCAGAACCTTTCCCCTGGATAACCATCTTAATTTAGTATGAAGAAGGAGATTTTTATGTAAGTTTCCCCGATGATCACACAATAGGGCAAATACCCTTGTATTTAGGGGTCTGGATTTAATAAAATTACCTATCTTAACGGCATCATTGAGAACTTCGTGCAATGCTTTTGGTATCCAACAGTGAGAGCATGACGACGAAGACACCTTCATCGGCTTTGATGTCTGGAACTAGTTTCTTTATACGTGCCTTTATAATACCAACCATAGCTTTGGCTCCATCAGTGCTTATATGATGACATAAATTCCTACAAATTGAAGGTTTTTCAAAATATGCATTAAGTAAATTAAATATTTCTTCACCTGTTTGGCAGAGCTTTGCCAAAAAGCATATCTTGCTGAAAATTGTATTCGTGTATGTATCTCACGGAAACTAACAAAATTGCTAATCTAGCCACATCTGTAGATTCGTCCACTTTGCAGAGTGAATACATCTTCATCTTTTTTTTCAAACGACTTACTAGTTCAACTTCGCAGTAATCTGATATATTTTTAATTCGTCGTGAAATCGTCGTATCAGACAATGGGACGAGGTCAATTTTGCTTGAAATTTTTTCACCGAACATGCATTTGATTAAATCTTTTGTACAAGGTTTAATTAGTTTTTCTGAAATCGTATGAGCTTCGCCTTCTTTAGCTACGCGAAAACTAACTAAATAAGATGCTTTTAGAACATTTTTATTATCATCACGAACATATCTTTCAAATACATTCTTTTTCTACTAAAGTGCAAGACAGTTTCTTTTGAAATATTCGCTTTTCGACTTAGCAAATCGATAATCGTAAAATTTCAGCTTAAAATTTCTGGACGAATTATTGAATTTTTCCGAATAATTTACACATCGACTTATTCATCTTGTCGAGTAGTTACTGTGTGCAGAAAATGATTTCGCTGCTGTTTACGGTTCTTGTGACAATTGAAAAAAAACGAAAAAGCACATTTTTTTTGATCGAAGTGATGGAAAATTCTTGAAGAATTTTTTCGAAAATTTTCTCGTGATTTTTTTTTGATTTTTCCTACGGTTGTACTTAGATTTCCTTAAATATATTACTTAGTTTCCCAGTTTTCTGCTCGGCCGAGCAAATTTCGCGAAATTTTACTCAATTTTGCCAATTATTTCAAGCCATAGGTTTTAGTAACATTGGAGTCTCTGTTAGCACTGATGTTTGTTTTTTAAGTTCCATTATTTGCTAAAATGTCCACTATTTTGTTTTCTACCAGTCACATTTGGCTGGGCACCAAGCAATGTAACCTTGTTGTGCTTCAATAGGGCTTTTAGTTCTTGAAGGCAGTTCCATGCTGTTTCACATTATATTTCTTTAATCTTTTATTACAAAATTTCTATTCATTTCGAGAGTAAATAGGAGAAGAAAACAAACACTTTACATATTACTCTATATTTAATAATATGTCTTCTATGTTAACAAAAATAAATCGAAACAAATATTCACAAATTTAATAGTCCTCCGCATAAAAGTAGTCTCTGACGCTTGCCCAGTCGTACTCCCAGTAGTCCTTCAACGATCCCACAAGCTCAAACTCGAACGCCAATTTATAAACGACCAGCAGAGCCAAGAACCCTTTGAACACCCTCCACGCGATCCCACTGCTCAAAAAGTCCTTCAGGAAATCCCACAGGAAGAATCCTTTGGGATGGTCCGGTTGGACGGTTTCGCGTAACTCGTCGAAGTTTGTTGCTAGCAGGTCAACGTTTCTCCTTAGTTCACAAACTGGAGGGACCGATGGGAGGTTTTGTAGGGGTGGTAAGATTGGTTGCTCTTGGGGAGAGCTTTCGCCTTGGACTGGCGGATTGTTTTCGTTGGCGGTGGCGGGGGCCTGGTCTTCGGGGGCTGCCATTATTTTCGTGATAAAGTATTTATTTATTAAAATGGAATTTTGAGAATTTTGAAAATTTTGACAAGGAAATTTTGAATTATTTTTAGACGTTTCAAATTTAAACATTACAAAGCTAATGTGATTTGTTGATAAGTTTTTCTTTGTTTTTTTTTCTCAATCTTTGGACAATTTCATGTCAGTTTGGATGGGACTTGTGGAATTAGGGTCTGTGGAATTAGGTTGGCATTCAACGTGTTAAATTACCAATTTAAATGTAATAATCTAGTTATATATAACAACAGATTTCTACGGCCGTTGCCGCCTCTCTGTTCCCTGTTTCCAATTTTGTCTATCGTAACAAGTTTCCTCTTTTAAATTTCTAGCGTCCATTGCTTCTTTTATGTTGTCTTGCCAGCTTCTTCTCGGTCGTCCTCTCTTCCTTCGTTCCAATGGTTCCGACTTTCTTGGGCCATCTGTTCTCCATTCTTTTGGTATGTCCAAACCATACTAGTTGTCTTCTTTCGATTTCATCTGTTTCAGTCTGTTCCTTGCACATCATTTCCCTTATTCTCGTGTTCCGTACCCTCTCCAGTCTGGATTTTCGGCAACTCCTTCTTAAGAAATCCATTTCAGTTGCTAATTTAAATAATTTTTGTTTATTCTTTTGACTCACACCCCACACTTCTGCCCCATAAATCATCACGCTCTCCACTATGCTTTTGTATATTCTCCTTTTTGTTTCCCTTCTGATTTCTTTCTTCCTAAGAAGTGAGTTTAATGCTCCAATAGCTTTGATACCTTTGGTAATCCGTTCCCTAATTTTGTCATTGCTGTTGGGCCTGTTTGTTTAGGACAGAGGTTCCCAAATTTTTTTTTAATGGACCCCTTTAAAAATTTTCTTTGTTTCGGTGGACCCCTGCTGCGACATTTCTACCATATTTCCAAAACTCGTAAAAAAATGTTGTGTTGTGTATACCCGAACCGGCGAGAGAATGCAGCTGTACTGCGCCGAGGTATAAGGGGCGAGTGCTTTCAAGTCCTATATTGACTGCATTTCTAATTACATTGTTACATTGTAGATTGTAGATATGGTGGTGACGACTTGTACCTTTATAGATCTATTGTACCCCACCCTCCTCCTCCAAGTGTTGGTCCTCTGTGTTCAAGCAGTGAGCCCCAAGGTACATCTGTCTCTTGCGGAGTAATGCTCCGCAGTCTTTGAACAGATGTATGGGGTTTTCCTCTGCTGAGCCACAGAATCTGCATCCATCATCCTCCTCTAGGCCTAGGGCCTTGAGATGTTTCCTAAGTCTGCAGTGTCCCGTCAGGGCTCCTGTCAGAATTCTGAGCTTGTTCCTGCTTAGTTTCAGGCAAGCTTTAGTTCTCTTCTGGTTAAAAGATCCCAGCATCACTTTGGATTGCCTTAGCCCTGGAAGTTCTTCCCAGGTTTTCATCCATTTTCCTCTTATTTCTTCATCTAAACTTTAGCGGATGGTGTTCACGCTCATACCGCAAAAGGGTTCCGGACCTATAAAGGGGATATTGAATCCCTTGTTTGCTAGGTGATCGGCTTCTTCGTTTCCGTCTATACCAGTATGTCCTGGTACCCAGTATAGCGTTACTTTATTATCCCTGCCAAGCTTGTTCAGCTTCCCCACACAGTCCCATACCAGTTTGGATCTGATGGTGTATGAGCTAATGGCCTTGATGGCTGCTTGGCTATCTGACAGGATAGCAATTCGTTTTTTGCGGTAATTCCTGTCGAGGTTAAACTGTGCACATCTTTCGATTGCGTGTACCTCTGCTTGGAAGATACTTGGGGATGTTCCCATGGATTCGGAGTATCTGGTACGAGGTCCAAACACTCCTGCACCAGTGCCTTCCTTTGTCTTCGAACCATCTGTATACCACTTGATGGCATTTTGATCTATGTGGTATGCTGAGGATTCGTCGCTCCAATCGGCTTTACTACTACACATTGCTGTGTAGTTTTTCTCGAAGTGGTATTTGCATACCATTTCGTCTTTTGGTACTTCCAGCCAGGGGATCTTGGCAGCGAGGCTGTTTCGGTCTCTGCTCCCGATTATTTTACCTCTGCCCATTCCTTCCTTGCTGAATCTTACGATCGCCGATCTGGCGGCGCTCTCCACCACAAGGTGCAGCGGAGTCAGATCCAGCAGCAGCTCCAATGCTGCTGTCGGACACGACCCCATCGCCCCCGTGATGCAGACACACGCCAGTCTTTGAATCTTCTCAAGCTGTTTCCTCATAGAGGCCAGCTTGATTCTACTTCCCCACGCAACCGCCCCATAAGTGATTGCAGGTCTCACTATCATGGTGTACATCCATCGCAGGATAGTTGGGTTACAACCCCACGTTTTTCCTGCCAGATTTCTGCACACCATTAGGGCGCGTTTGGCTTTACCTACCACTGCCTCAGCGTGTCTGTTCCATAGGAGTTTGCTATCTAGTATGATACCCAGATACCTTATCTCCTGTTGGTATTCTACTGCCTTTCCATCTATGAGTATGGGATGTAGGCAGTTTAGTTTTCTTCTTCTAGTAAATGGTATCACCGTGGTTTTGCTCGGGTTGAGTCTCAATCCCACTGTTTGACACCATTTACTAGTTACTTTGAGGCCTCTCTGAACAATTTCACAGAGCGTTCCCTCAAATTTTCCTCTAGCCATTATGACTATGTCATCGGCGTAACCTTGACATTTGATGTCTAGGTCGTTTAGCCTAACCAGTAGTTCATCAACTACCAGGCTCCACATTAGCGGTGATAGTACACCTCCCTGTGGGCACCCTCGAGTTGTGGAGATCTTAATGGTGTCTTTTCCCACTTGTGTCTCCGCCGTTCTAGTTCTCAGCATTTCTCCCATCCAATTTGAGATAGTGCTGTCGATATTCCTTCTTTCGAGGGCCGCCCTGACAGCCTCGTGTGAGGTGTTGTCAAAAGATCCCTCTATATCCAAGAAGGCACATATCGCTACTTCCTTTTTCTCTAGTGCTGCTTCTATTTCGTTTGTCAGCTGATACAGGGCGGTTTCTGTGGATTTACCTGCTCTGTAAGCATGCTGACTCCTGTGTAGTGGTGTACCTACCAGCACTATAGTCCTTAGGTAATTATCAATCACCTTCTCCATTGTCTTTAACATAAAAGATGTTAGACTAATGGGTCTAAATGACTTCGGTTGAGTGGTGTCTTTCTTCCCCACCTTCGGTATAAATACCACCTTAGCCCTTCTCCATAGCTCCGGTATATATCCGAGCGCTAAGCTACTTCTAAAGATATTTAGAAGATACGGCATTAGTTCTCTCTCTCCCTTTTGTAGGAAGGCAGGAACTAGTCCGTCCACACCTGGGGCCTTAAAAGGCTGGAAAGTGCCGATAGCCCATCTGATTCGGTTTTCCGTACAGATGGACGCTGCCCTCTTCCAGTCGGCCCGACTTGGTTTCCGTGGTTGCATCAAGCCCTCGGTCTCCCTGTATCTTCTACATCCCGGAAAATGGGTTTCTAGTAGTTCGGTATGTACATTGTTACATACCGAATAGATTATTTTCAAACAGCAACACTTGTATTATTATATTTTTTCACATTTCTTATAAAATAATGAAACTTTCTTAATTTTATCGATTTTTACAGAATGTTTTACATATTTTGTTTTTACTTTTACATTGCAAAATATGTTAACAATATTCATCAAATGTATCAAACGTAACTTTACTCGTAAAAAGCTGAAGATGTATCTTCTTGAAGATTAATAGTCACAGGCGCCACGTTGTCTATCAATGAGTCGGTCATTTCGTCAAGTCGTCAGAATCTATTTGCCTCTTTAACGGTGTACGCTACAAAATTCGATCATTTATCACCACTCACGCGTTTCACCCCTTCTTCCAAAAGTTTTTTTCCGTCGGCAAGTTTAGTAGATTGATTACTGGCCTTCGTATAACCTTTTACCATCGATCACACAAGTTCTTTTATTTATTTATATGGCTAGCTTCATTACAGCCTTGGCCGTTTCTCGCATCCTAGCTTCCAACTTCTTCTATCTACACAGTCATCTTCTTCTAGATCTCTACTGGCCATAGCTTCTTCAACTTCATTTCTCCAGTTTTTTCTGGGCCGTCCTCTCATTCGCCTTACCACCGGGTTCCAGTTCAATGCCCTTTTTGGCCTGCGTTCATTTGACATTCTATTTACATGTCCATATCATCTTAACCGTTTTACTTCTATTGTCTCAATGATATCGATATCAATACCTATTCTATTTCGTATCTCTGTGTTACGCACATGATCCATTCTTGTAAGTCCGCAACACCGCCTCCAATAATCCATTTCCATAGCTTTCATTTTAGATTTATTTGCTTTATTTATCTCCCACAATTCTGCTCCATATATATGTCGGCGCCAGGCATTTGGGCAAGAACAAACGCACGTTTGTTTATGGATGAAGAATGTCGGCGCGACGGACTGGGCGCGACGGACACACATCTGTTTATATTCCACAGACGCCTTTGTTTATATTAAGGGTGAAGAATGTTGGCGCTAAGCACTGGGCAAGAACACACACACTTTCTTGGAAGGAACCTTGAAGTGTGCGAGGGGAACAAGGCAGCGGAATTTAGGAAAATGAGTTAGTGATCGTTGTGAACGATAGCTAAACGGTTGTGTCTAAATACGCTGGGCTTGGACCACTAGTTCTGCTGTACGATTGTTATTGTTGTGCTGCTTTGTGTTAGTTTGTGTTTGTTGTTTTGTGCTTATTATATATTGTAGAACTACGTTGCCGCTTATTTAATAGTTTATTTGTTAGTATCTAAGTTTAAGTGTAATAACAATAATAATATCGTGTTGTTTATAACAATGACTTCTCCACACACCCCGCTCGACCATAATAATCCTGACGCTCCGACATATATATATATATATTTTTGCTGATCTTTTGATTCCACAATACCCTGTTTAATTCTCTGGTTACTTTTCTACCTATTAGAATTTTATTATTAACTTCGTCATTACTTCATCCAGTGTTAGAAATTTGTACTCCTAGGTATTTATAACAGTTAACGTTTTTAATGGTGTCGCCTACCAATCTCCTACCACTACATATTCTGTTTTAGATGTATTGATGGTTAATTCCCAGTTGTTATATTCATCGTTTAATTTCGTTTAATTGTAATGTAGGTATATCATTTTCATCTTCAGCCATGATGACTTGATCATCTGCGAAATGTAGTGTGTACAGTCTATCATTGTCAACATATATTCCCATGGAGTATTCCCAGGTTCTATATTCTATATTTTCTATATTTCTATGGCCACGTTGCAAGATTGACTCCAAACCGACTAACCAACAGTCTGTTCACATTCTGGTAAAACAAGAAGGTTCGTACCGCTTGGTTGACAGAAACCGAGAAGGATATTAAAGAAGTGGAAATAACAGATCTCCAAAACAGACAGTCTTCTGTGAGATGCATCCTGAAGGAAGTCCGTGGATTTCAGGAAAAACACTGAAGGAAGTCCGTGGATTTCAGAAAAAAACCCGAAGGAAAGGTACCCTCTGGAAAGAAGAGGGAAAGAAGCTACACCGGCAGAAGATGCGACAATACGGGGCAAAGATCAAAGCCCAATAGTTGAACAAGCGTGGTCCAAAGTAGGGCTATTGGAAACAAGAAGAAGAAGAACATGATAGATGCACTATGTATAAGAAGCACTATATATACTATATATAAGCAGATAGAATAATGCAATTTATTTCCGAGCTAATCCACTCATCAATAAGGTGAACAGTTGTTTCCTTTCAGTATTTTTATGCATATAATAAAAGTGTGAAGATTATTAAATACACTCGTAAATTAGCATTTTGCAATTATTAAGTAAAATAAAAAACCTTTTTTGGGTGAATTTCGAATATGTTGAACGATTCAATCGATCATTGTAAGGAAAAATCATAGTTTGTAAGAAAAAATCAATTATTGGATGATTACATTTTAATTTGGATGAATTAACCTTTTTTTGGATGAAGTAATTTATTTTGTACGAAGTAACCGAATTTTGGATTGATTAATTTATTTTTGTATTTGCCCAGCTATTTATTGTAGAACTTCATCCATTTAATGTATGCTGAGTTTTGTATACTTCTAATCGAATATTGGATGAATAAATTTTATGTGATTGTTATTAAATCGTACTGTACTAGTACATATACTAATTAAAAAAAAATACTTATTATCTTTTGATAATCTCTTATTTTTTATGTAAACTTAAATATTTTTCTTTTAAAAATAAACACTTTTGTTAATTTTTCTTTAATATGTTTTAATAAGAAGTAATAAACTCTTAATAAAGTGGATTAATTAATAACATGCATCTAACAAGATGGCAACTGTAAACATTGAAAAATACATGTAGGCCGCGCATGAGCATTTCGACCCAAAGAAATAGAATGAGACTTTGCATCTCACTTCTTGGACACAATTTTATGATTTGTATTCCTGTTCCATAAGTATATGTTCTAAGGTTTTTACATACGGAGGGGTAGGCTAAATTTTACATGTAATTCACTAGCTATGTCGATAATTGTTATTATTTTTATTTAAATATATTTATATATCTTTATTAATTATATTATATATCTTTATTAATTTGATGTACCGAGGTGTAATGGAAGAACAGGGTGTGCCTGGGATTGGCACACATCTGAATTACACCTCATTTTTTCCTCTGCATCAGAATGTATTTTTCTCTTTCTGTATAAATTTTTGTTACTTTACTTTATACTGATCGTTCTGTCTAAGAGGTAAAAATAAATAAATTATTATTATTATTATTATTAGAGTTATCACAATCTTCTTAATGAAATCCCACTTGTATTCGTTTTTTTTTGCGATAAGTTACAGGACTATAGTCCATTTTTTTTAAGAATGCAGTAACTAGTAACCTGATTTAAACTATGACAAATGTTCAATCTAGTTACAAAATTTGGCGCTAAATTCAAATATAGTTACTTGAATACAAAATTGGTAATTTATTAATGGTTTCTAAAATGGCACAAAATGGCAACAATAGTAATAAAATACAAACAAATAAATGGAGAAAAACGCAAGAAATCTAAATGATACAAACAGATCACATGACAATTGTGAATTGACACGGCAGCCATTGACAGCTAACAGCTGCAAATGTATGTGAAAAGATAGAGAGAAAAGAGGCTGAGATGGAGAAGTAAATATCGTCGGTGTGAACTTCTCCTCGATTTAAGCCAATCAGAGAACAAGGTCAAACAAGTCCTATCTTCCCTGTACTGCATTCTTAAAAAAATGGACTATAGATAGTAACTGGACTAGTAAGTAAATAAAACTTATCCTCTCAAAATCTCTTCAAGAATACACTATGTTGTATCTTACGTTCTGTCGACAACTTCCTCCTACCAGTTTTCTTTTTAGGTCTCTCCAGAAATTTATGTTTGGCTTCTTTTGTCCTAAATGATCCACGGTTTGCTACGATGTCGTCTGTGATATTCATTTATTGGAGGTCCGCCTTAGTTTCCTCTAGCGATTTTATTTTGACCTTCTTTGAGTTGATTACTTTATCTATTATTCTTAATCTATTACTTAGTCTGTCGTCGTCCATTCGTCGTCTCTTCCGTACGGCATCAGTAAACCTGTCAGTGAAGGAATAGAGTTCCGCTGTTCTTCTCTAAATCCACATTGTCTGAATTTGCTATAAATTCCCTAGTAAACAAGCTAATTTTTGTAAAAAATAAACATTTAAATAAAATCAAAAAATAATTTTTTAACAACTATTTTTTATGAATATAAATGCCCTTATCAAAGATTTCAAAGCAAAATTTCACCTTTTATAAATTCTGTTAACGCTGAATATTTGTTTAAATTTTTCATGAGGGCCGTTTTTTTAATATTTACATAAAATATTTAATTTAGCTTATTACAACAACATCAAAAATACGGGTTTTCGAAAAAAATACGGCACCGTATTTTTTTCTGACCTCTAGTAATCAGGGAAATTGTGAAAATATCGAGATGAAGTGATTTTTAAATAAGAGAAAATGTTTAATTATATAATTTATCTAAGGAGGCTTGCCAATGTCACGAAAATCTGCGCGATGCTTTTGTGGAAACGCATTCGGAGCAAAATGAATGAAACATGCGCAGCACCGACTAGTTATCGAAGCGGACTTATACGAATGTTCAAGCCGGAATACATTCGTCCCCTCTCTTTCTCGTTTTGTGCTGCGCATATTTGCCTGCAATCCAGTAAAACTTGCATTTCGTTTAATACTGGTCGTTACTTTCCGTTCCAACTTTTTTTATAAGACTTGTATCTTATTGGTTTAATATTTGTTATTTTTAATCCATATTTAATCATATGGAGGCAAAGAAACAAAAACTAAATATTCGCGGGTTTCAAGACTATTGGACGAATGAATATGGATTTATACAACAAAAGGATCGTGCTGTATGTGTGATATGTCACGAAAGTGTCGTATGCCGCACGTCAAGCGTACAAAGAAATTTCCAAACCAAACATCAGTCCACATTTAATAGCAACGATGAGAAATGTGAAACTATAAAGAGAGCTGGTTTCTGGTTATAAGAAACAAGTAGCTTTTTTTTGTGGAATAACTGGAACGAAGCCTAAGGCGACAGAATGCAGCTTCGCAATTGCTCATTGCATAGCTGCCAAAGGCAAACCCTTTACAGATGGGGAATATATAAAGGAAATCTTTATAAAATGTGCAGAAAAGTTGTTTTGCGATTTACCTAACCAACAAACCATACTATCCCGAATTCGAGAAATACCGGCTTCTGCGCGAACGATTGAAAGAAGAATAACTGAAATGGCAGACAATGTGACAACAAAACAGAATTCTGGACTACAAGAATCTGTTGCATTTAGCGTCGCTGTTGATGAAAGTACAGATGTAAATGATATTGCGCGGCTTGCAGTATTTGTACGGTATTACGGTATGCGGATAAACGTCAAGTTTATGAAGAATTGTGCAATTTGATTCCTCTGTCTGGGACAACTAAGGGGCAGGATATTCTTGCTTCATTCATAAATTATTTTGACAGCAAGAAAATTAATATCAAAAAAATATTTTGTGTAACTACTGACGGCGCACCTGCAATGGTTGGCAAGGATAAAGGATTTGTCAAACTTCTTGAAAATCATATTGGACGTAAAATATTGAACTTTCATTGTATAATACACCAGGAAACTTTAGTTGCCAAAATTTCGTCACAGCGCTTAATTCCTGTAATGGACACTGTTGTTAAAATAGTTAATTTCATAGTGTCTCGCTCTTCATTGACACACAGGCAATTTAAATCTCTTTTAGAAGAAATGGAAAGTGAATATGTCGACCTCCCCTTATACAGCCATGTTCGTTGGCTTAGTCGAGGCAATGTCTTGAATAAGTTTGTGTCACGTCTGGAACATATTAAAGTTTTTCTTAATGAAAAGGAACAACATTTCCCCGAATTGAACGATAAAGAATGGTTATGCAAATTGATGTTTCTGACTGATATAACTAAACATCTCAAGGAACTTAAGATTGCAAGGAAAGCGCCAAACTGTGCTCGAACTTTTTGAATATTGGACAGGATTTGCTCCAAATTAAATGTATTTTTATGTGATATTAATACTAGTACCTACAAATACCCAAATGTTACCCAAATGTTAAAGCGCTTGCAAATAAATCGACCATAGACAAAGATGAACTTAAAACCTACGTTGAAGCACTCAAAGATGAATTTTCCAGAAGATGCAAAGACTTTGAAGCTCATTTGCCTATATTTTCCTTCCTGATAAAACCAGATTTAATAGATCCATTAATAATACCGTTTGATTTTTCAATTTTTGAGTGGATGAATGTTGATAATTTTGAAATGGAACTTATCGAACTAATATCTTCAGAATTATGGAAAACAAAATTTAAGGAATTACGAAAAAATCTGGAAGATGACTCTATGGAAAAATCGACTGCTATATTAAATTGTTGGATGTCATTGCCGGAAAGATTTTATTGTTTAAAAAAAAATGCATGTGCTCTCCTTTCCGCTTTTGGTTCCACATATCTCTGTGAACAAATTTTTTCTCATATGAAACATATTTTGAGTCCACAAAGAAGTCGTTTAAGAAATGAACATTCAGAATCTTGTGTGAAATTAAAAGTCACAAATTATACCCCTGATATTGAAATATTAAGCAAAAATGTGCAGGGACAAGGTTCGCATTAAAAATTTTTAATTCATGTTATTTTTTTAATAAATATGTTTAAAAGATAAATTTGTTATAAATTTTTTCTCCTCTAAAACCTCATTATATAAGTTAAAATTCTGGCAGCACCCTTTATCATATTGGTAGAATGGCTTGGCACACTACGGGTAAAAGGTTGCCGTCCCCTGTTCTAGAGTGATCACCTAATTATATGGACCTTAAATTTTATATGTAATTTCCCATAAGGCGGGGGAGTACATGTAAATCCCCATAAGGCGGAGTGGTCTAGAAGGAATCATCTTTCCCTTCTGACGAAGAAAGAACAGGGGCGCGTTTAGATTACTTGTGGCCCTAGGCGCAAGGTGACTAGGTGGCCCTAGTCTAGGAAGTCCCAATTCTCAATATGCGAGATTATAGTAAAACCACATTAAAAAATAACAATTAGGTACGTAAGAGTATTTTACGATACGTGTGTCATACAAAGTTTTACCTACAATATAATTTCATAGTTTACTAAGATGTATAAAAAAAAGTAATAATTTTCTAAATTTGAAGCATGATTTTTAATAAATTAATCAATAAAACGTTTAAATCATTTTAAACATTAAAACATTTCAATCGCGAATTGTTATGACATTTTTTCTATTTTGAATCTGTAATGGACTTAGCAAGCTTATCAAGTCCAAGTAAGGACTTAACATAACAGCAGTCATATGCGTTCGGTTATTGCTCGCCGAGTGCTGTTATGAGTTAATTTTTTCAAGGATGGCACTGAAATTCAGAGCTTTCAGTGTCAAATTTTCGACAAGATAGTTTTGAGGTTATGTGAAATCGCGAATACACAAATTCAATTAACTAATGGTAATAAACGATATAACACATATTTAATTTAAATTCTGTCCATCAATGGTACTATCATTAAAAACGTTTATAGTGACATTGAATGTTTCTTGACCATTAGAAAACTCCTAGCTACTCTCGACCTTTTCTAAAACTGGTTCTGTAAGGTTCTGTGTGTGTCCTTTAGTAAAAACAGTCATGCGATTAATTTTCAATAACAATACAAAAAATAACAACAATGCAATGATACTTCCTTAATTTTTAGAATATTTTTTTTCTGAATATTTTCTTCACTATTAATCACCGCAAAGTGCCAATTTATTCACCACACTTTGTCAAATTTTGCCGCTTATTGTCGTCAACTGCCAAAAGTTGGTTTGATTTGGTGTCTGATCCTGTCTGGGCTTGTCTAGTTATGTGTACTTTAGTCTAGCATTGTCTAGTCTTCTCTATTGTTGTCCAATCTTGTCCAGTCTTGTCCAGTATTTGTCTGTCAAGTCTTGCTTAGTTAGCAATTTGTGGCCCCCTACAATCGGAGGCCCTAGGCGCGCGCCTAGTGCGCCTATGCCTAAAAGCGCCGCTGTACATCAGTGGTTCTTAACCTTTTTAAGCCGCGACCCAATTTTGAGGAATATGTTTATAGCGCGACCCAAAAGACCAAACGGAAGAATTTTTAGACCATAATTAAAAAAAAAACTTTTAAAAAAAACATTTAAAATCAGATATCGTGGGTGTACTGAAAAAAGTGATCAAGTCGAAAATTGACAAAAATAAGATAATCTGCTCAAGTCGTTTTAACGTCTGCGACCTTTATGTGATTCAAGGGTAGTGCTTGCGCGTAGTGAATGTCGCATAGCCTCTCATACCCAATGCCGACTCTCACCTCCACGTGGTGAACTCTAGTAACCTGAGTAACCTCGTGGGAGATGCGGTAACCAATCGGTATGGAAGGCGAGGTCAGGGGTAACGAGAGCGGGAGAGATGGCGCTCCGATAAAGGGATTTACCTCGCGGCCAACAACCCCATCATAGAAAAAAATCGTTACGAAGACTCTAAGAAAAATGACCGGACTGAATCTACGACGACGAGGAAAACTAAGTCCCGGAATAGATTGGAATGGAAAAAAATTTCTAGGAGGCCAAGACCCATAATGGGTTGTGGAGCCAAAGCTGATGATGATACCTTTATGTGAAAAAATTGTCCAAGCCAATATACGTAGCTAATCATAACCTTCTAGCATGAGCAAAAAATGGTCAAGTCTTTAACATCAAAATATCTACAGTTAAAAGTGTCCATGTCTAGTTACTCACTTTTACCAATTTTTGACTAGGTCATTTTTAAAGAAAACTGTTAAGTTATTTAAATCTACACACTTTACACGACTCGAGTTTCGACTGTTCAAGGTCATTTTCAAGTAAAAGATAAATAAAGCTATTTTTCGATCCAAGGAAAATTTAATGAATAACCTAATAAATAATGGGTGAATGTTTTTGTTTAATTTAGTTTCAATTTGGTTTCTACATTCGACGCTGCGAATTAGTTTTAAAATCTTAAATGGCTAACTCTAACTTTAATGGGTAACTAAAGAGTTGGTTGAACTTTGGAGTTCACGGTTTGTGGAGGCTGATCGAGCCCGTAGGAAAACCAATGTCACTAGAAACGTTAGAAAACAAAGTTTAACTTTTTGAAGAGTGTCAGAGTTCTCCGCCATATTGGATCCGCCATTTTGTTTTTCTGAATTTTGAGTTTTTCGAATTCGTGATCAGCTACCCTGAAAACCCCCAAGTCAAGATTTTCATCCAAATCAAAAACTTTTTCGACTTTTGGACAGCTTTTTGAGATTCCGTTCCACTGTGCATCGGTATCCATCTCTATGTATCTAACCTGTACAGAATTAGTTGGTTTTGGTCCTTAGCTTAAGATGAGATGTTTCGATTTGGCTGCACCAGACAAACAAAGGCTTTCAGGACTCGAAGGGGGCGCCACCGTCCAACGCGCATCTATTGGGGATTTACCATCGGGTTTGCAAACTCTGGTACTTCAGGATCAAACCGGTGTTTGTTTTCTATGGCGGAGTTCCCGCACTCACAATCCAAACAATAGCTATCGATTTCATTGAAACATTCTGCAATCAACAAAGTTTTGTCGGAAAGCACGAAAGGGGTCGTCCATTAATCACGTAGTGTTTTAAGTGTTCAACAAAATTAAAAATTGCGCGTTTAACGAAAAAATGAAACACGTGATATCTCACTACACCCCCTCCTCCCCCCAGGTGATATTTCGTGTTTCTTCATAACCCCCCCTTCGAGCCTCACGTGTTAATGGACGATCCCAAAGCCGTTCTACCAAAACCTAAACATAGTTCTTCGAAAAAATGTCGATGACTTTGCGTTTGATGAAACGATACGTTTTGCCCCCTTCCAAATTAGACTCAACAATCTCTTCGAGTAAAGAAGACGAATTCTCTTCAAGCTTTACCACCTCCGATTCAAGCATTGGGACCTTTACGGAATCGACGTCAAATCCTCACAGTTCAAATCTTTACCACCAGACATACGACATGAAATCCTAACAGAATTAAAAGATACCCGGAAGAAAAACTGTAGGGGACGATTGCACGAGTCCAACACATACTGATGAGTTTTCCGGGTATCAAATGAACAGATTGTTGAAGAGGTATTCAGTGCAAAACGCCATAGAGGAAGCAGAAAAGGAAATGGCACAGTTTGAGTTTGGGAGAGTTGGAGGCTTTGTTGAACGACCGATGAACGACGATTACCGATGAAATGGGGAAAAGGCTTCGGATGAAAACACGTATTTTTGATAATATAATATAAGATTTTTGTATATCAAGGATGTTAAAAAGGCTTTGCAAAAACCAAAAACTGGAAGAGAATTTAAAAAAGGTTCATTACCTATGTTTTCTCATAAAATTAGGGAAAAAACTTTTCTGTATCACCTCTTAGTTCGACCCAAGAAATTTGTCTCACGACCCAATTTTGGGTCGCGACCCATAGGTTAAGAACCACTGCTGTACATAACCGAATTGTTACACAAATATGAACGAGATAAATGTTTCAAAAGTATGAAAAAATAAACACATTTCCTGTATCATTGATTTCTGTCTGTATTTATATTCGACACAAAATTCTCATAAGAAATATAATTAAATAAATATAGAAAAATTTCAGTATTACAGCTGGCACAAAATAACTTATAAAAAATAAACCATTAATATATTTAGAAAAAGAAGCAAACTAAAACAAACTGTTTACATTTCTTATATATTTGAAAAAAAGTTAAGTGTGTTTAAGACTTAACCCTAACAAGACTTAATACGCATTTATGGTTTCAACTTGCTAATTATCCAGTCGGAGTATTCGCTAACTCTGGAATAGACTCCAGGCCAGCCCTGCATGCCGCACGGCGAAGGTCCGAAGGACACGATTCCGGAAACTATCCAGTAAATGTTACCATCGGCTTTGGTTCCAATGGACATTAGCGGACCACCGCTGTCGCCTCTGCACGAATCTTTGCCCTTCTGTCCTCCCGCACATAACTGACCTTGCCCTAAACTTACCCTCGCGGTCTTGTAAACTGAGCTACATTCGGAATTACTCTTAACTGGAACCTACAAACAAAAATATTTCATAAATATTGAAATTTAGAATATTCTAATGTTTAATTTAAATTCTAATTCTAATGTTTTATTCTAACCTTTAATTTCAATTTGATCGGACTGTCCGATCTGGTTTCGGTTTTGCCCCATCCGGCGACGAACAAGTTGTTTCCGGTCAAATCACTTTTCAGTTCGTCGATGGATTTCGGAATGCAAATGGGCCTGATGAAGTCTGTAAACAAAGTCTCATTCTAAACAATTATCGAACGCTGTGAATAATTTGGCCCAGTCATCGGTTTAATTTTAAACATTCGGTCGATTTTCGCGGATTTGTTGCTGTAATGAGATCACGGTCGATCAACAGCGATTTTTGTTTTTTTCAGAGATTACAATTAATTGCGAGAAACCTGTATGGTAAAATAAAACCAGAAGGTAAAGTCCTTGAGCCAAATCGAGAAGCTTACATCTAGCTTGGGAGATACGTCTACGCAATGCTTGAATCAAACAGATAAAACGAAATATCTAGAATGTTGCTTACATCTAGAACTTGTTTTAAATAATATGTAGTCTATACTAGTTTATATTGAAAATTTGATAATTTAAATTATTACGTTATCTAGATCTGTTATCTATATAATCTATGCAAGTATGTAGATTATATAGATGACATATCTATTATACACATAATTCTATTTAAAGTAATATAGACTAGATATTACTTGCAATACTAAAATTATACTTCTTATAATTTTCGCATTGCATAGATTACATAGATAACAGATCTAGATAACTTAATCATTTAAATTAAATATTTCCTATTTAACATAGACTAGATATTATTTAAAACAAGTTCACTTATCTAAATGTAAGCAACATTCTAGATATTACGTTTTATCTGTTTGATTTAAGTATTAGACTTAGACTATGTAGATCACAGATCTAGAATCGGTGATTATCTAGTTTAGATTTACTCTATTTGAACTAATATAGACTAGATATTGTTTAAAACAAGTTCACTTATCTAGATATAAGCAAAATTCTAGATATTACATTTTATCTCAATTGCTTATATACTTTGTTGCTAATTTGAATTTTATTGCAATCTTAAATTAGAAACTGGTTTAATTAGTCTTGTCCGTCTAATTTAAATATTATCATTAAGTTCATTGAACATTTAGGCAAACTTGTTGAGATAATATGAGATATGAAGATAAAACTCGCTTGAGGTCTTTGTATTGTCGTCATCTAGTAGGTTATTCCATTTATATATAAATAAGTAGTTAATGCTTGTCCAAATGTTACAATTATAGTAAGAATAATAATAATAAACATAGAAACTAAGAGATTAGACAGGTAAGATGAAATAGGCAAGATTAGACAAACAAGACTAGACAGACTAGATAAGACTAGACGCTTTCAACGCAGCAGGTGGGACAAAACAATCGAAGCGTTGAAAAAAAAAGAAACACCGGAATATTTGTTACAGATAATCAAAAGCATTTTGTCTGATAGTATCCAAAAAGCTAGATTTCACTGAGGCGCACTTTTTAGGCAACATATAGCATGCGGCATTGACAGCTGCATGAAGATAGCCCCTCAAAATTGAAAAATTAAAATAATAAAATGCGATCCGTTTGACCAAGATTTGACCATGATTGACCACCAAATAGTTTTATTTGCCCACATTCCGTTCAAAAGCAACCAGTCCAATTCACCATTGTATGCGGAGACTTCAACGCCAAAATCGGAATGAAAAGCGACGATACGGAAATTTCTTTAGGAAACTTTGGACTGGAAGGCAGGAATAACCGAGGTGAGACGTTGTTGGGCTTCCTACTACAAACAACCTATTTCAAATGAACAGCTTCTTCTATAAAAAACTAAATCGAAGATGGACCTGGGAAAGTCCAGACGGCCGCACAAGAAATGAAATAGACTTTGTAATAACGGATAAGAAACATATAATTAAGGACGTAACGGTATTAAATAGATTTGATACTGGGAGCGACCATAGAATGGTGCGATCAAAAATAACCATTGATATAAAGAAAGAAAGACACAAAATGGTTAAAAAGACAACCAACCAACAATGGCACAGCCCACTAGATGTAGAGGAATACCAACAGTGCATCGCAGACCGGTTGACTAGTGGAAACGCGGACAAAAATGAAAACATCAACAACCTAAACGACCGAATAACAAATGCCATAATAGAAAGTCAAAGTACATGCTGCCCTAGAACAAAACAAGAAGAAAAACTCAGCCAAGAAACAATACAGCTGATGCAAAGTAGAAGAAACATGAGAAGTGAAGAGACAACCTCCATCGAAGAACTACGAGAGATAAATAAACAGATATCGAAGGCAATAAGGCACATAATAAAGATAAAATTCAACAAACCATAGAAAACAACAAAAGTATGAAGGTCCTGCGTAGAAAACTGGGAAGCGGGAAGAGACAAATATCTAAACTCAGAAATAAACAAGGAAATATAACAACGAACAGAGAGGAGATCCTAAATGTCGTTGAAGAATTCTACCAATTTCTATATACAAGCCAAAAAGAACCAATCCCGGAATCTGAACCAGATATCGTATCAAATAAAAAGGGCATCATAAACCAAGGGTCTGAAATACTACCAGATATTACTTTAGATGAAATAGAATTAGCCTTAAGTAAAACGAAGACAAACAAAGCCCCCGGAGGTGACCACGTCACCGCAGACGCCATCAAAATCGGAGGTGTCCACCTGCTAGGAAAAATCAGAGACCTGTTCAATCTTTGCCTGTTCAACAGTACAGTACCAAATGAATGGAACAACGCTATTGTGATCTTAATACACAAAAAAGGAGATATAGCTGACCTAGAAAACTATAGGCCGATAAGCCTTCTAAGCCATCTCTACAAACTATTTACAAGAATAATAACAAATAGACTTGAAAATAAACTGGACTTCTACCAACCAGTAGAACAGGCAGGATTTCGCACAGGATACGGAACCAATGACCTTCTACAAAGTGTTAAAACAATAGTCGAGAAAAGTATTGAATACAACAGACCACTCGTACTGGCCTTCATAGATTTCCATAAAGCATTTGACACCGTCGAGTTAGATGCAGTTATAGAAGCACTACAGGAATGCCGTGTCGACCATCGCTACACGAGAACCATTTACAACATCTACAAAAACGCCAGTATGACGGTTCAACTCCATGAAAACACCAAACCCATTCCAATTGGTAGAGGCGTGAGACAGGGGGATACGATATCGCCTAAATTGTTTACCGCGGTTTTGGAACTCGCTTTCAAAAAGCTCAACTGGGAAAGAAAAGGCTTAACCACAGATGGCAAAAATCTATCAAATCTGCGATTTGCAGATGACATAGTGCTGCTTGCTGACGATCTTAACGATATAAAAACAATGCTATTAGAACTCCAGGAAGCATGTAATACCGTAGGCCTAAGAATAAACTATTCCAAAACAAAATGTATGACAAACTTGGTCCCGAGCAGACAGATAGATGTAGGCGATAGAGATATTGATTTCGTAGACAAATACACCTATTTAGGTCACGAAATACGCATAACTAGAGACAACCAAACATGCGAATTTAAAAGAAGAATAATCCTCTCTTGGGCCGCATATGGAAAACTTCGGGACGTATTCAAAAGCGATCTGCCAGTCTGCTTGAAAAGGAAAGTGTTTGATCAATGTGTATTGCCAGTTATGACCTACGGCACTGAAACCGTCATGAAACACTCACCGTCGCCACTGCAAAAAGCTCCAAATTGCACAACGAAAGATGGAAAGATCGATGCTCGGCGTGTCGCTACGAGACCATATCACAAACGAAGACCTACGCCGAACAACAGGTGTCACAGATGTGGTTGTGCGTATGGCGAGGCTAAAGTGGAACTGGGCTGGACACGTGGCCCGAATGTCAGATGGAAGATGGACCAAGAGACTACTGGAGTGGAGGCCAAGAGCAGATATACGAAGCTGGGGGAGGCCCCCCACAAGATGGACAGACGATATAAAAAGAACAAGAGGAGCCTGGATGCGAGAGGCTCAGGATAGGAGGAAATGGGCGGAAATTGGGGAGGCCTATGTCCAGCAGTGGACGCAAAGGGCTGTTTGATGATGATGATGATGATGATTCCGTTCAAAAAATATTATAAAAAAGTGATTGGGGGCCTAGCCCCCCAAAATGCCGCCTAAATTTTTTAATGCCATCTTACAAAACTTCGTTTGACCATGTTTGCCCACTATTTCTTTTCTTATTTTTTTTTTTTTTTTGGAACCCCAGAATCGATTTTTTTTTAATATAAAATTTTTAATATTTTTAAAACCACTTGTCTCCCAGGTGGTTCGACATATTCTACTGCCCTGTTTAGAATATAAGTTTTTCCCCCGATTGCAATTTTTTCGGGAATAACAACGAGGAAAATCTTGTCCGGTGAGTCATTGCTTATTTTTTATGGTAACTGCTCGTCAATGCCCATTCAACGTCGGGAATGATGTTTTTACCTGGATTCATTTCCGCGACGGATGAATTGATTGCAGGTCCGTGTTTTTTTGGAAAAAAAATAAATCATCGACGCATTTTTGTACCCCGTTTTTGAATCCGAATTGGATGGTATTTTTTGATTGTAATTTGCGTACAGGATTTCGACTGGCAGATCGTACATTATGCCATTTGTTCTGCAGTTGGATTTACAAGAAACAGTTTTCCGATAAGATTGTTGATGCTTGCCTGGAATTGTGCTTGCAAGAATGACTCCTCTTGCGTTGTAAATTCTGGAAGTTGGTCCATCCGATGCTTATGTTTTAATGAAAGATATAGTTAGACAATTTTCCTCCAAATTTTGCCAATATTCTTGAAACAATTCATTATCTGTGTAAGCTATCTTTGCTTCAACAATGCCATCAAACGGGCAAGTGCTTTTCAGTTCTTCTATCCAAACTCCAAACTGGTACCATAATTCCGCCATTTCTTAAATCATCTTACTCTTGCCCCTCTTCATTGGTCGATTATGAATGAGTCGTACTTCTGGACACGGTGTCAAAAATTTTCCTCTTGATTTTTTTTTGTGTCCAATTTTCCTCTTGATTTTTTCTTCGACTTCTTCCGATTTGTGGAATGGTATTGATTTCCGGTATTGTCTGTGCAAAATCTACCGACGAAAAATGTGAATCTTCTGGTGAGACCTACGGGTTTTTGGGATCTTGATTTGTTGATTGTAAAGAACTTTGTTGAATCAATATGTTACGACCAGCGGATGAAAGGGACGATAGGTTTTCCATATTTGTGTCCGCGCTGGTTAATAATTTTCCCTCAATAATGCCATCGAGTTTTGTAATTTTTCCTTTCCAATACTCTTCTTGAAATAAGTAATCGTTCTCTTGTAGAAATTTTACCTTCTTTTTGCATTTTTGAATAATTTTCATTGAATTTATAACGTTTTCTTTTGCAAGCAGCTCGCTCCAATTTACTTCTCGCTTCGATGGAACGTATATCTTTGACGATAAATTTATCCGCGCGAATTGGACCGACAACGTCGCCCATGCCAATGTTTTTCAAATTGAAGTACGCTTCAACATTTGCTGATTTCTTTTTAATTATATTCGTCCAGAGAAGAATTCGTCCCAAGAATCGGGCCAACTTCAATAGTGGTTCCGGGAGAGTCTCCGGGCTTCCGGAGAGATTTCCGGAAGATAATAAGCGTTTGGTCGATCAAAATTGGAACATTGTTTCGCCTCTTTTTCAGCGCAAATCCGAATGCTTTCTACGAAACGACGTACATCCCTCTCAACTTCAGAAGGCTCTTCGTCGATACACTGCTCTCCATCTTCTATCGATGAGTTTTGTTCCTTGCAGGTGAAACAACAGACTAGATTATTACAACAAAGAAATGAAATATCGCCCATTGTTGGCTGACAATGTCGACTCCCATTTCATCCTGACCATCGCATTCACTTCGAGCAACTACAAGAACGGAGAGTATAAGGTTTTCGAATTCTTGCAATGTTTCACAAATTGTCATGACTCCAATGCATCTGACGTAAAAGTCTTTCAATTTTCCGGATTTTCCATTAAAAACTTTCTGCCGGCAGATCATCTTGATGAAGTGGGCGATATCCAGTCGAACGAAACATTGAATCCGATGTTGGAGGTTCTCTTTGTGCAACCACTCGAAACATACTGATATATACACGTCCAAACGACACTCGTTAAAACTCAATGTGATGGCGAAATCACATGAAACTTAGTTTGGCACTGCTAATTTCACAAATGTTTTCAACCAATATTCGATCGTGATTGTTTTCGTGATCGTTCGTTAGGTTTTCTAATTGATTTGATGATGCCACCAGTTCCATCAATTGAAACTTGTTTCGCAGTCTGAATTTTGTTTTTGTGCAGAGCAATTTGTAAAGGTGAAACGTATATGCAGTAAAACTCGTCGAGTCCAATTTCTTTTATACATCCACCAAATTCACCCTCATACCAAAACAAACAACGTTTTATGGCACAAAGAAGTTACAAAATGCATGGATTTTGGCGACCCTACTCCAACTCTGCTCCTGTCCTGTTGTTTTGAGAAAACCGCGCGAAGTAATGAACCAATAAATCACGACCTTGCCACAAGAAAAGGTCTTATAAACGTTATAACTTCCTTCTACCACATGAAATTGATCGTAAGAACTACCAGATGTTATGGTATGCCTAGTTCAACAGCGCTCTGTACACTCAAAATTACTGTATGGTGCGGAGTTATGGTGCTGATGCTATGGAGTGGACGACGATGAGAAAAAATTTGATGCCAGTTCAAAGGATATGTGCGATACGCATCGTCTGTGCATATAGAACAATATCCGTTGGAGCTGTCTTGGTGTTAGCTAACATTCCGCCGATTGATTTATTGGCCCGGAAGAGAGAAGAAATATGCAGAGAGTGTAGACTGGATAACAGCAAAACAAGAAAGCTGCTATCAAAAACTGCGGCACGGGAAAAACTAATGGAGAGATGGCAGGCAAGATGGGAATCGGATACAGTCAGGCGCTGGAATCATAGATTGATACCAAACGTGAGAGAGTGGTGTGAAAGAGCACATGGTCAAATGTGCTACGATCTGATACTAGTCTTTTGTGGACACGGCGGTTTCATGGCATTCCTGGAGAGGTTCAAGAAAACGGAGAAAGCGAACTGCTTGCTGTGTGGTCACAGGCATGACGACGCATATCATACGATTTTCAAATGCCCAAACAATGAAGATTAACGAATCCAGCTTGAAGAGTCATTAGGAGTTAGACTGGATTCTAGTTCCTGCAATGCTGCAAAGCGAGCAAAATTGGTCTCAGGTGAAAACATACATACGAGGTATTATGGAAAAGAGAAGAAATTAAATGAAACACTGGAAGACCAGCCCCTGAACTACTAATCTCGCGAGAGTACGGGGGACGTAAGGAAACGACTACATACGGACACCACCCCGAAGTAATGCGAAAGCGGTCCCAGGGTGGCGATCTGCAGTTCAAGGTGGAGACTTGTAGGTAGCGTTCTACCACTACGTCCAAAAAAAAAAGATAGACAAGACTAGACAGACACGACTATACAGGCAAGACTGTCCTCTTCAGTAGTGTAGTGGGCAACATACCCGGCAGACAAGCGATTTCTGTATTCAGCTTTTCCAACATTTCCAACTGAAACCGAACACATAGCCTTTTTCCCGCCATGTCGGCAATTTCGGCAATAAAAGTAGACAACAACACAGAGGAGGCCGAAAACTGAGCCTGCCATGTACACAAAGCTTTCTGGGAAGCCGACGACGCGGATCTTTTTTGCTCAATGAAATGTAATAGCGATTTATGAAGAACCTGACAATGAGTTAGCAATAAATTTGTGCGCATGAGTCCATTTACGCCATGTTTTCGCGCACTTTTTTTATGTATAACCTGTGAAAATAACAAAATATGCTCGAAAGTTTCATATTCCTGCTTTTTAAACATTGCGGACGCGCATGCGCTTAACTAAACATAATAAGGTCTATTATCTGTGTTCGTACAAGCCGATAACAAAGGTTCATCTGATAGATTGTGAATACAAACAGATTCGACTTGACCATCTTAAATCTTTTAAAACGCGGTAATTTTAACAATTCGGAACAAACCTGCAATTTATGATTCCGACCTTTTCAAAAAAAAAGGACGAAGTCTTTGGAACAACAGTTTCACTTCAGACTGAACAAGAAAATTCCTAGTCGTCGGTCGAGCTTTAAAAGACCGCCGACGTCGGCAACGTCCGGATATGTCTTTCTAAAAACTTGACCAATTCCTTCTTCTTCTTCTTTTTCACACTTTATTCTTCCAATATTGGACATAGTCCTCCCTTTTAATTTTCCATTCTTCTCTATTCCTCGTCAGACTTAACCATTTCCTTCCTGCTACTTTCCGGATATCGTCACTCCATCTTTTAGGGGGGCGGCCTATGTTTCTCCTTCCGTAACTTGGTCTCCATACCAGGATTCTGTGAGACCATCTGTCGTCAGTTGTTCGTAGGATATGCCAAGCCCAACTCCATTTCTGTTGCGCCACTCTTTGCACCACGTCCGCAACACCTGTCTTCTTCCGTACCCATTCGTTCCTTTTCTTGTGGCGTAACGTTATGCCTAGCATTTTCCGTTCCATTGATCTTTGCGTAACGGCCAGCTTCTTGATGTTCTGTTGGGTAAATGTTGTGGTTTCTGCGCCATATGTGAGAACCGGTACAACACTTGAATCAAATATTCTCGCTTTTAACTTTCTTGGGAACGTCTTGTGGGTTAGAATAAAATTCAGCTTCCCAAATGCTGCCCAGCCTAGTCCTATTCTTCTTCTGGTCTCCGCATCTTGGTTTTTAAAAACCAGATGTAGATGTAGCTCTCTTCTCTTTCCACCGTGACACCATCGATGGCTATATCAGGCCGGTGTGGAACATCAGCTGTCATGATTTTTGTCTTGCTCATATTCATGTGCAGACCAGTTGATTTGGAGATGTTGTTTAGCTGATTGAGCATTGTTTCAATATCAGACTCTTCAGTAGCCACTAAAACAATATCATCCGCAAAGCGTAAGTGCGTCAGCCTTTTGCCATCAACATTTACTCCTTTGTCCACCCAGTCTAAGTTTTTAAAGATATTCTCAAGAAACAGCAAGCTATGGAGTGGACGACGATGAAAAAAAATTTGATGCCAGTTCAAAGGATATGTGCGATACGCATCGTCTGTGCATATAGAACAAATTCTCTAGACAAATTCCTTATAAGTCGTAATATATTTTTCCCGAAAAGCTGTTTCAAACGCCCGTCTTGTAGCTTGCACCCGGGTTTTAGCTGTAAAGACCTTTTTGACACATCGGGAGGGTCGTCCGAAGACCGCAACGTCCGGATATGTCTTTCTAAAAACTTGACAAATTGCTTATAAGCCGTAATATATTTTTCCCGAAAAGCTGCTTCAAACGCCCGTCTTGTAGCTTGTAACCGGGTTTTAGCTGTTAAAAAAAAGCTTTTTAGCACATCGGGAGGGTCATCCTATGTCCGCAACGTCCGCATATGTCTTTCTAAAAACTTGACAAATCCCTGAATATTCTTTTCCCAAAAAGCTGCTTCAAACGCCCGCCTTATAGCTTGTACCCGGGTCTATCACTTGCAAAGCTCGATTAAAATTAATGAAATCAACAAGATCTGCCAGACCGAGCTGTTGCAACACGGATATGGGTGCGCAAAATCCATCCAAAACAGAACCTAAGCCCTGGCGTGATTCCACCCGAAGCGGTTGAAACCGAGCGCTAGGTGAAGCTTACTTGGAGAAAACTCCAAGTAAGCTTCACCTAGCGCTCGAGGACCATTAAACCGATTTACTGAATCGTCCCAAATGCGACTATAGTTTGACCCTGTTGGCGTAATATTTTGACAAATGCTCAACGTAGGCCCCGACAAGCTTGTTACGAGGTGCTGATGCATCTTATCCAAATTGGCCAAACGAGTATCTTCATGCACCAAGCTACCAAACAACTCATAAAAGTGGTCCAAGCATCCTGAGAGCCATCGAATTTTGGATTTTCCAACCTTTTCAAACTAGGGGCATCTGAACTCGTTAGCGGTGGTGCTAATGTTGGCGTTGCAGGGAAGGCGAGGACAACCGACGCAACCCCCTCAATACATTCGGTTAAATCCAGAAGGGCGAAATATACAGGGGTGCCGCATACCGGGGTGGCGCATACTAAAAGCCCATGGAAAAGTGCAGTCCAAAGAATATGTGCGATACACGTCGTCTGCGCATATAGAACGATTTTCGTTGAAGCTGTCTTGGTGTTAGCTAGCATTCCGCCGATTGACTTGTTGGTCCGGGAGACAGAAGAAATATGCAGAGAATGTAGACTGGACAAAAGCAAATCAAGAAAGCTGCTAGCAAAAACTGCGGCACGGGAAAAACTAATGGAGAGATGGCAGGCAAGAAACTCCATGGAAAAGGGGGTTTAGTGCGAAATTCCCCCAAACCACAATAAAAATAGGCAAGACTAGAATTACCCTAGTTTACCATATTTAACTAATTTACCATATTCACGGACCACAAACCGTTGACGTTCGCCTTCCGACAGAAGTCAGAGAAGTGTTCGCCGCGGCAGTTTCGATTTCTAGATTTCATCGGACAATTCACGACCGACATCCGTCACGTCGCAGGAGCGGAGAACACGGCCGCCGATGTTTTGTCTCGTATTGAGGCCATATCAGTAGCAGTCACACTCGAAGATCTCGCCACCGCTCAAGAAACGGACCAAGAGTTACAAGAGTTACTGGAATGTAACAACCATTCTCTGCAACTACACAAAATGAAGTGGCCGGATACGGAAGTAGAGATTTACTGCGACATATCGACAAGAACAATTCGCCCATACGTCCCGCAGCAACTACGTAGGAGCGTATTCAACAGTTTGCACGGATTGGCCCACCCTAGAATTCGAGCATCGCAAAAGCTATGTACGCAGCGGTATGTATGGCCAGCTATATCAAAGGACTGCAGAGAATGGGCCAGGACCTGTATCGCAATTAGGATGACCTACAATTGCGGAGCTACAATTTTGAAATGTGGCAATTTGTGGGACCTCGCAAGAATATCAAATGATATCACGTTTAATCAAAATTAGTGGATTGGTTTGCCTGATGAGCAATTAAGATGTGGTAACTAGTATTAGTTGTTTAAAAATTTAACTTGAAATTTCATTGTTATTTACCAGAGTATTTGGCGTCTCTATTAAGTCTAAGTAGGGCAATGTCGTGGTATTGGTTGGTGTCCAAGGGGTCGTACTTCTCATGGGGGATTTGTTCCTCGACGGCGATGTCTTGTGGTGGTGGAGCGCATTCCTTGCCGCCTACTCCGTTGTCCACGCAATCCTCTTCACTTTCAGTGTTATATTCTCCTAATCTGACACTAATCCTAATTAAGAAAAGAAAAATTGTAAATTTAGTATTTGAGTCGAACTGGATAGAAACAAGGATTTGTGTCGAACGTGTTGAACAGAAATAAATTTATTGTTTTTTTAAGCTACGCATAAACTAAATGTCTATACTCGTACTCGCACTTCATTTCGAGTGCGCGGAGTTTAGTTGTCCGTGTTTGAAAATATTTCTAAATATTTTATTCGCATATTATTCGCATATTTCTTAAATCAAACTAAGCTGCGCGTTCCTCGGCGCGTCCCTTCGCCTCATACCTCGGCGCAGTACAGCTGCAATCTCTCACCGGTTCGGGTATAGTTTAATGTCTATTATAGATCAGTGGTGGCGATCCTATGGCACGCGTGCCACAGCTGACACGTAGGAAAAAGTTATTGCCACGAGAACTATTACTCACGCATGCCTTCTAAAATTGTTAAACTATCTTTTCTAAAATAAATTATTAAGTTTCTCAATCTACTTTTCCGTTTTTTTTATTTCTTTTATTTTACGTTTCTAAATCTACAATGGTGTAAAATATAATACGTGTTCAAAATCCGTCGATTGATTGGTTTGCCCGTAATTGCAAAAGGCGCACAAAAATTTTCAAATTTAAAAAATTCACGAAAGCCGTATTTACAAAGCTACAATTTTGAAATTTGAGAATTTGTGAGATCTCGTAAGCACATAAAATCATACCACGTTTTATCAAAATCTGTCGATTGGTTTGCCCGTAATTTCAAAAGGCGCAAAAAAATTTAAAAAATTCACAAAACCCGCATTTACAAAGCTACAATTTTGAAATTTGGCAATTTGTGGGACCTCGTAAGAATATCAAATCATATCATGTTTCAAAAAATTCTGTGGATTGGTTTACCTGTAATTGCAAAAGGTGCACAAAGCATTAAAAAATTCACTAAAGCCGTATTTACAAAGCTACAATTTTAATATTTGGGAATTTGTGAGATCTCCAAGGAATATCAAATGATACCACGTGTTATCAAAATCCGTCGATTGGTTTTCCCGTAATTTCAAAAGGCGCATAAAAATTTCCAAAATTCACCAAAGCCGTGTATTTGCAAAGCTACAATTTTTAAATTTGGCAATTTGTGAACTTCGCAAGAATATCAACTCATACCAAGTTTCATCAAAATCCGTCGAAAGGTTTGTCCGCAAAAAAATTTACAAACCTCAAAAATTCACAAAAGCCGTATTTACAAAGCTACAATTTTTAAATTTAGGAATTTGTGATATCTTGTAAGAATATCAATGCATACTAAATTTCATCAAAATGCGTGGATTGGTTTGTCCGTAATTGCAAAAGACGCCACAAAATTTACAAATTTCAAAAATTCACGAAAGCCGTATTTACAAAGCTACAATTTTGAAATTTGAGAATTTGTGAGATCTCGTAAGCACATAAAATCATACCACGTTTTATCAAAATCTATAGATTGGTTTGCCCGTAATTTCAAAAGGCGCACAAAAATTTCAAAAATTCACAAAACCCGCATTTACAAAGCTACAATTTTGAAATTTGGCAATTTGTGGGACCTCGTAAGAATATAAAATCATATCATGTTTCATCAAAATCTGTGGATTGGTTTGCCTGTAATTGCAAAAGGTGCACAAAGCATTAAAAAATTCACTAAAGCCGTATTTATAAAGCTACAATTTTGAAATTTGGAAATTTGTGAGATCTCCTAAGAATATCAAATGATACCACGTTTCATCAAAATCCGTCGATTGGTTTGCCCGTAATTTCAAAAGGCGCACAAAACACGCCAAATATTCACACTAATACGGTAACTGATTTTTACTATCACATTGTAAAAGTAGACCTGCGTCTACTTTTAGACACACTTACTTTTATCACATAGTAAAAGTAGACATCAGCATTTCAAAATGTGAAAATTAAAAAAAAAATGGCACGCGGCCGGAAAAAGGTTCGCCACCCCTGTATATAGATGGATCCAAACTACGAATACCGTGTCGAGTACGGTTCGTGAGTTATCATTTATACAACTAATTTTTCAATCTAAATTTATTTGTTAGGCTTATATTGTGGTTGTTGGACTTGTATATGTTACAAAATTCGGTTTCGCTCGGATGGTGGAATCGCTCGGATGGTTCAGTTGGTTCTTGTTAGTTTATTAGCGAATTGTAATAAGTTGTCTAGCAATAAATGTTTCTTGCACCTTAAGAAAATACAAAATTTGCTTCAACATCCGTTTAGGTTTTAAAGTTTTAACATTACCTGTTTACTAGAAACTAATAGTTTTATTAATAAAGGTCGGAACTTTAGGTAATTGCCTATTTTTTTCTTTGCAGGCTGATGAAAAATATTAGCAAATGAATCCGTTTTACATGATTCTCGATCGTTTTATACTAGTTTTAAAAAACCTATTTTGTCTATTTTGCTGTTTTAAATTTCTACTGCCTAAAAGATACCTAAAGAGCTTTTATAGCGCCTATTTCTGACCTAAAATAGTGAAAAATTGTTTATTCATAAATTCTTAGTCTGTGTGAAATTACGGAACGCTTTCTTTTTATCTACGCATTAGCAGCGGGTAACACTTGGCACCAGCAAACGTGTTCTCATTGTCTTCTTCACTTATTTGTGAATCCTAACCTCAAAATAACAATTTTGTTTACAAAGCTACAATACTTCTACGGGGACCGTTGTTTGTTGCAATGGTTTTAATGGAATTTCACTCTAGCTATGCAGAGTCTACACGCTAGGTATATACCATTGTTTTAAAAATACTACATATAATACCATTGTTTTAAAAATACAGACAATAATAGTTCTTTGGCATATATTTCATCCATTTTCACATTTTAACAGAAACAATTATAAAATTGAAAAAAAAACTGGAACCCCATTAACAGAGTCTGTATCATTGGTGGACAGTGTATTAAACCATTTGAAAACTGCACCATTGTTTACCATTGTTTTAAAAATACAGACAATAATAGTTCTTTGGCATATATTTCATCCATTTTCACATTTTAACAGAAACAATTATAAAATTGAAAAAAAAACTGGAACCCCATTAACAGAGTCTGTATCATTGGTGGACAGTGTATTAAACCATTTGAAAACTGCACCAGACAAAAATGCATGAATTGCATTTTTAAAACTTTTTACAAAAAAAAATCCAGACTTTTTTTCTATTTTACGAAATGTAGGAATAATTTTAAGTGGCGAAAATGTTGAGCTTCCTGAAAGCGTAACGCCAGAAACAGCAGTAATGTTGAAATATGCAGCGGTGACGTCATTCGTTGTTGAACGCTCTTTCTCGGTATATAAAATAGAGATAAAGCTCTAGGGATAAGAAGGGAAAAGCTCTAGGGATTTGCATTTCAGAAATACAATAGTAAAAAATCCCAGGAAATTCAACAAAAATTTTATGAAATCCGAAAACAAGTACCTAAAACCATCAGACAAGAAAAAAGAAAACACATTAAAGAACAACTGAACTCAATTGAGGAAAACTTCAGAAACTACAGAACTAAAGATTTCTACAGAACGTTCAGAGAAAAAATCAAAGGATACATCCCGCAGAACCTATGCTTCCGGAAAAAAGATGGGCAATTGGCCCTTACTAATGAAGAAAACTGCAAAGAATTAGCACGATACTTCTCAGATCTTCTTAATAGCCCTGAACCTCCTGAAAGATTTCCTGAAACAGCCCCCAGTTTCAGTCACCCAGAGTCACCTCCTCCAAACCAAGAAGAAATTCTGAATAACATTACACGATTAAAGAACAACAGAACCTCGGGAAGCGATGGGATTGTGGCAGAACTCCTCAAGAACCTAGGTCCAAATTCACTCAAGGAATTTACAGAAATTATATAGGAAATCTGGAAAAACGAAAAACTCCCCAAAGACTGGAATGTGCTCTGATTCACCCACTCCACAAAAAAGGAGACAAAACAGAGGTAAATAACTACAAAGGAATCTCTCTCCTTGAAGTCGGCAACAAAATTTTCTCTACATATCTGTTTAAAAGAGTACAAGAACAAGCATAAGATTGGCGAATATCAAGCAGGATTCCGTCGTCACAGATCGTGCACGGAACAGATTTTCAACCTAAAAACCGTTCTAAAATTCAGGGCCCTCAAAAACCTCCCAATAATCTGTGCCTTCGTAGATTTCAAGAAGGCTTATGATTCAATTGATCGACAATCCCTGTTCAGCATCTTGAAAGAACAAGGACTAGACACCAAAACACTAAAATTGACCATACCGACCCTCACTGATACAAAAACAAAAGTAAAATTCATGGGAGAAATATCAGAAGAATTCCTGATAGAAACTGGTGTCCGGCAAGGAGATGGACTATGCTTGAGAGGACTATAATGGAATGACTATATCCGGCAAGGAGATGGATGACAATAAAGGAAATTGAAACTCTCCGGGAATGTGCTAAAAACGTTGGGCTGCAAATCTCCTTCCAGAAAACAGAATTTTTCGCTTAAAAACTAGACGTCTCAAATCTAAATACGAAATATGAACAGATCAACAGAGTCCCTCACTTCAAATACCTAGGTGAAATCATCGCACCAACTGGAAACGAAAAAATAGCTCAAAACACCCGTGTCCAAAAACTCAGAAGAGCATATGGGAGAACAAGAGAAATCTACAACAAAAAATGTATGTCGCTCCATGTTAAGATTAAACATACCAATACTGTAATCAAGCCTGAAGCCCGATATGCAGGAAAAACTCTCACGTTTAATAAAAAATTCGAGATCGAGGATATCCTAAAAGAAGAGCGAAAAATCATAAGGAAAATCGTAGGACCAAGACATTCGGAAGATGGTTACCGCCTACAATCACGGAAATCTACAGAAAAATTATCTTATATTGCGGTAGACCTCAAGAAAAGAAGGTTAAAATTTTATGGACATGTTAAGAGACTCCCTGGTACCAGGTTAACCCACCAAATTCTCGAATGAGTTCACAAACTAAAGACTTTCCCTTGGACACAACAAGTAGCGGCAGACATGAGAAATGCTGAAATCCAGCCAAAAGAAATTTCAGACCGACACATATACAGAGGAAAAATTGACAAGTGGGAAGTTGTTCCAGAGAATGAAGTACAAAAAGATCTGGTACCAAGTGGACGGAAGAAAGGAAGAGGATCTTTAGAGAACAGATGAAAGCATCCTGGATCCTTCGCAAGCGAATTATAAATAAAGCTTCGTGTGTTCCTAAAGGGACCAACCATGTAAAATAATATATATATATATATATATATATATATATATATATATATATATATATATATATATATATATATATATATAAATATCTTTTAAATCTCATGAATACCCTTTCGGGTGTCGAGATTATATCCTTCTTATTTATACGATATTGTTTATTATATTTTTCCATTCTTTTCTGCTTTTCGCCGTTCTTTCTGCTTCCTGCCAGCTAATGTTGTTGTTACTTAATATTTCTGATATGTTGCTCGCCCATGTTTTTTTGTGGTCTTCCTCTTGTCTTCTTTTTTGTTGTTCTTGCCTTCCAAATTCTTTTTGTTTGGCTGTCATCTGGCATTCTTGTGAGGTGTCCGAACCAAGCCAACTGTTTTTTTTCTCTATAGTAGTTTGTATGCTTTCTATTTGCAATCTTGTTTTAATATGTTCATTTCTTATTCCATCTACTCTTGTAACCTCTTCTCCAGTATCTCATTTCCTCTGCTTGTATTCTGCTTTTTATTCTTTGGTTCGTAGTCCATGTTTCACTCCCATATAGTAGTATTGGTCTGTATATTGTTTTTTACAGTGTCATTTTCGTTTCTTTCCTTATTTGTTTATTGTTTAGTATTATTTTATTCATAGCATAGTAGCTTTTGGTTGCTGCCGATATTCTGTTGTTAATGTCTTGTTCTAAGTTTCCTTTGTTATTTAATGTGTGTGCTAGATATGTGAATGTTTCTACTTGTTCAATGTCTTTGCCATTTATTTTTATCTTCAATACTACTTCTTCCTTCGCTATCACCATTATTTTTGTCTTGGCTTCGTTTATAGTCATATTATGATTATTTAGTTCTTCATTCCACAGTTTGATGTTGTATTGCAGCTTTTCTTCATTGTCAGCTAATAATGCAAGGTCGTCTGGAAATGTGCACTCAGATATTGTTATTCTTCTTAGGTTGTGGTGACCTACTTCCATTTTCTTGGTTTTATCCTTGATTTTCTTCATGATATTATCTAGGAAAATTATAAATAATAGTGGGCTTAATGTTCTTCCTTGTCTTAGTCCCTGTGTGGTAATGAATTCGCCTGATATTTCGTCTCTTGTTCTTATATAGTTGGATGTGTTATGGTATATACTTTGTATAGCCTCAATTAGATTTCTTACTCTGTCTTTTCTGTAGTATTTCACACATCTTGTTCCGCAGTACTCTATCAAAAGCTTTTTCCAGGTCTAAAAATGCTATGTGTAGTTTCTTCCCTTGCTTTAGAATGCTATCTGTAATTTTTCTTATTGTGAAGATATGGTCTTGTGTTAAGTGTCCTCTTCTAAATCCACTTTGTGAATTCTCCATTGTTGCCTCTGTTGCTGTTCTTAATTTGTTGTCCTTTATTGCTTCATAGATTTTAGCTGTTGTGCATAGCAATGATATCCCCCTATAGTTACAGCATATTCTATTATCTCCCCTCTTGTGAATGGGAAAAATCACAGCCTTTTCCCAGTATTTTGGTATTTGTTTCTTTTCCCATATTGTAATTAAAATTATTAACAATATTTGCTCTCCTTCGTTGCCCATATATTTTAATTGTTCTGATCTTATTCCATCGTGTCCTGGTGCTTTACCGTTTCTTAATTTCTTGAGTGCTGATTTCTTCTTCCGTAATATTTTCCTTATCTTCTGTTCTTGCGCTACCAATTTTCGTATTTACCTCTTCTCCGTTTCCCTTGTTGTTTCCAGTTCCTTCTAATAGTTCCTGGTAATGCTCTTTCCACCTTTCTATTACTTCTTTTTCTTCCTTTATTATGTTTTCTTTTTTATCAAAGGGCTGCTTCAGTTTTACTTGTTTTCCTTTCTTACATTTTTTTAGTGTTCTGTAGAATAATTTTTTATTTTTCTTGAAGTTTCCTTCAAGAGTATTTCCAAACTCTTCCCATGACCTGTGCTTTGCTATTTTTATTTCTTCTTTTGTTATTTTTCTTTGTCTTTTGTAGTCTTCAAAATCTTCCTCATTTTTGGATATTTTATCCATTTTAGTTTCTTTTTCTGAACTTCTTCTTTTATTTTATCGTTCCACCAATGTGTTTGTTTTTTGTTGTGCGTATTTCTGGTTGTTCCACAAGCTCTTTTTCTGCTTCTTTTAGTATATATTTGAAGGTGCTCCATACTTCTTCCACATCATCAATATTCTGTTTGTGTCTTTCTTTCATTAGATTATTAATCTGGTTTTGAATTAAAATAATAAATAATAATAATAAATAATAATAATAAATATATAATAAAATATATTGTAAACGAACCTTTTTGTTCAAAAACCTACCATATCTTTCTTATCTTTATAGAACCTATTAAAAACCTATTTTGTATTTTTTTAAAACCTAATAACCTACCTATTCTATGAAACTACCTAACCTAACCTAACAATTTTTAATGCCTAAAGTTCCGACCTTTATTTATTAAATATGTTTCCTATAATAAAAACATAGCTTATTGAAGAAATTATAAGAATGTTTCTGCAAATTATTTCGGATAAAATGTTGGTTCAATATTATTATTATTATTATGTATAGAATTTGGCAATAAAAGTGTTGCTCAACACACAATTTTTGCAAGCTTAAAGGTGGATTCCCATATGCGCGACACTTAGCTACGCGACGTTATGCGACATCGCCTGTCAAATAATGATAACATTGTTTTAAATGGGCACGTCGCGTAGCTGTCACGTAGGCATAGTGAGAATGTGCTCATTTAAAACAATGTAATCATTATTTGACAGGGGATGTCGCGTGACGTCGCGTAGCTGAGTGTCGCGCATATGAGAATCGGCCTTTAATTTAAATCCACGTTAACATTATAAATATTAATTAATTGTTACTTTTATGAAAATTCTGAAATATTCTGCAAATTATTCCGGATAAAATTTTGATTCAATTTATGTGTATTTGGCAATAAAAGTGTTTGGCAAAAAGCTCCATAAATGATTACAGCTGCATTCACTCGCCGGTTCTGGTATAATTTAATGTCTATTATTAATGGATCCAAACTACGGATAGCGTGTCGAGTACGGTTCGTGAGTTTTCATTTATACAACTAATTTTTAATCTAAATATATTTGTTAGGCTTATATTGTTGTTGTTGGTCTTATATATTTTACAAAATTCGGATTCGCTCGGATGGTGGAATCGCTCGGATGGTTCGGTTGGTTCTTGTTAGTTTATTAGCGAATTGTAATAAGTTGTCTACGAACAAATGTTTCTTGCACCTTAAGAAAATACAATTTATGTGTATTTGGCAATAAAAGTGTTTGGAAAAAAGCACTATAAATGATTTGTGCAAGCTTCAAGTTAAATCTACATTTACATTTTTTATATTTATTAATGTTTATATCAACATTCAAAATTGCATAGACCTTTAAAATCCATCATGAAATCATCTAATTACTGTTATTAAATCATTATAAACAACAATTAACGATAAATTAAAAAAGATTTCGAAACGATAAACACGCACAAGTAAACTATAGCGAGAAAACATTATTATGCGACCTTAGTCAACTAAGCAACTACTTTGCCGGCTACTGCGTAAACAAACATGCAAAATATTAACGTCACTTACAATCTCCAATTTCTTGGTAAATCCTTTCCTTTGAGGCAGTGAGCTGCCGTCAGAACGTAACGCTTGCTAATTAAGACACCGCCGCAATAGAAACCACGACCATTGGCTGTAAACAATCACACTTATTCATAATCATGGTTAACAGAATGAATGCCACAATAATTTCATATGATTTGCACGTGGTGTCTCATACACAAATTATGTGTTGATAGTCTTCGTCGGTCACCTGTGATCCTCGCTGCGGCGTTACGAACTTAGTGCCGGTCACTCGTGACTCCCATGGCATTCATTCATGTCATTTCATCAAAATTCATGGCATTCAATTCATGTTATTTGTTAGATGAGTTAAACTTACGTTTTTGGTATTCAATCAAAGCCATCCAAGGGAATTCATCTAGTTCAGTCACTTCACCTCCAACTAGCCGTTCTTCGGTTTGTTGTTGTCCGCACTCGTTAGATTTTGGTAGCAGATTTGATGTCAAACCTAAATCAATTTAAACTTGTCACTGCTACACCAAAACAAAATTTCCGAAAAACTTTTGCTTACCTAATGGATTTCTGGAAGCACTGTTTCCTGTGCTGGTTTGTCCGCCTCCTCCGCTGCTTTGGCCACCGCTAGCGCCACCGCCGCCGCTGGACGGACAGCAAACCTTCGGGTCGGTGCCGGAGAAACCGCACTGCGATCTCCTCAGATAATCCGCGTCCTTTGGAGGGATCGGTCGGGTTTGGAGGATCGAGATCAGCGATGGGCAGTCGTGGATTATCACGCAATTTCCCGCCTCGTTTCTTGGTGTCTTGCAATCATTTGCATCTACCAAAATTCAATAATAATATTATTTATAGTTATGTTGTTCAAGATTTTCGATTAGAATTGTGATTGGAATTTTAAGACGGTAGTTTTAATTTCAAAGTTTTGCACAAAAATTTGACTGATTTGCAGATTTTTTGTTTAGTAAATTACAAGAAGCAATAACATTTCTATAAACAAAAAGAAAAACTCGAATTTCTGTTTTGTCGTTGTTTTCTAAATTTGGGCAACAAAATAGTATATTTAGCAACTAGGGTGGTAGGTTGTCAATTGGATACGAGAGGGAAATTGGGCGCACGAACGAAGTGAGCACTCACATTCGCTCGAGAGGGCAGTTGGCAATACCGCCCGTGTAGCAAACAATATTTTTTATTGCACATGCGAGGGGATTTGATGTTTAGGATCCAGGTGCCATAAAAAAAATGTAAACAAAAATGAAGAATTTGCTTTTTCAATTGTCTCCGGTGGTGTGGATTCGTTATAAGAACTCTCCTCAGTCTCCGGTATCACCATAGAATTTACCCTCATTTTAAAACGATGTCTTTGACCCTTAACCACCTGCCATATGTTTCAGGTGAGAAAATTACTGCTACTTTGGGTCTTAGAGACCTATGTCAGGTGGTTAGGTGTTAATTTTTATTTTGTAATGAAAAGAAAAATTCTGTCACTTTCACGTCACTTTTTTAATATTGAGGTCTTGATTGTGTTTATTTTATTTATATAATTGTTTGTTTTTTAATATAACCTAGCGATATCGAATATTTGCTTGCGTTACCCAAGTTATGTGGTAATACAACCAAAAGCATTTCTCGTACTAAAAAACGTGCGTCTAGATAGTACTTTTAATGCATGAGTAATAAACAAATAATTTTCAAAAATAATACACGCGTTTCTAAAATGTTAGTTAAATGCTTACGAAGAGTAAAATTTTGTTTTGTTTGATTCTTTGCTTTATTGCTACTTTAAGAATCTTGTTTGACTAATATAAAACTGATTATGAATTTGCCTATTGAACAAGCCTATTAGTCAGATGAAATCTAAGAATTAGGCTAATAATAAACAAATAAAACTTATTATTTATAAATAAATGAACGAATTACAAGGAATTAAAACGATTTTAATTATCGCTGTGAACAATTCGCGGAATAAATGCATTTTTCATTTTTATCTGTTTATCGTATTTTACCTTGTAGGAAACATCAACAACAATCTATTCAGATTTTATGTTTAATGAGATTAATTGCTTCGCATCTAATTAATTTCATCCGTCATAATTATTACCTGTGGTTGTGTGCAAAACAAAACCGGTTGAGAATAAATATTTTAAATTATTGGATATCTCAATATTAAAGTTTGCGAACATACTAAGAAGAAATATTTAATATTAAATTTTAATTTTTGCATTGACATTAAGTTTTGCATAGACATTATAATTAATATTATATAATAAGTTTTGATTTGATATTAAGTTTTGCTTAGGCATTAAGACAAGATAATTAATATTAAATATTAAGGGGAGCACTTCCAAGTGCATTTACCTTTGAAATTCAAGTACCTTTTTTCTAAACTACAAAAGAAATCAGCACGTCGTTTGTTTTGTTTTCGTTATTATTATGTTTGCAACACACAGAATTGAGGTAATTTCAACAATCAGACTACCAAAAATTATATAATTATTTTTTTTTTCACCATTTTCACCTTTTTGTTTACATCACCTTTTATTGGCATATATACAACACATCTTAAATAAATACATTACAATACGAGCCATCAGATATTAATATTACACATTAACGGAATAGGTTCTTCCTTAGTACCCATTTGCTCTTTCCACTTTTTCACCCTCCTTAACAATTCCAAACCATTTCCTCTTTCATCCATACACTCTTTCCATTCTCGTCCTAGCCTTTTCTCTTCTTCCTTCCACTCATTCCTTGTACATTCTTCCATCCAATGTTTCCATCTATCCTATTCCATCCAATGTCCCACATACTCTACACTTCCTACAATCTTCACTCATCCAATATTTCCTACCACGCTCTTCACTTCCACACCTAAACCTTGCTAGCATGACTTGGGCGTCTCGACTCTTTACTTGTGTTTAAATAGGTTGGTAACGATATCATTAGTTTTATATTAAAAGATCTGTAGTAAAAGTGCTATTATTCAAAATGTTATTAAAAATGATTTAAATTTGAAATTTAAAAAAGCTCTCATGTCTATAGCCGTACCGCCGAGAGAATGCATCTCGTCTCGACGAGTTTAGCATTTTTCTGCGCATACCCCCCCATTATTTCGAGTGCGTGGTGCGTGGAGTTGTCCGCGTTTGAAAAACTGACGCATATTTCTTAATTCAAATTAACCTGCTCGTCCCTTGCCTCTCATACTTCGGCGCAGTACAGCTGCATTCTCTCGCTGGTATCCCGAGTATATGTTTACAAACTTAATAATAATTTAAATAAAACAAAAAACGTTGTGATATCTTTTGTAGTTTAGCAGCAAAAGATACTTGAATTTCAAATGGTAAATGGACCTGTTAAGTTTCCTTCAGTCATTAGGACAATATAATAAATAAGGTAAATACACAGTGTAATAAATAAGGTAAGCTTAAGAAAGTCTGAACCAACACAGAGCGTTTGCTGTATGGGAAAAATGGGATGATTGGGACCGGGTACGCGACCGGGATGGGACGAAAATTTTTGGTTTGTGGGATTGGACAGTGGGACGAAAATGTGGTGGGATGGGACAGTGACAGAGATCCGTTCCACGGGATGGGATGTGGAACGAGAGACTCGTCCCATGCTCATCTCTACTTCGCACTATATTGACTTAGAAAGACCGCAAGTAAATAAGACATCAAACATTTTCTTATGATAAAGCGAATATTTAAAAACTCTTGCTTACCCTTATTCTACAAGATTTGTTTTTTTTTTCGTCCATTACTGGTTCTTTGTCCATTACCGGTGCGCTTACCGGTTTTAAGTTTCGCATTGGCATTAACTTCTGTTTAGGCATTAATACATATAATTATTCTTAAATATTAAGTTTTACATTGACATTAGGTTTTGTTTAGGCAATACGACAAGATAATTAATCGTAAACATATAAAGCTTTTAATATTGCAATTTTTTTGTTGCTCGGTGAATATCTAGTTTCGATTGGCATTTATAGTTTTATTATAAAATATGAAATTTTTGTTCGAAATTCCTGTTTTATTTTATTGTTGTTTACGTCAGATAATTTACAAGACTGGTTTATGGAAAGCAAACAAATTTCAATATTCTCCACGTTGCCGTTGCTTGCATACATTGATTCCGCAGACCATAAAACAATTTCGTAATTAGCCAAAACTACATTTGTAATTTCAAACGAAAAAAACTCGTTTCATTTCTAAAGATTGTTAACATCGATTTAATCTTTTCAAGTAGCCTTTCAACTAGTTTTTTTTTTGGTTATTTTGAAAATGATATACTTTCACAAGTTTTTATTTCTTTAATACTATATATGGTGTTTCAATATTTCACAGGAATCCGTTTAATATCTAAAAACATAATATTGCGTTTAAATTATTATTACAACTAATTTGCTTGTTCTAAGTTAGTTATTATACATTAAGCTAAATTATTCATAAGTTTTAACGTTTTGTCCAATGTGAAAATTAGATTATTTAGATTAGTCAAGTGCCGAGTGAAAGGACTAGATAGACAAGACTAGACGGATTAGACTAAAGAGACAACATTATATAGAAAAGACTAGGCAGAGTAGGCTATACAGACAAGATTACACAGGCAAGTTTAGATAGACAAGACTAGACAGACAAGATTAGACAGACAAGACTAGACAGACAAGACTAGACAGACAAGTCCAGACAGACAAGACTATACAGATAAAACTAGACAGACAAGACTAGACAGGCAAGACTAGACAGACAAGTCTAGACAGACAAGACTAGACAGACAAGACTAGACAGGCAGGACTAGACAGACAAGACTAGACAGGCAAGACTAGACAGACAAGACTAGACAGACAAGACTAGACAGACAAGACTAGACAGACAAGACTAGACAGACAAGACTAGACAGACAAGACTAGACAGACAAGACTAGACAGACAAGACTAGACAGACAAGACTAGACAGACAAGACTCGACAGACAAGACTAGACAGACAAGACTAGACAGACAAGACTAGACAGACAAGACTCGACAGACAAGACTAGACAGACAATACTAGACAGACAAGACTAGAGAGACAAGACTAGACAGACAAGACTAGACAGACAAGACTAGACAGACAAGACTAGACAGACAAGACTAGACAGACAAGACTAGACAGACAAGACTAGACAGACTAGACAGACAAGACTAGACAGACAAGACTAGATAGACAAGACTACACAGACAAGACTAGACAGACAAGACTAGACAGACAAGACGAGACAGACAAGACTAGACAGACAAGACTAGACAGACAAGACTAGACAGACAATACTAGACAGACAAGACTAGACAGACAAGACTAGACAGACAAGACTAGACAGACAAGACTAGACAGACAAGACTAGACAGACAAGACTAGACAGACAAGACTAGACACACAAGACTAGACAGACAAGACTAGACAGACAAGACTAGACAGACAAGACTAGACAGACAAGACTAGACAGACAAGACTAGACAGACAAGACTAGACAGACAAGACTAGACAGACAAGACTAGACAGACAAGACTAGACAGACAAGACTAGACAGACAAGACTAGACAGACAAGACTACACAGACAAGACTAGACAGACAAGACTAGACAGACAAGACTAGACAGACAAGACTAGACAGACAAGACTAGACAGACAAGACTAGACAGACAAGACTAGACAGACAAGACTAGACAGACAAGACTAGACAGACAAGACTAGACAGACAAGACTAGACAGACAAGACTAGACAGACAAGACTAGACAGACAAGACTAGACAGACAAGACTTGACAGACAAGACTAGACAGACAAGACTAGACAGACAAGACTAGACAGACAAGACTAGACAGACAAGACTAGACAGACAAGACTAGACAGACAAGACTAGACAGACAAGACTAGACAGACAAGACTAGACAGACAAGACTAGACAGACAAGACTAGACAGACAAGACTAGACAGACAAGACTAGACAGACAAGACTAGACAGACAAGACTAGACAGACAAGACTAGACAGACAAGACTAGACAGACAAGACTAGACAGACAAGACTAGACAGACAAGACTAGATAGACAAGACTACACAGACAAGACTAGACAGACAAGACTAGACAGACAAGACTAGACAGACAAGACTAGACAGACAAGACTAGACAGACAAGACTAGACAGACAAGACTAGACAGACAAGACTAGACAGCCAAGACTAGACACACAAGACTAGACAGACAAGACTAGACAGACAAGACTAGACAGACAAGACTAGACAGACAAGACTAGACAGACAAGACTAGACAGACAAGACTAGACAGACAAGACTAGACAGACAAGACTAGACAGACAAGAATAGACAGACAAGACTAGACAGACAAGACTAGACAGACAAGACTAGACAGACAAGACTAGACAGACAAGACTAGACAGACAAGACTAGACAGACAAGACTAGACAGACAAGACTAGACAGACAAGACTAGACAGACAAGACTAGACAGACAAGACTGGACAGACAAGACTAGACAGACAAGACTAGACAGACAAGACTAGACAGACAAGACTAGACAGACAAGACTAGACAGACAAGACTAGACAGACAAGACTAGACAGACAAGACTAGACAGACAAGACTAGACAGACAAGACTAGACAGACAAGACTAGACAGACAAGACTAGACAGACAAGACTAGACAGACAAGACTAGACAGACAAGACTAGACAGACAAGACTAGACAGACAAGACTAGACAGACAAGACTAGACAGACAAGACTAGACAGACAAGACTAGACAGACAAGACTAGACAGACAAGACTAGACAGACAAGACTAGACAGACAAGACTAGACAGACAAGACTAGACAGACAAGACTAGACAGACAAGACTAGACAGACAAGACTAGACAGACAAGACTAGACAGACAAGACTAGACAGACAAGACTAGACAGACAAGACTAGACAGACAAGACTAGACAGACAAGACTAGACAGACAAGACTAGACAGACAAGACTAGACAGACAAGACTAGACAGACAAGACTAGACAGACAAGACTAGACAGACAAGACTAGACAGACAAGACTAGACAGACAAGACTAGACAGACAAGACTAGACAGACAAGACTAGACAGACAAGACTAGACAGACAAGACTAGACAGACAAGACTAGACAGACAAGACTAGACAGACAAGACTAGACAGACAAGACTAGACAGACAAGACTAGACAGACAAGACTAGACAGACAAGACTAGACAGACAAGACTAGACAGACAAGACTAGACAGACAAGACTAGACAGACAAGACTAGACAGACAAGACTAGACAGACAAGACTAGACAGACAAGACTAGACAGACAAGACTAGACAGACAAGACTAGACAGACAAGACTAGACAGACAAGACTAGACAGACAAGACTAGACAGACAAGACTAGACAGACAAGACTAGACAGACAAGACTAGACAGACAAGACTAGACAGACAAGACTAGACAGACAAGACTAGACAGACAAGACTAGACAGACAAGACTAGACAGACAAGACTAGACAGACAAGACTAGACAGACAAGACTAGACAGACAAGACTAGACAGACAAGACTAGACAGACAAGACTAGACAGACAAGACTAGACAGACAAGACTAGACAGACAAGACTAGACAGACAAGACTAGACAGACAAGACTAGACAGACAAGACTAGACAGACAAGACTAGACAGACAAGACTAGACAGACAAGACTAGACAGACAAGACTAGACAGACAAGACTAGACAGACAAGACTAGACAGACAAGACTAGACAGACAAGACTAGACAGACAAGACTAGACAGACAAGACTAGACAGACAAGACTAGACAGACAAGACTAGACAGACAAGACTAGACAGACAAGACTAGACAGACAAGACTAGACAGACAAGACTAGACAGACAAGACTAGACAGACAAGACTAGACAGACAAGACTAGACAGACAAGACTAGACAGACAAGACTAGACAGACAAGACTAGACAGACAAGACTAGACAGACAAGACTAGACAGACAAGACTAGACAGACAAGACTAGACAGACAAGACTAGACAGACAAGACTAGACAGACAAGACTAGACAGACAAGACTAGACAGACAAGACTAGACAGACAAGACTAGACAGACAAGACTAGACAGACAAGACTAGACAGACAAGACTAGACAGACAAGACTAGACAGACAAGACTAGACAGACAAGACTAGACAGACAAGACTAGACAGACAAGACTAGACAGACAAGACTAGACAGACAAGACTAGACAGACAAGACTAGACAGACAAGACTAGACAGACAAGACTAGACAGACAAGACTAGACAGACAAGACTAGACAGACAAGACTAGACAGACAAGACTAGACAGACAAGACTAGACAGACAAGACTAGACAGACAAGACTAGACAGACAAGACTAGACAGACAAGACTAGACAGACAAGACTAGACAGACAAGACTAGACAGACAAGACTAGACAGACAAGACTAGACAGACAAGACTAGACAGACAAGACTAGACAGACAAGACTAGACAGACAAGACTAGACAGACAGACTAGACAGACAAGACTAGACAGACAAGACTAGACAGACAAGACTAGACAGACAAGACTAGACAGACAAGACTAGACAGACAAGACTAGACAGACAAGACTAGACAGACAAGACTAGACAGACAAGACTAGACAGACAAGACTAGACAGACAAGACTAGACAGACAAGACTAGACAGACAAGACTAGACAGACAAGACTAGACAGACAAGACTAGACAGACAAGACTAGACAGACAAGACTAGACAGACAAGACTAGACAGACAAGACTAGACAGACAAGACTAGACAGACTAGACAGACAAGACTAGACAGACAAGACTAGACAGACAAGACTAGACAGACAAGACTAGACAGACAAGACTAGACAGACAAGACTAGACAGACAAGACTAGACAGACAAGACTAGACAGACAAGACTAGACAGACAAGACTAGACAGACAAGACTAGACAGACAAGACTAGACAGACAAGACTAGACAGACTAGACAGACAAGACTAGACAGACAAGACTAGACAGACAAGACTAGACAGACAAGACTAGACAGACAAGACTAGACAGACAAGACTAGACAGACAAGACTAGACAGACAAGACTAGACAGACAAGACTAGACAGACAAGACTAGACAGACAAGACTAGACAGACAAGACTAGACAGACAAGACTAGACAGACAAGACTAGACAGACAAGACTAGACAGACAAGACTAGACAGACAAGACTAGACAGACAAGACTAGACAGACAAGACTAGACAGACAAGACTAGACAGACAAGACTAGACAGACAAGACTAGACAGACAAGACTAGACAGACAAGACTAGACAGACAAGACTAGACAGACAAGACTAGACAGACAAGACTAGACAGACAAGACTAGACAGACAAGACTAGACAGACAAGACTAGACAGACAAGACTAGACAGACAAGACTAGACAGACAAGACTAGACAGACAAGACTAGACAGACAAGACTAGACAGACAAGACTAGACAGACAAGACTAGACAGACAAGACTAGACAGACAAGACTAGACAGACAAGACTAGACAGACAAGACTAGACAGACAAGACTAGACAGACAAGACTAGACAGACAAGACTAGACAGACAAGACTAGACAGACAAGACTAGACAGACAAGACTAGACAGACAAGACTAGACAGACAAGACTAGACAGACAAGACTAGACAGACAAGACTAGACAGACAAGACTAGACAGACAAGACTAGACAGACAAGACTAGACAGACAAGACTAGACAGACAAGACTAGACAGACAAGACTAGACAGACAAGACTAGACAGACAAGACTAGACAGACAAGACTAGACAGACAAGACTAGACAGACAAGACTAGACAGACAAGACTAGACAGACAAGACTAGACAGACAAGACTAGACAGACAAGACTAGACAGACAAGACTAGACAGACAAGACTAGACAGACAAGACTAGACAGACAAGACTAGACAGACAAGACTAGACAGACAAGACTAGACAGACAAGACTAGACAGACAAGACTAGACAGACAAGACTAGACAGACAAGACTAGACAGACAAGACTAGACAGACAAGACTAGACAGACAAGACTAGACAGACAAGACTAGACAGACAAGACTAGACAGACAAGACTAGACAGACAAGACTAGACAGACAAGACTAGACAGACAAGACTAGACAGACAAGACTAGACAGACAAGACTAGACAGACAAGACTAGACAGACAAGACTAGACAGACAAGACTAGACAGACAAGACTAGACAGACAAGACTAGACAGACAAGACTAGACAGACAAGACTAGACAGACAAGACTAGACAGACAAGACTAGACAGACAAGACTAGACAGACAAGACTAGACAGACAAGACTAGACAGACAAGACTAGACAGACAAGACTAGACAGACAAGACTAGACAGACAAGACTAGACAGACAAGACTAGACAGACAAGACTAGACAGACAAGACTAGACAGACAAGACTAGACAGACAAGACTAGACAGACAAGACTAGACAGACAAGACTAGACAGACAAGACTAGACAGACAAGACTAGACAGACAAGACTAGACAGACAAGACTAGACAGACAAGACTAGACAGACAAGACTAGACAGACAAGACTAGACAGACAAGACTAGACAGACAAGACTAGACAGACAAGACTAGACAGACAAGACTAGACAGACAAGACTAGACAGACAAGACTAGACAGACAAGACTAGACAGACAAGACTAGACAGACAAGACTAGACAGACAAGACTAGACAGACAAGACTAGACAGACAAGACTAGACAGACAAGACTAGACAGACAAGACTAGACAGACAAGACTAGACAGACAAGACTAGACAGACAAGACTAGACAGACAAGACTAGACAGACAAGACTAGACAGACAAGACTAGACAGACAAGACTAGACAGACAAGACTAGACAGACAAGACTAGACAGACAAGACTAGACAGACAAGACTAGACAGACAAGACTAGACAGACAAGACTAGACAGACAAGACTGGACAGACAAGACTGGACAGACAAGACTGGACAGACAAGACTAGACAGACAAGACTAGACAGACAAGACTAGACAGACAAGACTAGACAGACAAGACTAGACAGACAAGACTAGACAGACAAGACTAGACAGACAAGACTAGACAGACAAGACTAGACAGACAAGACTAGACAGACAAGACTAGACAGACAAGACTAGACAGACAAGACTAGACAGACAAGACTAGACAGACAAGACTAGACAGACAAGACTAGACAGACAAGACTAGACAGACAAGACTAGACAGACAAGACTAGACAGACAAGACTAGACAGACAAGACTAGACAGACAAGACTAGACAGACAAGACTAGACAGACAAGACTAGACAGACAAGACTAGACAGACAAGACTAGACAGACAAGACTAGACAGACAAGACTAGACAGACAAGACTAGACAGACAAGACTAGACAGACAAGACTAGACACACAAGACTAGACACACAAGACTAGACAGACAAGACTAGACAGACAAGACTAGACAGACAAGACTAGACAGACAAGACTAGACAGACAAGACTAGACAGACAAGACTAGACAGACAAGACTAGACAGACAAGACTAGACAGACAAGACTAGACAGACAAGACTAGACAGACAAGACTAGACAGACAAGACTAGACAGACAAGACTAGACAGACAAGACTAGACAGACAAGACTAGACAGACAAGACTAGACAGACAAGACCAGATATACAAGACTACACAGACAAGTCTAGACAGACAAGACTAGACAGGCAAGACTAGACAGACAAGACAAGACAGGCAAGACTAGACTGACAAATCTAGACAGACAAGTCTAGACAGACAAGACTAGACAGACAAAGAAGTGGGAGTAAAAAGGCGCTCTAAATGGATAATAAACGATTAGAGGAAGAGGGTGGGGTAAAATAGATCTATAAAAGTCGCAGTTCAAGTCACCACAGAAATCTACAACTAGACAGACAGGACTAGACAGAAAAAACTGGACAGACAAGACTTGACAGACAAGACCAGAAAGTTATGACTAGACAGAAAACACTAAACAGTCTAATCTAGACAAACACGACTAGACTGGCAAAATTGTATTTGTACCGGAGAGAGAATGCATCTCGTCTCGACGAGTTTAGCATTGTTCTGCGCATACCACCACTTTATTTCGAGTGCGAGGTGTTTAGTTGTCCGTATTTGAAAAACTGTCGCATATTTCTTAACTCAAACTAATTCGGCGCGTCCCTTGCCCCTCATACCTCGGCGTAGTTCAGCTGCATTCTCTCGCCGGTTTGAGTATAGATAGATAAGATTAGACAGACAACACTAAAAAATAAGATTTTTTTTAATTGTGGCTGGGAGAAACTCTACCAGCCTGAGTGCGGGGCTCTCATCCCCTACTTCACTTGGCGATATTGTTTTTTCCGCACCGGAATCTTTATTATCTCCAGGGTGGATCGCCCGGAGGAGCCTTTCTTTCTCCCTCTAGATATTAAGCCTTGAGATCTTCCCGGAAGTTATTTCTTCCGCTTCTATTATTATTAGGCTGTTCTTTATGTAGTTATGTATGTGCGTCCATTCCTATTCACTATTTAGCATCTTCTCGATAGTGTTTTCTATAGTCAACTCTCCCATCTCGTTATATAGCCGACTTCTATCTAAGCACAATCTTGAGAACCTGGTGAAAAGGTGTGCCCTACTGTCTCCTCCACAGGAGGAGAGTTATCTCCTCCACAGGAGAAGAGTTACAGTGGGGGCAGAGTTCGTTGAGCATCGTTGTTAATCTTAAAATGCTTAAGATATGCTTTGAAGCTCCGGTGTCCACGTAGGATTTGAGTGGAATGATTGTTGGCATTCCGATGCCGTGCTTCGTGGTGGTCCATTTGCCTAAGTCTCTAATGAATTTTACCAGGTTCGCGCACAGGTTTATCCTCAGCGAAAAGGAGTATATATTATTCACAGCCCAATTATTTAAATATTATATTATAAGTTTTTTGTTTATCATTATTTCTTTTTTACTCCTTGGTATAATGTAAATACACCTGTTTAATAAATAATAAATAAATAAATAAATTTCTTGATCCAGGATGCTTTCCCCGTGTCTTGCGTCCATTTCATTTGCCATTTCTGAATTACATCCACTTTGATGTCTTCTTTTTCTTTCTTTGTTTTCCTGGTTGTACTTTTCCTTTGTTCGACCATGAGTTCGATCGATGCGATGGCCATTACAGCTTCCGCTGATATAGTTCGATGGGCGCATGCAATTCTTATAGCTATCGTGCTATCGTTTGTAGTGCTCTCAACACGTTTCTATAGATTTTGTGATTAAGGCTATCGTCCCGAGAAGACAAGAGTAGAGTAATAGGGTAATAAGAGCATGATAGGTAAGTTATAACTGGGACTGTGTGGCAAAGCTAAGCAAGCTTACTATTACAGCTTTCGCTGATATAGTTCGATAGGTGCATGCTATTCTTATAGCTATCGTTCTTTGTAGTGCTCCCTACACGTTTATATAGATTTTGTGATTAAGGCTATCGTCCCAGAAAGACAAGACTAGAGTAATAGGGTAATAAGAGCATGATAGGTAAGTTATAACTGGGACTGTGTGGAAAAGCTAAGCAAGCTTACTATTACAGCTTTCTCTGATATAGTTCGATAGGTGCATGCTATTCTTATAGCTATCGTTCTTTGTAGTGCTCCATACACGTTTATATAGATTTTGTGATTAAGGCTATCGCGCCAGAAAGACCTGAGAAACAGGATAATAAGAGTATGATAGGTAAGTTATGACTGGGACTGTGTGGAAAAGCTAAGCAAGCTTGACAGAGAAAATAAAGAAACGCTATACTAGGTACCAAGATACACTGTTATAGAGGCAAATGAAGAAGCCAAGGGGTCTCTAGCAAACAAGGGGTCTAGTAATCCTTTTATAAATCTGGAATCCTTTTGTACACAAATATTGAAAAGAAGAAATAAGGATATAATGGATGAAAACCTCGAAGACAAGTCTTTCCAGGGCTAAGACAATCCAATATAACGCTGGGGTCTTTTAATAAAAAAAGAACAAAATCTTGCCTGAAACTAAACAGGAACAAACTTTTGAGAGGAGTCCTGACGGGGCAGTGCACACTTAGAAAACACCACAACACCCTAGGCCAAAGGTTGTCCAAATCTTATTATGGCGGGTGCCAATTTGGGCGGTGTACAAAAAAATTCAAATTTAAAAATGCCAACATACCAGTAGGGATTGCAATCTGGTGTCATTTTCAATCCGGCCGGATTCGGCCGAACTTCCATCGATCCGGCCGGATCCGGATCGATGAAAATTCCGTTGACCGGATCAGGAATTTTTTTTCCTTTTCGTTCTAAAATGAACTGCTTCCAGGATAATCGAGTGAGTGTATTATATAGTTACTTTACATACACACGCACACACATTTATAATTAGACAAACAATTAAAAATCTAAAAAATAGGAAAAAATTACTATGTGAATTTCCATATTACAAGAAAATAATTAAGGAAAATATACTATGTTCTCTAATTCACAAACTGACTAATACCATAAATAAATATAATTACTAGTAGGTACGGTGTGGCTCCTGCATTTTACTGCTATGAAGGACCACGTAGGTCGCAAGAAAAATGACATAACTTGAATAAAAATGAATAAAGATGAATAAAAATAATTATGAACATCCGTAGACGCGTTTCTGCCTTTTGGCTTCATCAGTATGGACTTGGAATCATGGATCATGGATGGAATCATAGAGGTTCATTTCATTTCATCTAAGAACACGACCTGCTGAGTAATTTGTAGTTTACATTTAATTTTGATTCGATTTGAGATTAGATGTAACTAAAATGTAACCTACTTTTTGGGCGTATATAACGCGGACCTATGTTTTAGAGGCATTTTAAATACGATAATTATTTTAGGTAAACATTATTTATCACAAAATCAATTTTGAATCAACTATGTGGCGCAAAATCAACTATGTGGCGCCATACGCACCACGCATTTAATACGTTGACTGCCACGTGAATCGCGTGTGTCTCACAGGTATTTGTATTTTATTTTACAATTTGTATATTGACAGTTAACGTGTTAAAGTGCAAGAGCGCGATTATTTTACCAAAAATTAGCATAACCGGATCCGGTGATCGGATCTCTACCGTATCCGGTAAACGTTTAGTGATGCCGGATCCGCCGCATTACCGGATCCGGTTTTCCGGATTGCAATCCCTACATACCAGTTAACGCAATGAATGAAAAACAACACATTTTTGATTTTCAAAATCAGTTACCGTATTAATCTGATTATAAGACGTCTCATATTTTACATCTTTGATGTCGCATAAAACTAGATTCAGATTTTTTTAACAAGAATAACTATTTCTCTCCCGTGCCAATATTTTGTTTCCACGTGTCAGCTGTGACACGCGTGCCATAGGTTCACCACCACTATCCTAGTCCTAGAGGAATATGACAGATGTTGCAGTTCAGAGAAAACCCTATATATCTGCTCAAAAACTGCGGAGCCCTTCTCCGTAAAAGCCAGATGTACTTCGAGACCAACTGCTTGAACAAAGAGCAGTTGCAATCCTTGAATCCCACGCAGATCCTGAGATTCCTACAAGAATCGCGTCTAGAGAAGGCGCTCTAAATAGATAAGGAACGAATAGAGGAAGAGGGTGGGGTACAATAGATCTATAAAGGTCGCAGTACAAGTCACCACAGAAATCTAAAATATATCTGTCTATCTAAACTAGACAAACAAGACTAGACAGACAAGACTAGTTTGACATGTTTGAACAGACAGGATTAGTTAGACATGTTTAGACAGACCGGACTCTTTTTGAAGTGAAAACTTCTATAGCCGCGTTGAATGACATTTGGGTAGTCAAGAACACATCTATACGCATATGTTTAAAGTTGGCTCTGAACGTCAAACTTAATAGTCAAAGTTTTTGGCAGTGTTGAGTTTTTGGCAGAACGTAGCGTTTCTAGGGAAATATCAACCCATAGAATTAGTGTGCAGTACAAAAGTAAGTATTTTTACGGGATGTTATAGTAGATGTACTATATAGTAGATGTACTATAGATGTACTATATAGTAGATGTATAGTAGATGTTTGGTACTAGTGCCGGACTATTGGAATGTTCAGATTACTGGATTGTATCGAAGAATTCATGGTAAATCACGAATCGGACCCATCAGAGTTTTAGGCAACCAAATGTACTTGTGTGATCTCCAAAGGAAGGAAACTCCAAAATAAAATTAATAGTCAGCGATATAGAGATAAGAATAAGAAAAAAACTCTTGCAATAGTTAATTCTGAGATTTCTAAACATCGAACAATCACAGTTGATAAGGAGGAAAAAGTTAAATGTCGTAAAGAATATTCCAAACAAAAATTAATTTACATACAGATAAATCTTCAAAAGCAGTTATAAGGCATGTTTCTAAAAGTCAAAATTTCCATAACTCACAAATTGCAGACCCATCAACAAGAAATTTGCCATATATCCTACCAATTCATTTTGCTGACCTATTAACACAGAATCAACCAAACATTCCGGATTCAAATTCATATTACGATGATGACATTAACAGTCATTCTCCTTCAGAAGTGAGTTATGTTCCAGAATTACATAAAAAAATACTAACAAACTATGTACCAAATTTGATTAATTAACATACTGATAAATCCTCAAAACCAGTTATAAAGCTGTTTTTTTTTTCAAAAGTTTTCATTTCAGACTGCCTATATTTTTGATCTTCTAACTAATAATAATCGTATGATGAAACAAAGTAATCTTTTGACTAGACAGACAAGACTAGATAGACAAGACTAGACAGTCAAGCCTAGACAGACAAGATTAGATAGACAAGGCTAGACCGACAAAACTAGACAGACATGACTACACAGACAAGAGATATACTAGGACTAGATATAAAAGACCAAATAGACCTGACACTATAAGCAAGGCTGCACAGACTGTCTAGGCAGACAGTCTGGCAAGCAGGCAAGGCTAGGCAGTTAAGACTAGATAAACAAGGCGAGAGAGACAATACTAGACCATGGAGAGTAGACAGACAAGCTTAAACGGACAAGATTAAACCAATAAAACTCGAGAGACAAAACTAGACAGGTTACCCTGTCAGATATTTAAGCAGCTATTGAGGCTATTAGCTCATACACCATCAGATCCCAACATAACTGAGACTGTGTCGTAGTAGGTACCGGGACACACAGTTATAGGCACATGAAAAAGCCGATCACCTAGCAAATAAGGGATCTTGTAATCCCTTTCTAGATCCAGAACCCTTATTTGGTATGAATATGAACACCATCCACAAAAATTGAGATGAAGAAATTAGGATACAATGGGAGAGAAGTCTTTTAATTAGAAATGAACAAAAGCTTGCCCGAAACTAAACAGGAACAAACTTCTGAGAAGAGTCCTGACAGGCACTGCAAACTTAGAAAACATCTCAAGACCCTAGGCCTAGAAGAAGATGACAATAACAGTGTCTCCATTTCAGTAGAGGAAACCCCATATAACTGCTGAAGGACTGCGGATAGCTTTTCCGAAAAGGCAGACGTACCTTGGGGCCCACTGCTTGAACGAAAAGGAGTTGAAATCCTTGAATCCCCACCAAATCCTGAGATTCCTAAAGGAATCGGGACTAGAGAAGGCCCTAAATGGGTGATTATACCAACTATTACAGGAAGAGGGTGGGGTATAGTAGATCTATAAAGGTCGCAGTACAAGTCAGCACCGAAATCTACTATTTCTCTATCTATCTAAACTAGACAGACAAAACTAAAATTAGACAGACAAGATTAGTTAGACATGTTTAGACAGACGGGTTAGTTAGACATGTTTAGTTAGGACTAATTAGACATACAAGACTAGTTAGACGTGACTACACAGACAAGACTAGTTAGAGATGACTAGACAGAGAAGATTAGAAAGACAAGGTAAGACAGATAAGACTAGACATACAAGACTAGATAGACTATAGGTAAGACTACACAGAGAAGGCTACATAGTCTAGAGCAGGGGTCCTCACTAGGATTTTTTAGAGAGCCTAATTGTGTTTTTCATATTTTCCTGAGGGCAGCAAGTCAAAAATGTAATTAGCTCCAGGTATACTTGAATTCGTTAATTCTTTCAAGTTTATGGCCGAAATCTTTCACAGCTCTCATATATGGCATCCTCATTAGCAGGTTGGGAAGAAACTGAAATTCTCAAAATGTTGTCAACGTTTTCACTCGTTAACCTGGATCTGTACTTGTTTTTCATAAACTTTATCTTACTGAATGTAGATTCACACACATATGTAGATTGTGTAAGACACACAAGACTTTCTGAGCACAGTCAATTAGGTTAGGGAATTGGTCCTTTTCAACTACTTTCCAAAACTCACAGTGAGCCTTATCCTTCTTTTTTTCTTCAAAAATACTTATGAGTTCTTTATCATGCTGAAGATCAATTAACTCATTTTACAAATATATAGCTTCATATCCAAAAACCGAAAGTTGAGCCACATTTGCTGTTGTTACTGCCCATGGCTATTCCACTAGGCGAAATGGTTCTTGATGCTTCCTGAAGCCACTATACCTCACATTCATTTCGTCTTTTAGGTTTGTCAACAGCTTTATTAAATCAGAACCATCTTGCTTTTCATCTGGATTTTCATCAGAGTTTTAACTGAAGGAAAGCTGGAATAATCACCCTTTGACAGTTCTTCAATATCCATATTGAATTTTTGTTCCTGTGAAAAAGTACAATTTTGTTGTAGTCTCGTTGCAATCGAGTCAGTGTTTCATTCACAATTCTCATTGTATGAGTAAGAAACGCCACTTTAAGCCACCAACCAAACTTATAAACTTCGGGGTACGATTTTTTCTTTGTAGACAAAAACAGGGTAATCTCATGTCGAATGCTAAAGAAACGTTTCAATACATTTTCCCTTACTCAGCCATCTCACTTATGTGTGATAAAGCACGTCCCCATATTACGATATAAGTAAGCTCTTCATAAACTCTTGAAACATTCTGTGATTCAGATCATTTGACCTTATAAAATTTACAATCTTTACAACTTCTTTCATAACACATTTGAAATTTTCAATTAATAGCCTAACAGCCGAGGGCCGCAAAAAATCGTTCCGAGTTCAGCATGCGGCCCGCGGGCCGCGTAGTGAGGATCGCTGATCTAGAGTCTAGACTAAGTTGGCGATACTAGATAGACAAGATGAGACATACAATACTAGGCAGACAGACAGATAAGACTAGAAAGTAACTATTATTAAAAATTTTGTTTTAGATATCTGAAATTTTCTTCAAAATAACAAAAGTAAATATTTATTATTAAAAGAGGTGTTTTTTAATTTATTAATATTTGCTTATAAATTCATTAAGTAACTTTTATGTCGCAATGAAGTTATTAGTGTTAAAAATACTAATGTAATTGTGATTTTATATTTTATTTCATACGTTATAACAGAAAAGTCAAACAGAAATCACTATTGACCTTGATTTCTTTAAAATATGAAATTCCGAGAAGACACGAATATATTTTTCGCTAACCAGTTTGTTCACGCTTTCCAATCCAAAATCTAACCGAAAATCGATAGGACAAATAGACTGAAAACTGTTATTTGCTGAGGATTTTCACGAAATATTTTGCATGAAATACTTTGAGAAGACAAAGACTAGACCGGCGAATTTCAAGAGAAATATTGATAAATAAGAACCAAAAATGTGTTTATCAAATTAATTGAAAAGATTCATTTTTATATTATTTGCTTTGCTAGTTCTTTTTAGTAATGATATAATAAATAATTACTTAAAAATAAATATCTAAAAATATCTAAACCTTACTTAATTTCAATGTGAAATGAGAAAATCATCTGTATATAGGGCTTCACACGAGAACGATATTTTTCTCGTCTCGTCTCGTAAAAGCGAGACGAAAACGAGACGAGAAAAGATCACATCTGCATGTGATCTCACTCTCATGAGAGCGAGAAGGTATGTGGTCTCGTTCTCGCGTTTGCATATTGTCTCGTTCTTGCGAAACACGAGAGTCTCGTTTCTGATCCCGGTCATTCTTCTTCAATCTTTGATTCTAATACGGGCGGGCAGCTGTAATATTTTCTTGAATAAATTTGAACTGCGGGCTCGGGAAAGTTACAATTTCATTATATAACAATTAAAAGAGTAGATTTCGGAATATGAAATAGATGTCGTAGACAATTTCAAATTATGTTCGTTTTTATTATTAATTTTAAATCGTCAACAAAATAGATGGCTTATATAAACAGACATTTATGGTGTGTTATCGCTACATTTTCATGTGCATGGAACAAAGCGAAATTAGAAGATATTAATAGTAACCAAATAGAACATTTATGTAAAGAGACAGTGATTAGTTTACAGTAAAATGAATGATTACCTCGTTTTGGACTATCTTAACAATAAGTTCTAGCAAGAACAATATTTGGCGAGATTAGACGAGACGAGACAAAAGGTAACGAGAGCGAGACGAGACTAACGGTTACGAGAGCGAGAGCGATACGAGACTAACGGTTCCCAGAGCGAGAGCGAGACTGAGACGAGAGTAATTTTTTACACAACAAACGAGAGCGAGACGAGATTTTTGAAACTCTCGCCCTATTTCGTCTCGTGTGAAGCCCTATCTGTATAGACAAAATAGCTAAGTTTTTTAACGAATTAATTTATTAATCGCAGTTTTGTATTTGTAATGAGAAAATTATCTGTTTAGACAAAGCAACAAAGATGTAGCAGGAAATTAGTTGTGCTTTTCCATTTGAAATGAAAAAGTTATCTTTTGTCTGAGCAGCAAAATGTTTCCAGGAAAATAATTGCAGTTTTTTAAGCGTAATGAGTAAATTTTCTGTTTAGAAGAGAATTTTCTGTTTTGATAAATCTACAAAGTTTTTATTATATTAATTGTAATTTTTCATTACTAATGAGAAAATTGTCTGTTTAGACAAAGCAACAAAGTTTTTTCTGTAAATAATTTGAGAATGGAAAATCTCAAATTGTATTGAGAAAATTATTTCTTTACACAAAGCAACAAAAAATTTTCCAAAAAAATATTTGAGGTTTTCCATTTGTAATGAGAAAATTAACTGTTTAGATAAAGCAACAAAGATTTTCCAGGAAATAATTTGAGGTTTTGCATTTGTAATAATGAAATTATCTGTTTATACAGAAGAAGAAAGTTTTTCCAGGAAATAATTTGAGGTGTCTCATTTGTAATGCGAGAATTATCGGTTTAGACAATGGAACAAAGTTTTTCCAAGAAATAATTTGAGGTTTTCCATTTTTAAGGAGAAAATGATCTGTTTAGACAAAGGAATAAAGTTTTTCCAGGAAATAATGTGAGGTTTTCCATTTGTAATTAGAAAATTATCTGTTTAGACAAAGGAACCAGATTCTTCCACCGCCGGTTGCGGGTAAATATCTCGCATCGAACGAACCGGTTTGGAGACACGGGGCTCTTCAATCAAGAGAACGGCGTCCACATGATGAAAAAAACGGTTTTTTTTCGCTTACATTTTCCGCCGCACCGGGTGAACCGACGGTCGCGTACTTTTCCGCATGACGTCAAAAAACGTGAAATCGACGCGGCAAGAGAACGCAGTAAAAAAATCGAGCCGCGGACCAAAATTGCTCCTCAAAGGTGCTAGAAACGATCTCCTGTTTTTGGCACCTAGAGGACGCCATGTGGGACTTGCGAGCGGCAGACGGACACGGGTCGAAGGCCTGTTCAGTTTTCCAACAGAAAATGACCATTTCCCGTTTCGACGCCCAAGAGGAACGGAGTTTTTACGGAAAAAGTGAAAAATTTTAAACGCACCTACAGCCGCCCCCTGAGGGGGCGGAACTTGGTAAGGCTCGTCAAAAAAAACCTAATTTTTTGTTCAATTCATTGGAAAAAATTCAAGACGTAAACCGCATTTTTTGACAATTTTTCTTAATTTTCAAGAAATCTTGACTTTTGACCCCTTTCGAGTTCAGTGACGGTACCTTACTCGATTAGCATATTTTGACAAAGTTTTTCCAGGAAATAATTTGAGATTTACCATTTGTATTGAGAAAATTATTTATTTAGACAAAACAACAAAATGTTTCCAAGAAAAATTTTTAAGTTTTCCATTTATATTGGGAAAATTATTTATTTAGACAAAGCAACAAAGTTTTTCCAAGAAAAAAATTGAGATTTTGCATTTGAAATGAGGAAATTATGTGTTTAGACAAAGGAACAAAGTTTATTCAGGAAATAATTTGAGGTTTTCCGTTTGTAATGAGGAAATGATCTGTTTAGAAAAAGGAACTAAGTTTTCTTAAGAAATAATTTGATGTTTTCCATTTGTAATGACAAAATTATCTGTTTAGACAAAGCAACAAAGTTTTCCCAAGAAATAATTTGAGGTTTTACATTTTTAATAAGAAAATTATGTGTTTAGGCAAAGCAACAAAGTTTTTCCAGGAAATAATTTGAGGTTTTAAATTTTTAATAAGAGAATTATCTGTTTAGATAAAGCAACAAAGTTTTCCCAGGAAATAATTTGTGGTTTTCCATTTGTAATGAGGAAATTATTTGTTTAGTAAAAGGAACAAAGTTTTTCCAGGAAATAATTTGAGGTTTTCCATTTGTAACGAGAAAAATTTCTGTTTAGACAAAGCAAGTATAGCATTATTTAACAGCAAATTGATTGTAGTTTTCTGTCTGCGATGAGAAAATGATCAATTTAGGCAGAAGTTTTAATGTAGTTTTCAATTTGTAATGAGATTGTCTTCTTAGACAAAGTAACAACATTTTCCAGAAAACATTTTCAAAAGGAAGAATTTCTTGAAATCATTCTAGTTCGATATGGTTTCATCTAATTTATAAATGCAGTGTGATAAGGGGGGAAATTATCGCTGAATAAATAAAATTTGTTGTTTTTACAAACAGGCAATTATATAAATAAATAATAAAAAACAAATGTAAACGTTTTGGTAATGAACTTTTGAACTTTAGATAAATTCAAGGCTGTTATCTCTCAAACGCCAATCCGAAAAACCCAACAAACACAATGAAGAACATAAAACGTTTCGAAAGCAGCAAGAAGAATCCAAAATTTAACAAAATTTTCGTGAAAAAAACGAAACAAACTCGTTCTTAACAAAATATTCCAAATTTCCTAAAACCAAACATTTTTTGCTAAAAAATCAGTTTGTTATATAACAAATTTCACACATCTATTTTAGCTTATTAAGTCATAATTCACACAAACTTAATTAAACATAAAATCAGAAAAAAAACTTACATGCAATTTGTGCGCACGCAAAAAATATGCAACACGTTGCAACTACTTTCCCAATCATTTTCTGCTCGCAAACTAAAACTAGATCCACACAAAATTCTTATTTTGCCGTTTCTTGCTTCTCTGATATTCACAGATCCTACAGTTCCATAACACTGGTCTTGGTCAGTTCGCTGCCGCTGTAGACTATGTAGTTGTCTGCCTTGGGAAATCCAACGACTTAATACTTGATGACCGTTGTTATTTATATTAAATCGACTTGCATTCAGCACGTCATAACAGTCGACTAATCTACATATTATAAACTCATTTAATTTTGATGATTGGCTAATATTCCAAGACATTCAACTGCTTAAACAGTTACAAAGCAGTACTGGTTTTGTTTTCTTTCATTTATAATCACTTATTTTACAAACAGGTAAATCTTATATTTCCTTACTAATAAACTTAGATAACACAAAACCACTCAGACTTGATAGATAAGTTTAGATATAGTTAAGATGAAGAAATTAGAGAACATGAAAAGACTAGACAGACAAGACTAGACGAACAAGATTAGATAGACAAGTCTAGACAAATAAGGCTAGATAGACAGGATTATACAGACAAGACAGAGAAGACTAGATAGACAAGACCATACTGATAAGACTTGGCAGACAAGACTAAACAGGCAAGAATAGACAGACAAGCCAAGACAGATAATACCAGACAGTCAAGACTAGACAAACATGACTAGACAGACAAGATTAGACAGACAAGACTAGACAGATAAGATTAGACAGACAATGCTAGACAAACACGACTAGACAGACAAGACTAGACAGACAAGACTTTTTTTAATAAAGTGGTTCGGGGGAAGCTTTCACTAAACCCCCTATTCCACCTTGGCTTTTAGTATGCGCCACCCTGGTATCGCCTATTTTGCATTCATTCAGGGTGGGCAGCCGGGACGGTTAATGAAAACCGCTCTAGTTGTTGTCTCCCCGACCAGGATTCGAACCCGGGTCTCCCGCATTGAAAGGCGGGTATGTAGACAGACAAAACTAGACAGACAATACTAGACAGACAAGACTAGACAGACTAGACAGACAGGATTAGACAGACAATACTAGACAGACAAGACATGACATACAAGACTAGATATACAAGACTAGACAAATAAGACTAGACAGACTGAACAGATTGGGCATACTGGACAGACTGGACAGACTAGACCGACTAGACTAGACTGGACGGACTAGACAGACAAGACTGGACAGACAAAACTATAAGGTAGCTTCATTGTTAATACTCCTTCGTAAAGCACATTCCACAGGTCCTAGAATTGAGCCCTGAGGGACACCGGTACTAATTTGTCGTTCTTCTATTTTCCGGGCTCCTAGTAGTAGTATGCTTCTACTGCTAAGGTAGCTTCTTATTATTCGTAGTAGGTAAGGAGATATGGCCCTTATTGTCAAACTGCCCATAATATGTTTCCAGGATGCACTGTTAAAGGCATTCCTAACATCAAATGTTAGGAGAGCACACGTGTGCCTAGTCCTCTGTGTACCACGTTTGGCCTTTTCTGTAATTTCCAATACGGCACTTAAGGCGTTGATAGTGGATCTACCTTCTCTAAACCCATATTGTTTTTCTGATAGTCCGACTCTTGCCTCGAGTTCTCTCTTTAATCGTGATAGCATGAGTTGCTCCAAAAGTTTGCCGGATACATCCAATAGGCAGATAGGCCTATATGATGTTGGATTTCCTAATGGTTTATCTCCTTTTCTAATGAGTGCAAGTCTTGCTTGCTTCCATCTAGCTGGGATGGTTCCGGCAGTTAATAGGCCATTTATAACATTTAGAACGAATTTAGATGGGTGACTGGCGGTTATCTTGACGATCTCAGGTGGTATTCCATCGGGGCTTGGTGTTCTGCCATTTTTGATACGCTTGCAAGCGATCAATAGTTCCTCTGCCGTAAAAGGAGGCGTAGTTCCGACTTCGGGTTGTACGCAGTCGAAAGGTGGATGTTTTAGTACGTCTGCTACCTGGCGCACTCTTTCCATTGTCATTGGCAGATTTTTCCGCTGAAATTTCAGGTTCCTTCTTATAATTTGTAACGCGTCTCCCCATGTGTCTTTATTTAGGTCCGCGCTTAGTTATTGTTTGGATTTGTTTATGAGTTTACCTAGCTCCTTTTTTGCTCGCTTATATTCTTGATTGAGCAGTTAGATTTTTTCTTCGCATGCTTTTTTGCTCTTTGGCGTTGGTAGTTTCTTCTGAGGACAACGCAGGTAACTTTCGTGTCAGCAATTTCGTCCGTCCACTAGAGTTGGGAAAGATGATTCGTTCTGGATCCTCCTCACTCCTCACCCCCCACCACAACGGTGGACGATGGACGGACGTCTCTTAGGGTATATTAGCCGTTCTGACACCAGATTTGATTTTTATCATCTACCTCCCAATTTCACTCACTACCAACAACCCCTTTTTTTTCTACAGAGGAGAGGAAATGTGAAAATTCCATCAAATGTGAAGTGGATGTTAACCTGACAAAGGATGACATCAAATTGATAATCCGGTTTTTTTTTGATAATCCGGCGGTTGTCTGGTCCCATATGTGTCGGATTATCAAGATTATACTGTATTGAAACAGTGTCAATATTTATTATCTGTGAGAGTAGTGTACTTCCAATATTTCCGTCATATTGCCTAGTAGTGCAAGCCGTGAACAATTTGTAGATGCAATCTTTGCCATGTGAATGCACTGACCAAATATTGATAAAATTATAGAAATAAGAGCTGTAATAAAACACCTGAATCCAATAAAGGAACAGGGATGTGACTTAATTACAAGGAGAATATTAAATCAATTTCACACAAAGGAATTTGAAACTATCACACAAACAAATATTTAATGCCAACCTAAGAGTAGGATAATTCCCCTACAGTGGAAAGTAGCGTGAATAAAAATGCTAATTAACACGCTGGCGCTCGGTTTTGTGTTTTAGTTTAGCGGGCAACGTGTACCACCGGTGATACACGCCGGCGTTAACGTGTTAAAGCAAGAAAACCTCCCAATGAAGTCAAGTCATACAGAAAAATCCGCCTACTGCCAAAACTCTCCAAAGTATTTGAAAAACTTTTTGTAAACAAACCAAACACTAGAAGCAAGTGCTAAAACCGTAAACACCAATTCAGCTTCAGGATGCAGTATACCACCATAGAACAAGTGCACTGGATAAATGGAAAGATCACGGAAGGTTTGGAAAGGAGAAGATATTGCTCAGCAGCAATTCTGGATATAAGTGATAGGCGTTTGATAAGTTTCTGGATATAAGTGATAGGCGTTTGAAGGCGTTTGATAAGTGTGGCACTATGGGCTGTTGTACAAACTCAGAATGAAACTATCATTTAACTATTTCTCAATCATAAGATCATCTCTTTGTCAAACTCCAAGACAAATATACATCATTGTATCCTATCATATTAGTGATCCCACAAGGCAGTGTTCTGGGGCCAATTCTGTATCTTCTCTTCACCACAGACCTGCAGTCTGATTTATAAAATTTCCATAACTCCATAATAATCAAATTCTTAGGTTTTTTTAGGTTTTTGGTCAAAGACACACAATTTAAAAATTCATTAAACACATTAGTACTCTTTTTGCACATCTGAGAGTTAAATCATCTCAATAACTAACACATTACGTCTGCAAAAAATAATTGGTCAGAAATCATATTCATAGGTTTTGGATAAAATCTCCAAATCCCAAAATGCAGGGCTATAGCTAGTCAATATTAAATCAAATTCAAAACATTTGTTGTAAAAGAAGATTTATATATAGTTAACATACCACTTTCTCGCCATTTAATGCAGGTACTGAATCCCTTAAACTGCTAAAACTATCTTTTATGTGGTCTCTTCGTTTCCTCTCCAACGCATTGTGGTGTGCCCCCCGGTACGGTTTCAATTTTGGGGAGTGTGGGACTCACCAGGCCTCTAAGGCAGTCATACCCACTAAAACCATCTCCTCTTTATTTCTCTCCTGTAGTGTTCCCGCCTTTCAGCCTTACATCCTACAGGTCTTAATATCCTTTATCGGTTGTCGTCTCTTTCTCTGCTCTGTTCTTCTAATTCATCTTTTGCCTTTTTCCGCATCACTTCTTCTACAAAATTCTTCACAGTTTCCCAGCTGTCCTTGTGTCCGATCATTTCCTCTATTATGTTTTCAGGGGACATCGCTGTCGCAGGTAGGTTTCTTTTTACATTGTTCCTTTCGTTATCCCAATTTCCACAGTGGAATATTGTGTGTTCTGGAGTATCATCTACTTGCTCTGGATAGTATCGGCATTGTGCACTTCCCCTCTTTCCAATTCTCTCCGTGTAGGAGCAGAAGACTCCGTGTCCTGTAAGGCACTGTGTAATGAGGAAATTTACCGATCCATGCTTCCTCTCTACCCACTTCTTGATGTCCGGTATCATCCAGTGGGTCCACCTTCCGACTTTAGCGAGGTCCCATTCTGTCTGCCACTTCTGGTAAGTCATTTCCCTCTGTTCCTTCCGGTCTGTTATTGTTATTGTCCTGTGTAGGTCATATAGTCGCTTTCTCTCTTCGGCAAGGAGGTGTAGTGGTACGAGGCCTGCCACTGCGAGCGCGGCATCTGCAGATGTTGTGCGGTATGCACTGCATACTCTCAAGGCCATTAGTCTTTGGGTGGACGTGATTTTTTTTCGATAGATTTTACGTCTTGCTGCCTCTACCTATAGCGGAGCCCCGTACATCATTATCGACTCCATTGCCATCGCTAGTACCTTCCTTTTCTTCTGTCCTAGACCTCTAATATTAGGCAGTATGCTGCCTAGGGCCTTCATTGTACGTTCCGCCTTCTCGCACGCGTAGTGGATATGTCGTCCGAACGATAGTCCCCTATCTATTATCATGCCCAGATATTTTATCTGTCGCACGGGATAGATATCTTCTCCTGCCATGGTAAACTTTATAGGAGGTAGTTTTTTGCTATTTAGGATTATTGCTACGGTTTTATTCACGGCCACTTTCAATTCGTTCCGTTTCATCCATCTGTCTATAGTTTTTAACGTTACATTCACCTTAAGTACCAGTTCTTCGGGATTTTTTGCAGATGCCAATACGGCCAGGTCGTCCGCATAGCACACAAGTTCGACTCCTTCCTCCGTATCCACAGACATGACATCGTCATACAAAACGTTCCATAGGGTTGGCCCGAGGAGCGAACCTTGCGGTACACCTCCCAGGATTTTCTTTTTCATCTTGGATGTTAACCAACTACCCCTACCTGTTACCTTTTCATATTAGGCAACCTAACAGAATATATGCTCGTTCAGTGACCTTACACGTGTTCAAATCTCACGCATGTGCAATAGAAATAGTGGTTGCGAGGAGTGGGGGCCGAGGATTGAGGAGGATCAAGAACGAATCATCTTTCCCTACTGACGAATATACTGATTTGTTACTTATTTGACTTTTCTTGGTCAGGGTAGAATCACATACTTTTTCAATCACTTGAACCAGGGTACCGGCATTTTCTGTGTTGATATTTTCTAGTTCCTTTGCTAGGTATTCCTTAGTTTTTTTTCATCCAGAAGTTTCACTTGTTGCAGACTGTATCGTTTTTTTTTGTCTTAAATTATCCCTTACGTTATAGAGGATGTAACGGTAGTCGCTAATGGTTTCAAGTACTCTCCAGCCTTGGAGCCTGGCACCTAGAGGGTTTGTGGAGAAGGCAAGGTCTATGAATGAACACGAGTTTCTCCTCACGAACGTATGAGTGTCACCATTCCGCAAGTTTATTTAAGTCTAATTCCGCTGCCCAATCCGTATCCATATTTCCTCTTTATCTTGGCTTGGGGATCCCCAATAAGGGGACTTTGCATTGAAGTCACATGCTATAATCATTCTCCTTTTTCTTTGATACCTAATGCTCTGGCCTAGAACTTCAAGAGACTTTGACAGATGTTCAATGTTTTTGTTGGGTGAGAAATAGCAGCTCTATATTATGAGTGCAGCCAACTCTACCCATACGAAGCCTGGTCTGTAGACGGTATTTCCCACGGCTGAGTTTCGGTTTGTAATCCAGATCGCTGTGTCTTTTTCATCGTCTGTGAACCTTTTAGCATTGGTCGCCAGTTTTTTGTTTAGCTGACATATTATTACAATATCCGCTTTTGGCTCTATAGCCGTAGCGATCAGTAGGACGTGTGCTGCGCGGCATCTCGCAACATTTATCTGAAGTTTTGGATCCTTTAAATCATTTGGATGAATTTGGATCATTTTTGTGATCTTTTCCGCCTTGCCTCCGCCAGAGCTCTTCTGCATGCAGGACACGATGCAGTGTTAGCTCGGTGACCCTTAATATTGCATATGAGATATTGTGGTTCTTCCTCACAGTCCTTTGCCTTGTGTCTTTCTTGGCCACATCTCAGGCACAATCTTTGACGATCTGGACCCTTGCAGTCAAGCGCGTGGTGGCCCATTTCTCAACATCTATAGCATCTCTCCACTTCTATTCTTTCTTGGATTCTGCGGATTATCCTGCCTATTTTGATTTTTCCTTCTCCTATTAGGACACTTGCCAAGTTTTTTGGAAGTTCTACGGTGGCAATCTGTCTTTCGCCGTATGTTGGACTGAGATTTTGACTCTTGCTGTATAGTTCTGTGTGCCTAGGAGGATATTGTACTGAGGTCGTAATGGCAACGATGTCCTTGTTGTGTATTACAGTGCCTGTATTTTTTGTACGGACGTTTACTTTCTGGCAGTTTTTAGTTCACTCAGGATTGATGCATTTGCTCATTTGGTCTCGAGTAATAGATATCCTGCTTTTGTTTGCCTCATTCCAACTATTTTCGAGCCTGAGGATTCGGGGTTTATTTCTTGTTTTACAACTTTAAGTAGTTCGGCGTAAGTTTTGTCTTTAGCTCTTGTTCTTGCTTTAGTTTTTTTTCTTTTCTTTTTGTCCTGGCCTCTGCATTTCGTCTTTTCATTTCGCTTTTTTAGCATTGGCCATTCGTCTACGAAAGGTTTAGAAAAGCTAGTTTGTTTCGATCGTTTTGAGTCATGAGTCTTTTAAGCTCTTTAAGACTGTCGAACCTTTTATCAGGGCTGAGAAACAGACAGGACTAGGCAGACAAGACTACACACACAAGACTAAGCAGACAGGGCTAGGCAGACAAGGCTACATGGAGAAGACTGGAGAGACTAGAATGGAGATATAAGTATTGGACAGTCTAGACCAGCCATACTCAAACTGCGGCCCACGGGCCGCATGTGGTCCGACAAACTATCACCATATTGTCCACCCGTTGTAGCTTAAGATTATATTAACCAAGTTACTAAACCAATTACCCATATCAAATTCAGCGGCAATAATAGGCGCCGGGTTCTGTTTGCACATTGTGACACGTGACTCAAAAACGTTTCAAAGTTAGTCACTCATGAGAAATGAGAAAATGGCTTTTTTGAAAAGATCTTTGCAATAACAACAAAATGTAATGTCGGTGGCATTATCGCAAGATACAGCGGTATCTAAAGCATGGTATGAAATTTGTTATATTCTTGCTAAAAATATGAAACCGTTTACCGACGCAAAAATTGTAAAATAATGTTTCTTGGATGTTGCCGATGTACTGCTTGATAAATTCAGTAACAAAAATCAGATACTATAGGAAATTAAAAAAATACAGCTGTCTTATTCTACCTGCGTGAGACGTATTGAAGATATCGCCAAACAAATTCGTAATAACTTAATTGACCTCTTGCGGAAGTGTAACTTTTTTAGCTTAGCTTTTGACTCCCGTAACTATATTTCAGCAACATCGCAATGTTCGGTTTTTGTTAGATATTGCACTGATCAGAATGTAATATTCGAAGATTTAAATTCCTTCCAATGAAAGGCCAAACCAGAGGTACAGATTATTCGATATTATTGGCAGTTTTACACAGAAATAGAAGCTGTGATGAAAACAGTTGTAAGTATTGTGAATTATATCCGAGCACGAGAACTAAACCAGAGAAGATTTAAAAGTATTTTGGAAGAAGTGGGTAGCCAATATAGCGACGTTTTTTAGATACCTCGGTGCGCTGGCTTGGTAGCGGAAAAGTTTTGGTTTTTACAGCAGAACGATAAAAAATATCCCGAACTGCAAAATAATAGATGGTTGTGTCTTTTACCTTTTATATTTGACATTACTAAGAAACTCGAGAACCTTAATCGGAATTTCTTAATTATCAAGCATTTATTACAAAAAAAAAATCAAAACAAATCACTGCAAAATTTACCAGCTCTAAGAAGGGTTACAAATGACTGTATTGATACTCCTGAAGAAAACTATTCGATGATTTCAAATTATATATCTGCAATATCAGACGAATTTAAAAGGAGATTTCAGGACTTTATTTTATACTTTCAGCAGGTTTTTGATTTAAATTATAATTAAGAATTGGTAAAACCATACTACATTATAGATAATCATATAAACTGAATCAAGTCGGAACACAGTCTGAATACATAAATATATTCAACCTTTCCGTAGTTCTATAATACTATACTGCTAAGTTGTGTTTCACGACACGTCAAATTAAAAATATCTATCCCTAACCATCCACATGGATTTCAAGTAAATGGTTTATAAATTGTTGTTCATAAAAGCAAAGCTGTACTGAAAAGAGTTTAATCTCGAAAAGAGTCTACAGATGACTATCCACTTAATGTATCGGAAAGACATGATCTTTAAAAACAATGTTATTTTTCTGTTTTTTGTTGAGTGCCACGAAGGTGGACTGAAAGCTATTAAATAACTGACAAATTTCACATGAGATTTGTTTCTGGCAGTTCTAAGAGACTCATAGTGTTCATAGTGTTCCGACTATTAAGTAATAGTTTTATTTTTTAACACCAAATTAATAGATGTGCTTAATATAGCGGCCCGCAGGACACAGCTAAAATCTGAAAGTGGCCCAAGCAAAAAAGTTTGAGTATGGCTGGTCTAAACTAACCATACAAGGTGGACTGTTTTGTTTGTTTTCATGGTCAGAAACCGGTAGCAATCTACATATGCTGAACTAAGTTTTTTCTATTTGCTAGTTTCTTGTCATTAGATGTAAAAGATTTCGGAAATACCAGGCTGCTTGTTCGTAAATAGAAATTTCAAAGAAACTAGGATATTCTAATCCAGCATAAATATTAAATTTATAATATTACGTAATATCAGAATTTGTAAATCTTTGGCTTCACATTTGTCCCGGTTTTCAGGGAACAGTCCCGATTTTCGATAAATTGTCCAGCCGAGTGTAATTTATTTTACATTTGTGGCTAGATAGACATGGATAATAATAACAGGATTAGACAGACAAGACTCGAAAGATATTACTACAGCAACAAGACTACTGAGTTAATACTAGACATACAAGACTAGAGAAGCAAGATAAGCAAGTTTAAATCAATTATATACAGAAGTATCAAATGTTGCCCAATATATCCAACTAGATTGAAGGAGGAAGATTTGATATATTTGTTTATAATTAGTTTAGATTTATTAGTTTAGAGATATAATTAGTTCAGACCATTTCAATATTTTGTTGTCGCGAATTTTTTTGGCAAATATTTCGAACAATATTTGTCCAGTCGTTATTATTGGTAATAAGATCATGAACTTTCCCCAAGGATATCCGCACGCGAGAAAATAATCTTCGAAATTCAATTGAACTTTGAAAATCATTTTAAGGAGAACTAGCACCTAGCGAGACAGAAAACAAAAAATACGTATATCTAGTTTAATAATTTTAATTACAACTCGAAGGTCTGACTAATTTCTACATGTTATTTTTAATTATCGTTGATTCTGTTTTCATCTTATTCTAGACAATTTTCAAACCGCATTATATCAGCGGTTTCCAACCATTATGCTACTACGCCTCCCCGAAAAATAATCCGCGCCTCCCTTACCTTTTATTGTTTTAATAGATTCAATAAAATAGACAAGTTTTAAATCATTAAAACTTTATTACAACAACAATTGAAAACTACAATTAACAGAATAATAACAAGGTTTAGCTATACAATATACATACGTGTATATTTATTTTTATATAAAACATTTAAACCAACTACATCTACCGCACAAAAAAAATTAATGCGAGGGTTGCTGTTGTTCATTGGCACAAAGTTTATCAAATCTTGAGGGCAATGTGGAGAGTGCCACTCGTATATCTTTTTCGACTAGTAACCTGGCTCGATATTTGGTTTTCATTGCAGCCAGTGCCGAAAAGCCCGTTTCGCATAAATACGACGTTACAAACGGTAGAAGCACTTGCATTGCTTTGCAATTGAATTAAGGTTTAATTTTGAAACTTTTGTTTTAGTAGGCTATCACATGATAATTCTATTAGTTTTTCCTTTTCAATTGTTGTCAGCTCAAATTCGTCATCTTCATTGTCGATAAATGGATTCTGTACCCACAAAAACTTTCAAAAATAAAGGTCTTTAAAATAATTGAAAAATTAAGCTCTAAACCAGGGGTTCCCAAATTGCGGCCCGCGGGCTAAATGCGGCCCGCAAAGCCTGTGAATTCTGCCCGCGATATCGATGCAATATTTTATATATTTTTTTAAATAAATAAGTAAATAGAAAATAAATAATACTCATATTACAAATAAGGTGCAATATAGTATATTTTACAGCAAGAGATGAAAGTGGCGTTTTTTTGGTGAGGTGGGAGTTTGCTCACGAGCGCCAGCGAGTTGGCAATCACACCGAACCAGAAAAAAACACTTTCATCTCGAGTAGTAAATGCAATTTTTTCTACTGATATCGGTTGTAGAATCCATAATTCGACTTTAATAAATCCAATTCGAAGCGAACTGTCAGAACTGTCAAAACAAATTTAATTGTTAGTTTGGCCGTTTCCACGGTAACATATTGCATCCTCATAGAAGGTGATACTTTTCAAGTCCTTCTTCCTTCCTTCCTTCTTCTAAATAGGCGAATCGCCTGTTCTTCGTCGATTTTGCCCGGTCCTTTTTTTTATTGTACGTTGAGGTTGTCGTTCCACCGTTTTCGTGGTCTCCCGGTACTCCTTTTCCCTGACGGCGATTTGTCTCTTGAGATTTTTACAATTCGGTCATCTGACATTCTGCTAATGTGTTCGTTCCACTCGGTTTTTCTTCCCAACACCCAATCGTTGACATTGTTAATATTGCATATTCGTCTAATGTTTTCACTTCTCTCCCGGTCTCTCAATGTTTTGCCGGTTATTTTGCGAATTACTTTCATCTCTGTTGTTTCTAAGATCTGCTTAGTTCTACACGTTTCAGGTCTTGTTTCTGCTGTATATGTTAATATAGGTCTTATAGCTGCCTTATAGATGCGGGTTTTGGTTACTGTTTGTAGGTGTTTGTTTGTCCATATCGTGTCGTTCAGTTGGGCCGCTGTTCTTGCTGCTTTTGACGCCTGGTTTCTGACTTCGTTTTCAATGTCTCCAAAGCTTGATATTTCTATGCCCAAGTACTTAAATTGCATTACTTGCTGGATGATTTCATCGTCTACCGCTAACTTACATCTGATTGGTGTTTTTGATGTAGTCATGCATTTTGTTTTTGATGTTGCTATTTTCATTCCTAGCTTTTTTGCCGTGATGTTAAATTGAAATAGTAATCTCTGAAGATCATCTTCATTTTCCGCCACCAGTACCGCGTCATCGGCATAACATAATATCTTTACTTGTTGTTTTCCCATTTTATAGCCTTTTAGTTTTCGAACGTCTTTTATGATTACATCCATTACTATGTTGAAAAGTAATGGGCTCAAGGAGTCCCCTTGGCGGATACCATTCTGCACAGGTATTGGTTCCGTGAATTCGTTGTCGATTTTGGCTTGTATGTGGTTATTTGTGTATATGTTCTCAATGGTTTTAATTATGTTGTGTGGTATTTGTCTGTCATGCAGCAGATATATGATGTCTTCAAGACGGATTCTATCGAAGGCTTTCTCCAGATCTATAAAACAGAGGAATGCGGGCTTATTGTATTCGATGGACTTCTCTACTATTTGTCTTATTACAAATGTGGCGTCTGTACATGACCTCCCTGATCGGAATCCTTGTTGTTCGTCCGATACTGTGGTTAGTTCATTTATTTTGTTTGTTATAATCTTCGTTGTTAATTTTAAGGTAGTCGATAGTAGGTTTATTCCTCTGTAGTTTGATGGCATCTTTCGGTCTCCTTTTTTAAATAACAGGATTGAAATGCTAGTTCGCCATTCATCGGGGATCAACTCTTGCGTGAGTATGTTGTTAATTAGAATTTTTAGCTGTTCGACTAGATGTTTTCCGCCATATTTTAGGAGTTCGTTAGTAATGCCGTCTTGTCCTGCGCTTTTTCGGTTTCTTAGCTTTTTAAGTCCTAGTTGGACATCTTCGGTGTTTATCATTGTTTTGTTATTTATGCTGATTCCTGGGATATCTTTAGGCTGGTTAGGTTCGTTTTTTTTGGTAAAGAGCTTTTAAGTATTTTACCCATGTATTTTTGCTTATTTGGCTGACTGGTATGAGTTCTCTTGTTTCTTTCTTCTGGGTCCTGATGAATCGCCATGTTTGTTTTTGGAGGCCATAGAAATCGCTTTCCAGTCTTTTCGAGAATGTTTCCCAATAATCGCTTTTTATTTTTCTGACCAGTGAGTTAGTGTCATTTCGGATGTTTTTGTATTTATTGTATGATCTTCTTTTTTCCTTTGGCATTGTTCCTTTATTTCCTTGCAGAACCATGGGGTCTTGCTTGGTGTTAGTTGTTTTTGTTTTTGTTTTCTAGTTCCAAGTGCTTCGTTTGCCGCTGCTTTAATATTATTACGTAATTTTTCCCAGCCGTTGTTGATGTTCTCTCCTTCTGCCAGAGGGTTTTCGCTGATCTTTTCTTCTAAGCGTTTTTGGTACAAGTGTTTTATGCTTGGGTCCCAAATTGATTCTATCATTGATTCTATATTGACTTTTCAAGTCAAATGTTCTAATTTTATTTCGTTTTTTTAAATAGTTTCAGGCTCGTTTTACGTTTGTACATAAAATATTTCATTGAAATTGATGTAATTAATAAGAAAGTCCATGCAAATTTGGTTACTTTAGTGTTTTAATCGAGAAAATCATAAATTTAAAATGCTCATTTTCGTCTCTAGACGTGAAAATATTTTCATCCCAAGAATGAAAAAATGTCACTTTCATGTAGGGTAAGCCGTGGAAAAAATTCCATTTTCACATATACGTGTAGAAAAAGATATTTTAATATGTTTAAAAAAATCTTACAAAACTTTAACCTTAAGCGTGTGTATTAATAAAATATTGTTTACTTTATATTTAAAAAAATATTTTTGTATGTCTAGTCTAGTTATTACACTTTTGTACAGAAATATGATATAGTAGTCTCAAATAGACAGAACTGTTAATCATTTTAAACATGCAATTTGAATTGATAGAATTACAGGAAAATATCGATGATAAGAATTCTTATCGGAACAATTCCTTAATTGATCCTTAATTGATTCCAATAAAGGATTATCCATGCGTGAATTATCCGAAAATTCGAAAACACGCTCAACAAATGTTTTCATTATTTGAGAGCTCATATATTTGCGAAAAAACTTTTTCAATTATGAGCATAAATTAGTCGAAATTAAGATCAAAATTGAGTGATAATCATTTATAATCAGTATTAAGAATGCATTAGACAGACATACAAGCAAAGTTTAATGACATCATTTAAAAAAAACCCGGCCAAGTGCGAGTTGTGACTCGCGCACCGAGGGTTCCGTACAAAGTAAGGTATCTTTTTTTTGTGGAGGACGTAGCAAGCGCAATCAGTTAACTTGACAAGTGGCCCTCCTGAAATCACGACCATCTTAGTACCGCTGCAAGCATAACCTCAAGCTCGCTGTCGTACGATGGAATTCTACCCTATATTTTACTACCATGCATCCCCCATTCACTATGAGTGTTTAGGGGTTCTGGAACTTCACTATTCGTTTTTACTGCTCAATTTTGCCAAAAAAATACCCTTATACGTTTATACAGGGTATTTTTTTTTAAATAAGGCGAATATTTTTAAACTTATAAAAAGAAAACTTTATTTTAGTATTACACTTATTCACTAACTTATATTAAGATCTAACTATTTCTAGATCTAATATAAACTAATATATTAACTATAATAATATTATTTCTAGATCTATTTCGATACCCTTAACATTCAGTTGTTCAATTGACTGCTTTTGGGCAATTGACTACCAAAAAATATAGGGCGTACGTGATTTAAGTATATGTAGATTATAAAAAATTAGACGAAAAATTAGACGAAATATAATATATTCAGGATGTTACGTGACTTGAGTATGTCGCATGTCGGTTATAAACAAGCAAAATTTACACATAATATATACCCTGTATATATTATGTATATAGAGCGCACGTGATGAAATGCATAACGAATATAAACAAAGAAAATTCAGAATAACCTAACCGAGGAGGACCTAACTGTATGCAACTCATATGCTTCTGCTGCCTGACAATACCACGCAACACATTAGTGCATTTTCATAAGTTTCTAATAGTAAATTCGCATTTTTCTTGTAATTAAACTACATATTTACGGTTTTCAGATTTTTCCCTTTACATGTGCTGTAAGACACCGCTTCTTGCCAAATTTCATGATTCTAGGTCAACGGAAAGTACCCTATATGTTTTGATCCCCTTGTGAAATCGCAAAATATGCGACATGAACGGTCATATATTTTGATCGCGTTGACTTACAAGTTTGGTTTTTTCACAGCTGAAAGAGACCGCAGACCCGAGTATTTGATACAAATTTCAACTTGTTACCTCTACGCGTTCCTGAGAAAAATGGTCTTGACAGACAGACAGACGAACAACAAAGTGATCCTATAAGGGTTCCGTTTTCGGTACGGAAACCTAAAAAAAACAACTACACAAGTCGCATAATACAAATGCATAAATTTATTATAAGTTTTTATATTCACATTATTTTTTTTGTGTGATAAGTGTTAATTCATAGTACTAGTTTCTAAAAAAATCGTCGTTATTGTTTTGATTTTATCCCGTTTTTTTTGCCCGCCAAAAAATTCGGTAATATTAAATCGGCCCGCCCAAGAAAAACTTTGGGAACCCCTGCTCTAAACAATCCATATTTTCAATAAAAAGATTCTTGCTTGTTCCGATATTGGCTGTGGCCCAGAAATCTTTTGATAGTGAAAACATGTCCAACTCATTCCTTTGTAAATTTGACTTCCATAACTTCAACTTTAATTTGAATGAAAGTTTTTACTTTGTCTTTTTGAACAAGTGCATTTGTGCATGTTCAGGTGCATTTGTGTTCCCTGTATTGATTTATTCAAACTGGTCAATTTTCCAAAAATTTCAACTAAATAGGCAAGTTTAACAAATGTGCGACATGGTGATTTTCGTCGAGAAAGGTTGTTATTTCTTCTTTGAATTCAAATACACCTTACATGACTTTTACGCTGGCTACCAGCGAACTTCACAATAATACAGAAGTGAGGTATAATTAGCTTCCATATCTATACACAACTTTGCAAACAGCCTAGATCTCAAAGGACTGTTTTTAATGTAGTTTACAATTTTAGTAAAAATGTTGTTAAGTTCCTCGCTCATATTTTTTGACACTAGAGCTGCTCTGTGAAACATACAGTGCGTCCACACAGGGTGTGGTGCTTTCTTTTTAACTAATGCTTGAAGCCCTGCTTTGTGTCCGGACATTGAGTGAGCTCCGCCAGTACACAGTCCAATGCAATTATTCCACGTTATGCCGTTTTCTTTTTAAAAATAAATTGTCCATTATATTAAAAATTTCAATGGATGTGGTCTTTCCAGGAATGGGTTTGCAAAATAGTATATCTTCAAATATATTATTTTCCACAACATATCGAACATATGCAATTAAATGGGCATCTTTAGCTATATCAGTTGCCTCATCTACTTGTATGGCGAATTTCGAAGTACGCAGCCGAGAAACTAATTGATCGCAAATATCTTCAGATATATCATTGATTCTTCTTCCGACTGTATTATCAGCAAGCGGAGTTTGTTGCAACTGTTTTGCATATGATTCGCCAAACATGATGCGAACCTTATCAAGAGCTGCTGGAAAATTTAGAGATTCTCCTATTGTATATGATTTCTTATATTTTGCGATTCGGTAAGAGACATGGTACGAAGCCAATAAATGCATTTGGTGTTACAGAATGTATTTTTTTGAACGTTTGCTTTTGATTCTTAAGCTCATCCAATTTTCTTTGAAACAATTCTATGGGCTTATCAACATATTCAGAATGTAGAGTTTCATGGTGCAGTTTTAATTTGACTGGTCTCATACTATCTGAAGCCAAAACTTTCGAGCACAACAAACACTCTGGTTTTTCCAAGCCATCTATACTAACACTAGTGAATCCTAATGATAAATAGGATTGCGCAACGGAACTGCGCAAATGTGCCATCTCTTTAAATTCTCCGCTCCAGATATTTTTTTTAATAGGAATTAAATATATGTAAATGTAATAAAAAAATAAAAATAAACATTCATGCACGGAATTTTCACTGTTACGTTAAGATTTACTTACTTACTCCTCGGCGCTACAGCCCATGAAGGGCCTTGGTCTCTCTGACGATCGTAGCCCAATCCTGGCGATCTTCAGCTCGTTTCCTCCATCTTCTGACTCCCATCTTTCGTAAGTCATCCTCTACATCATCCAGCCATCGTTTCCGTGGTCTCCCTTTGCACCTTCTGCCACCTGGGTTTCCTCTGTGTACCTTCTTGACAGACCTGTCATCTGGCATTCGCTCTACATGGCCCAACCATCTTAGTCTATTACTCTTTATTTCCAAAACTATGTCAGCATGACCGTATAGTTCCTCCAATTCCCTATTTTTCCGTATTCTCCATTGCCCTGCGTCATTCACTGCCCCAAAAATCTTTCTTAATATTTTCCTTTCCCATCTTCTCAGACATTCCTCTTCTGCCACCCTCATTGTCCATGTTTCTGAGCCATACATTACCACCGGCCTTATAACCGTTCGATAGACAGTTATCTTCGATTTTCTGCTCAGGCTACGTGACTTGAGAATCTTAATCAGGGCCCAGTTTGCTCTGTTTCCCGCTGCAATCCTTGCTTTTATTTCTTCACTTATGCTGCTATCATTAGTTACCAACACTCCCAAGTACTTAAACTTTTCACAACTCTCATAGTTGACTCCATTCAACTTTATGACTTACTCAACCTTATGTCTTTCACCGCTGTGTTTCTCCTGGAAGAGAAGATATATTTTCACGCCATTCACTCGAAGCCCCAATTCTTCTTCTTCATTTTCTAACCTACACAACCCATCTTCCAGCTCTTTAAATCTTCGAGACAGCATACACATATCATCCGCATACGCCAAATTCTGGATCATGCGATTAAACAGAGTTTAATCCACCTGGGTTGTTGGTCTCCACTTTTCTCATCACTCTCTCCAGTACTATGTTGAAAAGTAGTGTGGATAATACATCGCCCTGTCTTAACCCTTGGTTGACTTCAAATTCCTTCGTAAGTTTTCCTTCTACTTTAACTTGGCATTTCGTTCTGTTGAGGGTCATTTGTATCAGACGTATTAGCTTATATGGACACTCCATATACATCAGAGTCTGATACAGCTGTTTTCTTTTCATGCTATCATAAGCCTGTCTGAAGTCCACAAAGAGCTGATGTATATCCACATTATACTCGTAGCATTTCTCCATTATTTGCCTTATCGGGAAGATATGGTCGGTCGTTGATCTACCCTGTCGAAAACCACACTGATAATCTCCTAGAATCTCTTCTGCAAAAAGAGTGAGTCTCATAGCAATGATTTTGGCTTTGTACACAACACTGAGTAAAGCTATGCCACGGTAGTTTTCACATTTTGCTTTGTCCTTCTTCTTATGAATCGGGCAAATAATGGCCAAATTCCACTCCTCCGGCATCACTTCTTTTTCCCATACTTCGAGGATTAGCTGATGCACAAGACGTGTCAAATGTTCACCCCCACCCTTAAACATCTCTGCTGAAATGTTATCGCTTCCTGGGGCCTTATTATTCTTCAAGATTTTGATTGCCAATCTGACTTCCTCTATTGTAGGCATTTCGTCCTGGCTAGCACTGTGCCACGGCTGGCCATTGTCGGTTTCCGTTTGTTCCGATGCTACAATCTCTATTGTTGCATTCAGCAGTTCGCTGAAATACTCAGCCCACCGGTTTAGAATCTGTTCTTCTCCTCCTATAAAATTTCCTTCTTTATCTCTGCAGAACACAGCACGTGGTTGGAAACCTTTCTTCAGCTCCTGAATTCTTTTATAGAATTTCCTTACCTCCTGGGTGTTATGTTCTTCCTCTAGTTCATTAATCCATTTCTTCTCTGATTCTCGTTTCTTTCTTCTACAGATTTTGTCTGCCTCCTTTCTTTTGTTCTTGAATTCATCTGTATTATACCTAGTAAACCTGTTTAGCATTTTCTTCCTTGCCTCATTTCTCTCCGTCATTGCCTTTTTACAATCTTCATCAAACCATCCTGACCTTTTAACCCTTTCTTCCATCCCCAACACTTCTTCGGCAGTTTCTTGTAGGACATCCCTCATCATACTCCATTTCCCTTCTATACTTTCCGCTGCCCAGTTTTGTTTAGCCTCAAACTTCTTCTGTAGTTCTGCTTCATACTATTGGGATATTTCCTTCTCCTTTAGTTTTGCAACGTCGTATCTTCTTGGAGCTTTCCTATTTTCTCCAGATCTATAAACCGCAATACGTTGTCTTTATTTCACTCTAACCATATAATGATCCGAGTCGCAGTCAGCTCCCCTACAACTGTCGACTTCAAGGATATCAGATGCATGTCTCCTGTCAATTACTACATGATCGATTTGATTAAAAGTGGTTCCATCTGGTGAGCGCCATGTGGCTTTCCTAATGCTCCTTCTCTGGAACCATGTACTTTTCACCACCATTGCATTGCCCATCGCAAAGTCAATAATTCTTTGCCCGTTACTGTTTGACACATCATGCAGACTTTCCTTTCCTACAGTTTCTCTAAAGGTTTCTTCTTTCCCCACCTTTGCGTTGAAGTCCCCCAGCATTATCTTCACATCTTGTCGTGGGACGTTTTCTACTTCCTGTTCTAGCTGTTCATAAAATGCATCTTTCACTTCATCTTCAGCATCTTCTGTAGGTGCGTAGACACATACAAGAGTGATGTTGAAGAAAAGAGCCTTCATTCTCAAAGTGGATATCCTTTCATTTACTGGGTTGAAGTTCAGAATTGCTGCTTTATGTTTATTATCTACAAGAAAACCCGTGCCTATTTATATCTACAAGAAAACCCACCTATTGCTCCACTCTCTCCTCCACTATAAAGAATTGTGCATTTATATGGAATAGACACGCTGAGGCAGTGGTAGGTAAAGCCAAACGCGCCCTACTGGTGTGCAGAAATCTGGCAGGAAAAACGTGGGGTTGTAACCTCACTATCCTGCGATGGATGTACACCATGATAGTGAGACCTGCAATCACTTATGGGGCGGTTGCGTGGGGAAGTAGAATCAAGCTGGCCTCTATGAGGAAACAGCTTGAGAAGATTCAAAGACTGGCGTGTGTCTGCATCACGGGGGCGATGGGGTCGTGTCCGACAGCAGCATTGGAGCTGCTGCTGGATCTGACTCCGCTGCACCTTGTGGTGGAGAGCGCCGCCAGATCGGCGATCGTAAGATTCAGCAAGGAAGGAATGGGCAGAGGTAAAATAATCGGGAGCAGAGACCGAAACAGCCTCGCTGCCAAGATCCCCTGGCTGGAAGTACCAAAAGACGAAATGGTATGCAAATACCACTTCGAGAAAAACTACACAGCAATGTGTAGTAGTAAAGCCGATTGGAGCGACGAATCCTCAGCATACCACATAGAGCAAAATGCCATCAAGTGGTATACAGATGGTTCGAAGACAAAGGAAGGCACTGGTGCAGGAGTGTTTGGACCTCGTACCAGATACTCCGAATCCATGGGAACATCCCCAAGTATCTTCCAAGCAGAGGTACACGCAATCGAAAGATGTGCACAGTTTAACCTCGACAGGAATTACCGCAAAAAACGAATTGCTATCCTGTCAGATAGCCAAGCAGCCATCAAGGCCATTAGCTCATACACCATCAGATCCAAACTGGTATGGGACTGTGTGGGGAAGCTGAACAAGCTTGGCAGGGATAATAAAGTAACGTTATACTGGGTACCAGGACACACTGGTATAGACGGAAACGAAGAAGCCGATCACCTAGCAAACAAGGGATCCAGTATCCCCTTTATAGGTCCGGAACCATTTTGCGGTATGAGCGTGAATACCATCCGCAAAAGTTTAGATGAAGAAATAAGAGGAAAATGGATGAAAACTTGGGAAGAACTTCCAGGGCTAAGGCAATCCAAAGTGATGCTGGATCTTTTAACCAGAAGAGAACTAAAGCTTGCCTGAAACTAAGCAGGAACAAGCTCAGAATTCTGACAGGAGCCCTGACGGGACACTGCAGACTTAGGAAACATCTCAAGGCCCTAGGCCTAGAGGAGGATGATGGATGCAGATTCTGTGGCTCAGCAGAGGAAACCCCCATACATCTGTTCAAAGACTGCGGAGCATTACTCCGCAAGAGACAGATGTACCTTGGGGCTCACTGCTTGAACACAGAGGAGCTGCAGGCCTTGAATCCCACCCAGATCCTGAGATTCCTAAAGGAATCAGGATTACAGGAGGCGCTATAAATGGGTAAGTACACCAACACTTGGAGGAGGAGGGTGGGGTACAATAGATCTATAAAGGTCGCAGTACAAGTCGTCACCACCATATCTACAATCTACAATCTGTGTAATTATCACTCCTTAGGATCCCATTTCCTTTCCATCTGACCTCTTGAATTGCTGCTACTCCTATCCTATATTCCTCCATCTCTTGTTTGAGTCCATGCAGAGCTCCAGGTTTGTTCAGAGTTCTTACATTCCAGGTTGCAATGTACATATCATTTTCCCATTTGCATTTTCCTTCATCAAAATCATCAGTCCGGCTATTCTTGTCTTTGAGTTACGTTAAGATATGAAGTTTTATTTATTTGTAGATATTATGCTATAAAAATTAATTTATTAAAAAAAATGACAAAATGACAAATCACGCCTCCCCTTGCAACAGTGCGCGCCTCCCCCTGGGCGGCGAGCCTCCCTTATATGTGAGCCTTATATGCAATAACGTCTATTATTCATTCTGGATAATACTTTTGTATATAGTTTAGTTTTATTAGTCCTATATAGTTACGGCTCTCTAGATGTGTCTAATATATCTAATTCTAGATATATCTAATATATCTTATTCTAGATATATCTAATTTATTTCATTCTAGGTTTATCTAATTAGATTAGTCTTATTACTCTAGTATTACTCTTATAATCTAATTTCGACTGTGCGCTCTTCTCTATTTACGTTTAATCTTGTCTATTTACTATTTGTTGTTGAGCCTTGTTTCCATATTATCTAGTACAAACTGTTTAGCCTTTCCTCTATCTTCTTCTCCATCTAGGCTTTTTAGTCTCGAATCCTTAGTTTCATCGCTAAAGCCTTATCTAGTCTATTTTATCTAGTTCCAGTCTATTCTAATCTAAGCCTAATTTCGTAATAAGCCTAATTTTGTTTAATTAAACTTGACTGTCTGTTATGTTTCCATTTTTCTTAATCATGTTTGTTTTGTCTCACATGCATATTCTAGTATTCTCTGTCTAGTCTTGTTTGTCTAGTATTTTACATTACTAATATTGTCTCTTAGTACTCTATTTAGAAATATTTGTTCTCTTATTTCTTCATTATCATTTATAGATGTGTGATATTGACCATTGACATGGGATTTCCAAGATATTGACCAGCAAATATTAGATAAACGAGATACTATTAAAAATCAGATAATTATTAGCCTTATTATTCTGTTTAGCCCATCTTGACCATAAAGCCTTAGTCTTATCTTTTCTGTTGAGATTCCTTTATTTTATTGCGTTTCGATAGTATTTGAATTTACAGTAATTCTCTTTATACTTTCACTATTATTATGTTATGGCATAATTCATGGCTTTTATTGACCATTGACTTGGGAATCCCGATACGTTTGCTACTGCCGTAGAACGACTTTGTTTACGCAAATTGGGGAAATTCTAATAGTTGCAAAAAATTAATTAATTGCGTTTAATATGTCCTGGTGGAATTGATTACGAATTAATAAATACAGGAGCTAACCAAGGCTTGATTCCCGGAAAACATTATTTGATTCATCATTTACAATTTTACTGCTGCCAATGTATTCCTGAACTTGCCAAGACCGCTATTATGATTTAATTCTAAACTCTCGAATGACACTGTTAAAAAGTACTTGGAACAAGTTTTGTTTCCATTTAGTTTTGTTTTTCCATCTCACCTAGTCTTGTTTATCTAGTTTTGCCTGTCTAGTATTGTCTGTCTAGTCTTTGCTAAGGAAGCAACAATTTTACGTGGATAAAGCGGGACAAAATTGTCGAAGTGTGGTCTAGAAAAAATGTTTGTCTTGAAAAAATTAATTAGACCAGGCGGGACATTAGCGGGACAAATTAATTATACCAAGCATGAGCAACCAACGGCCCGCGGGCCGCATACAGCATCTGTGCTGGATTCCCTGCGCAATGAAACCTACTCTACTGCGTGATCTGACCGCCTTACGTTTTGTCGCTCCTGTACTGGAACAAATAATGGTAATTTGGCCATAGTTCCAAGATAGATTGTTCATGCCAAAATTAGACGATTTCTCAAAATAGAGTCTAGTCTAAGTTCAAGGTTATAAACATTCCAAGTCTTAGTCCAAGTTAACTCAAAGAATGGACTAGGAGCAAACAGATAATTTGATCTAGAATTAGATAAATAGAAGATTTTGGAACCTAGACTTTTGTTATCTAGTCTAGATTCAAAGTTATAGACATTATAATTGTAGACGCAGTATAAATGTTTAATTTTGTTGATAAATTAAGGGGTAAGGCCACTGTAACGGCCCAAAAAAAAACTTTTTTTCACTAATTTTTTGCTCCCGAAATTGAAGGTATTTGAAAAAAAACTTTTAATGGTGTTATCAGGCATACATTAACCTTTATTATAAAATTTTTTAACAGTAAAAAAAAACAAAATGGCGGTTCCACAGCTATCTTCCCGGGACATGTTTTGCTTCCAGGGCTCCGCGGCACGCAGCACCACTGGTGTACTTTTGAATCTAGAACAAAAAAAAAACCATTAATCTAGAGGGCTATAGCTAGAGAATGTCGATCGGATTTTAAAAAGTATCAATTTTTGTGGATTTGGCGTGCGTTTGAAAAAAACAATTGATTTTTGACGAAAAAAACGGCAAGTTTTTTGTTAATAAAAAATCAATAAATAAATTTCTTAAAAATTCCGATCGACACTCTCAAGATAATGTAAATGTTCACATCTGGTTAAAATTTCAAGTAAAAAAAATGAAAATTGTTCGAGTTATGCTGCGTGCCATTTTGAAAAACCATGTTTCGAGAAAAACGCGTTTAAAGTTTTGCGAATAGTTTTTTATTGAAAAAAATTAAAAAAAGAAGTTAAAAATTTTTTTTACCGTTAGTCTGCAATCCCAGCACCATACATTTGTCCTTCGATAGCCAAATTTTCGTCTTCTTCGTCTTTCCTGGTTGATTTTTGGAGCGCGCGCGCACTTTTAGCCGCGTCGCTCAGAGATGTCTCCGCGTGCGTGATGCGTTTGTCGTCGCTTTCGATGCAGAAATTATATAACTGTACACCAATTTCCACCTCCAACATCTTGAATATTTGCAAGACGTTGGTAAGGCCGCCATTGAATATGCAAACAGCGATATCCGTCGCGATATCTAGTACAGTTTTTCCGCTTGAGTATGCTTTGGGGGCCAAACTCCAAACGGTAGCGTTGAAACTTTCGTTATTGTTTTGAGTATAGGCCCCCAAGCAACGCTCCAGCAACTCGTCCCGGCTCAATTCCATGTAGATGGGTTTGATGTCTTGATAAACCTCCTCACTCATTGGCTGATTGTGATGATACGCATCCAAGGCATTTTCTGCATTCGCTTTCTTCCAACTGCACCAATTCTCCGAACATTTTTCGTGCTGAGGCTTTTCATCCGTTGACATTTTGTGAAAAAGGGTTGCCCAGATCTCATTTTTCATATTTTTGATGGAATAGGGATTTCGACGGATTGCTAAGCCGTAATAAATGCTTAGTTCGTCAATCAATTTGGCAGTGAGTTTTCCTCTTCCCCCGAGACCTTTTGTTCCTTTTTTTAAGTTTCTCAATCGAGTTCCCATTCTTTTTTGCACGTGATCTATGCACTCTTTTTTTTTAACATCAACATTTTCATAAGGCTTCGAATCCACGATGCCTTTGAAAGTTTTGGAATCGCCATCTCCGATATAATTGCAGTATTTTATTCCGTATAAATCTTCTGAGCGTTGGAACATTTCGACGACAGCATCGACTTCCATTTTTCCCGATGATCCTTCGTGATTGGCTTGGCATTCATCGGCGTGACTTATTTGCCATTCCTCGAATTCCGTTGTTCCGTTTTTGGACTTCCAGTGCTCGCATGATTTGCAATACTTTGATTTCACTTCGACGTCGATTATTTTTCCAGATGACCAGCCGATCAATGACGTGACTCCAAAAAGCGATGAAAATCCGCGTTTTCGCCATGAGCCATCACCGGAAACCGTTACTCCGTCAGTTTGTCCATTTTTCTGGCTTTCCTCCTTCTCTTCTTGCGCTGCTTTCTTCATGCTTGCATCTCTCACTGCTTTCGTTGCGATTGCTATCGTTTTGACCAATTTATCATAAAATGAATGAAAAATTAGGCGTGGCAAATCCATGAACGCGCAAAATTTTTTGATTCCATGTAATCCTATTCCAATCAGTCGCATTGCAAGCACGATTCTACGATTTATTTCATATGCATTGTGAATGAATTTGGACCTCGGAATATCTACATCGGGACATTTTGGGCAAACGATTACAATTTTGAATCCTAAACCACGAGGACTTCTTTCTCGAAACGCAATGTCAGATCCGCACGTTTTGCACTTCACGTGCTGGGCAATAACGGCAAAAACGGCGCAGAAATTGATGATTCTATAGCCGAATTGACTATTAACATCGAATTCCTCGTTGCAGTCCTTCAGTTTTTTCGCCAAAGCACTGACGCCCGGCTCATCACTCTCACGTTCGTATTGATTCAAGGGTCGTTTCTTCCCGCCTGACCGACGCCGCATTGGATACGAGGTTTTCGTACCTTTTTTTCCAAGATACACTCGAGCACTCATTTCAACTACACGTTCGTAAATTTTACAGTGAAATTGTAAAGAAACCACGAAAAACACGCAAAAATCGTCGCTTATGAAGAATCAATCGCTCTTTACTGTGCGCTTGCTGTCTCTAAACTAACGGAATTTTTCTTGATAATGCTCAAAAGGATCGAAAGGACACGTGGAACATTAATACCGGCGGTTAGGAGCAATGGCGGGGGGGACCTATTGTGTCGTCCCTTTTCGTCATTACCGCAGGTAGTCGTTTCGGAGCAAGTTTTGACACGCTTGGCGGCGACCTTCATTTCCTAAGGACAACAAATTTTTTTGCGCACAGGACCTTTTTTTTCTTATTCTAGAGGGTTTAAACTATTTTTTAAGCCAATAAAAAAAAAATCGATTTTTCAAAAAATTTACAGTGGCCTTACCCCTTAAGTAGGAAATTTGCGACGAATATAAACTTTTTTTCTTAGAATTCCAACCAAATATATCATAAGCGTATATTAATTATGTAAATCGGCGACAAAAATGTAAAAAAAGTTCATTGACTGATACGTAATGAAAATAATATTGTAAGATTCACATCAAAACACTTACTTTAAAACTTACAAAATTTGAAGCGACATAAAAGTATCATCTTTTATGACTAGCAGCGGACAATGCAAACGACATATTTTTTATATGGACATAAAAGTGAAGTGCTTTTACAGAACCTCATCAAATAGCAATAGACCTTTTGAGTACCGTTTTTTTTTTGTTTTATTAAGTAAATTGACCGGTTAGTTAAGCGCATGCGCATCCGCCAAGTTTGATAGGAGGGAATATTAAAGTTTCGGGCACATATTTAGTTATACGTCAAAAAGTTCGGGCACTTTTTTACATATAACATGGCAGAAATTGACAGATGCGCACAAAAAAATTTCAAGTCTATTCTTGAAAAAAATATTTATCGTAATATACACAAGCAGTTAATTATTAGGAGATATTTCATCTTTCTAGCTTTTATTACTTGTTTTAATATATACTATCTGATACTGGATAATTATGTACATGTATACAATTTGTTGTATTGATACAATTGTATGCTTTACAGTTTGTAACTTTATTGGGTAAAGTTTAAATGTTCTACTTAGTTATTGCGGTATAACCAAAGTTAAGTGCAAATGAATTAAATAAATGCCTTTATGTGTCACTACAACCAGAAATTGTTCCAATATGTCAATAATAACGACATGAAGAAGAAGCATTACCAAGAAATTATTATTGATAAAGCTATTTTTGATTTTTAATAGAAACAATTATCTCATTAAGTAGAACTTTTTTTATGTCCATTCAATCCAATTTATCCAATTGCAACCATTTGGAAGAGGAATATTTATGATCTAAGGACGATTTCTTACAAAGGAAAATGTAATTTGTGCATGTGTGAAATTATATTGTAGATAGATTGGAAAAGTAACGAGTTAATTATAAACATGATATAAGCCGCATTTTGATTAATTTTTAATTTAACTGAAAACTTTCATTTTTTGAATGATAATTCCCGACCTCGGGGCGCGTTTAATGTCACAGACGCTTAAGAAAATATGGGTATTCCCGAATTTGTTATTATTATCGCAGTCATGCCACGCAGATCTCAATGCCACGCAGAATGTGTGAGATAAGTAGCTAAGAAATCCGGATGAGCATGGCCCACAAACTAGAAACTACTCAGCTTTGTTATTTTTACCCCAATTATGGGTAAATCTATCCAGAAGAAATGTGTCAACAACCAACAATTTTAAGGATACTATGAAGAGCAATTGTTAAGTAGTTTTGTCTAGTTATTAGGGGAGGATATGTTTGGAGGATATATAACGTTTAGTAAACGTTTTTTAGTAACGTTTAGAAGTAAAATTCAATTTATTTAATTTTGGATTTGCTCTATAAAATGTTCGTTTTATTTTTTACTTTTCTTCCCCACTCAAAACTTTAACATACTTTTACTTATTTTTTTTGTCCTATTTTAAGAAAAAAATCTTTCAATTATCTATAGTCCATGTACGAAGTTGTCGAGTGTCGTTTATTCATTTTCTACTTTCGTGCTATGTGGTCTGCCTACTAGTAACTACATAAGCAAGCTTAAATCAGGACAAACAATTTATATTTATTCTTTAAGAGACGTAATACATGTTAACCAAAATAAATCTATTTAGATTTTAATATTTCTAGAAATTCATTAAATTTCTAGAAATGGATTGGTCTGAAACACTCAGTTCTAGAAGCAGCTGACCAATAAATAGGAAAGACAAAGAAACAAGTAAAACAACCATGGATTACTGAATATGTATTAGAACTTATGAAGAAAGGAAAAAATTAAAACATACAAAAAGTGAAGAAGGAATTAAAAACTATAAAAGATTCCGAAATATAGTCAACAGAGAAACAAAGAAGGCTAAAGAAGAATATATAATGAGACAATGGAAGGAAGTAGAAGAAAAGCTAGAGAAGGGAAATATAGAAACAGCCTATGAACTGACTAGGAAGCAGTTCAAGAAAGTCAATGGCCGAAGTAATAACATATTAGATGAAAATGGAAAACTGCTAACTGAGAACAAGGAAATGGAAACGTTAAATAGAAAAATTATATGAAGTTAGATGAGTAATCTTGATAACGAGGAAAATGTAACAAATGCTCAGTTAGGACCCTCACTAACAAAAGAGGAATATTCAAAGGCTGTGAAAGAACGGAAGAACAATAAAGCACCAGGATGTGATGAAATAACTGAAGAAATGATAGAAGGATTGGATGATGAAACACATAGTTACATATTTAAACTAATCAAAGAAATATATGAAACGGCAGAAATACCGGAGGACTTAAAAAAGTGCATCAAAATCCCAATACCAAAGAAAACAGTTACTCTAAAATGTGAAGAACACCGTACTTTGAGTCTATTATCACAAATGTCTAAAATATTAACAAGAATAGTATACAACCGAATAAACAACAAAATTGATCAGAATTTAGATGAAGATCAGTTTGGATTTAGACGGAATAGAGGAACAAGGGAGGCTATTTTAATATTAAGACAGATTGTAGATAAAATGCTGGGCCTAAAAAGAATGCTGTTTGTTGCATTTGCGGACTTGGGTTGCACTAGAGGAGTGCATTTCGGGGGAATCACTTTAATACTGCACGTTGGCAATCCATTTTCATCTTGGAAAATGTCGTCGTATAATTGTGGATTTGTTAGTCCTTCCCACGAGTCGATCAACAAAAAAAATTTGTTTTCCTGCACGTAGGGCTTCATTACATCAGTTAAAAAAATTTTGTACAAAGCTGTTGAAAGTTTGCCGGATTTTGAACTAGTAGTGACAACATTACTATATTTTTTCGCGTACTCATCCACCGATTTTTTAACCCTCGGTTCAAAAGAGCCAGTACTCTCTTGCAGGCATACGAACACTTTCGGCAGAAGATTTCCAGAAAGGGTCATCGAATATTGCGCTGTATACGAATGGGTTACTTTGTTCATATCCTTTCGTTTCACGAGAATTAGTTTTAAGCCTCGTTGGTCCAGGGTAAGGTTGTAAATGGACTGGTACTGGCAACCTTGACAGAGAATATACGAATGTGAATATTTTATTATGTGTGGCGTTGAAAAGAGTTTTTCGATTAACGTAGACGAATATATATTAATACTAATACAATAATTAAATTGTCAAATCAATATTACAATTATTACAATTAAAAAGTTAAACAATAATAAATAATAATAATAATTAAAGAAAGACATTTTAAAAATTGTAAGAAAAGAAAAGCGTCCCCACGGGCAATCGAACCAGCGATTCTCGTACTATAAAGCCGAGCTCTTACCGATGCGCTAACCGGCCATTGAAATGTACGCTATAGCGGGCTTATGAGTTGTCGGTAATTTACCGGTCCGCGTAAAAAGTGAGTTATTTTTTAACGCTTGGCCATCTGGCCCTCCCGCTTGCGTTACTTTCATTTATAGTCAAGCCCTACATATACTGTAAATTTGACCCAAATCGGTGATAACGCGTCCGGGGGGGTCCTTGAGAAAGCCTCCAATAATGTGAATTGGAATGTGCTGATGAAAATTATGACTTATGCTGGTCTGGATTTCAGAGACAGACGGATAGTACATGAACTGTTTAAAAATCAAAGAGACATTATAAATATGAAGGGTAAACAACAAGAGGCATACATACAAAAATGGATACGCTAAGGATGCATTTTATCACCAGTACTATTCAAATGGTATTTTGAGGAGGCAATAAAGGAATGTAAACAGGGTATGGAAGCAATTAAGATCAATGGAGTAGAAATTAAAATGACAAGGTTTGCTGACGACATTGCGTACGACATGTGCTATCATTGAAGAGAATGACGAAAATCTGCAAAAAGCGTTAACAGGAATGAATAAGATCCTGCGAGTACTTGTCAACACACAGAAGACAGAGATCATGGTGTGCAACCACCAGCAAATTACAGCCGACATTAGGGTTAAAGATGTACCACTGAAACAAGTTAATACTTTCACCTTGCGTTTACGGATTTTACGGATACGTTTTGCTTCCTACCTAGGAAGCAAAATCACATCAGACGGCAAAATTTCAGCAGACATAAAAAACAGAATTTCGCAAGCAAAAATAGCCTTCAAAACACAATAAACGGGTGCTTTTTACACCAAGGAACTTACATAAAGCGACCAAAAAACACTTGGACTTGGATACTTGGCACATGCGATAAGAGAAGACTAGAAGCATTTGAAATGTGGTGTTGGAGGAGAATGCAATCTCGTGGAAGACAAGGCTGATGACAAATGAAGAAGTTCTTAGAAGAGTTGGTGAAAAAAGAGCCCTATTGAAAACAATAATTAGGAGAAGAGACCAGTTAAAAGGACATCTGTATAGGCACAATTATTTTATAAGCAATGTTATGGAAGGAATGGTACAAGGCAAAAGAGGCAGAGGAAGACCCACATTTCAATACATGAAACAGATTCAAGGAGATATAGGAGTAAAATCGTATGAAAAAATGAAAAGACTATCAGAAAACAGAGAGGAGTGGAGGAGAAGAATTGCTGCCAACCAATCTTCGGATTGAGAAAGAGAGAGAGATACAAATTCAAATTCATATATATATATATATATATATATATATATATATATATATATATATATATATATATATATATAATGAAGCATAACTTATTAATTAAGTCTTTAAGAATAGACTTTTAGCATAAATTAGCATTTAGCATAAATTAAAACTTTAGGAATAAACTTATTAGACAAAGAGATTAAACTTAAAAATAAGAAATATAATGATAAATTAGAGACACTCGGTGTAAGTTTCACAATAGTATATTAAAGGACGAGTTCAGTAAGCGCGATTTTACAGCACGCGTCCAAGTTTGGACGTTTTTTTTTTCTAATGAACAAGTGATGAAAAACGCCTTACGATCGAGTATTTTATAGTATTTTTTCTATTTTACGCTCTTTTATGCCATTTCTAAATAAAAAAATAGCCGATACATATTGAGAAAACCGTATCGCACTCGGCGAACCATAACCGCACTCACATGAGTGCTGTTATGAGTCCATTACAGACGCAAAATAGAAAAATGAGTTTTATCCAACACTTTATCTATTTTGTCTTCTTAGACCTTCGTCAGAAGATTACATATAATGCAAGAATGTTACTTGTTCTTATATACATACTATTTACCATTTTTGAGGGATGTAAGGGAATTTTTTTTTTCTTCTTCTTATTGTGCCATATCCTCAGTGGACGTTGGCGATTAATATGGCCCATCGGATTCGATCCACAGCCGATCTGAACAAGTCAACCGATGTTCTTCCGGTCCATTGTCGCAGATTCTTCAACCAGGAGATCCGTCGTCTTCCCTGTGACCTCTTCCCCTCGATTTTTCCCTGTATGATGAGTTGAAGTAGCCTATATCTGTTGCTGTTTCTCATGATATGGCCAAAGTATGACAGTTTTCTGTGTTTGACTGTTGTGAGCAGTTCTCTGTCCTTCTGCATGCGTAGGAGTATGGTTTCGTTGCTAACATGGTGGGTCCAGGAAACGCGAAGCATTCGACGATAGCACCATGCTTCGAAGGCCTCCAGTCGCTTACTAGTTGCCTCGGAGAGTGTCCATGCCTCCACTCCATACAAAAGCTTAGAGAAGACGTAGCATCTAAGTATGCGTGTTCGAAGATGGATGTTCAAGCGCATGTTACACAAAACATTCTTCATTTGGTTAAATGTAGAACGTGCCTTCTCTATGTTGATCTTTACTTCACGACTATGATCCCATTGGTCATTGAGATTTACACCCAAGTACGATATTGATGGTACTCTCTGTAGTTGGGCCCCATTTACCAGGAATTGGGCATTAGACGCATTTTTGCTGACGATTAGAATTTTTGTCTTTGCCACATTCAATCGCATATTAAGTGGTTCGCATGCCTCTACTACTTTATCAATCAGTCTCTGTAGTCCTTCGGCACTGTCTGCAATTAGTACAGAGTCGTCTGCATACCTTAAGTTATTAATTATTTCCCCGTTTATCTTTATCCCAATCTGTTCTTCTTCGAGTGCATTCTTAAAAAGGTTTTCTGTGTATCGGTTAAACAGTAGCGTGGATAGTACGCAGCTCTGTCTGACACCTTGTTCTACTGGAAATTCCTTTGACATTATATTTTCCACACGAACACATGCTGTTTGTTGTCTGTACAGATTGTTGATTATTCGTGCATCTCTGTCATCTATTCCTGATTGCTTTATGGTTTCTGTTAGCAAATCATGGTTAACCCTATCGAATGCCTTTTCGAAGTCGATAAAACACGTGAAAACATCGCAATTCACGTCTCTTGCTCTCTGAATCAGAACACTCAGACCAAAAAGGGCATCTCTAGTCCCCAATCCACTCCTAAACCCAAATTGCGTCTCGCTAATGTCTTCTTCTAGTTTTTGATATATTCGTGCGTAAATAATCTTAAGAAAGACCTTCATGAAGTGACTTGTGAGACAGATAGTTCTATAGTCTTCGCATTGTTTAGCTGTGTTTTTTTTAGGAATCGGTATAAACGTAGAGACTAGCCATTTCTCGGGTATATCTCCCGATTCATATATGTTGTTAAATAAGTCCGTGATTAGGTCTAGGTATTCTTCCTCAATGAGCTTTAACATATCGCCAAGAACTTCATCTGGGCCCGGGGACTTGTTGTTTTTGAGTCTTCCAATTGCCTTAAGAACTTCTTGATGAGTTATAGAAGGTCCTGTTTGTGCTGGGCTATTTGTGTTAGAAACTGTTCGGCTATCGTCAGCATAAAGAGTCTGTATGTATTGTTGCCATCTTGCTACTTTGTCATTCACGTTCAGTAGTGCAGTCCCGTTTTTGTCGGTAATTATGTTATTCTGTCGTGGTTTGTTTATTCCAGCTGCATCCTTTATTTTTTATGTGTATTTAAAACGTCATGTTTTCTGTCTAGTTCTTCTATTTCAGAGCATTTTTCTTTCCACCAGTTTTGTTTGGCTTCTTTGATCTTTTTTTTAATGTTGTTGTGGATTTGCTTATATGACTTTAAGTCTTTGCTCTTTGTTTTTCTTCGTTCTTCCATCAAACCTAAGATCTCATCTGTAATCCACTTGCTTTTCTTTTTTCTATGATTTGTGTAAAGGTTTTTATCTGCAACAGTTTTCATTACATTGGTGATGGCTTCGACTTGTTGTTCTATGTTGCGGCTGGCAAGGCTTCTGATCTTGTTCATACCTTCTTTAATCTGGTCTTTAACTTGTTGCATCACGTTGGGGTCTTTCAGTCTCTGTATGTCATGTCTCTTCAATTGGGGCTTCTTCTCTGTTCTCTTAAAGCGTACTTTAAGTGTTGACAGCAGTAGGTTATGGTCGGTATATACGTCTGCTCCAGGGTAAGTTTTAGTGGATGTGATGGAGTTTCTAAACCTTTTATTTATTGTAATAAAGTCTATTTGGTTTCTAATTACACACTGTTCGCGGTCGGCCGGCGATTTCCACGTATATAACCTTCTTGGAGGTAACTTAAAGAAGGTGTTCATTATTGAGTGCTCAATTTCTTTGCAAAACTGGATCAGCAGGTCTCTTTTTTTTTGCGATAAACCATAGCCGATGCACGAAATTTTGGCAAAATCTTTAATTTTTGTGGAATAGTTTGTTCAATTTCTACTTATTTGTTATGCTGTCTGGCTATTACAAACTACATAAGCAGACTTAAATTATGTCGAGCTTTCCAAGGAAAAACATGGATATTTGTTCATTAACCTCTTAACTGATTTGAACGTACGCGATACGTTCGTATTAGAGTGATTTGAATGTATCGCATATGTTCGATCCAAAATTTTATGCGGGTTTAGCGTATATTTTATTCATTCTATGTGTTCTTCGGTTGATAGCAAACTAATACCTTGTTTATTTTTATTATTATTGAAGGTATTCTAGCAATCACGGGTCGCTAACAATAATTTATTCCAGATATGGATTATAAAGGAATAAAATCCCACTAACAATTAGTAAATGCCGTAATGGTTATTTTACGTAATGATACGTTTCTTTTCTTTACGAAAATTTGTATTTTTATGATAGGGTTTGTTTCTGTAATCCAACGAACCGTTTGTAAATTTCGAAATTTGGCTATTTTACGATCGGATTATTGAAACAATACCCCTAGAACGAGCAAACTAGTCAAGCGACCAGAGTCACGCTAAAACAGTCAAGTTACACCATTCAAGTTATTTCAATCAAGCTAAAATCAAGTTCGTTTCTATCTGAATTATTATTAGAAAAATTTGAAACGTAAATCAACATGTTTCATATATTTTTTGCTATAAGTTCGTACAAAGCATCCAAAAGTTAATCCAATCATCTAAAATTAAATATTTCAAAAAATTAAATAAACTCTAAAGTGAATATCACTCACAAACTCTATTTTTAAAATTTTAAAATCTACATACTACAAAATTATGTAAATAAATTTGACAAAAATACATTTTTTTCAAAACGCTGCCTTCAACTTTACTAAAAGCACAAATTTATTTATTTTAAATATAAAAATAATCAAAATAAATAATTACAAATTTACCACCGTTTTCAGGAAAAAAAATTCGACTGTTAAGTGGTTAAAAGAAACGTAATACATATTGTTTACCAAATAAATCTAATTATTAATTAAATGATGTCAACTTCGTTGACGATATTGTTGTGATCTCACGATTTTGGTTTCAAAGAATTTCAGTTTCTCACGAGTCGGCAAAGAAAACTAAGTGGACACCCGATTAGTTTTTGTTTATTTAGGACCATTAGTCTGCTTTATCTAAATCATGCGGGCAGACGCTCGAACTTAAGCCTAGTTCGCATTAGGCTAGTAATTTAGTAGAGTAGCGAGTAATTTAGTGGCTAAACTACTGGCTACTGTACAGAAACCGTTCGCATTACGGTCTAGTACAGTACATAAGTGTTTTGTAAGATGGACGGGCTGCAACGCAATAGAATGAATAAACTGATATATTTATTGCATTTTCTAAATCCAGGCATGCCGATTGTTTCATTTGTTTGTTTTTGTAATGCGGGGACTTTATATTCAAAAAGCATAAGTTACAATTTTCGGTCCAGCGAAACGGCATTTTTTCCACTAATGAACTCCACTAATCTATAGGTTCGGACTTGTTTAGCCGGTGAACCAGTGAGCACGAACGCGTGGTGGGAGGCACTACTCGCCCGATAAAATAGAGTAAAATGGATCGACTCGACTTAATCATTCACTAAACCACTTGACTAATTTTTCGTGGTTCGCACACATTTAGCCACTAAATTACTCGCTACTCTACTAAATTACTAGCCTAATGCGAACTAGGCTTTAGGGATCGTGCCGAGACGCCGAGAGGATTTTGTTTTATGAGTTTTGGAAATTTTCCATAAAGATTAGGGGAGGACTCACACCAAGACCGAGGTGATGAGGTAGAGGGGAAGTTAAAAAGGGGCAGTCAGAATTGAGCTAGCGAGAGAGTAATTTGAGTTTTAAAGACGAACCTCCGTATTTTCGTTGAAGTAAATTCCGGGTTTCGACCATAAGTTTCGTAGAATTAAGTGTATTGTTTATTATTTATTATTTTTAAGTTAGTAATTATTGTAATAAGTTAGCGATTAGTTGTACATATTGTAAGATATTAGCAGATAAGTAGTATTTAATTACATATAAAGGACATATTTGCGTGTAATTAATTCATCCATTGTCCTGATCCTGGAGCAGCACCATACCAAATTACCAGTTCGCAACAGAGATACTATATTTTTGGTGGCAGCGGTGGGATCCAGAAGAATCCGAAATTGGTTGAATTCCTCGGAATTCAAAATCGGTTGGATCCAGAAAGTATCCAAAAAGGACTTGGAAATTTGGTTGCCTTTGGTCGCAGCGAGTTCTGTCCAGGTCTACGTCAAATGCAGTGAATCTACGAGTGTCGTTTCGCCGTACATCACGCAGCTCCACAATAGGACAATTCGGTTGATTAGATACAAACTACGTATGAGATTTCGTAAAAAACTGTAAGTATATCTTTGTTTCGTACGCAAAATATTTCGCATAATTGTTGACGAATTGTACGTTATAATCAAAATGGCTCTTATGACGTTAGATGTAGCAATGAGATATGTCAAGGAGTACGATGGACAGGCGGGTAAAGTGCAATATTTCATAGAATCGTGCGATTTGGCGATGGATGCTGTAGCTTTAGACGTCCGAGATATATTATTTAAGATAATAAAAACATCTAAATTAACAGGTAGGGCTAGAGATTTGACTAGGTACGGAAATTTTTCGACATGGGACGAATTAAGGGACCATTTAGGGGACAGATTTTTAGAAAAACGTTCAATTTCCTGTTGTCAAATGGAGTTACATTCAACTTACCAATATAATGGTGAAGGTGTAATTGACTATGCTAATAGAATTGAGAAATGTTTGTCGAATTTGATTGACGCGTCTGTGGTTGGCAAGACTTTAGCAATAGCTAAAGAGATCAACGATATTTACGATATTCAGGCATTAAATGTATTTTTACAAGGCTTGTCGGATTCTTTAAAAATTATAGTAAAGGCACAAAGACCAAATTCGTTAAAGGAGGCGGTTGAGCTTGCCCGATCGGAAGAGTGTCAGTTAAATAGTGCATTTAGTAGAATAGACATAAAACGTGGGGTAAAATCTTGCGATGTTTGCAATAAGAGCGGTCATTTAGGGAAGGATTGTCACTTAAGAAATAGAAACAGCGAACCACCTCAAAATTACAATACCGTTCGAATAAAAGGTGAAGGTTCGGTATACGGCGCACAGATATCCCAAAATTCCCGAGCTATTTCCCCGATTATATGTTTTTATTGTAAGAAATCGGGTCATAGAATTTCCGAGTGTAGGAGATGAATTTACAACGAACAAAACCGGCAGACAAATGTAGGCAGTGCCAACAAAATGAGGTTCAAAATAAGACTCATAGGGCACCCTTAATTATTACAGATACTCCCGAATTAGTGTTTGAAAAGTGTTACCTTGACTGCGTAGGACCGTTACCTATATCCGAACATGGCAACAGATTTTTACTAACGTGTCAGGATGCCTTGAGTAAATATTTAATAGCAATCCCGGTTCCCAATATAGAATCAGCTACGATAGCTACATGTTTTGTAAATGAAGTTATTTGTAAATTCGGTATAATGAGCGAAATCGTCACAGATCAGGGAAGTAATTTCATGTCGGAGCTATTCAAAGATGTTTGCAAACTTTTGAAAATAAAGAAATTAAATTGCACTAGTTACCATCCCGAATCAAATTCGGTCGAAAGATCTCATCGAACGTTGGGCGAATACTTGAGGAATTTTGTTAATAAAAATAAAACTGATTGGTGTAGCCATGTCCCTTACTTTTTGTTTTCATATAATACTACACCACATTCAACCACCACGTTTATGCTATTCGAATTAGTGTACGGCAAACAACCTATTTACCAACGTCAATTACAGCTCCACCAGAATTTTCATACAATTACGACGATTATCTGACGGACTTGAAACACAAATTACGCGTGACTAGACAAGAAGCTAGAGACAACCTAATCAGAAGGAAGGAAAGGTCGAAAGTTTTATATGATAGGAGTAGTACAAATATAGAATATGAAGTAGGAGATTCGGTTTGGCTATTCGATGAAAGTACCAAAACGAACAAAAGCAAAAAATTACATTCAAGATATTTAGGACCATTTAAGATAGTTTCTATAGATTCAGATGTCAATTGTACGCTTAAAATAAAAGGAAAGTACGTCAAGGTACATAAAAATAGAATAAAAAAATGCCATGTTAATATCGCGGAATCTCGAGTTTAGTTTCTCCTATTGTTAGTTTAGATGTTTAGAATCTTGAGTTTGGAACTCCATTATTCATGAGCCTACCTGCGAATAAGTTCATAATTACAGAGCCTGTCGCGAAATATTTTGCCGTTAACGTTACACAAAGGTATACATGTTTCCATCTTGTTGTTTTTGTTAAGTGTTAAGTGTAATATGTGACAATATGTTTGTAAATAAAATTGACTAATATTTCTGATACAAATAGTGAAATGTGTGAGACGAACTTTTTAGCGGAAACAAGAGAGGTCTGTGAATATTATCAAACATCGTTGAACCGTCGACCGGCCGTTACTAATCGTAAGATGCAAAATTGGAAGGAATCATATTAACCAGGAGAGGAACCGGCGACTAGAAATTATTCGTACGACAACGACAACGCGGTGGCAAAATATGAAAAATTTGTCACTTTGAGTAGCGCCAACTTTTTATTAAGTGAGGGAGTGTTGTGATCTCGCGATTTTGGTTTCAAAGAATTTCAGTTTCTCACGAGTCGGCAAAGAAAACTAAGTGGACACCCGATTAGTTTTTGTTTATTTAGGACCATTAGTCTGCTTTATCTAAATCATGCGGGCAGATGCTCGAACTTAGGGATGGTGCCGAGACGCCGAGAGGATTTTGTTTTATGAGTTTTGGAAATTTTTCATAAAGATTAGGGGAGGACTCACACCAAGACCGAGGTGATGAGGTAGAGGGGAAGTTAAAAAGGGGCAGTCAGAATTGAGCTAGCGAGAGAGTAATTTGAGTTTTAAAGACGAACCTCCGTATTTTCGTTGAAGTAAATTCTGGGTTTCGACCATAAGTTTCGTAGAATTAAGTGTATTGTTTATTATTTATTATTTTTAAGTTAGTTAGTAATTATTGTAATAAGTTAGCGATTAGTTGTACATATTGTAAGATATTAGCAGATAAGTAGTATTTAATTACATATAAAGGACATATTTGCGTGTAATTAATTCATCCATTGTCCTGATCCTGGAGCAGCACCATACCAAATTACCACTTCGCAACAATATGTATACAATTATTTAATAGAAATTATAATCTTTGAAGAAAAGATACGAATGTTACTATTTAATACAAATAAATGTAGCTAGATTTTTATATTTCTAGAATTTCATAGAATTCTATATATCATGTAGCATAGCCTTAAGGCTTTAAGAATAAACTTATTTGCCTTGTAGCATAAATTAGCATGTAGCATAAATTGAAACTTTAAGATTAAACTTATTAGACTTGGAGATTATACTTAAAACTAAATAATCTTGAAAATGACCGTCAAACGTCGAAACTTAAGATATGTGTAGAAATTTATATTTCTGTGAGTAACAAGTTGTATACAATTTTTACATAGTATAAGTGTGGTAAAAACATAGTGAATTTTTCAATTCAATGTAAGTATGAATTACCACGTAGTAACTGTCGCAACCATCCTATTCTTAAAACTAAGATATTTGTTTAAGATAAATCATAGCTGATGAACGAAATTTCGACAAAATCTTCATATTTTATGAATTAGTTTATTGAATTCCTACTTGCTGGCTATGTGGTCTGCCTACTACAAACTACATAAACAGGGTTGAAATTACAATAAGTCGAGCATTCCAAGGACAAACATGGATATTTACTCATTAAAAGAGACGTACTATTGTAATCCAATACATATTTATAATCAATATATATGTAGATATATATTATATAGCATAACTTAAGTCTAAGTATAACATTAAGTTAAGTCTAAGTTTAACATTATAATATGCATAACTTAAGTAGTATTAAAACATAAGTTTATTCTTAGAGATATTACGTTTTATATATGCTTAGTATATGCTTAGACTTTTAGTTAAACTTTTTAAAGAGAAAATCGCAAAAATTCTCAATTCTGAACAAAATTCTCAACAAATGATCTTGCATTCGTTGGGATATTCAGTCAATAAAGCAACACAACTCTAGTTAGAATTCTGTATTTCTTCAATTTTATAAAATTCAGCATAAAAGTAACTTAAGTAAGCTCTCCCTAGGAATAAAATGTAGATATCTAAGATATCTTGAAACTGAGTTGAGACGAAAACAAGTGTCTCAGTAAGTGTGTCCCTCTATTAGTCCATTAAATTATTACAGAAATTCAAATCTAGCTAGCATCCTATAATTCTAGAATTTGCTAGAATATTACGTAATTTAAGCCAAATCTTCCAAGAATTGGAAGATTTCTTTGTGATAAACAAGATTAGCAATATGTGTGTCCATCTGTAAATCCATTGAATTAACATCTAAACTCAAATTATGTTAGAATTCTATATTAATAGAATTTGAAAGAATTCTATTTGTATCCGGAAAGTTCACCGAATGCATTTCACGGACGGAAAGTTCACCGACAGCAATTCACCGACTATAAAAGTTCAGCGATCTGTAATTAGTCGAATGAATAATTCAGCGGTAAATTGTTATCGGTGAACTTTGCATCCGTGAATTTTAGTCGGTGAACTTTTCTAAAACCAATAGGGAATATGCAAGAGATTTAGATCTACTTGATTTTTTTACCACCGATACTTTATGATCTTGCAATTACACCTACCATTATTTTCTTATTTAGTTTGTATTTAATTCCAATAATTAAAATCTAAAAGTCAAAAATATGCGAGCGAAATTCAAATTTGCGAAACTCATCACGATTGGTCTAACCGAAACTAGGGACTGTGACGCACGCGTTATGCCATTTATCGACGTCAATATTCACTGTGCTGTTTAGCTGTGCAATATTACTGTAGTGTTTTTCTTGTGTGTTAGTACCTAGTGCCATTTTGGTCTATAGTGACATTATAAATTATCAAGAACAATGACGGAAAGTGGTTTTGTTAAAGCACAATCAGACAATTTACCAAAAATAGATGCATTTATGAGAATAACCAAACTGCATTGCTACTATTTTAAATGATTCATTTAATTTTAATTTGTTTAATGTAATTAGTATATTTATAGTTGGAAGTGGGATGCTTTCACTTAAAAGTTTTATTAAATGATATGAATATTTGGGTAATAATATCAACATTTTAGGCTCTTTTCCTATAGCAGTTATTGTACCAATTCACGTTACATTTTTTTAATGTTTTTCATCCTCCAAATCATCTTGCATCCAACTTAACACCCTGGAAGAAATTCACACCATGTAAACTATCGAAATACAAAATACTTACATTAAAGTGATCTTCACAACAATTTAAACACGATTTTGGAGATATTTCATCTCTTCTTATAACTTAACACCATTATTTACGCATTTTCGCATTTCTTGGAAAAAAAAACACTTCATCTGATGTACTTACAGTAGTGTTTCTGCATTCCGGTACAAAACTATATCTATTACATGTTTTTTTAGCTTTTTCCATTATCGAAATAGCGATTCAAACTGAAAATACTTAACAGTCAAAAGTGTAAGTAACTGTCAACATCGCAAATAGTAAACAACACTGAATGACAAGGAGAGCTGTGACGTCATCCAAAACGCGCGAAAAATGGGACCGTTCAAACAGGTCAAATTTAATCTGTATTTTATATAATTTTTTTAAAATTAATTGAAACACTTTCAACAGTATTTATATTTTTTGCTATGTTAAAATGAAGTAAAAAGTGAATTGAGCAAATAAAAAAAACTGATGCATGTTCCCTATTCTATTTACTGGGAAAACAGTCTAAAGTGGAAATTATAATCAACAAAAAACTGGACTAGTCTAGAAAGTAGATAACTAATGATGTTAAGTCTATAGTTAAAGTTATCTATTTTTGTACCGGCGAAAAAAAGACGCAAAAAAATCAGATCAGACGGTTATTTTCAACATAAAAATGACCTTCATCAGTCGAAACTCGAGTCGTTTTAAGTGTCCAGATTTATATAACTTCACAAGTTATATGATATTTTTAAAAAATTGGTGGTAAAAACATAGTGATTTTTTCAACTGAAAGTAGTCAGATTTAGATAAAACTACACTAATTCTTCTATGAGTATTTGCTTTTCTTTATAGTCTAGTCTAGGCTGAAATAGTTAAGTCTTGTATATCTACCCTTTGATGCATCTCGTCTCGACGGGTATAGCATTGTTAATATACCGCATACCCCCACTTTATTTCGAGTGCGCGGTGTTTAGTTGTCCGTATTAGAAAAACTGACGCATATTTCTTAACTGAAACTAATCTGTGCGTACCTCGGCGTGTCCCTTGTGCCTCATACCTCGTCGCAGTACAGCTGCATTCTCTCGCCGGTTCGAGTATAGTTTAGTCTACGTTATCTTATAAGAGGCATACTCTGTTTTTTTATTTTTTTAGAAATTGCCCTAATTTTACTTCTAATCTATTAACTTGGTGGTCTCAATGTTAATCATCGAATCTTCTTTAGCCTGATACAGATTAGTATAGACACGGGTGCAGCCAGAGTTTAGTTTCGGGGGGTGGGGGGGTAGGTTTGAATGAGGTTTGAATACAATAACAGAAATGTGCCAATTCACTACCTAAAACTGATACACAAGGTTTCATAAACCCCACATTACCATGCTCACTTGAAGTGAGTCGCTTCTTCTCGTCTTTCCATATTTCAATACAATATTTCTGTTATATTTTGCATATTTCGAAAATTTATTTTGAAACCCTCAAACTGCCCCCCCCCCTGGTCTACGCCCATAAGTATAGATAACATTAGATATATTAAACTAGATAGATACGCCTAGACTAGATCAGAACAGAAAAGCTAATACTGGTATCAGGATTAGTTGTAGCTTTGACTAACTTTAACTAACTTTGTCATTTGCCGTTCTCTTATCTATGTTGACCAAATCTTGTAGCTCTTATAATAAAACTATTTAAAATCGACCTAAGTAGCTGATTTTAGAAACTGGTCTTATTGTTAGAACAAACGAAAAGCAAATCTAAATGAAAAGGTTAATCTTGTTTAGCCTATCCAACTAGTTTAGTGATATCTTAATATTAGGATTGGACTATACACATAAAGGTCGATTCCCATATGCGCGACACTCAGATACGCGACATCGCCTGTCAAATAATGATTGTATTGTTTTAAATGGGCACGTCACGTAGCTGTCGCGTAGCCATAGTGAGAACGTGCCCATTTAAAACAATATAATCATTATTTGACAGGCGATGTCGCGTGGCGTCGCGTAGCTGAGTGTCGCGTATGTGAGAATCGGCCTTAAGAGTAGATATACAAGACTTAACTATTTCAGTCTATACTAGACTATAAAGAAAAACAAATACTCATAGAAGAATTAGTGTAGTTTTATCTAAATCTATCTGACTACTTCAGTTGAAAAAATCACTATGTTTTTACCACCAATTTTTTAAAAATATCATATAACTTGTGAAGTTATATAAATCTGGACACTTAAAACGACTCGAGTTTCGACTGATGAAGGTCATTTTTATGTTGAAAATAACCGTCTGATCTGATTTTTTTGCGTCTTATTAATGTCGACTAGCATGTATATCCAATTGTTTTAGTTAAAATGGCCTAAGTAGTTCTGCCAGTCTTAAGGGCACTCATACGGTCAATATAATCGCTGCAATATAGCAATTCAATATAGCAATGCTGCTTACTCTTTCATATACAACTTCACGTCCCACATATATATAGTGTGGCGCTGAAAGCGCCATAATTGTCGAAATTCATTACACAATTTCAACTCTTCCATCCACAATAACTATTCCATTCTAAAAAAATCGATCCATATGTACTAGTACTTTATAAAACCGATTAAGCTGTGCAGATATAAGACTAGACCAGAATAGATAAGGAAATATTATAAAGGATTTGCATTTCTGCCAATTTATTGAAGGTCTGAGGGCATATTTTGTTAATAAGATTCACGTCAATTAAATAATTATTAAAGACATATCAAATAAATTTGATTTTTATTGAAACTTCTTCTATGTATTGAAGCATTGTCCGTGAGACAGGTATATTGCCTTCAAATTAGTTTAGTTGTATCTAACTTAATATTGGAATAAAAAAGTTTAATAAAAAACATTTAATATTGATTATAATTGTTGTAGAATGTGTCCTGTTTCGCCTGTTGCAACGTTTCAAGCATTTCTCAATAACATTGCGTTAGACGTTTTCATAATTGCATATTGAAGATTAGAATGCAAATTATTATTTACGATGAATAATAAAATAATAAATAATGTGCGAAGAACCGTGTAAAAACGCGTTAGAGATTTGCATTTAAAGTCAATGGCAGTTGAGGAAAACGCGTGGTTGAGAAACGTTTTGTTGACGCGAAAATTCTGGAAATACACTTACAGTTTACAGTGGAAATAAACATAATGGGTTCAGTTAAAAAAGTTTTTAACAATAAAATAAGTAAATTTATTGTAAGAGGAAACATTTAAATGTTAAACAATAATCATTTAAATGTTATTTTCTGTTTATACTCTTTACGTTTATTTTATGTCGATTTTCACCTTATAAAGGGCTTTTCAATAAGATCACTATAAGCTCAAACCCTGTATTTTTGATCTTTCGATCAGAAAGACCGATAACTTTAAACAATGACATGTTAAGGGCGGAAGTGGAAGCAAATCCGGGTCAGACAATCGAAGAGTCAAACAGTCGTAACCAACCTTGGTCGATCATCCAAGAACATTTGCAGCAGATTGGAAAAGTAAGCAGAGCAGGTGTTTGGGTCGCACATAATCTGTTTGTCAAGATCAAGAGCCGAAAACTGCACAAAAAAGGTTTTATCCGTACAGCAGAGATGAGTTCTCTAATTTCCATAGCAGGTTACACACTAAGGGATCACAAAAGAAACGAGGACATCCGAGAACTTTGCGATATCCAAGACATAGTGAGATGGTCCCGAAACAGACGTCGCGAATGGAGTGATCATGTTGAACAGATTGCCGAAAATTGCAAGGGATGGCCTCCCAAGATCCAGGAGACCACCAGGACGTCCACCCATACGTTGGTTTGAAAGCTGGAATTCATCATCCCAGCTACAACTCTAAGAAATTAGAGAACAAGGAAGATGCCTTACAAAAAGGAAGAACAAGAAGAATCTGTTTGTGTGGTATATTCGCGGGGTCTTTCATTTTGAGGTGCTGAAACCTGGACAAACTGTAAATGTAGCCCCTTGCTGTGAACTATTGGTTCGAGTGAATCAATCTTGTATAGACCTTTTCATAGTTTAAAATATGCCCGAAACTTTCATATTCCCGCCTTTAAAACATTGCGGACGCGCATGCGCTTAACTAACCCGAAACTTTCATATTCCCGCCTTTAAAACATTGCGGACGCGCATGCGCTTAACTAACCTAACCTAACATAACCTTACAAAAAGGAAGAAGAAGAAGAATCTGTTTGTGTGGTATATTCGCGGGGTCTTTCATTTTGAGGTGCTCAAACCTGGACAAACTGTAAATGCAGCCCCTTGCTGTGAACAATTGGTTCGAGTGAATCAATCTTGAATAGACCTTTTCATAGTTTAAAATGTTAACGAAACTTTCATATTCCCGCCTTTAAAACATTGCGGACGCGCATGCGCTTAACTAACAGTGAAAAGGTCTATTGAAAGTAGTCAGCGATTCTTAACAGAAAATGCGTTATTTTGCAAACGTTAATGCAAGACCGCATCGCGCAAGACGAACCCTGGAAAAAGTAATGAATTGAGGTGGAAGGTATTGCCTCACCCACTATACTCGCCCGATATTGCGGCATCGGGTTTCCATTTATCCGATGGCTACAACATTTTACTAAGTGGCAAAAAAACTTCCAAAATGGACAGAAGGACCTGAGGGGCAGAGCCCAGGGCAGGGGCCAGAGTAGAAGGAACATACGGACCTTATGGTCGATAGCCCTTTGTATAAAGTATAGAATAAATATATTCTATATCTGTCCAAAATGTCATCTCCAAATATTTTGCACAAAAATCAATAGATTTTAATTGACAATTTGCTTATAAGATGGCAAAAGGTTGTTGATAACGAAAGTGGTTACTCCATTGATTAAAAACTTGTTAACAACTTATCTGTTTCAATTGAATGGCAAAAAACGACATTACTTTCCGGTCCCTCTAATTCTCTAATATAATATTAAAAATATTAGACGGACTAGTGAGTCTTCTCTGTGGATTCTATGTCTGTTTCCATTGAAACATTTCCACATTCTGTTGAGTTTTTAGCTCGTTGTAAGAATATCCAGTCTTAAATAAACCACTCAATTTGCCTAAACCTGTGCTCTTAATTAAGCAATCAATGCTAGTTAAAAAAATATATATGCACATTGCAAAACGCACTAAAAAAAGTTGTTGAATACAAAATGACGAAAATAAAATCAGTTTTATCGATAATTTCGTTGACTGGTAAATAACTTGCGTCGCCCACGCTTGATCGATAGTAATCAGTAAAAATCAGAGCTACTGGTTTTTTCTCCTTTTCTCTTCTGCAGTTGAACACGCGATTGCCGCCATTGCCACATCCCTGCCGAACGCACACGCCTTGAACTACTTAAAAATGATACCATTCGATAGTTTACATTGTAACAGAATTATTATTATTGAGAGATGGCGATGTATAATTAACAATTGCTTATACATTTATATTCAACAAGAAAAAAGGAGTCAGACAAGAATAAAAGACATCGTCTATTAAGATTTAATAAATATAAACTTTAAGGCTATTTACATTTAAGTTTATCACTCTAAATTCAATCTATATTGTACTAATATTAGAGCTCATTACCAATTGTGATAACATCATTTTGTTATAACAGTCTAAGGCTAGTTACATTTAGGTTTATAACTCCAAATCCATTCTAACAGTGCCGAAACACAAATTTTTTTGTGATTGGATTATGTGCAAGAGGGCGCAAGTTGCCACCGGCGCTTCATATCCGGCTTTGTGTTTTAAACACTATTACTAGGTCTCATTACCAATTGCTCATAAATTTTGTGATAACATAGAACATAATTAATAATTATTTTTATTATCAAAATCTACTCTACTCTATATGTTGAATATACTAATATTAGCGGAGTCTAAGTGACAGTAAGGTTTGCTTAATTTCAGAATTTTTACTTAGAACAATTAGCATATTTTTACCCAGGCTTAAGCTTATTCATGTCAATTTAGTTCACAATTTGCCTTGAAAAATTATACAGCAAGAATAGACAGATAAAACTAGACCTACTACGCTAGACTGGCAATGCTAGAGAGAAAAGACGGGATAGGTAAAGATTAGACAAACTACACGAGACAGATAAGTGTAGACAGACAAAACTTGGCAGACAAGACTGGGCAGACAAGGCTAGTCAAACAAGACTAGACTTAGAAGGCTATACTAACACGAATATACAGATAAGACTTGAGAAACGAGAGAAACTTGAGAAACGAGCGATAAAGAAGACTAGACAAACAGAAATTGACGATCAAGGCTGGGCAGACAAGAGTGGCCATGAAAGACTAGACAGATAGGACTAAACTAGACAGATAAGACTAGACTTTTTTTTATTTATGACTTTTTAATGAAAAATTAAATAAATGCATTACAATACGAGCCATCATAGATTACAAATTGCAAATGATCGGAACAGGATATGTTAGGTTAGTTTAGGTCTTAGATCATCATCATCATAGATTACAAATTGTAAATTATCGGAACACGTTCTTCCTTATTCCCTGTTTGCTCTCTCTACTTTGTCACCCTCCTTAACAATTCCAATCCATTTTTCTTTTCATCCATACACTCATTCCATTTTGGTCCTAGCCTTTTCCCTTGTTCCTTCCATTCATTCCTTATACATTTTTCAAGCCAATATTTCCATCTATATTCTCCCCTCGCACATACTCTACACTTTCTACATTCTTCACTCATCTATATTTCCATACCACGCTCTCCACTTCCACGCCTTTTTGTTTGGGGACGTAGCAAGCACTAGTGTTAACTTGTTAAGTGGTCCCCTTGAAATTCACGAACATCCCAGTACCGCTTTTCGCCTGTCGTCAGGATGCAGTTGTCTTTGTTATGTCATTCGTTATGCATTTCATCAAACATTTGTCATGCATTTTTTGCCCTACATCCCCTATTTCACATCATGTGGTTCAGGCATTTTGTTAGCTTGGTTTGTTCCTGGCTTTTTGTCCGGCACGTTTGTCTGCTTCTTTCATGTTTATAATGTTTCTTATTATGTCATCTGTTGCTGTCCAGTTGTCTTGGGACTTTAGTATGACCTCCAACAGTGTCTTTATTCCTAGTTCCGTTTTTGTCTTCGTGTCCAGTCATCCTTCTCAGAATCCACCTTTCACATTCGAAGACCGTGTTCGCCGTACTGTCCGTTTGCTCACAGTAGACACACATTCTGTCAGTGGCCCTGTCCATATTGTGCAGGTACTCTCTGAAGCATCCGTGCCCGCAAAACGCTTGGGTAAGTAGTTCATCTCCCCATATTCTCATCCTACCGTAATTCTCACTTGTGGGATTAATAATTTTGTCCACTGTCCGTTTGTACATTATATCCAGTGCTTCTGCCACTCATGGAAAAGATGTTCTTTAGCATTTTTTCTAATTTCTGTCTTCTGCCCATTGTTCCGCTTTTTGTATAGCTCTGTTCTTTCTTCTACCAAGAGTTCTATTGATGCTATGGCAGTCATTACGAGCATTGCATCCGTTGAAGCTGTCTTGCACTGTACACACGTAGTGCCAGTTTTCTCTGCACTGTGACCAGCTTATTTTTTATGGTCTCTTTCTCGACTGCGTTTGCCCAGACCGGGCCACCATAGAGCATTGCCGAGTGAGCGATTGAGCATAATGTCATTCTCTTGCTACTTTTTGGTCATCTTTGCCAATATCGTCTTCTCCAGTACTGCTGTCACCTTAAGAGCTTTCCTATAGAGATATTTGGTGTAAAACATAACTTCTTGTCAATAATCACAACAAGATATTTAATTGCCTCCTTGGACGTTATGGTTATGCCTCTGCCTAAAATACTATCGGCCCTACATGCCTCATTCCGGTCAGTAAAACAGCTTCTGTGTTTTCAGGGCTCAGCCTTAAGCGATTTTTCTCTATCCATTTATCAACATATGCAATCGCTCTATTTGCACGTTCCTTTACTCTCTCCTCGTCTTTTTCTACTACTACCAGAGCAATATCATCAGCAAAACCTATTATCTCGACACCTTCTGGTAGCTGTAGCCTAAGTACTCCATCGTACAGGATGTTGCACAGTGTAGGATCCATTACTGAGCCCTGTGGAACACCACTGTGTGCTTCTCGCTCTACGACTTAACCGTCTGCTTCGATTATGATCTTACGATTATGTAGAGAACTACGCAGTAGTCTCAGCAGGTATGCTGGGAAGCCTCTCTCACTAACCTCATTCAAAATATCTTCCCATGCTGTTGTATTGAAAGCATTTTTAACATCTAAAGTAATGACCATACTAATCTTGTTGCTCTCGTGCTCCAGCTGAGGCTTTCTCCATCACGTCCAGGATTCGCATAATAGCGTCCACTGTTGACCTGCCCTCCCCGAATCCATGCTGTTTTTCTGAGAGGGTTTTCCATTGATTGAGATCAATCTTTATTCTGTATAGCACTAACTGTTCCAGCAGTTTCCCTGCTACATCGAGCAAGCACAATGGTCGATAGGACGATGGGTTTTCTATGAGCGTGTTTCTAAGTAGGACTAGCCTAGCCCTCTTCCAGATGTTCGGGAAGTTTCTATCCGCCAACATGTTGTTCATGTCATTTAGTATATATTCAGGACAACTTTTGACAGCTGTTTTAACGGCTTCGGGTGGCAGACCGTCTGATGCAGAGGTTTTGCCACTTCGAATACGCATACTGACCCTTAAAATTATTCCATGGAAAAAAATGGACAAAACGTGGACGGGGAAAAGTTCGTCAACTACCTCCTTGACTTTTTTCATGCTGATTTGAAGGTTTGGATGTTTTATTTTCAGGTGACTAGTGGCAATCGCATATGCGTCCCCCCATACTTTTTGGTCCAGCTTCTCACAAAGTTCGCAGCAGTATTTTCTTTTGGAGTTATTTATTTCTCTCCATAGCGCTTTTTTGAGCCGGCATATATACCTAAACCTTGCTAGTATGACCTGCGCGTCTGACTCTTTACTTAGGTTTAAATAGGTTGGTAAACGACCATGCACATGCCGACTATAAAAACCGACTATTCGCAACTTTACTCTGGCCTGGGTCATTTTTAAGGACGGCTAATGGATTTATAGGATAAGGGAACTCCTATGATATAGTCAAATAGAGTAGATAACAAAGTTATAGATTTATTTTTATTTCTTTACTGTCACATTAGATAAATACTTAATATAATATAATCCACAACAGTACAACTTTTAGAATACACAGGTTAGTGCTTAAAAATCTATGTTGATTGAAGAGGTACACTTCTAGATTTGAGATGGTCAAAATCGTTTCTTCAAAATGTATGTTTTTGAGCATATTAGATTCTATGGACATCAGCGACAGACTCATTTTTTATTCTTTTCAATTTGGAGAAGGAACGTTCCCGCTCTGCTGTTAGTTACCATCATGCTTAAAAAGATTCTCAATGCGATTAGGAAATGTGTCTTCAGTTCTGTTTTCTTTCAAATGATGATATATTTCCAATATACTCTTAGTTTCTTAATTTTCTATATGAACAATTTTCAAGTATTCTGTTAAATGTCTGAATTCCATTTCCATCTCTTTCTCGTTATTAGATTTCTGTAAATTATTTGCAACTCTGTCTCAACTCTTCGGAGTTCAGATTTTTCAAGCGAGAAAAAAACCAAAACGTTGACCAATGTTCATATACGGACTTAAAAATGAACGCTCAGGATTGGGGAAGAAAGACCCAGACATTGAATTTCTCTTTTCCATTCAGTTGGGCTGACGGGGCAGAGCCATCTAAAAAATCTCTGACGTGAGCTTCTACGTCTTGTTCTTTGAGATAGGTCCTTGCAGTCAGATTCACTATCGTTCGATTTTTTTGAAATAAATATGTTTTCCGGTAATATCGGTTATCGTTTGATGATCTGTCTGGAAGTGGAGGGCTCCTATCGATCACGGGGCGCTGGGCACGTGCCCAGTGGGAAAGAGGGGTCTGGCGTTCCTATAATTCTACCTCTACAAATCGCTCTCCTAACATTTCCACCCACTTTGCACCTTCCCTCTTAAGGTTTTCTAGTCTCTCGCCAGATATCCCTCCTCTTTCATACAATTCTTTTTATACATTTCCTTTTATACATTCCCCACGTATTCCCTTTCTTCCCTCTTTCGTGCTTCCGATTCGCCATTCTAAACACCATTTTTATTATCCTCTCATCCCACATTTCACTCATCTTGCATTCATACTTTACCACTCTTTTTGCAGCTAGAATATACACCTTGTAGACATTCCGCTCTTGAAGGACTATGTAACTTGTCGTCGAATTGTCTAGCTTTAGGAACTAAAGACTAGACAGACAATACTAGACTAGACATATTAAACTAGACAGACAAGAATGGACTAGGTAGACAAAGCTAGACAGACAAGACTAGTCAAACGCGACTGGGCGCAGAAGAGCAGTAAGAGCAGACAACAGTATTATATTTAAACTAAGCATTTATAAAGCAACTTGTTGCATATTTTATTTAAAGCTAAAGAGTAATTAGAGTTAAGATGTTTGATTTAGTAATTAATTTTGCAAATTATGGCGTTATTATAGTTAATTTACACTTTAAAAGAAGTGTATATTTACAACTGTTTTTTTATAATTTTCAAAATAATTGCTTTGGTTTTATTTAATTATACCTACATTGGACAAATAGTTACGGCAATAGTTGATTTAAACTGCTTTCGGAATCATTATTTGCTTTAGGAAATTATTATGTTAAGTGAGTTTTAGGAATTTTATTGGATTTAGGAGATTATATGTAATTAAGTTTAGTTTGTTATTATAAATTTAGTTTGGTAAATAATTTTCAACAAGCCGTCGGCAAATATTTATTTGTAATAATTGTTTAACTTTAATATTTGAGAATGTTTGGAATGGAAGGATAATCGTTTTGGTTATTTAAAAATAATTTACATACAAATACGAAAAAAAAAATTGTCTTGCTATTATATATTCCTTTATTATTTTTTACATTTCTTATATTATTATTATTAGCGTATTCTCCCGTTTGTTGGCAGAATAAAGACGAGAATAAAGAATAAAGACGTTAATCAAAGAAAACTTGATTGAGTTCACGCCAAAGTTCTTCTTGTTCTTCCAATAAGCTTTCATTCTTCCCGAGAAGGCTTTTCCCGACGTTCTACCGACCACTTCGGTCTGTAGGTACTGCTTTTGCTTTGGTTGCTCTGCGGTAACTTCCCATTTGTTTACTTTGTGTCTGAAGGTGTCTCTTTCTAAAATATTTGTTGTACATATGTTAGCGTTTCTGAGGTCCTTTCGAAGTTCGTCTAACCAAGCTGTCGAATTCTTTAGTAACCTAATATAATCTAATAACATAAAGCTAACATAATCTAATCTCCTTTTTGACATTCGATTTTTTGGTAGTCTCGTTAGATGTCCAAAGGATTTCATTCGTCTTTTCTTAACGTCAATTTCAATGTTTCAAAACTTTTCTGTTGTTTTAATTGATTGTAGCCTGTAGCCGTCTTGGGTATATCTTGCTACTACGATTTTTCTGATGATCTTCCTCTCTTCTTTTTTAATTTGTTCTAGTTCTTGTTTTCTGTTAAGTGTCAATATTTCGGTTGCGTTAAGGACTGTTGGTTTTATGACTGTGTAGTAATGCCGAATTTGTATCTGACTTGACATAGATTTTTTGTTATAGATGTCTTGAACTAACCATAATTCCTTCTTCACTTTTTGGAGACGGTATTGCTGTGAGATCTTCTCAAGGTCTTGTCGATTTTACCATAATTAGTTCTCTAGCTCGTGATATCAGTCTTTGAACGGAAGAATTTAGTTTTCTCAAATGAGATCTGTTGTCCCACTTTTTCTGCAAAGTATCTGAAGCTGTTTGACGGCAGTCTGCTCATCCTTTGTTAGTATCGCCAGGTTATCAGCAGAAGCGAGGTATGGTACGTAGAGGTTGTTTTTGGGAAAACCCAGTCGGATCGGTTTCCAAGACTCACATTTCTTTAGTTCCTTCTCCCATTCATAACCTTGTTCCTAACCTTGTCTGGCATAATGTTGAACAAAATAGGAGAGAGTCGAATACCTTGTCTCACTCCTGTTCGAATGTCAAAGGGTTCTGAAATTTCCCCCATAAATTTCAATTAAGATTTTGTGAGAGTGAGTGTTTGTTTTATGAGTTCTGAGGTTTAGGGATCTAGTGCTCTCTCTCTTCTAGAATTTGGAATAGTGAGGATCTGTCTATCGAATCGTATGTCTTTTTGAAGTATACAAATGGGCATACTGTGGACTTTTGTCTTAGGGTTCGTAGTTTGAGTATGCTTTTGAGATTCATTGTTCTGGGCAGGACCTGTTTGGTCTGAATCCTGCTTGGTAATCTGATAGTTTGGATTCTAATTGCTTTTGTGTTCTATTCAAGAGACAGGCTGATGGATTAAAGTCGATTAAAGCAATCTTGCAGTCATCCGGGAACTTTTCGCTTTGCCAAATATTTTGGATTATTTGTGTAATTTATTTGAGTGAGTTTGGGCCTAAATTTTTCAGAAGTTTGCAGAAATGCACCAATTTACTTTCTAAAACTGACACACCAGCGTTCCTAAACTCCACATCTACCATGCTCTCTCGAAGATAGTCGTCTCTACTCGTCCCTCCTGATTTCAATAGAATATTTATGTTATATTTTGCATATTTCGGGGTTGAACCCCCAAGCTAACTCCCCCCGCCCCGGCTACGCCTATGGGTCTTTTGCATGAGTTTCGATGATTTTAGATTCAAATTTTCCCAGTTCTCTGCAGGTTGTTGTTCCCATTCTTCTGTTATTTTGGAGTCCTTGATTTTGTGTAGATCAAATTTTGGAATCAGCAATCAAATTTCCTATCGAATTTCCTTCTGGGTGTGAATTTAATTTTGATTGTGGTTAAATAATGATCCGAATTGATGTTAGCACCTCTGCGTTTATTAGGAAGAAAACACAAAAAGACGGGAAGGAAGAAAACACAAAAAGACACAAAAAAAAAAAAATACAAAAGGAGAAAATAAATAAAAAGAAAAACTAAAAGCGATGATTAATTTCTTATATATTTTATTTACTACTTCTTAATTTTATGTTTTATAGAAATCTCGATGATCTCGAGAGCTTAATTAATTTAATATCAATTTATTAAAATATTTTTATGAAATCACCTAATTTTAATATATTTCTACACCATTTGAATTTTTAAAATTTTAATTTTTGTTATTTTCGTGGAAATCTTAAAAAGGACTTTAAACGCAACGATTTAGTTATTAAATTTTTTGACGTAATTGTGAGTGTTTCGTTGTAAATCTGGAAAAGATTTTACAATATGACCATTTTTGGTAAAACGCCCAGCAAAGTAAATAATTCGTGTTTAATGGGCCTTAATAGGTGGCATTGTGAAACTTAAATTGCATCTCTTTCAAAACGGAATAACCTCAAGATTTTAATTGCCATTTTCTCTTTATTTCAAGCAAAATAAAAAACATAATCTTGCCGACTTTGTCTCAACCAGACAGCCTGTCGGTTCCAACAAGTTTTTTACATACCAAAACACTTTGATCCAAACAGTTTTTACTCACAACCAACATATTAAAATTCATACCACATAATTTTCCTTCCAGCGACAAAATAAATTCTTCTTACATTACTTAACTTTAAAAAATACATTTCTTCTTATATTAATATGTTTCTATTCCGGTCTTCTTTTGTGTAATATTCATTAGACCTCCCAAAAGCAATATATTTATTTTCAATTTTTATCGCTTTATTATATTCAACAAGTTTTTTCAAACCTTTTTTAACTTTATTTATTTTACGGAGATTTAAGAGATTGGTAAAAGGCATCCGTCGGCTCCGTCACGCCTTTCAATTTCTGGACTGAATATTTACCTCACACCAGACCACAATTACAGAACTTAATCAAAAATCTAAACAGAAAACCTAAAGACTCTAAACATAAAAAATGTTTGAAAATTATCTATAGTCTAGTTTGTCTAAATTTGCCAATCGAGTCATGCCTGTCTAGTCATGTGTATCTAATCTTGTTTTGTCCGTCTAGTCGTGCCTGTCTAATCTTGTCTGTCTAGTCTTGTCTGTCTAGTCTTGTCTGTCTAGTCTTGTCTGTCTAGTCTTGTCTGTCTAGTCTTGTCTGTATAGTCTTGTCTGTCTAGTCTTGTCTGTCTAGTCTTGTCTGTCTAGTCTTGTCTGTCTAGTCTTGTCTGTCTAGTCTTGTCTGTCTAGTCTTGTCTGTCTAGTCTTGTCTGTCTAGTCTTGTCTGTCTAGTCTTGTCTGTCTAGTCTTGTCTGTCTAGTCTTGTCTGTCTAGTCTTGTCTGTCTAGTCTTGTCTGTCTAGTCTTGTCTGTCTAGTCTTGTCTGTCCAGTCTTGTCTGTCTAGTCTTGTCTGTCTAGTCTTGTCTGTCTAGTCTTGTCTGTCTAGTCTTGTCTCTCTAGTCTTGTCTGTCTAGTCTTGTCTGTCTAGTCTTGTCTGTCTAGTCTTGTCTGTCTGGTCTTGTCTGTCTAGTCTTGTCTGTTTATTCTTGTCTGTCTAGTCTTGTCTGTCTAGTCTTGTCTGTCTAGTCTGGTTTGCCTGGTCTTGTCTATTTAGTCTTGTCTGTCTAGTTATAGTTATCTTACCAAATTGTTTAGATTGTGTCAATAATGATAGTCTAGTTTGTCTAAATTTGCCAATCGAGTCATGCCTGTCTAGTCATGTGTATCTAATCTTGTTTTGTCCGTCTAGTCGTGCCTGTCTAATCTTGTCTGTCTAGTCTTGTCTGTCTAGTCTTGTCTGTCTAGTCTTGTCTGTCTAGTCTTGTCTGTCTAGTATTGTCTGTCTAGTCTTGTCTGTCTAGTCTTGTCTGCCTAGTCTTGTCTGTCTAGTCTTGACTGTCTAGTCTTGTCTGTCTAGTCTTGTCTGTCTAGTCTTGTCTGTCTAGTCTTGTCTGTCTCGTCTTGTCTGTCTGGTCTTGTCTGTCTAGTCTTGTCTGTCTAGTCTTGTCTGTCTAGTCTTGTCTGTCTAGTATTGTCTGTCTAGTCTTGTCTGTCTAGTCTTGTCTGTCTAGTCTTGTCTGTCTAGTCTTGTCTGTCTAGTCTTGTCTGTCTAGTCTTGTCTGTCTAGTCTTGTCTGTGCAGTCTTGTGTGTCCAGTCTTGTCTGTACAGTCTTGTCTGTCCAGTCTTGTCTGTCTAGTCTTGTCTGTCTAGTCTTGTCTGTCTAGTCTTGTCTGTCTAGTCTTGTCTGTCTAGTCTTGTCTGTCTAGTCTTGTCTCTCTAGTCTTGTCTGTCTAGTCTTGTCTGTCTAGTCTTGTCTGTCTAGTCTTGTCTGTCTGGTCTTGTCTGTCTAGTCTTGTCTGTTTATTCTTGTCTGTCTAGTCTTGTCTGTCTAGTCTTGTCTGTCTAGTCTGGTTTGCCTGGTCTTGTCTATTTAGTCTTGTCTGTCTAGTTATAGTTATCTTACCAAATTGTTTAGATTGTGTCAATAATGATTGGCACGATTTTTCTTCAATTTCAAACAAAATGAAATTCAAAATAAATTCCGTTTGGTAAATAAAGTTTGTAGATAATCGATTTAAATTAAAAATGCAAAAACATGGATACAAATTCGGCACACGCTCAACCTTAATTTAAAGCAGAGTAAACATAAAATCAAATTAGAACCAACAAATCACAGGAAAACGGTCACGCGTTTAGTGTCAACTTTCGATTTGACAAGGGCACACCGACCATTCTAAATGATCCCCGATGGCCATTAAAATCACATTTAGCACCGATTTTAACGAAAATAAAAGGAGTAATGAATATAATGGGCGACCACTTAAACTGCGGGCACAGAAATTTTGGTTGCAAAACGTCCGAGCAGGTGGAGATTAGAGTAGACATTTTTCCCACCCTGTTGAGCAGTGACTGGCAGCAGGACCAACCTCTCATATCAACTTCTTGCCAGTTTGCCGCAGAACAAGTGACCAAGAACTACTCGAAGACTTCTTTTAATGGTCTAGCAGAAAAGTTTCCGACAAGTTTTTTCTATACCGTTAGTTGGCGCACGCGTCGCGAGCTTTCCGTTTCGTACTCGATATAGGCCAGGAAAACATAAACAACACAAAAAAATAACACAGCTGATTCAGAATCGCAAGAATTTTTAATAAATTTAATTTCTAATAGATTATCCTTTTCATGGTGGGGTTTTCAAGTTTTGCGTAATTTATGAAAAAAAGAAACTGTTTATGGATGATAATAGAAAACGTAATTCTGCAGTGATATAACTTAGAATAAATTAACATTTAATAAAACGCAGTGTTTATAACTTTCAAAGTGTTTCTTCTTTTGTATTATTTTATTTATTAACAAATTTATAAAGCGCTCATATGAAAGATAAATACAATGTCGTTGGAAAAGTCCGTGCTGATTACAACGATTCCGCCAATTACAGAAGAAAACACTCCAGAAACGACTCCTGTTGTGGTCAGACGTGTGTCGGACGGGTCGGTTGTAAATCAGGATAAACCGGAGGATAAACAGAGATTCTCGGCGGTCGAAATGGATGACGTAGATTGTATCGGGACGCGACGCAACAGCGTCCAGACGCCGGCAGTTAACAACAAAGCCGTTGTGGACGAGCGTCTGGCGGAAAGACGGCGATCGTTAGTGCCTATGTCCAGCATGGAGGAAGAGAATTTAAGGGAACGTCTGCATTTGGCACAGTTGAGGCAGTGTTTTGCTATTGTGTCTAATGAAGTGAGATATACTAGGGATACTTTTAGGAGACTTTTTCAATCTAAGGTAAGGATTATTAATACGTTTTGAGGAACTAAATTTGATGTTATATATCTTATAAAGCATAATAAAGGATAATATTCATGTAAAAACAATGTAAATAACAACATAGAAAATATTTAAAACATTTCGTTTATGTTTGGAAAAAAATATAAAAAAATGTTATTTATTCTGGAAATAATCTGTAAATTTGAGGAATAATTTGCGATATTATTAGAATAATGAATTAATATATTTTTGAGGACATTTTTAATAGAAGTTTGGGATTAAGTTTGTTGCAAGATTACAAACTTTATAAAAGTTTCAAACTAAAATTTCCATGTTATAAATGTTAAAAGATTGTAATTTTGCAACAAAATTTCATTAGAAAATCTTAATAAAGCGTTTACAATATCTTAATAAACCTAATCATTTTGTTTTTTAAATTATGGACATTTATAACACTTAAGACAGGCAAGTTGAAGCTTACAGTTTCATCAAATTTATATAGAATGAATTGAAAAATTGAGAAAATATTAAACGTAGTGTATAATCTATATAAAAGGTTCTCCAAACAAATTCAAAAACATGAAAAATACAAAAAGTTTTTGATTCTTTTGATGTTTTGTCTGTCTAGTTTTGTCTGTCTTGTCTTGTCTGTCATTGATGTCTTGTCTGTCTAGTTTTGTCTGTCTAGTCTTGTATTAATAATAATCCAAATTCTAAAATAAAATAATTATGAATTTCATTTCACAAAAATGTATAAAAACTCGAGATAAATAGTTTAAATATATAAAGCGGACAATTGAAGTGTTGTGTGAATATCTCCAAGACTCTCCCTATGTCCAGGGAATTGGTCATTAAGTTTTCCACAACAATTAACAATTTATTATTCATTTCCTTTTCTCTATTGTAATCATTGTTTGCTGCAGATATGGTTTCGTAAATTGCGTACGGTGTTCGTCCTCGGCCAATTCGGCTTATACTTTTAATTTTCTTTGTTTGCTAACCAAAATTTCCAAATTCAATTTCTTTTCCATTGTTATCGCATCTATTTTTTCAGCGTACTCCCAAATTTCTTTATACAATTCTTTAATTTCCTGTTGACAAATTTCAATATTTCTAATTTCATTTTCAATTTCAATGTCTACGCAGTTTCTATATTTTTCATTTCTGTTTCATATGTTTGCAATTTATTTTTAAAATCAGACATTTTCTTTGTAAAATGTACTTTTATATGGTCAGACGCATTTTTTCTAGCTCTTATTAATATCTGCCATGTTTACGATATTATCTCTTCTGCCCACACATTGTTCAAGATCTTTCATTAATTTTTCCTGAGCCTTTTTCAACTGAATATAGGTACCTCACAATTATCCTGTGAATTTCTAATTACATTTTTCCAACTTCACATTCTCCTTTTTCCTCACTCATACTCTCCTCATTGTCTTAGCTTCTTATTGTAAATAAACTTTTTATAAATTTGATGTTATATATGTTATATAAAGAATAATAAAGGATAATATTCATGTAAAAACAATGCATATAACAACAAAGAAAATATATCAAGAATTTCAGTTATGTTTGGAAAAATGCATCAAATAATTTAATTTATTTTGGAGATAATGTGGAAATTTTAGGTATAATTTGCGATATTATTAGAATAATGAATAAATATACTTTTGAGGACATTTATAATAGAAGTTTGTGATTAAGTTTGTTTCAAGATTACACACTTTATAAAAGTTTCAAATTAAAATTTACAGATTACGCTCAGAACATAAATGTTATAAAGTTTATAATTGTGCAACAAAGTTAATTACACACTTTTATTAGAAAATCTTAACAACGGGTTAACAATATCTTAATAAAGCTATGCAGAAGGCCCCGAGAAACCACTGCAGTAAAGCCCATAATGGGATTCTCTAGTATAACTATCACGGCATCATGACAATCAAAACAGAATATTCCGGAGTAAAAAGTCCCCCGATCGGATCTCCTGGGGGGACAGTTTTGAAGAATGAGGCGACGAGAAAAAAACTACGATCAGACGTACACATGAGATTAGGCACATGGAATGTAAGAACGATGGCACACCCTGGAAAAATCTACAACGCTATCCAGGAGATGGAAAGAATGAACATAAAAATAATGGGAATAAGTGAGATGCGATGGAATGGATTCAATTATAGTGATATTGGAGATCATCGTATCTACTACTCTGGAACCACAACCGAAGAGAAAAAACATGGTGTGGGGATCATTGTTAACGGATCAATAGCTAAATGCGTGACAAATTTCGTGCCAATCTCGGAAAGATTAATGCTGCTTCAGATGGATGCCAGACCTGCCAAAATCAATATAATACAAGTATATGCACCAACATCGGATACAAGTGATAAAGATGTAGAGGAACTCTATGCAAAAATAACTGAAATACTTAAAGTACTACCAAAGCAAGACCTGACAATAATAATGGGAGACTTTAATGCTAAAATTGGTAGAGGACGAACAAACGAGTATATAGGTCCATATGGTCTGGGAGAAAGAAACGAAAGAGGAGATCTGTTGAGCATATTTGCAGAAAAGAACGAATTTGTGATAGCAAACACTTGGTACAAGCTTCCAGCAAGAAGACTATATACATGGAAAGCACCTGGAGATACTCCCAATAAAATAATCCGAAACCAAATTGACTACATTCTAATTAATAGAAGACATAGAAATAGTTGCACTTCCGTAAAAACATATCCAGGAGCCGATATCCAATCAGATCATAACCCTGTGGTTGGTGTATTCAAAGTAACAATGAAAGCCATAAAAAGAAAAAACAATATAAACAAATACGATCTACGTAAGCTTAAAATACCAGCAATAGAGGCTAGAGCTCGAGAACTGATTAACAGCAAATACAGAGTAGTACAAGAAGATGGGGACTTTAAAAAGGAAATTGAGTTATTGGTCCACACTGTTAAGGATGTTAAAGAAGAACTTTTGAAGGCTGATAAGGTTAAAAGAAAATCATGGATGACGGATGAAATTCTGTATCTTATGGAAAAGAGAAGATCGTTAAAAAACAGCAACAATACGAGAGAATATGCAGAAATAAAGAGGAGTATCAGAGATAAAATCAGAGAAGCCAAGGAGAACGAACATATAGGTCAATGCACAGAGATTGAAGAACTACAAGACAAGTACGATAGCTTTAACGTGCACAGAAAAATTAGAGACATGACAAGCAGAACAAAACCGAGAACGATAAATAAATTGGTGGATGGCGAAGGAAAACTGATCATTGACACAGGTGACATAAAGGAAACATGGAGAAGATATATTGAACAACTGTTTCATGATACTAGAGCGGAACCTCCATCCATAAACAACTCGGATGGACCGGAGATCCTGATGGATGAAGTAAAGCAGGCAATAAAAACAATGAAAGACGGTAAAGCACCTGGACCAGATGAAATCCAATCGGAATTCTTTAAACTACTGGATGACGACAGGGTAAAAAATCTGACAAAAATATTCAACCAAATTTATAACTCTGGAAATATACCACAAGAATGGCTAAAGTCAGAATTTATAACATTACCCAAAAAACCAAAAGCAAAGAAGTGTGAAGAGTTCAGAACTATAAGTCTCATGAGTCACCTTCTCAAATTATTTTTAAAAATAATTCACAGAAGAATTTACAGAGTTTGCGAAGAACAAGTATCACCAACTCAGTTTGGTTTCAGAAATGCGATGGGCACACGAGAAGCATTATATTGCACGCAAGTACTCTTTCAACGGTGCAGAGATATGAACTGCGACATTTTTGCCTGTTTTGTTGACTACCAGAAGGCTTTCGACAGGGTCAAACACCAAAAAATGATTAACATCTTAAAGGAAACTGGGATGGACGGCAATGATCTACGAATTATTACGAACCTCTACTGGAACCAAAAAGCCGTAGTGAGAGTAGAGACAGAAATGACCGAACAAATAGACATAATGAGAGGAGTGAGACAAGGATGTATATTGTCCCCTCTTATTTTTAACATCTATTCTGAATACATATTTAAAGAAGCTCTGGAAGAGTGTGAAGCTGGCATCTCTCTCAATGGCGAAAAAATCAACAACATACGATATGCAGATGACACAGTGATGTTTGCAGATAGTATAGAAGGACTACAACATCTAATAAACAGACTTGTAGAAAAGAGCACAGAATATGGCTTGGATATTAACATCAAGAAGACAATACTTATGGTCATCAGCAAGTCCTATATTGAAAACTGTGAACTTACTGCCAATCAAGAGCCAATCGAACGGGTGGAGAGGTATACATATCTTGGCACAAATGTTAATGATCGGTGGGATCACTCTCAGGAGATAAAAATTCGCATTGAAAAGGCAAGATCTGTTTTTACCAAAATGCGATCTGTACTAACAAGCCACAACCTAACAATGACTACAAAGCTGAGAATGATGAGATGCTATGTGTTTTCGGTTCTTTTTTACGGAATGGAATCGTGGACACTGACAGAAGCCACCAGCAAAAAGTTAGAGGCATTTGAAATGTGGATATATCGCAGAATGTTGAGAGTCTCCTGGAGGGATCGAATAACCAATGATGAGATCCTCCATAGAATGAACAAGGAGAGAGAGGTTCTAAGCACAGTCAAGTGCAGAAAGCTAGAATATCTTGGCCACATCATGAGAAACGAAGATAGATTTCATATGCTGCAGAAGATTATCCAGGGAAAGGTGGCAGGAAAGAGGTCAATCGGCGCCAGACGAATATCTTGGTTGAAAAACCTAAGAACCTGGTTCGGCATGACGTCAACAGAACTTTTCCGTGCCGCAGTGAATAAAGTCATCATAGCCCAGATGGTTACCAACGTTCGGAACGGACATGGAACTTAAAGAAGAAGAAAATAAAGCTAATTATTTTGTTTTTAAAATTATGGACAATTTTAACATTGAATTGCAAAATTCCCTATGTTTTTACCACACTTATTAATAATTGTAGTAAATAATAGTGGTAAAAATAAGTGTGGTAAAAACATAGTGAATTTTTTAATTCAATCTAAGTATGAATTACCACGTAGTAAGAGTCGCAACCATCCCATTCATCAGACATTTTTAAAAGTTAAGGCAGGCAAGTTGAAGCTTACAATTTCATAAAATTTATATAGAATGAATTCCAAAATTAAAAGAATAAAAATCCAAAATTAAAAGAATAAAAAAGAATAAATTTGAAAGAATAAAATTAATGAAAATCTTCAATATCATAATATCCCTTTCCTAACAAGTATAGTCTTAATCTCGTTTTGAATGTTATGAGACGCTCTTCGGTGTTTAGATGTTCTTCTTCTTCTTCTTGCGTCTTATCCTCAGTGGACTTTGGCGATTACTATGTCCCATCTGATTTTATTTGCTGCAGCCCGAAATAGATCCATAATTGTCATTCCTGTCAATTGTCTTAGATTTCGCAGCCACGATATTCGTCGTCTTCCAGGACCTCATTTGTCGTTAAGCTTGTCCTGCATAATAAGCTGAAGTAGGCTATATTTCTGGTTTCGCATAACATGTCCGAAGTATGAAAGTTTGCGTTCTTTGATTACGTTTAAAACCTCTTTTTGTTTTCTCATACGCTGTAGGACGGCTTCGTTGGTTACGTGGTAAATTCATGATATTCTAAGCATCCGTCTGTAGCACCAAATCTCAAATGCTTCCAGGCGTTTACATGCAGCGTCGCTAAGAGTCCAAGTTTCCACACCATATGTTAGTATTGAGAAAACGTAGCATCTAACAACTCTGGCTCTGAGGTGCAAGCCTATATTTAAATTGCACAGCACCGCACTAGTGCGGTTAAAATGCTTTTCTACTCTTTTCTACTCAATTCGGATCATAATTTCATTTATTTGTTCCCATTTGTTGTTAATTTATGTGCCCAGGTAGTTTATCGATGTAACCGTTTCCAGTTGGGAGCCGTTTGCGTAAAATTGACCATCAATATCTTGTTTGCTTATTATCATAACCTTTATTTTATTTGTGTTTAGGCACATGTTGTAGGTTTCACAAACTTCTGTTACTCTGTCTATTACCCGCTGAAGACTGTGTCTGCGATTAGGACTGTGTCGTCAGCGTACCTTAGATAATTAATAAGTACGCCGTTTAGTAAAGTGCCATCTCTGTATTCTCCAAAGCCTCTCCGAATAAACATTAAAGAGCAGAGGAGAGAGCACACATCCCTGCCGAACTCCTTGGCGTACTTCAAACTCTTCAGAGAGCGCATTCTCCACCCAAACACGAGCCTTTTGTTTCCAGTAAAGGTTAGATATAATGCGGTAATCCCTGTCATCCAGGCCTGACTGTCTGAGCGTTTCCAATAGATTTGTGTGATTTACTATATCAAAAGCTTTCTCTAAGTCGATGAAACAGGCAAAGACATTACAGTTTACATCGCGTGCTCTTTGTATTAGAACATTGAGGCTAAACAGTGCTTCCCGTGTCCCGAATCCGTTCCTAAATCCGAATTGTGTCTCTCCGATTTGTTCTTCGAGTTTGGGATAAATACGTTCATGTATGAGTTTTAGGAATGTTTTTAGAACGTGACTCATTAGACTAATGGATCTGCAGTCTTCGCATTTTTTAGCTGAGATTTTCTTCGGTATGGGGATAAATGTTGAACCCAGCCATTCTTCTGGAATTGTGCCGCTATCATAAATGTAATTGAATAGCTCTGTAATGATGTCCAGGTGGTTTTGTTCTATGACCTTCAGCAAATCTGCATAAACTTCATCGGGTCCTGCTGCTTTGTTGCTTTTAAGCTTCCTGATTGCATTCGAAACCTCTTCTGTGAAGATAGAGGGCCCAATTTATATCTTTGGTTCCTGCAAAATGTCTCGGTTCTCATCATGAAATAGTGCCTGTATGTACTGCTTCCACCTTTCTATCCTTTGGTCAATCTCCAGTAGTGCCTTGCCATTCGTGTTTGTAACGATCCCTGGGTTTCTAGGTCTAAACCTCTAGGTCTAAAATATCTGCAGCTTCTTTAATTTTTTTTATGTAAATTAAACGAATCAAGTTGAGTTTCCAGTTGTTAGATTTCGGTACACTTCTCTGCCAACCAAGCCTCCTTTGCCTCTTTGATCTTTCTTTTAATCAGGCCATGTATTTGTCGATATCTTTCTTCGTTGTTGTTTTTATATTTTCTCCGCTCCTCCATGTTGTGCAATATTTCTTCGTTCATCCATCTGGAATTTTTCCTTCTCCCTCCTGTGACAAGTCTGGGTTTTGCCGACTCCACTATGGTGCTCTTTGTATAAATCCATTTGTGCTCAATATCGTTATATGATTTTTCTTTGATTTTAGCTCTATTTCTACTTAGTTCATTTTTTGTTTCGGTTTTAATATTTTCGTCTTTAAGTTTTTGGGTATCCATTCGTTCCGTTCGTTTTGATTTTGTTAGCTTCTTTATTCGTAGTCTTAAAGTGGATAGTAGTAGATTATGGTCAGATGGGACGTCTGCACTAGGGTAGGTTTTTACGAATGTTATCGAGTTTCGGAACCTCTTATTCGCCATTATAAAATCAATCTTCCTTACTATATGCCGTTCGTTATCAGCGGGAGACTTGCAGGTATATAGACGCCTGGGTGGTTGTTTAAACCATGTGTTCGTAATTATAAAATTAAATTCTTTACAGAATTGGACAAGTGCTTCTCCTCTTTCGTTTCGCACTCCTATCCCGTATCTTCCGACAACATCATCATCTTCGCCATAGCCGACTTTGGCGTTAAAATCCTCCATAAGAAGGGTGATCTCTTCTTTGCGTGTGTGTTTAAGAGCTTCTTTCGTGTCCATATAGAATTTATCTATCTCTTCCTCGGTGCTTTCCGATGTTGGTGCGTAAATCTGGATTATATATAACTTGTAGGGCTTTGCGTTGATCTTCATTATCGCTACTCTGTCATAGATGGGTACAAATCCTAGCATGGCACTATCGACTTCTCGCGTTACTATTATTGCGACCCCATTTCGATGTTGAGGGCTATCTTCTCCAGCATAGTAAATTTGATGGTCTTCTATTTTGCACTACCCAGAACCAGGCCATCGCGTTTCGCTAATTCCGAGTATATCAACTCGTAATCGTACCATTTCCTTAAGCCATTTCCAGCCGGAAACATGCTTTGCACATTCCATGTCCCTATTCTTCTCTTTGATGTGGGTTTTAGGATACTGGCTGACCGGGAGATTCTTAGCACCCTCTCCCCATTTACGGGGTGCCAGGGACTGAGGGCCGTGGTATTTTCGTTTTCAGCCATAGTAAGTATCCTGTGGAAAAGTGTTGTACCTAGGTAGTTTCCCGTTGCTTTCCTAGGTTTAGGAATCAGCCGCCCAATCTGGGTCAGACGCTGTTGGAGTACTGCTCCTGACATGGAGTACAGTCGTACCCTGTGCTAGTTTTGGTCCGCCCCGAGTATTTTATTTCTCCGGTACCCAGCATATCTCATTCCTCTATCCGCCACCTGGGGAGGCGCCCGATGGGGGACTAGTCCCCGCACGGTTAGATGTTCTAGCAGTTATAAATCCGTATCCCTGACTGATACCCCTCTACATATCGTGAGATTGACTTTGGGAACATATAAATCATGGTTGCAGTTTTCATAATTTTTCTTTGTGGATGAAAGTTCCTATTTCTAAAATAGATAGACAACTTAATGTTACTAGTCCCTAGTTGTTGAGGTTTACAGCTATCTCTTGGACCGCTCCTCATAATTGCCCTTATCATACGTTTTTGGCCCTTGAATAGTGTCTTCGCCTGTGGCGATGTTGCCCAGACTATTATGCCATAGCTTAAAAGATTCTACTTCTCAACTCTACTTCCGAAACGTAGTTGTTTAGTATGGCCAGTATAAGTTGTTGATGTCTCAAATAAGGTACGCTTTAGGCCTAGGCCGCACTACGGCTAAACCGTCGCGGTTTTTAATCGCGTGATTTTGTGTGATTTTGTACACAAGTAAGCTAATACAAGCGACTTGCGGTTTTTTCCCTCGACTGATTTTTCCTATAGCGAACTGTGTGTTTCTCGAGTGGTTTCGCGGTTATAGCGGTTTCCGCTCGCGGGAAAAAACCGTAGTGAGGCCTCGGCCTTAATGTTGTTTTTGTTTCCACTATCGAATCGATATGAGTCTTCTAGGGAGATACTTGATGCTGTTAGACCTTTTGGCTTTTCTTTTTATCAACATTCAGAAATAAATTATTTCCAGAGAACCATTTCTCCAGTGACTCAATTAGCTTATTGGCCTGTATATCAGTTTCTTTTGTTGAGTTGTGGGACACAATGAAACAACAATCATCTGCATATAGCGTGCAAAGGAAATCCGTTATGTTAGCGTTTCCCAAACTTTTTTGACCACCGCCCGGTACGAGGTTTTAAAATTTTTAGCGACCCACCTTATGAAAAAACCCATTTAAAGTTATAGTTTAGGATAGAAAGTTTATTTTATAGAAAGTTTATCGTATAGTTTAGAAAGTTATTTGTTTATTTCATACACAAAAATTTCATAATTATTAAATAAGAAAAATCTAAGCAATTAACAAATATATTCATTTAAAACTGTAGTAAATGAAGTAAACTTTACATATTTTGTCATTAGTGCGAAGGATGATGTTGTTTGTCATCACATAGCAATTTCAAATTAGGAGGCAAGTCTCAGGAGGTGATTGCAAAAAAGTTTCATTGATTTTAAAAACAGAGTGCATTTGCAATGTTTTGCAATGCAAAGGCTTCTTAAGCGGATAATTAGAAGAACTACCTCTTCATAATCGTGAACCGTCTTTAACATACATCCTTTGAACAATGGCCATTTTTTCGTTACATGACACCTGGTTGGAAAGTAAGGCAAAGGCTACTAGCTCATCAGATAAATACCACAAGTGACGCTCTAAGACCCCGTGCTGCTGGGCCAATTTCGGAATCAATCGTTTCGTATGATTTTAATATTTTCTAAAGCTGTAAGTCATTAATCGGTGCATCTACGAGCATGATGTATTGCTCCCGGAGAACGCCAATAAATTCTCGCAGGTGGTTTGTTCAGAACTATCATTGGGAGCTCTATTAGATCGCTTTTCGTTTTTGATAATATCACTACAAAATCCTCTTCTATGCTAACGCACTGGAAGTGCTGGAATCTAGCCCTACTTCTTGACTTGACACCACTGAAGACAAAACATAATTGTCAGGTGCATTTTGACTTAATTCCTCGATTCTTTGTTATCGCTTTAGAGAACGTTCTTTGGTCTTTTCTAGCTTTTTGTCATTTGAAGTCATAATCATCTTGCACTCATCCATTTTGTCAATAAAAAAGTGTCTTCCGAAATTGTAATTGAATTTATGGCGTTTGAATGGACAATATCAAAAAGTTGATCTAGCTCTACTGTGAACAAATTTTCTCTCTTTCTCTGTGCCTCTGAAGCTCTACTTTTATTTTTTTCAGAACAGTCAGTTCTTATGAAGTTTAATAAGTGTTTTAATGCATGAATTCGGTTCTCGGAATTCGGAATTCGGTCTTGTCGGAATACCAGACCTAATCCACACCTCAATTGATTCTTGAATGATTAAATGCGCACAATCTATAATTTTTTGAGACATGTAATATCTGGTGATAACGTAATCAAACTTGACTTGCTTTAACTGTATTATTTGATAATGGTATCGCCGAAAATGTAAAACTTCGAGGAGAAACACTACTAAGATGGATTAAAGATTTATTTAACGTATGCATTGAAAAAGGAATAATACCGTTGCAGTGCAACAACGTCATTATGATACTTCTCCATTAAAAATCATTGCCAAAAGTCTTGAAAGAAAATTAGATTTTTATCAATCTAGGAAGCAGACCTGCTTTAGGGAAGGTTTCGGGACAAATGACCACCTCTAGATTGTAGGTATGGTGGTGACGACTTGTACTGCGACCTTTATAGATCTATTGTACCCCACCCTCCTCCGCCAAGCGTTTGTGTACTTACCCATTTAGAGCGCCTCCTCTAATCCTGATTCCTCTACGAATTTCAGGATCTGGGTGGGATTCAAGGCCTGCAGCTTCTCTTTGTTTAAGCAGTGAGCCCCGAGGTACATCTGTCTCTTGCGGAGTAGTGCTCCGCAGTCTTTGAGCAGATGTATGGGGCTTTCCTCTGATGAACCACAGAATCTGCATCAGTCATCCTTCTCTAGACCTAGGGCCTTGAGATGTTTCCTAAGTCTGCAGTGTCCCGTCAGGACTCCTGTCAGAATTCTAAGCTTGTTCCTGTTTAATTTCAGGCAAGCTTTTGTTCTTTTCTGGTTAAAAGATCCCAGCATCACTTTGGTCTGCCTTAGCCCTGGAAGTTCTTTCCAGGTTTCCATCCATTGTTTCTTCATCTAAACTTTTCTGGATGGTGTTCACACTTATGCCGCAAAAGAGTGCCGGACCTATAAAGGGACTACTGGATCCCTTGTTTGCTAGGTGATCAGCTTCTTCCTTTCCGTCTATACCAGTGTGTCCTGGTACCCAGTATAGCGTTACTTTATTGTTTTTGCCAAGCTCGTTTAGCTTTCCCACATAGTCCCATACCATTTTGGATCTAATGAAATATGAGCCAATGGCCTTGATTGCTGCGTGGCTGTCTGACAGGATAGCAATTCGTTTTTTTGCGATAATTCCTGTCGAAGTTAAACTGTGCACATCTTTCGATTGCGTGTACCTCTGCTTGGAAGATACTTGGGAATGTTCCCATGGATTCCAAGTATTCGGTACGAGGTCCAAACACTCCTGCACCAGTACCTTCCTTTGTCTTTGAACCATCTGTGTACCACATGATAGCAATGACCTCTATCTAAGCATTTGATGTTTGAAGCAATGATCTCCAAGCATTTAAAGTCCTGATAGAAAAGTTTGGGAATACAATAGACCCTTAGCCTTGGTATTTATTGATTTCGATAAAGCATTCGACTTAGTAAAACTAGAACTTAATAGAACTAAAACAGAATAGCAGCAGTGGAGCAGTGTAGGATACATTATAGATATATAAGGCTTATACAGTAGAATACATATACAGTAATGCCACTACAACTGTAAAACTTCATGAAACAATAGACGAACATACAGTAGGTGGAGGAGTCTGACACGGGGACCCCATTTCGTCTAAACATTTCACAGCTGTCCTCGAATACGCAATGAAATCATTGCTTTGGGAGAATAGAGGCATCAATATCGATGGCGAAATTCGGACACACTCAGATTCACAGATGATCTTATTAGATTACAACAGACGATGTAAAATAGACGCTTGAAGAAATAATACAGATCTCAGCAAAAGTTGGCCTCCGAATAAATGCAAGCAAAACCCAAATAATGACAAATCTAGTGCGTGCACAAAACATCAGAATAGGCGACTCCGAGATAAAAGAGACGCATGTACAAATACCTCGGGCACGAAATTCAAATTGGGAAGAACAATCAAACGCACGAGATACAGCGTAGTAATTGTAATAGGTTTGGTTTGGGCTGCTTTTGGCAAACTAAGAGAGTTATTTAAACCCATACGTCCGAAGAGAAAGATATAAGAACAATGCATGCCATCAGTAAAGAGCACTAAATTCGAATACCAAAAGTTATACTTAGTTCGAAGTTCGAATTACTAAAAGAGAATACCCAATAATATCATCAGACATAGATTAAAGACATAGTTGAACACATAACTAGAATGAAATGGAGATGGGCAGGTCATATGGCGAGAACATCAGACAACAGGTGGACTAAAAGAATATCGTAATGACGACCACGAGAAGACAAACGAAATGGAGATTGACCACTGACGGCCCAGACACGAAGGACATGGTAGAATTTAGAGGAGGCCTATGGTCAGCAGTGGCTACACAATGATGATGATGATCGCCGAAAATAAACTTTTTTCCTTTATTCCGCTTACATTATTTCCGACAATTTTTATAGCGGGAAATATTAATTGTTCTCCAGCACTATAAGGATACTCAGCCGCGGCTATTAATTTGGAAATTTAAAAAGCTGTAAAAGGGAGGTTTTTATTTATATTAACTGTTGAGTGCTTTTTTCAGAATTTTGTTAGCAGCAATCAATTCCTTTTTCTTATCAGCTAAAAAGAAAAAAAAAGTGTTTTAACAATGTTTTTTTTTTCGCGACCCGGCAAAAAAATTCTGCGACCCGGTGCCGAGTCGCGACCCATACTGGGAAACGCTCGGTTATGTTGTTTGTGACATCCGATAAAATCTGGGAACGGACACTGCCCTGTGGCAGCTCTGCCGTATTTGTAATCGGGGACGATCTTCCAATTTCCTTATCATACGATATGTATACCAACTGCTGTCAGTCTTGCCTGTCTAGTTTAGTCTATCTAGTATTACCTCCCTCGATCTATCTGCCTAAGACTCGTCTGAGTATTTAGTGTCCTCATTCTAGTCTTGAATCATTACTTGTATCTCCTCCCATCTGTCTTTCTAGTTTGATATTTCTTCTCTTTCCTATTTATGCCGGCTTACATCCTCTTTCCATTCCATTATCAATATGTATTTATTTAATCGCGTTTGGTATCTCTTCTCTTTACTCTTTATTCTAGCTTGCATCCACTTTCCATTCTATTATCAATATGCATTTATTTAATCGCGACTAATTATGCAGGAGAACAATATGTACGATTTGTTTTCGCGAATACACGGATGTGTCTGTTGCAGATTTATTTGTTTTGAACGTAAGAACACTGAATTGATTAATAAATCGTCGATGTTTTGTGAAGCGGAAAACGCGACTGGTAATTGGTGTTTGTGTAATGTTAATCACTGGATTAGAGTAATTTGCAATTTTATTTTGAATAAATATTTACGAATTTTTTTTTAAATTAATTTTTCAAAAAACTTAATAAAGTCGGAAGACAGCTCGAATATATAAATATATTCAAACTTTTCGGAGATCTATAATATTATTGTGTCTTTTTAGGACTTCTTCTTCTTCTTTAATCCATAGCCGGCGCATGGAGAGGTGGTCGACCTCGTAGCCAGTACGCTGCTGTTGGTGCCGCTAGATTCCGTGCTCCATTCACTATACGCTTCCATGCTAATCGATCAGTTGCAACGGTTCTTGCCTCAACTGTTGTTATTCGCTGGTTTTTTAAATCGTTCTCTACGTGTTTCAACCATGTGGTCTTCGGTGCTTGTTTTTGTGTTCTCCAATCAAGAGGTCGTTTTTTCCATAGGAGTTTGTGCGGTACTCGATTGTCGCCCATCCTACAGATGTGGCCGAACCATCGTTTTCGGCGTTTTTGAATTTCCTCAACAATCGGTGTCTGTTGGTCGCACCTTTCTCTGATTGTCTCATTTCGGAGGTGGTTGAGGAGAGAGACGCAGAGAATCTGTCTCAGGCATCGCATTTGGAAGGCCTCGAGCTTGTTAAGGTCTGGTTTGAGTAATGTCCATGTTTCCGATCCATAAAGAAGAATTGGGAGGATCAGCGTCCGGTATAGGCGTATTTTGGTTTTGATGGTAATATTCGACCGCTTCCATATGCACCACTTGAGTGAAGCAAACGTTGCTGTTGCCTGGCCTATCCGGCTGTGAACTTCGGCTGTCGAAGCTACTTTCTTCTCCACAACCAGTGATCCAAAATATTTGAACTGTGGTACCTGCTCGATTGTGGTTCCATCGAGGTAAACTCTGGCTTCAAATCCATCCGTTGTAAGCACTTTGGTCTTATCTGCATTGATTCTCAGTCCGTATGACTGGGCAATGCGGGAAATGTCATACAAGGTGTCTGTTGCTTCGGCATCTGTGTTGGCGAAAACCGCACTGTCATCGGCGAACATCAGATCGGTTAGGAAGTTTTTGTCATCATATCGAACTCCGCGTCGCCCATCAAACGCTTTTCGCATAATCGTGTCGATCACAATGTTAAAAAGGAGCGGCGAGGCCACGTCTCCTTGCCGGACTCCGGTTCGAATCGGGAATTCCTCAGACATGTCGTTTCGGATACGAACATTGCTGGTTGAGCCGTCGTACGATGCTTGAAGAAGTTGAATGATTTTCAGTGGCACGTGTTCGATCTTCAGGGCTTCCCACAAGCTTGTCCAATCGATGCAATCAAAAGCAGATTTGAAATCGATGAAGACGATGACAGTTGGTTTGCCACATCGAATTCTTTCTTCCATTAGCTGACGGAGAGCAAATATCTGATCGATGCATCCTCGATGTGGTCGAAATCCAGCTTGTTCTTCCCGGCTTGTTTGCTCTCGATGTTTCTGTAGTCTTGATTGTATGATTTTCATAAATATTTTGCCGACGATCGAGAGGAGGCTAATACCACGGTAATTCTTGCATTCCCGACTGTCGCCTTTCTTCAAAATAGGCACAACAATCGCTTTCTTCCACACGGATGGAACACAATCTGAATGCGATATATGCACTGTGAGAACGTGAAGTTGATGTAATAAGACGTCTCCCCCGGCTTTGATCATTTCGGCAGTTACTTGATCTCCTCCCGGCGCTTTACCATTTTTCAGGGATTTTATTGCCGTCTTCACCTCATTGATTGTTGGTTCAGTATCGGGAAACTGATTTATCGGCTGCTCAATAATCGGTAGTTCGGGTGCTGGACCTACTGGCGGATTGTGGTTGTACAGCTGATGAAAGAATTCTCTCCACCGCTGTAGACGTTCCTGAGGAGAGGTCACGAAAGTTGCATCCAATTTTTTGATATTGTCATTTGTTGATGTTGTTTTGCCACTTAACCGTCGGATTATCTGGTACAGCGTCCGGTACTCATGCCTTGACGCTGCTTCTTCCATGTCAGCCGCGATGTTATTCCAGTAAGCTTCCCGTTCCAATTTCATTTTCTGTCGAACTTCTTTGTTCAATCGTCGGTATTGTTTGAAATCGACGTGTTTCATTTGCTTCCGCTGGTCGACTAGATTGAGACAGTCGCCCGAGATCCATTGTTGCGTCCGTCGACGGATGGGCGGACACAGCTCCGTTGCACACCCCACAATAATCTCAGAAAGTTGTTTTTCTTCTATGTTGATATCGACTGGTATCGTGAGTGCTGCAAATTTGTTGGATAATGCGATTTGAAATTTTCGGCTGGTTTCAGGGTCTCGCAGACAGGCCCAGTTCCTCTTGGCTGATGGTGGTGCCTTTTTCTTTGCTCTTTGTAATTTCAATTGTAGTTTCACTCGGACAAGATAATGGTCTGATGATCCACAGTCGGGTCCACGCATCGCACGTACATCTTTGAGCGTCGATCGGAATCTGGTGTTGACCAATATGTAGTCCAACATCGCCGAATCGTTGCCGGCTGGATTTCGCCACGTGAGTTGATGTTTGAGGGGGTGACGAAAGATGCTGTTGCCGATGATCAAGTTGTTTGACGCTGCAAATGATAAGAGGCGTAATCCGTTGTCATTTATTTCCCCGTATCCGAATTTTCCCATCGTTTCTTCCCAACCGGTTCGATCTGCACCCGTATGTGCATTAAAGTCGCCCATAAGTACGATTAATTCGGTTTGGGGTATTGTATCCAGTGTGTGTTGAAACTGGGCATAAAATTCATCCTTGTTTGTGTCCGGGCTGGTCTCAGTTGGGGCGTAGACGGATACGATATGGGTCTTAATCGTTCCATCAATAGTGATAACCGCCAGACGCTCGGATATCGGTTGGAATGCGATAACACTGGCAGAGGCCCGTCGATCAACCATAAAGCCAACGCCCGCTTCTCGTTTGTCGCCACCAGAATAGAATAGCGTCATCGTCTCGTCGATTGATGGTGGGTCAACCTTCATTGTCCCAGATCCTGTGAGCCGCAGTTCTGATAATGCACAGATCGATATTTTGCATTTCAATAATTCCTTGGCGATAATTTCCTTTTGACCAACGTGATGTCCCGTTCGCACATTCCATGCGACGATTCGTATTTCTGATTTCGGTGTGATTAACCTGAGTCTTTGGCCAGTAGTCCACTTCTCACCAGCATCCCTGGTTCCCAAAGCTGGCGCATCGGCTGCCCCGGATGCGGTAGCATTAATTCGTAAGTGGTTAAGTCGTGTATCCATGCGGTTTCTTGCCTAGTTTCTTCGGTTTCCCGATTCTGGTCGGCGCGGCAGGCCGACCACCCTCCTCCTTTCACACCCTGGGCTTGGGACCAGACGACGGCGGAGACGACGGTGTATTAGGTCGAAAAAGGAGGGAGAGCAAAAAATACGTTTATGTCACTTTGACATTAAAACAAATTTTTTTTTTCTCTCTTCTTTTTAGGACTACCAAAACAAATCTCTATTTACTTGATTTTCCCTTGCGAAAACCATGCTGCTGGTGCGGAATAAGTTTGTATGTATCCACAAAAGATGTAAGCCCTTTCAGCATACAGTGTTCCATAATTTAAAAATCTATAGTTATGCTATAAGTTATTTACTAGCCCTCGGTCCACTTTCGTGGCACTAAACAAGAACTAGAAAAATAACGAATAACTTTGCGGAGATCTATAATATTATTGAGTCTTTTTAGGAATACCAAAACAAATCTCATGTGAAATTTGTTATGTTATAAGTTATTTACTAGCCCTCGGTAAACTTTCGTGGTACTAAACAAGAACTAGAAAAATAACATTGTTTTTAAGTTTATATCTTGCTATTAACGTAAGTGAGTAACCATCTGCAGACACGTTTCGAGATTTATCTCCCATCAGTGCAGCTTTGCTGTTATTAATTATAACATGTAAAACACTTTCTTGAAATCCTCGTAGATGACTAGAGCTTAGATATTTTTAATTTGGCATTTCGTGAGAGAGACATGAACTTAGCAGGTTATTGATTTTAATGATAATTTACTATTGGTAAAACTATATTGCATTATAGATAATCATATAAACTTACTAGCCCTCAGTCTACCCCTCTGTTTAGTGCTACGAAAGTAGACTGAAGCCTAGTAAATAACTTACTAATTTAGATTATAGAGCTCCAGAAAGGTTGATTATATTTATATATTCAGTCTGTGTAGGCAGGGGAGCCAAAACCCACTTAGGGCTGTACTTACTGCCAAAAGAAGAAGATTCAAGTTTTGGTCAGACTTTATTAAGTTTATATTATTATCTATAATATGGTTATATTATCTATAGCAGGGATCCCCAACCTTTTTGAAATCAAAACAATCTAAAATACCAGTCGGTCGGTGAGCATTTTTTCAAGAAGTTCTCATCTGATACATTGGATTTTAGGAACATGTCGTTTTCAATGTTCAAAATTTCAAGCTCCAGTTATTCTGGATTTTGGCGCTTTTACGTTAACTTGTTGCGGGCTCAGGTAAAACGGTCGGCGGGCGCCATGATGCCCGCTGTCATAGGGTTAGGGACCACTGATCTATTCTGTGGTTTTACCAATATTGAAATTTTCATAGTTGTTTTGCTATAACTACTACTTCTCTTTTGTCGAGATTAAACTAGAAAATTTAGAATTCTTGGCTGAATAGGAATTCGCGTAAGAATTTCTCCTTGGTTTTTAATTTATATTGTTGTTCATATATGTATTGTAATTCAGAAAATCTACAATAATTAGCTTAACACTATATTTGGCAAAGATAAACTGTTTAGTATAATCTTACATAATACTACTTCTACATAGTAACACTTACACGAAACGATTTAGACTTATAAAGTTTTGTAAGTTGGCGTCTAATATTTGCAATTATCAGAATAAAGATGAATCAATCTTTTCAAGTAGACGAAATAATTTAGACCTACAAGGTTTTGTAAGCTAATTGGCTTGGCAAATATTCGCAATTATCCGAATAAAGATGAATCATAAAAAAGTTGCGAATTCAACCTATATTTGACTAATATTTTCAACTAAATATTATTTATAATTACTTGGTAAGAGACTTTCATTTTCACTCGACCTCGCTGAAACATCCGTAGGGTAAATATTACACGTTATTTATTCGACTCGAGTGGAATTTTTCCATCTCACAATTTTCAAGCACACAAACAAATAGATTCTATGTATTTGTTGTTTCTGTGGGCGAAAAATAACAAACTAATTCGAAACCGCATAATATATTTCTTTTTTGAGATGGACAAGCAATCCTAAATACTAACAAATCTTAGATAAATAACGTTGTTTTTAAGATCATTTCTTTCTATTTATATAAAAGTACACCCGGTTCTGTGTTTATACGATTTCGATTTAACACGAATTAAAACAAAAATCTAAAAAATCTCTCTTTGTTTTTCTATAAGTTTTTTTGGTACTTACGTATTTACGCCACCACCGCTATATATTGTATCGAGAGTTCGCGCTGCCGAGCGTATGTTGTCTTGGTTTATCTGTCCGCTTCGCGGCGGGCAACCTAATCTAACCGGGGTTAAAAAATATGGGGTTAAAAACAAGTATTTTGAGTTTTAAAAATGTTTTAATTTAAAATAAAATGTTTCATTTTATGATTTATCATAAACAGAATTTAGGTGTAGATTGGTGGCATTTAAAAATGTAGCGGTAGTGGCTTAACTTAAATAACAACTTAAAGTAACAACTTAATACGTAAGTAAGTACCGTTTTTTTATTTAACACGACACTTTATGGACACTTTTTTCTTTTACTTCGTACATCACAACGGTTGATATGCAGCAAGACACATAGCTAAACGGTTGGTATGCCGCTGAATTGGAAACCTACCATTCACTACTATTCAGTTTAGCGGCACACTAGGCACACTAATCTGTGAGTCGGCTTTCTAGTATAGCCGGCGTTGGCTCTACCTAGTCGCTTGTTACGCAGGTTTTGTGGATTAAGTTGTTTTCTGTATATTCAGTTTGCTGACGACATAGCAAACATTGAAGAGAATGAAGAAAATCTGCAAAAAGCGTTAATAGGAATGAATAAGATAATGCGAGAAAAGTACAACATGAAAATCAACACACAGAAGACAGAGATCATGGTATGCAACCGCCAGCAAATTACATTAGAGTTAACGATATACCACTGAAACAAGTTAATACGTTCACCTACCTAGGAAGCAAATTCACATCAGTTGGCAAAAGTTCAGCAGACATAAAATGCAGAATTGCGCAAGCAAAAATAGCCTTCAACAACAAACGGTTGCTTCTTACATCAAGGAACATAAATGTAGAGTCCAAAAGAGCAATTATAACATGCTATGTCTGGAGAATGGAACAATGCAACAATCATCGTCCTGCGTAAACAGGAGACATTACCGACCTTGGTAATTACCGACCCATCTGCCTGCTGCATATATTTAAGCTGTTCACAAGAATAATCACGAAGAGAATTACTGTTAAGCTAGAATCATACCAACCAGGAGAACAAGTCTGATCAGGGTAGAGATCAGGGTTTGGCACAAACGACCACCTCCACGCCCTAAAAAACTTCATAGAGAAAATGATAGAGTATAACAAGCCACTGGTCCTAATATTCGTAGATTATGAAAAGGCGTTTGACTCTATGGACCAACTCACAATCCTAAAATCATTAGCTGATTACCGTGTAGATCACCGGTATACCAATATCATCAGACTACGATGTTGGACTACATTTTGGTCAACACTAGATTCCGATCGACGCTCAAAGATGTACGTGTGATGCGTGGACCCGACTGTGGATCAGACCATTATCTTGTCCGAGTGAAACTACAATTGAAATTACAAAGAGCAAAGAAAAAGGCACCACCATCAGCCAAGAGGAACTGGGCCTGTCTGCGAGACCCTGAAACCAGCCGAAAATTTAAAATCGCATTATCCAACAAATTTGCAGCACTCACGATACCAGTCGATATCAACATAGAAGAAAAACAACTTTCTGAGTCTATTGTGGGGTGTGCAACGGAGCTGTGTCCGCCCATCCGTCGATGGACGAAGCAATGGATCTCGGACGACTGTCTCGACGAATAAGAAGCGGACGAATATTACCATCAAAACCAAAATACGCCTATACCGGACGCTGATCCTCCCAATTCTTCTTTATGGATCGGAAACATGGACATTACTCAAACCAGACCTTAACAAGCTCGAGGCCTTCCAAATGCGATGCCTGAGACAGATTCTCTGCGTCTCACTCCTCAACCAACTCCGAAATGAGACAATCAGAGAAAGGTGCGACCAACAGACACCGATTGTTGAGGAAATTCAAAAACGCCGATTACGATGGTTCGGCCACATCTCTAGGATGGGCGACAATCGAGTACCGCACAAACTCCTATGGAAAAAACGACCTCTTGATTGGAGAACACAAAAACAAGCACCGAAGACCACATGGTTGAAACACGTAGAGAACGATTTAAAAAACCAGCGAATAACAACAGCTGAGGCAAGAACCGTTGCAACTGATCGATTAGCATGGAAGCGTATAGTGAATGGAGCACGGAATCTAGCGGCACCAACAGCAGCGTACTGGCTACGAGGTCGACCACCTCTCCATGCGCCCGCTATGGATTAAAGAAGAAGAGAAGAATATCATCAGACACATATACAAAAATGCCACAGCATTTGTCCGATTCCACAACGATACGGGAAGATCTGCAACACCTAGGCATTAACATAAATGGGAAATACCGCAGACATCTTAGATTTACAGACGACATAGTCATTATAGCGGATAGCATCGACCAGTCAAAAAATGATGATACAACGCCTAAATATAGCCTCACGCAAAGTGGGACTAAAGATCAACTTTGCAAAAACTCAGTTGATGACCAATCTTGTACTGAGTGATAGTATAACCGTAGATGGAGTCGAACGAGACCACCTTATATAAATACCTTGGGCATGAAATCCGGATACACAGAGATAACCAAACGTGTGAAATACCAAGACGAATAGGATTGGCTTGGGCTGCATATGGGAAACTGAAACATATATTTAAGTCAAACTTACCAACCTGTTTCAAACGTAGTCTTCGATCAAGGCGTCCTCCCCGTCTTAACATACGGTGCAGAGACATCAACACTAACAAAGAAGGTAATCAATTAGATCAAGGTAACACAACATGCAATGGAGAGATCCATATTGGGATTATCCCTTAGAGATCCCTTATTATCCCTAACACCGAAATCCGGAGAAGATCGGGAGTAGCAGATGCAATAAATCGAATAACAACCTTGAAGTGGAACTGAGCAGAATGAAGTACAACCGATGGACCACACGAATAATGGATTGGAGACCAAGACATAAAGCTCTGCGGAGCAGAGGACGCCCACCTGCAATGGTCCGATGATATTAAACGTATCCATACAAATTGGATTCAAGCAGCGCAAGACCGACACATGTGGAAGCTGTCACGGGAGGCCTACGTCCAGCAGTGGACTACGATAGGCGAATTGATGATGATGATGATGTCTAGAGTTTGGCATTGCACGGCTCCGAAACTTGGACATTTGGCACACTTAGAAGACTAGAAGCTTTTGAAATGTGGTGTTGGAGGAGATTGCAGAAAATCTCGTGGACGGCAAGGCTAACAAATGAAGAAGTTCTTAGAAAAGTTGGTGAAAAAAGAGCCCTATTGAAAACAATAATTAGGAGAAAAGACCAGTTAATAGGACATCTGTATAGGCACAATGATTTAATAATCCATGTTATAGAAGGAATGGTACAAGGCAAGAGAGGAAGACCCAAATTAGAATACATGAAAATTCAAGAAGATATAGGAGAAAAACCATGAAAAAATGAAAAGACTATCAGAGAACAGAGAGAACCTCCACTCCTCTCTGTTCTCTGATAGTCGATAGAAGAATTGCTGCCAACCAATCTTCGGACTGAGAAAGAGAGGGAGTATATTCTCTGCTCTGAGATATAATTGAAATATTTTTCGATTTCCCTTAAACAATATTATCTACAACAAAAAATAAGAGGAATGCAATATTTTTGGATATTAAAATTCAAAGCCTAGATCGCCTTGCAACTGGACAATGAGCAACTGCTGTTGGCAAGCATTTTGTGATATATGAAGCTACCGTGAGGACTATTAAAAAAATGAAGTTGCTATTAGGAAGTCGGTGTGTTCTGGAAGAAAAGTAAGTACTAAGTCATCATCATATACGACTTAGCTGCCGACATACCCGCCACAGCATTTTGGCCAGAACAGCACCTTTGCAAGTGTCACAGGAAGCCAGAAGGCTCCAGAAATGGTGCGCTGAGGCCCAAGACCCAATCATCCAACAAAAAGAGGAGGACATTTCCTCCCATACCCAATCTGGAAAACGCTCAACAGACTTCGCACAGGAGTCTCGAGGTGCAGAGAAAACCTGAAAAAATGGGGAACGCTGCCAGAGGACGAAAACCCCCAGTGTTCCTGCGGAGAAATCCAGAATCCTCCACACCTGCCGACCTGTACCGACATGGGACACAGCTGCACAGGGAACGACCTAATTTTAGCAAATAACAAGGCCATCAGAGCCGCAAACTTTTGGAAGGACGTAGTGTCATCCGGACACGAATAGTAGTAGTATCATATACGAGAGATAATTTAAAAAAGAAAATGAAAAAAGCTCTGGTCATATGGATGGAAAATATGACTATGGACGTAAATACCATCAAATAAATGGCACTAAGAATTTACAACCAGATTAAAGAAAACGAACCTAGATCGCACTTGATCTCAGGTAGAAAAATTAAATAATTTTTCTGCAAGTACTGGTTGGATATCAGGATTTCTTAAGAGGCACGTTTTCATAACATCAAAATTAAAGGCGAAACTGCATCTGCAGATGAATTGGCAGCTAAGGAATTTCCGCAAAAACTAAAAATATTTGAAGCTGGAGGTTACACTCCTGATGAAGTTTTTAATGCGGATGAGAGTGGTCTCTTCTGGCAAAAATGCCACATAGAACTTAAGTAGCAAAATCACAAGAAGGAGCTAGCGGTTTTAAAGTGGTTAAGGATCGTGTGACTTTATTATTTTGCCCCAACGCTTTAGGAGATCGCTTCCTGAAACCACTTTCGGGCATAAACCCTTTGCGGACGAGTGTCGGCATATAGACGGCCAAGCCTTTTTACCGTTCCGGACGCGTGTCGGCATATACCCTCTCAACCTAGTTCTTAGCTGCAAGGCGTGTTATGAAATGGCGCGCGACATCTGAAGTGCTGAACGATAAGATACGCATGGGTATAGTTTACCGATGAAGTCTTATCTTACTTATAATCTTAACTTACGATGTTAGACGATGGCAAAATCAGAACGAATTTCAGTTCATCGATTCAGTCTTTCAGTGTCACTACCAGAGGAAGCAGCAGGCTTTTTATATATTTTATATCTTATCCTTCACACGATGGCTAAAAGATTTAGAGATGACACATTAGATACTGAAGTGACAGTACTGATGAATACTACTTTGAATCTGACAAGACGGAATATGACTTCATTGCTTCATCTAGTAGAAGTGAAATTTGTACAATAAGGAATCCATTCAGGCATTTCAACATTAGCAGTGGATCAGATTCCGCTTCATGCGGTAGTCCCAGAAAAGGAAATTATTTTTTTTTGCCTTGAAAGTCTCAGTTATAAATTCGTATCTATTATATCTGGAACATCAGAAGAAACACAAAAGTTAACACATCTACAATTTGTACGTTGTTTGGCGGGTCAATTGGTTGGAGATTTTAGGGATTCTGAACTCAAGAATCTTTCGACTTCTGAAATAGCAGAAACGCTGGACGGTCTTTTACATATTATTCGGCTATAGCGGATGATACAGGCAGGAGTAAAGACTGTCTAGTGTGTTCTAAAAGTAACGCATGGAAGAAGTATTCGGAGAAGTATTAGAGTTATCGAGGTATTATTGTGCAAATTGTAAGGCTAAACAGGCCTTGCACATAGGTGACTGTTTTGAACGACACCACATAATGCCGAAATATAAAACGTATACATATACACAACCAAACTTCTTTTGTTGTTTTTTTTTCAATTTGTTTGTTCATATTTTTTTTATTTGCCTTAATAAAGCCAATAAAGTTTTTATAACGTTCAACGTATTTATTTTCTTTAATACACACTCCAATATCTCTGGTCCATAGCGACGCCAACTCTCGCTCGTCAAACGAGGAAGTCAAGCGTCGTCAAGCGCCGTCCACAAAGGATTAAAAATAGGGCCAATGAAAGGGATAGATTTTAATAAATTGCCTGTTCACTGGATAGCAGAAAAAAAGGCTTGGTCACTGATATATTTACTGAATGGTTTTGTAAAGTTTTTTGTCCCAGAAGCTATATGAATGTTATGAAAGAAGGTATATGAATGTTAAGGATCTCCAATTTAAAGTTTTAATTTAAGTTCTTTCTAACATCCAAATGTGCAATTTTGTTTTCTGCCACCTAATACTACTACATCCTTGATACAACCGTTAGACAAGTTATGTGTCTGGAAGAAATTTTCAATATTGGATTGTGTCCATCAAGTAAGATCAGCATAAGTAGGGAAAGATGGTTAGTTCTGGACCCTCCTCCACCTCCACTATTGTTTGGTTTAATTGCTGACACATTATCTCGCTTGACCCTCTCACTGTGGCTTACACTAACGCCAATCAGCTGATTTTGCAGAAAGGGTTCAATGTCGGTTATCTTATATGAGCCTGTTGGTATTTTAATTTGTTTTCCTTTCTCGCAATAGATTATTACGATCTTCTTCATTATTCGGAATAGTATTCTCTTCTTCTTAATCTAACGTGTTGGCAGACGTGTAGTGACAGGTCATGAATGTCGGCTTCCATCAGGCCCCCTCAAGTGTGTTGATCCTCTGCTTGATGGTATCTCGCCATCGCGATCGGTCAGCTGTTTCACGTACAGCGGTCTCAATGTCAGTGTGGAGAAGCTGCCTGATGATATCTATCCAGCGGCACGGAGACCTCCCTCTTCTTCGCCCGTCGTTTGACTTACCCTGCACGATCAATTTTTCCATGTTGTCACGTTACATGTCCGAAGAAATTCAATATGCGGAAGTAAACCAGACTTGAGAGTCGTTGAGTGGGTTTGATCTAGTTAAGAATAGAGATATTGGTACGTCGTGCAGTCCAGGGTATTCTAAGCATTCTCCTCCAACACCACATTTCGAACGCATCCACTCAACAACGGTCGGCCGCACGTAGTGTCCATGTCTCCGCCTCATAGCCAAATACAGAAAAGACCAGCGCATTGACCAGGTTCATCTTCGTCTTACGTGTTATGTTCCTGTCCCTCCATACTGGAATAGTATCATATGTGTTAAATCAAATAAGTCCTAAGCAATCGGTCCAATGTTATATCCAATGTGTCAGGGTCCAATTCTATCGGTGGATAATAATTCACAGAAAGCACATTTGTGGTACTTTTCTTGCAGTGTGAAGGTCTGAGACATGACTGATGGATTTATATAGTTGCTATTACTTCTAAGACCTGATTAAAAGCTGGTAAACCTAATTAAAAATTGATTAAAAGCTGATTAGGAGTTAATTAAACCTGTAGAGTGGGGCTACGTGGACCTCACGCCCTGTTTAGCGTGAGGTTACATAGACCTCACACCTTGTTTAGTGTGGGGTTACATAGACCTCACACTCTTAAGGATCTCACAGACCCCCGCGGAAGTTTCGCTACCGCGACCGGTGCGTTATCGCGGCGGACCAATTGACGTGGAGGCTTATGTACATACTCAGATCAACAAGTGCGATTTCCGGCATAGCCGCGGTAGTGCAGCGTTGCACGACAAGAACGCTGCATGCGCGGTTACTTTCGCCGCCGCTGTTTTGAAATGGCGATTACAGAGAAGTTGATTGATAAATTTAAAAAATATCCTATATTGTATGTCATAAATGATGAAAACTATAAAAACATAACGAGAAAGGAAAAAAATTGTAAACAGATAGTATTAGAATTTTGATTGATTTTTTGAACCCACATTCTTTTTCTTTTATTCCCTAAATGAGTTTTAGGTGTTTTAGAAATTAAAAACAAAACAGAAATAAACTGATTTTCTTCTTCTGTGGTCAATACTAACAATACTAAGCAGAGCTTCTTCCTCTGAGGAATTCATGACTGTACATCTAAAAATCTCGTTTTGGTGTGGGCATGACCATTTCTCTGCCGCGCCGCTAGCGAACTTTTCGCTGCGGAAATTTCGCGACGCAAACGCTCCGCGCCGGTCTGAAGGAGCTTTTAAGGTGCTTACAGACCGGCGCGGAAGTTTCGTTGCCGCGACCGCTGCGATATCGCGGCGGACCGATTGATACGGCGGATTATGTACATGTTCAGACTAGAGTTGAGCATGGGACGAGTTTCTCATTCCAGATCCCATCCCGTGGGACAGATCCCATTCATCCCATTTTCCCATACAGCAGATCTGACAGTGAATAAACCTTTTTCGTCGCAAACGGATCGTAAGACTTCATCGTTAGGAACTGCATCGTTATCGCATAAATCTCCTGAGCTAGACACGTTATGGAAAATGTGCGTATTGGCACGATAAGCAATTAATTATGCACGAACCAGATTTACTAGATTATCAAAATTCGTCCCATACAAATTTGTTATCCCATCCGATCCCATCCCACGCAACGTTCATACCACCCCATCCCATGGGACGATGGGATGGGATGGGATGGGACGATGGGATCCCATGCTCATCTCTAGTTCAGACCAACAAGCGCCGAAAATCGCGCTTCTTGGTCTACATGTATATAAGCCGCCGTATCAATCGGTCCGCCGAGATATCGCAGCGGTCGCGGCAACGAAACTTTCGCGCCGGTCTGTGAACACCTTTACAGTGGATTAAATGCGGAGGAGGAGGATGGTCCAGAACGAACGATCTCTCCCTACTAGCATTAAATGATTTAAAATCATCTACTTTGAATGCATGCTTTAAAGCGATTTGCGAGAATGTGTCCAAAACATAGATTCGTCATCCGTTGTACTACTACCGAATTTCCTAACACAATAACAATTGCACAAACAATTGGAGGAGAAGGGTTTGATGAATTTATCATTTGTAGATGTCAAAGAATTGTTACTTGACAAACCCCTATGTGGAGATGATATAATAGAGGTTGTCCTTCAGACTCTTGATTCCAAAGAGCATAGTGACAATTACGGAGAGGATCTTGTTCTAACTGCAGACTTAATTCAAGAAGGTCTTCAATTGGCCAGTGAATTAGTTAATCATTTTGGTAAACATGACCGAATGAGGAACGAGCGGGAAAGTTTCTGAGGAAAGTGAGCTGAAGTTATTGATGGCGTCTTACCGACAATTATATAAACGCTAGCCAAACCGGGAGTTTGTGTTCAAGGCAGAGTTGCCTAACTGCCCAAATAGAAAGGCTTTCAACCAATGTGTCCTTCCAGTCCTTACCTACGGAGCCGAAACCCTAACACTGACTAAACGGACAATAAATAAAATACAAGTTACGCAACTAGCGATGGAACGATCAATGCTGGGAATCTCTCTCAGGGATCACATACCAAATACTGAAATCCGCGAATGAAAGACGATCCGGAGTTGCAGACGCCGTAGAGAGAATAACTGTACTAAAATGGAAATGGGACACATTGCGAGATCTGCTGATGACAGATGGACAAGACGAATCCTTGAATGGAGGCCTAGATCGGAATCCTTTAGAAATAGAGGGCGTCCACTCACCAGATGCACCGATGACTTAAAACGCATAAGTACCAACTGGATGCAGACAGCACAAGACCGAGGTCAGTGGAAACTATTGAAAGAGGCTTACGTCCAGCAATGGACTTCAATAAGCTGATTGATGATGAGCCAAACCGGGAACGCAACAGGTAATAACTGAATTTCTTAGACCCACTAAAATAGTATCAGCACCACAGGAGAACAACATTAATTTTATTCCAGAGATCACATAGAATGATGACAACGAAGATGCTTGTAGTGATAGTGGTGATATTGTCTTCGTACGTAAACGCATGCGTTTGTTATCAGACAGTAACAGCCAATAGATATATTAACATGTTAAATTCTATGGAGGTCACCGGTGACCGGTGGCAATAAGTTCATTTGTCATTCAGCGTATTAAAGCAAACTCAAGAAGTTTTTCATTGTGAGGTACTAAGAATTAACACGTTATATGTTATGGAGGTCACCGGTGACCGGCGCCAAGTTTGTTTGTCATTCAGCGTATCAAGGCAAACTCAAGATTTTGTTGAAGTTTTTCAACAAAAATAAAATTAGATAAAAAAAATTGTAAAATTTTATATATTTTGAGTTACACATTACATAATATATGTACCTAGATTAGTTTACAAACATTTTGTTTTAATGAGTTTTGTCTATCGTGTATGTTATTATCTATCGTGTAAAAACAGAACTGGGTGTATTTATAAAAAGAATTGATGTTAAAAACAATGTTATTTATCTAGGACTCGGTAAGTGACACGAAAGTGGACCTGGGCTAGTAATAACATGCAAATGCCTGTTGTATAATTCAATATCCGGCGTGGTATTAGTAAGTAGTTGTTTCAACATAAATAACGTTAATAACGTCAATTGGTTTTAATTTTGAAAATAATTTTTTTAATAAAACAATATTTTTCTCTTAATATTTGAAATTAACGCTGTTTAACATTAAGGAATTTAATTGGTTCACAAACGGCAAAAAAGGCTTTTCTTTCGCTCGCATTTTAGAAGTAGAAATATTTATTGTAAATAGAAAGTTAACAAATCCTCTGCATTAATTTATCAAAAACATTATACTTTCGTTGTATTAATTTAATGTGCGAGAAAATATATATTAAAGCTTCCCATTTTTCGCAAAACCTAAATTTTTAAAATAAACCGGTTCTCCCTTATCAGAAGTATTGAATAACAGCGAACAGATTTCCTAGCTCTCGCTAGTAAAATATCGCCGCTCTAGTCCACACACTAACTCCCAAGTTCACGCGTGCTTAAAAACCAGTAAACAAATTTTATTTACACACCCAATACAATAACATTTATATAAGCAATTCGTTGATATTATTATTACCACCGAGTGAAGTGAACTCAGTGTACTAACATAAACTTCCAGTGTTTGTTCTGCACCAAGAAAATAGAATCTACTTGGAATCTAATGGTATGAATACATTCATTTCTTAAATAGATTATATTATATTGTTATTATATTCTCAAATTGGTTTGGTTTTGTGGATTTTAATATTTTGTTATTAAAATCCAATATACTATGTAATATATTATATGACACGATATAAATAAATTCATTTAGTAAATACAAACTTAAAACAAACGGAACACAGCCTGAATATATAAATTAATTCAGCTTTTCCGGAGCTCTATAACAATTATTACTCTATCTTACTCTATAACAATCTAATTACTCTATAACAAGTTTGTATGATTTTCTATAACGCAATCTTATTTAGTAAATAGATAAATAATCAAATTTGGTTTCGTTGCGATTTATTTTTTCTCTGAAATGTTAAAATAAATCTAAATGCTTAATATATACAATATACTTAATATAAATATATACATCTTATATGACACTTCTTTCATCTTTTCACTGTGGGCTTTCTTCCTTTCTTCAGACCAGGTTGTTCCAGTCTTCAATTTCTTGGCCTCTCGACTCACTTTCCATTCACATACTTTTTGTCTGAATATGCGTCTGTCTTGTATAGATGGGACTGTTATTCCAGCGTCTTTCAAGTTCTCTCTAACTTCGGCGATCCACTTCATGTTCTTTATGCTCTCGGTGTACTCCAAGTTTTTTTTGCCAGTCGGGGGAGTCCGGCATTCGGTACTTGCGTATTAACGCCACAACCGATATATATTGGATCGAGAGTTCGCGCTGCCGCGCGTATGTTGTCTTGATTTATCTGTCCGCTTCGCGGCGGGCAACATAATCTAACCGGGTTTAAAAAATAAAGTATTTTGCGGTTTAAAAATGTTTTAATTTAAAAAAAAAAAAATTTATTTTATGATTTATCATAAAAATTTTAGGGGTAGATTGGCGGCATTTCAAAATGTAGCGGTGGTGGCGTTAATACGTAAGTACCCGGCATTCTCTTGATATGTTTCTTCATGTCGTGCACTATGCTGGATATCTGTTCGGTCTCCTGCTTACTGCGCAACCGGGTATCCTTCTTCACTCTTTTTGGTAGAATTTTTCTGATAATTTTTCTTTCTGTTTTCTTCATGTTTTCTAGGTCACCTTTGCGATTCATGATCAATGTTTCAGATGCGTACAGAGTTTCTGGTTCGATGACTGTGTTATAGTTTCTCACTTTGCTGTTACGTGATAAGCATGATTTATTGTAGATGCCCAGTCGTCCAGAACGTTCGGATCATCTTTTGTTTCCTCTGTTCGTAGGGTAACTTCTCTCTTCCATTGGCCTGTATCATCTCTCCGAGGTACTTGCATTTGTGAACCCTCTTGATATTCCCATACTTTGTTGTAATCATTTCCGGCGCATCTTTCTGCTTTGACAAAAATTGCGTTTTCTCGAAGGAAATCTGTAGTCCGACCTTTCCAGCCATCTCTTTCAGAACCTCGATCTGTTTCGCTGCTGTCAGCTAATCATCAGCGAATGCTACACAAGCAATATCTATTCCCTTATTCTTTCTTGCTAACCTGATGGGTTTGTGAAGTCCCTGTGCCTTTAGTTGTTTTTCCTATTCGTTGACCACTTTGTCTAGAACTACGTTGAACAGCATAGGTGATAGACCATTACCCTGTCTTACGCCCGTTCTAATTGCAAATGGGTTTGACAGTTCTCCCATGAATTTAATTTTGGATTTAGTGTCTGTTAATGTCTATTTGAAGAGGTTCGTCGTCTTCTCGTCAAATCCTCTCTCCACTAGTTTTTGGATTAGTTCTGTCTATAGCAGGGGTTCCTGTCTATAGCTGTCTATAGCAGGGGCAAAGTCCGGCCCGCGGCCCAAATACGGCCCGCGAATTTGGCCCGCGATGTCGATACGATATATTATTTTCTTATTAAAACATAAATAAGTAAATAGTAAAATAAATATTACAAATAAGATACAATAAAAAATTTTAATATTTAAAAAAAAATCATACAGAGTTTTAATTAACCATAAGCGTTTGTATTAATAAAATATTGTTTAGTTTATATTAAAAAAGTTATTTTAGTGTGTCTAGTCTAGTTATTACACATTTGTAGAGAAATATAATATGGTAGTCTCAAATAGATACATAACTGTTAATCATTTAAGACAGGGGTCGGCAATACAAATTTTAAGCGGGCCGCACAGTCAGATGTTTTCGAATAAGTTAAGTTGTAGCTTAAATAGTTTTTTTAATCGAATATAAATATTATTAGGTATCAATATAAAAAAGAAAAAAATAGTAGCAATTCTATTTACATGCTATAATATCATCGAAGAACAAAAATTTAGTGACATTTTTTATAAAAGAAAGTAAAACTCCAACTATACGAGAAACAATTTGTTTTATTCAAACAAAAATAAAATTAAAATTTAATGCGATTTTCGTTCATGAATGTTTTTCGATAATTCATTTATATCGAGTTGGGTTTGAGATATTATTTATATCGGGTTGGGTTTGGGCCGCGGGCCGGACTTTGCCCCTGCTATAGACAGCTATAGACAGGAACCCCTGCTAAAGACAGAACTAATCCAAAAACTAGAGGAGAGAGGACTTGACGAGAAGACGACGAACCTCTTCAAATAGACATTAACAGACACTAAATCCAAAATTAAATTCATGGGAGAACTGTCAAACCCATTTGCAATGAGAACGGGCGTAAGACAGGGTAATGGTCTATCACCTATGCTGTTCAACATAGTTCTAGACAAAGTGGTCAACGAATAGGAAAAACAACTAAAGGCACAGGGACTTCACAAACCCATCAGGTTAGCAAGAAAGAATAAGGAAATATATATTGCTTGTGTAGCATTCGCTGATGCATTCGCTGATGATTCGCTGACAGCAGCGAAACAGATAAAAGGTTTTGCAAATTTTCATCGGTCAACCGCGTTCTATATTTTGATTTTACTAAATTCATTCTTCAAAACGTTTGTAGAAATAAGTGCTCGAAAATATGCTAATCATTTATTTCCCAAAATTTCTTAAATTCGAAAATTTATTATCTGATGAACCAAAATAAAAAGTGTTTAAATAAATCGGAAGACTCGGTTGCTTAACTTAATGAACATTTATTTACTTACTATTTACATATATAATAATAACTTAATCGTAACTTCTTATTTATACAATAATTATATATATATATATATGGGTTCTGGACTCCTAGGTGGAGCATAGAGCCTCCATAAGCACCCTCCAGCGGACCCTATTCTGGGCCATTGCTTTGGCTTCACTCCAAGAGGTTTACTGGGCTTTTAGTTCATCTAACACTGTTCTCCTCCATGTTTGAGCCGGTCTTCCTCGTCGTCTCGTTCCTTGGGATTCCAGTCTAGTGTTGCCCTTGCAATGTCGTCTGGTTTTCTTCTTAGAATGTGGCCGATCCATCCCCATTTTCTTTTCCTTATGTCGTGCTCTATTGTTTCTTCTCCGCATCGTTTAAGAAGTTGCTCATTAGTAATTTTCTGTGGCCAGAAGATTCTGAGGATGATTCGTAGACATTTGTTGGCGAAAACCTGAAGTTTATGTTTTGTGGCATTAGTGTTTTTCCAGGTCTCACATCCATATAAGAGGATTGCTTTGACGTTTGTTCTATATAAACGCAGCTTGCTCTTTGTTTTTATGATGTTGGTCCTCCATATTGTGTTTAGTTGCCTGAATGCCATCTGTGCTTTTTGAATTCTGTTTAAAATGTCTAGGTCTCTTGAGAATGCTTCCTAGATACTGAAACTTTTCTACATTCTCAATTGGTTGGTCGTTTATTTGAAACGGTGCGTCGTTATTTGTGTGCATTCGCATCGCTTTTGTTTTTGAGACATTTATTTTCAACCCTCAATCTTCTGTGCCATGTCTGATAGTAGGGTGAGTTGCCTTTGCATACTTTCATAGGTATGCGAAAAAAGTCAAATGTCGTCTGCGTATTCGAGATCTTTGAGATTAGAGTAAAGAGACCATCGAATACCATCGTTTGGTCTGCAAGACTTTTCCAGGATATAGTCAAGAGCAATGTTAAAAAGCAAGGGAGAGAGCACCCATCCTTGCTTCACTCCTGATCTCACCGGAAAAAGGTTGCAATGTGCTCCGCTATGCAGGATACTACATGATACGTCATGGTACAGTTCTCTAATCGTGTCGATGATTTTTGTTGGCACGCCTCTTGTCCGTAGTATCTTCCATATAGCAGAGTGGGATAGGCTGTCAGAAGCACGTTCAAAGTCGATGAAAACAAGATATAGTGGCGATCGCCATTCAACGGATTGTTCTATAATTATTCTTGTTGAATTTATGTGGTCTATGCATGAGCGGTTTGGGCGGAAGCCTGCTTGGTTTGGACGCAGTATGGGTTCGAATGCTTCTGCCAGCCTATGTTGGATTACACTTGCAATAATTTTGTTTATGGTGTTTAACAGCGTTATTCCTCTCCAATTTTTGCATTGCGTTAGGTCTCCTTTCTTTGGCAGTTTGATAATGAGACCATGTTTCATTTCTGCTGGAATTTCTTGGTTTGTCCAGATCCCTTTTATTATTTTTGCAAGTAGAGATGCAATCCATTTAGGGTCTACCTTGATTAGTTCGGCAGGTATGTTGTCTACCCCTGCCGCTTTGTTGTTTTTCAGCTGCTTGATGGTATTTAGTATTTCTGTTTTTGAAGGCGCGTCTATTTTTATATTCAGCTGTTCATTTGCATTGTCTTCTGGAGCTATCTCAAGTTCGTCTTCCGTGGGTGAGCTGAGCATATCAGCAAAGTATTCCTTCCACCTATCGAGCTGAGTTTCTGGGGTGGTCAGTGGGCGGTTGTCTTTGCTTCTAACTATATTTGTGGTCTTTGTGTGCTTTTTGGAGAGCTTGTTTGTCAGTGTGTAAAGAGTCCTCGAGTTGTTATTTTTGGCTTCTTCTTCTGCTTGCTCACATATCAGGTCAATCCATATTCGCTTGTCTTTTTTGGCAGATGCTTTAATTTGTTTGCACAGTTGTGTATATCTCCAGATTGCATCATTTTTTGTCATCGAAGTTTTGCACTGGAGTACCAGTTTCTTCGCATCCTTTCTGTCTTGTATAAGTTGCCATGTTTGGTCTGAGATCCAGTCTTTTCGATTTCTTTCCTTTGTGCCAAGGGTTGTTTTGGCCGATTCGAGTAGTGTCTTGGCTAAGCCAGCCCAAGATGTTATGGGATTTTGGTCTACATTTTCATGCAGGTTTGTTAGGAAAACTTTTTTGCAGTTTGGTTGGCGCAGTTTGTGTAGGTTGAACTTTACTCTCTTTGATTGTTCAGGTTTCTTTGGTACGGCCAGTTTGATTCTGAACGTGCCGAGCAGAAGGTGGTGGTCGCTGGCAATGTCTGCACCCCTTTTGTTTCTGACATCAAGTAGGGATCTCCGCCATGTTTTCGATATGGCAATATGGTCAATTTGGTTTTGGGTTTTCTTGTCGGGGGATATCCATATGACTTTGTGGATTTGCTTGTGTGGGAACACTGTTCCAACTATAACTAGGTCTGATGTTGAACAGAGTTCCGTGAATAGTTCACCGTTTTCGTTTCTTTCCCCACATCCTTCTTTACCCATGATGTCTTCTAGGTTACTGTTATTTGTCCCGACCTTAGCGTTGAGATCACCCATGAGTATGGTGATATCACCTCTGTTTATCTTCCTTAACGTACTTTCAAGGATATCGTAGAAATTTTCTTTTTCCTCAGCACTCGCACTGTTTGTGGGTGCATAGCATTGTACAAAGGTGATATTTCTGTATTTAGTGTGGAACCTTGCTGTAATTATTCTGTCATCAATGGGGTTCCATGAAATTAGGCTCTTTCTGGCTTTTTTAGTAATTATGAAACCAACGCCTCTTTCATGAGACCCAGTTTCTTTGCCACTGTACAGGAAAAGCTCCCCAGATTGTAAGTTGAGCTCCCCCTTGCCAAGCCAGCGAACTTCTGATTAGCCTAAAATTGAGATGTTGTAGTTATTTAATTCTCTCACCGCTTGATGCAGTTTTGATGCTTCGTATAGAGTTTTTACGTTCCAGCATCCAAAACGTAACTTTTCCTTAAGTGTAGCCAGTGTTGTCTTCGTTTTGTTCGTCCGGATTTGTGTTGTAGAGGTTTCATTAATAGCATAGTTTAGGCCAAGCAGGTTATTAGCCCACTGTGGCCGTAGTTTGGTGCTGGGGCTGCCAGCTATAGCTTCCAAACCAGCCTCCTGTTTACAGGATTTAAATCAGCCGCCCATTCTGGGTCAGACGCTGTTGCAGCCGCCCAATCTGGAACAGACGCTGCGGATTTGTAGCCGCTCATTACAATAATTAACATACAATAATTAACTTTTTGCTTAATAATCTAATTCTTCGGCTGGCGACATGCGACAATTCTATGTACACATTCGTTCACACACCCTCTATAGTCCCCACTCTCAGAACCGCGTCTTTGATACAGTACCGTACTTATGAATTTACACATATTCCAATGCGCATGTGTCAATTTCCGCCATGTCATACGTAAAAAGTGCCCGAACTTTTTGACTAAATATGTGCCCGAAACTTTCATATTCCCACCTTTCATACTTGGGGAATGGGCATGCGCTTAACTATCACTAAAAAGGTCTTAAATTATTTTCATCAAAATTATTTTTATTATAAGTACATTCTTTGCTTGTAAGTCAATTTTCAAATATTAATATATCAATTGCTTTTGCATAAAAATCTTGATAGCGATAACGAAAATTTTCGTCGAATAATTTTAGTGAATCAATATAAATATTATTTAAAGGACACTGTTTGTCAATGTTAGTTAATAGCGATTACAAAGTGGGAACATCAGAATAATTATTATTTTCAAGTTAATGAGAAATAATGGTATATTAAAGAGTTTTCTAAACATGGACGCGTGCTGAAAAATCGCACTTATTGAACACGTTCTTTAAACTATTTTTTTCTATTTTGCGGCCTCTTGTGCCGTTTCTAAATAAAAAAATCGCCGATACATTTTGAGAAAATTTTATCGCACTCGGCGAGTCATTAGCGAAACCATATGAGTGCTTTAATGACTTCATGATAGACGCGAAATAGAAAATAGTATATTAAAGAACGAATTCAATAAGCGCGATTTTTGAGCACGCGTCCATGTTTAGAAAACTCCTCGCTACGCTTGTCGTTTTCTGAACACGAACGCGTGCTAAAAAATCGCACTTATTGAACTCGTTCTTTAAACTATTTTTTCTATTTCGCCCCCCTTTTATGCCATTTCTAAATAAAATATCGCCATACATATGCCATACATATTGAGACAATTGTATCGCACTCGGCAAGCCATTAACGAACTCATGTGAGTGCATTAATGACTTCATTATGGACGCAAGATAGAAAAAACAATTTTATTTTAAGCTGAAACTTTTAATTTCCGTAAGTAACTCATTAATTAGCTTTCCTTTGCCTTGCAGTGTTATATTTAATTTACTGAGGTAAGTTGTAATGTCAACAAGAAAAGCCAACTTGCTTATCCATTTAAAACTTCATAACTCTGGTACTTGATTCCTTTTTCTGTCAGAAACATTACAATATCGTCTTTACAATATCGTCAAAAAACCATTGTGAGTCCTCTGTCCTCTACTATTTTCTCTATGTTACGATTCCATGTTGTCTTTGGTCTTCCTCTACTTTTCTTTTTTTGGCCTTTAGCTTCCCGTACTCTCTTGACTGGTCTTTTGTCCTCCATTCGCTTGAGGTGTCCATACCATCTCAGTTGGCAGTTCTCAATTCGCTTTGCTACTGGTTGCACCTTTAACTGTTCTCTGATGGTGTCATTTCTTATGCGATATCGTCTTTTAACTCGAAAAATCTTTGGAGGCTTATGGATTTGGAGCAAAACTCTCCCACGACTAAGCCATTACTTCAGAAAAGTACACAACATCTTCATATTCTGCATCTATTTCGTTTAAGAATTCTCGAAACTTCTCGAAAATTATGTTGCTTGGTGGGCCGCACAAAAACTGACAATGGGCCGCATGTGGCCCGCGGGCTGCGCATTGCCGACCCCTGATTTGAGACATGCAATTTGAATTGATAGAATTACAGGAAAATATCTATGCTAAGAATTCTTATCGGAACGATACCTTAATTTAGAATTGGTGAAACCATATAAACTTAAAATAAACGGAACACAGCCTGAATATAGTAATATATTTAACCAGGCAAAACCAAACAAGACGAGACAAATCTAAAAAAGACCAGCTGAGACTAGATAACACCATACAAGACCATACAAGAGGAGACAAGATCACACAAGACTAGACAAAACCAGACAAGACCTTTGCGGAGCTCTATAACAATTACCGAGTCTTTTTAGGACTACCAAAACAAGTTTCATGTGAAAGTTATTTAATAGCTCTCAGTCCACCTTCGAGGCACTCAACAAAAACCATAAGAATAATTTTGTTTTTAAGATCCTGGAAGCAAAGCTGTGCTGATGAGAGATAAATCTCAAACGCGTCCACAGATGGCTATCCATTTAGATATCGGAAAGACATGATCTTAAAACAAAGTTATTCTTATGGTTTCTGCTGAGTACCACGAAGGTGGACTGAAAGCTATAGAATAAAAATTTCACATGAAATTTGTTTTGGTAGTCCTAAAAAGACTCAGTAATTGTTATAGAGCTCGGGAAAGGCTGAATATATTTATATATTCAGGCTGTGCTCCGTTTGTTTTAAGTTTAAATTCTTTAATTGATTTGTATAAAAGATTCATGCGTGAATTATCCGAAAATGCCAAAACTTGCTCAACAAACGTTTTCACTATTTGGGAGCGCATATAGTAGCGAAAAAATATTTTCAATTGTGAGAATAAATAAGTCGAAATTAAGATCAAGATTGAGTGATAATCATTTGCAAGCAGTATTTAGAATACATTCGACGGACATACAAGGGGTCGTCCATTAATCACGTGTTGTTTTTTTAGCAACTTTTTTTGTTTTAATAAATATATAATAGACCTTTTCAAAGTTGAACTTTTCTTGTGCGCATTGAATTTTCGCGTCAAAATTGCCCGATATGAGCCCAAAACATTCATATTCCCGCCTTTCAAACTTTGCGGATGCGCATGCGCTTAACTAACCGTAAAAAGGTTATTAAAGTTTTATATTTATATTAAATTAAGTATTCTTCTTCTTCTTCTTCTTCCTTTGGCTCTACAACCCTTTATGGGTTTTGGCCTCCTCTACTATTTTATGCCATTCTCCACGATCTTCTGCTGCTCTTTTCCAATTCCTTACTCCTAGTGCTTTTATGTCTTCTTCCACGCTTTCCTTCCATCTTTTACGTGGTCTTCCTCTTGGTCGGCTATTGGTGGGTTTCCATTCCATGATAAGCTTGGTGTTTCGATCTTTTTCCATTCTTTGCACATGGCCTATCCACCTCAGTCTCTGTGCCTTTACATGTTTTACTATGTTGTTGTTTCCAATTAGAGACTCTAGTTCGTGATTCATTCTTATCCTGTATGTTCCGTCCTGTTCCCTTATCGGACCATATACTTTTCTTAATATTTTTCTTTCAAGTGTCTTTAGTTCTTCCTCACTTTTCTTAAGGAGGGTCCATGTTTCACAGCCATAAGTAACTACCGGTCGTATTAGGCACTTATATATAGTTATCTTGGATTTGTGACTTAGTAGTTTGCTGGTAAGTAGTTTTCTGTTCGCATAGTAGGTTCTATTTTCTTTTAATATTCGTATCTTTATTTCTTTACTCTCGTCGTTGGTTTGATTTAGTTGAGATCCCAAATACGTGAAATTTTTAACTTTTTCAAAGCTGTGGTCGCCTACTATGTATCTATCTTCATTTTGTGGTGCAGTTCTGGACATCATCATATATTTTGTTTTTTCTTGATTGACTGTCAGTCCTACTTTCCTTGCCTCTTTTTCGAGGTCCTTAAATGTGTCATTTACTGTATTTGTCATGCGCCCCGTGATTACTATGTCATCTGCATAGGCTCCGATTTGTCTACTTTTTGATGTTAAGTTTCCCGTTATCTTTAGTTTTTCTATAGCCGCATGTAATGTTAGGTTGAAAAGTAAAGCGGATAGCGCATCACCTTGTCTGACTCCAGACGTAATGGCGAATTTTTCGGTTTTATCGTTTTGTATTACTACTGCCGCTGACGTTCTTTCTAATGTTAGTTTAATTAGATTGACAATCTTTTTTGGTATGCCCACATGTATTAAGTTCAGGTATAACTTATTTCTATTGACTGAATCGAAGGCTTGTTGAAAATCAATGAAAAGGCAGTGTATGTCAAAATTGTGTTCGTATCCCTTTTCTAGCAGCAGTTGCATTTGGTGTATTTGATCTGTTGTTGATCGGTTAGGTCGAAATCCACATTGTTAGTCATCTAGTATATCTTCTGCATATACGTTCAACCTTTTGTGAATGAGGCATGAAATGATTTTATATGTTACATTTAATAATGTAATTCCTCTGTAATTTTTACAATCTCTTTTGCTTCCTTTCTTGTGAATAGGATGTATAAGGCCTAAATTCCACTCTTCTGGCATTGTTTCTTCCTCCCAGATTCGTTTGGTTAATTGGTGGATACGGGCCCACAATTCTGGGCCTCCTGCCTTTAGTAGCTCTGCTGTAATGTTATCGCTACCAGGCGCCTTGTTATTCTTAAAGGCAATTATGATCTCAGTTGTTTCTTCCAGTGTCGGTGTTTCAACTTTTGGTTCAGCTGTTTTGTATTGAGTTAGTTCTTCTTCTAAGTTTGTTTCATTTTTATTATTAAGCAGGTCGCAGAAATATTCCTGCCATCGTTTCAGGACGTCTGATTTCTCTGTTAGGATCGTTCCATTTTTGTCGTCGCACAACATTTCTTTCGCTTTGTACTCTGAAGAATGTAGTTTTATTTCTCGGTAGAACTTTTTGTAATTTTTTCTGTTATTTCTCTCGTCTATTTCTTCTATTTTCTTGTTATAGTATTCTCTTTTCTTTCTTCGACACGTTCGGTATGCTTCTGTTCTTTTTCTTTCATAGTCTTTCCTTTGGCTTCTCGATTCACGCTGGAGGCACTTGTTTCTTGCTTCATCTTTTATGTCTATCTTCTTCCTGGACTCCTCATCAAACCATTCTTCGTTTCGTATTTTTTGCTTTTCTCCTATCTTTTCAGCTCCTTTTAGAATACTATCTCTTATGTGTCTCCATTCATTCTCCACATCGTCTTCGCTTGGGTTTTTAGGTGTTCCAGTATTGTTTCTTGATATTCTCTTTTTCCCTTTTCACTTTTCAGTTTTTCCACATTCTACTTCTTTGGTTTATTTCCTCCGCGTTTTTGTATGTTGCTTATTTCAATCGCAGTTAATTTCTCTGAACGAGCGTACATCTCTTATATTTGATGTCCATCTTCTTGATACTGCGACATGGACGATTTGGTTACATTTTCTCGTGCCCGGAATTTTCCATGTTCCTTTATGTATGCCTTGTGCGGAAAGAGTGTACTACTTAATATCAAATTTTGCATTTCTGCTAGGTGGCATAATCTCTCTCCGTTTGGGCTTGTTTCTGCGTGCAAGCTGTGTCGTCCAGCAACACTCCTGTACCTCTGTTCTTGTCCTATCTTTGCATTAAAATCTCCCATCAATATCAAGATGTCGTGATTGGGTACTTTGTCGCATTCTTGTTGGATCCTGACTTAGAATTGGTCGATTATCATTTCGTCTGTTTCTTCCGTTGGAGCGTATGCGTTTAGAATGGTTATATTTGTAAATTTTCCTTTTAAGCGGATCTTGCACATTCGTTCGTTGATTGGTTCGAAGTGCATAAGCGTACTTCTCGCTTTCTTGTTTAATATGAATCCAGTTCCATATGATCCTTGTTTTTCACTCCCGCTATAGTATAGTGAGTATTCTCTTTTTCGTACTTCGCCCTGTCCTTTCCATCTGATTTCTTGAAGGGCTGTTACATCTATATTTTGCTTTATAAGTTTTTCGGCAATCTCCTGCATTTTTCCAGGTCTTAGCATGGTTCGTACATTCCATGTGCTTATTTTCATTTCCAATCTCTTGTCCTTTTTTCGTTGCGTGGTTCGTTGTCGTGGTTCCAGTCCGGTTTTATTTCGTTGAGTTTTCGTAACTCAACGAAACGAACTTTCGTTGAGTTTTCTAACAAGTTTGTTTTTCCGGTGACGGGGAGTTAACCCGTCGCCCAACCCCCATTTCGGAGGGCCATTTCGCCTGCTCTCGTTTGCCCTCATTTCCGCCCTTGTCCATACGGGTTTTCACCGCATCTCAAAGGGTGTCCATGAGGTTACCAGGGATCACCAAGCGTGGAGGTGAGAGTCAGACTTGGGTAGGAGTGGCTATGCAACTAGTTCATTCCCAATGACTGTTGTGCGGTACGCATGCACTACCCCCTTTTAAATTAAGTATACTAATAGAAAAAATAAGAAATGTTTTGATTTTATTCCGTTTTTTTTCTTGGCCCGACGAAAAGTCGGTAATAATAAATTGGCCCGCCTAAGAAAAACTTTGGGAACCGCTGGTCTATAGAGTCGTAAACCTTTTTGAAATCCACGAAAGTGCTATGCTCTCTTTGTTTCTCGTCGCTTGATATCTTAGAACTGTTCTCAGATTGAGTATCTGCTCAACACAAGATCTTCCCGGTCTGAAGCCTGCTTGATATTCTACTGTTCTAGTTTATACAGTATATATATATATATATATATATATATATATATATATATATATATATACACACTAGTTCTACTGTATCTAGTAGGCACTGTGATAGAATCTTGTATGCGCATGATAACAGTGATATTCCTCTGTAGTTATCTACATTGGCTCTATCTCCCTTTTTATAAAGACGGTGTATGACTGCACACTTCCAGTCGTCAGGCAGTGTTATGATTGTATGGATGTTTTTGAATGGTTGTTTTCGGTCCGAATTCCTTTAGTAGCTCGGCTATGATTCCATCTTCTCCTGCAGCTCTGCCGTTTTTCATTTTCATGATTTGTCTCCGAATCTCTGATACATCTGGTGCTGCCGAAGTATCGTTTCTTATGATCTGTTTCATCTTTGGGAATCGCTCTACGGGTTCAGGACAATTCAGGAGTTCTTTAAAGTGTTTGGCTAGTATTTCGCAGTTCTCTTTGTAGTTTAGTGCCAGTTCTACATTCTCTTTTCCGAAACAAAGGTTCTGTGGTTAATACCCTGCAATTCTGCATTTGAACGTCTTGTATAAGTCGTATTGTGCTTTTCGGAAGAAACTGTATTGTGCGTAGTAATTGTATTGTCTTGTATTGTGCTTTCGGAAGTTTCCTTCTACCCCTGTTAATTGATCCCTTGAGTAATCACTTTTGATATTTCTGATGTATCTTGTCGTTTGCTTCCTTGTCTCCAAGTACAATAATAATTTGGTTTTAGTTTTATCGTTGTTCCTATTGTTATATGCTGTTTTTCGGTTTTGCCTTTTCGCATACGTCATTCCACCATGGGTGTCTCTTCGTTTTGGTTAGGAGAATTTTCTCTTTAGCTTTCCTGGTTATATTCTCTTTAAATTCTTCCCAGGTCGCGGAACTCTCCTCTTTCCATTCCTCTTTTATCCCAGATGTTATTAGTTTTGAAATAGCGAACTTCGGTATCCGTCAAGCCTTCTTCTTCATTCTCTTTGGTGTCAGTTTGATTTTGATTATTGTGAGGCAGTGGTCGGAGTCGATGTTTCGATGCCCCTCTTCTGACTTGAACGTTCATGATTTCACTATTGTTATTTTGTGTGATCGCTACATGATCAATCTGGTACTCTCCTAAAGAGAAAGTGGCTTCATCTGTGGAAAGAATCTGAGTCAGGAATTGAGCGATTATAACTAATGTTTGCAAAATCCATTGACATAACGCAATACGTGGAAGATAATCGACAGGAAGTAGTGCCTGAACCCGTTGAATGTGGTATGGATACAACAAATTGCTCTCAAGAATTTTCCAAACCATCCAATTACTTACATTCAAAGTATTGGCAATTTGTCGCGTAGAAGTATCTTCCTCTATCATGTCCACCACATTTTGTTCCAGTTGTACCGTTCTTACTGTCATTAATCATACTGGCCCTCCATTTCGTTTCAATGTGCCTGTTTCACGATGATGTCGATGAATATTTTCGAAGATTTTTCTGTCGGGGATATTACGGCTAGGAAACCGTTCAATGTACAATCGACTAGCTTGTAATGGTAATTGCGATCAGCAAGTCCATACATGAAATGCATGTCAGTCATCTCGGTATTCGTATACATGGTAGAGGACTTCACTAACATTTAACGACACGTCCCTTTTCAATCCCTTTTAACGAAACCCAACAGCCAAACGTAAATCAATGTAAACAACTGCGACTGATACAGGTGATGATCAGTGAAGAGACGTAGTCAAATGAAATCCACTCGTACTTCTTCTTCTTTCGAATAGGCCTACTTTGGACCACACTTGTTCAACTGTTGGGCTTTGACCTTTGCCCAGTATTGTCGCATCTTTAGCCGGTGTAACTCCTTTCTCTCTCTTATTTCCAGGGGTACCTTTCCTGATCCACCCGTACGTCAATTGATAAAACAGCCGTTCCAAATTATCGTCAACAATGTTTTGTACTTAATCTGATAAACTCATTAATATTTTGTATTTGATAAAGTCATTTTCTTACGCCATACTTTTATTTACATTAATGATTTCAACAAATATCGAATATGGTAGTCGCAAATTTTATTCACCCTGTATCTTCGAAACAGAGCGGTTTTTCAGAAATCATCAAAGGACAAAATATTCTTAGAACAGGCCAAGGAATAACTCCTTGAATTTTTGCCGCATGTTTACCTAACACCCTGTATATGAGATACATCTAATCATAATATACATAATATAGATAATATACGTAATAAACATAATATACATATTACAGATTGATAATATGAAATTTATTTGTGTGATAAAGCGTGCAAAGATTTCGTTTAATTAAAAATTAAGTAAATATTTAAGACTTGTAGGTAATTATAAGAAAGCATTAAGAAAAATGTTAAGTAGATTTTAGCTGAATTATCTCAATTCAAAATCTTATAATTGAAGGCATGACATTTGGCCGAACATGCGGAATATATTTAAATGCATAATTGACGGTGAGTTTCAAAAGGCCCCTGCTAATTACACGTATTAATTTCGACTAAAGGCAGAAAATCGGCGAATAAATTCGCCCAAATTGCCGTTAATTGGATTTCCAGATCACTCTCCGGCCCGCATTAACGAGACGCATGTTTGCAATTATTATTCGATATTTTTAATTAAAAACCGAAATCACGTTGCGACATCGAGAAGATGGGAAAATGTCCAAATAAAAATTGGTTTATTTAAAATATTTTTTCATAAATTTGCAAAACTTACATAAGCAATTTTATTTTAAATTAAAATAAAAACTCTGTTTCATCATCTTTATCTTGTCTTACCTGTCGTATCTTGTTCGATAGTCTTGTCGGCCTAGTCTTATTAGTCTATAAGAAAGCATTAAGCATCTAGTATTTTTTGTTTAGGTCTGTCTAGTCTTGTCTGTCTAGTCGTGTATGTGTTCAATGCGGGACACCCGGATTCGAATCCTGGTCGGGCAGACAACAACTAGGGCGGTTTTCACTAACCGTCGAGGCTGTCCTCCCTGATTGAATGCAAAAATGCGATACCTGGGTGGCGCATACTAAAAAGCCAAGGTGGAATAGGGGTTTTGGGAGAGTCGTGTATGTGAAATCTTATCTGTCTAGTCTTGTCCGTCTAGTAGTTTTTTGTCTAGTCTTGGTTAGTCTGGTCTTGGTTAGTTTAGTCGTTACTTACGTATTAACGCCACCACAGCAAGAGGTCGCGCTACCGCGCGATATATGGTCTGGATTTATCTGCTTCAATCTAACCCTTGTCCAATATTTTTTCTTATTTCGGATCGAAAGGTCGCGCCACCGCGGATTTATCAACTCCATTATAACCTAATATAACCATCCAATTTGTTCAAATATGTAGCTGCGGTGGCGTTAGTGCGTAAGTACTGTCTAGTCATGGTTTGTCTAGTCTTGTCTATCTAGAGATGCTTGTACAACATTGTGAATTTAATGAATATGATATTGTTTCTAATATCTAATTAGTCTTTTTTATTTAGTTTGGTGTAGAAGACTTGAATTTGAAGAAACAAATCTGATTGTAGAAATAGTTTTTTTTTTGCGATTAAAATGTTTTTTCTTTGCAAATTTTATCTTTTGATGAAATATTTTGCGATAGTTTAGTTTTGTGGGATTAGTGTACGAAATTTCGCGCTTCAGCGATGACTTGAGTTTATATTTTCTGCGCGAGACACTAAAACTAAAGTGTCTATAATAAAGCAAACTTATTATAACATGAGGTGAGTGTTTACATTAAACTTATCGTAAATTAATTCTTGTTATTGGCGTAAATATTTACGTTTTTTTTTATCTAAATTTAAATTGACTTTTTAATTCCACTTTCCCATGTCTTGCTATCGGGATTAAGATCGCACTAGAACCAACTTCGAATTGGGTAACATATAAAATTAATCATCAACATGTAGAATCGGCAATTTTTGTTTTAATTTACGAGATTTTACGGATCAATTAAATCGGAATTTACTACAAAAAAAAAACTGGTTTTCAACATTAAAATATTTCAAAATTAACGCTAAGCAAGTAAGAAATTTTTCCTAAAATACTTGAATTCGCTTATCGTTAGATCTACTCTTATATACAATAATTTAATAATCTAGTTCTTCCATAACTGGCTCTGTAAAATAATATGTTTTTTATCTAACAAATGTCTGTTTACTCCGCCAGTCTAGTCTTATCAGCTTTGTCTTGCATGTCTTAACTTATTTTGTCAGCTTAGCTCTGTCTGTAGTTTTTTATGCCATGCCATCTGTCTAGCCTTGTCTTCTTTTTTTGTTTGGAAGGATAGGTAAATTACTTTTACGTACAGCACTCAGTTCTCCAAGTTGCTCTGGAGAGTGTGGGACTACTCGCTTTGGTGGCTAGACCACCCACTAAAAAACCCACTCCTCAATTCTACTCCTTGCACCCCGGAGACCGTCAAGTATTATTTGGGGTGTAGGATTGTCAGAATGTCCCGTTTATTTATTTATATTATCCCTTTCCTCTTGGGCTTTGCTTTCTATAATCTCTCTTATGGTTTCCTCGATATCCTTCCAATTGTTAGGTGTTTTCAGTGTTAAGATCAAACAATTTATTTTTATTTTAAAAACTGTTTTCTTCGTTAAGTTTATTCTAAAGTACGTAAATAATAATTGCAACAAGATTATCTTAAACCAACCAGTAGATTCCCAACATCTGGTCGGTAGGGTAGTAGATATTTGTTGAATGTGTTTGGAGTTTGTTTATGGCCTCTACGCATCTGAAAGACCATTTGTAATCACTAATCCTTTGTAAATACGCTTCGGCGGATGTTTACGATCGCTAACGGTTTTTGGCTTGGTGGTCGTAAACAATTGAAAATACAATGCAATGTTTATGTTTAAGGTTTATTCGAATAAGTATTTAAATTTTGGGTAGTTTTAAGATTAGCCATATACATTACCACGTGCACTTCGGGTTGGAATTCTTCTTGGTTCAGTGGGGGCAGGCAAATGGGAAGTGGGACTGAGTTTTCCTGGTTTTAACAATATTTAATCACACACAGTTCAATTGTAACCCTCTTGCTACAAACACACCGAGAAGATTCCAAACTCCGACAGTGCACGTTGTCACAAGTGCTTAAAATAGAGTTAAATAATAAATACATGATTATCGAGGCGTACAAGTTTTATTTGCCCAAACATATAATTTCCAGTGCTGATCAAATCTATTGGCAACCCTGAATTAACCGAATTAGGTTTGATCACGCGAACGTTTGTCCAAAGACAGACAACCACCGCGACTCAACATCCAGCATTACGTCGATGATGTTCTTCGGCGTTAGAGTTCTTCCGATTTTTGACGTAAGGTTCCGTCTGTTTTTTTCCTATTTGTGGCACTTGAAGATCGTGTGCTCCGCATCGTCGCAGAAGCGGCAGTTCTTCTGTCGGCACTACGGTCCATGTAGAACCCTTCCCTGCTCAATTACTTCCTTCCATTCCTCTCTATCTAGAGCCTTTCCCCTCCAACTTCTTATTTTCATTTCTCTTAGGTCAGTTTTCACACCATCTTTTTCTGCGTCGGCGTAGCTTTCGCGTCCCCTCTTTTTTTTTGTCAAATGCCAATTTTGGACCGCGATTATTTTTCATTCGTATTACGTGTCCCAACCATTTCAATCGTTGGGACTTTACTGTGGCAACTATATCTGGGTCTTCATATAGGTTTCAAAAGCTCGTGATTCATTCGTATCCTTCATTCCCCTCCTTCCCCTCATTGGTATCCTCCATTCCCATTTTTCTTCAAAGATACACAGAAGCGGCAGTTTGGCGAATCGATTATTTTAAATCTATGTAAATACTTTTGGAAGTCCCCGTGTCCTGATATAGCTTGTGATATAAAGTCTGTGATTTCTTCGCGCTTACGCTCTGTCCACGTTTTTATCATCGGTATTAGTCGTTTTGTGCAGCTGGCTGTTTGCAGCTGGCTATCCCATCTTTCCTGTCATTTATTTATTATTTTCTCTCTTTCTATTCCTCTGTTTTCAGGTCCTGCGTCGTATGTTTAGGTTCTTTCTTCAATTAGGAGGTCTATAGGTGGTGTTCCCGTTATGACTTGTAGCGCTTCGGTAGAGGCTGTCGTATATGCCTGTGCTTTTTTGATTGGTAGTTTGCGTTGAACTCTTGTTATTATGTTTTTCTATGTTTTGAATTTGATCCCCTTTTGTATGTAGAATACACAATTGGCCTCAGTACTTGCCTTTTTTCCTCCTACGGTCCTGTTATGTTGGGCAGGATCATGTTTAGTCTTTTGACCGTAAACACACAGGTGGAGCGATGCTACAAATGCTGGACATACGATTATCGGAGTAAAGACTGCGACGGCACGGATAGAACTAAAGCATGCTATACATGCGGACAGGATGGCGGATTATGACGATTTTCGTTTTCTTGACCGTTTCTATAATATGTCTTGTCGAAATATACCCCAAGATATTATGTCGCAGGCATCGTCTCTATGTCATTATTTCCCACTGTTATTGTCGAATGCCGGACTTCCCGCCTTCCCACTATCATTACGGCCTCCGTTTTTTCTGGAGAAAGTTTCAGTTTTTTCATATCCATCCATTGTTGTATTTTGCTGATCGTCATTTCCGTTGTTTGTCTAATTTTTTCAGCCGTCATACCACTAACGACCAACGCTATATCATCTGCGTACCCTATGATGGTGCGCTGTACCCGTACGTACGGCTCAGTGCGAGAGCGGAGAGCCGACAATGTATTCTTTTCTTACATATAAATAAATACGATGTACCCGTACGTACGTCTGTACGCTATACGCTGATGGTACGATGTACCCTAAGCATCAGTAAAACCAAAGTCAAAGGCATATCCGACAGTAGCCCGTTTCGAAGTAGTGGATACATTTATTTATCTTGGCTCCCTCATCACCAACACAGGAGGTAGCGAAGCCAAAATAAGACCACGGCTAGCAATAGCAAGAACGGCCACAATTAAACTGAAACGCATATGGAAGGGCACGTCAATTAGTAAAGCTACGAAAATCAGGCTGGTCTCTACTTTAATTTTCCCAATTGCTTCATACGCGGCTGAAACCTGGTCGATCAGACAAGCGGACAGAAAGAAAATAGATGCATTTGAAATGTGGGTTTACCGACGAATGCTCCGAATATCATGGACGCAGCACCGCACCAATGTATCGATCCTAGAAGAACTAAAAATCGAGGACGCAATGTCCAAGAGAATAAACCGGAACAAAGTGCGATATTTCGGGCACTTCTCTAGAAGACCGGATCCATTAGAAAAGCGGGTGATTTAAGTCGACGAACCAAGGTCACGAGGAAGATCTCCAACCCGATGGGTAGACGGAATCAGAAGCTTGACTGAACTCTCTCTGCACGAGGCCACAGAACTAGCCCCGAACAGGTAGCACTGGAAAATTGCTGTAAAAATGGTAGAAGCATAGTGCCACCAAACCCTTCTGAGGGCAATAGGACCTAGGAGGATCACTCTATGATGGTTACTTCTTTTGGCATTTATATTTTAAGGACACCGTCGTATTAAATGTGCCATTACGTGGGTATTAACGTATGGATCTCCCCAAGGACAGAAGAGCCTTGGGGAGCTCCGTACGTTACTTCCATCTCACCACTTTCCCCTACCAGTAGCGTTCCTTCTTCCAGGTAGCTTTGAATGATACTTATTAAGTATGGAACTATTTTCCTTCTCTCTAATTCTGCCATTATTTCTCTCCACTTCACAGAGTTAAAAGCGTTTTTGACGTCCAGAGTCACTAGCAGGCAGCATTTACGTCTTTTATATGCTCCGCTGTTTACGCTTTCTGCAATGTCCAGCACTTTTTTCATCGCATCAATTGTGCTTCTCCCTTTTCTGAAACCGTATTGCAGATCTGCCAGTCCACCTACTTTTTTCTATTTCTTCAGTTAGTCTTATGTTTAATAACTGTCTGAGTAGCTTCCCTATTGTGTTAAGAAGGCACAGCGGCCTATAGGTAGTAGTTGTATTTTTCTTTCATTCTGCCTTTCTCGATTAGTACCAGCCGCGTTTTTTTCCATTACCTTGGTACCTCGCTTTTAACTAGGTGGTGGTTCATGATGTCTAGGTAGTACTCTTTTAGCGTCTCGGCAAATATTTTAGCCATTTCCTGTGTTATATTGTCCGGGCCTGAAGCTTTGTTGGTTTTTGTCCTTTGTACTGCTCTTTCCATTTCGTATAGAGTGAACAAGGGGGATCTTCTCTTCTTCTACCCACGGCTTATCCCAGATTACTTTTGGCATTTTCGGAAACAGATTTTGTGCTTCCGTCATTAGATCTTCGTCAATTTTGTATTATTTGTAGTACCCTCAGTTTTTTATATGCTATTTTATAGGCATCTCCCCATATGTCGTTATTCATTTCCTCTAACAGTTCCCTCCATACTTTCTCTTTCTGTCTTTTTATAGCTTTTTTCAGCTCGTTACTTTTTTCTTTGTATTGTTGTTTATCCTTTTCTTCCGGCTTTGCACTTTTAGTTTTGGTCGTCATTTCCTTTTGTTTTTTTGCACATTCGCGTCTCTGTTCCGCTATTTCTGGGTTCCACCAGTATACCTCTTTCCTTTGATTTTCTGAACTTCGTTTCGAGAAGCACATGTTGCACGCTATAGTGATCATTTCATAGCTTAGTCCGCGGTATTTATAGTTTCTTTTTCTTTCTTTCTCTCTTCTAATATCGATCGCAGTTATTTTGCCAGGTTTTCCATCGCTATCGCGTTGGTTTTCCAGTCTACACGTTTGTTTCCTTGCTCAATTTCCGTTTGTTTTATATTGCCTTCTGTGCTGAGCTCGTAGCTTATGTTGTGGTGGTCACTAAAATTTTCTTCTTCCTCGTGGACGCTCCAATTACGCACCCTTGCTGTTAGCCTTTCCGTATATAATCTAATGTAAGAGCTGCTGTTTCTTCTGGCAAAGGTCGGTGCATCTCCGACATTGGCGGTACACAGTTTTTCCTGCTCCATCCACTCTGGCTTTCATTTGCTTCTCTTAAGTCGTTGTACGGTGATCCCAATGCCTGTACTTTGGCATTTAGGTCTCCTGCTATTAGCACGTTCTTTGTTTTGCATTGCTTCATGCAGTAACTCATGTTTCTCAGCACTTCCTCTAGGTAGGTGCTGTCGCAGTTTGGCGATCGTATTGAAAACTTTTATAGTTTCATCCATTCTTTTGTCCGTGCACAAGCTTCCTTTACTCACAGTGTTTCTATTGAGTTCTCAGTTTATGGCAATGGCAATATCTATGTTTTTTTCTTGGGCCGTTTCGTCAAGGAGATCGTGTGCGGTCACACACCTGTTCAGGTTGTTTTGGAGAATTTTAATCGAGAATTTAAATTTTTAAATGATTGAGAATTTTGGTATTTTGGGGGAGTAGTTTCTGGCGTCTTCTGCCCACCTCCGCGTGTTTTATTTGTGTTCTGGCTTTAGCCAGCGCTCTTTGGAATAGCGGGCATATTTGCCTGTCCCGGCCTTGTATCCTTCTATCATGCAGAGAGGGCATCCCTCCCTATCCGTGCACTCTTTTGCCGTGTGGCCATCCTGTCCGCATGTACAGCATGCTTTAGTTCTATCCGTGCCGTCGGTCGCAGTCTTTACTCCGATGATCGTATGTCCAGCATTTGTAGCATCGCTTGACCGTTAAAAGCGTTTTTGACGTCCTCACTAGCGGGCAGCATTTACGTCTTTTATATGCTCTGCTGTTTACGCTTTCCGTAAATGTCCTGCACGTTTTTCATCGCATCAATTGTGCTTCTACCTTTTCTGAAACCGTATTGCAGATCTGCCAGTCCACCTGTATTTTCTATTTCTTCAGTTAGTCTTATGTTTAATAACTGTTCGAGTAACTTCCCCATTGTGTTAAGAAGGCACAGCGGCCTATAGGTAGTAGTTGTATATCCCTTCATTCTGCCTTTCTCGATTAGTACCATTTTTTTTCCATTCCCTTGCTACCTCGCCTTTAACTAGGTGGTGGTTCATGACGTCTAGGCAGTATTCTTTCGTCTCGGCTAAGATCCACCGGGTCACCAGGGCATATATGGGAATGAAATGGCCGACGCACTCGGGGCCGAGGCTCTTAGGCCCGGAGCCAACTTGTGGGCTTACAAAGGCCCAGTTAAGGCAGGGGGCTAAGAAATGGAAAGAAGAGCAAAAGCAAACCCACTGGAAGAACACGCTAGGACAGAGGCAAGCTAAGATGCTCATAAACTATTCTGCCGCAATAACGCAGCAGATGCTAAGCTTCTCTAGAAGAGAAATCAAAACTTTGGTAGGCATAGTCACAGGACATTGCTTGGTGAGATATCACCTACACAAAATGGGAAAGGCATAGGAAGTTACCTGTAGATTATGTGAATCAAATGATTATGCACATGTGTAGCGCTAGCACACATAAGGCTTGCCCACTTCGGGGTCGCAAGATTTACCACCTTGGAGCTGAGTAGCAAGCCTCTCAGGAATATCTTAGACTTCGTTCACGAAGTAGAATTCCTGGGAGAGTAATTGTAGTAGGATCAAGCACAATAGTTCAAGTTAGTCGCAGTGCAGAAAGACTTTGCAGACAAATGACCCCCAGACGAAAAAAAAGAAAGATCCACCTGTCTGTCCATTTTTCTTTTTTTTTGTCCAGGGTCAGGGTGGCTGCCTGGGTTCCCCTTGCATTTTCTAGAAGCTCGCTGAGCTTGCCACTTCCGTCTTCGATAGTGCCCAGTTCCTTCTCTAGAGCCTCTTTGACGTCTTCTCGTTTTGCCTCCGCATCCATTCCTCTAATGTGCAGGATCTCTGTGCGTCGTTTTGCCCCGACCGTATGCACCTTAGTGTTGTCCGCGTGCCTTCCATCGCTTTGTGTAGCTCACGTAGTGCCCCCATATCCTGGTTTGTTGTGATAAGCAGATTCCCCTCCTTAGAGGATCTCAAGTTTCTTATTACGCTGCTTGCTGTCATTCCCTTAATTTTATCTTCTGCCCAGGTCAGCGTATCCTTGTATTCCTTTCCGTCTGGGTCCACAACTATTGCATACGTTTTCCTAGCCCAATTATCCGTCAAATGCTTTATTATTTGAGCCACTGCTTGCGTATATGGCCACTTTTGTCGGGGTTTGGTTAAATATACATTCCACTATTTTTCGTATTGTTATTTGACTTGTCTTGTCCTGTCTTATATTCTAATCCTATTTGTTAGTCTTATTTACTTAGTCTTGCCTTTCTAAACTTGTGTGTATCGTCTGTTCTGTCGGTTATACCGTTATGTCTTGTTTGTCTAGCAATTTAGTCTTCAATATGATTTAGCTGTGAATGTCATCAACACCTCGTCATTGTACGTTGTCATAATAGAATAGGTTTCTGTTTGTAAGTTCTTGTAAGCATGCAAGACCGCTAGCAAAATGTTGCTTTAGAACAAAATACTGCATAGACTACACTAACAAGTTCGATTCAATGACACCTGGAATATGAACAACAACAACTAAAAAACGTAAAATATTTCACCCATTTCTTTCCGAACCGAGCAAAGTTGTTTTATCTATATTTAGTTTAACCGTTTTGAAACTCGCACGCACACTTATTATTTATTATAATTAAAGGCCACAATTAGAGACCATTTTAACCGACTTAATTAATTTTTTTTTCTGCCTCTTAATGCGCAACGCCGATGCGATTGTGGAATACATTAAGAAATTTAGATCACTCGAACAACTAAATTACGTTTTCGTTTAAATTATTTTCATGATTTTTTTTCTATTTATTTTTATTATCACTTAATGATTTTTAATTACATTAATTAATAACACAGAAGAATTTCGGTACAGGTAAGGGTAGATAAACAAGATTAGACAGATTAGAAAAACTAGAACAATTCTAGATCTAGAGGAGATTAGATAGTCAAAGCTTGAGAGGTAAGGGTAGAAAAATGAATAATAGCTTAATTTAATTTTGTAATTTGATGTTAATTTGAGGACATAATTTCTTGCATTCATTTAAAATATGCTGAAAGTATAAAAGTAGCAGATGTTTCCAATTTTCGAAATTACCGTCTTTATCTCTTGCGGATTTTATTGCGAACGAATTCTGGCACTTGCGTGCGTAAAATTTGGTTATTATTCGTTTTTATGCAATTCTCTGCGAAACGTCCGAATGGCGTTAATTAACGGGCCGAACGTGTTAAAAGTCTAATTTAGTTGGAAATTTAACGATTCTGTAATTTTAGCGCGCAGAAACATTTTTTTAATATCGCATTCATGCTTCCAGCCCCACCAATTTCAATTTAATAGCTTATGCAAGCAAAACCAAAAGACATCTGTTTCAAAAAGAAGATTTTAAGACATTTTGGTTTGTTTAGTCTTGCAGTCTAGCATTGTTTTTCTTATCTAGTCTATCTATTCTTATCTGTCAAGCTTTGTCTTAATGTTTAATTAAGCACCTATATAGTTATGACTTACCAATGCTGTCTAGTCTTAATATATTGTAGATAATAAAATTGGGATTCGGATGGGATTTGAAACATTCAATTGTTACATACGGACAAAAAGGCGAGGAAATATTAAGAAATAATTTGTAATCCCGGAGATACATAATTATGACGGTTATATACAAAAATTAAACAATAACTTGCAGATGCATCATACTTGCATGTGTGAACATCATTGAAAGTGAATTCTATTAAAACATGTATTTTTTGTGTGTCCAAATACTTAATGTTGAAATAGTATTAACGTATTAACGCCACCACCGCTACATTTTTAAATGCCGCCAATTAAACTGTCACTGAAATCATACTTTTTCATTAAAATTTAATAGGTACTTACGTATTAGCGCCACCACCGCTATAGATTGGATCGAGAGTTATCTTGATTTATCTGTCTGCTTCGCGGCGGGCAACTTAATCTAGCCGGGGTTAGATTCACCTAATATTTTTATGATAAATCATAAAATAAAACAATTTATTTGGAATTAAAACATTTTTAAAACTCAAAATACTTTATTAACCCCGATTAGATTAAGTTGCCCGCCGCGAAGCGGACAGATAAATCAAGATAACTCTCGATCCAATATATAGCTGTGGTGGCGTTAATACGTAAGTACCTGTTAAATGTTAATGAAAAAGTATGATTTCAGTGACAGTTTAATTGCTTGTGTATTTATGCGTCATAATCTGTCACAAAGTTCTGAAGCATAAAGGCGACTCATCATGGACATGTAATTTGACTGGCATGTGTATGCACGCCTTAATTTAAACTTTCGTGCAAAAATGACTTAACTTATTTTTACTGGACTATATAATTTACCATAAAGCCAGCACAGAAGTTCGTGAAAACGACTTTTTTCTTCTTTGATAATCCTACGTTAGTGTTCACGTTCTGCAATTACCTTTCAACTCGCAATATTTATACAGCAAGATAACGAAACCGAAGAGTTTTTTTGGAACATAATTACACATTTTATGTGGCCCATTTTTTTATTGCCTTTTGCACCTGAAGCTAATTAAATCTATAATTAACGGAATTATTACCTCAACCTGCAATAATAATATAAAACCAAGACGTTGTTGGAACGTTCCGCGTTTCCAACACGGAAATATTCCTTGATTAAATCCTCAACGGTCTCACTGGGCAATTAAAAGATTATATCATCTCATTTGGGATCGATTTCTCGGAACGTGGTCACGTTAAATTTCTTTCATTTTCTCTCCGGATTTTTCTTGTTTTCTTTTGGCCGCTCTCGGGGAAAATGGAAATATTACCGGTTTTTCGCTATCTTTAATTTCTGCACGTCGCGAATAATTGCTCATAAATTAACAGAAAAAGTTCATCCACGTTAAATCTTTAACTAACTATTTCTATCTCAACCAAACAGTTTGTTATGAGGTTCAATATATTCAATCCAAATAAATAACTATATAAACCAGTTCAGAATAAGTAGACAAGATTAGATTAACACAGCTACATCGACAGACAAGGCTAAACGGATAAGAATACACAGACAAGTCTAGACAGACAAGACTAGACAGACAAGACTAGACAGACAAGACTAGACAGACAAAACTAGTCAGGCAAGACTAGACAGACAAGACTAGACAGACAAGACTAGACAGACAAGACTAGACAGACAAGACTAGACAGACAAGACTAGACAGACAAGACTAGACAGACAAGACTAGACAGACAAGACTAGACAGACAAGACTAGACAGACAAGACTAGACAGACAAGACTAGACAGACAAGACTAGACAGACAAGACTAGACAGACAAGACTAGACAGACAAGACTAGACAGACAAGACTAGACAGACAAGACTAGACAGACAAGACTAGACAGACAAGACTAGACAGACAAGACTAGACAGACAAGACTAGACAGACAAGACTAGACAGACAAGACTAGACAGACAAGACTAGACAGACAAGACTAGACAGACAAGACTAGACAGACAAGACTAGACAGACAAGACTAGACAGACAAGACTAGACAGACAAGACTAGACAGACAAGACTAGACAGACAAGACTAGACAGACAAGACTAGACAGACAAGACTAGACAGACAAGACTAGACAGACAAGACTAGACAGACAAGACTAGACAGACAAGACTAGACAGACAAGACTAGACAGACAAGACTAGACAGACAAGACTAGACAGACAAGACTAGACAGACAAGACTAGACAGACAAGACTAGACAGACAAGACTAGACAGACAAGACTAGACAGACAAGACTAGACAGACAAGACTAGACAGACAAGACTAGACAGACAAGACTAGACAGACAAGACTAGACAGACAAGACTAGACAGACAAGACTAGACAGACAAGACTAGACAGACAAGACTAGACAGACAAGACTAGACAGACAAGACTAGACAGACAAGACTAGACAGACAAGACTAGACAGACAAGACTAGACAGACAAGACTAGACAGACAAGACTAGACAGACAAGACTAGACAGACAAGACTAGACAGACAAGACTAGACAGACAAGACTAGACAGACAAGACTAGACAGACAAGACTAGACAGACAAGACTAGACAGACAAGACTAGACAGACAAGACTAGACAGACAAGACTAGACAGACAAGACTAGACAGACAAGACTAGACAGACAAGACTAGACAGACAAGACTAGACAGACAAGACTAGACAGACAAGACTAGACAGACAAGACTAGACAGACAAGACTAGACAGACAAGACTAGACAGACAAGACTAGACAGACAAGACTAGACAGACAAGACTAGACAGACAAGACTAGACAGACAAGACTAGACAGACAAGACTAGACAGACAAGACTAGACAGACAAGACTAGACAGACAAGACTAGACAGACAAGACTAGACAGACAAGACTAGACAGACAAGACTAGACAGACAAGACTAGACAGACAAGACTAGACAGACAAGACTAGACAGACAAGACTAGACAGACAAGACTAGACAGACAAGACTAGACAGACAAGACTAGACAGACAAGACTAGACAGACAAGACTAGACAGACAAGACTAGACAGACAAGACTAGACAGACAAGACTAGACAGACAAGACTAGACAGACAAGACTAGACAGACAAGACTAGACAGACAAGACTAGACAGACAAGACTAGACAGACAAGACTAGACAGACAAGACTAGACAGACAAGACTAGACAGACAAGACTAGACAGACAAGACTAGACAGACAAGACTAGACAGACAAGACTAGACAGACAAGACTAGACAGACAAGACTAGACAGACAAGACTAGACAGACAAGACTAGACAGACAAGACTAGACAGACAAGACTAGACAGACAAGACTAGACAGACAAGACTAGACAGACAAGACTAGACAGACAAGACTAGACAGACAAGACTAGACAGACAAGACTAGACAGACAAGACTAGACAGACAAGACTAGACAGACAAGACTAGACAGACAAGACTAGACAGACAAGACTAGACAGACAAGACTAGACAGACAAGACTAGACAGACAAGACTAGACAGACAAGACTAGACAGACAAGACTAGACAGACAAGACTAGACAGACAAGACTAGACAGACAAGACTAGACAGACAAGACTAGACAGACAAGACTAGACAGACAAGACTAGACAGACAAGACTAGACAGACAAGACTAGACAGACAAGACTAGACAGACAAGACTAGACAGACAAGACTAGACAGACAAGACTAGACAGACAAGACTAGACAGACAAGACTAGACAGACAAGACTAGACAGACAAGACTAGACAGACAAGACTAGACAGACAAGACTAGACAGACAAGACTAGACAGACAAGACTAGACAGACAAGACTAGACAGACAAGACTAGACAGACAAGACTAGACAGACAAGACTAGACAGACAAGACTAGACAGACAAGACTAGACAGACAAGACTAGACAGACAAGACTAGACAGACAAGACTAGACAGACAAGACTAGACAGACAAGACTAGACAGACAAGACTAGACAGACAAGACTAGACAGACAAGACTAGACAGACAAGACTAGACAGACAAGACTAGACAGACAAGACTAGACAGACAAGACTAGACAGACAAGACTAGACAGACAAGACTAGACAGACAAGACTAGACAGACAAGACTAGACAGACAAGACTAGACAGACAAGACTAGACAGACAAGACTAGACAGACAAGACTAGACAGACAAGACTAGACAGACAAGACTAGACAGACAAGACTAGACAGACAAGACTAGACAGACAAGACTAGACAGACAAGACTAGACAGACAAGACTAGACAGACAAGACTAGACAGACAAGACTAGACAGACAAGACTAGACAGACAAGACTAGACAGACAAGACTAGACAGACAAGACTAGACAGACAAGACTAGACAGACAAGACTAGACAGACAAGACTAGACAGACAAGACTAGACAGACAAGACTAGACAGACAAGACTAGACAGACAAGACTAGACAGACAAGACTAGACAGACAAGACTAGACAGACAAGACTAGACAGACAAGACTAGACAGACAAGACTAGACAGACAAGACTAGACAGACAAGACTAGACAGACAAGACTAGACAGACAAGACTAGACAGACAAGACTAGACAGACAAGACTAGACAGACAAGACTAGACAGACAAGACTAGACAGACAAGACTAGACAGACAAGACTAGACAGACAAGACTAGACAGACAAGACTAGACAGACAAGACTAGACAGACAAGACTAGACAGACAAGACTAGACAGACAAGACTAGACAGACAAGACTAGACAGACAAGACTAGACAGACAAGACTAGACAGACAAGACTAGACAGACAAGACTAGACAGACAAGACTAGACAGACAAGACTAGACAGACAAGACTAGACAGACAAGACTAGACAGACAAGACTAGACAGACAAGACTAGACAGACAAGACTAGACAGACAAGACTAGACAGACAAGACTAGACAGACAAGACTAGACAGACAAGACTAGACAGACAAGACTAGACAGACAAGACTAGACAGACAAGACTAGACAGACAAGACTAGACAGACAAGACTAGACAGACAAGACTAGACAGACAAGACTAGACAGACAAGACTAGACAGACAAGACTAGACAGACAAGACTAGACAGACAAGACTAGACAGACAAGACTAGACAGACAAGACTAGACAGACAAGACTAGACAGACAAGACTAGACAGACAAGACTAGACAGACAAGACTAGACAGACAAGACTAGACAGACAAGACTAGACAGACAAGACTAGACAGACAAGACTAGACAGACAAGACTAGACAGACAAGACTAGACAGACAAGACTAGACAGACAAGACTAGACAGACAAGACTAGACAGACAAGACTAGACAGACAAGACTAGACAGACAAGACTAGACAGACAAGACTAGACAGACAAGACTAGACAGACAAGACTAGACAGACAAGACTAGACAGACAAGACTAGACAGACAAGACTAGACAGACAAGACTAGACAGACAAGACTAGACAGACAAGACTAGACAGACAAGACTAGACAGACAAGACTAGACAGACAAGACTAGACAGACAAGACTAGACAGACAAGACTAGACAGACAAGACTAGACAGACAAGACTAGACAGACAAGACTAGACAGACAAGACTAGACAGACAAGACTAGACAGACAAGACTAGACAGACAAGACTAGACAGACAAGACTAGACAGACAAGACTAGACAGACAAGACTAGACAGACAAGACTAGACAGACAAGACTAGACAGACAAGACTAGACAGACAAGACTAGACAGACAAGACTAGACAGACAAGACTAGACAGACAAGACTAGACAGACAAGACTAGACAGACAAGACTAGACAGACAAGACTAGACAGACAAGACTAGACAGACAAGACTAGACAGACAAGACTAGACAGACAAGACTAGACAGACAAGACTAGACAGACAAGACTAGACAGACAAGACTAGACAGACAAGACTAGACAGACAAGACTAGACAGACAAGACTAGACAGACAAGACTAGACAGACAAGACTAGACAGACAAGACTAGACAGACAAGACTAGACAGACAAGACTAGACAGACAAGACTAGACAGACAAGACTAGACAGACAAGACTAGACAGACAAGACTAGACAGACAAGACTAGACAGACAAGACTAGACAGACAAGACTAGACAGACAAGACTAGACAGACAAGACTAGACAGACAAGTCTAGACAGACAAGACTAGACAGACAAGGCTAGACAGACAAGGCTAGACAGACAAGGCTAGACAGACAAGGCTAGACAGACAAGACTAGACAGACAAGACTAGACAGACAAGACTAGACATACAAGACTAGACATACAAGACTAGACAGACAAGACTAGACAGACAAGACTAGACAGACAAGACTAGACAGACAAGACTAGACAGACAAGACTAGACAGACAAGACTAGACAGACAAGACTAGATAGACAAGACTAGACAGACAAGACTATACAGACAAGACTAGACAGACAAGACTGGACAGACAAGACTGGACAGACAAGACTGGACAGACAAGACTGGACAGACAAGACTGGACAGACAAGACTGGACAGACAAGACTAGACAGACAAGACTAGACAGACAAGACTAGACAGACAAGACTAGACAGACAAGACTAGACAGACAAGACTAGACAGACAAGACTAGACAGACAAGACTAGACAGACAAGACTAGACAGACAAGACTAGACAGACAAGACTAGACAGACAAGACTAGACAGACAAGACTAGACAGACAAGACTGGACAGACAAGACTGGACAGACAAGACTGGACAGACAAGACTGGACAGACAAGACTGGACAGACAAGACTAGACAGACAAGACTAGACAGACAAGACTAGACAGACAAGACTAGACAGACAAGACTAGACAGACAAGACTAGACAGACAAGACTAGTCAGGCAAGACTAGAGAGACAAGACTAGATCGACAAGACTAGATAGACTAGATTAGGCAGGTATTACTATAAAATGTTATTTTTTTTCCTTCTGTTTGCTTTATATGTTGAAAGCATAACGAAAGCATAAAGGATGGTTTGGCCAAACATAATTTGTTTTTGGTCAACAGTCGAATATAAAACGATCTTTAAGCCCGGTGGTGACAGTAGCACGTGGTGAAACTGACAAAGCTCATGATGAATTATTTGCCTCGTTGCATTTGTGTAATTTATTCAGCGCCGAACGTAAAAAATGTCTAGAAGTACACGAAAAGTGTTCGCCTAAAATTATACTAAAGTATTACCACCAGCCGCGTGTGAGCTTGTACCTTGAAAGCTGCCAGCCCTATAAAAATTGGTATTATTTGTTCGTTGGGAAGAATTATTGCTGAAGCATGTGCAGTTCTCGTCGTGGATTCCAAATTATGTAATTTGTACGGCAAGTTTGTTAGTCGGATATGACACGACACGTATCCTAATGTAATTATGTGCTGAATAAACCTGACCGTTTTAAAATGCAATAAATATTGGCGCATATTACAATGTTATTTACAGGAAGCAATAATAAATATTATTTATTGCCTGTCTGTCCAGCATCATCTCTCTAGTTTGTCTGTCTAGCCTCTCCAATCTTTAAAACAATTATTTTGTTATGGAAGTCTTAAAATTACGGTAGTTTGTGTTATTTCTTTTTGAGTGCATGTCTTGTACTAATTAATTAGCGCCTAAATAAATGTTGAAAATAAATAAACAGATCTTGAACATGAATCTGGCTAAATATCTAATTAAGCGCGCGATGTTCCTTAATTAATTACAAGGAATGCAAAACGTTCCAGCCATACGCATGCAAGCCACGAACACAATATTAATTATGTTTATGAATTAAAAAAGTAATAAAGCCCTGTAAAGAGTTTTTTTTATTATTGAAATGTGTTTTGAATATACAAGAGATATAGAGGAAATGATTAGAAAACAAACTGATTTAAATACTTTGTGTTTTTATGTTGTAATATGATATCTACACTGCGTTTTAAAATTCTTAAAGCCTTAAACAATCAGGAATTCAATATATTAAGATTGAGTGAAATCTGATAGCAACTTCGTCCCACAAGTTCCTAATCTCGTGTACGTTCCCGACGCAGATGAACACATCAACGGATTTATTGGAAATCCTCTTGATTACAGAGACAGCTTATTGGCGGCGATAATAATAACTCACGAATAAAAGAGTTTTTACAACAGACTCGTCGGAAAGTTTACACGAGACTTGATGGCCAATAAATACTTTTGCAGTTAGTTGTACGTGGAAATTTCTGAACAAACAAACGGACCGTGCTATTTCCGAATTCATTGAAAACAAGATCGTTTCAGTATTTTTGACTAATAGATGTTTACGATTGCAAAAACAAAATAAACTGAATGGTTTATGCATTTTATTGTTTTCTTTTCAAATTCTTTGTTTGTTTTATTCCTAAATCAATCAAATTAATGAATAATTTTCCTCTTCTTCTTTCGATTTTTGCTTACTATGCGTCACGTGAAATAACTTCTCATGATTGATTTTTTCTCTTCTTTCTTTCCTACCAGTACTTCTAGACTAGACCTAGACTTCCCTTCCAGTACTCTTTCATTTTTTCTCTATTCTGTTTCTTTCTCTCTTCCGTCCATTTTGCTACCGTTTTCTTTTTTGCCTTTTCTTGATAACCCTGAAATCCTCTGATCTTCTTTCTACATTCTTCTCTTGTTCTGTGTTTGAGCGTTTGTGGTCCTGGTGCTTTGGTTGGTTGCATGTAGTTTGGGGCTCTCCAGAATCCGACAGCCCGATTGCGTCGCTCTTTGTGACGGAGGATTCCCTGTCTACGATACCTCTTGGAGTAGTTCTACTTAGGACTCGTCCATTAATCACGTGATGTTTTTAGTAACTTTTTAAGCTCCCCCCCCTCCCCCATGGTGATACGTGGTGTGGTTTTAGGTTATGCCCCCCCTATCCAAAATCACGTGTACTTCATTTGGTAAGTCAGCGGGGGCCGCGTTTCGGTTTAAAAATCGCGCATTCAACGAAAAATGTATTATCTCCCTATGTGATATTTCGTGATTCTTCACAAACCCCCTCCCTCCGCTTTCGAACCTCACGCGATTAATGGACGATCCCTTAGGGAGATTTTCATCATGCGTTATTTGAAATTTGTGTTGGGGAAAGGATTAGTATCCATTCCAAGGTTGAAAATGAGATTGTAAGTCCCATAGTTTTATGAGAATAATTATCCTCTACATATAATCTAGACTAGTCGAGAAAGACATAGACAAACAAGTCTAGACAGACAAGACTAGAAAGCTAAGACTAGACTAACAGACAAGACTACACTTATTAATTAGACGTTTATTTTTGCCTTAATCTATTATCATAGTTTCAGCTGCTGCCTCGTCTTGTTCAAGAAGACGTGTTTTAGTGTCCTACAAGAGATTAATTCACTAAATTAAGTCTAAAATATTGATTTAACACAAAACAAACAAAACTTTATAATCTCTTAAGAAGAAGTTAAACATTTCACTTTCACCAAACTATTTAACATTTTTAACAAATTTATCTCGAGTCGCCTCTCTCTCTGTCCATCTCCCTCTTGATGTTTCCGTCCGCGTTCGAATTCTGATCACGGCGAACTAAAGAAAGCTACAAAAGTATTACGAACAAACATCTGTCAGATTACCGTAATCTGCTTCTGTATTCCACTCCTGAATTACATTTCTAAAAACACATCAAAACGTCCTCTTAACCCTGTCAAAACCCAAAAAAATATTAATGAAACAGTTGCAGAAGTAAATGTTGTAAATCCAGTACACACGGATAAAATTACCCCTTTGGCTGCAAATTACTTTTTTTATTGATGTGATTGTCTGCTCAATAGTCTAAACATTACATTTGTCCAGTATTTTAACTTATTTAACATTTAATAGTCCTTGCGGAATATTTTTATAACTTCGTATTATCTGCAATAATTTGCAATTATTAATTACCAATTATTATTATATTACCAATTATTAATTACCAAATTTTCAAAAATCAAAATTTCTATTCGAAGCAAATTTTGTTTTTTTGTTGATTTGAGTGGACAAACTTTGCGAAATACTTTTGTATTATGTCAAAATTGGAGGAAAACGTCAAGATAATTTGCGAAAATTGTCAAATTTTCAAAAACCCAAATTTCTATTTGAAGAAAATTTTGTTTTTATATTGCGAAATACTTTTGTTTATGTCAAAATTGCATGAAAAGGTCAAAATAATTTGCAATTATTGCCAAATTTTTGACAAACTTTGCGAAATACTTTTGTTTTATGTCAAAATTGGACGAAAACGTCAAAATAATTTGCAAAAATTGTCAAATTTTTAAAAACCAAAATCTCTATTTGAAGCAAATTTTGATTTATTGTTGATTTGAGTGGACAAACTTTGCGAAATACTTTTGTTATACGTCAAAATTGGCTGAAAACGTCAAAATAATTTGCAATTATTGCCAATTTTTCCAAAACCAAAATTTCTATTTGATGCAAATTTTGTTTTTGGTTGATTTGAGTAGACAAACTTTGCGAAATACTTTTGTTTTATGTCAAAATTGGACAAAATCGTCAAAATAATTTGCAAAAATTGTCAAATTTAAAAAAACCCAAATTTCTATTTGAAGCAAATTTTGTTTTGTTCGTTGATTTGAGTGGACAAACTTTGCGAAATACTAAATTGTCAAATTTTCAAAAACCAAAATCTCTATTTGTAGCAAATTTTGATTTATTGTTGATTTGAGTGGACAAATTTTGCGAAATACTTTTGTTTTATGTCAAACTTGGACGAAAACTTCAAAATAATTTGCAAAAATTGTCAAATTTTCAAAAACAAAAATCTCTATTTGTAGCAAATTTTGATTTATTGTTGATTTGAGTGGACAAATTTTGCGAAATACTTTTGTTTTATGTCAAACTTGGACGAAAACTTCAAAATAATTTGCAAAAATTGTCAAATTTTCAAAAACCAAAATTTCTATTTGAAGCAAATTTTTTTTTCTTGGTGATTTGAGTGAGCAAACATTGCGAAATACTTTTGTTTTATGCCAAAATTGGAAGAAAACGTCAAAATAATTTGCAAAAATTGTCAAATTTTCAAAAACCAAAATCTCTATTTGAAGCAAATTTTTTTGTTGTTGTTTTTAGTGAACAAACTTTGCGCAATACTTTTGTTTTTTGTCAAAATTGGACGAAAACGTCAAAATAATTTGCAAAAATTGTCAAATTTTTAAAAACCAAAATATCTATATGAAGAAAATTTGATTTTTTGTTGATTTGAGTGGACAAACTTTGCGAAAGACTTTTATTTTATGTCGTATTTGACGAAAACGTCAAAATAATTTGCAAAAATTGTCAAATTTGCGAAATGCAAAATCTGTATTTGAAGAAAATTTTGTTTTTTTGTTGATTTGAGTGGACAAATTTTGCGAAATACTTTTGTTTTATGTCAAAATTGGACGAAAACGTCAAAATAATTTGCAAAATTTATCAAATTTTCGAAAACCTAAATTTCTATTTGAAGAATTTTTTTTGTTGATTTGAGTGGACAAACTTTCCGAAATCCTTTTGTTTTATGTCAAAATTGGACGTAAACATCAAAATAATTTGCAAAAATTGTCAAATTTTCAAAAACCAAAATCTCTATTTGAAGCAAATTTGTTTTTCTTTGTTGTTTTAAGTCGACAAATTTTGCGATATACTTTTGTGTTATCTCAAAATTGGACGAAAGCGTCAAAATAGTTTGCAAAAATTGTCGAATTTTCAAAAACCAAAATTTCTATTTGAAGAAAATTTTCTTGTTGGTTGATTTGAGTGGTCAAACTTTGCGAGATACTTTTGTTTTATGTCAAAATTGTAGGAAATTTACAAAGATTGTAAAATTTTCAAAAACCCAAATTTCGATTTGAAGCAAATTTTGTTTTCTTTTGTTGATTTGGTGGACAAACTTTGCGACATACTTTTGTTTTATGTCAAAATTGGACGAAAACGTCAAGATAATTTGCAAAAATTATCATATTTTCAAAAACCCAAATTTCTATTTCAAGCAAATTTTGTTTTTTTCTTGTTAATTTGAGTGGATAAACTTTGCGACATACTTTTGTATTATGTCAAAATTGGACGAAAACGTAAAATTAATTTGCAAAAATTGTTAAATTTTCAAGAACCCAAGTTTCTATTTGAAGCAAATTTTGTTTTTTTGTTGATTTGAGTGGACAAACTTTGCGAAATGCTTTTGTTTTATGTGAAAATTGGACGAAAGCGTCAAAATAATTTGCAAAAATGATCAAATTTTCAAAAACCCAAATTTCTATTTGAAGCAAATTTTGTTTTCTTTTGTTGATTTGAGTGGACAAACTTTGCCAAATACTTTTGTTTTATATCAAAATTGGATGAAAACTTCAAAATAATTTGCAAAAATTGCCAAATTTTCAAAAACCAAAATCTCTATTTGAAGCAGTTTTTTTGTTGTATTGAGTGTCTCCATGTCTTGTATATCCCAGCCTTGTCTGTCCTACCCTTGTATATCCTAGTCTTGTCTGTCCCAGTCTTGTATGTCTTAGTTTTGTCTGTCCCAGTCTTGTACCTATGTCCTATTCTTGTATATCTCAGTCCTGTCTGTCTTAGTTTTGTCTTGTATAGCGTACTCTTGTCTCTCCTAATCTTGTCTGTTCTTGTCTTGTATGTCCTAGTCTCGTCTGTCCTGGTCTTGAATATCCCAGTCCTGTCTGTCCTAGTGTAGTCTGTAATAGTCTTTTCCGTCTAGTCTTGTCCGTCTAAACTTGTCTATCTAATCTTGTCTTGTCTGAAACAAATTCAAGATGAAACAGCTTCATGTTGCGACATCTTTATGTTGCGAGAAATTCATATTGCGACTTCGTATTGGGACAACTTCATGTTGCAAAAACTTCATATCGAAGCGACTTCATCGAAACAATCTATCTAGTTTCAACTACGAGAAGAGATTTTTTCACCTCGAATGCTCATTTCATCTTCAAATTCACGTTGAAACTTCATGTTGCGACAACTGCATGTTGAAACAACTTCATATTGCGACAATTCCATGTTGCGGTTTCGTATTGTGACAACTTCAAGTTGCAACAACTTCATATTGACTAATTAGACTAATAACTTATAATAATTAAGTGCACCATGGAAAGTAAAATCTAATCTATCTAGTCCACTTCAGTTAGCATTGTAGAGAATTCATTAAATTAAGTACATTTTGATCTAGTAGACTACATAGACAAGAAAAGAAAGAGACAAATAAATATATGTAGTCTACTACAGCGTTTCCCTAACTTTTTTGATCGCGGCCCGGTACGAGTATTTCAATTTTTTCGTGACCCACCTTATGAAAAACAAAACATTTATGATACAAGTGTGAGAAGAAGGGCTTTTGTGCATGAGTTGCGAAATTTAATGCACGAGCCGAAGGGGAGCTTCACACGCTTAAGAGGTGACAAAGGCATTAAAAATTGTATCGCTTTTTCGATTACGCTTGAATACTCCTTTTGACAGCGCAACCAGAAATTAAATAGTGGTACAGTTTCAAACACTTTCTTAAGGGGTAAGGCCACTGTAAATTTTTTGAAAAATCGTTTTTTTTTTTTATTGGCTTAAAAAATAGTTTAAACCCTCTAGAATAAGAAAACAAAGGTCCTGTGCGAAAAAAAATTTGTTGTCCTTAGGAAATGAAGATCGCCGCCAAGCGTGTCAAAACTTGCTCCGAAACGACTACCTGCGGTAATGACGAAAAGGGACGACACAATAGGTCCCCCCCCCCATTGCTCCTAACCGCCGGTATTAATGTTCCACGTGTCCTTTCGATCCTTTTGAGCATTATCAAGAAAAATTCCGTTAGTTTAGAGACAGCAAGCGCACAGTAAAGAGCGATTGATTCTTCATAAGCGACGATTTTTGCGTGTTTTTCGTGGTTTCTTTACAATTTCACTGTAAAATTTACGAACGTGTAGTTGAAATGAGTGCTCGAGTGTATCTTGGAAAAAAAGGTACGAAAACCTCGTATCCAACGCGGCGTCGGTCAGGCGGGAAGAAACGACCCTTGAATCAATACGAACGTGAGAGTGATGAGCCGGGCGTCAGTGCTTCGGTGTCTCAACTGTCTCATGAAAAATAAACAAATATGTCGCGTAAATAAGTTACTTTTATTAACCACTCGAAATCGTGGAATCTTATCCTTAATAGTAATCTGAAAAATAGTATCTTTTTTGTATTGTGGGTGTTCATTAAGAAATACCAAAGCTTCGTCTTTTAGCTCAAAGAGACGTTTTAAAACGTTTCCTTTTGAAAGCCATCGTGAATTACAATACCAAAAGAGGTTTTTATGATCACTCCCCATTTCCTTGCACAATTCAATCACTTATAAGTGCCTGCAATTGCACGTGCTCCGAAGCTACTTAGACTAACACACTTTATCCATTCAATAAATTAGCGAGACGTTCTCCTGCATCTGGGACGTTTTCAACGATCCCAAGTGCAACCCCATGAAAGACGGTCCAGTGCCTTGCTGCGCCGTGAACTAACTTTCCTTCATCGCCGAACCAAGGCTCACACTATCGACCAGTTTCGGCTTTTGAAAGTGGATCACGTTCAACGCCTACATTTACACCAAGTCGAAATTCCTTGGTCTCTCGACCAAATGAACCTCGAAGGAACACTACATTGTGACTTTCCCCAATGGTTACGACAGGTCGATCCTGACGGTGCCGTGGATCGAACTCGGCGGGCCGGTGACGATCACCTGTCCGAAGATCAGTTACTACAGTAACATTGAGTTCCTTACGAAACCGTTCTAATGAAGTGAAGTGGACTCAAAGAAGCCAAATGGAACGATAAATGTGTTGAGATTTTTAACGTCAGGAAGCTGAGGATTGTGAGGAAGCAGGTGTTGCCGATAAGTCAGCAGAATGAGAACGAATCGAGGCGGTTGTGGAAGGACGTGACGACAGGGTTGAAGTATAACGACATAGAGAAGGCGACGCAGGTCAAAGCCGATTTGGAGCATAAGCAGAGGGAGGAGACCAAGGATAGGAATTCTATTAATGTTAATTGCGAAACTAAATTATTTTCAAAAACTACTGATGAGAACTGGTTGTTCATAAAACCACTGCAAGAAAGATTCTTGTTTACCTGTAGACGTTATCTGCTGTAGAAGTTATCAATCCTATTGTCTCTTGTGAACAATACTATTTTCATAATCATTATAGTGAACTGTGATAATTATAAAAAACAAACAAACAAACAATACCAGTGACCAGTGAGAAAACGTTCTTCTAGTCTTTTACAAAACAACATTTTCTGGTCTTGTCTTTGTCTATATATCTGATAAAACACATTACATTTGTTTTATCCTCGATATCAGTGCGTTCATCTAATTGCAAGAACACAAACATGCTTTTTTTACTTTAGCAACTAGTTCTTCTTCTAAATGTTTCATGCAATCGTCAATTCTCCGTTTAACTGTATTATTTGATAATGGCCGGTAATGGTATCGCCGAATATAAATTTTTTTCCTTTATTCCGCATACATTATTTGCGACAATTTTTAAGTATTTTAGGTATTAATTTTAAGTTTATGTATTAATTTTTCTCCGCCACTATGAGGATACCCAGTTTTTAATATCAATTTTTATTTGGTAAGGAAAGAGTGCTTTTTAATTTTTTTGCCGCAATCAATTTCTTTGTCTTATCAGGAAAAAGTTTTTTTTGTGTTTTTATATATTTTTTTCGCGACCCGGCAAAATTTTTCTGCGACCCGGTGCCGGGTCGCGACCCACACTTTGGGAAACGCTGGTCTACTAGATTAAAATGTACTTAATTTAATAAATTCTCTACAACGCTAACTTAATTGGACTATATGGATTCGATTGTACTTTACATGGTGCACTTACTTATTATACGTTAATAGTTCAATTCAAGTTCAATATGAAGTTGTTGCAACTTGAAGTTGTCACAATATGAAGCCGCAACATGGAGTTGTCGCAACATGAAGTTGTTTCAACATGAAGTTGTCGCAACATGAAGTTATTTCAACGTGAATTTGAAAACTTGATACAGTCAAGAAGAAGACAAGACTCGACAAGACTAGACCACACTAGACAAGATTAGGCAAGACTAGACAAGACTGGACATAAAAAAAATTTAAAATAAATATATGGCCATCCGCAAAGTTTACATTTTTTGGGTTTTTTCAAATTTTTATCTTTCCAAAGGTAAGACCATAGGTGCAGGGGTGAGTCCCGAATCTTTCACCCAGGGTAACGCAACGCTCCAATGAGAATGTATATATTTATTAATCTCTTTGTTATGTTTAAAAAAGCCACAATGAATTCATGAAGTCGGGAGACTGCTATAGCAGTCCATAGCATCCGCCCGCCAAATCAATTGAACTACTATTACAGTCCATAGCACCTGGGTGTCAAATCAATTGAACTGCTATAGCAGTCCATAGCGGCGAAAGGGTTAAGGAGGTTCTAGCGAATCCCTAGTTAAATATTTTTTTCAAGTTTAAGCCTTGATACTTTTTATACATGCAGATCAATACTTTATTTATGTCCTCTCAAACTTTGAAAGTGATCCACTATTTAGCTTATCCGAAAAGAAAATTCAAAAAAGATGTTTTTTCAATTCTTATACATTGGCTCTTATGGCTAGCAAGCTTCCATCACGTTTTTATTTATTTTTTTCGGTATTAATTTCGATATTAGAGTTTAAATCTGGTCTAGTCTGGATTTGTCTGGTCTTGTATGATCTTGTCTGATTTTGTATGGTCTTGTCTGGTTTGGTTTGGTTTGTCTGCCCTTGACTAGTTTTGACTGGTCTTGTCTAGTCTTGAATTGGCTTGTAAAATCTTGTCTGGTTTTGTCTGGAATTGACTGGCTTTGTATCGTCTTGTCTGGTCCTGTCTGGTCTTGTTTGTCCTTCTCTGGTCTTGTCTGGCATTGTTTGGTCTTGTCTGGTCCTGTCTGATCCTGTTTGGTCTTGTATAGTTTTGTACGGTCTTTTCTGGTCTTATCTAGTTTTGTTTAATATCGTCTGAAAGACAAGACATCAGAGATAAAGAAATCCATATTATTCAAGAGGACGGATGTAGTAATGTATGAATATACGTCAAAACACAACAGATAATAGTTTGTCTATTTTTCTAGCCTAGATATTTAAGGTTAGCGGAGTAAAGCTCGTCAGAGCTAAGATAGTTTAAGTGCCCTGAGTTTTAGGGCAAAATAAACTGGAGGTAATATTACTGTGAATATAGAGCCAACTCACCAGATTTAATCACCAGATCATAAACTAAAGAACTAATTAATGGCTTAAAATGTAAATGTTCACGAAATACGAGTAGTCTTGACCACGCCCGTAATAAGCATGCATAGATAAGATTAAGAGCGCATCTGGGTTAATGAACATATATATGTAGGTAGTTTATGAGACCTTACACCATTAAAACTGCATGTAGGTGTAAACAGCTCTTACTGAATATTTAAATAGATTGAGGCTATTTAGCATATGAGCATTAGACGATAGTCTAATCTAATCTCATGGTCTTATCTGCCTATGGACTTATCTCTAATCTAGTCTAATGTATTTGGACTTTTTCAGATCTTTTATTATCCCAAGGTTGATCTAATGCAGACAATACCAAGCAAAACTAAACCATACAAGCTCTGATAAATACGAGAATAAAACCAGACAAAACCAAATAAGTTTAGACAATGCTAGACCGGAAAAGAGACTGAGACAAGACCAACGAGCAAGAGAAAGACTTTAAATAACCGAAATTGGGAAATCTGTGTGTAGATAATTTATTTCAACTCTGCCTTCAAACTCGATCTCGCAGTCTCACTTAAATATTTACATTGAAAAGGTCTCTATAATTAGCAGCATAATTTATACGTAATAAATCTGAAAGAAACTCGAAAACCTATTAAATTTATGCATCCTAATCGCCGTAATTATTGGAATTATGCGCGAATCGCTAAAAATCGTCTTATTAAATATCTATCGGCGTGTTGCAATTCCCCAGCTCTTTAAATTTATTATTTAATTGCTTGCAAAATCTTCATTCATCACATGCACAAGAAATTTATTTTATCTATCTGCTTCTAGATTTGCCTTCAGCCTTAATTAATAACTAACTAAATTATAGCTTAGAATAAAGTGGAGTACCTTAAGTTAAAGGTTAAATTTATCTCTCTGTATTTGTGTATATAGTCATTAATTAACTAATCACGATAAATTTCGTTGAATTAGAGTTAGGTGAACTTAACTTATTGTATATGAGATCATAATAGTTCATTATTTATGATACGCAGACAAATATTGAATAAAACACGACGTTCTGATCTGAAGTGTAATATTGCCGTTAGTAAACTACATTACATAATCTCATTACTACATCTCCGCATGTAATAATGATGTATGAGCACTTGACGGGATAAATTTCCACCATCGATCAATCCAACAATGTGAAATGTTAACAATAACTCGTTGAAATATTGATGTCAATTGGAATCCGTTATTACTAACAGTTTTCAAACACGTTACAGCTAACTTGATTGCAATTGTTCTATCTCAAATTCCGAATTCGAAGATTTGGATCGGAATCCTGAAGCAAGTTGCGCTCGGGATCAACCGGCTCGTCCATAAAAAAATCGCGAGTTATTTATCGCTAACATGTAGTTTGTTCTTATGTAAGATTCTCTCTATATGGTGAATAAACTAAAACGGACTAGATGCCTGTTTCAGATATCTTTATTGCCAATTGTCTTTCATTTATCTTAACCTTTAGCTAGTCGCGCCTAAATACTTACACTGTTAGTCGCGTGGGGTCCGTTCGGACCCCAGGGCTTATTTTCGAAAAAGATACAAATAAAAGAAATCGACATATTTATTTTATATATGAACTGCAACAAAAACATCTAAATTTACAAAACAATATAAGACTTCTAGAAAACGACGAAATATAAACTTTTGAAACAGTAATCATTATACATAAATTTGTTGTATTTACCACATTTGGTTTTTGTTTTTCTATCGTTAGACATGGCACATATATGACAACGGCCTTTAGAACCACTTGAACTGCTTCCAGAAGTAGAAGGTTCGATGTCATTTTGAAGACGTCTTTTCAAGGGCCGCGGCAGGGTAGTAATTTCAGCTCTCTTTGTTTTTAAACTTTTTACAAGTTCCGTTGAAGATTTTTACAGAAATTGTCTTCTTGTTATTTTGCTGTTATTATTTATGTTATAAATAACAGCGTTAATTGCTGCTACGTTGAAAAGATGAAAAAATGACCATGGTCCATCTTTTGGTTCGCCGCGCAACATTATAAGTTGCACACAATTTGTCGTTGGTATCAACACCGCCTAGAATTCTATTATTTCTGGCTTTTTCTGATCATCTTCACATATAGCTGTATCATGATGCATAGTAGAAAGTAAGATCACAGCCTTCGATTTTTGCGGAACATATGAAACCAAAGTCAGTTCCTTACAAAAACCAAATTTTGACGAATGCACTTCAGTTACCTTTTGAGGTAAAAATTGTGATAGAATTTCCTTCTTGTTTTTTCCTAATGTACCAACCCACAAAGTAAGCTTATGTTGCAATAAATCTTTTGCCAAAGGAATACTAGTGTACCAGTTGTCTAGGGTGATATTACGCCCGGTACCTTTGAAATAGAAGCTGCACTAAACACAAAGGAAGTAGCGATGTGTGCCATTTTGGACATAGAGGGAGCCTTTGACAACACCTCACACGAGGCTATCAAAGCGGCCCTCGAAAGAAGGAATATCTACAGCACTATCTCAAAGTGGATGGGAGAAATGCTGAGAACCAGAACGGCGGAGACACACGTGGGAAGAGACACCATTAAGATCTCCACAACTTGAGGGTGCCCACAGGGAGGTGTGCTATCACCACTAATGTGGCGCCTGGTAGTTGATGAACTACTGGCTAGGCTGAACGACCTAGACATCAAATGTCAAGGTTACGCCGATGACATAGTCATAATGGCCAGAGGGAAGTTTGAGGGAACGCTCTGTGAAATCGTTCAGAGAGGTCTCAAAGTAACTAGTAGATGGTGTCAAACAGTGGAACTGAGACTCAACCCGAGCAAAACCACGGTGATACCATTTACTGGAAGGAGAAAAATAAACTGCCTACAGCCCATACTGTCAGATGGAAGGGCAGTAGAATACAAACAGGAGATAAGTTATCTGGGTATCACACTAGATAGCAAACTCCTATGGAATAGACACGCTGAGGCAGCGGTAGGTAAAGCCAAATGCGCTCTAATGGTGTTCAGAAATTTGGCAGGAAAAACGTGGGGTTGTAACCCAAAAATTCTGCGATGGATGTACACCATGATAGTGAGACCTTCGAGCACTTATGGGGCAGTTGCGTGGGGAAGTAGAACCAAGCTGGCCTCTATGAGAAAACAGATTTAGAAGATTCAAAGACTGGCGTGTGTCTGCGTCACGGGGCGATGGGGTCGTGTCCGACAGCAGCAATGAAGCTGCTGCTGGATCTGACTCCGCTGCACCTTGTGGTGGAAAGGGCCTCCAGATCAGCGATTGCAAGGTTCAGCAAGGAGGGAATAGGCAGAGGTAAAATAATCAGGAGCAGAGACCGAAACAGCCTCGCTGCCAAGATCCCCCGGCTGGAAGCACCAAAAGACGAAATGGTATGCAAATACCACTTCGAGAAAAACTACACAGCAATGTGTAGTAGTAAAGCTGATTGGAGCGAAGAATCCTCAGCATACCACATGGTATACAGATGGTAAGAAGACAAAGGAAGGTACTGGTGCAGGAATGTTTGGAACTCGTACCAAATACTTCGAATCCATGGGAACATTCCCAAGTATCTTCCAAGAAGAGGTACACGCAATCGAAAGATGTGCACAGTTTAACCTCGACAGGAATTATCGCATAAAACGAATTACTATCCTGTCAGACAGCCAAGCAGCCATCAGGGCCATAAGCTCATACACCATCAGATGGTATGGTATGGGACTGTGTGGGAAAGGACACACTGTTATAGACCAGTGCGCCAAGATAGTACGATAACCCATGGTTTGCGCACCTGGTCTAGCCGACGGTTTAGTCTAGTGATGGCGAACCTTTGGCACGCGTGTCACAGCTGACACGTAGGAAAATTGTATTGGCACGCAACTCTTTCTTAAACTTTTTTTAAACTTAAACCTTCATCTACTTGCATCCACTTTTCATCTATTTGCATCCACTTTTCATTTACTTGCATCCACTTTTAAAGAGGGTGTGAGGTTCATGTAGCCCCACGCTAAGCTGATAAGGCTGATTAAATGCTGATTAAAGCTGATTAAAAGGTGTTTAAGGCTGATTAAATGCTCATTAAAGCTGTTTAAAAGCTAATACATCCTAGTCCTTATTAATGGATACCTGTAACCCGGACTTGATCAGTGAGTTGGGTTAGGTTAGGAATACTTAAATCTTATTGGGATAGGGTGGTTGGGTTACGTTAGGTTGGGTTATGTCGCGCGCGCGCGGGCGATTACTATAATCGGAGGTCGATGGTAACTTGCGTACGATTTGCCGATTCACAGAAACTGCGAGGTCGCCACGGTCGATAGTAGGAAATCCGTAGGATGTCAATCCGCTATCGAGATCTACAAAAGTACAGATGGCACCACTTCCTGCCCTACAGTGGCATATCGAGAACAGACTGTACCGTGCCATGGGCTATTAAAAGTTGCAAAAAATTCGCAACTGGCAAAGTTATTGCAAAAAAAACTAAATTCGCATTTTGTGTTCTAGCTAGGAGGTGCATTCGAATTTTTCAGAAATTTTTGAACGTAGTCCTTCCGCCGGAAATTGCCGACATTCTGAAACCAAGTTTGCACGTTTCGCTTGCACGGTGCGCCCCCCAGAGCCTTGAGAATCGTGGCCCATTTTTCGCGAGTCATATTTTATCCGTTTTTCAACTTTAGCAACTTTTACCGCGGCAATTCGCAAATTTCAACTCTCTTCTGCAAGGCTAGTAAATTTCGCTTCTTCACCTGCTGCGGTTCTGTGAGGGAGAATTTTCCAAAATTCCTCAAATTTCGGGTACGTCAAAATCGGAATTTTCTTACCACAACATTTAGGCTACGTTTACGTTCTACGAAGAAGACCAATCGGTAGTAAAACATTGCCGCACTCTCATCTGCAAGTCCCGTCACAAGATGATTCGAATTTTCGATTTTTTTCCGCCTTTTCTGAACCAAGAATTCAGCAAGAAAAGACACTACTGGCGGAATTCAAACACAAACGTCATCCTAACCGTCAGTCAGTTGAAATCAACTGCGACCGCTGAAAATTTTGTTTCTACCTTTCCAAAAAAAATTTTTTTTAAGTTACTCAATCTACTTTTGTTTTACATCAAAAGGTGTTAAGGTGTTAATTTTTGAAGGTGTTAAATATAAGACTTGTTATATTCAGGCTAATACGATAACTGATTTTAGAAATATTTGTTCATTGTAAAAGTTACCTGGCACGTCAGCGCACTAAAATGTAAGAAATAAATGGCACACGGCCGGAAAAGTTTCTTCACCCCTGGTTTAGTCTTAACCATTTTCTAGACCTTGGTCTTGTTTAATAATATAACAAATTTGCTATAGCCCGCGGCTTCGCTAAATAGTTAAATTAATTCAGGTCTGCCATCTTTATCAAATATTGCATCTCTTGTGGGAAATGTGAAGACTAATGTTAAGATAGACCGTAAGTCGTTAAATTGTTACGAAAGCCGGATTTGCGCATAACAAATTTTCTCTAACATTGTCGCATGGATTTTATTTAAACTTTGCACACTTATTAATTTTGGATCAAGTTAAAAATATTTCATGCTTGAATGCAATCGAATGTATGGTTTCAAAGTTTTTGCTTGTTGCAAAACTTGTTGCAGACTATTTTTTTTAAATTCGCACCTGGGCATCAAATCATTCTTTTCGCAACCTGGGCGTAGGCACCTAGGCGTCAAATCAATTGAACTGCTATAGCAGTCCATCGCAGCGAAAAAGCGGGTTAAACAGTCTACCTAGGCTTACTGGTTGAACAATATTAATAAATTACACTTTAAATTTTTAAGGCATTTTTAAGGTTTCAGAAAATCTAAAACTAACTCCGCTACTATTATTCCTTATTAAGTTGTCGCTGTTAGTAGTTTTTAGGTGGTTGAAAGTTGCTTAGTTTTTAAAGATTTTTTGGCTTAATGATTTATATTAGCGCAATTCTGCGTGTTTTGGTATGCAATAAGTGTCGAAAATCGCGATTTTTGTAAAGAACCCCTTTTTGAATTCGCGAATTTTGACATGTCATGGATATTGATATATAATACATCAAAGACGCGAAATTTTGTATACAACCAACAACTAATAATCTATTTCTGTTTTGGTGAAACGTAAGCCTGAAATGGCTATTATAAAAACCCGCAAAATAGCGTACTTTCGGATTTTTGCCTGAAACTTTTTGCCAAAATACTCTAATTGACTGAATCTTTTTCTAAATCATTCAAAATTAAATGCAGCTTAAAACTGTGTATGATACTTGCAGTTGCCCGGAGAATGAATCTCCCAAATAATCTATAAAACTATTCGGTCATTTTTTGAGACTCGAAACTTTGATCTCGATTTTCTCAGGCCCGCGGGCCGGATCCACCCTTGTACCCCATTTCATCCGACCCTCGCAACAATTTTCAAATTAAGCTTGGCCGAGTGTGTAGACTTCATGGTTTCGTAGGTTAAGCGGTTTGAACTTTGCAATATGGAGGGACACTCTCAAATACTACTATCAAAATCACTATACATTATTGAGGATTTATCCATACTATCAACTATTTGTCCATGTATAGATCTTATACTTATACTTATCTAGATTTTGATCTCCACACAACTAGTCAGACAGCCAGTCATTATCATTAGTCCTAAAACCCGACTGACTAATGACTAATGATATCACTAGTCAGTCAGGATACTTACATTTGTATATCTATATGATCACATTTATATAATATGCTTGACCTGTTAAGATATTGATATTATCCTTGATTCTTTCATTTGGCTAGTTTCTCTGAATAAATTCAAACAAAAAATATTTCATTTAGAAAGATCTTTAACAATTCAGAGAAACATAGATATTGCAATATCGGCATCGGTTTTAGAAAATGTTTCAACTTTAAAGGTCGAGAATCTCCGTTTCGTAACGAACTAAAAACATCTCCGACCGTATAATCCTTTAAGTTGCTAAAACGACTAAGTAACGAAAAAAATATTTTAAGAAAATAATGGGCAAATTAATATTTAAATTGGAAACCGACGCATACGGTATGAAAAATATATGTTATGAACGCTTTAATTGTTCCAGAAATGAAAATATTTCCAAATTAACCGCCCACTCTACAAAAGTAACTTTTCACGACATTAAAATATTAAAATATATTCAAATTAATTCCCAACTATCGAACCGCGGTCTTTGTTGTGGACGGAATAATATCTCTTATTTATTCCTCTCGAAATTCAAGTCAACAAAATCCGTGTTATTTAAACATTTATAACGAACAATTGACCGATTGTTCAATATCAATCATCCTATTAACAGATTTGAATACATTATAGATAACGTGTCTGCGAACAGGCGTGGTTTATAATAGCACAAGATGATTAAAATAAAAAACATTGTTCTCTCGCTTAATCCACCGATTCTTGAGGCCAAACTTTAATCTCTAGATTGTATGAGATAAAATTGAATTGTAAATATTCTCTTGTCTGGTCTTATCTGGGATTGTGTGGTATTGTCTGGTTTGTCCGGTCTTGTTTGGTTTTGTCTGGTCTTGTCTAGTCTTGTCTGTTCTTGTGTGATCTTGTCTGGTATTATTCGGTCTTCTCTGGTCTTGTCGGGTCTTGTCTGCACTTGTCTGAGCTTGTCTGGTTTTGTTTGATTTTGTCTGTTCATGTCTGGTCTTGTCTCATCTTATCTGGTCTTGCCTAGTCTTCTCTGGTTTTGGTATAAAAGCAATTCTCAGGAAATCGGGGATAAGCCTTTGTTTGTGTAGTTTTTTTTTCTTTGAGCAGACATACTTCAAATTTGACATTTGACAGGTGTGAACTGTCAATTCAGCGAGCAATTGAAATGAAATACAGTTTGTGCAATGTTTTACTGCTCGGGCTTGCGGCGTGGCGTTCTTTGAGCAGACATAAGTCACCACTTGACAAGTGTCAACTGTCGTGACGTTCTCTAAGCAGACATTCGTCAAATTTGACATTTGACAGGTGTCAACTGTCAGTTGAGCGAGCAAGTGAAATGAAATACTGTTTGTGCAATTTACTGCTCGGGCTCGCGTTAAAGTCTTGTGTCACAGCTGATTTTTTAATGTCAAAACTGGTTGAAATTGATTTGGATGAAATGTCGTCGAAAGTTTTTGCAATCGATAATTTCAAGACGTGCTACTTTTATTTGGGCTGCAGGATGTGGCGGTTTCGTACCAGTAGATTATTTTTCTTCAGATTATTTGAAATCAATAAATAACACAAACACTTGATGATTTTAAAGTGAACTGCATAATCACTGCATAATCAGTCTGAGGTTTGCCCTATTTTTTGAAAAATTTATGACACACGAATTAATGAAATAATAGATTGATATGAAGGGTACCTAGATAGAACAAAACGAACAGTGGAAGACCTCCAACCTCCTCCTTCTTAGAGTGCCCTATCCGTTGCAGATGTTGGCGATTAGCATGGCAATCTTGGCTTTGTCAACTGCTTGTCGAAACAGTTGAATTGATGTTAGCCTAACCAGTGACGTAAATTCTTAAGCCAGGAGCTACATCGTCTGCCTGGTCCTCTTCTCTCATCTACTCATCCTTGCATGACTAATTGTAATATGCGATATTTGTCATTTCGCATTATATGTCCTAAGTATTGCAGCTTTCTTTCTTTGACGATGTTGAGCACATCTTTATTTTTATCGATTTGTTGGCGTACTTCTTTATTTGTGGCATCATGGATCCATGATATGCGCAAGATGCGTCTATATATCCAAAACTCGGAAGCCTCCAGCTTATTTTGTGTTGTCTTTGTCAATATCCAGGCCTCCAGGCCATATAGGAGAACAGGCATGAGATAGCACCTTACCATTCCGTTTTTAAGGGGAAGTGACATGTCGCTGGAACAGAACATCTTCTTTAGTTTGTAGAAAGAACATCTGGTCTGTTCTATTCATGCACGAATTTATTTGGAGTAATCCCATGTGTTTTTTATGTGGGTACTTGTTTATTGCCAGGTATTAGTGTATCTTGGCTAAGAAGTAGCGGTCGGAAGAAGTACTGTCGAAGTCAAGGAAAGCTTCCTGAAAATAGAGAAGGAATGTAAGAAAATGGGCCTCAACATCAACGAGGAAAAAACCAAATACATGCACATTACCCGACAAACAACCAGGGACATAATCGGTCAAAATATAACGATGGACACCTATAACTTCGAATATGTCAGACAGTTTAAGTACCTAGGAGCCACGATATGCTCAAACAACAACAGCAACGAAGAGATTAAAACACGAATACACAGTGGCAATAGGTGGTTCTTTGCCATGCGAATCCTCATGCAATCCAAAACGGTGTCGAGAGTATCAAAGCTGAGGACGTACCAGGCTGTAATCAAACTGATCATCTGTTATGGCTGTGGGACCTGGACCCTTACGAAACACAATGCTCTTCTACTAAAGCGGGCTGAAAGGAAAATCCTGAGAAGAATATTTGGCCTCGTCAAGGATCCAAATACGGAGCAATATCCCGTAAGGACGAATGCAGAACTCCAGGACCTATACCAAAAGCCGGATATAGTCAAATCAATAAAATTCCAGCGTCTGAGATGGGCTAGACATGTCCAAAGAGCACCTGACGACCGAATGATCAAAATAGTATGGGCAGGAAACCCAGCAAGAAAGAAATCGATGGGGCGGCCGAGAATCAGATGGAAAGACAAGATTTTAAAAGATCTATAGACTATGCAGGTATATGACTGGAAGGAGGTCATGATGGACCGGGACCGATGCGGGCAAATCGTTAACGCAGCCAAGACCCACCAAGGGTTGTAGTGCTACCCAGAGGAAGAAGAAGAAGATTAATGTATCTTGGTGTGGGTCCTCGTTTTTAGATATCACCATGTATTTTGTCTTTGAATTGTTTAATCTGAGTCCAATACCATTCGCTTGTGGTTTTGACCTTGATTCATTATTCCCTGTAGGCTCTCCAATGTGTTTGCTACTATGATGGTATAATCAGCGTTTCGTGTGTTGTTGATGTTTTCGCCATTCATCGTAATATCTTCGTTTGCGTTTAATGCTTCTTGGAAAACTTCCTCAGAGTATATGTTGAACAATATTAGAGATAGTATACAACCTTGCCTCACGCCTCTCCGGATGCATACTTCTTGCGAGGTGTTGTTGTCCACTTTTATGGCAGCTGTCTGGTGCCAATAAATGTTTGCGATAAGTCTTTTTTATCTATGCCGGTTTTCTGTAACACCTGGATCAATGTATCATGTTGTACGGTGTCAAACGCTTTGGCGAAGTCAATGAAACAAACGTGTACATCTCGTCCCATGTCTCTACACCTCTGTATCATGGTTTGGGCTGTAAAGATGGCTTCTCTTGTTCCGAGAGCATTCCGAACGCACAACTGCATCTCTACCACGTATTTCTCACACCTACGATAGATCCTGGCATGTATGATCTTTAATAATATCTTGACAATGTGGTTCATTAGGCTGATGAGTCGAGGGGGTGGTGGCCCAGTAGTCAAGGTGTCAGTTTTCGGAGCCGCAAGTCGCGGGTCACTCCTGTGGGAGGAGGTTCAGGTCCTACTTCGACTGTAGCACCATTAAGAAGAAGAAGGCTGATGAGTCTATATTCGTCGCATCTCTTCGCAGATGGCTTCTTGGCGATTGTAACAAACATAGAAGTCATCCAGTCTGCTGCCATTTGTACCGTATTGTAGCTTTGATTAAATAAGTCAGTGATGATGATCAGGAATTCTGGGTGCGAGTTGCAACATAGCTGAATCATTTTATAGTGGATGTTATCTAGGCATTCTTCGCATTCTTCTTCAAGCTTCGTCTTTTGTAATGGTCGGTCCGTCATTACTAGCAGCGATAATATTATGTTGGTCTGATCTGGTGTCATTGAAAAGTTCTTGTACATACTTTTCCCATACCTCCGCTTTGTTTGTGCCTTCGGTTACAAGTCTGCCATTTTCATCAGTTAAACTTCATACCCCATGGCTTGGAAAGAACCTCATCGAACCCAACAATTAGCTTGGAAATTAGGTTTGAAAAAAACTCTTTTTCCCTGTTGGCTCGCGTCAATTCCTTTACTTTGCGGTGTATATTAAAGTTATCATGTATGAAATCAAGTTGTTCAATTTCATCACATTTAGCTGTTGAGCCATCTTTCCTTAGCCAGTCTTATTTGGAGTCTTATCTTTTTATTGATCTCTTTATATATGGTGGTATTTAGCTGTTTAGCGTGTCTTCTGAGTTCCATTAGCTGAAGAATTTCTTTCGTCGTCCATTCTTTCCTTGTTGTCTTTTGGTGCTTTAAGTACTTTTGTCTCGTATTTTAATAAGGCGTTTTAAGACGTTCCACTTTTCCTCTGTTTGTGTTACTGATGTGGTGTTATATATACCATCGCTTAAAGATTGGCACACCTGTTCATTAATCTTTATCTCCCTCAACCTTCTCATGTCTAGTATCGGAGCGCGGGCTTTTCATACCACTTTATTTTGCCTAACTTGTACCTTACCAATTACTGGATTATGCTCGGAGTTTAGTCTGGTCTAGGGTACGTTTTAACAGCGTTGACTGAGTTGCGAAATATTTTACCATTTGCTATGTAATCTATTTGGTTGCATATGATCTTTTGTGGTGTATGGGCAGGTGACATCCATGTGTATAGCCTTCTGGCCGGCAACTTGAAAAAGGTGTTCGTCAAAATCAGATCTTCTTCTTCACAAAATTGAACGAGGCGAACTCCTCACTCATTACGGTTGCCGAGGCCAAAACTACCAACGATGTTACCTCACTTTCATGCTAGTCTGTGAGCTCTTTACTGGAGCCTTCCGATCGGAGCAGATAGGTCGCGAAATTTCCGCAGAGAAAAATGCGCTAGCTGGGCCGCAGCGAAATGCCATGCCCACTCAAAACGCGAATTTTCGGTGTTTAGTCATTAGTTCTTCAGAGGAAGAAGTTATACTTGTATTAGCATTTATCGCAGAAGAAGAAATTCTGTCAGTGTTTTTATTTTGTATTTCTTTTTAATTTCTAAAAAAGACCTAAAATTCGGACAAGAAAAAGAACATTGGTTCAGAAAATCAACTAAATTGTGTCCTTTCTTCTAATGTTTTTATAGTCTTCATTACCAGGGAATATAGGATATTTTTTAGTATTTCAACTTCTCTGTAATCGCCATTTCAAAACACATCGGCGGCAAAGCTAACCGCGTATGCAGGTGCATACGCTGCACTATCGCTGCTATGAAGGAAATCGCGCCTCTTTATCTGAACAGGTACATAAACCGCCACGTCAAGCGGTCTCGGCAGCCCAACTTCCGCCCGTTCTGTGAGCTCCTTAATTTTCCGGTAGTAACCGCGTCGCTAAGAAAAAACTCACCTCCAACCAGATGGACATATAGATGAACATATCGTAGGCGTACAAGGAAAAGCCACTAAGGCCATATTTTGTAAAAATCCGAAAAGTAAAACCACTAACTCCAGAATTTATATTTTCTTGTCTGGAAAAATCCGTTATGCCCATATCAGCTATTGTTTGGTTACTTGTGATTGTGTTCATTTCTAGTCCATAAGTTCACTTAATGGCTTTTACTTCTACAAATTGTTAGGTTCTAATGGAAAGAGAGGTAATGCTTAAATCGGTACTTGTCTATTAGAGTACTTTAAAAATCTTCCTCCACATGTGACATAAGTTTCATTGTTGTCTGGCACATGTGGAGGATAAAATCGTAATCAACATGTAGCCGCACTTCTCTTATATTTGGTGCAAACAACACATCTTCAAGTTATAGAGCACATTTTTAGAAAGTGGGCATGACTACATGAAAGCCGATTCAATGCATAGTTCTATTGAGAAATCAAAAAAGTTCGTTCCAGTGTATACCATGCGGTATTGGCAGACTATTTTTCGATTAGCACGATCTACGAGGTGCAGAAATAAAATCAGTTTACCTTATACTGCAAAGGAATTGAAATTTACAGATTTTGTTGATTTAAAACAGTTGTCAAGTATCTTGATAAAGAATAGAGCTAAAGACATAACGGGTCAAGTTGTTAACTGGTTGCTCAAAAAAGTCTAAAATACACAAAAGAACATACTGGAACAATTAAATTTAAGTATAGACACTCTTTTGAATATAAGTCATTATACGTATATGGCAAAGGAAGACCAGCTCTACCCAAGCAACTCAAAAAAATGTACACCAAACCACTACCAATTAGCATCAAGAAGAAAAAAGATCTTCAAAAATTGTGTCGCTCCACGTCAGCTATATTCCGGTTATAGCTGAGGAATTCCATGGATGGTACAATAACCTTCCTACCTCTAATACTGTGAAAGATACTGTGCCTGAACCTTCCATTGAAGACTCTGCTACGGACGATTCATATTATGAACATTAGTTTTCATCACAAACTTCAATAGGGAATATATGTTAAGTCCATTTTTTAGGAAATTTTGTTTATATCATCAAAAATATCTTTTTCACTTTACCAAGGTTAGTGTTATTTTGTGTTATCCTTTAAAAGAGTCATCTCAGTTCAAATAAAATTATTTAATAAAGTGAAATATAAAAATAGATTTTACATTTACAGTGGTAACTTGAGATACGAATGTCCTAACATACGAATGTTTTGAGATAAAAGATGAAATATTCTAAAATTTATACCTCGACATACAACACAAAATTTGAGATACGAATTTGCGATGTGCGATAATTGCATAGGTGATCCCTAGATTGCACAGCGTTCGCTCAGCTTTCCAGCCGCCTCTTCTGCCCGCTGAGCTTTCCTCCCGCCGCTTCTGCCCGCTAAGTCGCTCTGTCTCGTTGTTGAGACCAGAGTCCTCTGTATGTCCGCCACGGCGTATTATCCGCTTTGTTTGTGCCTGTTTTTCGTGTCATTTTGGATAGAATATATACTCTGCATATTTTGTTATTTTAACCATGGATCCCAAAGTTAAAGACAAAAGTGGTGAAAAGGAAAAGCCTAAGAAAATGATCTCAATGGAAGCGAAACCAGAAATTATTGGCAAATGAATTGGCAAATGAGTATGGACCCAATCCTTCTACAATATCCACGATCATCAAGCAGAAGGAAGCAATAAAGAAGCTGCAACCTTCCAAATGCGTCACCATTATTTCAAAGCTACGAACTAATATACATGAGATGGAACAGCTACTTTTATTATGGATTAAGGAGCAATTGGCAGGTGACTCTGTTTCTGGAGCGATTATTTGTGAGAAGGCTGACGCCATCTTCCAAGACCTCAAGCGTGATGTAACCGAGACGGAGGGAGAATCATCGCAAGGCGGTGAGGGGTTCAAAGCTAGTCGTGGCTGGTTTGACAATTTTAAGAAACGAAGTGGCTTTCATTCAGTTATTCGTCATGGAGAAGCATCTAGTGCAGATATTAAGGCGGCTGAACATTTCATTAAGGTGTTTGAAAAACTCATTAGTGAAGAAGGATACCTACCGCAACAAGTGTTCAATTGTGACGAAACAGGGTTATTTTGGAAAAAAATGCCTAGGCGCACGTTTATCACGGCTGAAGAAAAGAGTCTACCCGGCCACAAGGCTATGAAAGATAGGCTATCGCTTGCCCTTTGCGCTAACACTATTGGGGAGGACTTCATAATAAAACCGTTGCTAGTCTACCACTCGGAAAACCCAAGGCCCTTCAAAGCTTATAGTTAGGTTTAGGTTTAAGTGGCAGCTAATGCTCACATAGGCCTCAGATGGGCCCGTTGCGTTACCACGGTACTTGGAGTACAACCCTCCTCAGGGGATTTTGTCAAACCATTTCGAGCCGTGGATGAACCTCATGAGAGTCTGCGCATCTAGTGATGCGAGGTCAGAGAGATCATCCAAGAAAGGTCGGCCTAAGAAGAGAAATCGTGTTGCGGTCAGAGAGGGGCATTGGCATAGGTAATGCTGAACACTCTCCTCTTCCTCCTCGTCCAGGCAGCCTCTTGCAGTAGTCCCGCTTCGCTATGCCCAGTCCCTCAGCGTGCTTGCCAATGGGACAGTGTCCTGTGATGACTCCCACTGCCAGTCTGATATCGTTTCTTTTTAGAGAGACGATGTTGGTGCTTCTTTTCCTGTTTCGGTGAGGCCATATTTGCCTGGTTACCTCGCAGGTGTCTTCATCCCTCCACCTTCGCTCCGCTAGGTTCGAGGTTATTTCGGCTATGGTCTCCTTGCACGAGGCAAATGGAATACCAATATCCTGTAATACTTCGGTTGAGTGCAGGCTTGTGCCGTTCTTTGCAAGCTCATCCGCTTTTGCGTTACCTAGGATCCCGCTGTTGAACGCATAGAGCGTTGTCCATAGCTAGTCCAGTTAAGGCTGATTCTATGGCTTCAGGCTTCACGTTGTTAAATGCCCCTTCTATATCGCGGAAGACAACCATCGTGAACTCCTTATGCCTCATCGAGCTCTCTATCTGGTTTACCAAGGCATGGAGTGCTGTTTCCACGGATTTCCCCTTTGTGTATGCGTGCTGAGACATTGGCAGCATTTCAGGGTGTAATGCCTCCTTCATGTGCAAGTCAATCAGTCTTTCAAGTGTCTTTAGCAGGAACGATGATAAGCTGATTGGTCTCAGGTCTTTGGGGGAGGTGTGTGAGGCATTTCCTCCTTTTGGGATGAAGACCGCTTCGACCTCTCTCCATATTTTTGGGATGTATGAGAGGTTTATACATGCCTTAAACATAGTCTCCAACCAAGGTGTTGGACGCAGTTCAACTGGACTGATCCCGCCAGGTCCAGGTGTCTTAAAGGGTTTGAAGCTTTTGATGCTCCAGGTTAACTTATCTCCACCTACAATTCTGTCAGCCAGATATCGAGGTGGAGCAGTTATGGTGGAGTCCACTACACTTATTCCATTGTTTGGAAAGTGTGTATCCATGAGTAGCTCCAGCGTTTCTGTAAATGAGGTTGTCCAGTTTCCATCTTGCTTCTGTATGAAGCTTTGGACTGCCGGATCCTTAGATAAAATTTTTCGCAGTCGGCTGGCTTCTTAGGTTTCCTCTATTTGCTCGAAGAGCCGAGCAAAGGATGACCTTTTGGCCTTCCTAACCTCCGTTTTGAAATTCCGTAGGCTGTTTTTATAGGCAGTCCACTCATTGGTGCTTTTTGCCTCCTGCAAAAACAGCCTCCTTGAACAGCCTCCTGCTTTCCTTTCTTAGGGAGCTTATTAACGGCGTCCACCACCGTGGTTTGCTCTTACCTATCCTGTTCACGAATTTGCATGATGTGCGCATGGCCTTGTTACAGGCACCTGTGAACTGTTTTACAGTTCTGTCTAGCTCATCCCCTGTTTTTGGTGTTGGGGACGGCTCTTCCGATAGAAGTCAGTCTTCCGTTTGTCTACAAACTTAGGCTTTGCTTGCATCTGTATACAGGTATATACAGGTATACAGGTATATTGAATTTAAGGTAGGCAATTCAATATACCTGTAATCAGAAAATGAGTGTTCTTTTGACACTTTCCAATTGCTTACAAGGTTAGGCGTTTTAGTGGAAACGAGTGTAATATCAAGTACCTCCTCTCTCACGGCTGTGGTGAAGGTGGGAGTGTTACCTATATTACATATTTCTAGGTCGGAGGTTAGTATAAATTCTAGTAAAGACTCACCTCTGTTGTTCGTGTCCGAGCTGCCCCATATGATGTGGTGGGCATTGGCATCGGCTCCAATGATCACGTCTGCCCCTACTCGGTTGGCTTCTGTGATTATACCATGGAAACCCTCTGGGGGACTTTCCTTCTCATGGGCGAAGTATCCTGAGATCATCCGTAACCTACGGTTAAAAAGTCCCATTGATACAGTGACAGTGTCGCAATCGCTGTGGTTAGGCATCATAAAAGCGTTGATGCTTTTATCCGCCAGGACGCACGAGCGTGGCTTACCTGCGTTTTTTACGTACAGTAACCTGTACTTGTCAGAGCCCAGTTCACAGATCTTGGTACCCACGACCCAGGGTTCTTGGATTAGGGCGATGTCGACTCCTCTCTTTGACAGTTGGAGGAAGCTTATGAAATATAAAGTTTTGTGGCGTGCAAACAGTAAAGCACGGGTGACCCGTCAGTTTTTTATTGAGTGGATGAACATAGTTTTTGGGCCTTCAGTGAAAAAATACTTAATCGATAATGGTCTATCGCTAAAGTGTGTCATTCTGTTGGATAATGCTCCCGCTCACCCTCCTGGCCTTGAGGATGACCTTTTAGATGAATTTATATTTATTAAAATTGTATATCTGCCACCCAGTACAACGTCTACCCTTCAGCCCATGGATCAACAAGTTATCTCCAATTTTAAGAAACTTTTCACGAGCACCTTTTCAAGCGTTGCCTCGAAGTTACCGAAAATACGAACCTAACATTGAGAGAGTTTTGGAAGATTTATTACAACATTGTGTTTTGCCTTAAGCTTATAGATATTGCCTGGCAAGGTGTTACCAAAAGAACATTGAACTCAGCTTGGAGAAAATTATGGCCAGATGTTGTTTTAATACAAGAGGGATTTGAGGGATTCGAGCCTATTGAGGAGGAAATTGTAGAGGAGGAGATTGTATCCATTGGTCGCTCCATAGAGGTAGACGAGGCAGATGTTGTTGATCTCATTGAGGAGTATGCTGAAGAACTCACGACGGAGGAGCTGAAGGAGTTACAGAAGATGTCCCACTCGGGGGTAATGATGGAACTCAGAGTTGTGTGGTCTTGTCTGGTCTAGTCTAGCCTTGTTTGGTATTGTCTGGTCTCGTCTCTAGCCTTGTTTGGTATTGTCTGGTCTCGTCTAATCTCGTCTGGTCTTGCCTCGCCTTTCCTCGTCTTGTCTTGTACCACTATAACCAAAAGCTATTAATAAATTATTTAATCTTGCATCTAATAACCGTGCTTGATTTGCTAAAATTGAATTTGCTATAATACACATGAGCAGATATGAAGCAACATTTTTAATCGGCCTAGTTGAGCCTGATTTATGTTACGAAGTAAAGAAGAAAAAAATCCTAGTAGAAAATTGAACAGATTTCATCACGAATTATGACAACCAATTGTGTTAAAGGCGTTGAAATTTATGATTAATGATGACCATTACTTCTCGTCGACGCGAATTAATCGAATCTCGGTCTATTTTTCCAGATAATAAGATTTCGGATTAATAAAAATCTTATTATAGAAATTGTCTAGGCTAGAAACTTTTCTAGCAAATTAGCTTGGAAATTACGTATGATTTACTAGTAATTTCATTCATCATTATATACAATTTGTCCGAAGCCCGTTTTTATTCATGGTCTTGTTTGTCTGGTCTTATCTTTATAGTTTTCCCGTCTCCCTAGTCATATCTTCCTAGACTTCTTTTCTGTCTAGTCTTGCCTATCCAATCTAATCTTGCCTGTGTAATCCTGCTTGTCTAATCTTCTCTTATGTTTAAGACGAAAAATAGCTTGAATATAAAATATTCAACCTGTTTGTTCGACCAACGAACAGGTTGAATATTTTATATTCAAGCTATTTTTCGTCTTTTTATGTTTATTTAAATGTAACTACAAATAGTGAGGCCCCCTTAATTTTCAATTCTCTTATTTTGCTTGTGAAGCCTTGTCTGTCTCGTCTTGTCTGTGTAATCTTATGCTATCTTAAATCTGAGTATCCTGAGATTAACGATATTAAGATTTGTAATCAAGATCTGTAATATTTGACAATGCACAGAGATCAATATTTCCATACATATTAAACTGTATTTAATACCGTGCGGACTATTTTATCAGAGTGTTTAATCGTAATGGTATATGGGACAGAAATCTGTTACATTTATTTATTGTTAAATATGTTTTTGTGAGTTTCTTATTTCAGCGATGAAAGATAATAATGATCGATTTTCGTGAGCAGAGGAAATAATGACCGATTACCTATAATAAACGATACAACGGTCACTCAAAAAACAATTTTTTTCGAATCTCACAGGCAATCTATCATTTATATTTGACAATCGCTCGTTCAGTCCGATATTTCATAACTAGGACGTTAATGAAATTTATTATTATATGTCTAAATATTGCGTCGAGTTCTACAATTAAATTAATTAAAAAAATATGAGAGATTAATATGATAGATAGATGGATTTTAATTTACTTAAAGGTAATGAAAGATTTTGTACGGGCATCCAATAATAAAAATTGCTTTAATCTAAAACTGATTTTAAATTTCATTTCAGATCTTTCGTGTTATTTTTTAAACAAGTTTATGATTATGTTCCACAAATGTATCATTACAACGTAGATTATGTAACTCACAAATTAATATTTACTTTACAAAACATATATTTATTCAACAAAGTGCGAAGAAATCTCCAACTGCGTTAATGATTGTTTCAAGAAAGATTACGATTTGTTTTATTTTTCTCTTTACTTATCCATTCACTGATTTTAGTCGCTTATAAGGAAACCGTAATAAAATTTCATAGACACTCTCATTAATGGATTTCTATTATAGTCACAATCGGTTTTGCTTATCCAAGCCTCCAGATTCCTTTTAACCAAAGTTTCTCAACTCAAAATATAAAATATATTTGATTTTATAACAAAGATAAATTAGAAATATGTGAATAAACTAGACAACAAAACTTATCAGCAAAGTTGAATGAGTCAAACTTTAATTCATATTCAACTGCAATACATTTTTCGCTTAATTTGCCGTTCTTCGTTTTGATCTTTTAATTATAGTTTTTTGTTTGTTTTCGATCATGAATTATGTGTTTTATGCCTGAATGCTTTTCTTTTATGTAAATCGAACCACTTCGCGGTGGTCCTCGCCGTCAAGTGCTCTTGAATGGCAAAATTAAAATTTCTGTTTAATTTCGTAACATTTTTCGAAAATTATTACAAAATATTTACCTTACCATTTTTTAAAAACCTTTGAGATTACGTCACTAAAGCCCGCCACTCATAGCCAGTTAAACTGATCAGTTAAACTGACGTACATCCAAAAACTGACTGTGTGTGAAATCTTAACTTAAAATTTTTAACTGACGAAAACCCACGAATTTATCGGGCGCAGCGATATAAGACCGCATACGCACGGTTTCCGGATTCGGTTTCCTGATCCGCATTCCTGATTCGGAATTCCGCGAAACTAGCGCAGACGTTCGAGTTTTTGTATTAGGAATTTATTCTGTCCCTAGGTAGAGAGACGCTTTCGTGAAAGCTCGTTTAAGGCTGGCCGCATACGCACGGTTTCCGGATTCAGTTTCCTGATCCGGATTTCTGATTCGGAATTCCATGAGACTAACGCAGACGTTCGAGTTTTTGTATTCGGAATTTACACTGGCAGTAGGTAGAGAGACGCTTTCTTGAATGCACATTTTAGATGGACGACGACGAATTAATTTCTGTTGCACTTTTACCGGCGATAAGTAAGAAAAAAAGGAAACCTCGATATTGGGTACACCCACTAAACACCAAAAGAATAAAAGACAGTCAATTCTATCTGAAAAGAGCAAAATTGCGAGCCCACCTGGAAGAGTTTTATAGGATGACAATGAAATCCTTTGACGAACTTCACAATGATATAAAAGAGAAAATTAAAAAACAAAATACGTGCATGAGGTTATGTTTGGATGCGGAAGATAAGTTCCGTTCGGAAATTTCCGTTCGTGTGCGACGGATTATCAAAAATGTATGCGGCCGCTGCGCGCGGGATTACATCAGATGACGTCAAACGAACGCTAGGTTTTTTTCCGTTCGGAAAATGTACTAACGTCTGCACCCAAATTAACATTTTATATGTAACGCAAGCATTCGGGTCTCCGCTCCCGGCCCCGACGGCATCCCCAGGATTGCCCTCAAACACCTCCCTGAGTCAGCCATCGAGTTCCTCTCATCCCTCTACAACGCCTGCCTCTCCTCCGGCAGTTTCCCTGCCCAATGGAAATGTGCTCACACCATCATGATCCCCAAACCAGGCAAAAACCCCAAATCCCCTGACTCCTATCGACCAATTTCCCTCCTCTCTACCATTGGGAAGGCTTTTGAAAGAATCCTCTCCCAACGGCTCCGCTCCTTCTGCGACTCCCACCACCTCATCTCCAACCACCAGAGCGGCTTCATGCCCAACAGATCCACCCAACACTCCATCCTCAACCTCATCTCCAGTCTAGCTATCTCCCATAACTCTGGTCAGGTCTCTGTCGCCCTCTCCTCGATATACACCGCGCCTTCGACATTGTCTGGCACGATGGCCTGATCAAAAAACTTATCCTCGTCCAATTCCCCTGGCCTCTAATTCGCCTCGTCCACAACTTCCTCAACTTTCGTTCCTGCCGGGTGAAACAAGGCGACTCACTCTCGCTGCGCTTCACTCCTGCCGCGGGTGTCCCCCAGGGCTCTGTCCTGTCTCCCCTCCTTTTCAACCTCTTCTACCACGACATTTTCACCCCAACCTTGCCGGACTGCCATCTCCAGCAATTCGCTGATGATACCGTGGTCTGGGCCTCAAATCGCCTCCCTAAGGTCGCTGATTCCTGCCTAAACTCCCACCTAAAAACCCTGAAGGCCTGGATAAGCCTCTGGCGCATCCAGATGAACCCCAAGAAATCCCATCTCGTCTTCTTCCGCCACCCCTACCTAAGGCGCTTCCGCGTTCCCCTCCCCAACATTCGACTCCATGGGGCCATGGGGGAAAAAAACACAACCCAGCATCCGCGAACCTCGCAAAAATCTTTTATCAAAAGATTCTTGACATTCTTCTGACCAGATAAATTTCACATCTTTTCTTAATAAATTGTGTAGTGGATCTAGAATAACTGAAATATTTGGAACAAATTTATGATGATAATTTACTTTCCCTAAGAATTGACGTATGTTCTTTCTTGTCTCTGGAATTGGGAAGTTCTTGACAGCATTTAAATAATCTTTGAGTTGTCTGATAGAATTATTTTCTATTATATGACCCAAGTATCTTACAGAATTTCCTGTAAAAGTGCATTTAGAGAATTTGAGTCTAAAACCTTCAATTAGTATTGCCTCCAGTAGTTTTGATAGATGAGATAGATTTTCCTCAAAAGTTTTTGAAAAAATCTGGATCATTTATATAATTAACTACATAGTCCGAGACTTTGTGTTTTCTTACGATGTTGCTCAATATCCTTTGAAAAATAGCTGGGGCCGTCTTGAAACCAAATGGGAGGCAAGTCCATTGAAATTGATGAAATGATGATCTTGAGTAAGAAATTGCAGTTTTTTTTGCCAGGCTTGTAGTTTCAAAGGAATCGATCAGAATGCTGAATTTATGTCCAAAGTAGAAAAATATTTACAGTTCCTAGTCTTTACCATTAAATCTTCAATTAATGGAAAAGGTTGAGATTCGGGAACAACAATTTTATTTAATTCTCTAAAATCTATACATAGCCTAGGCCCTAGATTTTTGTTTCTCTTCTATTTTATATGCTAAAGTTACTGGAGCTGCGAAAAGGCTGTTTGATTCTTCAATCATATTTTTGTTTAACAGTTTTGCGTTTTGATTTTCTATTTCTTGTCGATTTTTAACCCATTTTTGACCACTCTACACAAGCAGGTACAATGGTATTTATTGTAACCCTATATTGAGTGTAGCAATTGGGGCAAAAATGGGTTAATTGTGCATCTGTATGGACGTTTGTAACTGTATTTATCTACCATGTCAATATGAGCTTCATAATCTTTTACAGTACCAACATCATATTTGTCTTTAGCAAATGCTGGTTTGTATTTGTCAATCAACTTATCTATTCCTGATTGTTGATCCAGATCTAAATGATTTATTGAAATTTCAAAATCATTAGCATTTATATGCTCATTGATATTTACCTTATATTTGATTATTTGTTCAATGTTTCCTTGCTTCACTAACTTAGAGTCCAAAGCCTTTTCATCTTTTCGAACATCAGAAATGCTGAAATTTTTATTTTCTTTAGGTGTGATATATTTTGTGATCCTTAGATCTTCATTTCGAGTTAGTTTAAAATTCTTGATACAAACCAATAAGAAAATCGTAATTAAAATTTTCATTATCCACAACAAATATATTCATCGTTTTTTCAATATTGTAGATTTTTATCTTCAGTGTTACTATACCATTTTTTTTTCTTTACACCATTAATCGTTTTCAATAATTTTGCATTAATTAAAGAGACATTTGATCCAGAATCATAGATTCCAGAAACTTCTAAGGTGTCTTTCAATAGCAATTTGACTTTTATTAATGGTGGTATTATTAGTTTTTTGGATTTTCTTCATTCAATTCTAGTTCTAATTCTGAATTATTAACAGTTCTAACCTGATCTCTTCGATTTTCATATTGTTTATTTTGAAACCAACAATTTTATTCAGCGTGGTAACGTACACCTTTCTTCTCCTTTTCACATATTCTGCATGGTTTTTGTTTTTCTATTTTTTTCATTTTATTTTCTGGGTACATCTTTTCTTTGTTATCCCAACTTTTTGCTTTTACTAGGTGTTCTAGACCAGCTATTCTCAACCGCTGGTCCGGCGGACCACCAGTGGTCCGCGGAGAAATTTTACTGGTCCGCAGACAATTTTTTCTATACGCGAAAAAAATTTACTTATAAAAAAAAATAATAACTAAATTTTAATTTATAAAATTACGAAATACAAATGTCTTAAACTAATTTTAATTCTATGTAATTTATGATTAGTACGGCACTGAAGAAAAAAAAAGAAAAATAATTACATATCTTTACATTTAAATATTATTGTAAGTAAATGATAATAAAAATGTTACTATTAACTTGTAGTAGTTCTACTAAAAGGTAGATTTTTGGTGATGGATATATATTTTTCCTTATTTTGGGGGATCATATCAATTTTTTCCTCGTCAGATCCAAATTCTTAAATAAATATATGAACATCACAATTCGACATGTTATGGAAAAATACCGGGATCATTTTAGGTATTTTATAATTCAAATTACAATTTGAGTGGGCGGCTCCCCGAAATTTACCCGTTCAATGATCGTGATCGGCGACTTTGTCTGTTATTGTAAAAAATTATTAGATATGTGACAAGAAGTGTCCGTATCGTAGGAATTTTGCTCATCTGCAGTTAATTTAATCATCGGAAGTATAACGCTTAAATGTTCTCTGTATAATTCCTTAAAATCTGCATAGAGGTTCTGACAAAACAATTTCGGGCAATCTTCCCCGGTATAAGTGAAAAATTTACTCAATGAGTCATCGCATGAACATTTTATATTATAGGCGAAACTGTATGGTACATGGATATGTGTCTGATTAGTATAGCTATTGTCAGGGTTCGGTGAGTATGTATCAACAGGTTTTAAAATTGATTCAAAATCTGCGTATACAACAAAGGGTATACGCATTTTTCTATCGAAATTTTGAAATTTTAATATATTCCCCGGCATCATATCACCTCTCTTATCATTTACAAGGTCTTCCGTCGGCATAATAGTGTAAATTTTGCTGCAGTCATTCAACTTATGTTGATTGAACGCGAATTCATTTGAAAAAAAGGTTAAACAGCCGTCACATAAATATTTTTTTCTACAATCTACCGAGATTTGACTTCTTACAAGCCGTGAAATAGTTTTAATATAAACATAATGACCATTAACCCCTTCTTCCAAATATAATAAATTTACATGTCTTTCTCTAGTCGCATTAGTATGGTAAATTGGTCCTACTACGTCATGTTGTGTAGATTTAAAATTAAACTCCAAGCTATAAACGTTAATACTAACATTATTCATCTGTTCAAATTTAGGAATGTCTTTGATTCTAAGCGGAAACTCTAATCTGTCATATTTTAAAATTGAAGAAAAGTAGGGATATGATGCCGGGCGATCAGAACTCACATTCGTGGGGTGTAATGCGGATACAATGCTCCATAAAAAACAAAATTCGTCTACATTCTGAACATTGATACAAGCTTTCCGATCCCTAATCTCTTTTGGCAGTTCAATAAATGACGACCCACGTATTGGTTTATATTTATTGTTATTAATTTCTAAATGGGAAATCTCAACTTAAAGTAACCAACCCGAATCTTTCTCCTGAAACTCGCTACATTTGGTTTTATTTTTGGCACACATACTGTCATAAATTTCATCAAAGTTACTCATGCTACGTGTTATTTCGCGATATTTTGTGTTAAATGACTTTAATTCACCTTTGTGTAGTAGTTCTTTATTACCTAGTAAAATTTTGTTAAAAAAATATCACTGGTCCGCGAATCTTTTTTTTTAATTTTACTGGTCCGTGGGCCAAAAAAGATTGAGAAACGCTGTTCTAGACCACTTATTTCATTAAAAATACCTTCGGTCTCTTTCAATTTGCTTCGGTCTATTCTATCAAATATGTAACCTGGAAGTCCCACAGTAATTAAATCAACATGTGCTTGTCCACTGATTTGTTTATTTATAATAACAGTTTTTCTTTTTTTAGAGCATACTCTAATAAGGAACCATAAATATATTTAAATTCAATGGCGTATTTCACCGGAGTCCAACCTTTATCTGCATAGGTATCATAGAATATTTTCTTTCATTTTCCCCAATCAGAGTCCAATGTATATTTTATAAGCATTGAACTGTACCAGTTGACACATGAGCCTTTTAAAAACAGTCTTAAAATTCCAATTTCATCTATATCTTGGGTTATATTGAACCGTGTACATTCACTTTCAAAGGTATTGTAATACATTATTATTCGCCCATTAACAGGTTGAGCGCCATGGCGGTCATTATGCCCGCTCGAGAGACAAGCTCCATAGGTTTCTGCGGTCATAATGTTTCAAGGAAAATTTTTTCAAATATCTCCTTTTTGTTAAGGACTGATTTTGGTTGCTCATTTGTTTTTGTTAGGAGATATTTTTGGACATGGAATTGTATATTCCCATCTTCATCTTTATATTATTTCAAAGTATCTGTGTTCAAAGTAATCCAAACTCTTCTTGAAGTACCCCTTTTTGTTAGAGCTAGGTTAGGTTAGGTTTAGGTTTAAAACTGCTTTTACTTTTTTAAAAGCAGTTGTATTCTTTAACTTTTCATGATGTGCAATGTTTTCGAATTCAGGTGGCATATTGAAAATCTCTTTGTCTTCCGTCTCAATTGAGGTTATAGTAATGGCATTAGTTTTTCCCTCAGTGGCCATTGTCTTGACTATGAATTCAAACCTGAGCTTTTCAATTTCTCTTGAAATATCCGAAAAAAAATGTTGTTTTATAATATGTTTTCTATAGTCCCAAAGCTTCTTAGAATTAAATCGAGTTATTAAATCGATTAAATCTTAGAATTAAATAATCGAGTAAAGTACCGTCCCTGAACTCGAAAGGGGTCAAAAGTCAAAATTTTTTTAAAATTAAGAAAAATTGTCAAAAAATGCGGTTTACGTCTTGAATTTTTTCCAGTTAATTGAACAAAAAATTAGGTTTTTTTTGACGAGCCTTACCAAGTTCCGCCCCGCAGGGGGCGGCTGTAGGTGCGTTTTAAATTTTTCACTTTTTCCGTAAAAACTCCGTTCCTCTTGCGCGTCGAAACGGGAAATTGTCATTTTCTGTTGTAAAACTGAACGGGCCTTCGACCCGTGTCTGTCTGCCGCTCGCAAGTCCCACACGTCGTCCCCCAGGTGCCAAAAACAGGAGATCGTTTCTAGCACTTTTGAGGAGCAATTTTGGTCCGCGGCTCGATTTTTTTACTGCCTCCTCTTGCCGCGTCGATTTCACGTTTTTTGACGTCATGCGGAAAAGTACGGGACCGTCGGTTCACCCGGTGCGGCGGAAAATGTAAGCGAAAAAAAAACCGTTTTTTTCATCACATCTGTGGACGCCGTATTCTTGATTAAAGAGCGCCGTGTCTCCAAACCGGTTCGTTCGATGCGAGATGTTTACCCGCAACCGGCGGTGGAAGAATCTGGTACCTTCGGCATCCTATTCCCGATCTGGGTCAATTTTTACACAAAAATAAAAACAACGCGATGTTTTTTTCATCTAATTTGCCGGGATCCCTCTCCTGGGATACCCAACAGTCGGATCGGGACCGGACCGGCACCAATCGATTCGGCATAGTGTCTTTAAGTTTGTTTTGAAGTTTAATTGCGATTGCGTGCCGGATGGCGCCGGGAGGCCCGAAAAACCATATTTTGCAGATGTACGCGAGAATCCTCTGGGATTCGCTAACATAAATAGCAGGGCTTCGCGGTGGCAGTTTCTGAATATAGAACGAAAGGGTCTATAAGGCGTTAGGAACGATGCATCGCTCGATCGCATTTGGGGGTCTCGATGCCCGTCCAAACTCGATACGAATTTTTCAAAATTGAGCAAATTGAAACCTTCAATATTCGGTGAAATGTTTTAGAATTGTATTGCTCTTTTCAGGGATTATAGCCCCACGTGTCTACTTTCGAACGACACCAGTCTCGGCGCATTACACCTCCGGGGACGTTCCGCAGGCCCCAATTCGCGAAGTCACTTTTTTTCACCTCTTCAAACGGAAGCGCGAAAAAGAAAATTTAGATTTCCAGTCCAACAACTGCATGCCCGGTGAAAAGGCCAACAGTATGGCGTTTGAATTTCTCAAATCCATCAACGGATTCGCACTCCAGTTCAAAGTTATTGGCGAAAAACTTTCAGTATTACCATTTCACTGCGAAAGGAACAGCCTTTTATTATTTATCGGCATTTTCGATTCAAATTCGAATACAACTCATCAAGTTCTATTAAAATATGCTGCATGAATTTTCTGCGGCTGACGGTCCAGACGTGGCCGACGTTTGAAATCTCCCTCCAACTGTTTACTTGATTTTCAAACATTTGCGTTTTTCATTTCCCTACATTTCTAATAAATTCTTCTAGCATGAATCGATATAGTATACTTTCCTCTACCAGCGGAGCAAATTTTATCATTCCTTTGCAAACCGTTTTACCAGGATTTTTTTAAAATGCAATTCATTTGCCAGGATTCGGGATGGCTAGCAACGGTTGCATAATCAACTCCGCCCCACAGAAGTTTCCTTCCATTTTCCGTGGTGAATGGTGACCGGGAAAATTTTATTTCTCAGATTTGTTAAAGTTGGAAAATTCTACATTAGAAACAATTGAATATTCTTGCAAATTCACACTCTTACGTGAGTATAAGTAAGCTCGGCCATATTTGATTAGAGTTTTTACTGGTTTTATAAAAGAAAACTATTATTTGTGGTAGATAGACTTGACACAGGATTTTTTTTAATAAAAAAATTCTTGCAAATATATTTTTTGTCCAATTTTCCGGAGTCTAAGAAACATGCATTTAGCGCTATTTTATAGAGCAGATTTTCATCTTAAAGTTGTGTCATTTTCATTTTTCCAAAGCGAACTGTTTTGGCGGAAGAGCCCATTTAAACCCATGTAAATTGAAAAATGAAATTCAGAGAAGGGGGACCCCTTGGATATATTTTGATATTTTATATTTTTTGCTTCTACGACTAAACCGAAGGTTTTTACAAAATTTGCAAACTATACTTTTTTGTAGACACCGACGTCTTACATACGGATATCCCGGTTATAATTTTCCATCTTGAGGCGTTGAGGAGATATTTGCAAAATCCATCTAAATACACAATAATTTTCCACGCCGTCCCCAATGGAGGCGGAGCGTTCAAATTTGGCAAGCGGGTACTTCATTTTAACACCCACATTCGGTAAAAGTTTCTTAAAAATTCCTACAGTGTTAATATATTTTTTCGCAATTTTTGAATATTTTTAAATTTTCGTATTCGTTTTAGGTTGAAATTCGTGATTGACATGTGTGGATTTGTTCAAAAAATTATTTTAGTAAGCTTCATACAACGTGGAACAACAAAATTTCACACATTTTTAGAGAATTAGTCAATCTATGATACCTTTCAGTTAGTTTTGCAAAATATTTTATCTAGCGGTGACCGCCACCCCTCAAACTCGAACATAACAGAAATTAATAAATTCAAATAACTATAAAATGAAAACTGCGAGAGATATATTGAAATTTCTTTCAGATCTATATAGATAATACATTTTTCTATTGAAATTGACGTTTTGGTATTTTCATGGCGGATAGCCTGGGCACATATTTTTTTCTAAAAAGGAAATACTTATTGGAAATTTTCAAATATATAATTTTTTCCAAGTCTCCGAAGTCTACTAAACATGCATTTAGCACTCTTTTATAGAGCAGATTTTCATTTAAAAATTGTGTCATTTTCATCTTTCCAAAGCGAACCGTTTTGGCGGAAATTTTTTTTTCAAACGAAAAAATTGAAAAACAAAATTCAGAGAAAAACAAAATTTACCCCTTGGATAAATTTTTGGATTTTATATTTTTTTACTTTTGCGACTAAACCGAAGGTTTTTACAAAAATTGCAAAAAATACTTTTTTGTAGACATCGACATCTTACATACGGATATCCCAGTTATAATTTTCTATTTTGAGGCGTTGACGAGATATTTCCAAAAAAATATGAAAGACAACATCATTCTTCCACGCTGTCCCCATTGGAGCGGGAGCTTTCAAATTTTATCAACTAATAGTTTTTCAAAACTAAAAAAGTGGGTATCCACTTCTGGTGGATACCCACATTCAGAAAAAGTTTTATTGAAATACCTCAAACGTTAATACATTTTTTCGCAATTTTTGAATATTTTGAAATTTCCGTGTTCGTTTTTGATCGGAATTCGTGATTGACATATCTGGATTTGTTTAAAAATTTATTTTAGTAAGTTTCATACAACGTGGAACAATAAAATTTCACACATTTGTAAAGAATTAGTCAGTCTATGATATTATTCAGTTAGTTTTGCAAAATATTTTATCTGCTGGCGGCCGCCACCCCTCAAACTCAAAGTCGCACACGAAGTCAGACATTCAAATAACTATAGTTTGAAAACTTGGACAGTTGTATTCCTTCAGTTCGACGTAGCTTATAGATTTTTCTTTTCAAATTTACATATAATTTGGTATTTTTGTGGCCGATAGCCTTGACACAGAATTTTTTTATCTGACCATTTTTTTTATCTTGATATATCTGGTCTAGATTTATCCGGTCTTGATTCATCTGATTAAGAACTGCCGCGCGTATGTGGTCTTGATATATTTGGTCTTGAATTATCTGACCTAGACCACATACGCGCGGTATCGCGTATGTTGTCTTGATATATCTGATCTTGATTTATCTGACCACATACGCGCGGCAGCGAGTATGTGGTCTTGATAAATCTGGTCTTGATTTATCTGATGAAGACCACATACGCGCGGCAGCGCATATTATATACATATATATCAATATCAATAGAAATATCTATCATATATATTCATATATATATATATATACATATATATATATATATATATATATATATATATATATATATATATATATATATGATAGATATTTCTATTGATACCATTTTGGAATTTTCATGGCCGATAACCTTGACACTGGATTTTTTAAATAAAGAAATACATGAAAATTAAGTCAAAGTTGACATTAACGTCAGTTGAGTAATTTATTGGTTATTATTTTTGCTAAGTGTTGCTAATTGTCTAAAAGCAAACTTACTATAATAGACATTTTTACGGTTAGTTACGCGCATGCGCATCCGTCAAGTTTGAAAGGCGGGAATTTGAAAGTTTCGGGAAAATAGTAAGGTTATACCCCAAAAAGTTCGGGCAAAACATGGCGGAAATTGACGCATGTGCACAACAAAATTTCAACTATGAAAAGGTCTATTGGAGGAGTGATATTGGAAATCAAGAGTCGCCAACCTTCATAAAAGGATGTTACTATATATGATGAAGTAACGTTAGTAACTAAAGCTTACAATTTTGACGAAAAAAAGTCTTAACAGCTGACTTTTTCTGACTTGGTTATGTTATCTGTCAGACTTGACAACAACAACGTAATTTTCACAAATAGTTGGTGAGATTATATTTGAGTATGTTGTTTACTCAACAAAACAAGAGACCAACTTGATTAAAACAATATGTTGGTTATGTTGAACGTCAAAGTTTACAACATCAATGTCACTAAATCAATTTAAAGGTTATGAAAGTTTTAGTGAGCTTTTTAGTAACTTTTACTCCACAACTGATTTTTTATCGTCCATGTTGTACACCTTAGTAACTAATATTACATCGTTACATATAGTAACTTTTTTTTATGAACGTTGGGAGCTTTTCATTTCTAATATCACTCCTTAAATTAAAATCACTTTGATTTCAGACAATTGGTAACACTATATGATTAAGTACATCTCAAAAGTGTTTGATTATATTATTTTTCAAACCTGACAGCATTAAAATCATTTGAGACGAATGAATTATTAGTTAATATTTTGTGCAGTAGGAGTTGTACATCTTGCAACTCATACAACCTAAGCTGATGCGCTTTCTACAAGAATCGCGCAGCTCGCAATTCTGCTTACTCTATCATATAGTAGTAAGTGTCAAAAGTCATTATACAATTGCACCATCATCAATTATTCCACCTTTAACAACTATTCCATTCTTTTCAACTCTTCCATCATAAAAAACTATTCCATTCCGAAAAATACGATCCATATGTACTAGTCTTACCTATAAGAATAAGAGAAACATCATTTAAAGTTTCTAATTCAAGTATTAACTAGTTTTACAAATTCATAAATTATTCACATTTAATTATCTGTTGTGTCAACTGACGTTTAGTCCGTTTCATCAATTGTCGGTCTTTCCATCGAGTAGCTGATTCAAACTTAAGAAAACTAAAGACATCAGTATATGAGTGTCATGTTTTCTTTACATATATGCCAGGCTTACCCTTTTAACTTGATGATGATGAGGATAAGTATAATTAGTTATACCTACATAGCTATAACGAATAGAAAATACCTACTAGTTTCAAATTGTACGTATGAACTTAGATGTATCAATCTTACAAGGTCTACTAAGTTCCTGCAGAGTTTCGATATTGAACCACTTATCTTACCACTTAGTGTAGCTTGAGAGACGTCGATGAAGGTAGTGTTTATTTTCCGATTTTTTCGAAGTAAATAAATCAAGACTGAAAAACTAAACGATTATATATTGTTGCTTTGTTTCTTACGTCCGTTGCTTACACAGAATTAACAGGGCCATACTAAAACTATGGGCTGTTTTGGGGTGCCGTAACTTAAGGGGCACCACAACCGTAAATATGAGGAATTTTGAAATATGCTTAAGTCTCTCCTCAATTAATATTAATTAATAAATTCGGGAAAGGATGAATGCACGCCCCGAGTTAGACCGCTGAGTGAGGTAGCGTTCGTGGAACTTTTCATGCATATAGCTAAATTCGCGTAGTAAGTGCCCGATATCTATACAATATATGAATAGAAGATATTTCTATAATTAAAACTAGTGCAGAACTGCAGATTGCATTTTTTTTAGTTTTTACCGTACCTCATAAGGAAAACGGGAAAACGGAACCCTTATAGGATCACTTTGTTGTCCTTCTGTCCGTCTGTCTGTCTGTAAAGACCCTTTTTCTCAGGAAGGCGTAGAGGTATCACGTTGAAATTTATATTAACTACTCGTGTCTACGGTCTCTTTTAGTTATGAAAAAATCAAATTTGTAAGTCAACGCGATCAAAAGATATGACCGTTTATGTCGCATATTTTCGTATATTGTGCGATTTCACATGTGAATCAAAACCTAAAGGGTACTTCCCGTTGAGCTAGAAACATGAAATTTGACAAGAAGCAAGGTCTTAATGCACATGTAAAGAAAAGAATCTGAAAACCGTATAACCGTAATATATAGTTTAATAACGACAAAAGCGAATTTACTATTTATTACAAAGTTATGAAATATTAAAAAAATCATGAATTTGAAAATTGCAATACCTAGGCCATAGAGCGTTAATTGGTTTATAGTCCAGGGCGCCATAATTGATAAGAACGGCCCTGAGAGTAGATCCTTGTATAATCCATACTTTATCATTATCAATCTTCTTTTTATTTCTTTGTATTCTGGTTTTATTATTTGATTTACTTACCAGTCCCTCGACGCAGCGACGCTCATCATCAAAATATTAATAGGTACTTTTACAGAAGTTAAAAGAGCAAGAAAGAAATTTAATTTTTTCACTTTTTAGAGTTTTTTGTGTCGGGGGTTATTTAAAATTCCTAATTTTATTTTATTATTCGAACTTTTTTCTTTAATAATTTGTTTGTAAATACGTTATTAATGTTACCTCTTTGAAATTTCGTTCGCAAATACGTGACTGGTGGCGCTTGATTACAAAAAAGATTAAGTTTTTTTGGTTAGTTGATAATAGTAATTCGTTCATATGATTAATTCGTAGTAATTTTCAATTGATGTGATAACGTATTTAGCGTTATGAAATTCATGTACACACATTTACTTGGATAACAAGTTTGTATGAAGTTCCGTAGACAAACATTTGTGTCAAATTGGTTGCAGATTAATTTTGTCAAGTAGGAAATGAGATGATGATCATCAAACACGTGAACATATCTTCATAAATTATAGCTAAGAACCTTCTCGATCACATCAAATTTCAAACAAAAAAAACCGCATCAAAATCGCTCCATTCGTTTAGGAGCTACAATTCCATAAACAGCCACTAATACGGACAGACTGACAGACAGACACTTCAAAATTATTAACACCCCTCTTTTTGTCTTGGAGGTTAAAAATCATGGAAATTATTTAATATTTAAACAAATTGTAAATGGGTTAGTTTGTCCTGTCTTGTCTATTGTTTGTTCTCGGCTTGTCTAGTTCTGATTTTGCCATAGTTTAAGTTTCTTTATTTCGCGTAAATTCAAACAATTAAACTGTAATAATAAATAATTCTAAAAATTTCGGAGTTTCTAAAATATAAATCAAACGGTGATTTGGGTCCAGCTAATGATTAACACAGTAATTAAAAGGAAATCTAAATGGTTTCTTCTAAAAATATGTAAATAAGACGGTCGCGTGTGGTTTCAATTCCTAGTTTATCACGATCTAAAACCTCTTTCTGTCTATGTAATTCCACACATTTACATTCACTGTGAATGACTTGTTCCTCGACGTGCGGCGGTTACAGCTCATTAAAAAAAAACTAGTTGCCCAATGGATCCTTTAAACTACCTATAATTCCATTATATAATATTATTTAATCTAATATAATCTTGTCTTGTCTGATGTTTGATTTGCATTGATAATTCCAATAACATCTCATCTTTCGTTTAGTAGAACAACTCTAATTTTAAACTTCCAAACAGTTAATCTTGACATGAGTTATTTTATGAATAGGATGGTTGCGACTGTTACTACGTGGTAATTCATACTTACATTGAATTGAAAAATTCATGTTTTAACCAATGTCAATTTTATAGTGATTTTTAAAAAAAATTAAAATATTTTTTTTTTGTAAAACAGTGAATTTTTCAATGCGTTATTTTACTTCATTTAAGTAGAAACTCTCATTGTATATTTACAATGTAACATATAAAACGTTTAATTTTATTTCGGTGAGATTGTCTGTATGTAAATAATACTTAGTGGATGCAATCTTGATCGGAATTGGAGAGTGTTATACTGAGGTGGAAGATGCAGTGTTTAGTTTGTCGGGATATCTCGAGACTTTATCTCGGTAATTTTCAGAAACCTTTCAATCTAATTATACGTTTCTTCTTTTCTTTTAGGTAAGTGAAACCGTTTAACGCGTAGCCTGCAGTACGAGCCGGACCGATAAGATCCAGCCAGTTTAGACAGCATAATGAGATAAGTATTTGCTCGCTTCTTGACATTCACTTCGCCATCAACACGTCATTTATTTTTAACTTTTTTCTCATGTTTTTACGGTTTTATCGTGAGTGGATGAAAATGCTTTTTTTTTTTGTTTGCGTTTTCTGACGCGATTTCAAATATACTGCAATCATCTTGGGCTTGCACAATTTATTTAATAATTTAAAATATGATATTACTTTATACAACATTGTAACTGAGACAAATTTTGAAAAACCAGATAGACAAGACTGGTTCTCACTATACCCCCTATTCCACTTTTGCTTTTAGTATGCGTCACCCCGGTATCGCAAATTTTGCATTCATTCAGGGTGGGCAGCCCGGGCGGTTAGTGAAAACCGGCCTAGTTGTTGCCTCCCCGACCAGTATTCGAACCTGGATCTACCGCATTGAAAGGTGGGTATGTTGTCAACTACACTACCGAGGAGGACAGACAGGCAAGACTAAACAGACAAAACTAGACAGGCAAGACTAGATAATACTAAATAGAAATAATCAAGATTAGATAATAGTATATTACGTAACGAGAGTTACGTAAGAAGCATATTACATACGAGCGGAACAGTTACGCACGACCCGCGTAGCGGGGAGTGCGTAATTCCGGGAGTACGTAATTGCCTTGCAACTCGAGTTATGTACTATACTTTATCTACCACCACATTAATTTGTTTCTGTTTAATAAGAAAAATATGCTTGATGCAATATATTTATTTCTTATTAGGTACATTAATTAACATTATAATAAACAAGCAGTTGTATTTTCATATATATTTCATATATCTGTTACTCGACATTATTTAACTTGATAGAAATGAAAAGAAATACGTACCTTATTATTTAGTACTTATTTTGGTTAAACTGGAATAAGAGTGCTCATAGATAAAGGCAATCCAATGCACACAATGTAAATTTCCGTTAGTTTAAATTGTGGCACGGGGGCTCTGAACGTATGAGCACTTAGTATAAAGTGACCACACGTCCCGATTTTGGCGGGACAGTCCCGCTTTTTGGTGGAGAGTCCCGCGTCCCGCCGATTTAAAAAAATGTCCCGCTTTTTAGAATATATCTGCATTTCTTATTTTAAATGTATGTAAATACATTTTTTGGCCTCCTGAATTGTAAATCTAGCTTTGACATCGTGTATACGTCCAGCGAAACTAGATTTTTACGTACAATGTTGCAAAGTACTGCTACGATGTATACGATGGTCATAAAATGACCAGTAAATTTTAACCTTTCAGGGACACTTACAAAATAAATTAAGTATAAGACAATAAAATCTAATTAAAAAAACGCTACTTTACACCACATTTGTCACGATAATGTAGATAATAATAGTGATTTTTTAAATTTTACTGTGCATCTGACATTTGGAAAAATGACATAATCAAACTAATAAATTTGAATTAGTAAAAATGTCAAAGTTTGTGAGTACCAACATTCAAAAATTAAATAGTTTTCTAATAATTAAATAGGTTTCTAATATTCAAATTAATCTAAATCTATTTCTTTCTTAAATAATAATTGTCGGCCAAAAAATCTTATACAAATTTCGTGCGGAAATGATTTTACAATGCTCCAGCAAATGGGAAACTCGCCCTTCGGGCTCTTTCCCCAAACGAGCTGTTGCATTGTAAAATCAATGTTTCCGCACTCTAATGTAAATAACTATTTGTATATTTATAAACAAGTATATGGATGTATACAATATTAATAGTTTATGATACAAGTGTGTGAAGAAGGGCTTTTGTGCATGAGTTGTCATGAGTTTAAAGCACGAGCCGAAGGCGAGTGGATTAATCGCAATAAGTAGATTTAATCTAGATTAGGTTATGGTTAGGTTAAGATATATTAGAGCCAGATAAATCCAGATTGAGAGGCCGAGACTTCTTGATTCGAAATAAGAAAAAAAAATTTCTAATATTTAAAAATAATTTCTAATATATGTCAGGTTAGGTTAGGTTTTTTATATTACTTATTTTGCACTACGTCGATGATTTTTGTTTAATGACGCAAGTGGTTGCCATAGTAACAACAAACAGAAATCGTTTAATAATGAAACTCCATTTGATTTAAATTGGACTTTTACGCACGATTTGGATACTTTTACACACGATTATAATAATGGCATCCTTCACATACCATAATGTTTTTATGAATGTGTTCATTTTGCTGAGTGAGTAGATAAAATATATTTTTTAGGGTTCCGTATCGAAAACGGAACCCTTATAGGATCATTTTGTTGTCCGTCTGTATGTCTGTCTGTCTGTCTGTCCGTCCGTCTGTCTGTCTGTCAAGACCATTTTTCTCAGGAACGCATAGAGGTAACAAGTTGAAGTTTGTATCAAATACTCGGGTCTGCGATCTCTTTCAGCTGTGAAGAAATCAAACTTGAAAGTCAACGCGATCAAAAGATATGACCGTTTATGTCGCATATTTTGCGATTTCACAAGGGAATTAAAACCTATAGGGTGCTTCCCGTTGACCTAGAATCATGAAATTTGGCAAGAAGCGGTGTCTTACAGCTAGGGTTGCCACCTCAAATCTGGGACTCGCCCGGAGGCATAACATAACTAACAATAGGGAAAAAAATACAAGCATAAATATTTTGTTTTAAATTTATATAAATTAACAACTTCAAAACTCGCATTCCTACAAATTAAATACAATTTCTAATTATCACAGAGTTACTATGCATATCACTTACTATGCATATAACTGATAAAACACAAACTTATCATTTTACGTATACAATTAGAACAGGCAAAGAAGAAAAAAAAATGCAATATGTAAAATAGTACATAATAAATTATTTATTTATTTTTCATGTATATTTCTTATTTGACATCGCCTTTACAAGATCGGTATTTTCTGCCGTTTTTTTTAATTTAAAAAATTATCGATAGCTCATGTCAAAAATAAGTTTTATGCATAATTATGCCTTTACCAACTCAACCCGCATCCTGTTACTGTTGTCTGTCCAAGTATTTCCCATAATCGAAAAAATTCGTTCCACATATGCATTACTTATAGGTATCGATAGAATCTTACCAACAAGTTTTGGTAGTTCAGTGGAAACATAAGAGGAAAAAATTTTGATTCATCTTTTATCAGTTGGCAAATTGGTGAGCGATTTGGTGGACTAAATGATATTTTTAAGAAGGCAGATATCATCATATAATTTATTGGCATCTAATTCTACATTTACGTATTTTGCAGTATCTAAAAAATCTTGTTATTTTAAATTTTCGTTTTTAAGATTAATTACTGAAAAATATTTGAATGGGTTGTTTGCAAAAATTAAAAAAAAATTCTTTCTTTACACCTTTTTCGCTTCAGTCACAAAGTTTTTCATAGGTACCTACATAGGAAATCTAAACCAGTATTCACTTTACTACTAAGAAATTGATCTTCTAATCTACTCCCCAGTTTATATTTCAGAGATAACATTATGTCATGCAAAATCCGGAACTTGTTACCGATTGATTTTCAAGCTGTAAAATAATATGCTGATTCATAAGTCCCATAAAATTATGCATAAAGTAACATTCTGCTAAAGATAAACTATCTTTATCGTCTCGAATCTCTTCACTATGCATCACGAATTTCCAAATGATTTTGTGCGTATCTTCTTCACCCAGTTGTACAAAATAAAGTTTTATCGCTGACCAGGCATTAACAATTTGTTTTAAGCTCTATGTAGAGATAGCAATCTCGTTATCACGTGGCAAATAATATTGTCTATTCCAATTCCAAAAAATCAAAGCAATATTTTATTTCTTAATTCTATTAGAGCTAATAGAAAATTCGGCATATATTTTTAATACCAAGTTTTCAAAATTTTCGGATTAAAGGCTGGTCCGTTAAAGGCTACGTTTTGCGCAACCTTTTGTCTGCACAGTTCAACACGTTGCAGATAAAACGTTGCGTGTAAATAGTAAAAGTAGTGCGCAGTGTTGAAATCGGCGCGAAGAGGGTACAGTTGAAGCGATAACTGAACTAGAGAGCATAGATATCCATGAACTGTGCAGACAAGTCGGAGCATGTAGACTCCGTTTTCCGATTCATTTTGTTCAAAAATGACCAGACTAGTTACCTCTTCCATGACGATTTCACTAAAACTGTGCAAAATCCCGCGATCCATAAGGGGTCCCTAGTTCTTGCCAGATCACCAAACGGTAACGTTTTGAAAGAAAATAAAATTGAAAACACATTTTCAAAAATACTGCTCTGTCAAGATCATATGGCCTTGACCTAAGGAGCCCCATTATCATAATGTGCCCAGAGCCTCCAATAGGTTAAAGACGGCCCCCGATATATCTGCAACGGGTAGACGCTCTAAAAATTGCAACGTTTTCATTCCGTCGGTTAATTTTTTGAATACAGATTTATTCTTGCCATAATTAACAAATGCGTTATCTGCACAATAAGAACTCAAATTTAATAAGTTAAGTTTACATTCTTCAAGACAATTCAATAATCTTGTAGCAATTGCCACAGGAGTTTCGCTCCTGAATCTTTGTAAAGGTCAATAATTATATTTTGAATTCGTTTTTCTAAATGGAAATATTGAACTGCAATCGGGAACATTTTTCTGTTGCCATTGTTGGATACATCGTCGGAGATTGATTCCAAGTTAGTCAAGAATAAGGTGACCACATTTTTTAAACGCGAAAGCAGTACATAAGCTATTTGAGATATGGGTAATTTTTGAAAACTTTCTAGGTCAAACGTTCTAGAATTGAAAGTTAGGGTTCACTGTTCACCTAATTTTGAAAGAAAAATTGAGTGGCCACTTACCTTTACCTATTTCCAGATTATTTAAACGCGAAAGCAATACATTGGATGAGACGGATGGAGGGGTAATTGTTATGCATGTGCTTTACAAAAGAAATTAATATAGAAAATTTGAATGATCTTCGCGGGCCGCATAAAATGTGAGCGCGGTCCGCATGAGCCCTCTTGCAATGTTTTGTTATTGCTGCTTTGCCACTATTAGCAATACTGAATTGTGAGCAAAATGTTCGCATTGGAAATGCATAAAATCACAGTTACAATTAATTATTTTTACAATATTATGCAAAGCAGTACATATTAGAGAAAAGCAGTTCAAATGCAGTGCCAAAAAATTGGACAGTACAGACTATCTCCAAGAAGTACAGTACTGGCTAAAACAGTACGCCTGGTCAAGAACTACTTGAATAGACTTTTAAGTTCTAGTATGTTTTTAACAATTGCTTCGGCTTTTGTTTTGTGTCAATGGATTTGTTATCCAATAGTTCAATCAAAATATAATAACGAATTGATTTTCATTCCACAGTCAATGCTGCAATAACTGTGATTATGTTTTAAGCCGTGGTTAAGGAGCTTTAGATATTTACGACACTCTGCATATAAGTTTGTGCATATTCAATTTTACTTACGCCGCCCGGAGAAATAATAGTTAAACCCGGAGCCCGGAGATAACTCACTGAAACCCGGAGTCTCCGGGCCAAACCCGGAGAGGTGGCAACCCTACTTACAGCACATGTAAAGGGAAAAATCTGAAAACCGTAAATATGTAGTTTAATTACAAGAAAAATGCGAATTTACTATTAGAAACTTATGAAAATACACTAATGTGTTGCGTGGTATTGTCAGGCAGCAGAAGCATATGGATTGCATACAGTTAGGTCTTCCTCGCTTAGGTCCGAAGTTTAAAAAGTATGTTTCGGCACCAAGCTGTTTATTCTGAATTTTCTTAGTTTATTATACGTAACATCCTGTATATATTATATTTTGTCTAATTTTTCTTTATAATCTACATATACTTAAATCACGTACGCCCTATATTTATTGGTAGTCAATTGCCCAAAAGCAGTCAATTGAACAACTGAATGTTAAGAGTATCGAAATAGATCTAGAAATAGTTAATACATTAGTTTATATTAGATCTAGAAATAGTTAGAGCTTAATATAAGTTAGTGAATAAGTGTAATACTAAAACAAAGTTTTAACAAAGGGTATTTAAAAAAATACCCTGTATACCTTTATGCAGGGTATATAGGTATACAGCCAAAATTGAGCAGTAAAAACAAATAGTGAAGTTCCAGTACCCCTAAACACTCATAGTGAATGGGGGATGTATGGTAATAAAATATAGGATATAATTCCATCGTACGACAGCGACATCTTGAGGTTATGCTTGCAGCGGTACTAAGATGGTCGTGATTTCAGGAGGGCTACTTGTCAAGTTAACTGAATGTGCTTGCTACGTCCTCCACAAAAAAAAGATACCTTACTTACAAGTTTGTACGGAACCCTCGGTGCGCGAGTCACAACTCGCACTTGGCCGGGTTTTTTTTGAATTATTGGTCTTTTTTCATAACTAAATTATAACTCTCATTTCATCCCATTTGTGCCGTTTTGTGACAATGAAAATGTGGTCACTTTAGTAGCAGCCCTCAACCCATTAACGAATCGTAAACTAAACGCACCTGTGTATTATCAATCATAACTTATCATTAATCGCGGACTGTTACATAGATGTGTGTTATGATGTATTTACATAGGCCATGGACTGTACAATAATGGGCATTTACAATAGTCGTAGATAAACAAGTTTGCACAACACTAGGCAATCAATTTTAGACAACAGTATAATGTACACAAATTTAGACAAGTTTAGACAGATTATAGAAGTTTGAATGTAAATCGGTATTATGAGAAATGCTATTTAATAAATAAATATTTTCTTGTAGCAGGTTGCACAAAAAACTTGTGCAATTGCTGAATGGCTAGATTTCTTTTTATGCGATTCCCAATAAAATTATCATCAAATTATTTATCCAATTTGCAACAAATTTGTACGGGTTTCTTCAGTAAGTCTTTACGGATTAATCACGTTCTAATTTGCATTACAAATCGTTGGGACATAATAACAAATTTTTATTATTTTTATTCTTGATAATAAAATATTGGCCGTGCCAAAGAGAATTGACGAAATACGTTATGCAAATTACCCGGGATGCTAATTAAATTTTGTAATAATTCATGCATTGAAATATTAATTGCGGCTTCGACTTTAACTCATTTATTTAATTAAAATAAAAGTTGGATTTATTTCTGTCATAAATTGTTGAATGTCTTACGAAATAAAAACAATATTTATTACAATTTTTCCAACAAGATTTTCTTAAGTTTTTTGGTTCTACAACTTAGCTTAAGTTAATAGAAATAATGATATATAATAATAATTACTTAGTTGTAACTAAACTTTGGTTTCTAATAGTTTTTTAGCGGCGGAATTATTATATTTGAACCGGAAGTCGGTTAAGCTTTCCGTTTCCGTGATTTACTTTCCGGAAATTGACCAATTTTACAGCCGAAAAAAATACTACTGTCTGTGACTACGTCTTACATTTTTGTCTACATCTCATCTAGTTTACGTATATAAATATATAAGTAATATTACATTATATTTAAATATAAATTATATGTTAATATTTTTTTTCTCAAATTAATAGATAATTAAATTGACTATAACTTATTGAAAAATAAACAAAATCTATCCAGATAAATGCCATAGCTGTAATGCTCGTCTTCGTCTTACTTTTTTATCTATATCTCACCAAGTATACTAAATATGTAAATAATTTATCTCAAATTTATAGATAATTAAATTATCTATTATTTAATGAAAACTAGAAAAATCTATTTAAATAACTATCCAAGCTGTGATGTTTCAAACTTAATTACTTGATTTTTTATAAAGGGTTTTTCAATAAGGACAATAACAAATTAAGAAAACAAAACAAAAAATAGATTTTTCAAATAAATGAGGTGTTTAATGCGACGAGCAACATTTGAAAAATTCAATTTTAAACTATTAAGTGAATCAGTTGGTGGTTTGTTTCTTCTTCTTCTTCTTCAGACCGTGTTAATCCACTCCTGGATGTAGGCCTCCTCTAACGTTTTCCTGCAGTCTTGCACTAGTTTTTGCGTGCTGTTTTCTGCATGTCGTCTCGCCATCTTTTCGCAGGTCTGCCCACGCCCCTTTTCGTTGTTCTTGACCTCCATTTTACGATTCTCTTGGTCCATTTGGATCCGTTTTGCCTTGCCACGTGGCCCGCCCATCTCCATTTTAATTGCGCTATTCTTATGATGACATCTTGGACCTTGGTGCTTCTCATGATTCACTCGTTTCTGACGTTGTGTCTGAGACTGATACCTAGTATTCTTCTTTCCATTGCTCTTTGAGTTATGATGAGTCTTTCTGCGCTTCCTCTAGTCAGGGTTGTAGTCTCCATGTCGTATATTGTTACTGGTATTATGCAGGTATCATAAACTTTCCTTTTCAGGTCAATGGGGATGGTTGTTGATTTTAGAATACAAGTTAGCTTGGCGAATCCCGCCCAGCTTATCTTTATCCTTCTAGATATTTCTGCAGTTTGGTTTGGTTTGCACATCTTGATATTATGGCCCAGGTATGTGTACTCTCTTCCACCTCTAGGAGTTCTCCATCTATGTTTATTCTGATGTCTTCTTTGGTCATTATCTTCGTCTTGTTTATGTTCATCTTCAGTCCGATCTGTTCTGACTTTGCTTTCAGTTCTTCAAGCATTGATTTTAGTTCGTCACCATTCGTCGCTACTGATCACCACGATGTCGTCCGCGAAGCGGAGGTTATGTTACAGGTTCTGTTTATGTTGATGCCTTTGTTTTCCCAAGCCATACTTTTAAATACATCCTCGAGAGCGCCGGTGAAAAGCTTCGGTGATATGGTGTCACCCTGTCTAACTCCTTTCTTTAATTTGATTTTTTCTGTTACCATGTCCTCGTCTATGGCTATCTGCATTGTAGCATTTGCATATACCTGGTCTGTTAGAAAAGTATCCGACCTTATTTTTTATTTAGAAAACCTGATTGATTTGAATCAAGCGCGCTTGCATAAGCCGACCTTGAACCTTCGTGCGCATGCGTGATTTTTTTCCCCGCCTGTAGATAGCGTCAGTTGCTGTCGAGCAGTGTTCGAGTGACGGAGTGTGTAGTGCTCTCGTCGGTTTTTCAATGCAAGTAAAATAACGATAAGTGAAATGAGGGATGTCCTATGTCGCCTACGTGATGCTGTGCGGCGCAAGCGACTGGAGTTGTGGTTATCAGGAAATTGGCGACTCCATAACGACAATATTCCAGCACATTTTTTGCATTTGGTTCACAATTTTTTGGCGAAAAACCAGGCTCCTCTGGTTCGACAGGCTCAGGAGGCCACTCAAGCCTCAAGAGGTCATTGAAAGGAACTCTATTTCAGACAAGAGATAACATCTAACATCTGCAACGACAGCCGAGCTAAAGTCGATTCCGAAAGAGGCTTTTTCGTAATGTTTCCAACAATGGCGACAGCGCTGGGAGAAGTGTGTGGAGTCTCAAGGAGACTACTTTGATGGTGATTAGGTTTCCACCGCTCTAGGTATGCCAGTGTTTTTTTACCGGCTAAAGGTCGGATACTTTTCTAACAGACCACGTATGTGTTCTATGATCTACGTTTCAACCGAGTCGAACGCATTCGCATAGTGCAAAAATGGTAAATTTAGAGGAACGTTGTATTCTGTGCATATTTCAATCAGGCTACGTATCGCCTGGAGGTGGTCGTTTGTGCCGAATCCTTTCCTAAAGCCGGCTTGTTCGGCAGGTTGATAGTAGTCTAGTTTGCTTGTTAGGCGATTGGTTATAATCTTGGATAATATCTTGTGGGTGTGAGTCAGGAGGCTGATCGGTCTGTAGTTACCGATGTCGTTGGTATCCCCTTTCTTGAAAATCAGAATTTATTCTGCGTTTAGCCAAGATTCGGGGACTTTTCCTTCGCGTATGCATTTGTTTAATAGGGTGCAGAGAGCTTCTTCGAGGGTTGCCCCTCCCATTTTTATCATTCTGCGGTAATTTTGTCCTCTCCTGGTGCTCTCCTGTTTTTCATTTGCTTTAGCGCGTACTGTAGGGGAGAGCTGCCGAATTTGGATCATTTACACATTTTCGAATATAAGAGCTTGTAAGAGCAGTTTTAATAAATATCTTTAAGTGGAAAAAAATTGTACTACTGTTACCTTGAAACTAACATAATTGTTTTATTTAGTTTTACATATTATAATAACAAAATATTAATTTGATAAAAAGAGAATTTGGTCCAATCAAGAAAACCGGTTTCTTAGAATGGACCATTAAACACAATTACAACAAAAATACTTCTTGATTTTTAGAGTCATTCCAGCACAGTTTGTATGAACCCAAGTGTTGCATGTAATACATTGTATCATCTCTTCTTCCCTTATTTCATCACATATCGTACAAAACCATGTAGTTTTCGCTTGTACTTTCTGTCCTTTCTTTCCTCTCTGTTTTGTCTTTTTAAGCTTTTCTTTGGTGCTTCGTTTTAATTTTAGAACGTTATCAGTACTTGATAGTAATTGTGCTTTCTGAGCAATACCACTTTGCGATCGAGAAGACGATGTGCCTGGCTGTGGATTTCGTGTATATCTAGGTGATATTTCATGAAGAATATCTTTTACATTTTTTCTGCGGAGGAATATAAACAATAGCGGAATCATTGTCGATTTCACCTTCACTGTGTGCTGAATTCCCAGTAGTTATTTCTGTTTCAGTAGCATCACCGCAATGCTGAGGTTGTAACATATCTGATGCTGCAAACTGGTGATCCTGAAAGATATGTCTGTTAAGTGGCCAAATACCGGTGGCGCGAAAGGCATTTTCAGTTACTGCCACTGTTGCCGCTCTACCATATGATTCATTTAATAACCGAGATATTTGAGTTTGATATATGTTATCCCCTTTATATCGACGAAGAAAAGTTTCTTGCGCCTGAACAAAATATTTCTGTAGTGGACCAAAAAATGCAACATCTAGGGGCTGCAAGCGATGGGTGGTATGCCAAGGAAACTGCAGTAATACTATTCCATTTTCTCGTGCAAAAGCACAGGCGTTCTGACTACAAGTTCTTGCTATGTGTCGTATGCCCGTCAAGCAGTAAAAGGACTTCCATAAGGAAGGATCATTGTTATCTTCATTGCAGTTTATGTTTTTTTAAATGTTAAATCCACTCAACAAACAATTCAGAATTTATGTGGCCTGATTCTGAAATAGTAACAAAGCTTGCCTGGGTTGCGCCAACTTGAAGATCATTGTTGAATTTTTTCCTTTTAAAAATTATCATCGCTGGAACATAAAACCCAGATACATTGACCGCACATACCATAGTAGTAAGAACGCCACGTTCAGCACTTGTTATGCCGCCTACTTGGCGTTTACCTTTACGAGCAACCACTTTTTGTAGAGTTTTTTGTACTGTCGTAAATCCCGATTCATCGACATTAAATATCGAATCTGCAGTGAAATTAAATTTGTCAGTTTTTTCGAAAATATAAAAAAAATGATATACGTTCTCTCTATTGAAGCCTCGTGCTCTTGCCATTGAGGTGCCTTCAGGTTTTCGTAGTGATAAGCTGTGGATTTCGACTTAAACATGAGTAAAACCACTTTTTCCCTGCTATTTTTTTTTCTTTATTAAATGTATGTGGTAAAGAATATTTTTCTGCGACATCAAAAACTAGTTTTCGCACTTCTCGAATAGTCAATCCAAAAAAGCATTCTTCAAGTTGAAGAATATGATTGCTTATAATTGTTTCCATGTCTTTAATAAATGAGGATGGTGTACCAAATGCTTTTATTTCATTTGCAGTAGCATTTTTTCTATCCGCATGTCTTTTTATAGTTGCCTTAGGAACATGATAAATACGACTACATTCGTTCAAACCAGTCTCTCCATTCCTATAAGCTGCAACAGCCTTTAATAAATCACTTTCGGACCAGCGTCCGTAATGTCCTCTTTTAGCTATGTGATCCCTAAAATCATAAACATTTAAATCGGAATTGTAAATTTTCACGGTTTCCTAAATTGGACCGGTTCATTTTCGGAAACTACGATGTGGTCCAATCTGAACAACTGTACTCATAACGCAACAATATACTACATAACCTAACTTTTAACTTGTAGCTAATTAAACTATATAGTAAATTCTACCTGAATAAATTTGCTTTCTAAATACATAATATAATTTGCTGTTACTTACTTTAACAATGACCAAGAGTGTTTCTTTGTTTGTTGACTTATTCAGTTCACAAATGTAAAAACAATAATTTTGTTCTACAAACACTGTCATGCGACGTAATGTGTATCTACTTTTTGCAGCAGCCTAGTTTAGGCTAATATATATTAAGTTGCCTACATTAAGACATATATGTGTTCTGCGAGCTATATACAGTGGTGGTCTAATCTAGGTAGCGGTACAAATTCGGCAACTCTGCCCTAATTCTGCCCTCGTAATTTCTGGAATGCCTACCGAGCGGACGTTTTGGATTTTGCTGCTGTCTCTATCTGGTTTCGGTATATCTGATTTATAGAGATCTTGGTATAAATTTTGGATTCTATCTGTAATTCCTTGCTTGTCTGTAACTACTTCTCCTTTCTTGTTCTTAATCGAGTACAAACTCTTCTTTCCTTTCGTCATGTTTCTCCTTAGTATTTTCATATTTGCGTTATCCTCTATGACTTTGTGTATTAGGTGACTGTTATGTGTTCTCAGGCCTTTCGAGATTATCTTTTCGATATAGCTCCTTATATATGCTGCGTTCTCTCTTTGTGTTCTTCCTTTGCTCTTCTCTTCTTCTTTTTCTGGGTAGCACTACAACCCTTGTTGGGTTTGACTGCGTTAACGATTTGCCTCCATCGGTCCCGGTCCCACATGGCCTCCTTCCAGTCATATACCTGCATAGTCTGTAGATCTTATAAAATGTTGTCCCTCCATCTGATTCGCGGCCGCCCCAGCGGTCTCTTCCTTGCTGGGTTTCCTTCCCATACTATCTTGACCAGTCGGTCGTCAGGTGCTCTTTGGACATATTCAGCCCATCTCAGACGCTAGGAATTTATTGATTTGGCTATATCTGGCTTTTAGTATAGGTCCTGGAATTCTTCCTTTGCTTTAGCACTTTCAAGGTGGTGGGGCTTAGTTTTCCCATTTTTGGAGCTTTACTTTAGCTCATCTTTTTGGTTACCGTTTTTATGCTTTCAGTTATTGTTTTTGATATTTGGTTAATATCCAATTTTTCTAGGTTTCTTATGGTTGCTAGAGATTACTGGTAGATACTGCTAGATAATCTGGTCTTGATAAACATCTTGAATTTCCTTTAGGGTTTCTGTTGTTGGGTATTTCTTGATCTGGATCATTTTGCTTCTCTCTATCTTGGTGTTAAAGTTCATAGTCGCCCGCACGAGTCTGTGGTCACTCCCTGTGTTGAATTTATTTATCACCGTTACTTCGCTGCATATTTCTCGCCTGTTCGAGATTATATAGTCGATCTCGTTCTTACTACGGCCATCTGGGCTTCTCCATGTCCATTTCATCTGCTGGCTTTTTTGAAAGAAGGTGTTGCGCCAGTACATTTCCTGCTGTTGCAAGTAATCTACGAGCATTTCACCTCTACCATTTCTATTTCCTAGTCCGTGAATCTCTATATGTTTGGGATCGTCGTTCTTGTTCCCCCCAATTTTGGCGTTTAAATCACCTGTTACTATTTGAAATATGGCGTTTCTTGAGTTCTGCGCCTCGATTTCCTGGTCCTCGGATGAACTTGTAGGCGCGTATACGTGTGGTATTTGTACGGAGTATCTTTTGCTGAGTTGTGTGACGATGTACGTGGTCTACTAGAAAAGTATCCGACCTTATTTTTAATTTTGAAAACCTGATGGATTTGAATCAAGCGCGCTTGCGTGAGCCGACCTTGAACCTTCGTGCGCATGCGTGATTCTTTTCCCGCCTGTAGATTGCGTCAGTTGCTGTCGAGCAGTGTTCGAGTGACGGAGTGTGTAGTGCTCTCGTCGGTTTTTCAATGCAAGTAAAATGACGACAAGTGAAATGAGGGAAGTCCTACGTCGCCTACGTGATGCTGTGCAGCGCAAGTGACTTTAGTTGTGGTCATCAGGAAATTGGCGACTCTATCACGTCAATGCTCCAGCACATTCTTCGCACTTGGTTCACAATTTTTTGGCGAAAAACCAGACTCCTCTGGTTCTACAGGCTCCTTACTCTCCTGATACGGCCCCCGCGACTTGTGGCTATTCCCCAAAGTCAAGAGGCCATTAAAAAAAACGCGATTTCAGACAAGAGAGGACATTATGGCTGCAACGACAGCCGAGCTAAAGTTAATTCCGAAAGAGGCTTTTTCGGAATGCTTCAAACAATGGCGGCACCGCTGGGAAAAGTGTGCGGAGTCCCAAGGAGAGTACTTTGAGGGTGATTAGGTTTCTAACGCTCTAGGTATCTAGGTAAAGGTCGGATACTTTTCTAACAGACCACGTATATAACTCTGTTTGAGATTGCTTCCATTTTCGTCACTAGGTGTTTTAGTTTTTTGTTTATAAGGATAGCCTTCCAGACCCCCCTCCCCCCAATGTGGGTGTTTGTGTCGGTGCTTTTATGATAGAGTGAGTGTCCTGATTTTAGGGTAGTTGCATGTTCTCCCACTAGTCTGGTCTCGCACAGACCGAGTACATCCCATTTTATGTTTTTTAGCTCATTTTCTAGAATTTCCAGTTGAGCGTTTGACTTCATGGTCCTTATGTTGTATGTTGCAACCTTAATCGTCGTTGGTTTTGTAATTACTGATTTTTTGCCTTCCCCAGAAGCCATGAGGCTCACCGAGTTACCGGTGCGAGATATTCAGTGTTTTACTCTACTCGTCTGGGCTATATTCTTTGTTGTAAAACTCATCATTTGTTAGAAGGTTTTGACATCTGTGAAAGGCCACGCTTGCCGAACGTGTTGAAATTACATTTCCTTAATTTCCAATGAATCGGTTAAGTTTGTCGCACACTGGGTCCGCTCGGCTCAGCCTATCAACCCAGAAAAATATAAAACCCGTGTATTTAAATAGAAACGCACATACTACGTCCGCTCAGCTCAGCTTGGCTACGTTTCGCTCCTCTCCGCTCCTTATCCTCTGTTTGTGAAGAATGCTAGGCCGGAGGTTGGATGTTGGCGGATGGTTCACGCAGGCGCAACACTAACGTTTTCATATATGCGCTAAGGCATATATGCAACCAGGATAGCAGCACATATTTAACTTTCCCTGTGGATAGGTGGGGGGGGATTGAGTGTGTGGAAAAGTGGCGTAGATGAGCGGATGCAAAATGTGGAAACATGACGGAGCTGAGAGGAGCGGACCCAAGCGAATCTGATGTGAGCTGTGCGGAGCGGATCCAGTGTGCGACAAGCCTTATACCGCCGCGGCGCGCCGTGTCTCGGTCGCCAGAGCCTCGTCAGATCTGTAGCAGGGTGCACCGCGTGCAGGTGAGGGTGACATTTGGGCTGATGTTATCTTGTTTCAGCCTTACGCCCCCAAATTGTGGTTTGTTTATTAATTTCATTTTGTTTGATTCATCATTGATTTAAAATACAAAAAGGAATACAAAAATCAATCCACATAAGTTCAGAACTTTTTGAAGACCATTTATCAGTTGTATGTGATGAAATTATCGATGCAACTTTACTTGCAATAAATTGTTCCAGTTTCTCATCGGTTTTAAAATAAATTCGAGCTAATTAAAGCGCACTTGTTTGGTAGCCGAGTCTAATCAATTTCAAGTTTCTCTAATAGCTTCCTAATGGATTGGCTAATTTACTGACATAATATTTGGAAATAAAAATGCACATTATCTGATCTTAATTAATGAAGGATGCAACGTGAAAGTTTTCTCGATCTCAGGTTTCAAAGTATCCAATTGCAGCACCTTGCATTTATTATAAATACGTAATTTTATATTCACCGAAAAATAAGCATAGGCATTTTTTGTAATCAATATATAGAGGGAAATATTTTATTTTTAAAACTTCTCAAATTTCTTAGTCTTTTTAGACACATCCTGCTTGGTGTGGTCCCTCCAGGTTTTTTTAGAAAAATCTAGTATTATCAATCGCATTTTCTTTTGTTACAATGTCGCATTAAGCATTTTTCTTAAACAATCTCTTATTTATCGTTCAATTTATTAAATTCAATTTGATATAATATATCGTATATAATGATGTTAAAATGCAATTAGAATTAACTTGTTTTCGTACAAAGTATTCAATTAATATCGTTATGAAATTCCAGCTACACGTAAGTGTCCACAACCGAAATACTCCAGAAATTATTCAATTCATTCAGTACGTGGAAGGTATATTAAGCAGTTTGGAAGAGAGTCGAGCTCGAATGCCAACCAACCTTCCTCGACAGTTAGTCTTTTGTGGCCGGCCGAACATTTCTCTGCGTCGCATCAATCGAAATTATCCATCTGAAAAGCAGTTAATGAGCGTCCTTTCGAGTGGACTCAAAGTGCCGATAGTTCCTTAGCGTGCCTGTTTATCATTCATTACGTTCGATTGCCGATAGAATTATTTTTCGGCGACGCGAATATAGATTAAGGAAATGAGAAAATATGAAGATGGTCGATTGGAATTATTGCGAGTTTTTTTTTGCGAATGTTTATGAGATTTTCGATAAATCTTTGCCAATTAAGACGAGTTTTCGGTTATTCCAACAAGTTTAAAATTTACAAGGATACAATTTAAAGTAAATACATTCGACGACTTTTAATTATTTTTTAATTATAACCACGCGAATAATTTACATTAAGTAAGATAAGTTACATTAATCAAATGTATTTGTTCTTTAATCCAAGAGTAATAATATGTATTACAAAATTTTGTAATACCTTTCCGTAGCTCTATAATATTATTAAGTCTTCTTAAGACTACAAAACAAATCTCATGTTGAAACACAACAGATATTTGTATTCTATTTATTGGTCCTCAGTTGTATCAATGTAGATAAAGCTATAAGGAAACTTGGAGATAGAAAGGCAACGGGACCAGACAACTTAAATGCTGAAACAATTAAAGCAATTGGAGAAGCAGGAATAGACAGTATGCATACTATTTGCCAATGTATATGGAAATCCGGGAAATGGACAGAAGAGTGGGCAACATCTCTGCTAATAGCCATATACAAAAAAGGTTCCCCTGCAGACTGTGCTAACTATAGAACCATAGCGCTGGTATCACATGCCAGCAAGATTATGCTACACATACTTAATGCCAGACCAAAATACATCCTGCTGCCATAGATTGCAGACGAACAATCAGGATTTGTCCCGGGAAAGGATACACGGGAGCAGATCTTAAACGTAGGGCAAATAATAGAAAAGTCCAGAGAATTTCAAGTGAAAGCATAATTAACATTTATCTAGATTATAACATTGTTTCTTTATATTTAAATTAAGTGAATAGGCATCTGCAGACGTGTTTCGAGATTTATCTCTCTGCGGTGCAGTTTTGCTTTTTTGAAATATAAATTGGAATACATTTACTTTAGCTTAAACACCTCGTGCATGAATGGCGAAGTTAGGTTTTGATTTGATATTTGTGTAGAAAGACATGAACTTACGGTTGTTATATTGGATTGAAGCATTTCAATTCGTATGAATTACCCTTTCAATGTAAGTATGAATTACCACGTAGTAACAGTCGCAACCATCCTATTCATTACGGTTGTTGATTTAAATGATAATTGAATATTGGTGAAACCATACAAATTATAGATAGAACCATATACACTTATTAAAAGACGAAATGTAGCTTCAATATATAAATATATTCAACCTGTTCGTAGCTCTATAATATTAAGCCTCATTAAGACCATGACAAGTCTCATGTTGAAACAACTACTTCCTGGTTATTACCACGCAGGATATTTATTCAACAGACATTTGCATGCAGAAATGACCTTAAAAACAATGTTACTTATCTACTAGTTGTTAATAACATAAAAATGTACTGGTACTAGTAATAACATGCAAATGTCTATTGTATTTTAATTCAATATCCTACGTGGTATTAACCAGGAAGTAGTTCTTTCAAAATGAGATTTGTCATAGTCTTAATAAGACTTAATATTATAGAGCTACGAACAGGTTTAATATATTTAAATATTCAAGATACCTTTCAATAAGTCTATATGATTGTATCTATAATTAGTATGGTTTCACCAATATTCAATTGCTATTTTAAAGAATTCAGATTTTAAAAAATAGTAAATTTCAAGAAGTTATTCGATTAAATATTCACAATATTTCAAGAAATGAGTATTTCCAGCAATTTTTCATAATTAAGCTGGTATTTATTCCTCCATTGATTTTAGTAAGTATAAAGCTGCTGATTGAACACTAACGGTTAGGCTATCGGTTTAAGAGTTTAGGATATTTAGGTTATAATAGTTATATTTAGGTTATAGTAGTTAATAGTTAAAATAGTCTTATTTAAAATATTTGCCAGAGTTTTGTAATGAATGACTGTGAGATTTATAACTGGCTACTACTTATTTGTTAGCACCGAAATATGTTGTTTTTATATCTAGATAACCATCTCGAGATTAAATTGAATCTAGATGGACGTACGATAAGGAATTACACTGAGAAATTTACGTGAATTATTTTTTTTGTTTTAAAATATTTTCTAATTACATAATGAAGAATTCAGCCTAAATATAAAAGGAGAACTAATAAAATTGTAGATTGTACATTTCTGCTTATATAATTAAAATTGTTGTTTTATAAAGGGTCTTCCAATACGAGGTTTCATTTCGATATGTAAGAAAAACGAGTATTTTTAAGTGAAATCATCGGATATTTATTTAATTTTAAAGAAGAGGGTGTGCCATTAATAATGGCAAACAATATTCGCCAAATGGCCGCCACGGCTTCGCTTGCAAGACCATATTGTTTTCATGAAATTTTCCATCACCAATTCGCACATTTGCAGCTGTATGTCCTAGATAACTTTCAATTCCAACTTTGAGGTCTTGGATCGATTGTGGGCCATTAGCATTAGACCTTTTCTTTCTAGAAGTGTTAAATTACAAGATCTTGGTGGCCAATTGTGACCACCTCTTCGAGAAATCAGACGGTCAGGAAACTTTTCTCGCAAAAGAGCTATGGTATCGTTACTTGTGTGGCACATAGCGCCGTCTTGTTAACAATAAACATCGTCCACATCAATATCTTCCAATTCCGGTATTTTTTTTTTAGTTGTTGTCTACCCGTTGGGCATAAGCCTTCCGCTTGCTCTTCCACGTCGTCCTGTTCTGGGCCGCTTGGTACCAATTAAAGCCTTCCGTTCGTTTCAGATAGTCGTTCCATCGCATCTGTGGTTTTCGTAGGCTTCTTCTGCTGTTTCATGGTCTCCATCTTATGATTTTTCCGCTTCATTTGTCTTAATTTATTGCGACATGGCCGGCCCAATTCCATTTCTGCTGTAGTATTTCATTTGTTACATACCTTACTTTTGTCTTCTCTCTGATACAAGCGTCTCTTTTCTTGTCTCTCATTGATATTCCTAGTATGCGTCTTTCGATTGCTCTTTGATTGACACTTAGCTTTTCCATTATTGTTTCGGTAATTTCCCAGGTTTGCAATCCATAAGTGGTTACCGGTAGTATGCACTGATTGTATAGGGCGCTTTTTAACTCGAGGGGGATGTACAGCGCTAGTATATATTTTATCTTGCTGTAAGCCGCTCAGGTTTCTCTGATCCTCTCGTCTGCCTTTAGTTCATGATTTGCCTTATCTATTCTTAGTGTTTGCCCAAGATACTTATATGTTTTTATTTTCTCAATTAAATTGCCTTCGATGGTAATTTGTTCATCTTCTCTATCTGACATCATGTACTTGGTTTTTCCCAAGTTAATTTTCAATCCTAAGCGTTTCGTGGCTTTGTAGATATCGTCGATGTGTGTGATGAGCTCTTCCTTGTTGCTGGCTATCAGTGCTAAATCGTCGGCAAACATTAGTCCGCTGAAAATTGTTGTTTTATAAAGGGTCTTCCAATACGAGGTTTCATTTCGATATGTAAGAAAAACGAGCAGTTTTATGTGAAATCATCGGATGTTTATTTAATTTTAAAGAAGAGGGTGTGCCATTAATAATGGCAAACAATATTCGCCAAATGGCCGCCACGGCTTCGCTTGCAAGACCATATTGTTTTCATGAAATTTTCCATCACCAATTCGCACATTTGCAGCTGTATGTCCTAGATAACTTTCAATTCCAACTTTGAGGTCTTGGATCGATTTTGGGCCATTAGCATTAGACCTTATCTTTCTAGAAGTGTTAAATTACAAGATCTTGGTGGCCAATTGTGACCGCCTCTTCGAGAAATCAGACGGTCAGGAAACTTTTCTCGCAAAAGAGCGATGGTATCGTTACTTGTGTGGCACATAGCGCCGTCTTGTTAAAAATAACGTCGTCCACATCAATATCTTCCAATTCCGGTAATTTTTTTTTAGTTGTTGTCTACCATTTGGGCATAAGCCTCCCGCTTGCTCTTCCACGTCGTCCTGTTCTGGGCCGCTTGGTACCAATTAAAGCCTTCCGTTCGTTTCAGATAGTCGTTCCATCGCATCTGTGGTTTTCGTAGGCTTCTTCTGCTGTTTCATGGTCCCCATCTTATGATTTTTCCGCTTCATTTATCTTAATTTCTTGCGACATGGTCGGCCCAATTCCGTTTCTGCTGTAGTATTTAATTTGTTACATACCTTACTTTTGTCTTCTCTCTGATACAAGCGTCTCTTTTCTTGTCTCTCATTGATATTCCTAGTATGCGTCTTTCGATTGCTCTTTGATTGACACTTAGCTTTTCCATTATTGTTTCGGTAATTTCCCAGGTTTGCAATCCATAAGTGGTTACCGGTAGTATGCACTGATTGTATAGGGCGCTTTTTAACTCGAGGGGGATGTACAGCGCTAGTATATATTTTATCTTGCTGTAAGCCGCTCAGGTTTCTCTGATCCTCTCGTCTGCCTTTAGTTCATGATTTGCCTTATCTATTCTTAGTGTTTGCCCAAGATACTTATATGTTTTTATTTTCTCAATTAAATTGCCTTCGATGGTAATTTGTTCATCTTCTCTATCTAACATCATGTACTTGGTTTTTCCAAAGTTAATTTTCAATCCTATGCGTTTCGTGGCTTTGTAGATATCGTCGATGTGTGTGATGAGCTCTTCCTTGTTGCTGGCTATCAGTGCTAAATCGTCGGCAAACATTAGTCGGCTGAGTTTCTCACCCGTTATGTTAATATCTGGGTTACTGAAATCAATTGTTTTTAGTGCATCTTCCAAGACCAGGGTAAATAGTTTCGGCGATAAAGGATCTCCCTGTCGTACACCTCTTCTGATTCTCACTTTTTCGGGTGGTTCGTGCAGTTGGATTTGTAGTGTAGCGTTGCGGTAGAGATTGTTGATCAAGTTTCGTACCTATGGTCAATTCTGGCATTATTTAGGGCTTGCTAGAGTGCCCAGATTTCTACTGTATCAAAGGCTTTTCGGAAATCTTTGAACGCTAGCCATAGCGGCACATTGCATTCTGTGGTCTTCTCAATGAGTACTCCGATTATTTGTAGGTGCTCGGTTGTATTCAATCCCTTGCGAAATCCTTCCTGTTCGCTGGGTTGGTAGTAGTCCAGTTTCTGGGTAATCCGAGTGGATATTATTTTTGTGAACAGTTTGTAAGTTTTGAACAGTAAGCTGATCGGTCTGTAGTTCTCCAGGTTTTCTGTGTCTCCCATTTTGTGAATCAGTACAACTAACGCGTTTGTCCAGTCTACGGGAATGTTCTCTTATTCCAGGTATTTGTTAAACAGTAATCGCAGTTTTGTGGTTAACGTGTCTCTTGTTTCAGCATCTCCGCTACTATCGCGTCGTCGCCGGGCGTTTTTCCGTTCTTTGTGTGATGTAGCGCAGCTCTAATTTCGACCTGTGTGACTTCTAGCATGTCCTCGAAGTTTACGTTAATAATTTTCTTCCGTCTATCTTGTTCTGATATGTCGCTCTCTACTTTTGATTCGTACAAGTTTGTGTAAAATTCTTGTGCTGCTATTATAATATCTTACCTTCCATGTCTTTGCTTTCCATTTCTGTCCTTGATTTTAGTTATTTGCTTTTCTGAGTCTATTGCCAGACTCTTGAACACCTTCGGGCCTTCTGTTGTTCTAATACTTTTTGTGCTATTTGATGTCTTCCTTTTCCATTCGCCTGGCTGCTTTGTTTGTCTCGGTGTATTCTGTTGTTGCTCTTTTTCCGCATTCAATCAAATTCCGTCTACTCTCCAGCATTGCGAGTATGGGCCATACTAATTCCAGCCATACAAAATCATTAATCATCGTTCGATAACGCAATGCTCACCTTAACAGTTTCTCCAGCCTCAATTTCGAAAAAAGTAAGGTCCAATGACCCCGCCAGATCAAAAACTGCACTGACAGTCACACGTTGAGGATAGAGAGGCTTTTTTGCAATAATTCTTGTGTTTTCCGAGTCTCAAATGCGTTAATTCTGATTGTTAACATAGCCTCCGGGATGAAATTGTGCATCATTACTCAAGATGATTTTTCGATGAAATTCCGGATCTGTTTCAAGGACCCAATCAGCAAAGACACGACGTTGTTGATGGTCGGTAGGCGTTTTTATGTTAATTGAACTTTAAAAGCCTTAAAGATCTAAGTCTTTAAGCAAAATACGGTGTAATTTCGTTTGTGGAATGCCCAATTTCAAAGATCGACGTGAAATGGATAAATCTATCCTATCCTTGAGGTTTTCCTCAAGATTATGGGCTACAACAGCAATATTCTCAGTTGTTCTTGAGCCACGTGCACGAGTTCTTCACATCACTAATTTGTCCCAGCAGCTCAAATTTTTCCAGTAGTTTCACAATTGCTTCACGACGACCCAAGAATGATTTAGTTTTGCGAACTATGACCTCGAAATTTTCACCATTTTTTGTAGTGAATTTTAACATTGTAGTAAGTTCCATTTTTATAAATGGCGTCGTTTTTATTTACCATCTGTCAAGTAGCTACAGGTTTACTCATGACAACTGTTAATATGGCGGGATATTGAAAATTAAACCTTTTATTGAAAGACCCTTTAGAATGTTGGATAGTAATAAAAATAAAATGATTGATGTTTCTAAATGATGAATGTTGGATAGTAATGAAAATAATCTAAAAGGAAAAAAAATAAGCGTTGTAAATTATAAACTAATACTAATTCTTCACTTCACAGAATTTATTTGAAGACTAAACTAGACAGACAAATTGAGACTGACAAGACTACACAGATAAATGTAGATTTATCTATCTATCTATTCTTATTAGCCTGAGTTAGCCTTTATAATCCTCTCTAGACTCTTCTGTCTGGTCTTATTATTAGTAATTTTGGCTTTCTAGTCCTCGTCTCTCTTGTCTTACTAGTCATGTCTGTCCAGTCTAAATAGACCTTTTACTGTTAGTTAAGCGCATGCGCGTCCGTCGTGTCTAAAAAGAGGGAATATGTAAATTTTCGGTCCCATTTTGTTATATTCACTGGTGATACGTCAAAAAAGTGCCCGAAAATATCTCGGGACCAGATGAAGTTTGGAGCAGACCATGAGGAACAGAAAGCACAATTGAAAAATATGATGTTTTTGCTTGATTTTGGACCAAACTAAAAAAGAAACTGAAAAAGTTGTTGGAACAGTTTCCCCTCGATTTTCGGAAAAATTGATGCTTAGATTTTGAAAGATGGGGAAATGAGGAGAGGAAATGGAAGTGAGGAAATCTTAATTTTCTTTTCTTATAACTACAGCTAGGAACTTGGAAAGAGCCTTGCGCACACAAATATTTTAACCATGAATGAAATAATTGAAATAAATATTCATATAATCCTCATATAATAGAGGATGCATAAAAGAAAGAAAAGAGAAAATGAAGAAAAACTCTTGGATGAAATACTCGAAAATCAGTCGGAATTAATAAAGTTTTACCAGAAGGTTAATAATATAAGAACGGTGTTCAAACTAAAAGTAAATATTTGTAAGAACAAGAACGGACAGGTTCTTGCCAATAAGGAGGAAATACACAACAGGTGGGTGGAGCAGTGATCAGTTGTAATGCAGTAACTATCGAGCTATTACACTACTAAACACTGCTTACAAAATACTGTCACATATCATAATATCTCCCATAAAGACGTACGCAAAACCTAGAATCGTAAAATACCAATGCGGATTCCGAACTGGTTGATCGACAACAGACCAGATTTTCGTACTAGGTCAGATGCTCGAGAAGTGCTACGAATACAATATCGACAAGTTCCACCTTTTCATTGACTTTAAGGCAGCTTATGATAGCGTTCTAAAACTAAAGTTATACCTACCAAGCTATGAATGAGCTACACATTCCAAAAATCTTAATTGAATGGACAAAAACGACAATGTCAAAAGTTGTGTTCCACGTAAAAATACAGGATGAAACCTCAGACTCATTCGAAACAACTGTAAGCGTGAGGCAGGGTGACGCGCTGCCGAGTCTCCTGTTTAACATAGCACTAGAAAAGTAGTTCGAGATGCGGAACTGGATACAAGAGGTACTATCTTTAATAAGTCATCACAGGCGCAGGCATACGCAGACGACATGGACCTGACCTCTAGAACTCCCCGAAAAGCAAAAGAAATCTTTGTAAATTTTGAGAATGCCGCAAGAAATATGGGACTACAAATAAATGCAAATAAGACAAAGTTTATGGCTGCCATAAAAGAACGCAGGGCGAGAGACGCGGGTCAAAATACCACAATTGGAGAATATAACATCGAAGCAGTGGATGAGTTCGTATATCTAGGAGCGTTGATAAACTCGAGTAATGATATCAGCAAAGAAATAAAAAGGCGCATGATGCTTGCTAATCGCTGTTATTTTGGACTACCAAAATACTTACGTAAATCCAGCCTTTCAAGAAGCACAAAGATCAGAATCTATAAGACGTTAATTGTACCAGTTTTAATCTATGCCTCGGAAACCTAGACCCAACAAAAGCAGATGAGACGTTACTATCAACATTTGAACAAAAAATCCTAAAAAATATTTATGGTGCTGTGCAAGAGGATAACGTCTGGAGAAGAAGATACAACTTTGAGTTTTATAACTTATACAGAGGGTCAGGAAACAGAGACATAATAACAACAATCAAGATTGGCAGGTTAAGATGGGCAGGACATGTAGCACGCTATGATAACAACGTGCCAACGTGAAGAAACTTTGGGGCCATACCAACCGGCAGTAAAAGCAGAGGGAGACTAAGGCTGAGATGGAAAGACGGCGTTTCTGAGGATGCCAGAAAAATTGGTGCAGTTTACTAGAAGGTCCTTGCCAGGGACCGGAAAGAATGGCGGAGCGGATGAGGCTGGAGAAAGTCGCGGCCCTGTAGGGCTGAAGCACTACTGATGATGATGATTCATATAAACTTATATTTTAATCTATCGTTCTTTTGGATGAACAGGGTATTAACTAAGGGTATTATGTTCTTGCCTGTAGAATTTCTATTGTTTTTCTCATTAATAGCAAAATTGAAGTCATGAAGTGAACAAAAACGTTATCAATGAAGTTAGTTTAAAAGATATTATAGTTGAGGTTAACCAATTATTTACAGAAATGGAAATATATTGATTTTAAAACTCTCGCTCTAAAAATCGCTCTCCAGCTTTTTTGAGTTAATACACTGTTCATCTGGACCAACGAAATATGTTTGAGGGTTGGTTATGAAAAGTACCGAATTCTCGACGCTTGAGTTTCGGCGAACTAACATTTCCCATTCTCAAGAGATGTCTGCGCGCATTAAGCGTTAGACGTATACAACATACAAACACACACGTACACACGTATACAACATACAAACATACACACAGGTGTAACATTTTGTTAAATTTAACAAAGCATTTCCTGTTTATAAATTCATCGTCCAGTTTAATTAAAACTCAAAACGTGGTATTAAGAATTTGTTTTATTGTAAAAACAGTCATATTCTCTAAATAATGATTAGAGAATACAATCGATAAATTATTGGATAATAGAAGGTGAAAGAGCACGTATTGGTTGCAAAAGTATAAATACATATTTAAAATTGTTCCAAAAAAATCGAAGCAATAAATAATAAAGCTGAAACAATAATTAATGAGTTGAAAACAGCGACGCCAACACCACAAACAAAAATCGATCGCGATGATTTACGCCGACTAATTAAAGTTATATAAGTTCGGCGCGGTGGTAAACTAAACAGATTTAGTGAACTAATTAACAATAAATTTAATCGAGGTTGTAGGTGGATTCCAGAATACTTTTTTTATTTCCTCGGTGCGGTTTTACGCGCCTAATTGGCTTATTATATTTTAACGAACCGGCCAAATTTGGTAGGAAGTCTTGGAGCGGTTGCTGGTCCACGCCAGTTCGTTCGTGATTTCTCGAAACGATAAAAAAATTACATACAACGGTTTATTTTTTCTTATTTTGACGCTTTTGCTCGAGTTTTTTTTTTGCTTTTTTCGGCGAGTCCACCGCATTACATCAGATTCGCCTTTTGTTTTCAAGTTTTCGCGTTTCTCGTTTTTATGTTTATTTCTTGCAAGAATTTTGTAATTCGCTCACAATGACCAGCCTTTCTTGATGTTTCTGCGAATGTTACTTTCTTGCACATAAAATTGTTTACAGATAAAAAATTCTTAAACAAATAATTTATATCTTACCTTTTGTTAGCTTATAATAGACAACCTAGATGTATCTGTCTATTCTCGTTTGTCTACATAGCCTTGCTTGTTAAGTATAGAATGTTTAGACTTTGCTAGTACATTGCACTTCCGTCCGTTTCGTCTAACCTGCACAGTAGAGATGAGCATGGGACGATTTTCTCGTTCCAGATCCCATCCCGTGGGACTGATCCCTGTCACTGTCCCATCTCATTACATTTTCGTCCCACTGCCCCATCCCACAAACCTAAAATTTTTCCCATATAGTAGACTCTATTTTCGGTTCAGACTTTCATAACGATAACAATCGTAAGATTTTTCAGGAACTACGTGGTTATCACAGAAATCTCCTGGGCTGGACATTTTATAGCAAATGTGCCTATTGGCAGGATAAGCAATTAATTCGGCACGAACTACTAGATTATCACAACTCGTCCCACTTCGTCCCATACAAAATTGTCGTCCCATCCCATCCCATCCCACGTGACGTTCATACCGCTCATTCCTTCCCTAGGTACGATGGGATGGGATGGGTCGATGGGATCACATGCTCATTTCTACTGCACTGTAATATATGCCCAATCTTATTTGTCTAATAATATCTGTCTAATATTAGCCCATTTTAATATTGTTTTAATTTGAATAGCAACTTGTCTTGAATGACCAAGTTGTTCATTCAACCTTACATCTTCAAAGCTATCTGTCTAGTGGTGACTACTACTACTACTACTACTACTAACCATAGATAGAAGATTAAGCATTTACATAACATAAAGCCGGCACTGCATATGTTTGCATAACAGCTCCTTTCACGTGCCACCTACTGGCATGTGTATACACTGGCACGCTGCTACTACTACTAACTATAGATAGAAGATTAAGCGTTGACATAACATAAAGCCGGTACGGCATATGCTTGCATAACAGCTCGTTGCACGTGGCACCTACTGTTATGTGTATACACTGGCGTGCCTGTATTTGGCAAGCAAGTAGATAGTTTGATTTACTGGCAGCATTTGATTTACTGGCATGCAATATGAGGGAGGGGATGCGAAGGCTGCAGAACCGGCACGTGTGAACGTGTGCGATAGTTACAGGCATACCAGTAGCTGACGAGTTGGTGCACGTTTTCTAATTGTTTCAAGTTTTTGTATTTATCATGTCACGATGGGGAGATGAGAAGACTTCACGTCGTCTGTTAGAGAAGCATCCGACCTTTAGCCGGTTAAAAAAATCTGGCATACCTGGAGCGTTGGAAACCGAATCACCCTCAAAGTAGTCTCCTTGGGACTCCACACACTTCTCCCAACGGTGCCGCCATTGTTGTAAGCATTCCGAAAAAGCCTCTTACGGATTCGGCTTTAGCCCGGCTGTCGTTGCAGCCATAATGTTCTCTCTTGTCTGAAATGGCGTTCTTTTCAATGACCTCTTGACTTTGGGGAATAGCCAGAAGTCGCAGGGGGCCATGTCAGGAGAGTAAGGAGCCTGTCGAACCAGAGGAGTCTGGTTTTTCGCCAAAAAAATGTGAACCATGTGCGAAGAATGTGCTGGAGCATTGTCGTGATGGAGTCGCCAATTTCCTGAAGAGTACAACTGCAGTCGCAATTTCTCGAATAGTCACACGACGGTCCCGCACCACCACAGCGTTCACTTTAGCAATGACATGGTCATTTCGGCATGTTGATGGCCGACCAGAGCATGGCTCGCTTTCTACCGATGTGCGACCGTCTTTAAACCGGTTGTACCACTCCTTAATCTGTGTGCATCTATAGCATCGTCACCGAAAGCCGTCTGAATCTTCCGAATGGTTTCCACCTGGTTGTAGCCCAGTTTCTGGCAAAATTTGATGCAGTAGCGCTGCTTCAGTCGTTCCGTCATTTTACTTGCATTGAAAAACCGACGAGAGCACTACACACCACGTCACTCGAACACTGCTCGACAGCGACTGACGCTATGTACAAGCGGGAAAAAATTCACGCATGCGCACGCAGGTTCAAGGTCGGCTCATGCAAACCCGCTTGATTCAAATCCATCAGGTTTTCAAACTAAAAAATATTATTATTAATACAGTTTATTGATTTGTAGAGAGAATACGAATGCCTTTAAAAGCCTAGTAGCTATCTTTATAGAAATAAAATAGCCCTTGGCAATATCCTACACAAAAATTGATGCTTTTTTCTGGAAGCAGTCTTAAATGGTTTCTGTAACCACCTACATCTTCTAGTCGCATTTCTGTAAGCAGACAACTACTTGCTCCAATATTTTCCCTTCTGCCAATCCAATCTTTCAATCTTTCTTGACAAAGCGGATCAAAGCTCAACACACGGTTCGAATTGATAACGGAAAGGACATTTGACAAGCTGCCCCCGTCGAAACGAACATCGGTGTCCCGCAAGGAAGTATACTATCACCAACTTTATTCCCACTTTGCATAGGAGATATTGTTAAATACATGCAGACGACTCTAGTTTCATCATCTCATACAGTACTGCTACAGAAAACGAGAATCAAGCGAATAGCCTTCTGAATAAGAATTATAAATGGTCCTCAGGCAACAACCTACTCCTCAATATACAAAAAACTAAATTCATGGTTTACTGCACAAGTTTAAAAATCAGCTCGGTAGAGATATCACAGACTTATCAAATACAGTTCCTTTGGAATCCACCTGAAGGACAATTTACAATGGAATCTCAATGTAGACGCTATAAGAAAAAAACTAGCCAGCAAAACTTTTTTATTCCGCATTCTACAAAAGGTAGTATCGGAATCAACTCTATTAACACTCTAATATGCAGAGGTACAATCCAGACTTACGTATCGTAAACAAGAGGAAAATGGATGAAAACCTGGAAAGAACTTCCAGGGCTAAACCAGTCCAAAGTGATGCTGGGATCTTTTAACCAGAACAGAACAAAAGCTTGCCTGAAATTAAGCAGGAACAAGATTTGAATTCTGACAGGAGTCCTGAGGGGACACTGCAGACTTAGGAAACATCTCAAGACCCTAGGTCTAGAGGAGGATGACGGATGCAGATTTTGTGGCTCAGCAGAGGAAACCCGCATACATCTGCTCAAAAACTGCGGAGCATTACTCCGCAAGAGACAGATGTACCTTGGAGCTCACTGCTTGAACACAGAGGAGCTGCAGGCCTTGAATCCCACCCACCGCATACATCTGCTCAAAAACTGCGGAGCATTACTCCGCAAGAGACAGATGTACCTTGGAGCTCACTGCTTGAACACAGAGGAGCTGCAGGCCTTGAATCCCACCCAGATCCTGAAATTCCTATAGGAATCAGGATTAGAGGAGGCGCTCTAAATGATTAAGTACACCAACGCTTGGAGGAGGAGGGTGGGGTACAAAAGGTCTGTAAAGGTCGCAGTACAAGTCGTCACCACCATATCTACAATCTACGTATCGTATAGCTGTTTGGGGTTTATGTCGGGAACCCAAAGCACTCTTTAGAACCCAAAACAGAGTCATAAGAGCCATCATGGGTATCGTGCCCACCACTTCGTACACACCTTACTTTAGAAGTCACAAAATTTTAACACTGCCATTGTCTTTACATACTCGAAGTAGCATGTCTAGTACATAAAGACAAACACTCGTTTAAGAAAAACAAAGACTGATCATGAACACGACACGAGAATCCGCCAACTCTAAAAAGGAAAATTTAACAACCTAACCACCAGACATACGTCTCACAGACTCAAACTAGCAGTAATTTTCACACCTGAGACGTATGGCAGGTGGTTAAGGGTTAACTATTTGCAGTAAAAACCCAACACACTGTGGAATAAACATTCTCAATAAGCTACCGATCCCCCTCACCAATGCCAGTCACAACATTTTCAGAAGGAAAACTGAAAGAACTACTTGAGCAACAAGCTTTCTACAACTTAGAAGAATTCTATAGCTACCACTTCTGACTTACCTGAGAAATATTTTGTTATATTTTTTTATAGAACAATAAATTAATTTTTGTTTTTGATCTGTCACCCAACTCCGTCTTCTTCTTATATTATAGGAATTTTCTTCTGTCATTCTTACTGGAGCTTAATATAAATGAAGACTCCGTAGACCAGCGATCCTCACTGCATGGCCCGCGGGCCGCATGCGGCCCTCGGAATGTTTTTTTGCGGCCCTCGGCTGTTAGGGAGATAAATAAAAACGTGAATTAGGAATTACAAAAATAATGTTTTTTTGCAAAAGGTAAGAAAGAAGGAACGGCCATATGTTTGATATGTCGTGAAACGGTAAATGGAAACAAACGTTACAATTTGAACAGACACTACACTTCAGTTCATTCACACAATTTGAAGAAAAATTCCCGAAAAAAACTAAGATTAGAGAGGAAAAATTAATCTTTGAAAAAGTCTTTTGCTTGTGAACGTAGTACCGTGTTTAATGCAATGAACAGGAATGAATTAACTACGAAAGCATCGTACTATGTAACGGAAATTTTAGCACACATGATGAATCCGTTTTCTGATGCAGAAACTGTAAAAGAGTGTGTTGTCACCGTCTGTAAAACTTTGTTTTCACGTTTGCCTAATAGTATGCAAATATTGGATGAAGTTTGAAAACTTCAGCTGTCAAACTCAACTTGCATGAGACGATCATAAAAGCACTTAATTTTACCGATGAACTGCAGCAAAGCAAATGTTTTAGTCTTGCGCTCAATTCATCAACAGACGTAACCTCAATTTCTCAATTGCTCTTGTTCGTTAGATATGTATCCAAGGATTGTGTTGTTATGGAAGATTTGGTGGGCATGAATCCCATGAGTGGAATGGTGGTGGGGGGCGCGGAGTGGTCCAGAACGAAGGATCTTTCCCTAGTTACATTTTTTACTTGCGGCGCTCAGGAAAATCTAATAAAAACAATTAGGCTCTCTAAAAAATCCTGGTGAGGACCCCTGCCCTAGACGGTTGCATATTTGCTACTGATTGTAAAATTGCTTTTAGGAGCATACAACTTTCTATGTCCTCTTGTGTAGTAGTTATGTTTATCCATGTTCCTTTGTAAATTGGCTTTGTTTTTGTGGATTGGGCAGGCCACTTCCAGAATATAAAGACTGACGATTATTAGGATCCCGAGTTCTCTAAAGTTAGTTCTAGATGAAACTGTTCTAGGAATACCCAATTTTGCTTTTTTTGAGCAATTAAGAGAGTTTCAGTTTTGGAAGAGGCTTCCCATACTGAAATAACGTAAGATAGTATTGAATGAACTTCAGCGAAGTAATAGACTAAGAAGTCAAATATATCCAATATCCGACGTAATCTTCTGATTGAGAAGCCTTATAATTCACTCTTTTACATAAGTTCTCAATCTGCAAATTCCACGTTAAGGATTCCTTGATTTGTAGTCCTAGGAACATTGTAGCCGGTTAGGTTACAAAGTTACAAGGTTATCAATTCCTATGGAAATGTTATCTGCTCGGGAGATTCTTTGGTTTTGAAAAATTACAAATTCTGTTTTGCTATAATTAAGGAACAGTTTGTTACTGGAGAACCATTTTACAATTTTGCTTAGTAGTTTGTTGGCTTCGATTTGAGTCAGATTTCTTGAAATCTCCGATACGAGAATGCTACAATCATCTGCATATATGGCGCAGTGATTACTATTTATAAAGCGTGTTACGCCTGCCAGATAAGAAGAAAAAGTACAGGGGAAAGAACACTTTCTTGCGGAACACCTATATTTATACTTGCCGGTTCAGATATAAATGTTTTATTCGTGACAGTGATTTCCACACATTGCCTTCTCTTTAGAAGAAATGATTTTATCCAATTATGCGATTTACCTCTTATGTCCATTGTACATATTTCATTTAATAATTATTGGTGAGACATGCAGTCGAATGCCTTAGAAAGGTCACAAAAAAATCCCGACTGCATGTTTTCCGTGCTAGTAGAACCTTGGAATAGAATTCTATGATCGTCGTAGATGTATTATGTCTGTCTAGTCTTGTCTTTCTAGTCTTACCTGTCTAGTCTAGTCTGTATAGTCTTGTCGGTCTAGTCTTGTCTGTCTAGTCTTGTCTGTCTAGACTTGTCTATCTAGTCTTGTCTGTATAGTCTTGTCTAACATTCTAGTCTGTCTAGTCTCGTCTGTCTAGTCTCGTCTGTCTAGTCTTGTCTGTCTAGCTTTATATGTCTAGTCTTGCCTGTCTAATCTTGTATGTCTAGTTTTGTATGTCTAGTCTTGTCTGTCTAGTCTTGTCTGCCTAGTCTTGTCTGTCTAGTCTTGTCTCTCTAGTCTTCTATGTAAAGTCTTCTTTGCCTCGTCTTCTCTGCCTAATCTTCTCTGCCTAGTCTTGTCTGCCTAGTCTTGTCCCCTAGTCTATTCTGCGTAATCTTGTCTTCCTTATCTTGTTTGCCTAATCTTGTCTTCCTAGTCATGTCTGTCTATTTTTGTTAATCTTATTGTCTACCTTATCTTTTTGGTTTTATCCCTAAAATCCAGTTTCGTCTCTTTACTTGTTTAGTTAAGATTGCCTATCTGCTGTTCCTTACATAAAGGTGTTTAGTTTTAAGTTTTTACAATTACATTTATAGTTTTTGTTTGAAACTTTTATTGCAATTAATGTGATGTAGTAAATGTGTTAATTATTTTGTTGTACTTTATGTGAAAAGGTAAGGCGAATGACAGGGTCAATAAAACGTTTCTTCGGATTCCTCGAAAGGGACATAAAACATGTCACGGGTGATCACTGCTAATATTACTTGCGCTTAATTAAATGAAATCTGCCGATTGTTGTTTTTCTAATAGCTAGATTCAGCGAACTGTAAATGGGAGGACATAAAACCCAACGTATATGGCGTTGGAAAAGCCTTTATCTCAGAAAATGGTTGCAATTATAACAAGCAAACACGAGAAAATTAAACGAAAATAATTATTTTATTCAATTCTCACTGAACTCGCACAATCTCTTTCCTTACCACTCAAACATATGGACTATGACTTGTTTTTGGAGGTGGGTTGGTTTGCAGCGGCTGAATATTATCCTTTTACAATTAGTTATTTCATAACCGGAAAATATAAATAAAAATCAATCAAGTCACGAATCCAAACTGAATAACTTCAATTAAATCCTTACATTCAGATAATCACGGGTTACAATTAGCTAATTGCAGCGTATTGTACGTCTGGTGTGATTAGTAAACTAATTAGTATACACATCTAGTTTGTTGCGATGTTTAATGATATCTTAAATCTAATTGGCAATTGAACACTAAATAGTTAATAAGTTATCGTTGAGAACGAATTGATTTAAATCGGCAGAAATGATTTCAAATATTTTAATGATACCACAATTAGATAAATTGTTCCTTTAATTATTTAAAGAATAAAAATTGATTGAATCTGCGTATCCTTAATTAACGATTTTTAGATAATTGTTTTTATTTATGTCTCATTTTATAACGAAACTTAAATAATGGTGCCCATAAAATTTACAATAAATTTTTATTTGTCTGGTTTGAACTAGTACAAGGTTATAGGCCGTAAAAAAGATTTACAGCATAGACAGGTGCAAAACGATCAAATCTAGTAAGATTTAATAGTTTTCGTTTTGACATTCTGTTAACGCCTTCCTGTCCTAGAGCCGCTCGACTGTATCATTAACTCTCCTGTCCGTATCAAAATCGCATGACGTATCAAATCTTGCTCTACGGCAATTATTCAGCAAGAGAGTCGTGATCTAGACATTTTTATGTGAAGAAACTACGTGCTTGCCAATCTAACTAGTAATTATAGAGATTACAATAATTAAAAATTTCTTATTAGTTTATTTGAAAAAATGATTGTTTATGAGATTTAAGTTTCAAGGTGGTAAGGCATCTGAATAAGACGGCTAATTTGGCTAACTGGAATTATGTAATTTTAAAAATCTGCTGGTAATTTTCTATTTGTTTTTTATTTAATAAATATTGGCATTTAAATATCAAAGGCTTTCATTATCGCGGTTACAAACTCGACTTGTTTCAAATTTAGATTACAACAGATTCTGGCTTATAATTAAACAAGATGTTAACGCAAATCAAATATCAAATATTTTTTCTTCTTCTTCTTTCTCTTATTGACAAACCGCGCCGGTCGAAAGTTTCTACGCAAACCCATAAATCATCTTAATAAATCAGTCCACAATAGAGATATCCAATAATATTAATTTCACATTTGTTCGACCTAAAACTATATATAAGAATTTTCGCTCGGCTGATTACAATCTTAACACTTCATTAAACATTCGCCTCGGACACTCGACTTGTTTCAATCACGATTTATTCATTTTTTTATATCTTCCAGCACCACACGCATTTATCAAAGGAAAATCTTTCAATTCCCAGAAGCATTAGACGCAAGAATCTTTTAAAGGAATATCTAAGTCATTTTGTGAGCACTGTTACTAGACTTACGAGATATTCAGATCGCCTGATAAGGCTTTAGTTAAAATTATTTGAATTCCTTAAATACTAAGAAATCTATCTCTTATAAAGCAGTGGATTATGAAACAAATTAAAAGATTAACCGAAGAGATTATAATGAAAAGACTAGATGGAGAAGACTATACAGACAAGATAAGACAGACAAGACTAGACAGACAAGACTAGACATCTTATTTATTGATTTACATAAGAAGGCTTATGTGTCCAGCACTCCGTCCACATGGACACTATGCTGGTTTAACAGCTATTTACAATAGTATTTTACAATTTATACAATAATTTAATCTTAAGCTCTAAAAGTCTTGATCAAGTCTTTTCAACTCCTGCGCAGTTTGTGTCTGCCACCATTCAATTCACATTTTTTAGACAGGCATAAACCAGACAGACAAGACCAGACAGCTTATTTGTTTCCACATATGCAGCATATGTATTCAGCATTCCATCTAAAAGACGCTATGCTAGCTCGTCTCTAGACCTGCACGGCACAGCACGAGAGCTCTTGACAGCCTTCTTTCCGGATGATCCCGAAACAGACTTAGTGGAACACTTACAGTCTAGAAAAACAGCTCTAGAAGGAAAAGGTGGACCCGACGACCCTTTATTCACAATTTCAGAGATTGTAATGGCGATCAACGGTATAAATCCCAAAAAGGCTCCAGGCATAGACGGACTCTCATCGGATATCGTGTCAGCGGCATTTAAGGCTGCCCCTCAAGTTTTCCATAAACTATTTAACAAATGTCTAAGATGTGGCGTTTTTCCAGCAATTTGGAAACTACAACTAGTAAAAATAATTCCCAAACCACTTAGACAAGGTACATCCTGTAAAGACTTTAGGCCCATAAGTCTTCTGCCTGTAATTGGGAAAGTCCTCGACACCTTGCTCATCACCAGGATCGGTTACCATCTTTATAGTCGCAATTTAATTAGTAACAACCAATTTGGATTCAGAAAAGGAGTAGGAACCACCGATACCATAACCAAAGTCATTCAATCAATCAAAGACAATATTGCTCAGAAACAATATTGTGCCATTGTTGCACTTGATATAAGCGGTGCTTTCGACAATGCCTGGTGGCCTAACATTATAGAACAATTAGTTATCAAACAGTGCCCTGATAATCTCATTAGCTTGAGTAAAGATTACTTCAGCAACCGTAAAGCCATAATCTCTGAACCAGGCTTATGCGAGGAGAGATCAGTCAGTAAAGGTTGCCCACAGGGATCGAAATCGGGCCCTACCTACTGGAATATTCTATACGATACAATTTTCGAGTATGATCTTCCAGTAGGGTGTAATATAGTTGCCTACGCAGATGATACCATGCTTATTACTTCTTGTGGTAGTATAATGGGCCTAAAAGAGAAAACCAATCAAGCACTAGAAGTTTTATTAGCTTGGGCCAAGAACCACAAATTAATCTTTAATGCCAATAAGACCGAGGCAATATTCTTTGGAAAAAATCCGAGGCAGCGTAGACCAGTTTTTACACTAGGAGATAACCAGATCAAGTGTCAGGATAATTTAAAATATCTGGGGGTCACAAAAGATAGAAATCTAAACTTTAAACCATACATTAAATTAGCTTGTGGAAAGGCCAAACAGTTGAGTGTTCAACTTGGCCGGGTGGCAAGGAAGGAATGGGGCTTAGGCAAAATAGCTTTGAAACAAATTTATAGCGGAGCAATTGAACCAGGATTATTATACGCCGCTCCCATTTGGCATAAGTCTTGTGGAGTTAGGGAAAAAGCTAAGCTCCTGAGCGTACAACGAGTCTGCACACTAAGAGCGGCGAAAGCATACCGAACGGTATCCACTGAGGCTGCCTGCGTTATCTCCGGACTTATACCTTCCGACCTCCGACTAAAACAGGTTTCATTGTACCAAACCAAACATTCCCTTGAAAACCAGACCCTAAGAGAAATAACCGGCCTTAACATATCCTCCGACCTATTGGAAACAAAGACCCACCTTGAGCATCTTATCCATCCCGCCTATTTTCGCTCCCTTGTCTACACTACGTCACCCACCAACTCACACCGAATAAAAATATTCACAGACGGCTCTAAATCAGACGCAGGAGTTGGAGCAGCTTTTGTAGCATACAATGAAGAAGAGGAGTTTCATTTCGAAACATTTGGTTTGGCTAACTACTGCTCGATATTTCAAGCAGAGTTAATTGCAATTAACCGGGCATTAGCGTATATTCTTTCGAAATCTGACGTAATGGACGAATGCTCTATTCTATCCGATTGCAAATCTGCTCTAGATGCTCTTTAAAACATGGCCTCGCCAACCGAGATACTATTCGACACATGGCAGCTCTATAACGAGGTCTCACAAAACACTAATCTAAGCTTCCATTGGGTGAGGGCACATGACGGCCTGACAGGTAACGAAAGAGCCGACAGTCTGGCAAGACAAGCTTCTGGTCAAGACTCCACAGGCCCAGAACCTCAAAATTGTGCTGAAGTTTTCAAGAAAGTACCAAGCCAGGCTATAAAGCACGGGATCAACACCTATCTTAACAGGGAGTGGCAACAGCGATGGAATGCGTCAGGAACTGGTCTTTGGACTAAAAACTTTATCTCCTCTATCGACAAGTGGATTAATATGGAGATCTGTCTCTCGCACCACGCGGTCCAACTTATTACAGGCCATGGAAATTTTCAGTCTTACCTACATCGCTTTGGAAAAAGGGCATCGCCACTATGCCAGTGCGGTGAAGAAGACACAGCTCCACACGTGCTTTTTTATTGTCCGGTCATCTCAAAATGGAGGCAAGATTCCGAACTGAGTATGTCCCATGCAGGATGCTCCTGGCCACGAGACGAAGAGGAGTTAAGGGAAGTCGAAAAAAACAAGAAATGGTGGAAGATTTTTGACGAATGCGCCAAAAATCTAAGAAGATTGGATCACGACCTAGTCATCACCAGAAACTAAATTTAAATTGAATATTTTCTGTTAATTCGGTCTACGTTCTTGCGTCTTCTTATTATGTTATTAATTATGATGTATTAATTATTATGTACCAGCATAGTGTCCTTGTCGACGGAGTGCTGGCGACTATTAGTCCAATAAATAAATAAGCTATGCTAGCTATACTGTCATCATGGCTATATGTTTTAGAACTTTCTTTAATAATGGTCAAGTCTCTTAAATTGAGCTACACTGCTGTTAAAGTTTTTCCACCATGTTTTGTTTTTATTTGCTGCTTTTAATTCTGCTTCGTATTTTGGCCAGGTACCTCCGGCTCCATTAATTCTTAATTCTGTCTGGTTTCTCCAGTATTCTGTAAGAGGACAATTGAATAGCACATGTGATGCTGAGTCCGTTTCGCCGCATGAGAATAGCGGTGATTTCCTCTTTCCAAATCTGTGGAGGTAGGCCTGGAAGTTTCCGTGACCAGAGATCAGTTGCATCGCGTGGTGTGTCAGCTGTAGATCCATTTTTGTCCAATCCTCTGTTTGATGTTGGGTTTAAAATTCTTCGTCCAGAACCCAATTTTTGAGGCATCCCATCTCAACTGCCATTCTTTTAGACTGTAAGAAGCTATAATTTCCTTAATAGTTTCCCTAAGTATTTTAGTGTGTGAAAGTGGGATATCCTGCAAATCTTCACCAGAAGGATTTATGTCTGAAGCTTGCCTTGCCCGTTCATTTCCAACTACTCCGGCATGAGCTTTCACCCAGTGCCATCGTAAGTTGACTCCCGATAGGTTTTTTGTCGCCTGCTACGTTTCCACTAAAAGTTCTGTGGGCTTTGTAAGATTTTTTAAGGCTTCCAACACTAATCGGCTATAGCAGATTATAAAAGAATATTTAATGTGGTCTATATTTACGGAGACATATTGTAGAGCCCTCTTAATTGCGACGAGTTCTGCCTGGAAGATAGAATAATAATTTTCTAATCTAAACTGTTCATAGCATATTTCCTCATCCCCCTCACCCCCATGTATTCGACAAAAGCAGACCCGACTCCATATTTGGATTTTGAGCCATCTGTATATATTCGAGTAGACAATGTGTTTGTCAAGGTCAGATTGTATTTTATGTGGCTAGCATCTGACGGGTTAATAAATTCTTCTATATTTGCGCGTGTTTCGATTTGGTTTCGTGAGGCGTCTAATCCAGTAACTTCTCTAAACAGATTTTCCTCCATGGGGTGCATATTGACGGTGAGTGCAGGTTGTTTGACTTTTAAGTCTATTGGAGCAAGACAAGAGATGACACAGGCCGCCTCCGTAGAGACCGTGATGTAGGCTTTGGCTGCTCGAATGGTGTTAGGACGTTGCGCTCCCAGGAGTTTCAGGTTTTCCTTTAATTTACACGACATCTGCCATATTAAGGCTCCATAGAGCAAGGCCGGTTTCGAGTCTCCCCTGTAAATATCTGATAGAGCTGATTTAATAAGACCCCATTCCTTCCCAGATGCTATTCCCATTCTTAAGGTACAGTTTTTAACTTTGGCACAAGTCTGCTTGATGTGGGCTTTTTTTGTGGGCTAAATTTAGACTCCTGTCGATCAGATTACCTAAGTACTTAATCTACTCTTGGCACCTAATACGCGCATTTCCAAGAGCAACAAGAGGTCTCCTTTGCCTTGGTGTTTTACCGAAGAATAAAGCCTCTGTCTTTGCTGCGTTGAAATTGAGTTTGCGTTCTAGTGTCCATTGGCGAAGGGTATCCAGGGCCTGGTTACTTTTTTGTTTCAGCTCGGTGATTGTTATGCTATTGACGAGAAGCATTGTGTCATCCGCGTAGGCAACTAACTCATAGCCCTCTGGAAGGTGTTTATCAAATATCGAATTATATAAAATTTTCCAGAACCCTGGACCTGACTTCGAACCTTGCGGACAACCTTTTCTAACGAATTTTTCTAAATAAATACCTGGCTCTGAGGTAATGGCTTTTCTTTCTGCGAAGTAACTCCTAGCCAAATTAATTAGGTTATTCGGACAGTCTTGAGAGATAAGGCGATGGATAATTAACGGCCACCAGGCGTTATCAAAGGCTCCGCTTATGTCCAAGGATATAGCTGCACAATATTGCCGCTTATTTCTTGATGGCCTTATAAAGTCAATAACTTTGGTAACATCATCGATTGTGCCAACTCCTTTTCGAAATCCATACTGATTTTTGTTGAGTAGATTGTGGTTGTAGTAGAAATGCTCGATTCTTGAAATGAGTAGTGCATAGGATTTTCCCTACAACAGGAAGCATGCTAATCGGTCCGAAATCTTTTGCTGGTAGACCAGGTTTATCCGGTTTTGGTATTATTTTTACAAGTTGCTGCTTCCAACAGGCAGGAAAAACCCCATAGCTAAGGCACTTATTAAAAAGTGTCAGGAACATTCCTGGAACGGATTTGAACGCAACTTGAACAATGTCTGATGAAATTCCATCGATACCTGGCGCTTTCTTTGGGTTCATTCGTCAATGACCAATTCTACCTCGACAAGGGAAAAAAATTGTCGTTCAAGACAAGACTTGACAGACAAGACTAGACTGACAAGACTAGACAGACAAGACTAGACAAACAAGATTAGACAGACAAGACTAGACAGACAAGACTAGACAGACAAAACTAGACTGACAAGACTAGACTGACAAGACTAGACAGACAAGACTAGACAGACAAGACTAGACAGACAAGACTAGACAGACAAGACTAGACAGACAAGACTAGACAGACTAGACTAGACAGACAAGACTAGACAGACAAGACTAGACAGACAAGACTAGTCAGACAAGACTAGACAGACAAGACTAGACAGACAAGACTAGACGGGCAAGACTAGACAGATAAGACTAGACAGACAATACTAGACAGGCAAGGCTGTCAACTGTAAATAATACATTTTATACAGAATTTATTGAATTTATTTAATAAACCGCATCAATAAATAATAATAAACCTAAATAATCTATAAAATCATCATTGTAAATTCAACGTGATCTGAAATCTAGATTCGAAACGGACAAAAACAGTGGTCAAAAAAGAAAAGACATATCGTCCTCTGATCTAAAGGAGTTTATTTTCAGCGCCATTAAAAAGAAAGTAGACTCTCTCTATATTCAGATAGATAATCTATATGGTGTTATAAGGAATCTTAGTGCTCAAATAATGGCTCTGAAGGAAGAAAACCTCGAGCTAATGAAATCTGTGATTAAAGGGTAAGACATATTCAGCGAACCAAAAAAAACCCAAAAGGTGTAAAAACACTTAAACGTAATAAAGCAGGAGGTTATAGGTGGACCATCTCCTCAAAAATACATCAACAAATCGCAAGAAATCGAGAGCGAATCTGGAAATGGTTCCATAAATGAAGGAACGTGAGAATCTCCTAATAAACAGACAAGGTGGAAAATGCGCTCCAATATTATCGTAGGGACAAATCCCGAGAATACGCTTATCAAGGCTATAACATGATTTGATCACTTGCACGTATTTCGACTAGATCCAACACTAACACAAACAGATATTATAAAATATCAACAAAATAAAGGATTCAATATAGTGAGATGTAAAAAACTCCAAGCAAAACATCCGGATTATTATTCATCCTGCCCTTCGAGATATATTCTCGATAGACTCGATATATAAGCCGAGAACCTGACCTAAGAATTTCTGTTTAAATAAATATTTTTTAAAACTAGAAAAGTTGAAAGAAAAGATTTAAAACTTCCAGAACTAAAGGACAAAATTCAAATAATGTTTTACTTAGATATTCAATCACTGAAAAATGAAATATTGATGGTCTTGAATTAATTTTACACAATAAAAGCCCTTAGTTTCTAGGCCTCACCGAAACGAGGATGACAAATAAAACCATCCAACTCCTTCATATATCTAACTACAGGATTAATAACTAATTTAGCAGAACTCAGCCACTGGAGGAGGGACAGCAATTTGGACCCGGTCAATTCTAGATAGCGATACTATTTCTGTCCAGAGTTTCGACATAAACAAATCCATCGAAAGAAAAAAACCATCGAAATTTGTGGAATCTTGTGGAGAAAAAAAGATCGTTCTACTGAAATCTTAAATGTATTCTAGAATTATCTAGAAGTTTTTGATTCACAATCTCCAACGAGGATGATTACACAATTTTTGTCAAAAGTAGTGTTTAATATAGTTTCCAAATTAATCATGATATAATACATCCCGCCGGAGGTATAGACCACCTTATGAAATCATCCTCATTGGAGATTTTAATATAAATTTTGACATTAGATCCAAGGATCAATTAAACCGGATCGATCTTCTCGCCTATGACCTGGTCGAAACGGTGTCTGGTTTTACACGAGTCACAGATACGTCTAGTACGAGAATAGATTCCAAGTGCATTTTTACAAGTGCCATCCATATGACGACGCCAGATACAGAACACACCACACTATCAGACCATCGCATAATAATCTTGTAACAGCATCGGAAGAAAAGTTATTCAACCTGAGTATCGGTATACCAGATCTTTTACGGTAGCAAATAAAACCCTATTTCACAAAGCACTAAGTGAAGAAACTTGGGAAGATATGTATAGCAAAACAGATCTTAAAACGATAAAAAGATTAAAAGTGATCTTAAAACAGAATTAATGATTAACACTCTACAATATCATTTTTGGAATTCGTTTCCTTTGAAAAAATTGAAATACTCCGCATCCACATGGGTAACTCAGGAAGCAAAACTTCTAGCTGGCATCTGAAGGGTTTGTTCATTCTCCAAAGAATATATCCAACACTGAAGATTAAATATTCGCTAGAAAAACGCAAACATCAAAGGCTCATAAAAAGGATCAAATGTAACAATTTCCACAACAAAATCGAAAACGCGGTTAACAAACAGCAAGCCACTTGGAAATCAATCAAGGAATTAACTAATAAAACCAAAGTAAAGGAAAATTACACATCAACAACAAGGAGATCAGCTCTCCCAAGGAGATCGCCACAGAATTTAATTACTTCTTCAAATACTCTTTTGAAGCAAAACACAGAAACATAACACCTCAAGTGATAGGCGAGGACCACATAACCTTTAACCACAAAAACAACTTTCTAGAAGAATTTACATCTGTTGAAATATCTAAACTCATACTTAAACTGAGTGATTCAACATCTCAAGGACCAGACAGCATTCCCTGTAACATAATCACGGTGTTAGTGGATCCTATAACACATCTTATCAATGAATTAATGAAATGAATTCAATCTTTACTAGTCCTGATCTGAGTTTGGAGCTCAGGGTTCGCATAATTAGATGTTATGTCTCAAGTGTGTTGCTGTACGGATGTGAATGCTGGACCCTGGACCCTGCAACTGAAAAGAAAATTGAGGCGTTAGATATGTGCTTATATCGCCGTATGCTCCGCATGTCATGGGTCCAACGAATTACGAATGAATTAATGGACCTCATTAAAGAAAGAAAAACTACATACATAGGCCACATTATGAGAGGCAATAAGTATGAACTGCTGAGACTAATAATTGAAGTAAAGATTCAATGGAAAAGATCTATTGGTAGACGCCAGAACTCCTGGTTGAAAGACCTCAGAAGATGGTTTGGGTGCACTTCCATTGAAATCTTTCGAGCACAGCAGTGTCCAGAACAATGTTAGCTATGTGGATCGCCAACCTTCGAAAGGAGAGGGCGTCATAAGAAGAAGAATAATTCCGATACATGAGAAATGGGATTTAACGAATATACAAAACTACAGGTCTTTTGCTCTAATTTCAGTAATCGCAAAAATCGTTGAATACGCTATGGAATGCAGACTGATAAACACCCAAATAATAAACACCACATCTTTCCAGAGGAACAGCATGGATTCTGTAAAGCAAAGTCTACCACAACCGCAACACCAACACATTATCCAAGGCATATACAACCAAAAGTGCCCAGTCGGTATTTTTTGAGACCTGACCAAAGTCTTTGACTGCGTATCATCCTCAAAGCTACTGAAAAAAACTAGAAACATACGGTATTAGAGGAAAATAAGGAAAATGGTTCAAATCATATTTGTCGCACAGGAGGCAACATGTAAAAATAGAGGAGTGCATGTCTTCTATAGTCAACATAGAAATTGGTGTCCCGCAGGGGAGCGTTCTCGCACCTTTCCTTTTCTCAGTGTATATAGCATACCTCCCACGATACTTAAGCGGGGTTAAATGTGTGTTCTATGCAGACGATGCAAGTTTTATCATTTCGAAGGATTCGATGCAAACAACGGAAGCAGCAGCTAACAACCTTCTCAATAAACTTAGCAAATGGTTTTACGTAAATGACATCTAAATAGAGAAAAAAGTAACTATGCTATTTTACAAACCAGACGTCGAGTCAATGCAGATGACTTCGATCACCTATTTATTAAAAATAGATGACACGCGAATAGATAGATCGAACAGCATCAAATTTCTGGGAGTACATTTAGAAGATGAGCTTAACTGGAATTCCCACGTACAGCGCCTGGCTGCAAGGTTAAGTCAAAAAGCTTATATGTTAAAGCTTTTCCAAAACACAATTGATCTAGTTCTTCTACGCGGAGGTTCAATCAACAATTTCATACGCCATCATATTTTAGGGGCATCACCACAATTAGAGGTTGTCTTTAGGGCGCAAAAGAGGGTAGTGCGGTCTATCATGGGTATCTCGTCGGCCATATTTAGGAAACCTAAACCTTCTAACGCTTCCTAGTTATATATATATATATATATATATATATATATATTTATATATATATATATATTATATATATATATATATATATATATATATATATATATATATATATATATATATATATATATATATATGTTTACATCTGGAAAGTGGCATGTTGCATTTTGAAAAATAAACCCAGCTTACCAAAAAATAAGGATCAACAGGCAGGAATCTCATACGAACCTTATCTTCGCCTAGTTAACCCTATGTGGCAAGGCACTCTCTCATATAGGATCCCATATTTTCAATAAATCACCAACTCACCTACAAGAGGAAACTTCTTTTAGATTATTTCGCCAGAAACTTAAAAAACCATACCTGGTTGATATATGTTTATACAACATCAATGATTTTAAAGTAATGCAAATAAATTTGATTTGATTTGACTAGACAGACGCGACTAGACAGACGCGACTAGACAAACGCGACTAGGCAGACGCGACTAAACAGACGCGACTAGACAGACGCGGCTAGACAGACGCGACTAGACAGACGCGACTAGACAGACGCGACTAGACAGCTTATTTGTTTATTTACATAAGAGTGACTTATGTGACCAGCACTCCGTCCAGATGGACACTATGCTGGTTTCGTAACTATTTACATTGTATTTACATTAGCTTTTTACATTACATTTACATTAGCTATTTATGTTACATTTACAGATGTTATTGTTTACAATTTAAAGCAAAAGTTAAGTTTGACTTAAGGTCGTGATCAAATCAATTGTCATGATCGAGTCTCTGAAGTTGTTTGGTTCTTTGATCAAAAAGCTTTGATCAAAAGCCACCATTTTTTGTTTTTCGCGTCCCTTGTTACGGGTTCTACTTTTCATGGCCATGTAAGTCCTACCCGATTAATTATTCTTTCGGTCTGAGTTCTCCATTGGTTAGTGAATATGCAATTGAATAAGACATGTGCTGCTGTGTCTTCTTCTCCGCATAGGCATAATGGTGAATCTCTTCTTCCGAATCTGTGAAGATAGGCCTGTAGATTGCCGTGCCCTGTAATTAATTGGACAGCTCTATGTGATAAGGTGATAAATTCATTTTAAGCCAGTTATGAACTGGGAGAATGAGTATTTTGGTCCATATGCCTGTTTTCGATACCTCCCATCTTGTTTGCCATTCTTTTTGGAAATATGAACTCAGTCTGGACTTGATCGATTGGCTGGGTATATTGTTGAATGAGATGGGTATGTTACATTTTTTGACGCCTGATTTACCAAGCTACCAGCTCGCTCGTTTCCAGCGACTCCAGCATATGATTTTTCCTAATGCCACTGTTATTTTACACTCTCAGAAATTTCTATTACCGCTTCCCATGTTTCTACGACTAGTTCAGTAGGCCTCGTCATGTTTTCCAGAGCGTCGAGCACTGTCGAAACACAACTATTACAAATTATTGAATAACCATCTGCGTTGTCGGTATTGGTTCGGATGTACTGTATCCCTCTCTTTAGCGCGAAATGTTCCGTCCGGAATGTTGTGTAGTAGTTCTCGAGTCGGAATATTTCTTATGTATGTTTCATTCCCTTCCTTGTAAACCACAAAATCTGATCCCATTCCATTTTTAGCTTTTGAGGATTTTGTGAAAAGTTGGGTTTGAAGGGTGAATTTGAAGGGAGAACCTCACTACAAAGTAGTGAGGTATTTTAGGTGGCCAATGTCCGAGGGGCTAAAGAGTTGCTGAAGTTTACTGTACGATCGATGTGGTTTGGGGAGGCGCTTAAACCCGTTAATTCTGTAAACCTTGCTTCGTCCAGATCATGCATAGTGAGGTGTAATGCAACTTGCTTTGCCCGGATGTCGATTAGAAGAAGGCCTGAAATTACAGAGGCTGCCTCTGTTGATACGGTGCGATTGGCTTTGGCAGCAGGTATCGTCCATAGACGTTGTACGCTCAGAAGTTTCATATTCTCTTTGGTTTTACAGGACTTGTGCCAAATTGAGACTCCATACAAAAGTGCCAGTTCCAAAGCCACCGTGTAAAGTCTACTATAGCCGATCTATTCAGGCCCCATTCCTATCTCAAGGCGTTGCGAATTCTGAAACTCCATTGCTTCGCTTTACCTCAAGAACGGTGAAGTGTTTAACGTGTTCTTTAAAGTTTAAACATCTGTCTATACATATACCAAGATATTTAATAGAATCTTGATCATTGTAATAAGCTCCACTGATATCCAAGGCAATGGCTGTGCAACATTGTTTTTTCTTGATAGAATCCCTGATAAATCTATAACTTTGGCTACGGCATCGACTGTACCTACTCCTTTTCGGAATCCAAATTGTTTTTATGCGGCAGTTTTTGACTGTAGAAGTGGTACTCGATTCTTAAAATCAGAAGGGAATCGAAGATTTTCCCCACGACAGGAAGCAAGCTGGCCAGCCTAAAATATTTTGCACATAAGCCAGGCTCATTCGGTTTGGGAATCCATCCGTGGTTCTACAACCCAAGGTGGGTCTTGGCCGCCTCAACAATTCTTCTCCATTTTCTCCGATCCTGAGTGGCTTCTTCCCAATTGAGTACCCCCAGAGTTTGAAGGTCCTTGCGGATATTATCCCGCCATCGAAGCTTTGGGCGCCCCAGTGGTCTTTTGTTGTTAGGGGTTTCTTCCCAGACCATTTTAACTAGCCTTGAGTCATTACTCCTCTGTTTGGGAATGATTTGTATCAATTGTTCTTTCTTTATCAAAAGTTCAGAAACTTAATGAATAGCTCAACAAGTAAATGGGGATTAGAATTGAGAGCAGCTTGGACTATATCCACAGAGATATCGTCGATACCGGGTGCTTTCTTTGGATTCATTCTGGAGACAACCCGTTCCATATCTGTGAGATGGAATTCTCGATCATTTGGGCCACCCACGCCTGTCAGTACCTCTTCTTTAATTCGCTCATGTACCTCTGAATCCCGCTCGCTATCCACTGGAAAAAAAAGGAATCCAGTAAGGCTCGAGTAGTAGGTAGTTGTTGTATTGCTGCAATTGTTTCCCCATCCCTTTTGTTAAAAAATTCCCTTTGGGATAAAAAATCCCCTTTGAAACTGCTTCTGCTGTGTGCGGCGTGAAATGTAAAGCCTGCCTATTACTATGCCCAGGTATTTTATTTAATGCTTTGGGATTATCATCATTTTTTTAAATTTAAGGTTTTATTGGTTGGGCATTTTTTATCCTATGAGAAGGACCATAGTTTACGACCAGTTTTTTCTGGTGTTAGATTGAAGCTTTTGTATTTCATCCATTTAATGATTTGATCTATAGCGTGGTTTGCCGTCTGTATAAATACTTCTTCTATTCTGGATGTTATCACTAGAACCAAGTCGTCTGCAAAGCCAATCACTATGGCCCCCAACGGTGGTCTTATTCTCAGCACATCATCATCGTAGGGCGTTCCCCAAGGTTTGGTATAGTTTCAATCCTTGTGGTACACCGCTGCTGATGCTTCTCTCTTTCGTTCTCCGAACCCCTTTTAGAATTAGCTTTCTATCGTTAAGGTAGCTTCGCGCCCTGCGTAGTAAATATCTTTTGATATTACGCCTTCCACGATCTGCTTCCAGCTTGCGCTGTTAAATGCGTTTCTAACATCGAAGGTTAGCAGCGCACACAGTTTCCTTGTTCTTTGCGTTCCAGACTTGGCCTTTTTGGAAATCTCTATGACAGATCTTATCGCGTCAATTGTGAAGTAAAATTGTTTTTCTGACTGTCCATGTCTTGAGTTATCTTTCTATTCTGCTTAGTAAAAGTTGCTCTAAGAGTTTCCCCGTTACATCCATTACAGACGGACAAGACTAGGCGGACCAGACTAGATAGACAAGTCTAAATAGACAAGACTAGATACATGAAGAATGCAGCCGCCGTACCTCTGATCGAACTCGAACCGTCCGTGTATACCCGGAATTGAGGTATATTACTCAGTGTCAAATGGTATATAACCAGCGAGAATTGTGATGGGTGAATTAGTTCTTTGGTAATTACGGTCAGTTCGCGCTCTCTCAGTGCATCTGGTAGGCCCATTATATCAGCAGCTGTGTTCCACAAGGATCGACATTATACCCAACCTTGTGGAACGTCCTACGATGATGATGTGCTGAGAATAAAACCACCATTGGGGGCGATAGTGATTGGCTTTGCGGACGACTTGGTTCTAGTGGTAACATACAGTGCATAAGGAGTATTGATGCAGACGGCAAACCACGCTATAGATCAAATCATTAAATGGATGAAATACAAAAGCTTCAATCTAACACCAGAAAAGTTAGGTAGCTACTTGACGATTTCTTTTGCCCTATCATTCTATACACGCCTCCCCATGGGTTTTCGTTTGAGGAAGAAGTACAGAATTCTTTCCATTTTTTGTTTCTTCGCGTCTAAGATTTTTATCTTATACTCACGATGTTTGTTTATGACTACGACTAGTTTAGTAGGCCTCGTCATGTTTTCCAGAGCGTCGAGCACTAAACAACTATTACAAATTATTGAATAACCATCTGCGTTGTCGGTATTGGTTCGGATGTACTGTATCCCTCTCTTTAGCGCGAAATGTTCCGTCCGGAATGTTGTGTAGTAGCTCTCGAGTCGGAATGTTTCTTATGTATGTTTCATTCCCTTCCTTGTAAACCACAAAACTGATCCCATTCCATTTTTAGCTTTTGAGGATTTTGTGAAAAGTTGGATTTGAAGGGTGAATTTGAAGGGAGAACCTCACTACAAAGTAGTGAGGTATTTTAGGTGGCCAATGTCCGAGGGGCTAAAGAGTTGCTGAAGTTTACTGTACGATCGATGTGGTTTGGGGAGGCGCTTAAACCCGTTAATTCTCTAAACCTTGCTTCGTCCAGATCATGCATAGTGAGGTGTAATGTAACTTGCTTTGCCCGGATGTCGATTAGAAGGAGGCCTAAAATAACACAGGCTGCCTCTGTTAATACTTCTACAGTTAATTCTACTTCCTCTGTTAATACTTCGAAATACTTCTTCTATTCTGGATGTTATCACTAGAACCAAGTCGTCTGCCAAGCCAATCACTATGGCCCCCAACGGTGGTCTTATTCTCAGCACATCATCATCGTAGGGCGTTCCCCAAGGTTTGGTATAATGTCAATCCTTGTGGTACACCGCTGCTGATGCTTCTCTCTTTCGTTCTCCGAACCCCTTTTAGAATTAGCTTTCTATCGTTAAGGTAGCTCCTCGCCCCGCGTAGTAAATACCTTTTGATGTTAGGCCTTCCATGATCTGCTTCCATCTAGCGCTGTTAAATGCGTTTCTAACATCGAAGGTTAGCAGCGCACACAGTTTTCTTGTTGTTTACGTTCCTTTTTGGAAATCTCTATGACAGATCTTATCGCTTCAATTGTGGATTTTCCGTGCCTAAAGTAAAATTGTAAAATTGTTTTGACTGTCCATGCTCAGTCTCGAGTTATCCTTTTATACAAGACAGACAAGACTAGGCGGACCAGACTAGATAGACAAGTCTAAATAGACAAGACTAGACACATGATGAATGCAGTCGCCGTACCTCTGATCGAACTCGAACCGTCCGTGTATACCCGGAATTGAGGTATATTACTCAGTGTCAAATGGTATATAACCAGCGACAATTGTGAAGGGTGAATTAGTTCTTGGGTAATTACGGTCATTTCGCCCTCGCTCAGTGCATCTGGTAAGCCTATTATATCAACAGCGGTGTTCCACAAGGATCGACATTATACCCAACCTTGTCCTACGATGATGACGTTCTGAGAATAAGACCACTGTGGCGATAGTGATTGGCTTTGCAGACGACTTGGTTCTAGTGGTAACATCCAGAACAGAAGAAGTATTGATGCAGACGGCAAACCACGCTATAGATCAAATCATTAAATGGATAAAATACAAAAGCTTAAATCTAACACCAGAAAAGTTATGTAGCTACTTGTCGATTTCTTTTGCCTTATCATCCTATACACGCCTACCCATGGGTTTTCGTTTGAGGAAGAAGTACAGTCTTTCCATATTTAGTTTCTTCGCGTCTAAAATTTTTATCTTATACTCAAGATGTTTGTTTTTAAATAGTTCTCGTCTATGCTCTCTAATCGGTTCTGTGCTATGTTGAAATTTTCTGCGTAGATTTTGGTTTTGTTTGCGAAGAGCGGTGAGTTCTGTGGTTCACCATGGAACGAAGTGCTTGAATTATTTTCTGGGAGGAATAGTGTCGTAGGCTGCGTTAACTATACTTTTAATTAAGGTTAACTATACTTAAATTTCAGATATCTTCATATGCCACTGCATATGAAGATATCTGTTCTGAGGATAAACACTCTGCAATCCTTAGTGAAACTTGTTTTATGTAGAACGCCAAATTTTTTCAAATTCTGGCCAATCTGCCTTTTTGGTGCAGATCTCCGGCAGTTCAGTATCTATACCTATGGACCAGCTTAAACATCTGTGATCCGAAAGACTTTCCTCATCTGGGAGGTGCCAGTCGATGATCAGATTGCTCAGCTTTTCGCTTGCCATGGTTAGATCTATTAAACTTGAACCACTATATCCCATAAATGTTGGTTCCGATCCTCGATTTACGATGAGGAGGTTGTTGTGGTTGATCATTTCTTCTACACATTTCTTCAACATCATTTTTCCCACGCTTATCTTCTGTTGCGCTGCCCCAAGAATATGACTTCGCATTAAAATCGCCCGCAACCAAGACATCACTCTTAGTGATTTAATTCTTTTAATTGTATAATGGAAGTGTCCAGTTGGTTTATATTTTTTTTGATTAAATCATGTTCTGATGGTCTTGCTTGTGGTGGAAAATAAACGGAAATGGCATGAAATACCAACTTGCCGCTAACTATTTGGACTTCTGTTCTAAGTTTGTTGGATAGCTCCGCATTATAGATTACGTTTATTCGAGGATCAGTGATCATTATGGCAGACTTGACCGTTGGATCCATTAATATTTTATCGTAAATAATTCTGTAGTGGCCTGGAAAACCTGGAAGCTTGCCGAGAAAAAAGGTGAGGTTCTTGAATAAAAATTATCTGTAACTTGTTCCTCGTAACTTGTTCCAAAAGAACTCCTGTTGCTGCTTTGCCCTTTTCCAGATTTATTTGTAAACACCTAATTATAGTTTATGATTATTGTTAGTTTTCACAGCCATTGTCGGTAAAATTGAGACAAATGGTAAGGGATTCATCGAACCAAATTATATATTTGATGCCATGTGAATTAGTTTTGTCCGTAGACGAAGTGGGTCACTGGTTTCTTAGTCTCATGTTTCCTTTCTCCCATCCTTTTGATTTCGTCTTTAACCAACGTTTTTTGGGTCCGGTTCAGGTTCCAATGTAACGTAGATGGTAGTCCGCCTCGTTTTCGCTTGTCTTTATCCTTCTGTACTACTGGAGCTGTGGAGATATTTCCAGTTCCAAGTGCTGCACTGTTTGAAGATTCGCTGATGAAATCCTCCGGAGGTATTACCAATGTGGAAGTCTGTTTCTCGATTGTGGCGGGTGAAGTATTTGCATTTGATCCTGGTGTCGATGGTTTTGCTAGACTATTTGCGATTTCTTGTTGAACCAGGGTTTCAAGAGACTATAATTGTGGGTACTAATGCTGCAGCCAGTTCCTTTACGTCTAAAACTGCCGGTGACCACCCCCTCTCGTGGGTGTTGCTGTTGCTTTCGCATATGTAATATTGTTCACGAAGATAAGAATAGACAGTTAAAACTATACAGACAATACTAGACAGACAGGACTAGCCGGACAGGGCTAGACAGGTCAGACAGGGTTAGATAAAGGACTAGACAGACAAAACTAGACAAGGCTAGTAGGATGAGACTAGGCATACAAAGCTAGCCCAGCCCGACAAGACTAGACAGATAAGACTATACAGGCAAGACTAGACAGACAAAACTAGACAATGACAAGAATGAAACAAGATGAAACAAGACTATGCCAATAAGGCTAGACAGGCATAACTGAATAGACAGGAGTAGACTAGTAAATATACAATTAAGAGAAGAGTAGACAGACATTGTTATTATTACATTATAATTAAAATTATATTGGGAATTGAGAATATTTATAAAATTGTTGGTCAACGAAAAAAAAAAAATTGCAATTTTTGCGCCAATAAACCTTGAATGATCATTATGCAATACACACACATAGATAAATTGGCATGTTGCAATTTCGAAAAGAATTCTACACGCATTTATTACACAGAATGAATAGAAAAAATAACAGAGTTAATAATAAAAGAGAGCCGGTGGATGTGAAAAAGGCAAATAAAAATGCAAGGCGAGGCGCAGCCGATTAATTTAATGCTTTTGTATGATCTAATAATACAATAAGACAATGTGAATAATTGCGACCGGCTTCGTGTTGCTCCAATTTTTTTTTGCTCGTGTTGCCGCGGCCTCGCTACACTTTGTAAAGGTCGACAGAATTTTTAATTCGCCTCCAAGAATTTTTATTCGCAATTTTGAAGATTAGGAAAATATTTTCGCCGATATTTGGCAATTCGTTTCGAGTTAATTAACTAAAATAATACCATCATCTAAAACTAAAGCATTTACACAATTTAAACCGGACTTGATATGTTAAAATAAACTAATACTGGGATTAATAATAATAAAACATTTTTATTGATGTACTTATAATATAAAAGAAATATATAACAAATGGCTATTGAGCCCCGTGGTGTTTCAGCCTATAGGATGAATTAAACTAAAAACTTGCATTCATAGTTTAGGGAATAAGTAAGAGATTGAATCTTATTGTATTATTAAGGAACGAGTTCAATAAGAGCGGTTTTTCAGCACGCGTCCATGTTTAGAAAACGACGATCGTAGCGAGTTTTCTAATTGACAAGTACGAAAAACGCCTTATGGACGAGGTTTTTATACTATTTTTTCTATTTTGCGTCCTTTTATGCCATTTCTAAATTAAAAAAAATTGCCGATACATATTGATAAAATTGTAACGTACTCGGCGATCCATAAACGAACCCATGCGTGCCACGAGTGCTTTAATGACTTCATTATAGGCCCAAAATAATAATAATATGGAAAAAATAATAATAGGTACTTACGTATTAACGCCACCACTGCTACATTTTTAAATGCCGCCAATCTACACCTAAAATTGTTATGATAAATCATAAAATAAAACATTTTATTTAAAATTAAAACATTTTTAAAACTCAAAATACTTTATTTTTTAACCCGGTTAGCAGATTAACCCGGTTAGCAGATACACGCGCGGCAGCGCGAACTCTCGATCCAATATATATCGCGGTGGTGGTGTTAATACGTAAGTATCTAGTAATAATATACTGAAGTAGACAAGTTTGTCTAATCTTAAACTGAATTTAAGTATATAAGTTTCATTTCCTCAAAATACAGTGTCGGTTTAGAGTCTATAGTCTAGATCAGGGGGGTTCCCAAAATTCGGCCCGCGGGCCAAATGCGACCCGCAAAGTCCGTAAATGCGGTCGGCGATATCGATACGATATATTATATTTTTATTAAAAAATTAATAAGTAAATAGTAAAATTAATAAGAGATATTAGAATATCTTAATTAGAATTAATTAGAAGATATAATAAAATATTTTAATATTTAAAAAAAATTCTTACAGAGCTTTAAGTATAAGCGTTTGTATTAATAAAAAATTGTTTAGTTTATATTTATAAAATTATTTTAATATGTATAGTTTAGCCCAGGGATGGCGAACATTTTTGAGTAGTGGGTCAAATTGTGTTCATTATATTTGAAGTACTAGCTGGTGGGTCGCCAGGTCACTGAGATCACTTAGAAAAGAGGAGGGACGTCAAAGACTACTTTTTTGTTCTCACTTTTAAAGGCCTTTACAAATTCTAGTTTCCTTCTTGTTTAACAACTTCTACTTTGGAAGTGATGAGCAAAAAATAAAGGTCGAAGTCAAAAAATTTATAGCAATGAATAAATCCATAAAACTTCGTAACGTATTATACAGTGATATCCAATTATCGGATGGAATATTTTGCTTAAGATATTAAAAAAAAAACCTATGTTTTTCCCCACCATATTAGGTGTGGTTGTAATTACATCGTGTGTTGTAATAAAAGCAATTTTCTTTAGGTCAATATCTATTTCTTTAAATGTAATATCAAATTCTTTAAAAATATCTAGAATGATACACTTTCCTTTCAACGTTATTGTTGTGAATAGTTCTTCTTGCTTTATATTTCCTGGTTTCTATCGACCAAACTGCTAATTTTGCAAAACCAATTACAATTATCTTAAAAAACATTGACATTGCTGCATAATTAAAGTCGTAAAATATTTGAGAAAAAATGTCTCCTTCTAATTCTAGTATTCGATCTTTAATTGTATTCCGATTTATTGGTAACTCATTTTTCCGCTTCTACTATACAACCGAGCGATTACAGAGGTGAACATCCCTAGTTTTTCCAAAAGCAAAGACCAAATGGCAAATTTTCCAGTTTTTTCCGAGAGTTCAAATTTTCTTCCTGTTCCTCTGATCAGAATACAAATGTAATATCCGACAGTTAACAGCTCCCAAAACCCAATTTCTTTTTGATTTCGCGATTTCCCGCCCAAATGCCAATTAGGAAGAGCGAAAAAACCCCAGTTCAAAATTCTAGCTTTGGTTTTTCCAATATTCAAAAACGAATTAAGAATTTTTCCACAATCTCTTCAGTTTCTCTCTTCATCTAATCCAAAACCATCATTTTATCAGAAATCAAGGGTAAACTCAAAATCATCCCACAACTTTCTCAGTTTCCCATGGTTGAGTAAACCTTGACGACGATGAACTACATCTAAGTATAGTCAAAATCCGGAAAAATATTTAAGTATGTCTGAAAATCAAATTTCTTTAGATCCTCCTTGGTCTTGTACAAAGCCAAGAATTTTCTCGAAAATTGAGAAAAAAACTTTTACACACAACCAAAGATGATTTTTCCAACGAAATTCGATTTCAGAGAGCAATGCAATGGAAAACTTGAAAATTAGAGCTAACAGTTTTAATGTTAGTTTACTTACTCGTACATAAGTATGTTAACCTAGATTACATCGACAACGAACAAATAGTGATTTAAAGTATGTTGTCTGTCAAAATTACAATTTTTTCAATATTATCGATAGAAATAATATTTTTTTGGTAGATTCAACAGTATTTTAACATGCTATGTATATAAAATAATGTATGATACACGCGTGTGAAAGGCTTTTGTGCATAAGTTGCGAAGTTTAATCGCGATGGGTCCTTCTTCACACACTTGTATCATAAACTACTATTTTGGCAATAAAAACGCTTTTAAAACACAAAATGATTCTTTTTTTTCTTTTGTGAACAATATGTTCTTTCTTTATCTGTTGAAAAGGCGAGATTATAATGAAAGTTTTCAAAATGTTTTTTTACATTATATGTACGTGAAGTAACTTTTTCATTAGAAATTACACACACAGTCTTTTTCTTCTTATCGCATTATTTATCAAACCATTCTGTTTAGTATGACATGGGATTTTTATCGTTTGTACTGCAACCATATTACTGGGTTACAACTAAAATATTAGTTTATGATTCAAGTGTGTGAAGAAGGGCTTTTATACATGACTTGTGAAGTATAAATCACGAGCCGAAGGCGAGTGGTTTAATCGCAATGAGTCCACAAAAGCCACACACGCGTGTCATACATTATTTTACCTACGAAGCATGTTAAAATACAGTTGAATCTAAAAAAAAAAAATCTTAACGATAGTATTGAAAAAGTTGTAATTTGACAAACAAAATACTTCAAATAACTGACACAATAAAGTTGGAACGTTAGCATCTCCGTGGAAAAAATTGCTAACTAGTAAACCCGCACAGTGACGGTAACACTATTTGGTCGTTGTCGATGTAATATAGGTTAACCTAGCTTTAACCTAGATTAAGTTATGGTTAGGTTAAGTTATATTAGATCCAGATAATTCCAGACTGAGAGGCCGAGACTTCTAGATTCAAAATAAGAAAAAATAATTCAATTTTAATATACGTCACAAAATTTATTTTCACTACGTCTATGTTTTTTTTGTTTAGTGACGAGTTATTGCCGTAGTAACAACAAACAGAAATCCTTTAATAGCGAAACTCCATTTGAATTACATTGGACTTTTACGCACGATTTGGATACTTTTACACACGGTTATAATAATAGCATCCCTCACATACAATTATGTATTTATAAATGTGTTCATTTTGGCGTGCGAGTAGATAACTAAATGTTCTAAAATCAAAGCCCAGGCCACTTAAAAAGCCTGTGTGGGTCAGTCTCGGACCCGCGGGTCATAGGTTCGCCATCCCTGGTCTATCCTATGGTTATTACACATTTGTACAGAAATATAATATAGTAGTCATATAGATACAAAACTGTTAATCATTTAAGACATGCTATTTGAATTGATAGAATTACAAGAAAATATCGAGGCTAAGAAATCTTATCGGAACAATTCCCTAATTGATTTTTATAAAGAATTATCATACGTGAATTGAGCTGGTTTTTTTGAAAGTGGTATTTTTGATAGTGGTAGGAAAGTTGGTATTTGAAAGTCCATTTTTCATATATTGAGATATTTAAGGGTTTGCGTTTGAATCAATTTAAAAATATTGGCCAACTTTAATCAATTCGAGTGATGTTTTTTACACTATACACTTTTAAAATTTTATTATGAAATAATAATTACTAAAATTATTTGAAAAAATAAACGATTTTTGTAGCTCCACATCGACTTGTACCACTTTCAAAAATAACATATTAGAAGAAATAAAAACAGGAGCAAATTTAAGTCCATATTTTTATAGAGATAAAAGCTTTACTGAAATGATTTTTTAAGTAAAAAGTAATAGTTAAAATGAAGACATTTAAATACACGAATAACCAAATTTATAAGGAGTTTATTTCAGTTATATTAAAAATATAAAAATGATAATTACTTTAAATTAAGATCTTTAAATAAAAAAAGATATTTTAAACTTTATATTTTAAACATTTAGCACGTTGAAGTATTTATGGTGAATAGGCGGTATATAAGGTAATAAACTTATTATATCGTTAAATTTCTCTCTTGTTATGCTCCTTGAAGTTTTATAAAGTGGTAACATATTAATTTTGCTGAGGTTTTTTGGTCTTCCCTTTTTTCCAAATAAAAAAATTATTAGTTTCAGTTCTTTTGAACCTCGTCCAACATATTTTAAGCCAGTTTACAATTTCTCCGTCCGTATTTTTTTTCTGTTTGATATTGCCTCTTCTAGAGATTTGGTTGAGACAAAGTCTTCTCTTTTAATTTCATACAAAATGAAGCTGGTTTTTTTTCGGCAAGCCTTTATTGCATTATAATAGTCTTGGGCAGTGTATAATTGGTCCTTTTTCTATAATGCTGTTTCCAAAACTGCGAAATCTCTGTCGTGGATGAAATGAATGACCCGACAGTAAAAATTTGTGGTCAATAAGATTTATGTTAATATTGTCTGATTGAACAACCCTTAACCACATCAGTGCGAGCTTAATATTGCGATTTTGTCCGGTACACATGTCACTGTATGCTATGATATGATTGAGTTTTGACTTGAGTTTTTATCGTCTGAATATGCTTCAGACAGCAAGATGCTATTTCTTCCACACCTCTAGATGCTATAGTTTCCTCCCATGCATACATTTGAATCCTATTGTCATGAAAATTATGAAAATTTTCATTAAGAACATACATTTTTCGCTTATAGTATGCAACAGAAACTGTTAACTTGGGATATGGAAGGGCCTTTTCTAGATCAAAGGAAAATGCGAAATATTTATCTGGATTCATTGATGCTAAGTTTTGATCTTCTTTTAAAGCTTGTCTAGCCAGTTCTGCACTTCTCAAATGTGTGCTATGTTCCTCTAAAAGGCTGCTTTTTTTATTAGGGTCTGAGGTAGCTTTAATTTTTAAATTTAAGTAATCGCATTTTGACAAGTATCTTTATGATGAAAACTATATATATATATATATATATATATATATATATATATATATATATATATATATATAAAGAACAAAAAACAGAACATAACAAATAACCCGACCCAAAAATATCCCAAATACTCAAACTTAAAAACAACTACACTTTAAAGAAACAAAAAAAAAAAACAATAATTCTTCGCCCGCACTAACTTTTCTCTCTCCCTAAACTCTTTCCACAATCACTCCCTTCCACTCTAAAATTTCCCGCATTATGGGCCACCCGCTACCTGACTCGTCCATGCACGCTTCCCAGTCTTTACATTTATTTTTCTTTCCTTCTTCCCATGTTAGCCCTTTGCATTCTTCCATCCAATGTGCCCACCTGTCAGTACCCTCTCCGCACATGGTAAACAAATTCTCCCTTTCATTCAACCAGTACCTTCTTCCCTTTTCTTCGTTGCCGCACCGAAACCTGGCTATCCTATTTTGGCTACCGCTGGACCCTCTGCTTAGGTACAAAGGGAGTCTGCCGTACACTTGTACCTTGTTGTACTCCCGATTGTCCGACCTGCTTTCGTCTATACGGCTTTGTCGTATCTGCAGCTCTATCTCCCTACTCCTTTCACCCAACAATTTTTCATACTTTACGCCTTCCCTTTTCATCCTTTCTACCTCCTCTTTCGACAACCCTACTCGTTCATACATTTTTTTCTATTCATTTCCCCATTTTGGTAGTCTAATCCCTCTGACACCTTCCTTCCTTAAACTATTGAACACCTCTTTCACTATCCTTTCATTCCCTAACCTATGCACTTTCCTTTCGTATCTTGCCACTCTCACTGATGCTTCTGCTGCAACTTTATACGCATTCGCTTCATGTAGCACCAGGTACCCTGGCGTACTCCTGTCTAATTTCAACGCCCTTTTTATAAACTGGAGTTGTACCTTTTCTACTTGTTCCATTTCGTTCATACCCCATATTTCCGCTCCATACAACAAAATACTCCGAACACACGCTTTTTATAGTATCATTTTTGCCACGAAACTATCTTCAAATTTATCTTTCCAAGCATTCCAAAACCTATTAGCAGCCACCCACGCTTTCTTACATACGAACTTAATGTGCTCATTATTGGACCCATTACTACCAAACATAAATCCCAAGTATTTGAACCTGCTAACCTGCTCTATAACCTCTTCCCCCCACATCAAGCTTTCCTCTTTCTTACCAACTTTCTTTCTAAACACCATCCACTTAGTCTTCTCTACATTCACACTTAACATTCTTTTCTCAAAATATCTTTAAATCCTTCCAATCATCTCTTTCATTTCCCCTTTTGTTCTTGCTAAAGCAACTATGTCATCCGCGTAAGCTAGAGACCACACTTTCATCCTACCTATTACCACTCCTCCTGCCTGCCCATTTTTTAAAACCTTTTCTAAGTCATTTATAAAAACATTAAATAGGACAGGGCTAAGTGGACACCCTTGCTTTAACCCTTTCCTAACCCAGAATCTTTCGGATTTTTTTTCACTTATTCTAACTCTGCAGCTTGTCTTGCCATATAGATCTGTAACTGCCTTCACTAGCCACCCACTAATTCCTTTTGCTCTCATCATTTCCCATAGCATGTTTCGGTTTACTGTGTCATATGCCGCTTTAAGATCTATGAATACAGCATACACCTTTCCACCTTTCTGTGTCAGTTCTTGCTCTATTACGTATTTTAAGGTAACCAGCTGGTCCGTTGTTCCCCTCCCTTTTCTGAATCCCCCTTGTACTTCCGGAATCACTTTCTTTTCCTCAATTTCTTCCTGTATTTTCATCTCCACTACTTTTGCATATATCTTATATGATGTATCCATTAGTGTGATGCCTCTGTAATTTTCTGCTTCGCCTTATTTCCTGCTTTGAAAATTGGTACGATGTCCCCTTCCCTCCACCTTTCTGGAATTGCTTGCTGTCCTTTGAAAATCTTGTTGTATAATTCGTGGAGTTTTTTTTGTATTGACACCGGCGCTAGTTTCCACGCTTCATTTGGGATTCCATCCGGACCTGTCGCTTTTCTTCTTTTCAGCCCACCCAGCACTTCCTCCATTTCCTCCCACATAATTTCTGGTCGATGGCCTTCTTCTTCTTTTCCGTCCTCTTCCACTGTCTCCTCTGCTCCCTTATCTTCTTTTCCGTCCAGCAACTGCATAAAATGTGCTCTCCATCTTTCCATCTTAATTTCATTGACTTTCCGAGTTGCTTTTTCCACATTTTTGGCAATAAACTTCCATATTTCTCTTTCACTATTGAGCTTCCTAGCCTCCTCCATTTGTTTTCTTTGCCACGTTCCTTTTTTGTTCTTCACAAGTTCTTTCATTTGATCCTTCATATTTTTTAATTTATCTGGAGTTGCTCCGCTCTGTCTCCATCTCTTGACATCCTCTCTCAACTGTTTTTTCTTGGAGATATATTCTTTATCAATCCATGCGCTGTTATACTGATCACTCCTGACATTTTTCCATACTATCGCCTCATGGACTTTAGATACCAGTTATTCTAGGCTATTTATTGATTCTAGCTGACAGTCTTCCAGGTTGCGCTTAAATCTTTGTACCGCCTCTTTATTCCATATCGCTACTGATTTCCGCTTCTCCGTCTGTCCACTAACCACCGTTTTTCCTTTTACCGTTACTTCCAGCGGGAAATGATCCGACTCTATCCTGTTCCCTACTTCCATGCTGATTATATCACTTGTTGCTGCCTCGTTTGCTACTACATAGTCTATCACTGAAATCCCTCTTCTCCCTACATACGTTGTCTCTCCACTCCAATCTCCCTCCGTGCATCCATTTAATATGTTCCATTTTCTTTCCTTCATCCAGTCAAGCCATTTTCTACCATCCGCGTTGATTATTTTGTCTTTGGATTTTCTTGTTACTTCATGTCCTCCTTCCCCGAGATTCCCAACCTGGCTCTCCCCTATTCTTACGTTCCAGTCCCCCGCAATTATAACTTTAGACAAGGTTTCCTCGTTTGCTTCCGTCTCTATTTCCGTTAATAATTCTTTTAGTCTTTTATTATTATAAACTGAAATACATTTCCTGTAATACATAAACTGTAATACAACTGTTTACATTTATCGTTATATTTCTCTCTTGTTATGCTCCTTGAAGTTTTATAAAGTGGTAACATATTAATTTTGCTGAGGTTTTTTGGTCTTCCCTTTTTTCCAAATAAAAAAATTGTTAGTTTCAGTTCTTTTGAACCTCGTCCAACATATTTTAAGCCAGTTTAGAATTTGTCCGTATTTTTTTTTCAGTTTGATATTGCCTCTTCTAGAGATTTGGTTGAGACAAAGTCTTCTCTTTTAATTTCATACAAAATGAAGCTGGTTTTTTTTTCGGCAAGCCTTTATTGCATTATAATAGTCTTGGGCAGTGTATAATTGCTCCTTTTTCTATAATGCTGCTTCCAGAACTGCGAAATCTCTGTCGTTTGGAAGAAATGAATGACCCGACAGTAAAAATTTGTGGTCAATAAGATTTATGTTAATATTGTCTGATTGAACAACCCTTATCCACATCAGTGCGAGCTTAATATTGCGATTTTGTCCGGTACACATGTCACTGTATGCTATGATATGATTGAGTTTTGACTTGAGTTTTTATCGTCTGAATGTGCTTCAGACAGCAAGATGCTATTTTTTCCACACCTCTAGATGCTATAGTTTCCTCCCATGCATACATTTGAATCCTATTGTCATGAAAATTATGAAAATCTTCATTAAGAACATACATTTTTCGCTTATAGTATGCAACAGAAACTGTTTACTTGGGATATGGAAGGGCCTTTTCTAGATCAAAGGAAAATGCGAAATATTTATCTGGGTTCATTGATGCTAAGTTTTGATCTTCTTTTAAAGCTTGTCTAGCCAGTTCTGCACTTCTCAAATGTGTGCTATGTTCCTCTAAAAGGCTGCTTTTTTCATTGGGGTCTGAGGTAGCTTTAATTTTTAAATTTAAGTAATCGCATTTGGACAAGTATCTTTATGATGAAAACTTAAATTAAAATTATTGTTAAAAAATTTTCTATAAATTCGCTCGCTGAGAAATGTTGTATAGTTTTCTTCGCACTTTTCAACATACAAATAATATTATTTATTTAAACCATTATTTCTGCTTTAAAAACAGTTATATTTAAATAATACTTCCACTTTAATCTATTAGTATAAGAATCAAACAGTAGGACTTACGAAGGAGAACTAAAAAAAACCCAAAACCTAAAATAATTGCAATAAGAAAGTTGTTATAATTATAATTATTAGGAATGGACTTATTCCACTTTCAAAAGAAATATTTGTGCGATAGAATTGTACAGCAAAATTGTTTTTGTTTATTTTATGTCAAGATAGAACTCTATTGAAATTGTGATTGTAACTATAGAGAGAAGGTGTCTTAGCTCATTAAAATTACCGTTAACTTATTTTTTTTTTTAAGGTGGACTTATATCACTTTCAAAAAAACCAGCTCAATTATCCGAAATACGAAAACATGCTCAACAAATGTTTCCATTATTTGAGAGCACATATATTTGCGAAAAATCTTTTTCTATACTAATAAAAAAAAAATAAGAAAAAGTTAGATGTATTTATAACAAAAAAAAATCGTGGTTTTTGTTTTGATTTTATTCCGTTTTTTTGGCCCGCCAAAAAATTCAGTAATTAATAAATTGGCCCGCTTAAGAAAAACTTTAGGAACCCCTGGTCTAAATGTAACTTTAAACTGTACACTAAATCAAACAAAATGGAGACAAGGCTGTTCAAGAACATGTAAAACGATGTAAAGCAAGACAAGACATGCCAAGATAATACAAGGCTAGGCCAATCAAGGAAGGATCAAGTTCTAGTCTTGAATTTGCCTGAAATAATTTGTTTGTATTAATACGGCTGCCATCAATTTTGATTATTTCTGTAAACTTGTGCTTTTTGCCGCTGTGGGTTCAGATTAATCTGTTACATATAATTTATGCTTTTTTCTTCGTGAATAATTTTACGATTCGATCTTAATTTCAAGTTAAATAGTTGGAAAATTATGTGCCAATTAACATAAAGATCTGGTTTCATAAATATGCTAATTTCTGTTATTACTTTTTTGGACTGTTAGCGCATTCTGACGAACCCACACTCATTTTTTTGTTGATAGAACTATCGATTAAAAATATTTCAATATTTAATTAATGTATGGTAGTTAGAAGGACAAGAACATTGGGATACCACTAGACAGACAGCACCAAGCAAAGATACATCACGCAAATCAAAGAGTTCTGATTTGATTTGATGACAAACAATATTAGAGAGAGATATGACGCTCGTCGTTTTCTAAACATCGAAGCGTGCTGAAAAACCGCTCTTATTGAACTCGTTCTTTAATATACCATTATTCAATCTCTTACGTATTCCCTAAACTATGGATACAAGTTTTTGGTTTAATTTATTCTAGAGGCTGACAGTCCACGACTATATAGCAGACAAAACTAGAAAGACATGACTTAACAGACAGATTCTACATACAAGTCAACACAGACAGGACTAAAAATACAAGACTAGAATGTTGTGAAAACAGGATACATTTTCTTAATTAGTAGTTACTCTAATAAGTTTCGAAATGATTTTTAAAGCTACAAATAATCTACATTAATGTACATGCTTTGTCTGCTATAGACTGTGTGAGATATCTTAAAGGTAATCTTAAAGATAAGTACTACATGGCGTGCATTACAGTTTACACAGAGCAATCATGTCTACATTATTCATGCACTCAACGTGATGGCTAATATAGCCCAAAGCTCATTCATTCTCTCTTTTAACTGTCGTTAAAATCACTTTTAAGCGATTCCAACCAAGAAGTTCTAATATAATTGGAACGTAAAATTGATACTTATCTAGTGCGTAACTAATTAAAACGTTGTTTATCCAGTTATACAGTCATTTCTGATTAGTTTAACTATTTAGTTTAATACTGTGGATAATGATAAGATTTTGGCAAGCGGTCCGAATTAACGCGAATGTTTGGAATTGAATAAAAACTATTGGTGTTTTAAATGAAGTTTTTGGCAAGCGGTTCGAATTAATGCGAATGTTTCGTATTGAATAAAAGTTATTGGTGTGAAGTAAAACTTTTTATGACTAGATATTAAGAAACTCGGATTGATCTAGATTTTCCGTTTTTGGAGATATCATAATTAGTAGAGTTATTAAAATATTAACAGCCAAATTAGAAAATTGATTTATGATCATATCGATTAATGATTTATAAAATCTAAATATAATCACATTTTTTTTGGATGAAGTTTCGATTGGTTACGAACATGGTGGGTCAAAATAGATTTTCCTAATTTACATGTCAAATGTGTAATTGTAATCAAACAGATGTTTTTTTTTATTGCCCGATTAAATCGTACGTATGTAAAATGTAACAAGGCGCGTGTAAATGTAAATGAATTATAAGCCGCTTACGAGATCACTGCCAACGTTTTGTTCGCTTTAAACATAAACCCGCATAAATTACTCAACAGAAATCCGCAGATAATTTCTCTCCACAAACCCATCCAAAAACAACATTGTTTTCGAGTTTCCATCGCTTTGTAAGTTTTGAAACGCGTTGATATCTCAATGGGAAATTTCAAAATGAATTATTTATCTGAAATTCCGAGAATGCTCAGATTCAATTACACGTTACCTTACATCAATTAACTTGTATTTTAGAAACTTTTATGTTTCCTGAGATCTCAATAGAGAAATCGAAATTTGTAGTATCTTGTATTTGTAGAAATTTGTAGTATATAAATGCATTTATTGAAAATTAAAAACAAAATAAGAATTTGATCCTTAATTGCTTATTAATTAATCTACATTATCATTCGCTAAATGCCCAGGGAAGATCAGACAACACCAAGGTCAATCAAGTCACCACAAAGCCGGAAAGGCAAAAATATATTTCCTGGGGACTAGTAATAACATATAAATATCTGTTTTATAATTCAATATACTGCGTGGTATTAGCAAGGGAAGTAGTTGTTACAGCACGAGATTTGTTTTGTACTTTTCATCATCATCATTGGTGTTATCCTATGTGCAGGTTCAATTCTGCCTCCTCCACTCAACTCTACCCATAGCCTTCCTCTTCATATCCACGTATCCTTTTCTTCTTTTTGATCGTCCATTTTTACTCTTCTTCCACATCTATTCCCTACAGTACACACTCCAGTTCTCTCGACTACCTCTCTCAACAAACAACTCCCTCTCAACACATGCCAACAATCTCTTTCTTTTCAAAATAGTCTCATATAAAGATTCACCTATCTTTTCTGATCTTGTCTGTCACATCTCCATAGCCTCTAACCTTTTCCTATCCTTCTTTAAAATTGTCCGTGTCTCATATGCACATGTATATATGTACAATCATCAATATGTCTCATATGTATAATCATCAATATGTCTCATATGTACAATCTTTTTCTTGTGCCTTATCGTCAGTGGACGTTGGCGATTACTATCGCCTATCTGATTTTATTTGCTGCAGCCCGAAATAGATCCATCGTCTTTAAAATGTACCTGTACAGGCGCATACTGAGAATATCTTGGATACAGAGAGTGACTAACGCTGATATACTTACCCGTATGCATCAAAAGAACTGCTGTATACTATGAAAAGAAGGAAGGCCGAATACCTGGGGCACATCATGAGATGGAAGCATTACGAACTCCTACGATTAATTATAGAGGGGAGAAATAGAGGGAAATTGGTCGATTGGCTGACGACAGAACTCATGGCTGAAAGATCTACGCCGTTGGTTCAACTATGTACGACCTCTGACTTCTTCCGAGCATCCTTATCAAGAGCGATAGTAGGGAAAGGTGGTTCCTTCTAGGCCCACCGCCACCACTTCCGGTGACCTTGCCCTTCACCGTGGCCACGTCCGTTGACCCTGACGACTTCCGGTTTCAGGACGACTTCCGGATCGGCTTTTAAATAACTTTTAATCAGCTTTTAACCAGCTTTTAAGCTTTAATACCCTAAAAGAGTGTGAGGTCTATGTCGCCCCAGGCTAAACAGGGTGTGAAGTCTAAGTAGCCCCGCGCAAAACAAGGTGTGAGATCTATGTAGCCCCACGCTAAACAGGGTGTGAGATCTATGTAACCCAACGCTAAACAGAGTGTGAGGTCTATGTTGCCCCACGCTAAAGAGGGTCTGAGATCTATGTAGCCCCACGCTAAACAGGGTGTGAGATGTATGTAACCCCACTCTAAACAGAGTGTGAGGTCTATGTTGCCCCACACTAAAGAGGGTGTGAGATCTATTAGTAATCAGTTTTTATCAGCTTTTAATTAAGAGTCAAGAGCAATAATAGGGAAAGATGGTTCCTTCTAGGACCACCACTTCCGGTGACTTTGCCCTTCGCCTTGGCCACGTCCGTTGACGCTGATGACTTCCGGATCAGCTTTTAAATAACTATAAATCAGCTTTTAACCAGATTTTAAGCTTTAATACCCTAAAAGAGTGTGAGGTCTATGTCGCCTCAGGCTAAACAGGGTGTGAAGTCTAAGTAGCCCCGCGCTAAACGGGGTATGAGGTCTATGTAACCCCACGCTAAATAGGGTGTGAGATCTATGTTACCCCACGATAAACAGGGTGAGAGGTATAAGTAGCCCCACGCTAAACAGGGTGTGAGGTCTATGTAACCTCAGGCTAAGCAAGGTGTGAGGTATATGTAGCCTTACGCTAAACAGAGTGTGAGATCTATGTAGCCCCACGCTAAACAGGGTGTGAGATCTATGTAACCCAACGCTAAACAGAGTGTGAGGTCTATGTTGCCCCACGCTAAAGAGGGTGTGAGATCGATGTAGCCCCACGCTAAACAGGGTGTGAGATCTATGTAACCCCACTCTAAACAGAGTGTGAGGTCTATGTTGCCTCACGCTAAAGAGGGTGTGAGATCTATTAGTAATCAGTTTTTATCAGCTTTTAATTAGCTTTAATCTCATTGGGTTAGGTTAGTTTAGCACGGTGGGCCTAGAGGTCTGAGGTCTATGTCAAGAGCAATAATAGGGAAAGATGGTTCCTTCTAGGATCACCACTTCCGGTGACTTTGCCCTTCGCCTTGGCCACGTCCGTTGGCCCCGATGACTTCCGGTTTCAGGACGACTTTCGGATCAGCTTTTAAATAACTTTAAATCAGCTTTTAACCAGCTTTTGAGCTTTAATACCTTAAAAGAGTGTGAGGTCTATGTCGCCCCAGGCTAAACAGGGTGTGAAGTCTAAGTAGCCCCGCGCTAAACAGGGTGTGAGGTCTATGTAACCCCACGCTAAATAGGGCGTGAGATCTATGTAGCCCCACGATAAACAGGGTGTGAGGTCTATGTAACCCCGCGCTAAACAGGGTGTGAGGTCTATGTAACCCCACGGTAAACAGGGTGTGAGGTCTATGTAGCCCCACGCTAAATAGGGTGTGAGGTCTATGTAACCTCACTCTAAACTGGGTGTGAGGTCTATATAGCCCCACGCTAAATAGTGTGTGCGATCTATGTAGCCCCACGCTAAAAAGGGTGCGAGGTTAATGTAACCCCACGCTAAACAGGGTGTGTCACTCTAAAGAGGGTGTGACCTCTATTTTTAATCTCATTGAGTTAGGTTACTTTAGGACAGCGGTCGGGGAACTTTTTTAACCATTACCCCAAAATATTTTTGCGTAAGTCGATATTACCCCCTCATTTTGAAAATGAGACAATCAATGTAAATTTAAATTAAACGTTATTTATTGAATTAACTTACATGGAAAATAAAAAAAGTTGCATGAAAATTGTAAATATGTAATAGAGAAACAAAATAAAATTCTCATATTGGAACAAACAAAAATGAATTGAAAACTTTCCACCTTCAGGTTTTGGAGAAATGTTGCTTCATGTTTGATATAATAACTTCAAAATTTGGTGCTTTTCAATGTAAGAGCAATTTGAATACAGTCTTCGGTGTTTAATCGATTTCTGTTCTTCGTTTTTATGTTCATTAGAGTAGAAAAGCTTTGTTCTCAATGATAGGTTGTTGCAAATGGCAGCAACTCTTTTGCCGCCTCCTCATGTGCAATTTTGAAAGTCTGTGCAGCTTTTGACATCCAAAAAGACGACATATTTGCTTTGTTCTCAAATTGAATACCTGCTTCAGTATTTATTCAGTTTGATCGAAGTTCAAGAATTGCCTCTGTCAAACCTGGAGGTTAACACGTTAGCACACATTTCTAAATTTACAAAGTAAATTCTCGCGGTATGGAAAACAGATGTCAATGCAAATTATCCAAATGTTTCTTCAATTGACTTTTTTTTAAAGATTCTGAAGTCCATTCAAACATACAACACACTGTGGATCCATTGTACCTTTTTCTTCTATTGTGTAAAACCATAATTAAGGAATTCTTAGGGTGTTAGGCTAATGTTATTCTAATTAAGGAATCTGAAGGGTAACAGAACCAGTGGTTGAAAAACACATTAAATTACACGTTTATAAAATAGCAAATTAGAAAAATTTTCTTATTATTATTGCCCCTAAAAATTTCATTTTACCCCATTTGGGGAAATTTACCCCGGTTCCACGACCGCTGGTTTAGGAAGTCTTCAAGGTCACAGGATTTGGTCAAGGTCACCGGAAGTGGTGGCGATGGACCTAGAAGGAACTATCTTTCCGTACTAGCGATAATGGTCAATTGAATCGCCAACCTTTGGACGGATACGGTCTGAGAAGTGGAACAAGTGTAAGAAGTAATAGAATTACTTTGAAGGGGTAGAAAAGTTTTAAATAACGCTGAATGAATGGATTGTGAGAATTAAAGTGGAAGCAATAACGAAGAAAGGAAAACAAAATGGAAAAGGTTATGATATTTAACAGTTTTGACCAAATACCAAGTGGAATAAGATAATTGGAATTTTGTACAGGGAAATTGATAGAAACTACTTTAATCCGAGGCATTTAAAAAGAGCAACAAATTCAAATTTTTAGTATTTTTTAGCAAGGAGTAAAACAACGTGAAATTTGGATTATAGAAGTTTTGTAACTGGAAGTTGCTACAAACAGAAGAACTTCTTTACAAAAACTCAACGACGTTTTGTAGGTGTAAAACAGTTCACTTGAACAAACTAAATGAAAAACTTAGTTTTAACTTCAGAAACGTAAAAAGATAAGTCTCGAATCAGCTAGTACATCGACACAACATCGAATGGAACATTTGGAACTACAAGAAGGACACGAGCTCGAAATTTACAGGAAGCTTTAAAAACAATTCCAACCAGTTCTTCCTTTTTGGAAACCTTTTGGAAATTCCCTTTATTGCTTTCTCGAAAACTCAAAGAGACAAAGTTTCTTGTCAAAATAGGGTTTCGATGAACATTTTTTTTAACATTTTGAGATTTATATTTAAGGAAGTTCGAGTGTAACTAATAAATAAACTATAAACTAAATGTCAAAATAGTGTTGTATTTTTCTATATTGTTGTGAAGGGGGGTTATGGTGTGAACCACCGCCGACTTCAATGTTGAGAGGGAAGGACTGCTGGCCAACAATTCTTCGAACTCTGGGATATATCTAAATATCTTGGGATCTTGTAATGTAATGTTCACCGGGATTAGCAAGACACGTAGTTTGTTATAGTAATTAAACAATAATACAACGAAATAACTTAAGAACTTATAGCTTACCACTCTACTCTCTTTTCTCTTACTTCTTACCTGTTACTGACAACTGGGGAATGGTATTTATACGATTCCTAGTATAATATATCTGTAAGAGGGGTTAAATCATCCCTCTAATTCAAATAAGGGGGAGATTGAATTTTCTTGGCTCCTCCCATGAACAATCGATACATAAATTCTCTAAATCCCTGAAAATGTCTGGTCCTCTGGTTAATCTCTATAAGAAGGTTTTTATAGGCCTTCGCACGTTTTCTAATATGTTTGGAGGGGGTAGATTTTAGCGTGGTAATAAAACCCTTAGTTTCTGGACAAACTACAAAACTATTGCATTTATCCAAAACGTGGGACAAAGGGCACGTTTTGGAATGTGCGCTAATGGCACAGATGTTCAGTTCTGGTTTTTATTACAACAATATTTTAAATTATTCTAATAGTTCTTAAAATGTATAATTTTTATTTATAATAACATAACAAATTTAAAAGTGTTTCCATCTTTTCCTTATCTCTCAGCTGTTCTCGTGACATTGCGAAACCATCCGTTATGTAAATTACTGTCGATAAACTAGATTCAAAATAAAAAGTTTAACTTTAATTATTTAAATAATTACATCGGTAACGTCACATTGCTTTAATGCTATCTTATTTTACAAGTATCCAAGTTTATTGTGTATAGTTTCTATTCCTTAAAGTTACGAAATTAATATCGAAAAAAAGAAATAAAGACGTGACGGAAGCTTGTCAGAGAGCCATAAGAGCCTGTGTATAAGAATTGAAAAAAGATAATATTTTAAATTTATTTTCGGATAAACTAAAAGGTGCATCACTTTCAAATTTTGAGAGGATATAAATAAAGTATTGATCTGCATTATAAAAAGTTTAAAAACTAAAAAAAAATATTTAAAATGGAATTTGCCCGAACCTCCTTAAGCACACTGACAAATGGCCACCAATTAATTCACTTATAATTCACTATAATATCTATATTCACTATAATATCGATAATTCACTTTTAGTTACTAAAATTGATACAAAAATAAAAAGCCATTTTCCTTGAACTAGAAGGAGACTAGACATGTCTTTGGCTGGACATACTGGCCTTTTCATTCTTGCCCAGTGTTGCCTACCGTTGCTTAATCTTCCATAGTACAGTCAAATATTTATTAAACTTGGCATTTTAAATCAGTTACCAATTCAATTAATACGGTTTTAATAAACTTATGAATTTTCGATTTATTAAGGTTCCATTTATTCTGAGTGCATTAAAAAAATCGATGCCGAAGGTGAAATTTTCAGTTATGGCGGGGCGTAGTTTCTTTTGATTTAGGTAATCGAACTCCGAGATGGAATGGGGCACCGAATATTTTTCTCGCAATTGTCGTAAATTTTTATTGTCACATTATTGAGGGTTTCGAGCCCGAGCAAACGACAGAAAATTGCACATATAAAAATCATGTAAATTTTTTAATGGACTCATTCCGACGGGGAAACGATTATTTAAGCGTGTCGGTGCAATTTAAACAAAATATATGTTTAATCAAAGCTTGTGTCCGTGACGAATTTACATATGTTATTGTCCGGATCAATTAGATTTTATTAAGAATTTTGCAATTGATTACACATGAAATTTATTTTCCCGTGAAGCAAGAAAATTATTTAATTTGCATTTTAATTTTAGATCCGTACAAATGATATTAAACATTTGTTCTTTCGCATTATTTATAGAAAACATGTAATGGATCTAGTCGTGCAATAATCTTGTTGCAAATTAAGAAATTAAGCGATAATTAATATGTTAATTTTTACGAGCGCAATCTTATTCCTTTAAGGACTTTTTGCATTACATTGCGCTGAAAATGTAGTGTGTCAGGGACATAAAATTAAATGCTGAAATAAAATATGCTCTTGACCATAATGCGATTTTGAAGAGATTAATGCTTTAAAAGAGATCGCAGATAAGTGTTTTATTTTCTGTGTTGCTTAAATCTCTCGCACTACCGCAACTACGTGTGTGTCTCGTATAAATTTTATCGACCGACTTTTTTATCTTCTCATAAATTTCGGGTTAAAACTTAATTCTTGTTTAGGCTAAATTAAATCTAATTTATTTTCGATAATCTCAGGCTTATCTCAGTTAGTTCTGTTATTACGGGCTGACGATTTATGCATTTTTTATCAATTGGAAAACAGTAGTATTACTAATAGGTAAATAAATTCACTACATCTCATACAAGGACAGACAAAGCCAGAAAAGCTGAAACCAACGAGACAAGACTAGACAAGACCTTACAAGACCAGACAAGACCAAACAAGTCCAGACAAGAACAAAGAAGGACAGACTGTAGTGTACAGTAACCTGTATTATTGTTCGTTTGTCCTCCTCCTGAGTGTATTGTATTTTAAGAGATAACGGTCGAGTCTGATGGTTGCAGACGAGACTTCGGTCTCTGCTCTCACCCATCGTAGTGTCAAAACGTACTCGTAGAAGGCCTTAGTCTTGTTAATATATACGTTGTTGTAAGTGTAAATAGTTGTTTTTATACCTCTCCACTGGACACCCACTTGACCCCCTTAATACATATTATTTGGCGGCGAGGATGCGATTGCCCTGGATGTAGAAGCTATAATGATAGGGACCAGACAGCTTCGTAAAGCTTCGTAAAAAATGACGAATTTGACACTGTCCGCAAATCTGAATGGGGGTCCGCATTGTCCGCAAATCTGAATGGGGGTCTAACATTTCTAACCGAACGTGTTTTAATTTCATTAGGTTCAGGACTACTGTGGCAAGATGGACCAATTGATGATCTTAGCGGTAATAGTTGATCAACTGTGACTGCCGGTCTGTAAAAATCAAAATCCATTGATCCATCATCATGTGGACCACTCGCAGTAGCATCCTTAAGTGAACTTAACTTAATTTGGTTATAATGAACCTTCCTTATATCCCATCCTCGTCGCCAAATAATATGTATTGAGGGGGTCAAGTGGGTGTCCAGTGGAGAGGTATATAAAACAACAATTTAGGCTTAACAACGTATATATTAACAAGACTAAGACCTTGTACGAGTACGTCTTTACACTACGATGGGTGAGAGCAGAGAGACCGAAGTCTCGTCTGCGACCACCTGACTCGACTGTTATCTCTTAAAATACTATACACTCTGGAGAAGGATAAACGAACAATAATACAGGTTACTGTACACTACACAGACAAGACCAGACGACACCAGACGAGGCTAGACAAGAGCAGACAAGACTAGATAATACCAAACAAGGCCATACATGTCCAGATAAAACCAGATAGGACAAATATTATAATATTTTCCATTTGATTCGTGTTAGAAATAAGATACAGAGGAGTTTCAATTTGTCCTGATTTAAATAATATAATAAATAATTTCAAATGTGATCCACCCAGCGAAGACTTCGACAATAAACAAACCACACCAAGGAAAAGAAGGATAGCTTTCTATGGCCACGTTGCAAGATTGCCTCCAAACCGACTAACTAACTGTCTGTTCACCTTCTGGCAAAACATGCAGTTCGTACCACTTAGTTGGCAGAAACCGAGAAGGATATTAAAGAACTGGTAATAACAGATATCCAAAACAGACAGTCTGTGAGACGCACCCTGAAGGCAGTCCGTAGGTTTCAGGAAAAACCTCGAAGGAAAGGTATGCCCCCCCCCTGGGCAGAAGACAGAAAAGTTATACCGACAGAAAATGCGACCATACTGAGCAAAGATCAAAGCCCAACAGTTGAACAAGCATGGTCCAAAGTATGCCTATTCGAAACAAGAAGAAGAATAAATAATTTGTCTAAGCCACAACACATTTAGTACGGCATCTTCTATTTAGTAATGCGCCAATAATAATTACAACAATAACTCATAGAACAAGAAACCTATAGTTTGAAATTAATCCATCAAATCTGTCATATTAACTAATTTTTACAAACAATATAAATAAGTTTTTACCATATTTGAGCGCGTAGCGCATTTAATCTTTAATTGTATCCACACATGCGTGAAGGAATGAAATAATTTAATTAAAATTAATTGCACGAGTCTTCCAATGCGTTTGAACGGTTTTAGGAAATATGAATTATTGGGAATATTAATTTTCTTGGACGCGGTTTGTCACACTTGCGGGCCAACGGTTCCGTGAAGAAAGCATGGGCGGAATTACCAGCTGGCTTAATCTTACAAACCCAAATTAATTTATTACATAATTTACTAAAACGATTTCATATATCGAACGTGAATGTATTACCTGTTTTTCTAGCCTAATCTACCTAGATTTTTACATTTAATCCAAACGTGACTACAAAGCCTGCTTGGGTTACTAATACTTGCCCTAGTTCTGATAATTCTTTCTTGTGTTGTCTAGCTATACGAGTTTTACTAACAATTGTGGAGTGTTTCTAAAAATTATCTAATTTTTCTAAAACTCATCTACTTTCTCTAAATCCAGAGAATTTTTATTGTCAATTGATTGGTTTGTGAAACAATAAGACTTATTTTCCTTTTTTCCAAATCTTATCTACTTTTCCTAAATAATCAATAGTTTTACTATGAATTAATTAGTTAATTTGTCTAAATCTTACTTTATTGAAACCTTTTCCTTAATATTAAGTGTTTTTATTAACAGTTGCCTAAAACATAATAAAGTCGGTAACACAGGCTGAATATATAAATATATTCAACCTTTCCGGCGCTCTATAATGAGACTTTTTAGGACTGCCAAAAACAAATCTCATTTGAAATTTGTCAGTTATTTTATATCTTTCAGTCCACCTTCGTGGCACTCAACAAAAACCAGAAAAATTACATTGTTTTTAAGATCATGTCTTTCCGATACCTTAAGTGGATAACCATCTGTGGACGCGTTTCGAGATTTATCTCTAATCAGCACAGCTTTGCTTCCATGAACAACAATTTGTAAACCACTTACTTCAAACCCATGTGGTGATTAGGGTTAGATGATTTTAATTTGACATTTTGTGAGATAGACATGAACTTGTCTGAAGCAGGTTATTAATTGAAATGATAAATTTAGAATTGGTAAAACCATACTACTTTATAGATAATTATATAAACTTAATAAAGTCGGAACACAGCCTAAATATATAAATATATTCAACCTTTCCGGAGCTCACTAAAGTTTATAGTTTATAGTTATAGTTTTATAGAGCTCCGGAAAGGTTGAATATATTTGTATATTCAGGCTGTGTTCCGACTTTTTTAAGTTTATATGATTATCTATAAAGTAGTATGCTTTTACTAATTCTAAACACTTAAAAACAGAAGCTGGAATATCTCGGCCATATAATGAGAAATGACATCAAATACAAACTCTTAAAATCCATCCTCCAAGGAATAGGATTTGGAAAGAGAGGGCCAGGAAGAAGAAGGATATCATGGTTCAAGAACTTAAAGAAATGGTATTCAAAAACAACCACAGAACTGTTTAAACCAGCAGTGAACAAGGTTATCATAGCCAGGATGGTCGCCAATATTCGAAGCGGATAGGCACAAGAAGAAGAAGTTTGTCTACCTGACTGTAACCCAACTTAACTCTCGCCTAATTTTTCTAAATCTAAGTCTCATAGATTTTCTCTAAATACTAGTTATTAATTGCCTAGTTTTCTAAATCTTGACTGATTTATTGAAACCTTTCCATAAATACTGAGTAGTTTTACAAAAAGTTGGCTGTTAGTTCAAATATTGATTAATTTATGCAAACTTTGTCCACTTTCCAAAATTAAAATAATAATTTATAAATGGTCCTGTTGTAACTGTGATCTTCAATATAGTTTTATATGCATAAGCAGGGGTGGGCTGGAGCCGGCTCGGTCCGGCTCGCGCGAGCCGGTTGTTAAAATATTTGAAACTCGGCGAGCCGCTTGTTAAATTACCCCTAAAATAAAAAATAAGCCATTTTAATTGTATGTTTATGCAAAATATACACATCGTACCGATGTGCCACACACTCGCAAACATATCATGTGCGCAACACACAATACACACATCATGTGCGTACGTAAAATGGATTTGATAAAAATTATTTAGAAAGAAATATCATAGAATTCTGTTCAGATGGTGCATCGACAATGTTAGGAAGAAAATCTGGAGTAACCACAAAATTAACTGAAATGTGTCAAAATATAATCGTGTGGTATAGTAGTGTGCATCATGATTATAAGAATGAGAACAATGACACTGATAAGTATGAAAAATTTGTGTAGCTCTTCGAGATTTTAGATCCTTCTACCTGGTCATTAGTTAAACTGATGTCACCATGGCTAGAAGGTGAAGAAATGGTTAGAAAATTATGTAAAATTTTCAATTAGATAATGATTTTCGTGACTTAATAGACGCAAACATACAACTGAAAAATGTTCAGTTACCTAATTCAATTTTACGGGCTTAAAAATAGCACAATTGCTATTAGCAGTTCAGAAGCTGAATTATACTGTACAAAAATAAATGAAACAAAGACAATGTACTCATTTACCGGTTTTTTTTTCCGAAATAATAGCGAGCCGGTTGTTCAAAATTTGGCAGCCCACCCCTGTGCATAAGCCTTGTTTTATCCTTACTTTCTTGTCTTGTTTTACAAGATTTAATTTGAATATTCTTGTCTTGACTTTACAGTAACTAAAGTAAAATATGCAACAATAAATAAAAAATCGCATTGAATAATTGACAACAGAATGACAACAAAAATTAAATAAAAAGATCCAAAATTTACATCAAATTTGAATAGGCGATAAGTCGAATAGGATGATATCTAGGGTTTGACGGTTTTTCAAACCCGGTTAAAAAAAACTGTTTTTAAAATAAAATTGTCACATTTGAAAATCGGTTTTTAAATTAAGAAAACCGGTTTCAAAGAATTCAAATCACGTAAAAATTAATATTTACATTCTGAAAAATAATTTGCTATTCATTCTGAGGCGGTGGTGGCCTAGTAGTCAAGGTGCCAGACTTCGGAGTCGCAAGTCCCGGGTTCAAATCCTGGACATGGTAACAATAAGCCACCGTTCTCCTGTAGATGGCTCTGGCAAAGTCATCACAGTAAAAATCTGCCTTGAAAACCTCCTCGAATAGTGGCTCGCCAACCACGTTAAAAACTGTAAGGGCTCGATACACTTGTGTCTAAAATCAAGACACCAAGCACAAGTGTAGGCTGTGGGAGGAGGACAAGGCCCGATTTGGGCTATAGTGCCTATGATGATGATTCATTCTGAAAAATAACGGGCAGCAAACACATGTTTACAATGTTGCAAGTTACGTTGCCCAGTGCTTGTGCATTGTGCACTGCGCACGTGGAAAAGAGGTGCCTAACCAAATAATTTTATGTTAGTACATAATGTTTGTTTTGGCATTGAATTATATTGGTTCTACTTATGTGGCAATCTTCTTTTGTAGAACGAAGCTCATTATTTTGAAATCTACTTTTGAAACTTCATAAAGCGTTGTAACCGATTCGTATAGCAGCTGAGGCTTACGGCGACGAGATGCCAATTTATTAACAAGTGAAGGTATATTTGAATTTCTGTTAAATGGCAAATAGAAAAGAAAGAAGACAAATAGAATTAATATCTCGTCTGCTGTATTTACAAAATCAACATTTCCAGTTCAGCAAATAAATTTAGTGTATAGTTTCAAAAAAACGAAATTATTAAAAATTATTTATTTGGAAAGATATTGTCTAGAATACTTCCAAATTCTATATGTGGAAACGGATTCTGATGAAGAGAAAAGCAAAGAAAAAAAATTATGAAAAAATCAATTCAAAAGTTTTTTGAAGAACCTGAAGAAAAACTTACAAATCCAAAGACACTGAAGGCTGAATTTTCATCATTTGAGGCAACGAATGAAATAACAAAAAAAACTAAGATTTGCTATTTGATGCCCTGAAAACTATAAAACCAAGCTCGTAATTAGCGTAGCTAGTGAATGTTTATTTTCAATTTCGGACATTAGTGTGTTGTTCAAAATAAGAAGAAGATTTAGCCACCGTTCAGTAGATGTTTAAAGTTTTTGTAAAATCCTATTTTCTTGGGAGAAATTAAAGTTAGTGAAATAAACAAAAATAAAGAAAATTAAATAAAGTTAGTGATTTAAAATACTATTTTAAATTTTCGTTATTTTGTGCACAGTAATGTGTAATCCTAAAATTTTTCTTTTTATTTTGACTTTGATACTGATACCGTTTCTTGTTATTTTATTTAAATTAAATTAAATAATTTTCTCTATTCTATTGTTCTGACAAAAATTCGAAAACCGACTAAAACCGGTGTTTAGGAAATCTGGAATTCGAAAACCGGGTTTTCAAAAAGTCGGTTTTTGTATAAACCCTAATGGTATCTTTAAAACTTGATCAAATAAGTAACATAAAATTTATAAGCCTATCACTAAAAGTGTGATAAAAAATCCTTCTAGTTTTTCATTTGAAACCAAAGTTATAGGCTGAGAAAACAAGATGATTACTTTTGCGCCACCTATTAATATGTGTTTGAGACACTCACGGTACGTCTATCTATAGATGTATGTGTATTATATAACTAGCCGATTAGGATGTTCTTTAAAACTTGATCAAATTAGTCTGAGTGTCACTAAAAGTTTGATATAAAAATCCTCCTGATCTTTTCGTTTGAAACCAAAGTTATAGGCTGAGAAAACCAGATGATAATTATTGCGCCACATGCGCCACACTTGCGGTACTTCTAGAAGTAGTCGTCTAGAAGTACGTCTTGCTTCTATCAAATCTTGATAACATAAAAATCATAAAATCTCTAAGTCTGACTGTCACAAAATGTTTGATATAAAAATCCTCCGGATTTTTCGTTTGACACCAAAGTAATAGGCTAAGAAAACCAGATGATAACTTTTGCGCCACATTTGACTATGCGTTTGACACACTTAGGTACGTCTATCTAAAGATGGACGTGTATTATATAACTAGTCAAATAATATGTTATCTTTAAAACTTGATAAAAACCGGTACGGTACGCCTATCTATAGATGTACGTGTATTATATATCCAGTCGAATAGGATGTTATCTTTAAAACTTGATAAAATATAAATCATAAAATATATAACTCTGGCTGTCACTAAAAGTTTGATATAAAAATCCTGCTGTTTTTTCGTTTGTAACTTAAGTTTTTGGCTGAGAAAATCAGATGATAACTTTTGCGCCACCTATTACCATGTGTTTGACAGACTTACAGTACGTCTATGTATAGATGTACGTTAAGATGGTCAAAAAAAATTTGATTTTGATTTTCAGTTTGGCCACCCCGTAAATTTGTAACACGTATCTATAGTAATAACGTTGTAAATTTTTTTGTAAAATTTTCAGGAGCTTTGGCGAAAGAGGGTGCTCAAGCAGTGTTATTTTTTAAAGATTTGTGAAAAAATAGAATAGTTTGATTTCTTGGTCACAGCTTAGGTTTTCAGTGCTACATAAATCATATTAATAATAGAATAGAACTTATATAGTGTTTAATAATTGAACGTTGAAGAAACCTAATAAACCTTTTTACGGTTAGTTAAGCGCATGCGTGTCCGCCATGTTTAAAAAGCAGGAATATAAAACTTTCGGGCTTATTTTGTTATTTTAACTGGTTTTGCGTCAAAAAGTGCCAGAAAAAAATGGCGGAAATTGACACATGCGCACAAAAAAAATTCAACTATGAAAAGGTCTATTACTAGACTGTGAATCGGTGTACCATTGCATTAAAATGAGTTAAAGATGTCATTTTTCTACTTGGATCTCGGGATCTTGAGCCGCTGCTAAAGCTAAACCAACTTCCAACTCTTCGTCAAGTTTGACTACGTTATCCCCAGATATTACATGTCTCAGAAAATTAAAGATTCTGCGCATATAATCATTCAAGAATTAATACAGGTGTGGAATAAGTTTGGTATTCCAACAAGACAACCGAATCACTAGCATAAAAAAATTAAAAAACTTATTAAACATCATACGAACTGGCTGTTTTGAAAAAAATAAAAGTAGAGCTTCAGAAGCACACAGAAAGAGAGAAAATTTGTTCACAGCAGAGCTAGATAAACTTTTTGATATAGCCCATTCAAATGCCATAAATTCAATTACATTTTCGGAAGATAGAGACTTTTTTATTGACAAAAGGGATGGACGCAAGATGATTATGACTTCAATTAACAAAAAGCTACAAATGAATGATCTGACCAAAGAACTTTCTCTAAAGCGAAAACAAAGAATCGAGGAATTAAGACAAACTCCACCTGAAAATAATTTCATAATAAGTTTTGAGTTCAGTTTTGTCCAGTCAAGAACTAGGGCTTGATTCCAGCAATTCCAGTGCTGCTAGCATAGAACAGGATTTTGTAGTGACATTATCAAAAACAAAAAGCGATCTAATAGAGCTCTCAATCATAGTTCTGAACAAGCCACCTGCGAGGATTCATTGGCGTTCCCCGGGAGCAATACATAATGCTCGTAGATGCACCGATTAATGACTTACAACTTTAGAAAATATTAAAATCATACGAAATTAGCGCAGGAGCAAGGGGTCTTAGAGCGTCACTTGTGGTCTGATGAGCTAGTAGCCTTAGCCTTATTTTCCAACCTGGTGTCATGTAACGAGAAAATGGCCAGTGTTCAAAGGATGGATATTGAACACGGTTCACGATTAGTAAGAGGTGGTTCTTCTAACTATCCACTGAAGCCACCTAAAAAGCCTTTGCATCACATAAAACATTGCATTAAAACATCTGTATTAAAAATCAATGAAACATTCTTGCCTTTACCTCCCGAGACTTGGGGCGATAATGATGATTACCTTCAAGGCAAAAGTTGCATAATAAACTTACGTGTGGTCGACGATACTGCGGAAAGAGGTATAAAATTATTTGAAGATAATAATACGTTACTTGTCAAAAACGAGGAAGAAAAACAATTTATAAGTACTTAATGTAGTGTTACATAACCGAAAAATCGTTTCTACTGAAACATCCTAAAATGCGTTAGCATACTTTTCGTACGTTAGCATACGTTAGCATACAGTTTCAGGTTGAAAAAGCAGAACTATTATTATTCTACGTCCTACAACGTTCATAATATCTTGTGTGTTATTAAATACTATTTTGGAATAAAGACAATATATGTTTGAGAATTGATAACTGACTTGTCCTTTTTTTTATAAAATATCATAAAATTTAGATATTTAAAAGTCGATAAGCACCCCCCATCTACATAAAATGGTGGGCTAAAATTTTGAAAAGATAATATCTTAGGTATGTGACAAAACATCGTAGGTGGCGTAAGTTTTGTCTGTAATTTTATTTTGCCATACTAGCGTTATCTTTAAAACTAGATAAAATAAAAATCATAAAATCATAATCTCTATAAGTCTGACTGTCACTAAAAGATTGATATAAAAATCCTGCTGTTTTTTCGTTTGAAACCAAAATTATTGGCTGAGAAATCTAGATGATAACTTTTGCGTCACCTATTACAGTAAAATCTTGGCTTCTTAAAATCGGTGGTAAAAACTCTAGGTGGTTGGTTAGTCGGACACGTTCAGTAATCAGTAATCCGTTACGGAGAAACACGTGTTTTTCTTGTCGCCACGCCGCACCGGATACTTATATCCGGTTCGGCGTGGCGACGAGAAAAACAGGTCAGGCCGCAAGACAAGTTCCAATGCGGCCTAAAACAAAACCGACAATTTTTCAGACACCAATCTCAATTCATTTATTTCAGACACCAAATTGTCAGTATAAGTTTGTAAATTTCGCAACGCAAGCAGTTAGTCTGAAGATATAGACTAAAATCCACCAATTATTTAGATAATAAAGATAGTATTTCTCCATACCGGATTACTGATTGCAATGATATAAAAATCTTCCTGTTTTTTCGGTTGAAACCAAAGTTATAGGTTGACAAAACCAGATGAAGACTTTTGCGCCACCTATTACTATGTGTTTGGCACACTTACGGTACGTCTTTCTATAGAAGTACGTGCATTATAACTAGTCGAATAGGATGTTATCTTTAAAACTTGATTAAATAAAAATCATAACATCTATAAGTCTGACTGTCACTAAAAGTTTGATATAAAAATCCTCCTGTTTTTTCGTTTGAAAGTTATAGGCTGCTGTTGATTTTCACAAGGCATATGACTCCATCGATCGAGAGTCATTGATGAATATTTTGGAAGAGTTTGGGGTGGAAGATACATCAAAACAGCTAATCAAGCAAACTCTCACGGACACAGTGTCAAAAATAAAATGTATGGGTGAGATCTCAGAACCCTTTACAATCAGAACGGGCGTGAGACAAGGAGATGGATTGTCCGCAATACTTTTCAACTCTGTTTTGGAAAATATCATTCGAGAGTGGATCAATCTGTTAGCCCAAGAAGAAACAAATGAAGAGCGATTCAGACTTGGTCCTAAGAACAAAGTGGTGTACATTGACTGCCTGGCCTTTACAGATGACCTGGCCATTTTTGCTAACAACATAGAGTCAGTAGTTAACAAGATTAATTGGCTGTCAGAAATGGCTGAAAAGGTTGGACTCCAGATTTCTATAAAAAAAGAGAAAATATATGGCGAACATCTACGATGGACCTGAATTACCAATCCGGGAAAAATTGGACGAGTCAAGAATTTCAGTTATCTCGGTGAAGTCATCCAGGAGAATGGATTAGAAGAAGAAGCATTTATTATCAGGATAAGAAAGTTAGACCAGGCATACCAACTGACAAAAAAATACCTATAACAAAATGTCTATGAGTAGGTATAGGATCCAAGCTCAGACATTATAATACAGTTTTAAAGCCTGAGGGCTTATATGCGTCCGAAACTTTGAGGAATATTGATGAATAGGCAAGGTCAAGCTTAGAGGCTGGAAAACGAGAACGTAGGATATTCAGGAAAATCCTGGGTAACAGATGGGTTGATGAACAATGGCGAATGACAGCAAGTGAGGACATGCACAGCAAGACAGAAACTATTACAGCATCCCTTAAAAAGAGACGATTGTTCATCTCTTGAGGATGGAGGGTGACCGACTAACAAAAAGAATATGGTGTTTCATCCAATCTAAGAAAACAAGGCCGAGATGGTTCGAACAATGTGAAAATGATATTAGGCAGATTAGTATCTCAGAGAGAAACGTTCATGATAGGAACAAATTTTAAAGATTGATGAAGGTTTAAAAATGGCATCAACATCCAAACATACGGAGAGGTTCTTGGTGGGCTCAGAAGAAACTAGCAGGAAGTTAAAGCTGGAACAAGAACAAAACCTAGACACTAAAATGAAATTGGTTGCTACCACGCAGTCCACAGAGGCTCAATTCGATGTATAAAAATAGGCTGCGTAAACCAGATGATAACTTTTGCGCCACATATGTATTTGGCACACTTGCGGTACTATCTATTTATAGATATTAGATATACATGAATTATATAACTATCGACATAAATCGGCATTTTTTATTTTTATTTTACTTATTAGGGCTAATCTAATTGATATATCATATGCCGTGGTTATTGTCTTATCTTATGTAACTTCCGGCTAGTTTTCAAGCTCGCAAATAACTGTACAATTCCGTGCTAATTATGTAATAAATTCGAGCAAACCGTTTCCTTTGACTGTCTCGTAAGTTTCAAGATAAAATTTTGTTATAAAAATTAATTAAATTGAAATATTTCCGTGTTTGAGGCAAATGTATCTGGAAGTAATTAATTTTCGAATAAAAACGTTGTGGAATTAATTAAATTGTGAACAGGGCGATAATTTAGACGTGTAAGATGGGTGTAGAATGGACGTTGTGTAATTTTTTTTTGAGTGGAAAAATCATTTTAATTACGAAAAATTACTAATGTAAGGTTAAACTTTAACGGAAATATTTTTATGTCCTTGTTAACATTTCAACGAGGAACGTTCCAACTTAATTAAACAAGCTCCGAACTTAATTAGAAATGATTTGTAGTTAAAATTAAAGCGAGCGTTTTTAATTTGCTACTCGTAACTTAAAGGAGATTATACCGGGCGTTCTACAGGAAGGTATCATTCTCGAATGAATTTTCATAGAAAAAATCGCAATGATATCATTAACAACCTCTAACTAAAAACTTAATTATTTCCAAAATAGCGAGTTAGATTACATTATTATTTAAACGTGATAATAATGTAATCGTTAATGAGTTAATAAATGTATTAATCGTTAATAGTGTGTTAATCATTAGATTAACACTATAACTCTAACGGGTTTTAATCGCTAGATTACATTATGATATAATAGGAGTAGTGTATTTTGTAACTAGGGCAGTAAGTTGTCAATTTGACGCGAGAGCGAAATTGGGTGCACGAACATTCGCTTGAGAGGGTAATTGACGAAACCGCCCGTGTTACAAACAATAATTTTTATTACTCATGCGACGGGATGTATCTTACTAGTTTAAGATCCAGGCGCCATAAAAAAAAATGGAATAAAAAATGAGGAATTAGGGAGATAATTGAAAGATAAAATTGTCTTCGGTGGTGTGGATTCGTCATAAGAACTACTCTCAGTCTCCGGTATCACCATAGAATTTACACTCATTTTAAAACGTTTTCTTTAATTTTGATTATTATTTTGTAATGAAAAAAAATTCTGACACTTTCACGTCACTTTTTTAATATCGATGTCTTGATTGTGTTTATTTTATTTATTTATTTGTTTTTTTTTTCAATGTACATTAGCGATATTGAACATTTGCGTGCGTTGCCCAGGCTATGTGGAAATACAACGAGAAGTGGCATTTCTCGTATTAAAAAACGTGCGTCAAGAAGCACTTCTCGCGCATGAGTAATAAAAATGTTATAATAATGTTATGTAAGGTGTTCTATGAATAGGTATACTTTAATAAGTTGCCATTTTTTATAGTTTAGTTGTTCGCAAAATATAAATTGTGAATTTTATGCAAATTCACTTAATTTTTGTTTTATTTAATTTAATATATTATGATACTATAATTTATTGAATATTTAAATGTAAATTATTTTTTACAAAACGCATTTTGCTTTTGATCGTTTTGACAGGAAGTAATTAGTTTGGTATGTTGTTTAATGTTGGTCTTGTCATGTTACGAGTAAAGGCGAAGAGGAGTGTCAAGTTGGACGTTCTCAAAAGGTACGTGATAAGTGCCCAGAGATAAAATAATTTAATGCACGGCGCGGATTAAATCGAGGATGCAAACGAAATTGTTTGTAATGTTATATTTCGTTGCGGCGGAATTTCCTTTCTCGCCAATTTAAAAGTCGCGATCGGAAATTTAGATACGAAACGGAATGGTTTATTAAATTTAAATTTTAATAAAAAACGTGTAAATTAATTTCTCTATTTTCCTTTAACTTGCAATTTGCAACGTAAAATATTCCAAACACTGAAATGTTTATTTAATTTTTTTTACTCCGTTTATTGAGGAAACTAGACAGACCTGACTAGTCAGAGACGAGATTTCTTTTGATTTATTACCTAATGTTAATGTAATAAAAAGTAAGTAAAAGTAAATATGTTTGTTAATTATTTTGTCAGGTACTTATGAAGTGAACAGGCAGCGAGCAAGCAGTAGCACATGTTTCTTAGGAATGTCGTTGAATATGAATCTATAGCCAGATAATAAAACGTAACGATCTAGTAAATTGTGCAACACGTTTAAAATACGAAACTTGTCTAATGTGTTTTCTCTAGAAACTTGAAGAACTTTAACAAGACTAGTAGGAAATAAAATAATAATTATCTTGTCTTGTAGGCGTAGGAAATATATTTATTTAAAATTGTTAATTTTCTCAGGTTACTGTTAATCTCTTAAATTTTATAATTCTTCTTCTTCTTCGTTTTTCTCTTGACAGAAGAGTCGTGATCAAGCTTCGTATTACTTCGTTACTTGCTTTACAAAATCTCGCCATTTTCCACGGTTTTAGGCGCTGAGTGCTGCTTGGTTGATTGTTAAGTCAGTGGATGCCCTTATTTGATCAGTCCAGCGTTTAGGAGACCTACCTCGGGACCTAGTACCTTCTACCCGACCCTGAACTATTAATCGCTCCAAGTTCTCTTCTCTGTATGTGCCCAAAGTATCAAAGGATTCCAGCTTGCACTATTTTGGATAACCTTTGGGGTTCGTTTACTTCTTGGATGATGGACGCATTAGTTCTTCCTGTTGTCCAGGGAACTCGTAGGATTCTTCTCCAGCACCATAGTTCAAACGCGTCGATCTTCCTGCGATCGACAGCCTTCATCGACCATGTTTCTGCTCCGTATAGAAGTACCGGGAATATCAGTGTTTTAATGACAGTTTTTTTGTGTGTTTAAAGTGATAGCACTATCTTTCCATGTTTTTTGGAGGCTTTTCACTGTCCGTCTAGCGATTTCGCATCTACGAATGATTTCCTGAGAACAGCCACCCTCATTTGAAATCAGTGCTCCCAGATAGATATATTGGCTCACGACTTGGCAATGACCCAGGTGAAGGATGTCTGGCATATTATTCTGGACCCTGTCAATGATCATAACTTTGGTCTTTGAGTAGTTGATGGCCAAGCCAAGGTTATTACTCTCAATTTGCAGTTTATGCAAGATTTCCAGAAGTTCCTCCTGGGTATTTGCTAGTAGGATGGTACCTTCCGCATAACGAAGATTAGATATCTTTATTCCACCAACTTCAATTCCGCCGTTCCATCCGTCCGTCACCCTTCTCATAATATATTCTCCCTAGATGTTAAATAGAAGAGGCGACATGATACATCCTTGAGGAACTACTTTTTGTATTTTACAGGGATTAGATAGTTGATTGTCAACTCTTACAACTGCCTTACTGTTTATGTACAGATTCTGAATTAAAAGTGACAGATGATCCGGAACTACCATTTCCTTCAGGATTATCCAGAGCTAAAAGTGACAGATGATCCGGAACTACCATTTCCTTCAGGATTATCAAAGGCCTTACGATAGTCAACAAAGCATAAGTACAGTGGTCTGTTGAATTCGCCATACTTTTCAATGACTTTCAATGGCGAAGATTCAGTATTTGTTCTTTAGTACCACGGCCGCGAACAAATCCTGCCTGCTCTGGTGGGATTTGCTATTCTAGATACGTTCATGTATTATAGAATCTTTCATATATTACAGAGAGCATTATTTTACTAGCGAGTGAAACCAGAGATATCAGGCGGTAGTTTTCACACAAGGTTTTCACACCTTTCTTATGCAGAGGCATACATGTAGATGTCACCCAATCCTCTGGCCATGTTTTTGTGGACCAGATTTTTTGGCACAGGGTGTGAAAAATGTCAACACCTCTCACTCCCATGGCTTGTATTATTTCTGCTGGGATGCCCTCGCAGCCTGGTGCCTTGTTTGGTTTAAGTTTCTTGATGGCTAGTTCTATTTCTGCTTTTAGAATGGAAGGTTCATCCATTGCCTCTGTTTGCTTAGTTCTGTTGCTGCTGTTTCCATCTTGGAACAGACTTTCACAATATTTTCTCCAGGTTTCTAGAACCCCATCCAGATCTGTGACTATTTCTCCGGTTTCCCTTATTATGACCCATGATCTTGGAGAGAATTGATGGTATATTTTCTTTACCGATTGGAATAAGCCTCTAGTGTTGTTGTGTTCAGCATGATGTTGTGCTTCGGTACATATGTTTTGTAAATATGTATTTTTATCTCTTCTGCATAGTCTTTTTATTTGCTTACTGAGTTCTGCGTATTTCGATTTTAATTCCTGCGAGTTTAAGCCGTGGTTTCTGAGTATACGTCTTTCATTGACAATTTTGAAAGTCTCATCTGACATCCAATGTTGGCGTTTTTCCCGTCTGTGGTTTATTGGTGTTTCTTTAACAGCTGTAGTTATGATATCTTTAGTTTCCACCCAGATAGCCTCAGTTGTCCGGCTATTTATGTTTATATGTTGGCGTCCATCGGCTATTGTATTCAAATTTTCCTGGAAGATCTTTTCATTCTCGATTGCGAGCCTTTTTTGGTATCATGCGCTGGTGTGGCTTCTGAAATTTTATTTGAAATCTTGCAATAAGCAAGCGATGGTCGGTGTTGCAATCTGCGCTTGACATTGTCTTTGCATTTCTGATTGAAGTTCTCCATCGTGTCTGTATTAGGACATAAACTATTTGGTTTTTGTATTTCCCATTCGGGGTTTGCCAGGTGTACAAACGTCTGATATGCTGTTGGAATATTGTGTTGGTCAATACAGAAGTTGACCATTAGTTCGCCTCTGTCATTCCTTTGCCCAATGCCGTACCTTCCAACAATACTTATTATGTGATTGTCATCTTTTGTGGTACCTATTTTGGCATTGAAGTTTCCCATGACTGTCAGTATTTCTCTACTTATAATTCTTGGGCAGTGCCTAATAAACGTTTTGGTTGAATGCAACATTATTTTTATAACAGCTCTTAAACTAGGTAAGGGGTCGTCCATTGATGTTTTTTATCAACTTTTTAAGCCCCCTTGATGCCGGCGCGAGTGGTGTAGTGGTGACGCTCGTGGCCTCATGTTAGATCGCTAACTAACAAGTATAGAGGTCCCGATTTCTATCCCCAGTGCCGGCCGCATTTGTACCAGAAGACAAATGTGAAAAATAGTAATTAGCGCAATTTACAATAACAACAGGTTTCAGGGCCTATAAGTAAATGTGAATGCCGAATACAATAGGCCACAGGTAGGCCGCAGTGTTCGAAGGGTCGGCAAACCCGGCATCCACATCGAACCAAACTTTTAAAAACAACAACAACAAGCCCCCTTGATCTCTCCCTTGGGGATACGTGGTGATGTTTTAGGTTAAGCCCCCCCCCCTACCCAAAATCTTTTTGTGTCCTTTTTTGTACAAGTCGCGCGGCGCTTTTCGGTTTAAACATCGTTCAACGAAACAATAAATACACGTGATATATCACTACACCCCCTCCCCCATAGGGAGGTCATATTTCGTGTTTCTTCACAATCCCCCCACCCCCCTTTCGAGCCTCACGTGATTAATGGACGGTCCCTAACTTATCTTGTACGACATTTTGAAGTTCCAGGAAAAATTGACCATTGCTATCGTTTTATTTAACGGATTATTATGCAAGCGGAAGAATTTCGTAAAAATGGTAGAGACCAACAAAAACACAACAAGTTTCTTTGTAGCTGAAGCGAAAATATGTAATATGGGTCATTCTTTTACAAATCGTACGGATTTGAACAAAAAAAAATTATCACATTTTTGAATGACATACAATTTTTTCCCAGCACCTTCTTATTCATTCAAAAGACACGTATATCGGGATTTTGTTCGGAAATGTGTATTTCTCAAAATATGTACATTTTGCGTTTTGTTGGTTAGCTGGATTCTCGAACACTCAAAATTCATTTTCTCCGGTTCTACTGAACGGATAATTCTATTTTTTCACTATTTAATATCTTATTATGTTAGCTTCTTAGTCGCGTGCTAACAATATTTTTTTATAGTTAAATAATATAAAATAATAAGGATTAAATTGTTCAAATGATGTTTTCATGCACATCCCCAAGCCGCATGAAATTGAAAAAAATACCATATATTTTCTAGGTCTTAATCTGAAAAACCCATGTTTCAAAAAGTTGGGGTCTCTATTCGATCAGAAGATATTAAATAATTTCGAGTGCCGCTTCCGAACGACGTTTTTATTAGCAAGAAATGAGCGCCAATGTGACCAAAAATCCGTTGGAACTATATCCGCGCGCTTGAAATTATTTAATATCTTCTGATTGAATAGAGACCCCGCCTTTTTGAAACATGCGTTTTTAAGATTAGGACCTAGCAAATATATGGTATTTTTTTCAATTTCATGCGACTTGGGGATGTGCATGAAAACATCATTTGAACAATTCAATTGTTTTTATTTTATATTAATTAACAATAATAAAATACTTCCACCATGCGATGAAGAAGCTGACCTAATAAGGTGTTAAATAGTGGAAGATCGAGAACGATCCATTTAGTAAAACTGGAGATAATGAATGTTAAATGTTACTGAATCCAGCAAACTACCAAAATTAAAAATGTATATATTTCTGAAAATATACATATACGAACGAAATCGCGATATAGGTGTCGACCTATTTCATGTAAACAAGTGACAAATAAAATTTCTGACGAATCCAAATCATGGAGTCAAAATAGGTGTACGATTTGTAAAAGAATGACCCATATGCGAAGCGATTTACATTTATTTTATTTTTTTACCGCGGATACCTTATGTTCTCGATATTACACCTAAATCATTATATTCTCATTTGTATTTAATTCCTTAAAACTGAATCAAAAAGTGCAAAATGCGAGCGAAATTAAAATTTGTGAAACGCATCACCATTGGTAGAATCGAAGCCACACGTCACATGTTCTGAGATTTATCCGCGTCGATATTCATTCTGTGTAAGTCCTGTTTGAAAGAAAAATTGTTTTTAATCTTTTTTCGGTAGTGTTTTCCATTACCCAGTGCGATTTTGGTATATAGTGACATTAGAAATTATCAAGAACAATGACTGAAAGTGCTTTTGTCACAGCTTTGTGTTATATACTGTCTTGCCCGATATAGTTCCTTCGTTCTACCTTGTCGAATCTTGACCGAGCTTATATTATTAAGTTTTCTTTAGTCTTGTCTCATCTTGTTTAATCCACCTTAGTCTTGTCTAGACTTGTTCAGTTTTGTCTCATCATGCCTAATGTTGCCTATTCCTGCTTAATCTTGTATAAACAGAACTAAGTTTATATATTCTTGTTGTTATTTATCTATTTATCTATTTATCTATTTATCTATTTATCTATTTATCTATTTATCTATTTATCTATTTATCTATTTATCTATTTATCTATTTATCTATTTATCTATTTATTTATTTATCTATTTATCTATTTATCTATTTATCTATTTATCTATTTATCTATTTATCTATTTATCTATTTATCTATTTATCTATTTATCTATTTATCTATTTATCTATTTATCTATTTATCTATTTATCTATTTATCTATTTATCTATTTATCTATTTATCTATTTATCTATTTATCTATTTATCTATTTATCTATTTATCTATTTATCTATTTATCTATTTATCTATTTATCTATTTATCTATTTATCTATTTATCTATTTATCTATTTATCTATTTATCTATTTATCTATTTATCTATTTATCTATTTATCTATTTATCTATTTATCTATTTATCTATTTATCTATTTATCTATTTATCTATTTATCTATTTATCTATTTATCTATTTATCTATTTATCTATTTATCTATTTATCTATTTATCTATTTATCTATTTATCTATTTATCTATTTATCTATTTATCTATTTATCTATTTATCTATTTATCTATTTATCTATTTATCTATTTATCTATTTATCTATTTATCTATTTATCTATTTATCTATTTATCTATTTATCTATTTATCTATTTATCTATTTATCTATTTATCTATTTATCTATTTATCTATTTATCTATTTATCTATTTATCTATTTATCTATTTATCTATTTATCTATTTATCTATTTATCTATTTATCTATTTATCTATTTATCTATTTATCTATTTATCTATTTATCTATTTATCTATTTATCTATTTATCTATTTATCTATTTATCTATTTATCTATTTATCTATTTATCTATTTATCTATTTATCTATTTATCTATTTATCTATTTATCTATTTATCTATTTATCTATTTATCTATTTATCTATTTATCTATTTATCTATTTATCTATTTATCTATTTATCTATTTATCTATTTATCTATTTATCTATTTATCTATTTATCTATTTATCTATTTATCTATTTATCTATTTATCTATTTATCTATTTATCTATTTATCTATTTATCTATTTATCTATTTATCTATTTATCTATTTATCTATTTATCTATTTATCTATTTATCTATTTATCTATTTATCTATTTATCTATTTATCTATTTATCTATTTATCTATTTATCTATTTATCTATTTATCTATTTATCTATTTATCTATTTATCTATTTATCTATTTATCTATTTATCTATTTATCTATTTATCTATTTATCTATTTATCTATTTATCTATTTATCTATTTATCTATTTATCTATTTATCTATTTATCTATTTATCTATTTATCTATTTATCTATTTATCTATTTATCTATTTATCTATTTATCTATTTATCTATTTATCTATTTATCTATTTATCTATTTATCTATTTATCTATTTATCTATTTATCTATTTATCTATTTATCTATTTATCTATTTATCTATTTATCTATTTATCTATTTATCTATTTATCTATTTATCTATTTATCTATTTATCTATTTATCTATTTATCTATTTATCTATTTATCTATTTATCTATTTATCTATTTATCTATTTATCTATTTATCTATTTATCTATTTATCTATTTATCTATTTATCTATTTATCTATTTATCTATTTATCTATTTATCTATTTATCTATTTATCTATTTATCTATTTATCTATTTATCTATTTATCTATTTATCTATTTATCTATTTATCTATTTATCTATTTATCTATTTATCTATTTATCTATTTATCTATTTATCTATTTATCTATTTATCTATTTATCTATTTATCTATTTATCTATTTATCTATTTATCTATTTATCTATTTATCTATTTATCTATTTATCTATTTATCTATTTATCTATTTATCTATTTATCTATTTATCTATTTATCTATTTATCTATTTATCTATTTATCTATTTATCTATTTATCTATTTATCTATTTATCTATTTATCTATTTATCTATTTATCTATTTATCTATTTATCTATTTATCTATTTATCTATTTATCTACTTTACCTACTTTTATTTTTTTATTTATTTACCTAATGACTAAACACAATAAAGTTGTATACATTTTACATTCTACTATTCTCCATTACCTATTTGCTCTTTCCATTTTTTCATCCGTCTCAACAATTCCAAACTCTTTCCCCTTTCATTTAAATTACATCATATTAGGCTTGTCGCACACTGGATCCTCCGCTCAGCTAACATCAGATCCCATCGGGTCCGCTCCTCTCAGTTCCGTCATTTTTCCACATATTGCATCCGCTCAGCTACGTCACTTTTCCACACACTCAATCCCCTCCCACCTCTCCACCGGGAGAGCTATATATGTGCTGCTATTCTGGTTGCATAAATGTCTTAGTGCATATATTGAAACGTTAGTGCCTGCGTGAACCATCCGCCAGCATCCGACCTCCGGCCTAGTATTCTTCACAATCAGCGGCTAAGGAGCGGAGAGGAGCGGAACGGAGCCAAGCTGAGCCGAGCGGACGCAGTAGGTGCGTTTCTATTTAAATACACGGGTTTTATATTTTTCTGGGCTGAAAGGCTGAGCTGAGCGGAGACAAGCGGACCCAGTGTGCGACAAGCCTTATAGTATCGATAAATTCAGTCTTGTCCAGTCTTGTTCAATAATAGTAAAACAACTAAGTGATTTTAATTTTCAAAGGCATCAGTAAAATCTGTCGATCAATAGGCATCAGTCAAGTTTGTCGATGAACAGACATTAATAATGTTAAACTTATTAAGGGCAAAATGCAGCCTGGATATATGTATAAATATATTCAACCTATTCGCAGTTCTATAAAATTAAGTCTTATTAAGACTACAAAACAAAGCCCAATATTGAAACAATATTGACTACGACCCTTAGATGTTGATGGGCCGACAGGGGTGGAGACGCATTGTGCAGTCAGCCAGAACCCACATAGGGCTATAGAGCTACGGAAAAAAATGTTGAAACAACCTGTCTAATGGTACGCAGGATATTGAATTATACAACAAGTATTTGCATATTATTACCAGACCCCAGTACAATTTTCATGTTACAAAACGAGTACTAGATAAATAACAAACTTTTTAAGATCATTTCTTTCTATTTAACTTAAGTGAATGACCATCTGCAGACGAGTTTCGAGATTTATCTCGCAACGGTGCAGCTTTGCAGTTTAGAATTATAAATTGGAATACACCTCGTGTTCAAGTAAACATCTCGTGTAGGTTTTAATTAGACGTTTGTGTAGAAAGACAAGAACTTAGTTGCAGGTTATTAATTTAAATGATAATTTAATATTGGTGAAATCATACTTATTATAGATACAAGCATGCAAACTTTGTGGCCCGTAGACGTAGTAATACATTTTTTTAATTTGAAATCTACTAGCTGACGACGTGGAAATTCGTCAATTTATAATTAAAGTATAGGAGGGATATAAAGTATATGTAACAACTTTGGTTTTGATGGGAATGAAGCTTTTGATAATGCATCAGCGGAAATGAAAAGTATAGAAAAATGGCTTGATTTAAACTTACTTAGTCTTAATGTGAGTAAGACTGTGGCACTTTCGATTTCCTTAACAGCTGCTGGACAACCAGCAGATTCACAGAATCACAGAACGTGTTGGTTAGGGTAATTTGGTTTTGTGGGAGTTTTTCGTCGATTTTCGGGAAAATTGTTACTTGAGCTTTGGACAAGACCATGGGGAACAGAAGGTTAGAGATTTGCTATGATTTTCGGAAAAATCTTCACTTACAGTTTAGAGCAGACCACGAGGAACAGAAGACGTTATTGGAAAATTTGAAGTTTTGCTTTGTTTCTGATTGTCCAGACTAGTCTTGTCCAGATTAATCAGAGTTTTTTTTACATTTTCAGAAATATCGGTTGGTCCATCAATTGGTCCATCAATCAATTACAGTCGAACTTCCCTAAGTCGAATTATCATAACTCATGAAAAAAAATTCGAGTTATAGAAAATTGGAGTTATAGAAGTACATACATATATTGATTATGGACCAAACTTTGTGAAACTTAGAAAGTTGTTTAAGATTTGGAGTTTCCCCTTGATTTTCGGAAAAAATGATACTTGGATTTTGAACTAGGCGATGGAAAACGAAAGAAATTGTCAGAAACTTCTTAATACCGTCTTGATATTTGAAAAAATTACAACTAGGATTTTGTACCTAGTCTTGCGAAACTAAAGAATTTCCCGAAAAAAATCGCTTTTCCCCAATTGGGGTTTGTACACGAAGTCGCAAAACATATTAGAAATTGGGTTTTGGAAGCTGTTAACGGTTGGATATTAGATTTTAGATATTAGTAGAAGATTAGATTCGTAGAAATACGTCAATTTATAATTAAAGTATAGGAGCCGTTGACGTAGAAGAACGTTATTTTTTATTTGAAACTTAGATGTAACAACTTTGGATTTGTTGGAAATTGGAGTTTTTCCTCGATTTTTGGGAAAATTGTTACTTGAGCTTTGGACAAGACGATGGGGAACTGAAAAAGGTTAGAGATTTGCTTTGATTTTCGGAAAAATCTTCACCTACAGTTTAGAGCAGACCATGGGGAACAGAAGACGTTATTGGAAAATTTTAAGTTCTGCTTTGTTTCTGGTCCATACTAAGCGGAATTGTTACTAAATTTTCAGAAATATGGGTTCGTCCATCAATTGTTCCATCAATCAATTATATTATGGACCAAACTTTGTGATATCGAGAAAGTTGTTTAAGATTTGGAGTTTCCCCTTGATTCTCGGAAAAAATTATACTTGGATTTTGAACTAGGCGATGGAAAACGAAAGAAATTGTCGGAAAAATCTTAATACCGTCTTGATATTTGAAAAAATTATAGCATACAGCAGTGCTTCCCAAAGTGGTGGGCCGCGGCCCCCTAGGTGCCGGGGCCTACCCGCTAGGGGACCGCGAATATAACACATGAATATATCTTCGCTAAATAAGTTTAACTGTAAAATATTGAAATTACGACAAATGATATGATACGAATAATGACGAGCTTACGATATTTTTCGAAAAGGTTAATTAGCTGAATCTCTCTCTTCAGTGAAAAAGTACTAATTTACTGATTCTTAACAATAAGCTACAAGCCTTTCAAAAAAAAAAAAAAAATTGTCCTTATGGACCAAGAGCTTTGGACAAGGAGCACAAGCATATTTATTTCTGTGCATGAAGAAAATAACATGTCGTTGTAAACAGACTTTAAATCATTTAACAGAATCAATTAACTTCTTTGAAAAATATTTCCGAATTTAAATCAAGCTTGGATATTAGATTTTCGTTGGCGTAGGAATACGTTTTTTTTATTTGAAACCTGCTAGCCGAAGACGTAGAAATACCAGGTCCAGACTAAGCGCAGTTTTTTTTTTCAGAAATATCGGTTGGTCCATCAATTGGTCCATCAATCAATTATATAGATTATAGACTAAACTTTGTGAAACTGAGAAACTGAGTGAGAAAAACTTGTTTAAGATTTGGAGTTTCCCCTTGATTTTCGGAAAAAATGATACTTCGGAAAATTCTTAAAACCGTCTTGATATTTGAAAAAATTACAGCTAGGATTTTGCACCGAGTCTCGAGAAACTAAAGAATTTCCCAAATTTTTTCGCTTTTCCCCAATTGGGGGTTGGTTAGCCAAAGACGTAGAAATACGTCTATTTATAATTAAAGTATAGGAGCCGTTGACGTAGAAGAACGTTATTTTTTATATGAAACTTAAATGTAACAACTTTGATTTTGTGGGATATTGGAGTTTTTCCCCGATTTTTGGGAAAATTGTTACTTTGGCTTTGGACAAGACCATGCGGAACATAAGGTTAGAGGTTTGCTTTGATTTTCGGAAAAATCTTTACTTACAGTTTAGAGCAAACCACAAGGAACAGAAGACGTTATTGGAAAATTTGAAGTATTGCTTTGTTTCTGGTCCAGACTAAGCGGAGTTCTTACTAAATTTTCAGAAATATATCAGAAATACCAATTGATGGACCATTGGTCAATCTATCAATTATATCGATTATGGACCAAACTTTGTGAAACTGAGAAAGTTTTTTATGATTTGGAGTTTCCCCTTACATTTTGAAATAAATTATACTTGGATTTTGACGCGCGATGGAAAACGAAATAAATGTTTAAAAATTGTTAATACCGTTTTGATATTTGAAAAAATTACAGCTAGGATTTTGTACCGAGTCTAGAGAAACTAAAGATTTTCCCGTAAAAAATGCTTTATCCCAATTGGGGTTTGGACGCGAAATCGTGAAACAAATTAGAAATTGGGTTTTGGAAGCTGTTAACGATTGGATTTTAGATTTGGATCCTGATGAATAGAAATTTTGACGCTCAAAAAATCTCTTGTAAACCCTTGAAGTTTGGAGAATTTGCCATTTATTCTTTCGTAAAAATTAGCCATTGCATTGTGTTAGTAGTGTTCTGGTGTGTGTGTTCGTGAGTGTGTTCTGGTTAGCCCATCCAGAAAATTTATAACTTTTTCGACTTTCTTGGAAAATTATTTTGTATTTTTCACAACTCAACCTTTTTTCACAAACTTTTTTTTATTAATTCTTAAAAAAGGGGGCAGCTCCTAGCAATGTTCCCCTTATTATCCTTTCCCGGCCTGGAATCACGCGGTTCCCTTAATTAGTAATGTTGGTAGTCTGAATGTTAAATGTCTAAATTCAGCTATGAAATGGATGGTTTTGTTTAGTCTAATTTAACCTTATCTAGCCTTGTTTAGCGTTACCTAATCTACAGCCAATACTCTTACATGGAAGAGCAGTAGAATACAAACTCGAGATAAGGTATCTGGGTATCACACTAGATAGCAAAAACCTATGGAATAGACACGCTGAAGCAGCGGTAGGTAAAGCCAAACGCTATAATGATGTGCTGAAATCTGGCAGGGAAAACGTGGAGTTGTAACACTACAATCCTGAGATGGATGTACACCATGATAGTGAGCCTGCGATCACTTTCCGCAACTTCCTTCCTTACGCGGCAGTTGCGTGGGGAAGTAGAACCAAGCTGCCCTCTATGAGGAAACAGCTTGAGAAGATTCAAGGACTGGCGTGTGTCTGCATCGCGGGGGTGATGGGGTCGTGCCCGACAGCAGCTATGGAACTCCTGCCGGGTCTGACTACGTTGCACCTTGTCGTGGAGAGGACCGCCTGATCGGCGATTGTAAGGTTCAGCCAGGTAGGAATGGGCAGAGGTAAAATAATCGGGAGCAGAGACCGGAATTGCCTCGCTACCAAGATCCCCTGGCTGGAAGCACCAAAAGACGAAATGGTACGCGATTGTAAGGTTCAGCCAGGAAGGAATGGGCAGAGGTAAAATAATCGGGAGCAGAGACCGGAATTGCCTCGCTACCAAGATCCCCTGGCTGGAAGCACCAAAAGACGAAATGGTACTTACGCGGCAGTTGCGTGTGGAAGTAGAACCAAGCTGCCCTCTATGAGGAAACAGCTTGAGAATATTCAAAGACTGGCGTGTGTCTGCATCGCGGGGGTGATGGGGTCGTGCCCGACAGCAGCTATGGAACTCCTGCCGGGTCTGACTACGTTGCACCTTGTCGTGGAGAGGACCGCCTGATCGGCGATTGTAAAGTTCAGCCAGGTAGGAATGGGCAGAGGTAAAATAATCGGGAGCAGAGACCGGAATTACCTCGCTACCAAGATCCCCTGGCTGGAAGCACCAAAAGACGAAATGGTATGCGATTGTAAGGTTCAGCCAGGAAGGAATGGGCAGAGGTAAAATAATCGGGAGCAGAGACCGGAATTGCCTCGCTACCAAGATCCCCTGGCTGGATGCACCAAAAGACGAAATGGTACTTACGCGGCAGTTGCGTGGGGAAGTAGAACCAAGCTGCTCTCTATGAGGAAACAGCTTGAGAAGATTCAAAGACAGACGTGTGTCTGCATCGCGGGGGTGATGGGGTCGTGCCCGACAGCAGCAATGGAACTCCTGCCGGATCTCACTTCGTTGCACCTTGTCGTGTAGAGGGCCGCCAGATCGGCGATTGTGAGGTTCAGCAAGAAAGGAATGGGCAGAGGTAAAATAATCGAGAGCAGAGACCGGAATAGCCTCGCTACCAAGATCTCCTGGCTGGAAGCACCAAAAGACCAAATGGTACGCGATTGTAAGGTTCAGCCAGGAAGGAATGGGCAGAGGTAAAATAATCGGGAGCAGAAACCGGAATTGCCTCGCTACCAAGATCCCGTGGCTGGAAGCACCAAAAGACGAAATGGTACGCAAATGCCATTTCGAGAGAAACTTCACAGCAATGTGTAGTAGTAAAGCCGATTGGAGCGACGAATCCTCAGCATACCACATAGAACAAAATGCTATCAAGTGGTATACAGATGGTTCGCAGACAAAGAAAGGTACTGTTGTAGGAGTGTTCGGACCTCGTACCAAATACTTCGAATCCATGGGAACATTCTCATGTATCTTCCAAGCAGAGGTACACGTAATCGAAAGATGTACACAATTTAACCTCTACAGGAATTATCGCAATTAACGAATTGCTAATGATTCCAAACAGGTATGGGACTGTGTGGGAACTGTGTGCTAAACAAGCTTGGCAGAGAAAATAAAGTAACACTATACTGCAGGCATCCCCAACCTGTTATCACTCAAGAGCACATTCTAGAAAGCCGATCGGGCGGCTGGCATCTTATTGTTTTCAAGAAGTCCTCATCTGATACATTGGATTTTAGGAAAATGTCGTTTTGAAGGTCCAAAATTTCTAGCTCCAGTTCTTCTGTCCTCACTTGAATAAGTTCTCAAGAGTCCTAAGAAGCAAATAAGTTCATTCTAGAAGCTTGGCAGATAAAATAAAGTAACACTATACTGCAGGCATCCCCAACCTGTTATCACTCAAGAGCACATTCTAGAAAGCCGATCGGTCGGCTGGCATCTTATTGTTTTCAAGAAGTCCTCATCTGATACATTGGATTTTAGGAAAATGTCGTTTTGAAGGTCCAAAATTTCTAGCTCCAGTTCTTCTGTCCTAACTTGAATAAGTTCTGCAATATATGCTCTCATTTATGGCAATATACGGTCAGCGGGCGCCACGGTGTCCGCGGGCATAGGGTTGGGGACCACTGCTATACTGGGTACCGGTACGCACTGGTATAGACGGAAACGAAGAAGCCGATCACCTAGCAAACAAGGGATCCAGTAATCCCTTTATAGGTCTGGAACCCTTTTGTGGTATAAGTGTGAACACCATTCACCAAAGTTTAGATGAAGAAATAAGAGAACAATGAACGAAAACCTGGAAAGAACTTCCTTGTTGAAACAATCCAAAGTAATACTGGGACAGGAGTCCTGACGGGACATTGCAAACTTAGAAAACACCTTAAGACCATAGGCCTAGAGAAAGGTGATAGATACAGATTTTGTGGTTCAGCAGAGGAAATCCCCATACATCTGCTCAAAGACTGCGGAGCACTGCTCAGCAAGAGTCAAATGTACCTTAGGGCCCACTGCTTGAACGCAGAGGAGCTGCAGTCCTTGAATTTCACCAAGAACCTGAAATTCTTAAATTTCTAAATGGGTAAGTAAACCATCGTTTAGAGGAAGAGGGTGGGATACAAAAGATCTATGAAGGTCGCAGTGCAACAAGGTCGTCACCACCAAATCTACCATCTACAATCTACCTAATCTTGCGTAGTATTGCCTAATACTGTCTAATCTTGGATGAATAGGTCTACATGTAACCATTTTTAAAATGAGATGTCATGGTTTGAACTAAATTAATAATAGAATTGAAAGTAGGGGATTATTACTACGATATCTTCAAATCTGATAATATTTGTTGGCCTTCAGCCCCTCACAAAATCGGTCTTGACCGTTCCCGTTACTTCGCATTGACGCAGCGAACGGCTCATACGACGCATCTTCAGCGGGGTGTGCCAAAGAGCAACAGAAGATATCCGTGTAATTCCAGCTACTGACAGATTTGAAGATATCGTAGTGATAATATCCTACTTTCAGTAACCATTCTTGTTCTAACAAACAGGTCTAAATGTAACCACATAGTACAGATTTTTCCATTATTACCAGTATTCTCCAATATTAGTAAAACAACTAATTGTAAGTGATATCCATTTCCAAAGCCGTCATTAAAGTCCATCGATTAATAGGCATCGATAAAGGTGCTTAATATTGCTAAAGTCAGCTTTAACAATCTGTGAAAATGAGAAAGAATATTTGTTATTTCTTGATTCTTGATGCTGGCATTCCGGTACTAGACAGAATCTATAAAATGTTTTTTTTGCTTTTTACATTATCGAAATAGCGATTAAAACTGAGAATCTTTCACTAATAACTGTCTATGCATATACTGAACTAGCCTGAACGTGTCCTGTGACGTCTTCCCAAGCGCGCGAAAAATGGGGGCGTTCAAACAGGTCAAATTCAATCGGTATTTTATATGGTATTTTAAAAATTAATTTGAACACTTTTAACAGTATTTATATTCATTTACTATGTTATAACGAAGTAAAAAGTGAGTTAAACAATTTAAAAAAAAATCCATATTCGCTATTACGATCGTTGGAGGTTAAACATCGGCCGTACCCTGCAAAAAGGCCGAAATAAAACGCGATAATGCCGAAATAAAACGCGATAATGCAGAATTAAGACGCGAAGATGTCGAAATAATACGCGATAATGCCATACGCGCTCGCAATTCAAAGAATTCGTAAGGTAAATTAAAACGTTTGATAATTTATGTGTGTGGATTGCTGAATGGGAGCGCGCTGAAGGGCACCGAGAATTAGAATGTCGTTCAACCAATTATAACTGAGTATTGAACACCAATAGCTGCCAGCACTTAATCATGCGAATGACAACCGCTATGTGACGGCAATAACGTCAAATTATTACAAAATATTAAAACGAAAGAAATTTCTTGTAACACATGATTTATTGGCTCGGATTTCTTAACTGGAACGAACCTCTTTACAATACCAACAAGAACTGTTCAAACAACAAATATTAAATTCCTAGAATAACTTAACTTAATTGTTGCTCAAACATCATGTATCCTTTAAAGAAAGCACTGTAGGATTCATTTATAATATATTTCAAACAATCGAAAGTGAAACAGCTCGAAACCATTCCATTTCCAACAATAATTACACCAGCGCGAGTTTCTGGCGAGTTGACAACGTACAAGACTTTTAAGCCGAGGAGGTCAACGGGTCAAGTCTTAGTAGCCACTAGTAATAGGTTGGATTCACCGCGGGAACGTTTCGTCTTAATATTTATTCAAATCTCGCTTGTATAGCTTCAACCTTTATAAATTACAATAAATTTTCTGTCTAGTCTCGTTTCCATCTAATTTAGTTTGTTTGGTCTTATCAGCCTAGTCTATTCTCCGTAATAAATCAAGCACAATGTGAGGTGCTTCGTAATAAATCAACAGTAAAATGTAAGTGTTTTGATAACGGAGTTCTTTCTCATTGTCGTTCTGGAAATATCCAACAAAAGGACCAACATAATTGCCGTCGTGTATAAATTTAATGTCTTTGCCACGAAAATAATCATTAATAATCTTGGAATAAAAGAAGTCTCTACTCCTGTAAAGTATAAATCACTAACTTATTATTGCAAGGTTTACTTACAATAAAAATATATGTAGTAGATAAAAGGATTGAGTGAGGTTTTGTGTATAAGATATAATAACTAGTTGATTTATGGTTATTGAATATCATGAAGACTAAGCAGATAATACGAGACATACAAGACATGACTAGATAGATAAAACTAGTCAGATCCAATTGGACTAGACAAGTATAGTAAGGAACTCACATTAATAATACAAATTGAAAATCAAATTAATATTTGCTATTTTGTTGTTGCCTTTCTGGCGGGTTAACATAAACATAAAATCAGACCGCGTGTAATTTACAACCGCATGCGGCAGAAAAATAACGTATGGACGGGTTTCGCCATAAATTATTGTTTCGGGTTGTTGATATATTGCACATGTTCGCGGTGAGCTTATTTAAAAATAATTGTACATAATTTGGCAATTTCTGCTCACTCTGGCCTCCGCTGCATGCATCAACGGCAGATTTAACATCATCATAACCGAAAGTAAGTCATTACTGTCCATGGAATCTTGGATTTAGTTTTAGTTTGATAATATTTAATAACGCAAATATCGGAAAATGTTAAACTAGACTATACAAATCAGATTCAGATTGAACAAGCAAGAGTAATCAGTAGAGGAAGTCTGTACACCATTTTTTAATCGCCAGTATTAGATGGAAAAGACTATGCTAGATAGATTATATGCAAAGCCAAAGAGCCCGGTTGACATAATAAAGTCTATGCAGGGTTTGATTAAGCTTGATTAATAAGACTGTATAAATAAAACAATATATACTAGGCCAGACTAGACGACAGACGGCAGACACTGGACAGACTAGACCAGGGATGGCGAACCTATGACCCGCGGGTCAGACACTGACCCACACAAGCTTTTTAAGTGACGCACGCATTGATTTTTATAAACCTTTTGAGGAAGTCGATTTTTATAAGCCTTATGAAGAAATGTTCAATAACTCAACATTATTATTACTTTTTTATTAAAGTTTCTCAACTATAAAGATATGAATATTAAATACTGGATTATTACAAAAGAAATATACACTTTCAATGTTTTATTAATCCAAAACTAATAAATTTATTATGAATTCGTTTAAACTATTTTAAACAGTGATTCTTACAGTTTACTTTAGAAACTCATAGGTGCTCAATATGGCTCCTCCTGTCACACGGCACACATCCAGTCGATAGTCTAGTTCATTCCAAACCCGGTGTAACATATCTGCTTTGACACTTTCCACAGCTCTCGTGATGCGTTGTTTTAACTCATCTAAATCATTAGGAAGCGGAGGGTCGTAAACCAGGCCTTTCATGAATCCCCATAAAAAAAAATCGCACTCTGTAAGATTGGGGCTCCTTGGTGGCCACCGTATATTTAGCTCCAGTTACTGTGTTTTCTTAAAAAAAAAGGACCATACACTTTTGTGCGAGGTACAGCACAGAACACATTCACTTTGGAGACTCAAGCAAATACTCCACCAACACTCCCGGAGGTTTAGCCCACATATTCGTACATTGTGTTTATTCACCTTGCCACTTATGTGGAACGTTGACTCGTCACAAAAAATTATCCGCTCGCAAAACTCATCTTCTTCATTAAGTTGCAGCATTTAATTGCAAAAAATTTTCGTTTAAGCTAGTCATCTTCACGTAGATGCTGTACCAACTGCAATGTGTCAGGTTTAGTCGTTTACGTAAAATTTTACAAACAGTTGCTTGCGGAATTTGTAGTTCCAAACTTGCACGTGTTGTTGACTTTTGTGGACTTCGTTGGTAAACAGCACGAACACGTTCCACCGTTTCTTCTAACACACGTGGTCTTCCCGGACTTTTGCCTTTCCATAAACACCCTGTCGTTTCACATTTATTGTACCATTCGTAGATAGACTGTCTAGTACAGTGGTTCTCAAACTTTTTTTTTCTGCGGCACCCTTATCGAACTAAAAAAATCTCGTGGCACCCTTGTCGGGCTATAAAAATTTCACGGCACAGCTATCCTAAAAACCATTTGAAAACTTAGGTAATTTAAAAAATTAAAAATAATGGGATGAATAAAATTGTTTGGTAGATTTTTTTATTATTTCCTTTAACTTTATCTAAAGTTTGATTAATTTCATCATCAAATCCCTTTATACAGAGAGTTTGCTCGTGTACCTGTTTTTAATGTAAGCGTATGTTGATAATGCAACAAGAAGAACAACAGAGAATGCAACAAGAAGAAAGTGCCAATTTAAGCTGCCAATCGATCAATTGTTTGATAAAATGCTCTTCTGCAAATGTAACTACTAGTGCATCTTTTAGTTCAAATAGTCTGGCTAAAAAAAGAGGCGAAAGTGGTCCATACCCAGATCTTCGGCGGTAAGTTTTAAAAGAAGTGCTTGAAACGGGCGGCTCTTGAAACATAATTGACTGCACCATCCAATTCGACTTTTGATCTTGCGACATCCTTCTAGTTTCCAGAGAATGTCGATGGATGACACAGTGTCTGCTGGTGGCATTGGCTACCGCTTGCTTCATTCTAGAAACGGTTCCTTAAACTTTTCCAACCATTGCAGCCGCTCCATTGCCGGAAATATCAACACACTTGCTTGATTTCAAATCACTTTTCCGAATATATTTGTCGATAACTTTAAAAATTTCCTCGCCAGTGGTGTAAGTTTCAAGCAATTAACTTATCAAAAGTTCTTCTCCTATTTGCATTTCGAATGGATACCTTACAAACTTAAGAAAAACACCAAGTCCCGCAATGTCGGTACCTTCGTCAAGCTGTAAACTAAAAAAATACACATTTCAGAGTTTGTGGAGAACGAGCTTCTAAGAAGGTTGAATTCTTATTCTGAATTGATTTTGAAAGCTCGTTCTCCACAGACTCTGAAATTGTGAAAATTCGCTTGCTTATAGTGCTATTATATACAGCTGCACAGTATCAATCTTCTTGGCCATGTCTGGACCTAAAATACATCTTAGAACATCCTTGACGCAAGATTTAATCTGTGTCTCGGCAATAATATGGGGCTTTCCAGATTTTGCTATGTGTGAACTGACAAAAAATTAAGCTTCAGTTGCGTTTTCATTTAAAAAAAATCTCTCCACCATCGATGACCCTGCCTGAAGAGATAAAGCGCGGCGTTTGAAGATTTCTTCACCTTTATGTACTAAATCAGATAGATTGCATTCTAGATGTCTTTTTAATTTGGATGGAACCAAGCAGCTGTTGCCAACAATTTTATGACAGATAACGCATTGCTCTGCCGGTGCTTGTTCGTTCCCAACAGAAACAAATCCAAACAATGTGAAGTAGCTAGGATCACATTTTCTTATTTTTACTCGGATTATCTTTTTTCGTGAGTTTAGTTTTCGCAAACTCGGGCAAACTAATCATCTCCTCCTACGATGCTGGTTGTCATTGAATCAGTCGCTTCGGTGAGTTCATCACGTTTCCGTTTTAAAGACCCAGATACGTTTACCTCATCATGTAAATTTAGAAAATTTTAAGTTTTTTTGAAATAATTTGCAAACAGTTAAATTTGCAACAAAAATTAAACCAGCACAAGATTTAGATGCCCAAAATCTATAAGCCCCGATAATTATTTTTTCCAAGATCCTTAAATTAACGGAGTTACCAACAGACAAAACATACAAATGCGCACTTGCACCCCTAATATTTCCCAAACTGGAAACTTTAGCCACTTCCGGATTCAAAATCTCAAATCAGCGCCACAAAATCTTACCGAAAACATCTTTTGTTTTTCCAAATCCAACCGTTTCGACCAGTCTACGAAAATTCAAATCGCAACTTCCGGCCCGCGTAACTCGCAAACAATCGGAACGACTTCCGGTTTTCAGCATCTCATTCCTCACGAAAAAATCTATAGAATGCAGTTACCAAAATACAAATCGGCTCTCTAGTTTCCGTTTTGCAATAAAAAGGTTTTAATTTTCCGGAAGTGACAATTGCGGAAGTATACGACGCAGGTGTATTTACTTTAAAAATGTTTGAAATGTCTTTTTTGAAATGTTTGGGTTAGGCTCAAATTCCTGCTGGTTAAGTTTTTTGCAGGAAATTTGTCGTTGATTTACGCTTCTGTAACTCAGCTAATAGAAGTCGTAGCGAGTTCCAGTTTTCATATTTGGATTTAGAACTGTGGAAGTCACGAATAATTATAATAAGAATTGTTCTTGTTATTATTATATTAAGTTTTCTTGAATATGTCCTTTTGTTTTCCATTCTCTTTCATTTATGTATATTTATATTTAAATGTAAATCAGATTCTATATTTCTTTATGTGGAGGAAAATTCTTGCTTTATTATATTAAGTTTTCTTGAATATGTCCTTTTGTTTTCCATTCACTTTCATTTATGTATATTTATATTTAAATGTAAATCAGATTCTATATTTCTTTATGTGGAGGAAAATACATGATTTAATAATAAAAGACGTCTATATCAATGAGATATCATTTGTTAGAAAAACATGTTTGGAATAGACAAAATGGACTATGAATCCATCCATAAACTCTATCTGGTTTATAAACATTTTTCCTAAATTCTTGTTCCACATTTCGACACAGTTTTAAATATGGTATGCTTTAATTCGAGCTAATGATGTACTAATAAGTACATTGGATTTACGTCATTTTTTTACTAGATCAAAAGTGGACACGGATATTTATTAAAAGAAATCTTATTAACTCACCGCCTATAACAATATATCATGTTACTCAGTCGGTTCTAATATGGCAAGGCTGCATAGATTTAGTCAGAATGGAAATAATTGGAAAATTTTCTTGTATAGAAATAGTTTCCTAATTAATTGGGTTTTGAAGAGAGTTGGTTTAGTTTCTTAATTCAATAAGCTCGAGAAGAAATGTTTATTGAAAAGTTAACAAAAAGCCATGTGTTTACATCTATTTTACATTCATCTCACTTAATTGAAATTATGCAAATCGCGGCGAAATTAAGCGGAAGGAAAAAATATTGGCAAGCAATTTGCAATGGAAACAGATACTCGGCTAGTTTACGTTTGATTTATGTGAATTCGTGCTGGAAGTGCGTCGTGATTGTAATTTTATGATAATTTTATCTCTTCTATTCAGAAAAGTTTAATTATAAGAAATAACTTTTACTGATATCATATTGAGGATGCATGGGTCGGCTTCGCTTTTATCTCATTACTCAATTTCATTTTTTTATTTGTATTGAATATTTTATCAATTCCTAATTTTATTTCTTTCTCCTTAAAAAAAATTAACCTCCGCCTCATAATTTATATATATATATATATATATATATATATATATATATATATATATATATATATATATATATATATATATACCATTTATAATTCAAATACATTTTACATAAAATCTACATACAATCTATTTGACTGTTAACAGTATTTATACCAACAAAGGATGAACAAACTTTTGTAAGCCATTTATTTCAAATGTAACAAACAAAACGAGATTTTAAAATAATTGACTACTTAGTTGTGATTTAAACTATCAAGCTATAAATTGAACACTTCAATTCAATGCACCGATTAAGTTTATGTAATGATGATTGACTGGTTACTATTTAGATGATTTAGTCTTCCTAATTAAAGTTTTAACCATCTAAATTTAGATTGAATTGGATTTATTATCGAGGTTTAAAGGTAAATTTAGATTAATTAATATAAAATAGCGATTCAAAAAAATAGCATTCAGGGTGTCAGATGTCATAACATTTGAAAAATACATGTGCTTGTTGTTTAATTCAGTTGTAGGTGGGATTTGGGGGTACGATTTCGGCTGTGTCCCTCTTTTTCCAGTGCCGTTCATCAGCTTCTTTTTCTGATATGATTTTGTTGACTGTTCTGTTGATCATGTCCCAATCTTCTTGGGATTGACATGACACACTGGGACGGATTACGAATTTACGGCCACAAAAATAAAATTAAATTTTGTGTGTTGGACAAGTGCCGATACATCGGCAAACAAAGTTTTATCGGCACTGGATGGACTTTCAAGAAATTGAAGGACTGTTGCACAGATTAGCCACGAAATGTCACGAGTATACAGAGAAGCCATAGAGATAGAAAAACGAGACTACTGCATGAACACGAGAGACGATTCCTTGAGACTGCCCCCAGCATGGCGACCGATCATATCCACCCTCAAAATGCAATCCCAGACACCCCAGACTCATGTACGACCAACAAGACAAACAAACAACGTATGCGTCTAACGGTTGACCCGCACGGACGCATATATCTCTTGAGAATGGCGAATGTTAGTTCGCCGAAACGTCGAGAATCCGGTTCTTTTCAGAGCCAACCCTCAGCATCAACGCGGAATCCCCGAGAAAACAATACAACATATATATATATATATATATATATATATATATATATATATATATATATATATATATATATATATATATGTATATATATATATATATATATATATATATATATATATATATATATATATATATATATATATATATATATATTATATGACAAAAGTGCAACATTTTTGTACAAATTCACAACCGATCTTCGACAAAATCAATGAGCATCACTATTTGCACCTTCTTCGTCATTACTGACGATATCGTACTTTCAAATAAAAACTTTCATCTCTTAATACAAAAAATAGTTCATTTCTATTCAACGTTCTCTCTTGGAAATGGTGGTCATCACGACTACCTTTAAAAAAGGTGTAATTCTCAGTAAGGTGGAACGATGTGGACGGGATTTTTAGCTTTTCTAGTTTTGCCAATGTTTGTTCTGTTTGACAAAATATTTAATTTAACGGAACTATGCGGAACTTTTTTTAAAAATCAATTTATTGCAGTTTATTACAAAAACTTTTTTTTTTACCATTTTGATTAAAACTTTCTACAAATTTGATATTATTACGTGTAAATACATACTTGAAGCTATTTTCTCCATATTTAAAAAGTTCACAATTTTTTAACACAAACACAAAACAGACGTAGTAGTTACTTTGTTAAAAATGCAGCGCGACTAATTCCTTTTTGGTACCTAAGGGACAAGAGCGATGTTTAACACGTTCCCACAACCAATGGAATTGGTTTTTAGCATTTATTTGTTTATAGTATTATGGATGGGTTATCTAACAATACATTTTAACAATACATACAGTGGTTTTGCTTAATTGTGAGACATTGTAAAAATCTATTTTTGTCGCCGTAAATTCGTAATCCCCCCAGTGTACATCGGTTGAATTGTGTTTCTTGGGTTACGGTTCGGTATTGCTGCTTCCCCGCGTTCTTTGTCCCATCTCGGGCAATCATAGGCTGTGTGGGTTACGCTGTCTGCTTGTCCGTAATACACGTAGTCTATATCCGGTGCCCTGTCGATGTTGTGTAGGAATTCTCTGAAATACCCATGACCCGTTAGCAGCTGTGTTAAGTGATTATTTACTTCTCCATGTTGTCGGTACCATGTCTCTATGTTGGGGATTAGTATCCTTGTCCACTCGATTTTCGTTGTCGCATTCCAAACTTCCTGCCATTCCCTTATGAGCTCTTCGTTTACATTACTTCTTGTTGATTTGTCCTTGGCAGCATCATATAGGTATTTTCTCTGGCAGCTCTCCTAGGTAGCAGCAGAGTTTACTAGTACAGTAACTACTAGTATAGTAACTCTACTTAATCAAGTAACTCTCCAAATCAGAGTTTACTAGTACCGTAACTACTAGTATAGTAACTCTACTTAATCAAGTAGAGATCAAGTTTTCTACTTGATCTGTAGTTCAATTGGCGGAATGCCTGCGATTACTAGGACAGCATCTCTTGATACGATTCGATAAGCACTGTGTAACAGTCGCTATTTCTTTTGATTAAACTTGTAAAATTATGTTCAATTATTAGTCATGTGGAACATTGTTTGACTGTAACGCCATTAAGGAAAACCCAACATCTGTTAAACGCATGTTACACCGAAATTTTCTTTGTCCTTGCCAGGAGGTGGGGGAGGGATAGAGCCAGCCCTTTTTCCGTGTGCGGGTCGTTTGGCTGCAAAGCTTTTCTGCAATGCGACCAAGCCCTAGAACCTAGACCCTAAAACCTAGAACCCAGACCTAGACCCTAGAACCAGCCCTAGACAAGACTTTGCGCGGGGCTCTCTCTCTCTCTCGATTATTAGCTTCCTGTGCGACAAATTTTGTTTTTGTAAAAGTAAAACTAAATGTAAAAGTAAAAGTAAATGTATAGTAAAGTAAATATATGTAATAAATAAATAAACTCATGTAAGTATTTTTAAGTTGTTGTTAAAATCCGAGTTGCTAGATTTGAGTAGAAATACATTAATATTAATATAATTTTCAATACGGTGTTTTATTTGAAATTCGTTGTTGAGTCACCACGCTACCTAGAGTCACTCGTCTTCGGCTAGGTATTAGATTTTCTGGGTTCCGTCCACAGCTTTAACCATATTAGAGCTTCATAATCGGAATTCTTCGATTACTTACTATCACGCGTACCTAGTAAAAGAATAGGGTTACAACTGCATACCTGTAGGGTTAGCTTTCTCTTGTAGGCTACTAGTTTCTCGATTTTGTTTCCGTTTACGGTCTCTGCCCAGATTGTAGCACCGTATAGCATTGCAGACTGGGCAACAGTGCTGAGCAGCATACGTTTATTGCTTCTCGGACCTGCGGCATTGACCATGAGTTTTTCGAGTGCAGACGCGGTTTTCATTGCACGCTCTGTCGCCATTTTAAAGTGTTCTTTGAGGGAGAGACTCTTATCGATAGTAATGCCTAGGTATTTGATGTGGGGTTTTGGTTTAATTTCAGTATCCATCACTTTGAATGATATTTGAGCTAGTCTGCTGCATCCGGTCAGCACAATTGGTTCGGTCTTTTCCGGTGCTATATGAAGGATTCCATCCAGCAGATAATTTGTTCGATTGCCTGACTGGCCCTTTGTATAGTTCCTTTTTCCGTTTTTTTCGACAATGGTTGGTGCAAGGTCGTCGGCGAAGTCTATTAGCTTAGTCCCTTCAGGTAGTTTCAGCCAAAGTACTCCGTCGTAAAGTATGTACCACAGCTTGGGTGCCTAGCCACACGGGACTGGTGGGTAACGAAATGGCGGATAAGCTAGCAAAAGATGGAGCCTGCAAGGCAAACATCGTTGCTGAAAGCGGACCCTACATTACCAAGACCACGACCCGAAATAAAATCTGTAAATGGGTAGCAACTAAGCACCGTCTACAGTGGGTACGATTTGAATGGTCTGGCACACAGCAAACGAATGTTACTAAACCTATCGGAAACTCTAACTGCTGAAATCCTGCAACTACTAAGGAAGCAGATCGCAATTGTGGTAGGCCTACTTACAGGACACTGCCCACTACGAGAACACCTGCATAAAATAGGTATCTGGAAGGATGAACCTTTATGCAGGTTATGCTATTAGGGGGACGAAACTGCCGCCCATATACTCTTCCACTGTGAAGCAATTGCACGTAGGAGACACAAGCATGATATTACAGCTGAGAGAGTCCTCGTGAAAAACATGGCACATAGAATCTTGGACCTGATAGAGGAACTGGATCTATTTGCATGAACGAAATTATGTGGGGAAATACAATAGGCCTATGGGGCGCAGTGTTTAAAGGTCTATCCCTCCTGGACCCACATTGGTTAGAGAAAAAAAATGTACCACAGGGTTGTTCCTATTACAGAGCCTTGTGAGACACCGCTAGTGACCTTGGAGGGTAGCGTTTCGTGCTCGGCTTGGAGTAAGACACTGTGGTCCTCTAAGTAGTTGCGAGCCATTCGTAACATTCAAGGTAGGGAGATATTTTTCTTGTTGTTAGCTCATCCAAGATGTGTTGCCAGAAATGTTTCCAGAAATGTGTTGCCAAATGTACAGGAGATACAAAGAGTGTTGAGAGAATAAGTGGAGCTGGCCTCTCTGAACTGGACTCGACTGGTTTGGTTGACTGACTGTTGAACTGAACGGGAGTTGACTTGTTGACTGGTTGCGCCTGACTGTTGAAATGAACTGGAGTCGACTTGCCGACTGGTTTCGCCTGACTGTTAATATGAACTGGAGTCGACTTGCTCACTGGTTGCGCCTGACTGTTTGGATTGAACTGGAGTCGATTTGCTGACTGTCTGCGTCTGACTGTCCTGCTTGACTGTCTGTTTATTCGGGGGTCCAGGTATTTATATTATGTCCAGGTAACTGGTCCCTTATCTGTGGGTGATTTTTTTCTATTTTCTGGGGGTGATTGTTTGTTGTTTTGGCGATTCTCGGGAAAAACAACTTTTCGTAATTTCCCGGGGATTACACCATTAACCCTAATAAAATATTTTCGGAAATTGTCCGAAAATATTTGGGTAATTATTGTATGCCCTCGTAAACTAAGAAATAAAAATGGAACGGCTCGTTGCCGCTACATGCTCATTGATAGTTGGTTAGTCTAGCGGATGCGTTGGTTCCTCGTAGCTATTTTGTAGGCATCCCCCAGGTGTCTTCGTCGATGCTTTAGCAATGCTTTTCCCAATGTGTTTTTTTGGAGAGTATATTTCTCTACGTAATTCCTTTTTTGCATCGTGGTATGACCGTTTTATCTCCCCTAGGCTTTCATCATGTTTTGTCTTTCGTGCACAGCGAAGGTACCTTCTTGTAGATATACACGTTTTTCTCTTATTTGCAATGGCTTCGGTCCACCAGCAGACCCTTTTTCTCTTGTTGTTTTTGTTCCATCCGACCATGGGACAAAATAGACAGGCGGGACTAGGCAGGCAAGAATAGACAGGCAAAATTAGACAAAGAAGTTTAGATATGCAGGGCTAGATAGAAAGGACTAGACATACAAGACTAGACAGACAAGACTAGACAGACATGTTTTGTAACATGTCATAGGTGTACCTACGCCCAGTCGGCAGGCGATCTCAGCATTATGTTGACTAATGTTGTCACTTTCTGTACGGATCGTGTCTGGTTTATCCATGTATCTCTTTCCGGGATCCATCGGTCGCACTTTTATAACACACTATTTATCTTTGTCTGTTGTATTCTTAGGTATATTGCAGGTGTATTCTTTAAAAGAACCATGGCCGCTGAGTGCCTGGATCATCCGCTGAGTGCCTGGGTCTTATGATAGTTAACCTCTCCGTGTTGTCTTGTAACCCATGGTCCTAGTCTAGTCCACCACCCGAATTAAGCATTGTTCCACATTCTTTGCCATTGACGCTGGTAGGTAGGGCACAAACGCTTGAAAAGCGTTTCTGCTCAACCGTTTTTCCTTCTTTGCGTCTTGTTTGTCCATGTTGAGACATTTCTTGCTCCATGAAACACGACTCTTTCCTCGAAAGTATGCTCTATTGACGGGATACCAGCTATCACGAGTACTACATCTCTTGATATCGTCCTATATGCGCTGCAGACTATTATTACTATTTTTCGCTGAACGGAAGTTAGCATTCTCCTTATGCTAGATTTTTTCATAGCGTTAGCCCATTCCGGAGCGCCATACAGGATGGTAGAATGAACCACGGCAGCTAGCATTCTTCCCTTGCTGCTTTTTGGACCGGCTACTTTAAATATGAATTTTTCTAGGACATTGGTTGTTTTTAAGGCTTTAGTCGTCACCTGTTTCATGTGTTCTTTGAACGAGAGTTGCCTGTCGATAATTATCCCTACATATTTCACATATTCTTTTGATGTTATTGTCTTCTCTTCCACTTTAACTTTTATGGCTCCTATCTTCCATTGGCCCGTAACGAGAACAGCTAATGTTTTCTCTGCTGCCAGCTTAAGCCTTTTGCCTTCCAGTCAGTGACCTACAATTTTAATTTAAACCTTAAATTTGTATCATGGCCTTCCAGTCGCAAAATTGTTAAATCATCGGCGAAGCTAACGATTCTACGCCGTAGTATAAGATATTCAAAATCCTAGGGCCCATAACGAAACCCTGCGGATTCTCCGCCTATTTCTATTACTATTTTTCTGTTAGACAGGTATCTGCCAAAAAGGTGCAGAAGGTATGGGGAGATTTTTCTTTCTTGAAGTTCAAACGGGAAGGAAAAACTGGTCAGGCAAAACTACTCAGGCAATACTAGACAGGCTAGACTAGACAGGCTATACTGGACAGGCAAGACTAAACTAGACAGGCAAAACTAGAGAGTCAAATTTAGACGAACATGACTAGAGAGAAAAGACTAGGCATACAAGACCTGTCAGAAGACTAGCAAGTAAGACTAGCCAGGTACGACTAGACAGAAATGACTATACAGGCAAGGCTAAACAGGCAAGGCTTGGCAGGCAAGGCTGGGCAGGCAAGACTAGTCAGTCAAGATGGAACAGGCATGACTAGACCGGCAGGAATAAAGTGACTGTATAGCTTGCTAGGTCTTGCCTGTATAGACGAGACCTAGCAGGCAAGACTGGACGGACAAGACTATATAGGCATGACTAGGCAAGAAAGACTAGACCGGCAAGATTACGTTTTACGACGTTTTGGCAGCCGTGTTTTTGCAAGGCGAATAAGAAAAATCAAATTTGCTTTCGATCCACTAAACGTTTGACCCAAATGTCATCAAAAATAATTCCGTTCGACATTGAAACTTAATTGTGCCAATAATCAAAAATTGAATTGAAAATTAAACTAATTATGAAGTGCCTCAAACGCCTCAAACTACTGAAAAATCTGACATGTGAAATTACCTATAAAAAGTCTCTAAAATGGCATCCTGACAAAAATTTAAACAACCCTGATGAAGCTAAGGAACAATTTTTGAATTGGTTCAACAAGCTTATGAAGTGTTAAGTGATAAACAGCAACAGCAAACAGAACGAGCATGGTATGACAACCAGAAAGAACAAATTTTAAAAGGCTGAAATAAAGATTAGGAAGATAATTAGATTGTTTTCTGATTGTTTGTCATAGATGTTTTCCAATATTTCACAACATCTTGCTTTAAAGGTTACAACGATGAGGAAATAGGTTTTTACGAAATTTACAAAAATGTTTTTGAAGCTATTGCTAAAGAGGATTTGGATTATATTAAAAAGAGGAGTTTTGTAAGATACCAAATTTTGGTAATTCAACTAGTAACTATGAGGAAGTGGTTTATTTAAGTGGTTTAAAGCGCAATAGATCAAGTTGGTCGCAGTGCAGAAAGGCTTTGCAGCCAAACGACCCCCACTCTATAACCCATTTTACCCCATTTATAATTATTGGATGTCTTACCCATTTGACCCCCCCATTTATAATTATTGGATGTCTTATTCCACCAAGAAAAGTTATGTTTAGTTTGACCCATACAATATTAATGAAACTAGAGAAAGAATAGTTATTAAATTAATTGAAAAAGAAAATAAGAAAGTTAGAGCAAAGGCTAAGAAAGAAAGAAATGAGAAAATCAAAATGCTCGTTAGTTTTGTAGGGAAGAAAGATAAACTAGTACAAGCTCATGCTAAGAAGATGGAGGAGAAGGCAAAAGAAAATAAATTAAAACAAGAAGAGCTTAGTAAACAGAAAACAATGGAGAGATGAAAGTAATTACATGAAAATAGTCAACAAGCTGACTGGGTTAAATTTGATAAGGTTCAAAGTAAATTAGCAGAAATAGGAAAGAGTTTAGCAGAACAATTTGGTGAAGAATTTTCAAATAGTGAAGATGAAGATATTGAAGATGAATTCATATCTGATTTATTTTATGTAGCTTCTAACAAAGTTTTCAAAACTCTAAAGGCTTTTAAGAACCATGAGGCTGGTAAAAGACAAAAGAGAAAATATTGAGAGACCCAAAGAAGAAATGTTGGAGGAGCAAGAAGAGGAGGATGAGGAAGAAGATGAAAAGAAGGACAATGACATTTCTCTTGAAGTACAAATATAATCTGATAATATTTCATCATCTAAAAAGTCTTCATCTACATGAGACTTTTTAGATGATGAAATATTATCAGATGGAATTTTATCTCGGGATGAAATGAGAGAAATGGGTGAAGAGTAAAAAGAAGGGCAAAAATAATAAGAAAATGGCAAATCTTATAGAAAGTGAGATCCTTCCAGAAGCTATTCATGTTGAACAAGATGATTTAAATTTGAATACCAATAAGAGTAAAAAGAAGGATAAGAAAAAGAAGAATAAGAATAGTGATAAGACCACTGAAGTTAGTGAAGATAATGGTATTAATCAGGAAGATAGTATGTTATTAATCAAAAATGAAGAAGATATGGACTAAGACTAAGGACTAAGAGACTTTAAAAGTTAAGAAAGGGAAGAAAGCGAAAGATAAAAGGAAGAAGGTCGTAGATGATGATTTTTCTGAATCCATTGACAAAGATTACAGTTGTGTTTCATATAAGGCTAATTTTGATTCGATAAATAAATCATTTGAAGAAGACTGGACACAGTGTCCACTTGCCCAAAGCCTCTATAACAACTGCTAAGATAAAGAAGAAACGTATTAAATGAATTGTATTGATACATAACTTATGTATATATTAAACAATTTATTTAAAAAAAATAGATTAGACAGGAAAGACTAGATGGGCTGGACTAGACATGCAAGACTAGAGAGACAAGTTTATGCAGGCATGGGCTAGAAAGAAAAGACTAGGCATACAAGGCTTGAAAGACTAACCAGCCACGACTAGATAGAATGGACTGGACAAGCAAGACTAGACAGACAAGACTATACTATACAGTAGAGAATAGACAGACAAGACTAGACAGACTAGACTAGATAGACAAGACTAAATAAACAAGACTAGACCAAAGAATTAAAACTAGATAGATGATAAGCACCTATAAGACTAATACTACATAGATAAGACTAAATAGACAAAAAAATATCGGGAAGATTCGTAATAATTTGTTTGTCAAAACCTTTGACTAACTAAATATATACATGAATTTATTTAAAAAAGATTTGTTTAAAATTTCTGGTTTACCAAATGAAATTTTATCAAAATCTTTTTTGCCTCTCTTCTTCAATACAAGGAAATAAATTTGAAATGACAAATGTGCATGCATAATCGGAGCTTACATAACTAATAAAACTCGCATGAATTAGACGTATGAAAAGACTACTTTATCAATCATTCTCTTGAGCTGCGAGATAAAAGCATTATCTAGTATCTGCCCAATAAATAATCTACATATTAGCATTTATTTACAGCCTGTTGCGAGGGGAATATGTTTCTTTATCAAGATGCAACGTGTTTATAATGAGGAAATGATTTATAATTTTAAACGAGGTTTGAGACAATACGATGATGGAAACCGCAAATTATTTATTTAAAAAATTACTTCATTGTGAAATATGCAGAAGTTTTGAGAGTGGATATATTTGATTTGACTGCTTAAATAATAGACTCATTAATCACAGCGGGCATTAGCCCATACTTCGTACCTTACTAACCGATACTTTATTACCAACAACGTATCAAAAATTCAAGTCTAGTCCTGTCTGTCTACTCTTGTTTATCTAGTCTTGTCTATCTAGTCTTGTCTGTCTAGTCTTGTCTGTCTAGTCTTGACTGTCTAGTCTTGTCTCTCCAGTATTGTCTGTCTAGTCTTGTCTGTCTAGTCTTGTCTGTCTAGTCGTGTCTGTCTAGTCTTGACTGTCTAGCCTTGTCTGTCTGATCTTGACTGTCTTGTCTTGTCTATCCAGTATTGTCTGTCTAGTCTTGTCTATCTAGTCTTGTCTGTGTAGTCTTGTCTGTCTAGTCTTGTCTGTTTAATCTTGTCTGTCTAGTCTTGTCTGTCTAGTCTTCTCTGTCTAGTCTTGACTGTCTAGTCTTGTCTGTCCAGTATTGTCTGTCTAGTCTTGTCTGTCTAGTCTTGTCTGTCTAGTCTTGACTGTCTAGTCTTGTCTGTCTGATCTTGACGGTCTATTCTTGTCTATCCAGTATTGTCTGTCTAGTCTTGTCTGTCTAGTCTTGTCTGTCTAGTCTTGTCTGTCTAGTCTTGTCTGTCTAGTCTTGTCTGTCTAGTCTTGTCTGTCTAGTCTTGTCTGCGTAGTCTTGTCTGTCTTGTCTTGTCTGTCTAATATTGTCTTTCTAGTCTTGTCTGTCTAGTCTTGACTGTCTGGTCTTGTTTGTCTAGTCTTGACTTTCTAGTCTTGTCTGTCTAGTCTTGTCTGTCTAGTCTTGTCTGTCTAGTCTTGTCTGTCTAGTCTTGCCAGTCTAGTCTTGTCTGTCTAGTCTTGTCTGTCTAGTCTTGTCTGTCTAGTCTTGTCTGTCTAGTCTTGTCTGTCTAGTCTTGTCTGTCTAGTCTTGTCTGTCTAGTCTTGTCTGTCTAGTCTTGTCTGTCTAGTCTTGTCTGTCTAGTCTTGTCTGTCTAGTCTTGTCTGTCTAGTCTTGTCTGTCTAGTCTTGTCTGTCTAGTCTTGCCTGTCTAGTCTTGTCTGTCTAGTCTTGTCTGTCTAGTCTTGTCTGTCTAGTCTTGTCTGTCTAGTCTTGTCTGTCTAGTCTTGTCTGTCTAGTCTTGTCTGTCTAGTCTTGTCTGTCTAGTCTTGTCTGTCTAGTCTTGTCTGTCTAGTCTTGTCTGTCTAGTCTTGTCTGTCTAGTCTTGTCTGTCTAGTCTTGTCTGTCTAGTCTTGTCTGTCTAGTCTTGTCTGTCTAGTCTTGTCTGTCTAGTCTTGTCTGTCTAGTCTTGTCTGTCTAGTCTTGTCTGTCTAGTCTTGCCTGTCTAGTCTTGTCTGTCTAGTCTTGTCTGTCTAGTCTTGTCTGTCTAGTCTTGTCTGTCTAGTCTTGTCTGTGTAGTCTTGTCTGTCTAGTCTTGACTGTCTAGTCTTGTCTATCCAGTATTGTCTGTCTAGTCTTGTCTATCTAGTCTTGTCTGTGTAGTCTTGTCTGTCTAGTCTTGTCTGTTTAATCTTGTCTGTCTAGTCTTGTCTGTCTAGTCTTCTCTGTCTAGTCTTGACTGTCTAGTCTTGTCTGTCCAGTATTGTCTGTCTAGTCTTGTCTGTCTAGTCTTGTCTGTCTAGTCTTGACTGTCTAGTCTTGTCTGTCTGATCTTGACGGTCTATTCTTGTCTATCCAGTATTGTCTGTCTAGTCTTGTCTGTCTAGTCTTGTCTGTCTAGTCTTGTCTGTCTAGTCTTGTCTGTCTAGTCTTGTCTGTCTAGTCTTGTCTGCGTAGTCTTGTCTGTCTTGTCTTGTCTGTCTAATATTGTCTTTCTAGTCTTGTCTGTCTAGTCTTGACTGTCTGGTCTTGTTTGTCTAGTCTTGACTTTCTAGTCTTGTCTGTCTAGTCTTGTCTGTCTAGTCTTGTCTGTCTAGTCTTGTCTGTCTAGTCTTGTCTGTCTAGTCTTGTCTGCGTAGTCTTGTCTGTCTTGTCTTGTCTGTCTAATATTGTCTTTCTAGTCTTGTCTGTCTAGTCTTGACTGTCTGGTCTTGTTTGTCTAGTCTTGACTTTCTAGTCTTGTCTGTCTAGTCTTGTCTGTCTAGTCTTGTCTGTCTAGTCTTGTCTGTCTAGTCTTGCCAGTCTAGTCTTGTCTGTCTAGTCTTGTCTGTCTAGTCTTGTCTGTCTAGTCTTGTCTGTCTAGTCTTGTCTGTCTAGTCTTGTCTGTCTAGTCTTGTCTGTCTAGTCTTGTCTGTCTAGTCTTGTCTGTCTAGTCTTGTCTGTCTAGTCTTGTCTGTCTAGTCTTGTCTGTCTAGTCTTGTCTGTCTAGTCTTGCCTGTCTAGTCTTGTCTGTCTAGTCTTGTCTGTCTAGTCTTGTCTGTCTAGTCTTGTCTGTCTAGTCTTGTCTGTCTAGTCTTGTCTGTCTAGTCTTGTCTGTCTAGTCTTGTCTGTCTAGTCTTGTCTGTCTAGTCTTGTCTGTCTAGTCTTGTCTGTCTAGTCTTGTCTGTCTAGTCTTGTCTGTCTAGTCTTGTCTGTCTAGTCTAGTCTGTCTAGTCTTGTCTGTCTAGTCTTGTCTGTCTAGTCTTGTCTGTCTAGTCTTGTCTGTCTAGTCTTGTCTGTCTAGTCTTGTCTGTCTAGTCTTGTCTGTCTAGTCTTGTCTGTCTAGTCTTGTCTGTCTAGTCTCGTCTGTCTAGTCTTGTCTGTCTAGTCTTGTCTGTCTAGTCTTGTCTGTCTAGTCTTGTCTGTCTAGTCTTGTCTGTCTAGTCTTGTCTGTCTAGTCTTGTCTGTCTAGTCTTGTCTGTCTAGTCTTGTCTGTCTAGTCTTGTCTGTCTAGTCTTGTCTGTCTAGTCTTGTCTGTCTAGTCTTGTCTGTCTAGTCTTGTCTGTCTAGTCTTGTCTGTCTAGTCTTGTCTGTCTAGTCTTGTCTGTCTAGTCTTGTCTGTCTAGTCTTGTCTGTCTAGTCTTGTCTGTCTAGTCTTGTCTGTCTACTCTTGTCTGTCTAGTCTTGTCTGTCTAGTCTTGTCTGTCTAGTCTTGTCTGTGTAGTCTTGTCTGTCTAGTCTTGTCTGTCTAATCTTGTCTGTCTAGTCTTGTCTGTCTAGTCTTGACTGTCTGGTCTTGTCTGTCTAGTCTTGACTTTCTAGTCTTGTCTGTCTAGTCTTGACTGTCTAGTCTTGTCTGCCTAGTCTTGTCTGTCTAGTCTTGTCTGTCTAGTCTTGTCTGTCCAGTCTTGTCTGTCTAGTGTTGTCTGTCTAGTCTTATCTGCCTAGTCTTGTCTTTTTTTTACACGTGCTAGAAGGTTAAAATCTGCAAACAGTCACCACCTGGCCCGTGCCGCGTGGTAGTGTGGCGCTGCCCAGTAAGGGGCGATCCATTAAAAAACCCACCCACCATTCAAGCCCCCCAGCCAAAAAACCACAGGAAACGTGATGGAATCCAAAGTTGGCATAACTTCATCACGTACCTCTTCCCCTTTCATTTCTAAAAACCATTTATCCCCATGCAATCGTTGTGCCGTTATTCTCCGTGCCCCCCCTCACATCAAGGTTTACAATGAATTTGTGCGCTGCCTTCGCACTAAGGGGGGCCCGGCGTTGGCACGCACGGCTCGCGCGTAGCAACCCTTTGACCCGCCTCGCGCTCATCCCTTTCATCTTTCTCCTTTCTTCTCATTATAAATCCTATCAGCACGCCCCATTTATACTACTGAGCATAATCCTCTCCAAGCTCACCTTGTTTACATCCTCTCCTACCTTATATTCTGCCTTCTCAAACTCCTCATTTGCACCCATCTCACACACTCAAAGATCGTATGCTCTGCCGTGTCCTCATTTGCACCGCAGTACCTACAGTGCACCACCAGATCCTCCTCTGACAACCACTCTTCCATCATTCTCCCTCTTTCATCTTCTCTGGGGGGATCCACACCAAACAGACTTGGCATTGAAATCCCTCCCGACAACAATCTCTTTCGACCACATTTTCATACTAGTCTTCAGCGTATCCATAAAAGCTACAAAATGCTCCACCGTAATGCTGGGCGATATGTAGCACCCATATAGGACCAAGTTCTCCCATTCAATCCACACATATCCATCACCCCTCCCCCATTTTACCATGTGGTTTTCCGTTTGAAAAACCTTATGGTAACATTCTTGCACTCGTCTACATGCCAGCTTCCTCTACCAATAATCTGAAGATTTGGTTCGGAGACGATGGCCACATCCACTCTCTCCTCATTCACCGTTTACCATATCAACTCCATTGAAGTTGCACTCCTATTTGAGTTTGTCTGCAATGTGATCATTTTCTGATAGACTTCCCTTTCATACTTTCCACACATTTTCGGTACACGGGGCAGCCCGTCTGCCCTGTTGTCTGCCCTGCCGTCTGCCCCCGTTGAGTACCTGTGCCCGCTCACTTCACACACGTAGCACATGGCGTCCTTGGCCTTGCACTCTTGTGCTTTGTGCCCACATTCCCCGCAACGCAGACCATCACCATTCCCCCTAAACCAAAAACCACATAAGGTTTTTCCAAATGGAAAACCACATGGTAAAATGGTGATGGATATGTGTGAATTGAATGGGAGAACTTGGCCCTATATATTTCTCTCCTTTTCCTTGCATGCTGCCGCCAAGTGCCCGAAGCCACGGCACCAGTAGCACCTGGGTGGCTTGTTGTTCTCACTCACCCGACGCATAACTCATCCTACCTTAATTCTCTCTTTCTACAGCACGGTTCGCGCCGCCCTTACTTGAATTGCGATGGCCGCCATGCTGGCCCGGAGGGAATTTACCACGCACTCCTTGCATTCAGTGGCCTTCTGCAAGGCCTCTTTCACTTCTTCGGGGGTGGTAGCCTCGTCCATGTACCGGACCAGAACACTTCTAAAGCCCACCTCCGTTCTGACCTCTTCTTCTTCTTTACGTGCCATGTCCTCCGAGGACGTCGGCGATCATCATAATGATTTTTATTTTATCAGCAGCGGCACGAAACAGGCTAGTAGAACTGACTGTAGTTCCGACCTCACTCACCTCTTTCACTTGGGCTATTCTCTCAGCCAGTCGCTGCTTTTCCCCCCGCGTCTTTTACTCTCAGGATGATGTTGCCGGCTACGGTTTTTCTCATCCCTTTGCCATGTATATCCTCTTTCATTCTTTATGGTATGTACCATCTGCGCATAAGAGACATCCTCTGCCCTCCTCACTAGAACGGCTTGGGTCGTTCCGTTGTCTCTGGCCCCTTTCGCTCGTTGCGATTTGCCTTCCACATTCTTCCAGTACACGGTTATCTCAGTTCCTGTGCCTAACCACACGCATTCAATCATCTTTCGCACTTGCCACCTGCTAAGGTTCTCAGCCACACCTAACCCACTAACCCCTTTTTTCTGTTCGGCGTTCTCGGCCTTTGCATCATGCAAACGGGCAAAGAAATGGTATTTCGTACTCTCTGCCGGGACCTCCGCTTAGACACCGACCCTATAAAGCATATTCTGGCTCCTTATGTAGGCCACAGAACCTATATCCATGTCCTCATACACACTTTTGGGGCACATAGGGCAACTGATCAAGCAACTCCCAGCCCCTTGGGAAAACCAGGGTGAGAGGCAACCCCGGTTTTCCGATTTCTCTACTGCAACAGAAGGAGTACATACTTGTCCCTTGCTAAAGGAGAGCCCTCGTCCATTTTCACCATGGTGAAGGTGTGCTCAGGCCACTTCCTCTTCGGTAGAGACATGTACTCCTCCTGGTACATCCACTTCGCGTTGGCTTTCATCTCTTTGCGTGCCAACCTACTTGCATACTACTTACTAGTACTACTACTTACTTGTGTAGTCTTGTCTGTCTAGTCTTGTATGTCTTATCTTGTCTAGTCTGTCTAGTTTTGTCTTTCTAGTCTTGTCTGTCTAGTCTTGTTCGTTTCCGGGTTCGAATCCTGGTCGGGGAGGCGACAACTTGGGCGGTTTTCATTAACCGTCCGGGCTGCACACCCTGAATGAATGCAAAATATGCGATACCGGGGTGGCGCATACTAAAATGCAAAGTGGAATAGGGGGTTTAGTGAGAGCTTCCCCTGGACCACTATTTTTTAAGTCTTGTTCGTTTACTCTTTTCTGTCTAGTTTTTTCTGTCTGGTCTTGTGTGTCTAGTCCTGTCTGTCTGATATTGTCTGTCTAGTCTTGTCTGTCTGATCTGTCGACTGTCTAGTCTAACATATGCTTATACACGATATATTCTCGAACATACATATTGAGAACGTGTGAATAACAAAAAATCATTCCATTTCAAAGATTTTTATCTGGATAGTTAGTTGATAGACAATGGAGAGCTCGGTATTAAATTAGCGTTACATGTAGCTCGTTAGCCGTTGGTATAATAAATGGTTATGGAAGGATCGAGATAAAAAATCAAAGATAGCCTAATAAGTCACATTAAATAAATGAGTGTGCGACGGTGGGTGTAGTCAATGAAGAATAATCAATGTTAAAATCTTGTCTGAGAGTTTTCAATGCCCCACAAAAAAATTAACCGATAGGACAGTTGTGTAAATGGTAAATATTGTTTAAAGAAATTAATTGCTCAAAATATTTAAAAAAATTGTGCCGAAATATTTTATTGAATTGTGACCATTTGTAGAAATTTCTACCCTAAATACCTTATGCTAGAATACTCTAGTTGTCAACAATATATAAATGTATTAGAGATAAATTTAAATATTTAAGAAGCAATTAATCGATTGGTAAAATATAATTTATCTAATTGACTAGTTAATTGCACGTCGTTTCCCAAATTAAAGAAAATCTTTCGAAATCAAAAATCCTTTGCCGAGCAAACACCATTTCCACTTTGTGGAATAATTTTGCATTAATTATTACCAGCCGTTTATTGAGTTAAAAAATAAATTAGAAAACAAACGTTTCTCCGACAATTAACAATATAATTAATGGCGTGAATATGTTAACGCTTACTATTCAAACTTAAATTTGACACCGTGATTGATTCAATAAATTAACAAACAAGTTTAAACCGACTTAGCTGTTAATATTGCCCAATCAACTTAATGAAATGTATTTATTTAAATTAAGACTCGCAGGCGAGCAACCAACCCAAAACCAAATAATCACTGGAAAATTACAACTAAATCTACATATTTACCTCATCCTGTTATAAGTGTACGCATCTCTAAGAAGAAACAAAAATCATAAGAAATAAATTAAAAACAAACAGAAATTCGTTTGTCCTTTCAAAAATATATATGAGACGATTAGTAATTAAAATAATTAACTTTTTATAAAAGTTTTGGATTCGCTATGTGTATGATGAAACACTCCACATAAATTTATTTCTGTGATTGGAATTAACGTAATAATTATAGAAGTAATGCGTGAAATTAGAATATTCGACCCATAATTATTAATTTGCAATCCAACCATCTGGCGTAAAACAGCGTAAGTCTTCGCCAGCTATAAAATACTAATAACTATTTTTAGATTCTAACTCGCCTAGACAAACAAGCTACACAGTATGTGTAGCTTCTTTGTCTAGGCCTAATCTATCTTAGTCTATCTTGTCTTATACGTCTAATATTGGATGGAATAAATCTGTGTCTATTATCTATTGCGCGTTTTGAATAAAACTAAAAATTTAAACTAAAATTTGGAACCATAAAATACAATTTCTTCCTTGAATTTATTTCATCCGTGACTTATTATTGCAGTTGAAACCGTGATTTCACAAGATCGCGGCTTATCTACCTCTGATCATGATCTAGTCGATTTAATCACTTGTATAATTTATTCATATCCGATCGTCTTTCTTGTTCTGCCTACATGCAACCAGACCGAAACTAATCACCTGTTTTCGGCACAACAAATAGACACCTACGTGTGCTTTTGTACGTCTCGTTTCTTTCTGAGCCAGGAATTATGACAAGTCATAGTCGTGGAGGGATTGGAACCATTCACGAACTAACAAAACACTTTTATCGAACGTCAAGATTATCTGGATTAACATTTACCATGAAGTTTAAAGTCATTATATTCACTTAATACTGTGGATATTTAGGTTATTAGTTCGAGAATTATAGATTTGAGATAACAAATTGTATAGTCAAGGAGTTTATTACAATTTCAGAAAAAGTACGAATACATTATACGAAATTATAAGAATTTTAAATATTATATCGCAGTTGATATGGCACATCGATGATTATCTGTAATTAGCGGGAGTTATGTAAAATTCCCAAAAATGTTGGAGGTTGTTATAAATTTATTAAAAATTTAAAAGCGAAGGTAACAACTAATTATCTGGTTTAATCAATTGATTTATCAAAAAGAGTAATCAGCGATGATTGTAATTTATATTAATACAAATACAGTATAATCTTGTTAATCCGGCTGGGTTGGTTAATCCGCTGCTCTGGGGAAACACGTGCCTTTTCCTTACGCTGCCCCTCGCCGGATATAAACCTTGCGCTCAGAATAAATAAAGTCAAAAACAACACCAGCTAGTGTTCTTGGAAGAAGATCTGGCCCACACCCTACTTTTTGAAAACTTTATTGACGATTCTGACCAGGCTAACTCCACTCTACAATTGTATTACTATCTGTTCTAAGTACATATACATACATATATCAGTACTGTAGGCCCAGTTGGCCCATGGCTTGGTTTATAAATTTCTTCCAGACTTTCTATCTCTCGTCTTTTCTCTCCAGTTGGTGATATTGCTCTGTTCTGCGTCGCTGATTACTTCATTTTTCCATCTTGCTTTCGGTCTGCCTCTTCCCTAAGTACATATGTATATTAAATTCTATCTGAAATACAATTGCTCATAAAATATGTAAAATTGTTATTGTTTTCTTTTAATCCTGATAATCCAGATTTTTTTGATAATCCGGCGGTTGTCTGGTCCCATATGTGTCGCATTATCAAGATAATTCTGTATTATGTTTAAAAATAATTTTGTAATTTGAGTTGAAAACGATGAACGGATCAAGAGGAAAGTCAAGCAACGATTTACAAATGAAATCGATGGCTGGTTCGATGGTATTTTTGATTTAAAAGCTTCTTGTGAATTCCATTGTCTAAACAATGGAGTTAATTTTGTTTTGAAAAATTTTGGTTTTTAAATTTTGAAAAATTCAGAGCGAATTAAATTTAGACAATTTTTGGGTTTGATTCTTTGTAACTTGGAAGTTGTAACAAAATACGTGAAAATGTTTGAGACAAGAACTGTTAAGAATTTCATTGTCTAAAAGAAAATTTGTTTGGTTTTATCACTTCTTTTGTGATTTTTGGAACAATTTGAAGGGAAGTCGAAATGGGAGAAATTTGAGAAAAACAGACAAAATAGACAAAAGTGGTATAAACAACATTAGTAGAGAATTGAATTGTCTATAACATATTAATGTTGCAATAGTTTTTAACTATTTTTTTTTTTTTGAAGAAAATCGAAATTCCAAAGTAAAAGTTGAAAGTTTGGAAAACTTTAACTCAAAAACTAAGAATTTTAGGCAATTTTTTTTTAGATAAAAGTTGTAAAGAATTTAATTCTCTATAAAAGTTACTTTTAACACATTTTTTGTTATTTCGTGTTTTTATGCAGAAAATTGCAATAAACGGAATGAAGCTTAAAAGCTGCTTTGGGTTGCCAAATTTAAGGGATGATATCTAATTAAAAAAAAAAAAATTTTAAGCAACCCCCGACACAAAAAACCCCTAAAAAGCAAAAAAATAAAATTTATTTCTTGCCCATTTAACTCCATTAAATATCCTCTTAATATTTATATAATTATATCCTCTTAATATTTTGATGATTGATATTGAGCGTCGCCGCGTCGTGGGACCGCTATGCGAAGAAGTATAATTAGTTATACCTACATAGGTATAACGAACAGGAAATACGTATGAACATAGACGTATCAATTTATCTTACAAGGTCCACTAAAATCCTGCAGCGTTTCCTTATGGTATGCGTTATATTGGCGTTAAAGAGAACGCGCAGACAATTGAGAGCAGACGTCGTTAATTGTTGTTTTTATTTTGCGAAGTTTTTTGAGTAAATAAATGAGGACTCAAAACTGAACAATTGGATATTTTTGTTTTGCAACTTACGTACGTTGCTTACACAGAGTAAATATAATCCACACTTTACCATTATCAATCTTCTTTTTATTTCTTTGTATTCTGGTTTTATTACTTGATTTACTTAGCAGTTCCCCGACGCGTCGACGCTCATCATCAAAATATTAATAAGGTAAAAGAGATCATTAAATGCCTGAACAGATCTTCATAAACTATAGCTAAGAACCTTTTCGATCACGTCAGTTTTCAAACACAAGTTTGGATATCCGGAACTAGGCAAACACTTGTGTCAAATTGGTTACAGATTAATTTTGTCAAGAACGAAATGAGCAAATGATCATCATCCGCATGAACAGATCTTCATAAATTATAGCTAAGAACCTCATTGATCACGTCAGCTTCCAAATAAAAAAAAAACCATCAAAATCGGTCCATTTGTTTAGGAGCTACGATTCCACAACAGCTTCATATAGGGACAGACTGACAGACTGACACACAATAAAGTAAAGAATTTAGAGAAACATTTTATACAAAACTTTTTGAAAATTTAATGTTGTCTAAGAATCTTTTTAAAATTTGCAAAAAATTTGCATGACGTTATAAGAAATTGATATTTACTTCACAGGTTTAATAGCAGGTTATTTTGAAAAAAAGTTGAATGTTTGACAGGTTATTACTCAGAACCTAAATGAAATAGACAAAAGTGTTTTAAATAAGAGTTTTAGAGAATTTAATTCTCAATAAAAGTTGTTTTAACCAATTTTCTGAAATTTGTTTTTTATTCAAAAAATTGTAAAAAACCGAGTGAAGGCTCAATTTGGGCCAAGTCACCAAGGATATCATCCCTTAAAGTTGACTTGGCCCAAAATTAACCTTTACTCGGTTTTTTGCAATTTTTTGCATAAAAAACAAAATTGCAGAAAAATGGTTAAAACTACATTTATTGAGAACTAAATTCTCTATAACCCTTATTTAAAACACTTTTGCTATTTCTTCTAGGTTCTGAGTAATAATGAGTAATATACTCTCTTTAGACAAAACTCTAATGCTTTATAAGAATTTACCTCCTTTAGTGTCGTATTAACGAATAAGTCCATAAAAATTTCTGATGTATTATACAATGAAATCCAATTAAAGGATGTGGAATATTCTGCTTAAGATATTGAACCGAACCAATGTTTCTTAGAACGTTCAGCGCCCCCGTGGCAAAAGTTGCTAACTAGTAAAAACGCACAGTGACACTATTTTGTCGTTGTCGATATAATATATATCGTTGTCGATATAGGTAAACGTAGATTTAATCTGGATTAGATTAAGTTATGTTAGAGTCAGACAAATCCAGACTGAGGAGGCGAGACTTAAAATTAAGTAAATTTTAGTAGAGGTCAGAAAATTTTCACCACATTTATATTTTTTGTGTAGTGACGCCAGTTGTTGTCATAGTACCAACAAACAGAAATTATTTACTAATGAAACTCCATTTGATTTACATTGGACTTTTACGCACGATTTTTATACTTTTATAGACGAGTATAATAATGGTCCTTCACATAGAACATATTTCGATGTAATAAATGATTTTGAGTTATATTCCAACACCAAAAAGTAAGCAAAGAATCTCTTCATCGAAGTACTAGTTTTAGTACTAGTTATAGTTATAGTACTAGTTCTACAATGCAATAATTGGAGAAGAAATTTATTTTTGTTATATTTAATATCCATACCTTCGTGGTGAGAAACTTTCATTAGAAAATAAAAAAAGTTAGAAAATCAATGCCTGGGTCACTTAAAAAGTCTATGTGGGTCAGTGTCTGACCTGCGCGTCATAGGTTCGCCATCCCTGGCCTATTAAGATACACATTTTATTCTTTCTGAAATACAATTGCTCATAAAATATGTGAAATTTTTATTGTTTTCTTTTAATCCTGATAGTCCGGATTTTTTTTTATAATCCGGCGGTTGTCTGATCCCATATATGTCGCATTATCAAGATTATTCTGTATTATGTTTTAAAATAATTATGTAACTTGTTGAAGTTGAGTTGAAAACGATGAACCGATCAAGCAACGATTTACAAATGGAATTAATATTTATCGACAGTAATAAATAAATATGAAAAATCGAGACGATTAGTTATTAATGATAATAACTATATAAATCAAATAAATATATTTCATTTGTAAATTCGCGATTGTTAGTAATAACGTCCCGGCCTGTAATTAATTTTATAGCGGAGATCGCATTTACCGGTGGCATTTATTCATTGTAATAAATTGTTTATTTATTGTAATAAATTGTTTATTTATTGTCCTCGATGTATATTTATTGTAATTGATAATAGGAAATTGATAATGTCGGCGGGGAAAAAACGCCATAAATAAGTGTATATATGTTTATATCGTGCACGTAGAGAGCGCAGATTTCCAGATAGATCCATCCCAATATGTTTGATCGTATTTATCACAGACTAATTATCTTCTTGCTTTTATACATAAAAAGAAGACATTTCAATTGAGTATATAAATTTGTCATAATATGACCAACAAATGTAAATTGCAAATTATTAAATATTATGTTGTATTTCTATATATTTTGCACACTTGTAATAAACAAGAACATGATAGAATGATTAAACAAAATCTAACTATATGGTGTCCTTTGTTTTGTGGCGGTTTGAGCGTGTGCTCGTTTTTTCGCCTTTTTTGTTTGTTTTCGGGTTGCCTTTTGTTGTTGTCTTTTGTTTTTGGTTCTGCTTTAGCGTTACACAATAAAACGGTTTTTTCCTTTTTTTTTTGTTTTGGTATCTTCTTCGTTTCCTTGTGTTTCTTCTGCTGTGAAAATCTAACTATGGTGCTCTTTTTTTTGTGCCGGTTTGAACGTTTGTTCGTTTGTCTTTTGTTTGTGGTTTTTGTATTTGGTTCTGATTTAGCGTTACACAATAAAACGGTTCTTTTCATTTCCATTTTTTTTCTTCGCCCCTTGTGTTTCTTCTGCAGTGGCCTCTTGTCCTCTGCTGGGTTGGTCCTGCTGTAGTGCTATGGTCCTTTGGCTTCCTTCTTTATTTCTTCTATGGTGTCTCGTTTGCTGTGCAGTTGGTGTGATCCTTGGGAACATAAATCGACTCATTATAAACTAATATTAATATCTTTACACTAAAGTGATATTTTCAATGAGACAAAGCGGGACAAATGCGATGAAATGAGAATTATAATTTAGTTATGAAAGCAGACCAATAATTTAAAAATATATATTTTATCTACTCACCCACCAAAATGAACACTCTAATACAGGGCTGAGGAACCTGCGGCCCGCGGGCCGCATACAATGCCTGTGCCGGTTTCCCTGCGCTATGAAAACTACTCTACTGCCTCAAATTTCATAAACGTGACCAATATACCGGCCTTACTTTGTGTAGCCACTATACTCGAACAAATAATGGTAATTTAGATATAGTTCCAAAAAAGGTTGCTCATGTCTGCTCTAATATATTATTGTATGTGAAGGATGCTATTATTATAATCGTGGGTAAAATTAACCTAATTGTGCGTAAAAATCCAATGTAAATCAAATGGAATTTCATTATTAAACGATTTCCGTTTGTTATTACTATGAAAAACATAGACTTAGTGAAAATAAATTTTCTGCCGTGCACTCATTGCGATTACAAAAAACTCGCACCTCATGCATTATAGCCCTTCTTCACACACAATCATAAACTACTATTATTGTATACATTCATATACTTGTTTATAAATATACAAAAATGTTTTTATTATTAATTATTGGTAACTACTTGTAAAAAACAATAGTTTGTAAATTATGATTTTTAAATAATTTAAATATTTAAAAAAAAATGTGATTTATTAAATCATTTATTAAAATGTGAAATTTCTCACATGAATTGGTCAAATTATTTTTTTCGTTTATTATAGATTTTAATGTTCAACTGCGTTTTTTTCAGTTGTCCATATTTTATTGATACTAGAAAAAACACTTTTTGTTGTTGCATTTGTTCCTGGAAGGGAGAGCGCATTCTACCATTTTCAAAATATTTTGAAAAGCTTAGTAAAGTCGGAACACAGCCTAAATATATAAATATATTCAACCTTTCCGAAGCTCTATAACAGGCAAAAAACAGTTTCTAAAGTTCATGTCTTTCCGATACCCTAAGTGGATAGCCATCTGTACACGCGTTTCGAGATTTATCTCTCATGAGTACAGCTTTGCTTTTATAACAACAATTTGTAAACCACTCACTTGGTGTTCATAAAAGCTGAGCTGTACTGATGAGAGATAAATTAAACCATTAAATGACCGAATTTTCTTAAAGAACTATGAATTTTTTATAAAAACTGCTTGGAATATCTTAAAGAATGGACAGTACAATTGGAGGCTATTAAAATATTTCATTGGGTGACACTAAAAAATGGAGATTTTATGGGAATATGTGAAAAAATCTTATTTTATATATTACAGTACATTTAAAATAAGAAATGCAGAAATTTTCTAAAAAGCGGGACATTTTTAAAAATCGTCGGGACGCGGGACTGTCCCGCCAAAATCTGACTACGTTCAGATTTCGTTCAGAACAGAACAAAACAGACTACGTTCTAACACTTCCCCTCAAGCTGGTCGCGATGGTTAGTCTTGTATGGAGCACATTCCCAACTTAAACACACACTTCTCCTGTTTTAGTTTAGTTTAAATGGTCCCTTAGTTAGGATATCCGCTACCATCTCTTCCGTTGGTTGGTATTGAACGTCACGTCAATTTTTGATTTCGCATGAAACACAGGGTTTTTCACGAGAAGTTGGGCACTTTGATTGTCGTTGCAGACCACAGTTGCCACCTTTTCCATGGCACCGACTTCCCTCAAGTATCTTCGCAGGTGAATGGCTTCCTTGGTCGCATCCGCCATCGCCATGTATTCAGCTTCGGCGGTTGATAAGTCTACGGTCCGTGTGTTTCATGATTACCAGCTCACTACCGCTCCAGTCAATTTGAACACGTAACCAGTGTATGACTCCCTGTCATTTGAACACGCGCCCCAGTCGGCATCCGCGTAACCGGTAAGTTCTTCTTCAGTTTGCTTGTTCCGCAAACCCAAATCTCTAGTTTCCGCTTAAGTTCCTGAGAACTCGGTTCCCAGCATTCCAATGGTTTGCGTTAAAGTTGGAGTTGATTTGGCTGAGCACGCAGACTGCATAACCGATGTCTGGTCTTGTATCCTACCAAACTTTGGTATGGAAATGTTTTCTTGTTTTCATCAATGTTTTCGTTCTTGGTTAGTTTTGTGTCTGCATCGAGTGGAGTCGCAATCGGTTTGCAATTGCACATTCCAAAGTCTTTCAAAACTGTTTCAACATATCGTTTCTGCGACATAACAATGGCGCCTGTGTTCTTGTATTGGTGAAACTCAATTCCTAGACAGTGGTGAATAGGGTCCAAATTTTTCATTTCAAATTTCATCACGAGGTTTGATTTTATTTCTTGAACCCAAAACCCAACTCACGTCATCCGATGCAATTTAGATGTCATCTACGTAAACATCAACTAACATCGTCTTCTCTTTGAGCGTCGCAATGTATATACATGGATTTGCGTTTAATGGCTCCAGTCCGGCCTTCTTCAATTCTTGGATACCACTGCCTGCCGGACTGTCGTAATCCGTATAAATGCCGATTCTAATATACGCGACGTCGCGCAACATCGCCTGTCAAATAATGATTACATTGTTTTAAATGGGCACTTTCTCACTATGGCTACGCGACGTGCTCATTTAAAATAATGTAATCATTATTGGACAGGCGATGTCGCACGACGTCCCGTAGCTGAGTGTCACGCATATGGGAATCGACCTTAAAGCTTTTCTAATACGACATGCTTTTTCTTCTCCGGTTGTTAGTACTTTTAGCCATTTTTAAGATGTTTTCTATACATCATCGCTTATTTTGCTTTGTTTCTTCCCCTTGGTCGGATTTTCAGTTTTAGTGATTGAAGGACATCCTCCAATCCTTCAGGAACCTTCCGATACATTTCTTCCTGCACTCCACCATTTAGGTATGCGGTTACGAAGTCCATTTGATGTACAGTTAACCCGTATTCTGCCAGCAATGCCATCATCATTCGTATTGATCCCAGTCGTGCCACGGTTGCGAAAGTTTCTTTGGAATTCCTGGTTGTTGCGCGTAGACTTTGGCGACAGACGTCCTTCCGTGCCTTCCTTCTTTCAACTTCTCCGTCCGTGCCGCATTTGGTACATAATACCATTTTGCTTCCTATCTTCCTGCCGTTTTTTGGATAGTCGACCATTTCCCAAGGTCCGTATTTGATCTGAGCCACGTACTCATTTTTTACTTTGTGACTTCCACTCATATTTGTAACTAAAATTTTCTGTTACACAATACTGTTCTTCTTGATCTTCGTGGAATTCTTAACTGATCCCCTTGATCTTCCTGAATCTTCTCGTTCCTTCTGGAAATTTCTTGAATTCCTGGATCTTCCTGGGATTTTTCTTTGAATTCCTTGATCTTCCAGAGATTCTTGATCTTCCTGGGTTTTTTCTTGAATTCCTTCATCCCCTGAATTTTCTTGGAGTCCTGGATCTTCATTGATTCCTAGATCTTCTTTATCCCCTGGATCCACTGGATTTTCTATGAGTCCTGGTTCCTCTTGAATCTTCTGGATCTTCTTGATCCCCTGGATTTTCTTGGAGTCCTGGTTACATTTTAGTTATGGCGGGATTACGATGACCTTAACGTGATCTTCTTTGATTCCTGGTCTGATCTTCTTATATTTCAAACTTGAAATTCAAAGATTTCTTCTTGTGCAATAGAAACATGCTAGGCACATAACCTGTTGCATTTCTATATATTTTCCACACTTATTACAAACAAGAACATATAGAATGAAATTAGCAAAATCTATTGATGTCTTTACACTCCCCACAACCATTTAGTCATCTATCAACTTTATCAACGTTTTTACGTGAATAATTGCATGAATAGATAAGTAACCGTACGTTTGGGCAGTCTACATTTTAGTTACGGCGGGATTACGATGAACTTAACGTGACGCGACCGGATGTGATGTGACGTAAAACTTAAACACATTGTTTTGTACGCGGCTGTTTTCAATCGACGCGACGTGACGTATCACAACTTAAGGTAACGTGAAAGCTGCCAGTGTTCAATCTTCCGACCGCGTTAAGCCAATCAACGCTCTCGATTCTTGTGCGCATACACTCAAATTCAAGAGTGACATTAAGTTTTTTAGAAACTGTCGAGGAACGACACGTTTAGTGTGTGCGTCACTAAACTGGATTATTCTCCGTAAAATCTCACTCACACCAACGGTTCGTACTCGTTTCCTCTACCGCAGTTTAAGATACAAATATTCGGACAAAATTAAATTGAACAAATGACATTTTTACGAAGTCGTCAAATCGTTATCAATGTACGCTGTTTTCAGCCCGTTACAGCGGTCGTGATTTCAAAAACATTACCGCTAAGTTTACGTCAAGTCACTCACGTTGCGTCGCGTCCGGTTACGTTAAGTTTATCGTAAACCCGGAAATAATCGCTTATACATTAATCTGTTCCAGTCATAAAGTGGCCGCTAATTTAAAATTGCATAATATTTGCTGCTTTTGCTTGGAATCTATTTTTATTTTTAATTATTATTATTTTTTTGTTTCCGTGTTTTTTTTATTATTTTTCTTTCATTTTTTTTTTTGGGTGTTATGTTTAGGAAGAACGGTGAATACTGAACTGTGCCTCCCTCCAATGATTGGGAAAATAATTGTTTGAGTAATATTAGCAGTGTTATGAGCTCATTGGTATTTATTGTAGATCATTGGTAAATAAAAGTCCGTTATTATTATTATTTGTTTATATAAATGTAAGTGCCCTGATAGACTGACTAAATTCAGATTCGTTTTTTAAAATACTATGTTTCACCAATTGTTGAAAATCCGGCGAAGGGGACTAAAAATTAGGAGTTGAATCTTTTTAGAATCCATATATCTGAAACCAAATATGCCACATTAGTGAAAATTGGTAGTTGGACTACTCTTAAAAATAGAAAATAGCGAGTTTTATCAATATCCGAAAATATTAATCTAGCTAAGGGGGCTGTAAATGCGGGATACTTATATCTCAAAAACTGGGGAAGTTAGAGATGCGAAAATAGGTATTTAAATTGTTAAAAATTAAGAAATAGGTGTATGTATTATCATTTTCCTAAAATCCAATTCAATGGGGCAGAAAAGAATTATTTTAAAAAATAATGCTCATTTGCAGAGCTGACAGCTGACATTTGACAAAATCTAGTCTAGTCTAGCTAAGTCAAAATCTAGATAAGGAAGAACACGAAGAAATAGTTGATAGTGTTGAAAGTATAGGGATGAATCCTCTATAATATCCCATGATTATGATGGTAACAATAAGCGAGTGTCTGCATATTCCAAAACACAACCCGCTTAACTTACCTTGAAAACCTTGCAGACAAAGTCTACACACTCGACCGGATTTAACAAAACTTAAAAAGTGTGGTGTGCAAATATAGCAATAGGACAAGGAAAATAGTGGATAGAGCAGACTATATAAAATAAACTGGATACACAAAACTCCACAGACTAAACTAGACAGGCAAGACTAGACAGATGAGAAAGATACGACTAGATAAATTAGATTATACAGATAGGACTAGACAGATAGGACTCGTGGACCCGATGACCTTCCATGTCAAATTATGAAAGAGTTCAGCCATTACCTATCGACTCCTACAACACACATAATCATTGCCTCCATCGCAGACGAACATTTTCCAGCAATCCTCAAAATAGCAAAAAAATCAAAATAGGATTTTGGAAATTATAGGCCGATTGCTCTTATCTGTGTACTATCAAAAAATATTGAATACGCCATACATAGTAGAATCGTGCCATTCATAGAAAAATATAACATTATTTCAGGCCAATAACATGGATTTCGTAAGGGAAATCAACTTCAACAGCTCTAGCAGATTTCCACAGCACTATTTTAAGAGAAGTAGACATGGGAAATAAATCCATAGGAATATTATGCGACTTAAGTAAGGCGTTTGATTGTGTCGTCCACGAAACACTCCTAAACAAACTAATTAGATATGGATTCCGAGGGAAAGCCACAAGATGGATACAATCCTACTTAGAAGACCGTAAATAGTTTGTTACAATGAAAAGTAGAAATGAAACAGGAAAGTCCGACATCATTTGTACCAATATTAGGGTCCTTCAAGGGAGCGTTCTAGCAACAACACTTTTCTTATTGTACACCGCCTTACTACAAAAACACAAAGACATCCATACATATGACACGAGAGGAAAATACCACCTTTATACCAGGAAAACAAATTTAAACTTGTGTTCAAAAAGACTTGGGAATCAAGGAAATAAAATTTACAATAAAATACCAAACACAATAAAAATACAAAATAAAAAAACTTAAAATATTTAGAAATAATTTGAAAAAAATTCTATTAATGAACCCGATATATTGTCTTAATGATTGATTTATTTGTATAAGAATGATGTATTTTTTTATTTAATAATTTATTGACAACACCCATAGATATTTTGTATCTCATTTGGTAAATAAATAATTTGATTTGATTTGACTAGTGAGACAAGACTGACAAAATGACATAGACAAGACTAGAGAGACAAGGGTAAATAGACAAGACTAGATGGACTAGACTAGACAGGCAAGAATATACTTTCAAATATAAATAACATCTCCACAGATAAAACTAGCGAAATAAGTTAGCCTAGAGAGACAATATAAAAAATTACGAATTAAATATTATTAAGGAAATAAGACAGTTATAACTTTATTAATCTTGATTTTACTGTTAGCTTATATGGGTATGTGGTGGACATCCTTATATGTAAAAAATTGTGGTAATTATAGTAAAAGTGATCAATTTGAAAGAAATGACTCAATAAGCATAAATTTCTTAATTCAAATGCGGACCGTTAGGTGCGATGCAAAAAAACTAATAATGGTAATAAAGTGCAGGAAATAATTGAAACATTTTTTGCTACTTAAAGGTGCCGTTTGAGATGCTCTAATATGGAAATTTTTGGGAAATAATTAGTTCACTGGAAACAAATTATTAGTAATTTACTACTCGTAAATTTAATTAATGTTTGTAATAACTTCAAACAATTTTTTTTTACTTTCTATTTCTTTTTTATTAAATTTATGTTTCAAGATGGAATAAATCCGTTAGATAAAAGAAAACCGAGGGAATTTTTAATGTTTCGTGTACAAAAAAGGGAAACCCGCGCGAAATTTATGCGGCAATAAAAATTTAATCGGCGGATATCGAAGAATCATTTCAACTATCTTACACGAATAAATACCAATATTTATTGTTATTTGGCATGCCATAAAATTTTCGATACTCTCAATGCCTAAATCACCAATAAATCCAAGAATTCGATAAAAACCGAAAAGGTTCGAAGAAAAGCTTTCATAACAAAAAATACGTGACATGGACAAGAAGTCAAATTTAATTAAAGATTTTGCGTTTGGTTAATCTAACGGATATTTCTGTTAAATACGTTTCTCTACTTTTTGGATTATTAGTAGGTACAGCGTAGCAACAAACTCTTGGTAGTTGTATGCCTTTCTCTGATTGAGTACGGGGACTGCATGACTTTAGAGAGCGACTTACCCGCGCGAAACCCGTACGGTCAGAAAGACAAGACTAGGCGAACAAGACTTTTTTTAAGTGGAGAGGAAGCTCTCACCAAACTCCATATTCCACCTTGCCTTTTAGTTTGCGCCACCCCGGTATCGTATATTTTGCATTCATTCGGGGTGGGCAGCCCGGACGGTTAGTGAAAACCGCCCTAGTTGTTGTCTCCCCGACAAGGATTCCAAGGTACAAAGGCGGTTTTCTTTTTTTTTATTTCAAATTTGTTTATTGATAAATTGTTCTGAAATCATAAAATAAATTTATAATACACAAACATTTATTCTCTCAAGAGTACCGACTTAATTAAGTATCAATCTCTAAATTTCAAGTTTTGGTTCTGCGGCTCCAGTTATACCACTATTTTCAAGGTTTAACATGCCAATAGTGATAAAATAGCAGTAGGATGTACCAAAAAAAATAAAAGGTAACAAGCAATATAATTAAAATTTCATTAAAATTTTAATACGGCAGTTAAACCGTCTTAAGTTGAGACCAATAACTAAAAAATTTGATAAATTTGGATGTCATTCACTCACTGATTCATCCTCAAAAATTGGCAGGATCCCCTGATAGGGGAGTTTGTGTTTTAAAATGATTTGAGTTATGTCGTCGTATGTTCGTCAGGTCTCGTACTAGTCTGTTCGGATGTCGTTTGTTAGTCTGCGTCTTGTTTTTGAGAATGTTCGTAAATGTACTCAGTAAATCTGGATATCTGTCCGTGTAAGTCATCAATTTTGCTGTATCTGTCCTTGTTCAAGGCCATTATCAGGCACTTGTTTTGGAACCGCTGAGGAGTCAACAGGTTGGTCTTGGCAGCACTGCACCACTCCACTTTTGAGCGTCGGTATAGGTTTGTATGTTGTTTTAAGTCTTTTGGTCATCCTCCAAATGGAGTTGTATTTTGTCAGTTTACTTAGCTTCTTAGTCCATTTGTCATTTCTAAATTTAAAAATTTCTGTCCTTATCTGCCTTGTTATCATCTTTTGTTTGTCCGTTATGTCTCTGTATCTTTGCCAGTTTTTAATTAATTTACGTTTTACCAGAGAAAACAATTTCTCAATAGTCAATTTTCTAATCTTAATTTTTAACTTTTTAATCAATTTTCTAATCTCTGAGTCAATTTCTTCCGTCGTGTCTACACGTTTAATAATAATCTTTCTGTCCAATAGTCGCCTAAATTCTGTCCAGTCTACGTCTGTGTAGTAAGGTAATGTCCGTCTGTATCTTTCGTCTTGTGGATGTCCTAGGGTGATTCTAACGGGGCTATGGTCGGAATTTAAAACGTCTAATGTTGAAATGTCGGTGATTTGTGGGAATTTTTTTGACAGTGCTATGTCCATGGTGGAAGGTGTCATGTTGTTCGTGCGATAATGTGTGTGTATGTGTCTGGAAAAAGAATGGCACATCCACTCCCTAATGCATAATTGTACAATGTCAGACCATTCCTGTTGTTCCTGTGACAATTCCAAGCAGTGTGAGTGGCGTTGAAGTCCCCGAAAATCAGTACTTTTTCTCCAATTTCTGTCAACAAATCTAAGTCTCTCATTGTAATTTTGTTCATCGGTGAATTGTAATTCGAAATGATGTTTAGGTTATTTGTCAGTTTAAAGGCGATATGTTCAATTTTTATGTTTTTGTTAGTCTTAATTTTGACCTGCGATATGTTATTTCTGATCAGGACCGCCACACCTCCTTTTCCGACCTTACGATCTTTACTAATGACTGTGTAGCTTCTGACACCTAAGTTGAAAGTATCTTCGTTTCATTAATGAGCAGTACAGGTGTGTCGCTGCTGTTCAGAAACAACATAAGCTCCCCTATCTTGTTTCTTAATCCATTGGCATTCCAGCTCACCACATTCAGTTGATTCATACTAAATTAATGCAGTAAAATAATATTGTTTGGAGCTTTTCTCCAATGGAATTGCAGGAAGCCAACTGTTGGGTTTACTCTTTCCACGCTTGGAAAAGCTTTGGTACATCTACTATTAAATCGCGTGTTTTCTTCCTTTCATTTAGTAATTCGTTTGAAGATTGATGTTGAAGATTCATGTTCGAGGGTTCTGGCTGATCAGTAAAGACTGGTAGATCTACTGGAGCCACGGTTTTCTTCTGCGCAATTCTCGGCCACTCCTCTGAAGTGTGTGTAGTTGCATTTTTATTTTGGTGCCAGTAGTTTTCTTTCGGCGCCGGGGCATTCACATAAGTGTTTCTTGGAATAGGAGTTGTTGCGGAATTCATTCTCTTACTATTCAACCATTCCAACCTTTTTCCGTACACTGGGCATTCTATGGAATTTGAGGTGTGCGCTCCCTTACAATTTGCGCACTTTGCAGGCTCATCTCTCGGTTTTTCACAAGCATGTGCAAAGTGACTCTCACCACACTTCATGCAGATTGTTTTTGCAAAACAATTACTGGTTGCATGGCCCCACTGCTGGCATCTATGACATTGCACCATTTGTTTTTTTATTGACATATTACCTTAATGAAACTTTTGTGTTTAGAACATAGTGCACTAAATTTTCTAAAATCTTCAAAGTAATTTTCCTAGGGACTATCACCAAACAGAGTGGAAACCTTGTGTTTCGCATTTTAGAGCACTTTACAATTTTAATTTGAAATTTTGAAAGAAATCACAAAATAATTTCATCCTCTTCAACATCATCTGGTAAGCCATGTAATACGAAGGCATTGGTTTTTTCACTTTTTAAAGTGAATGTGTGGAAGTCACCTTCAATTTCAGTTTTCACCCGGTTAAATTGCTCTATCGAGTTTAAATAAATGTTAGTAGTTTCCCTTCCAAACTTTATATTAAAATTTTTATCCCCCGTTATTTCCAAAATTTTGTTCCGCAAACTTCTTCCTTCCTGAATCCTTCGATGCAAAACAATCGGCGGAGGTTTGATGGGTTTCGGGTTCCTTTTAGTTTTCCCCGGAGTTCTCTCCTGATTGTCAGACATGTCATCGTCGGAAATGTCCGAGTCCTCGTGGTCCGTAAGAACCTGGAAGGAATTCCTGATTGGTACAGCCGAGGTACTCGGCAAAGGATCATCTAATTTAGTTTTCTTTCGGGTCATTATTTCCAGAAACTCAAGTTTATTTTAAATTTAAAAAAATGACAGTTCAACACGAATTAATTAATTTGACACTGACAGTTTAAAAAAAATTATATATTATAAATTTAACTCCAATCTATAATAAATCCAGGTGTAAATTTGAATTGTATCAAATATCTACCCCCACAGTCTCAGTTACTCACTTTTCACACTTTCTTCTTTCAATAAATTCACTATTTCTCGCTATTTCTCAGGAACAAAAATAATACGTACTTAGTAACTCGTTGCTAAGTAAACCAAAAGGCGGGTATGTTGTCAACTACACCACCGAGAAGGACAGGCAAACAAAACTAGAAAGATAAAACTTATTCGAAGATTGACTTTTGTGCTTGTAACACAATGATTGACTGCCCTGAATATAGAAATATCCATATAAAGATAAACTTAATCTATTAGCTGTCTTAATGCACTAAACAATCCGGGCTTATTAATTTCGATAGGAGAGTAAATCGCTGTAACATTTTTTCATCTTCCTCTTCGTAATGATTCTACGCCTCTTGCTAATAGAAAAAAAAAACGAAACGGGCTTTTCAGCCAAGCCGGTGTAATCAATTTTCCTCATCTAGTTAATAGAATATTTTTTTATTATTATTAGCATTAGGTCTTATTAAAATTAATTAAAAATAAATCATTCAAAACTCATTAGTAACTCGAGGACTACACGAGAATCAGGGATCCAGACAATATAAATCTTAACTTACATCGAATATGCAGTAGTCTAGTTTGATTTATCTGGTATTAAACAAATGAATAGAAATGGTATTACACAAATGAATGAATGCTAGGCGAATCTTTTAAAAATACGTTCGCTTTATTTTATCTAGTTGCTTCAGCAGAAATTAATTGTTTTATTTTGTTGGTTTACACTTGTATGGTTAGTTTTAGTTTATGTAGACTTGTCGCTATATAGACTAGTCTCTATATAGACTTGTCTCTATGTAGACTTGACTCTATGTAAACTTGTCTCTATGTAGACTTGTCTCTATGTAGACTTTTCTCCTTGTAAACTTGTCTGTATGTCGACTTGTATCTATGTAGGCTTGTCTCTATGTAGACTTGTCTCTATATAGGCTTGTACACTTGTCTTCATGTAGACTTGCCTCTATGTAAACTTGTCTCTATGTAGAATTGTCTCCATGTAAACTTGTCTCTATGTAAACTTGTCTCTATATAAACTTGTTTGTATCTAGAGTTGTCTCTATGTAGGCTTGTCTTTATGTGGACTTGCGTCTATATAGGCTTGTACACTTGTCACTTGTCTCTATGTAGACTTGTCTCTATGTAAACTTGTCTCTATGTAGAATTGTCTCTATGTAGACTTGTCTCTATGTAGACTTGTCTCTATGTAAACTTGTCTGTATTTACACTTGTCTCTATGTAGGCTTGCCTCTATGTAGACTTATCTCTAAATAGGCTTACATACTTGTCACTGTCTCTATGTAGACTTGTCTCTATGTAGACTTGTCTCTATGTAAACTTGTCTCTATGTAGACTTATCTGTATGTAGACTTGTCTCTATGTAAACTTGTCTGTATGTAGACTTGTCTCTAGGTAGGCTTGCCTTTATGTAGACTTGTCTCTAAATAGGCTTGTACACCTGACACTGTCTCTATGTAGACTTGTCTCTATGTAAACTTGTCTATATGTAAAGTTGTCTCAATGTAGGCTTGTCTCTATGTAGACTTGTCTCTATATAGGGTTGTACAATTGTCGCTTGTCTCTATGTAGACTTATCTCTATGTAAACTTGTCTCTATGTAGACTTGTCTCTATGTAGACTTGTCTCTATGTAGACTTGTCTCTATGTAGACTTGTCTCTATGTAAACTTGTCTCTATGTAGACTTATCTGTATGTAGACTTGTCTCTATGTAAACTTGTCTGTATGTAGACTTGTCTCTATCAGCTTAAAAAAGACAGAGCACCAGGTCCGGACATGATCCCAACGGAAATTGTCAAAACTGCATGCAGCGCTGTACCCCAGTACATCATAAATACTATGAACAGAACGCTAAGACATGGTGTGTTTCCACAGAACTGGAAAAAGGCAAAATTTGTTCTGCTCCGAAAAGGCGACAAGCCGCTTAACGAAACAACGACCTATAGGCCTCTCGGTCTCCTGGAGACTGCAGGCAAATTGTTGGAGCAGCTGCTGCTACTAAGGATGAAGAAGGAACTTAAAGCCGGTGAAAATCTCTCGGACAATCAGTATGGTTTTAGGGAAGGGCGATCTACAATCGACGCTCTTAATAAAGTTGTGGCCATAGCAGATGCCACCAGGAAGGGTACCTGGAAAACCAGAAGGGTATGTGTACCAAGCCTGCGTTTGATGTACGAAATGCGTTTAATTCGGCCTGCTGGCAGGACATTATGGACGAAGTCACGCGACGTAGCTTCCCACGTATCTGCTAGCGCTGATTTATATTTACCTATCCCAGGGGGAAATCGTCTTTGTCTCAGATGGCCACTGCAGTACCAAGCAAGTCCACAGTGGTGCACCTCAGGCCTCAGTCATGGGCCCAACGTTGTGGAACATAGTGTACGATGGGGTTCTTAAACTCAAGATGCCGGAAGGAGTGGAGACCGTCGGCTTTGCAGATGACCTCGCCCTGGTGGTATCTGACCAAACTGAGCGGAGGGCCAACAAAGCCATGCAACTACTAGACAAATGGATGGGGGACAAGCAGCTCAAACTAGCATCCGAAAAGACCGAGGCAGTACTCTTAACAGGCAAGAGAAAAATAGGGGATGTAGCTTTCAAACTTTGAGACGCTGTCATAAAGCCAAAGATTGCTATAAACTATCTAGGCGTCATGATTGACAAGAACTTGACAGAGAGCAAGTCAACAAAGCCGCGGGCATAGCCCATAAATCCTTATCGGCGCTGGAAAGTCTTGCGCCCAACGTGGAAAGACCGCGAAGCAGCAAGAGAAAACTGCTATGCACGGTGGCCCACGCTGCTATGCTCTACGCGGCCACTGTCTGGGTGAGAGCTATGGACGCAGATGGCAACAAACACAAGCTTGGAGCGATCCAACGAATGCTCGCGATCAGAACCAGTAGTGTGCCTACAGAACTGTCTCTCGAGAGGCGGTACTAGTGATAGCAGGGATAGCGCCAATAGAACTATTAGTTCAGGAGAGATCTAAGATCTACGCAGCCGGACACGGAACTACTACGATCAGCAAGAAAGAAATAAAGAAAATAGGAAGGACGGAATTACTCCGAGCGTGGCAAAATGACTGGGAAGCCAGCGAAAAGGGTCAATCGACAAGGTTGCTGATAAGGGATGTGGCAAAATGGGTAGAGAGGAAGCATGGAGAGCTGAATTACCATCTAACCCAAGTCCTCAGCGGACATGGCTGTTTTAGGGATTATCTCCACAAGATCGGGAGAGCTCCCGACAGCTTCTGTGAATACTGCGGGGAAACTGGCAGCGTGACGCACGCCATCTACGACTGCGACAGGTGGGACACAGAGAGAAACAAGTTGCCATACGATATAGAACCTCGAAACACTATAGAGTTCATGCTGAAGTCTGAAAACAACTGGAACAGCATCCAGAAAGTCATATCCGACATAATGAGCTCCAAAGAGAAGGACGAGAGAAGCAGACAGAAGGCAAAAAAACTACGCGTAAACTCGAACCAGAAGCGAAAGTAAGGCAAGGAAGAAGACAAAAAAGGTGAGAGACACCTTCAATCCCAACTAGGGCGGCATCTACCGTGCGGGATGCACACACTGAAGGAATGCGCAAGCGCTACCGGGGTGTAGCATACTAAAGCCAAGTGGATAAGGGGTTTAATGAGTGAGAGTCTCACACTCAGGCTGGGAGAGCTTCCCCCAAACCGCCATAAAAAAAGACTTGTCTCTATGTAGGTTTATATCTATGTAGATTTGTCTCTATATAGGCCTGTAGACTTGTCTCTATGTAGACTTGTCTCAATGTAAACTTGTCTGTATATAGAATTGTCTCTATATAGGCCTGTATACTTGTCAGTTGTCTCTATGTAGACTTGTTTCTATGTAAGCTTGTCTGTATGTAGAGTGGTCTCTATGTAGGTTATTCTCTATGTAGACTTGTCTCTATATAGGTTTGTACACTTGTCACTTGTAACTTGTCTCTATGTAGACTTGTCTCTATGTAAACTTGTCTCTATTTAGACTTGTCTCGATGTAGGTTTGCCTCTATGTAGACTTGTCTCTAAATAGGCTTGTACACTTGTAATTGTGTCTATATAGACTTGTCTCTATGTAAACTTGTGGCTATGTAGACTTGTGTCTATGTAGACTTGTGTCTATGTAGACTTGTCTCTATGTAGACTTGTCTCTATGTAAACTTGTCTGTATGTAGACTTGTCTCTATGTACGCTTGTCTCTGTGTAGACTTGTCTCTATATAGGCTTGTGCACTTGTCACTTGTCTCTATGTAGACTTGTCTATATATAAACTTGTCTCTATGTAGACTTGTCTCTATGTAGGCTTGCCTCTATGTAGATTTGTCCCTAAATGGGCTTGTACACTTGTTATTGTCTCTATGTAGACTTGTCTCTATGTAAACTTTTGTCTATGTAGACTTGTCTCTATGTAGACTTGTCTTAACCTAGGCTTGTCTCTATAGACTTGTCTCTATATAGACTTGTACACTTATATAGTACTCTATATAGGATTGTTACTTGTCTCTATGTAGACATGTCTGTATGTAAACTTGTCTGTATGTAGAGTTGTCTTTATGTAGGCTTGTCTTTATGTAGACCTGTCTCTATATAGGTTTGTACACTTGTCACTTGTCTCTATGTAGACTTGTCTCTATGTAAACTTGTCCCTATTTAGGCTTGTACACTTGACACTTATCTCTATGTAGTTTTGTCTCTATGTGAACTTGTCTCTATGTAGACTTGTCTCTATATATGCTTGTACACTTGTCTCTATGTAGTTTTGTCTCTATGTAAACTTGTCTGTATGTAGACTTGTCTCTATGTAGACTTGTCTCTATGTAAACTTGTCTGTATGTAGACTTGTCTCTACGTAGGCTTGTCTCTATGTAGACTTGTCTCTAAATAGGCTTGTACACTTGTCACTGTCTCTATGTAGACATGTCTCTATGTAAACTTGTGTCAATGTAGACTTGTCTCTATATAGACTTGTCTCTATGTAGACTTGTCTCTATGTAAACTTGTCTGTATCTTGAATTGTCTCTATGTAGGCTTGTCTATGTGTAGACTTGTCTCTATATAGGCTTGTGCACTTGTCACTTGTCTCTATGTAGACTTGTCTCTATGTAAACTTGTCTCTGTGTAGACTTGTCTCTATGTAGGCTTGCCTCTATGTAGACTTGTCTCAAAATAGGCTTGTACACTTGTCATTGTCTCTATGTAGACTTGTCTCTAAGTAAACTTGTGTCTATGTAGACTTGTCTCTAAGTAAACTTGTGTCTATGTAGACTTGTCTCTATGTAGACTTGTTTCTATGTAGACTTGTCTCTATGTAAACTTGTATGTGTGTAGACTTGTCTCTATGTAGGCTTGTCTTTATAGACTTGTCTCTATAAAGACTTGTACACTTATATAGTACTCTATATAGGCTTGTTACTTGCCTCTATGTAGACTTGTCTCTATGTAAACTTGTCTGTATGTAGAGTTGTCCTTATGTAGGCTTGTCTCTATGTACACCTGTCTCTATATAGGCTTGTACACTTGTCACTTGTCTCTATGTAGACTTGTCTCTATGTAAGCTTGTCTCTATATAGGCTTGTTTACTTGTCGCTTGTCTCTATGTAGTTTTTTCTCTATGTAAACTTGTCTCTATGTAGACTTGTCTCTATGTAGAATTGTCTCTATGTAAACTTGTCTGTATGTAGACTGGTCTCTATGTAGGCTTGTCTCTATGTAGACTTGTCTCTATATATGCTTGTACACTTGTCACTTGTCTCTATGTAGTTTTGTCTCTATGTAAACTTGTCTGTATGTAGACTTGTCTCTATGTAGGCTTGTCTCTATGTAGACTTGCCTCTATATAGGCTTGTACACTTGTCACTTGTGTCTATGTAGACTTCTTTTCTCTATGTAAACTTCTCTCTATGTAGACTTGTATCTAGGTAAACTTGTCTTTATATAGACTAGTCCGTATATAGACTTGTCTCTTTTCTCTATATAGCGTTTCCTAGTCTCTTTAATGACGTTTCTTTAGCCTCTATAATCTTATCTATCTAGCTTTGTCTGCTTTGAATTGGAATACAAGAATGTTTTTATTTTCCTAAATTTTGTTAATCTAGTTCAGATTGAAAGATTGTCCGGTAATAATCAATCTGAGTTTTTTTTCGCCGCAGCGATCGCCTAGTCCGCAATAAATAAAACAAATATTAATGACACGTCCGTTAGGTATTAACCATGTAAATAATTTAATGCCGTATTATATGGGGAGCACCCCGCTGTTGCCCGGCCGTTTCACTGTATTAGATTTCTTAACTAATGCTTGCTTTAATTAATTGTCTTGAACCTCGTCTCCGCTCCGACGATAATTTATAAATGAGTATTAGTATGCATATGCATGATTCCGAAATAAAAAAAAATTGGAAAATTATTTTTTCTTTTATGCACTACAACTAGATATTAATCTTCCAGATATTAACTCGATTATGTAAATGTTTATATTGCCCATAAATCTGGATTAGACATAATTTCCTATTTATTGGTACATATATACGTTCATTTAGGATTAACCGCTTACAATTAGACTTGTTTGAAGGTATAATTGTTTTAAGCCTATTATATTCTTAATATTAATCTAATCAGGGAACGGGCCGGTTTAGTTTTTCATAAGTTATACATGCAATAGGGAATATGCATCATTTTTTATATGTTTAATTCACTTTTTACTTCGTTTTAACACAGTAAAAAAATGAAATACTCTTGAAATTGTTTCAATTAATTTTTAAAATAATATATAAAATACCGATTAAATTTAACCTGTTTGAACGGTCCCATTTATCGCGCGCTTTGGATGACGTCGAATACCACTTGACATTCAGTGTTGCATAGCCTATTTGCATAAACAGTTACATGTTTCTATTATTGAAATATCACCAATTCCAAAAATTGCTGCTAACAAACGAAAAGCGGCTCAACTAGCAGCTGTGCTCACTAGTAGCCCGCATAAAGAATATTTTCGGGCTCTTAAGGAAAGCAAGGTAGCAAAGATTGATGCCAAAAACAAGAAATTGCAAAATCTAAAGGATATCTTCAAAAGAGAGTATAAAAAACGTAATTTTGACCAACCGAGTCTATCAACATCCACCGCTCCAGATATTGTTATATCCAAAATGACTGTTTCCTATCCTTTCATTTTTCATATCCTTAAAAAATGTTTCAAAAGCAAGCAAGTTTTGTGTCAAAGTGTGGAAAACATGATCCAATGCGTGACCTGCAAAAGATGGTTGTATGAATCTTGCGGCGGGGTTTTGAAGGAGGATAAAATATTCTCTATTAAAATATATTTCATATATCTCAATTTGTATTTAATTTTGTAAAATATATGTTATGTATTAATATAATTACGTCATAAATTAATATTTAACGATATTTCAAATTTTAGGAATAAAACTTTCTTAAGAAAAAAATACTTCAATATTCTTATGCACAATTGTTAGGTACGATTTTGGAAACCGAGTAGTACGAGTTAGGCACCTTGTTTCCCAAATCGTACTGATTGCAGTTCCCAAAAAGAAGCTATATTTTTTTAATAGAGAAGACATAGCAGAAATATGCAACTAGGAGAAGCACAAAGGACAAATTAATGAAAATAAACTTAAAAAGATCTTATAAAAACATGTTTTCTTATAAATATATTACAGAATGTCTTAACCAGTGCGATTTGGGCAACTCTCCTGTACTTATAATTAACCAATATTAATCATTATATAATGTGTGTACAAATCGAGTTAAAAAGTTTGAGATTTACAGTCGCTGAATCCGTGTCTGTCAATTACCGGCGACTTTATCCAGCACGAAATCTCTGTTTAATTCGCGAAATGTCCATATGTAGTTAGATAACGTCGCCGAGTCCGCGTATGAAACCTTTTTTTCGCAGGAAACCTTGTTACAGATATGCATCGACGACACGCAGTTACATTGCTTTCATTTTTTGCACTGAATATGTTTATTTTATCATTCATAAACTAACGATCAAATTACTTGCGTTCTTATACAAATTCATGCAACAAAATAATATTTGCAATAACAAACCACGTACGGGGGGAATCCTTGCAAGAGATCTGCAGAACATTTAAATTTCAAAACGTTTTAATTAAAACTATTTATTACTTAAATCTAAATCGAAACTGTTTGAAAATTGCTGATAATTATGAAATAAGACGTGTTCTACGAATCTGTTCGAATCTACGGTGAAAATATCTTTGGAAATATTCCAAGAACTCTCGTACAAATTATCTTCGTAGTTAAATGTTTATAACTAATTTCGATTTAATTGCCAGGAATTTTGAAATGATTCTTTAAATCGTGTTAATTCTCGGATCAGAGACTATTAAACTCCCGCAATTATCTCAAAACACATTTCATTTCTAAGATATTTAAACTAATCCTGAAAGTAGTAAGATCAGACGGACAAGGCCAAAGAGTAAACAATAGACTGTTTAAACAGATAAGACTAGACAAACTTTTACTTTTCCGTGCCCGGTGCTTTCCAGTGGTGGAAGGATTAACCACTCTCTGTTGGGACAGTGTTACCAGGGGGCGCCGGCATGTTCTGCATATACAGGAGAAAATGGAGGCTCCTTCCGTGCCACCCACTAGACAAACTAGATTAGACATGCAAGACTAACAGAAGACTAAAACGAGATCAGAGAGAGAGAATAATCTTTACTAGCTTTCTTAGCTATTTTATACATTTTTTCTTTAAATTATTCAATTTAAACAAACAAACAAGCCTACAGAGACAAGACTAGATTGAATAAAATATTAGACAAACTTCTAAGCGAGAAGAATGCGCTCAAAATATTTTTAACCATCAGCAGTCTATAATAGCACCATTAAGAAGATCTATATCAGTTGTCAATATATTCCCCGATCAATTAATAAAGGTAATTTATATAGGCTGGCCAGCTCCGGCAATAAATCGATAGGATTCTGTTTAGTTTTTATTCTCCCACATTCTCGGAAAGTTTTGAAAACGTCGATATCTCCTTCTTAATTAGATTTCAAAGAAGACAAGAACGAATACAGAAACGCGGCAAACAAACAGACAAAACAAGACACGACTAGACATACTCGACAGATAAGACAAGTGCCAGATTGGAAGACTTGGCTAAACAGACAAGACTAAACAGATTGTATTCTAATTGTGTCTGTCTAGTTATGCCTGTCTAGTGTTGTATGTCTTTCTTGTCCATGTGACCTTGTCTGTTTACCAACTTATTAAAGCGGAATATACCTTGAATATATAAATATATTGTAAGTCTCAAACTTTTTTAACCCGATTTATACACACATTATTATTATTACAAACATAGCGATTAATTCTGAATGACGTAATTGGTTTGAACTAAATCTCAATGAAGATAAGACTGCTCAGAACAAAATACCAGACTACGTAGACAAAACTAGAACGAGAGGTGAAGAACTAACTGCACCAATTCTGTCTGTTTGTCTAGTCATCTCTGTCTATACTCGCCGGCGAGAGAATGCAGATGTACTGCGCCGTGGTATTAGGGGAAGAGACGCGCCGAGGTATGCGCAGATTAATTTGAGATAAGAAATATGGGCCAGTTTTTCAAGTAAATTCCGCGAACTCGAAATAAAGTGGGGGTATGAGCAGAACAATGCTAAACTCGTCGAGACGAGATGCATTCTCTCGCCGGCCCGAGTATAGTGTTATATATTTAATATATTGCAATTATACTTTGTTATATATTGCAATATTTTGTGTCTAATCTAGTAAAATATGCTAGTGGTCTTTGTTTATTATGTTCTATCTATTGAAAATTAAACAGATAAAACAAGTTTGTAAATGATTTTAAATAAAAAGTTGTTGACAGTATATGAAGGATTATAAGTTTTTTTTGTGAAATCTGACCAGAAGTTTTGAGTTAATTAAAGATAGGAGACATGGATATGTAAAGCAAATATATTCGAATAATTCTGATGTTATCTGGGATTAGATGAGGAGAAAATTTCCAAACAGTGCCCATTAGAATACGTAAATAAGGCGAACGATACGAGTGTGGCCAGAGAACGTAGGCGTGAAATGTATCGCTTAAAATCCAATAAACTCTACGTTACGGATCCCAAACTACATTTATGAGTTAATTTCTTTTGAAATAAAATAGTTTTCGGCGGTTTACATGAATAATTTAGGCTACTGTGCACTGATAACATTCAGAAAACCAAAAGTTTCATTCTTACTCAAGACTTCGTTCGTTGCTGTAAAATTTACGTTGCACAATAAACTAGAAAATAGCTTAGTCAATCATGCGGATACTAACAAGAAAAGCAAAATATTGCCTACCAGTAATTTAATGTTTGATTACTAATTTAATTTCAACAAGTTTTTGAATATTAATAAATTAATTATATATAATTAATTAAATGGTAATATTAGCCTACAGCCTTCAAACACTTGCCAAGGAAGCAGAAGACTTGGATTTCACCTAATACCCACCTGGGTGAATTCCAGATAGATCATGTGGACATTTCACGCAAATCTCAAAAGGAAATACAAAACGTGAAGGTACTAAGAAGCGCCAATCTGGACTCAGAGCACTACCTCTCAAAGATCAAAATAAGACTCCAGCCTAGAAACACTAGACTACACAGAACCTCCAAAATGGTAAGATTTGACGTCGAGCGACTCAAGAACAGTCAAGAACTAAGTCAGAGACTGAACAACACAGACCTAAACAACTGGGACCAACTGAAGGAGACTCTTGTCAAGGCGGCCAATGAACTCGCCCCTCTCGCTAGAAGAAGGAAACATCCGTGGTGGACTGAAGACTGTGACAATGCAATAGCCCAAAGACAGATAGCCTGGCTGAAGTGGAATTCTAAAAAGACCCAGGAAAATTGTCATAAATTTTTGGAACAAAGAAAGGTTACAGCCAAGATAATTCGAGGAACCAAACGAACCTTCACACCAAACCAACTAAGCCAAATCGAAGAGAGCTTTGCTAAGAATAATTCCAGAGATTTCTTTAGAACCTTTAAGCAGGTACTCAGAAAATACGCTCCGCCAAGCCTCCACTTCAGAGACTCACAAGGCAAACTGGCTTATAACGACAAGGACAACTGCCACCTTTTGGCTCAGTACTTTAAAAATCTACTCAACTGTGACCCATCCAGCGAAGACTTCGACTATAAACAAACCAAACCAAACCCGGACTCGCTTCCCCCTGCATTGGAAGAAGTTTGCCAGATCATTCAACTTCTTAAGAATAATAAGGCAGCTGGAGAGGACTCTATCGTTGCTGAACTGTGGAAAGGTGCTGGAAACAATGCCGTGCGCAAGCTAACCGAGAGCATCCAGGACATCTGGGAAACCGAGAAATTACCACCCGATTGGAAATCTGCTCTCATCCATCCGCTTCACAAAAAGGGAGATTTTACGGATCTAAACAACTACCGTGGAATTTCTCTCGTCCCGGTAATATATAAGATTCTTTCGAAGGCGTTACAAACAAGGGCAGAAAATCAGTTGGATAGTCATCTGGGAGAATACCAGGGGGCTTCAGGAAGACCCGATCCTGTGTTGAACAGATCCTCAACCTTAAAACTGTACTTGCATACTCGAAGATGAGAAACCACACGGTGGTCGTCACCTTTGTTGATTTTAGGAAGGCCTACGATTCCATCGATAGAGAAACGCTTAACAAAGTACTCCAGGAACTAGCACTAGACAACAAAACCCGCAGACTAATACTAGAAACTTTGACCAACACCCATTCCAAGGTTAAATTGAGAGGCGAGAATTCAGAAAGCTTCGAAATAAAAACTGGAGTGATACAAGGAGATGGACTTTTCCCACTTCTCTTCAACTGTGTCCTTGAAAAGGTTTTGAGAGAATGGCGCAAGGAACTGAACAATTTGGGTGCTCAGAGTGGTATCTACCTGGGACGTAAGAACGATGGACTGGTTGTAGATTGCTTGGCCTTTGCAGATGACATGGCACTGTTTGCTGATTCTCTGGAGATGGCAACAAAGCAGGTAAACTGCCTCAGAAAACAGGCTGCCAAAGTGGGTCTTCAAGTGTCGCTGGAGAAAACAGAATTCTTCACCAACATTAGAGAAGCAAACAGAGAGATGTTACTAGAACAGGGAAACATCAAGAGGACTGAGAAATTTAAGTATCTCGGCGAATGGATTGAACCCAACTTATCAGAAAGAGCATCATTATCCAAGAGAGTCAGCAAGTTAGAACTAGCCTATCGGCTGACTAAGAACACTTACAATAAGAAATGCCTGTCACGCAACCTGAAACTTAAGCACTACACATCAGTCTTACGATCAAAATGATAACCAGACGATCCGCCATATTACGACCGAATGCCTCATTCGCGCATATCTTAGACCCCTTTCAGATTTTGTTGGAATCCCCCAAGAAGCTATACATTGGCTAAATAGGCTGGACGTGGCGCTCTAAAACTATTTTTACTGTCATAGTATAATTGTCCTGTTCAGTATAACAGCCCTATATGCCATGGAGTGTCTTTCCTTGAACCGAAGGGGTCTAATAGAGAAATTGGAAATCAGAGAGAGGAGAACCCTCAGGAAGATCCTAAGCCGGTAAAGGAAGATGGGGAATTCCGAAGACGGCATAACTCTGAGCTCTACGAACATATTGAGTTGCTCTCTGACTGTGCAAGGAAAAGAAGGGTAGCTTTCTATGGCCACGTTGCAAGATTGCCTCCAAACCGACTTACCAACCGTCTGTTCACCTTCTGGCAAAACAAGAAGCTTCGTACCACTTGGTTGACAGAGACCGAGAAGGATATTAAAGAACTGGGAAAAACAGATCTCAAAAACAGACAGTCTGTGAGACGCACCCTGAAGGAAGTCCGTAGATTTCAGGAAAAACCTCGAAGGAAAGGTACCCCCTGGACAGAAGAGAGAAAGGAGTTACACCGGCAGAAGATGCGGCAATACTGGGCAAAGGTCAAAGCCCAACAGTTGAACAAGCGTGGTCCAAAGTAGGCCTATTCGCAAGAAGAAGAAGAAGAAGAAATGGTAATATTAGGGTTATATTAATGGTGATATATAGTCACGAATAGGACAATTATACTATGACGGCAAAAATAGTTTTAGAGCGCCACGTCCAGCCTATTTAGCCAATGTATAGCTTCTTGGGGGATTCCAACAAAATCTGAAAGGGGTCTAAGATATGCACGAATGAGGCATTCGGTCGTAATATGGCGGATCGTCTGGTTATCATTTTGATAGTCACATTGGGAAGATTGGTTTATTCGCCATTTGAAAAACAAGTCACCGCAACGCCCGTGACCTATGCGAACTCTATTTAGTTTCGACCAGGTGTTATGGGGCAAATCGAAGCCACTTGGTGTTACGTTCACATCTAGGACTTGGTGCCATTCAGGAGGTGCAGTGTGGAGCCACCTATGTCGCCAGCTGTCTTTACCAATAAAATGGGAGTTAGCAAGTTCGATAGCCGTAGCGATAGACATTTGCCTCGATTTCAGGCGTTGTCTTGCATCTGGGAAGTCTTCGTTTATGGGAAGGTCCTGGTTGCTTATTATTTTATTGTATTCTCGAAGCAGTGCCCGGGAGCGGCGAAGGTATGACTTAGAGCAAGCAACCAGTACAGTGGTGTTGATTTTATGGTGCCCGAGATATTGCGCATAGAGTCATTTAGTTGTACATCCACTAATTTGGTGTTACTGCTATTGATCCATACAGGCGCGCTTCCACTACAGAGTAAACGAGGCTGAGGGCTGTTGTTCTCAGGGTGTCTGCAGCTCCAACCCATGTTGTTCCTGCTAGCTTATGTAGTATATTATTTCTCGTTTTCAATTTTGCAGCCGTGTTGTCGAAATGTTTTTTGTAAGTTAAAGTTCAGTCCAGGGTGATACTAAGATATTTTGGGGTTGGATTGTAGTGTAGAAGTGCTCCGTCGAAATACACATTAAGCCTTGCGTTAGCCATTTTGTTGTTTAGGTAAAAGCAACAAGACTCAGTTTTGCTCCTGCTAGGCTTCAATCTCCATTCTCGAAAATAGACTCCCACTGTGGTGAGATTATTCGTTAAGGTATTTTCTGTTGCTGTGGTGTTCTTATGTTGCGGTAATCGCCTATCCAAATTTCCTGGACGTTGTATGAGGCAGATCCGATATATACAGGTTGAAAAGTTGGGGAGCCAACACAGATCCTTGGGGTAACCCCTTGTTAAGTGTTATTTTTGTGCTGCACTGATTGTCTTTGTACACGATAAACTGTCTTTTTGCGAGAATATTATTAATGAGGCTGGTCGTTTTTTTGCACCAAATGGTAGATAATAATTTCAGAAGCATCTCCTCTCTCCACACGGCATCATAGGCTGCTGTAAGGTTTACGAAGACCACTGAAGTTTTCAGGCCCTCTAAAGGGATTCCACCTTTTCGATAAAATTGGCACAACAGGTGTATTCAGTCTTCACTTCACTGATAAAATTGGCACAATTGGCACTTCAGGAATTGTTTAGCTTATTCTGTTATATAAAAGTCTTTCTAGAATCTTGTACGTTGCACTCAGTAGGGCAATAGGACGATAACTACTTGGAAGGTGATCTGGTTTTCCCGGTTTTTGGAGTGCAATAAATTTTTAATAGTTTGGGAGATAGATTTTGATAGATATTGGATATTTTTGATAGTTTTAGAACTCGGGAGGGTAAATAATAATAAAAATAAATACAAACTTAAAACAAACGGAACACAGCCTGAATATATAAATATAATCAGCCTTTGTAGCCATCTGTGGACGCGTTTCGAGATTTATCTCTCATCAGCACAGCTTTGCTTCCATGAATGATAATTTGTAAACCACTCACTTGAAAACCCATGTAGTGTTTAAGATTAGATGTTTTGGTAATCCTAAAAAGTGTCAATAATTGTTATAGAGCTCCGGAAAGGCTGAATATATTTATATATTCAGGCTGTGTCCCGTTTGTTTTAAGTTTGTATGATTATATATAACGTAGGATGATTTCACCAATTCTATCTTATCCGTTCAATCAATAACCTACTAAGTTCATGTTTCTCTCACAAAATGTCAAAATTATAAACATCTAACCCTAAACACCACATGGGTTTTCAAGTGAGTGGTTTACAAATTATTGTTCATGGAAGCAAAGCTGTGCTAATGAGAGATAAATCTCGAAACGCGTCCACAGTTTGCTATTCACTTAAGGTATCGGAAAGACATGATCTTAAAAACAATGTTATTTTTATGGTTTTTAGGGTTACGTACCGAAAACGGAACCCTTATAGGATCACTTTGTTGTCCGTCTGTCTGTCTGTCTGTCTGTCTGTCTGTCTGTCTGTCTGTCTGTCTGTCTGTCTGTCTGTCTGTCTGTCCGTCTGTCCGTCTGTCCGTCTGTCCGTCTGTCCGTCTGTCCGTCTGTCTGTCTGTCTGTCAAGACCATTTTTCTCAGGAACGCGTAGAGGTAACAAGTTGAAATTTGTATCAAATACTCGGGTGTGCGGTCTCTTTCAGCTGTGAAAAAATCAAACTTGTAAAACAACGCGATCAAAAGATATGACCGTTTATGTCGCATATTTTGCGATTTTACAAGGGAATCAAAACCTATAGGGTACGTCCCGTTGACCTAGAATCATGAAATTTGGCAAGAAGCGGTGTCTTACAGCACATGTAAAGGAAAAAATCCGTAAATATGTAGTTTAATTACAAGAAAAATGCGAATTTACTATTAGAAACTTATGAAAATACACCAATGTCGTATTGGTATTGTCAGGCTCCGGAAGCATATGAGCTGCAAACAGTTAGGTCCTCCTCGGTTAGGTCCGATGGCTAAAAAGTATGTGTTGGCACCAATCTGATTATTCTGAATTTTCTTTGTTTATATTCGTTATGCATTTCATCACGTACGCTTTTTATACATAATATATATATATATATATATATATATATATATATATATATATATATCGAAATAGATTTAGAAATGGTTAATATATTAGTTTATATTAGATCTAGAAATAGTTAGATCTTAATATAAGTTAGTGAATAAGTGTAAATAAAGTAAAATAAAGTTTTCTTTTTATAAGTTTAAAAATATTTGCGTTATTTAAAAAAAATACCCTGTATACCTTTATACAGGGTATATAGGTATACAGGCAAAATTGAGCAGTAAAAACAAGTAGTGAAGTTGGAGAACCCCTAAACACTCATAGTGAATGGGGGATGTATGGTAATAAAATATAGGGTGGAATTCCATCGTACGACAGCGACATCTTGAGGTTATGCTTGCAGCGGTACTAAGATGGTCGTGATTTCAGGAGGGTCATTTATCAAGTTTACTGAATGTGCTTGCTACGTCCACCACAAAAAAAAATACCTTACTTACAAGTTTGTACGGAACCTGCGGTGCGCGAGTCACAACTCGCACTTGGTCGGTTTTTTTTTGTTGATTGCCACGAAGGTTTTTGTGTATAAATGTGTAAGTTAGTTTATAGCTTTCAGTCCAGCTATAAACTAACTTACACATTTTTTGTGAGATTTATTTGGTAGTCCTAAAAAGACTCAATAATTGTTATAGAGCTCCGGTAAGGCTGAATATTTTTATATATTCAGGCTGTGTTCCGTTTGTTTTAAGTTTGTATGATTTTCTATAACGTAGGATGGTTTCACCAATTCTATAAAAATAAATAAATAAAATAATAGAGATATTAGTGGAGATTATCTATCTATCTAGTGGAGATACTAGAAGGAGTATATCTCTATTATTTCATTTTTAAGATTTCTATTAAATTAACGAAAATTTAAAAAACGGCGTCTTTTCAATTGACTTATAACAGAATCGGCCCTAAATCGATTTAAAGTTGTCTTGAACCTTCTGTTCATCCGCTTATTCCACACTAGTATTCATAAGAGCTCGCGGAAGACTGGACATTGTAATTAGAATCCTCTAACGAATCCTTCTGCTCCTAGCGCTATTGCTTTATAATTTCTAATGGCCTATAATTTTCTGTGTAACTAAGAACAATAAATGCATTAAATAAATAAGAGGTCTATCAAACCAGAATTTTATTAAAACTTACGGAACACAGCCTGAATATATAAATATATTCAGCCTTTATAGCCATCTGTGGACGCGTTTCGAGATTTTTCAATATGTACCCTCTAACAAAGCTATTAACTATGAGATAACTATAAGACGATATTAACTATGTAATGCACAAAACCGCCTTAGTACTTATACATAAAATATTTGTACTAAATCATTTCCTGCAAAAACACGCCAATAGGCGGTTTTGTCTTTTTTACCTGCACCAGGCGACCTAAATGTTAAAATTAGTGTTTTTCGTCATTAAATTACTCTAACATGTTGCCTTAAAACCTTAAACAAAAATTGATGCATTACCACAGGGTTAAATTTATATTGTGGTTGTAATAGCAGAAGCTCCACATTGTAGTTGAATTATTTCAAACTAAGCAACTAACTAGCTAACTAACTAACTAATCATATAAAAGCTTCAACATTAAAATAATTTTTTAAGAGGTTATATAATCGCGTCGTTTTCCAACGAGACGGATTTATTGAGTTTTCCACGTAGCTATCAGCACTTGAAGAATGCGCGGAATCCATCCTCGACTTTTCCACATATCAAAGATTGAATCGGTGATAGGCATGAAAGGCGCAGACGGGATTCGCTTCACGTCCAACGTTTCTGTTATGTATGTAATTTAGTCGCGAGACTACGTGATCCAGGAATTCAATATACATTGACAGATTTACTCGAACTATTTCGAGGAGCAAAAACTGAGATTTTTATGTTTCATCGAAAACTTTGAGTAGAAAATTGTTTAAAACATGATTAAGAATCTATTTTTTACTAGAATGTATATTATATCTCGTTGTTATTATCTCGTTCTTATTATCTCTATATCTAACGGATATGAAATTTGGTCATTTTCAATAAATCTTAAAATGTTTAAATCTTACTTAAGGGTCGGCGATGGTGACTGTAATTTCTACCCCAGGTTCTATAGAAATCGAGGTTATTTGCTTAACGAATTTGGATGGGGAATGCAAATCGATGCGGCGTTTGTGAATCCTCATCTGGAATCTGAATCGGGTTTTGGACCCTGATCAGGATTCGTTTTTAAAATGAAAGAGGTATTTGTTTCTCCATTTTTTTATAAACTTTTTCATAAACCGAATATGCCACAATAGTAAGAATTGGCAGTTAGATTTCTCTTGCAAAATGTTGAAACACAAGCTTTAACATTTGCCGAAAATCTAGCTATGGGGGGTTTATAACAAATTCGAGATACTTCTATCTCAAAAACTGTGGATGTTACAGATGTGAAAATTGTTATTTAAATTATTCGCTATATGTGGATGTCGATACAACTAAAAAACAAACTCACAAAGTCAATCCAAACGAGCACGCGAATCAGGCAACAGCCTTAGCCAGATACTTTTTAACACAATCATGGATCAGATCATCAATAAGACCAAGCAAATTACATCTGGATACCGAATACGCAATAACACAATCAAATGAGTCTGCTACGCAGACGATGCCACCCTATTCACGGACGGGCTGAAAATCTCCACCAAGAAAACAAAGAGCATGACAACAGTAAGTAAAGAACCCACGAGATGCAAGATTGTAATCAACGATGAAATTATTGAACAGGTGATGTCATTCGATTTCTTAGGAATTTGATTATCCAGTTGGGGAACACAAGCAACAAGACAGTAAGCAAACAAAGCTAGCTTGCGCCACCCTATATCGATGAACAACATGCTATCAATACCCAGCAAAACTGGGATCTACAAGGTCTGCATACGTTCCATCTTAGCGTATGCGGCAGAAACCCGAGCGAACAAGTCAATTACCAAATACGCACTCAGAACAACAGAGATGCGAACGCTAAGAGACATCAGTGGACACACAATTCTGGATTGAAAACGAAACACCGAAATTAGAAAGGAATGTGGGATGGAAGGCGTTGTACGCTGGGCTCGGAAAAGAAGAAGATTGTGGAACGAACATGTCGCGAGAAGGGATGAGCACAGAATTGCGAAAATTGTCGGAGACGGCAAACCAACAGGCAGAAGAACAACGGGCCGACCACCCAAAAGGTGGAAACAGTTGGACTTCTATGTCACAGGAGAACCGTCAGGATAATACAGGCGATGCTGTCTAAAATAATAAGAATAAGAAGAAGCTATGTGTGGAATTCAAAATCTAGACAAGGAAGCGCAAGAACAAATTATTGGTAGTGTTTAAATATTGGGTTGAATCCTCTACAATATTTCATGATTTTGATAGTAACAATAAGCGAGTGTCATTGCATACCTAGATCAAAGCTCAAACCGCTCCCCCTAGGATACCTTAATAGACTAAGAGCCGGCGGCCGCGGAGGTACTATGATATTACCTCAGGCTGGGTTTCTGAAAACCCATGCAAAAGACACGTCAGACGTGTCAAAACTGAAAAAAAATGCTAAAAAAATGTTATTACCTCCGGCTGAAAATTTGTAGGCTAGTTCTGTGGAGGTTATAGATGAGGCATACAAATCGTCAGACGGCTAGGTCTCTGTTAAAGGGGCGTCAGACGCCCCCAAATCTGTAAAATTTTTTGAATTTTTTTTTTCATTACCTCCGTCTGACGTTGTGACATATTGTTTTCGAGGCCCTCCTGAGCACATTCAATAATCGTCAGACGAAATACATGTTGCAAACTTGCGCTATGAATCCGCGAAATTCCTGCCCGGCCGCAATGAACGATTGTGTTTTTGGAAAAATAAATTTCTTACCTCTGTCTGATTTAATATATTATCTAAGAGGCCCTTTTAAGCATAGATAAAAACTGTCAGACAAAAATCCTCTAAAAAAATTGATCTATGAAGCTTTGAACGTCACACCACTCTGTAATTTCATAAAATCATTTTTTTTTTAATTACTTGAACTGCATGTTGGGTTCTTTACAAGGAGAAACAGTCCATATGGAGCTGAAATTTTTTAATACGCCCATGAAAACTATAATTTTATATTTAAATAAAATGGAAACATTAATTCTGCCGTAAAAAAAAATATTGAGATTATCGTATTCTATAAACCACTATGAAGGGTAACTTTTTTTACATGAAAGATTTCTGGGAATTTGTAAAGAATATGGGAATGGCCATTTTTTTTGGAGTTGGCGGATTTTTACCTTGAATAACTGTTACTAATCGTCCTCCGTAGTGTATTTGCAAACTTAGAGAGCCAAAACGAAGCTTCTACGTCGATTTATTAAAAAAATATACGGGTTTTTATGAAAAAAATGACATTTTTTTGACGCAACAGTTAATATTTTCCTTCACTACCTAACCTCTCTAATTACTTGTCAAACAAAAAGTGCAGGAGAAGCCCAACCGACGTTGCCAATTTTATCTTTTTATTTTACCTTGTTCTGGTAAACATTCAATATACAATTTCTTCACATGCACTTACAACAACATTGAAATATAAATTTAATTTTTAATTCTAATTTCATTCTAATTGGTTTAACTCAGGTTAACTCAATACTTCTTGCAACTTTATCTTATTTTAGACCATATAGGCGGTACTCTTAAGACCATATAAAAACCTAATTTAACCAAGGTAAAACCACCGGTCGTTGCCACTTTGTCCTACATTGGACCGAGAGTTCGCGCTGCCGCGCGTATGTTGTCTTGATTTATCTTCCCGCTTCGCGGCGGACAACCTAATCTAACCAAGGTGAAACCACCGGTCGTTGCAACTTTGTCCCACATTGGACCGAGAGTTCGCGCTGCCGCGCGTATATTGTCTTGATTTATCTTCCCGCTTCGCGGCGGACAACCTAATCTAACCAAGGTAAAACCACCGGTCGTTGCCACTTTGTTCTACATTGGACCGAGAGTACCATAAAAGTTTGGATCTACGAAGTTAAAGTTTAAACCACATGCGTGCGGCAGCGCGAACTCTCGATCAAACCACATGCGCGCTGCGCGCGCATGTGATCGAGAGTTCGCGCTGCCGCGCGTATGTTGTCTTGATTTATCTTCCCGCTTCGCGGCGGACAACCTAATCTAACCAAGGTGAAACCAAGGGTGCTTGCCACTTTGTCCTATATTGGACCGAGAGTTCGCGCTGCCGCGCGTATATTGTCTTGATTTATCTTCCCGCTTCGCGGCGGACAACCTAATCTAACCAAGGTAAAACCACCGGTCGTTGCCACTTTGTTCTACATTGGACCGAGAGTACCATAAAAGTTTGGATCTACGAAGTTAAAGTTTAAACCACATGTGTGCGGCAGCGCGAACTCTCGATCAAACCACATGCGCGCTGCGCGCGCATGTGATCGAGAGTTTGCGCTGCCGTGCTATATGCGGTCTTGATCTATTCTCTCTCGGACAACCTAATCTAATTTATACCCATGGTAATTTCATACCCATGGAGGAAGATAACGGGAAATCACCTCCATTATACTTCCCAAGAGAACCACATGATGACGACATTCAAGTCATTATCGTGGTCGCAAACATTCATTAGTGAATATGCATAAGAATAAGAAGAATACATAGAAGATTTACATGACCCCTGCGCAAGAATTAAAATAAAATTAAATATATTTAATACATATAATACTTAAATTGTAGCGACACAGAAAAAAAGTATAATCTCTGCAAAAGAATTGAACTTGGCAACAGCGTATCTGCTGTATAAACATATTTTCTGTCAAATAACCGGACAGAAGTTGCAGTTATATTTGTTGTTGTATTAAAAAATGTCAGTTTTTTGGATTACAAAAGCCCGTATATTTCTTGAACCAGCCGACGTAGAAGATTCATTTTTACTTTCCACGTTTAGAAATACAGTTTGGAAGACGATTAGCAACAGTTAGTGAAGGTAACTCCACCATTCCCATATTCTTAATAATAGCCGATTTCTGGAATAGGTAGGTACATGACTGACGCTCTTTTAAAAAAAATATTAATACATTTATTTTGAATATTTCTTAACTGTAACAATTAATTTTGTAACATAATAAAGGAAAAAAAATGAGGAATCCTTATTTCTAATGTATTAGTCGATGCTGGTATCTGAGGCAATGACATCATCATCCGATTCATCGTCTTCTATATCAATATCCCACAAATGCTCTTCATCAGATTGATACTGGGATTGTGTTGCTGTAAAATAGTACAGATGATATTAAATAATTTGATAAATATTCGATTTTAGACGTTATCGGTGGTAAAGGCATACTTGAATCATTTTCTCTTTCCTGTGTGTCCTTGAGAATTATATCCTCAACCGCTGCTGGCAATTGTTCACCCACAAACCAAACGAAGTCATAGCATCCATTATCGTTTATAGTCCAACCACAGTTTTCTGAACGTCTCATAGTTAAATTTTTCTGGTCTGCATTCAACCATACAGAGGCAATATATATGGTTCGCAATAAATGTTAACGTAATTCCTTGGAGCAAATAAGAAAGTTTAAAGCGTCTGTGTTACGAATTTTTTTGTGGAATAATTCTTGCCCTTCCTCGGGTTTGTACATCCTGTCAAAAATTTCCAATCGAGCTTTATTTACGGTTCTGACGCTTCGAATATTATAAATGCAGCAGACGAATTCCTCTATCGCTGCAAAAGTCTCCGCAGTAACGTCATTGTCTCCTAAGTTTTCAAAAGCTTTTTGAAACTCCGGGGATTTTTTCAAAATTTTCCACGGCTTGATCTTCCCTTTCCCATAAAAGGCCTTCCCTTTCCCATAAAAGGCTGGGTTATAATCACATCCCGTAAAAGCATGCAAGCCCGGTGAAGCTCTCAAAGTTGCACCCCTAAGTTACGATACAATTCAGTCACATTGATGTGTTGCTGCGAACTTCCAACTCCAGTGAGCATCCATATATTGTGTGATTCTTTCATTTTATTCATGTTGCCCAACAATATTATGAGTACATCTTTGTCCGAGCTACGAATTATAATATTGGAGTCGATTTCAATTTTTGATACATGATGTATAATTTTGGTATCAGCCTCTTCGTACAAAACACAAGACAAATTTGTATCAATGGAACGTTGGATTTTCTCTTCGACAACCTGGAAGGAGTAACGATTGTCGTAATTTACGTTCAGAGTTTTGTTTCTCAAGAAAGGTACAAACGTATCATCCATCCAGTGTCCTATGAAAAATTTAACCAATGCTTCTTTGAAATGATTGCTCCGTAGTTCTTTGGAGAAGTCAACTGAAATTTCATAACTGGCCGAGCTGGATCCACGCAACTCATGCTCGAATTCTTTGATGGATGGATGGAAGTACCTATCAAAGACTACATCGACTCTTTCGGCATTATTATTCGTTAACATTTGCAGGACTTTTTTTTGCAACATTCCCAAAGCTTGCAGGAAGGTCCTTCAACAAATTTAAAATAAAAAATCCGTCCAAAAAAATCCGTGTTGAATTGTCATCCACTTCCTTCATCAATGCTTTCATCAAAGCTGATTTGTCCGTTTTGCATATCGTGCCATCAACTTGACATAACGACAGAGGCATCGGAGTCAAGGGATAAGAAAGTATTTTAACAAGAACAATTTTTCTTTTCAATGCTGCAGCTAATAAATGCCCAAACAAATCGCGCTGCATTCTTACTTCATGAATTTTATCTCCAATCCCAATTTTTTTTTCTTGAAGGTAGATGCGAAATTATGCACAATGTTTCTTTTTATTGCCTTTTCAAACTGCGTGGCATCTGATGAGCATTTCGAAATGAGAGCTGTACGCAATGATTCTTCTTTTTTTTCAATATGGAGCAAGAAGCGCGTTACATCCGGTGAAACTGATTTTCCAGTATGAATGTTGTACAAATAGTCTTTGTTAATATCAGGATGGAATGGATTCATTTTTTTTCTTGACAGTATCCATGAAAGCTTGGAGCTGGGAATGACTGATTTTAATTTTGCTCGCTTCTAATTCGTCTGATATGTCCTGCCCTTTGTATAACCCCATTTTTTCGAAGGTATGCCAAATGACGGTCGAACGAATCCCCTGTCTTTTTGACCAACGTTGGCGAGCTCTAATAGAATTGGTGAAGTGGGACACCCCTGTTAATCGTCTTGCAGCATCTGCGTTTATAGTTTGCTCCAATGTTAGGTCTATGGGCTGTCTCGTAAAACGTTTATTGGTGCGCCTGACACCGAAGTTCCCTTTACGAAAGGATTCTCCAAGCCCAGGATATGTGTCATTAATCTTCAGCAGGTTATCATGGTATTTAACCAACCAACGTGAATAGTTTTGCTGGTTAAAGCTGAAGAAGAGATTTGCGATTCTTGGCGAAGTATATTTGAACAAATCAAAATCTCCGTGTCAAGTTCAGATAATGATCTACAAGATTAATATATATATATATATATATATATATATATATATATATATATATATATATATATACATATATATATATATATATATATATATATATATATATATATATATATATATATATATATATATATATATATCGCATAAAATTGTGCTGTCTTGCCGAACATGCCTTTTCTGGTATCAGCTTCGTATTCCTCAAACTTGGCGATTAAATTGGCGTTTAAATTAACTTGGCGAAAAAACTCAGCTCCGAACTCAAGGACGTGGTGTCCGAGAGATGTTGCTGCTGGATTTTACCAATTTCATAAATGAGAGCTTCATCATACGAACGATCGTAGTAACTAAAAAAAGCAATATTCGTCCCAAAGCTATTAAGGGGTGCAATTGCTTGCACCGATTAAAATGTTTTCCAGCCACAAAACCAGCCACTGATCCACTGGCTAATATCTGGCTGTCTACCATGACGTGAGCCAGGCCATCAATAAATTTTCCGACCGCGTGCAAATAGTCCATCATTATATGAAAGCTCCCAAGATGAATAAATATATTGCTGAAAGTGTCTTGTTCCGTCGCTTGGATTTGCATCGCCATTTTCGCAATCGCCAAATCATACGTCACTTCGATGTATTGCTGATTCAATTCTTTTGCAATGTCCAGACATTGCAGTAATGTCTCGAGGACAACCTCCCATTTTGTCGGTGATAGATTAATGGGGGTTAAATAAGATTTTTTTTGCATCGAATTGTTTGCTATTGTAGCCAACCCACATTGGCGTTAGAGGAATTTCGAGAGGGTGGGACAGCATCCAAATTATATCAAGCGCTCGTATGAAATTCAAGTTATTTGGAGTCATTGTGCGTCGCTCATCGTCATATGGCAATAATACTCCCAGGACTTTAGGTTTTTTGTAAGTCTGGAGTCACAGCATCATAAGTCCTTCTTCTTCTGGAACTCGACGGAGTTGATGATGATTCCGATTGGGAGGCAATAAAAGCTGAAAATGCTGTAGATGTGCTAGCAGCTGGTTTCGATTGATGAGTAGTTGAATCGAAAGGTTCTCTTGAGGTACTAGCAGTAAGATCATCATCAAAAAAATGCTCATCTGATAGAGATATCGTCTGATAGATAATATCAACAGTGTCGTGGAGCGTGTCATTGCCTGTGTGAGTTTCGACAAATCGATCGTAATTGTCGTACGGAAGACCTGTAGACAACGTCCCAGTCTTCACAATATCAGAAAGGGTCAGATCGTTTTGAAGAGAATGTCAATTCAGTTTCCATTTCTTCTACAACATTATTACTGCAGCAATGACCATATTTATTTAAAATATCGACGACTTTGCGACTACTGGTCAAGCTTTTCATGGTTATGCCGAGCGTTAAATGCTTTGCAGTCATAATCCTTCCTGTGAATACGGCATTGATCACTCATAGCTTATCGATTGAATTTTACGCCGACAATCCTCATTTTTCCTGCGGCGAGAACGAGTCCCGCCAATCATTGTTAGAAAAAATTTATTCAACTCCACAGGAATTGAGCATTCTCCAGCAATAACATCCTGTACATTCAATTTAGCAGGCAAAGGTTTCTTCTCAATATTCAAGATTTTATTCCTTAGAATAATTGCCGCTTTCTGTAAAATATCTTCTTCTTTCAAAACCAAATCACATGATGGTATAATTTTTTTTTTTTTTTGAATACCGTTATAATCTGCACTTCATCGTCGTATTTTTTAAGTATTTTGGTTTCTATTGTATACACGGTTGCTGTATTCCACAATTCTTTCCTTTTTTCCTTGAATGATCGCCCCAAAGTTTCATTATATAAACGAATTAGGAAGGAGAGAAATACGCATTGCTTTTTTTATAACTTGATCGTCAATAAAGTAACAAACCTCTTGGAAAGCCTGCCGATGAATATCACGAGTGTCTTGCCACGCAGAAGGTGAGCGAGGATTCAGAATTGATTAGACCTGCAGTTCATAATCCCGATGACAGTCTCTATGGTAATTATATTGATCGGCGTTGAATTTTGTATCCGTTAAAATAGCAAGCAGTGTCGCATCATTTAAAGCATGTGCTTTCGGTATAATAGCAGTCTCAACAGTAAGTCTCGCATACGTGCGCAATCCAAGACAGCGATCTTTCACTGTCTTTCTCAACTTACCACAATAAATGCAGCTTGAATTTAATTCCGTTGGAAGTGTCGGTGTGCCAGCTATATCTTGAAGTACGGTATCAGCGTTGTCAGCGTTTTCTATATTTTCCTGGCTCGTACATTGCTCAGTCTTAATCGTCAGCGACTCTTGCACGACCGTAGATCCGTGTTGACTGATGATTCCATGACTCATTGTCCTTGTCTATCGCCGGCCTCTGTAGCACGTTGTCCTTCTTTATCACTGGTTTTTTAACACTGACTGCAATAGAAGCAGGTCCAATCGATGTTGATGTAGATGGCTGGTTTGAAGATGTTTCTACACTCATTAATACCTCATATTTGTTTATGTATTTCTTCGGCAAGGATGTAAAATGTTTATAGCATGAAACGTGGCACCCATGCGTTTCATTAATAACAAGGCAACATAACCTCACAATACTTAAGCTTCAATTTTTTTCGGATACGAAGAATTTCATTATACTTCTGCAGTTTTTCAGCGTTAAATAATTGTATGGTTACTTTTACCTCACATTTTCCAACAATTTCACAAACCACACATTGTTTGCTGGACGCCAGCTCTTACCGCTGCGCTGACTGGCCATTTAAATTTATGCTAACATAGCGGGCTTATGAGTTGTCGGTTACTTACTGGTCGGCCATCTGGCCCTTCCGCTTGCGGCACTTTCATTTATAGTCAAGCCCTACATATACTGTAAATTTGGGCAAAATCGGTGATGACGAGTTGACTGGGCCCCCTTGTTAATGACAACTAGGCGAACTAAATACGTTCTAATCTAGTCATTTGTGCTTCACAAAGATAGTTCAACATAATTAGAGAAGCTCTAACATGAAAAAGTTATAAGCCGAGCCAAGTACATATCTAGTCTCATCTTGTTATATTATACCATTGTCTGGTTTTCTGTCCTGTCTGTCTAGTGTAGTCTGTCTAATATTGTCTATGTAGTTTCGTGTGGTTGTTTATTATCCGAACGCATTAATGATTTAGTGTGTAAACTAAATGATTTCTATAAATATGAGAACGTGATTTATGAATTTTTTTTTCTTCGAAAATATTTTTGGTTTTCATTTACAAAACCCAAAAAAGATGCGAAAACAAAGTTGATTTATTGGTGGATTAAACATTTAAGCCAAGCATTTATCAATAAATTTATGTATAAATAAACTGCAAAGTTTCAACAAATTTGGTCTGAGCAAATCGAGTTTTTCAAAATATTTCGAATCGTTTTATAGAAAATTTGAGAGGCTTATTCTCCTGACAATAGGGAATATGCAAGTGATTTAAATTTACTTGATTTTTTATCCCCGATAATTTATAATCTTAACATTACACCTATACCATTATTTTCTCATTTAGTTTGAATTTAATGCCATAAAACTTAAATCCAAAAGTCCAAAATATGCGAGCGAAATTCAAATTTGCGAAACGCATCACCATTGGTCGTAATGGTATGTGACGTACACGTTGACATTTATCGGCGTCGGTGTAGCTAGGGTGAACTATACACCTCGATTGGGACTTTACTGGTGTACTTATAATAGTGTTTTTGCATTCCGCTACTATCCAATATTTATAAACTGATTTCATAGCTTTTTCCATTATCGAAATAGTAAATTCAAACTGAAAATCCTTAAAGAAGAAATAGGTTTCAAATTTTCCTGTGCTTCATCTGTGTAAAACCATTTCTTTCCGGACAATTTGGAATTTAAGTTAAACTTATGGTTAATGTTATTTTTAATTCCTACTTGGAATGCGAGACTTCTTTTGTCAGTTATACAAAGGCCAAAAATGACGATTCAGGATATAAAATGTGTTCAATCAGTTCATCTTCAACAGCTCGAGGTAATACTTGAAGTAGTCCATTTCTTTTTGGTGATTCCAAGGTTCTTTTAGCTTTTCCATCAAGAAGCCTTTTAACCGTAGGTTTTGGAATTCTCAATCGTCGGCAACATTCATTAAAACCATATTTTCCTTTTTTCGTATGCCTTCAAGGCCTTCTGCACTCCACTCATTATATTTTCTTGTTTCCAAGCTCCGAAAACAATGAACAATGAACAAAAACCCCCAAATAACTCTAACTCTAAAGTTATTAAAATGTCCATATTAGCTTCTCATGGTACTGGTACGATTTGAGAAACTCGACTGGGGTACGTTTTATAAAACGGCCGCATTTTTTAATAAAATCTACTTAACGTGTACAAAAGTAGCGAGATTTTGTAAAACAAATATTAACCCTTAACCACCTGCCATACGTCTCAGGTGAGGAAATTACTGCTACTTTGGGTATGAGAGAGGTGTGTCAAGTGGTTAGGTGTTAATATGAATCCAAATTTGTTTAGTGATAAAATTAAGTTACTAACTTATCATAACAGGTTTTTACGCGCTTGATATCATCTATTGAAATAGACTCAAGATTTACATCGCGTTTACCTGATTTTTTTGAAGTCTTCTTTCCACATGAAAACGGAGGCGTAGCCATTAACTTTTTTGTCTATAATGCCCGAGCAGGGTTTACCTAGTTAGCGTTAGATGACAATTAAATCCTTTGGATGATTCAAAATTGAGAAGGTACGATTTAGTACACCAGTACGCTACAGGCAACTCTCTCCTACATACATTGCGATTAATTATGATTGACGTTATTGGTTTGAACTAAATCTCAATGAAGATAAGACTACTCAGAACAAAACACCAGACTGCGTAGACAAAACTAGAACGAGAGGTGAAGCACTAACTGCACCAATTCTGTCCCTCTAGTCTTCTGTCTGTTTTGTATTATCTGCCTATCTAGACTAGCCTAATTTTGTCTGATTAGTCTTGTCAGTCTAGTCTGGCTAGTCGTGTCTGTCTAGTCTTGTCCATTTTTTATGGGGACGTAGCAAGCACTAGACCTAACTTGTCAAGTGGCCCCTTTGGAATTCACGAAGATCCTGGTATCTCTTTTCGCATGTCGTGAGAATGCCGTTGTCTTTGTTATGTCACGCATATGTTGCCTTACATCCCACATTTCACATTATGTGCTTAGGGGTTCAGGCATTTTGTTAGATTTTTTTGTTCATGGCTTTCTGACCACAAGTTTATTTCATGCTCATAATGCTTCTTATCATATCATCCGTTGCTGTCCAGTTGTCTTCGGACATTACCAAAAGTGTCTCTCTACTCCTAGTTCGGTTATTGTCTTCGCTGTCCAGTTTCGAAAGATCCACATTCGAAGACAGAGTGCGCCACACTGTCCGTTTGTACACAGTAGACACACAAACTGTTAGAGGCCCTGCCGATATTGTGCAGGTACTCTCTGAATCATCCGTGCCCGCTGAGCGCTTGGGTGAGATAGTAGTTCATCTCTCCAAATTTCCACTTGTGGGATTAATAATTTTGTCTACTGTCCGTTTGTACAGCATGTCCAGTCCTGAAAAATATGTTGTTTGACAATTTTTGCTAAGATAGAATTGAAAAAACCATCCTACGTTATAGATAATCATACAAACTGAAAACAATCGGAATACAGCCTGAATATATAAATATATTCAACCTTTCCGGAGCTCTATAACAATTACTGAGTCTTTTTAGGTCTACCTAGTAGTCCATTTTAGGACTACCTACCTGAATATAAATATATTCAACCTTTCCGGAACTCTATAACAATTATTGAATCTTTTTAGGGCTACCTAGTTGTCCTTTTTAGGACTACCTAGTAGTCCTTTTTAGGACTACCTAGTAGTCCTAAAAAGACTCAGTAATTCTTATAGAGCTCCGGTAAGGTTGAATATATTTATATATTCAGGCTGTGTTCCGATTGTTTTAAGTTTTAAGTTTCCGCTGTTCCGCTTTTTGTACAGTCCTGTTTTTCTTTTTACCAATAGTTCTATGGGTGCTATGCCTGCCAACACTGCATCCATCATGCACGATGGAGGACTTAATTGTGGCAAGTGATAGGGCGATAGACGCTGCCAATTATTGGAAAGCAAGGGCCTGAATGTAAACATTGGTGTCTCGGACTCTGAAATGAATGAATGACCGGCAGTGATCATATATATGTAAGGTTTATTCTCGATATGTAAGGCCGATGTCCTGTTCAGCCAGAAAGCAAATACCATACCACATGCAAGTCGACCATACTACGTGCTAATGCGAATATAAAAATACTGTTGAACAACAATTTATCTGACCTGATATCCTCAACAACATGACAGTCGATGAGATCAACAGCAAACTTGTTAGTGATATGACTGAGAGCTTAGAATCCATAAAGCCAAAACAAGACCCAAAACCACTCAAATCAAGACACACAGACTAACTCCAAACACACTTCAAATGGTGGAGCGAAGGCGTGAAATGCACAGCAAGGGAAAAACAGATACACCGGAATAAAGCATATAGAAAAAGGACATTAGAAGACATACGCTTACTGACCTGGAACATTACAATGAACCTTATAGAGGCAGCAATAGAAAGGAACAGTAGCCGCAGATTTCTGAAACTGTTGTCAGGATCAAAAACAGATCTTTAAGCTGCTTAATAACAGAAGCGAAAGCATCACAGACCGTGATCAACTCCTCATAATAACAAGAGAATTTCTATCGGACTCTCTACGCAAGCGGGACGATACCTCAACAAGCCGCAGTATGTGAGCGACGAAATAGAATTAGATATCCGGTCCAGAATGTTGGGTCAGAAGATATGCTTGATGTAATACGCGAAGAAATAGTCTACGCAATTAGCCAAATGATGAGCATGCGCGCTTCCGGGGAAGATGGCGTGATACGAGAGAAAATTAAAATAAACACACGACCGATGTGGGATACCGTTGCTACTCTCTACAACAGTGGTTCTCAAACTGGATGCCGCGGCACACTGGGGTGCTGCGAGCATATGCGTTTGGCTAGAATTTGGGTCTTTAAAACTGAAAGGTGATGAACTCACTGATGCTTTCAGAATTCAATGGTTTCAACTAGCATCGTCGGAGGCTTGAAATATCCCAGCAGACACTTGCGAGACTAAATCATTCAAGTTCGTCTGCCTCAGTTCGCGAAAACGCAACTCACAACCAAAAGATAATCCGAGCAAAACAAGGAAATATAATTCTAGCTACTTCACATTGTTTGGCTTTGTTTCTGTTGGGAACGAATAAGCACCGTCCAGATTAAAAAGGCATCTGGAGTGCAATCAATCTGATTTAGAAGAGCCTTTTATCCAACAATTAACTGATTTCGATTGGCTGCTTAAATTAGGATACCTTTCCGACATCTTTGAAAAACTAAATGAAAACGCCACTTCTCTCAATATTGCATTCTCAACATACGCTTACATTAAAAACAGGTACAGGAACAAACTCTCTGTATCAAGTGATTTGAGGGTAAAATTAACCAAACTTAAGATAAACTGAAAGAATCTTCCAAACAATTTCATTCAACCCATTAAAGACAGTTGAGCATTATATTTGTATTGTTTTTTTTATTTTCCTTAAGTTTTCAAACCTATTTTTGGGTAGCCTGACATTTTTGTAGCCGACAAGGGTGCCGCGAGATTTTTTAGCTCGATAAGGGTGCCGCGGCAAAAAAAAGTTGGAGAACCACTGCGCACTGCATCCGTTGAGAATGTGAATCCGTTGAGAAACTGCACACATGTAATGCCAGTTTTCTCTGCACTGTGACCAGCTTATTTTAAATGGTCTTCTTCTTGACTGCGCTTGCCCAGACTGGGGCACCATAGAGCATTGCCAAGTGAGCTACTTTCTCTTGCTACTTTTTGGTCTACCGACATTGGGCATCATCTTTTCCATTGCTGCTGTTACTTTGAGGGCTTAAGTCGCTGCTCGCATGATGTGGTGTATAACATTCGTATCAATAGCTTCTTATCAATAATCATACCAAGATATTTAACTGCCTCCTTGGGCGTTATGGTTATGCCTCTTACCTTAAATACTATCGGCCCTAAATGCTCCATTCCGGTCAGTAGAACAGCTTTCGGGGCCAGTCTTAAGCACTTTTTCTCCATCCATTTATCAACATGTGCAACCGCCCTATTTGCACGTTCCATTACTCTCTCCTCTTTTTTTCCCGCTATTACCAAAGCACTATCATCAACAAAACCTAGTCTAAACACCTTCTGATAGCTTTAGCCTAAGTACTCTTAAGCCATCAGTACAGGATGTTCCACAGTGTAGGACCCATTACTAAGCCCTGTGGTACAACGCTGTGCACTTCTCGCTCCACGACTTCAATGCGTGCTTCTATGTTCTCTGTCTAGTCTTGTCTGTCTAGTCTTGTCCGTCTAGTCTTTCTGTCTAGTTTTGTCTGTCTGTCAAGTCTTGTCTGTCTAGTTTTGTGTGTCTAGTCTTGTCTATCTAGTCAAATTGAAATTCATTTGTTGGCCAGTTGGATGCATACAGAATTCATGTAGGCAAGTCAGGAAATTGCTAAATAAATCTGCATAATTCTAAAAATTCTTCCATTTTGTATGGATGTTGGGGCACGAGAATATTTTTTTCTTCTAAAAATTCTATATGAACGTTCTTGAGTTATTTCCAGTGGAAGCCAGTTATACTGTTGGATCTCAAGAACGTGAGGAGCCTTGCTGCATACGATAGGTCTTGTTTGAGGCATGCACAATTTGAGACGAGTTCTGGTGGAATAGTTATGTTTATCCTTATTTTTTGGTATTAGAGGTTTGTTTCGGTGGATATAGCTGGTTATTTCTGATATATAGGAACTGTTAGGATGTTAGGACTGCTAGGAACTGTTAGGATGTTAAGTTCTACAAAATGACGTCTTCAGGAGGCAAATGCTGGCAGACCTAACATGGAACGTACAAATTCATTTTTTGGTCTTTCGGCAATTTCGTTAGTTCACGGGACGATCCCCATGTAATAATGCCATACATCAAGACCCACTGAATTTCAGCGTAATAGAAGTTTATGAGTTCCTGCATTGTTAAGAATGTTCGTAAGTGTCTAATACAAATAACCTTCTTGTTAATAGTCCGGCATATACTATCGATTGTAGTATGCCATGATAGATGTTGCCAAAATAGACTCCTAGGAAATTGGTGAAAGTTGCTCTTCTTATAGTAACTTTTCCTGATAGAATGGAAACATTATTAGCGTAATCACTTCTCTGAGTCTAAAAGATGATAAATTCCGTTTTGTCCAAATTCCGGTGGAGCCTATTCGCGGAGAACCAGCTTGTTATGTCTTGTATCAGTCTATTTACTTCTATCTGTGATTCGTTTAAGCTATTTTTAGAGATTAAAAAGCTGGCATCATCTGTATGGAGAGTAGGCTTTTTAAGAATATGATACCAAGTCGGCCAAGTATAAGACAAATAAGGTAGGCGCTAACACGCTTCCCTGAGGAACCCCTGTATTGGATATTATTTTCGAAGACTCGGTTTAGGTAGTGCTAGAGCTAATTTGTACATATTGTGAGAGATTTTTTAGGTACAATTGCAACCACATACCCGTTTTCCCTCTTATTCCTTTTTTTTAATAATTTATTGATTAGCTGTATGTGATCAACGCAGTCAAATGCTGTACTCAGGTCGCAAAAAAGTCCAATAGGAAATTTTCTAGTATCGACTTCTGCGAGTATTTTAATATATAATACCAGCATAGCTGTGATGGTTGACTTGCCGCTCTGGAAACCATGTTGTTCCTTAGGTATAATTTTGTGCTTGTCAATAAATGGTATTAAGCGGTTAAATGGTTTTAATTTTTTTGAAGTCTTTTGCACATGAAAACGGAGGTGTAGCCCTTAAATTTTTTGTCTATAATGGCCGAGCAGGGTTTACCTAGTTAGCGTTAAATGTCAATTAGAACCTTTGGATGATTCAAAATTGAGAAGGTACGAAGAATTAGTAAACCAGTACGCTACAGTGCCCCCTTGGAATTCATGAACATTTTGGTACCGCTTTTGGCATGTCGTCAGGATGCCGTTGTCTTTGTTATGTCACGCATTTATTGCCTTATATATACCCCATTTCACATCATGTGCTTAGGGATTCATGCATTTTGTTAGATTGGTTTGTTCCCGGCTTTCTGACTACAAGTCTCTTTCATGCTCATAATGCTTCTTATCATATCATCCGATGCTGTTCAGTTGTCTTCGGGCTTTAACATGTCCTCCAAAATTGTATATACTCCTGTTCTGTTTTTGTCTTCGCTGTCCAGTCGTCCCTCTCCGGAATCCATCTTTCACATTCGAAGACCGTGTGCGCCACACTGTCCGTTTGTCCACAGTAAACACACAAACTGTTAGAGGCCCTGCCGATATTGTGCAGGTACTCTCTGAATCATCCGTGCCCGCTGAACGCTTGGGTGAGATAGTAGTTCATCTCTCCAAATTCCCGCTTGTGGGATTAATAATTTTGTATACTGTCCGTTTGTACAGTATGTCCAGTGCTTTTGCCAATCATGGAAAATATGTTGTTTGGCAATTTTTGCTAAGTTTCCGCTGATCTGCTTTTTGTACAGTTCTGTTCTTTCTTTTACCAATAGTTCTATGGGTGCTATGCCTGCCAACACGAGCACAGCATCCGTTGAGAATGTGAATCCGTTGAAAAACTACACACATGTAGTGCCAGTTTTCTCTGCACTGTGACCAGCTTATTTTTAATGGTCTCTATCTCGATTGCGTTTGCCCAGACCGGGGCATTATAGAGCAGAGATGGCGAACCTTTTTCCGGCCGCGTGCCAATTTTTTTAAATATTTTACATTTTAAAATGCTGAAGTGCCAGGTAATTTTTACAAAGAATGAACATTTCTGATAATGAAAATCAGTTACTATATTTGCCACGTCTTATATTTTACACCTTTAAATATAACACCTCTTATATTTTAAACCTATGATGTTGCACAAAAGTCGAATGGAAAACTTAAAAAATTCTTTAATAAAGTAGAAGGTTTAAGTTTAAGAAGTTTAGAAGGCACACGTGAGAATAATTCTCGTGCCAATACAATTTTCTGACGTGTCAGCTGTGACACGCGTGCCATAGGTTCGCCACCACTGCCATAGAGCATTGCCAAGCGAGCGACTGAGCATAATACCCTTCTCTTGCTACTTTTTGGTCTGCCGACATTGAGCATTATCTTTTCCAATGCTGCTGTTACCTTGAGGGCTTAAAATAGATGTTGCTCAAAATAGACTCCTAGGAATTTGGTGAAAGTTGCTCATTTTAGAGTAAGTTTTCCTCTATTTTTTTTCCTCATAGAGTAAGTTTTAGAGTACGTTAACTTCTTTCCGTCTCTGCTCGCATGATATGTGGTTTAAATCAATAATGACACCAAGATATTTAACTGCCTCCTTAGGCGTTATGGCCTTTGACCTTGAATACTATCGGCCCTATATGCTTCATTCTGGGCAGTGGAACAGCTTTCGTTTTTTACAGAGGCCAGCCTTAAGAGAATTTGGGTAGAACGAAAATATGGGGAGATGAACTACTATCTCATCCAAGCGGCTTAAGCGCTTTTTCTGCATCCATTTATCAATATGTGCAATAGCCCTATATGCACGTTCCATTACTCTCTCCTCGTCTTTTCCTGCTACTACCAGAGCAATATTATTAGCAAAACCAAGTATCTCAACACCTTCTGGTAACTTTAGGCCAAGTACTCCATCGTACAGTATCTTCCACAGTGTAAGACCCATTACTGAGATCTGTTGAACACAGATGTGCACTTCTCGCTCCACGACTTCACCGCCTGCTTCTATGTTTTTTGTCTAGTCTTGTCTGGTTTTGTCTTGTCTGTCTAGTCAAATTTAAATTCATTTATTGGCCAGTTGGATGCATATAGAATACATATAGGCAAGTCAGGAAATTGTTAAATAAATCTGCATAATTCTAAAAATTCTTCCATTTTGTATGGACATTGGGCCACGAGAATATCTCTAATTTTTCTTCTAAAAATTCTATATGAACGTTCTTGAGTTATTTCCAGTGGAAGCGAGTTATACAGTTCGATCCCAAGAACATCAGGAGTCTTGCTGCATACGATAGTTCTTGTTTGAGGCGTGCACAATGTGAGACGAGTTCTGGTGGAATAGTTATGTTTATCCTTATTTTTTGGTATTAGATGTTTGTTTCGGTAGATAAAGCTGGTTGTTTCTAATATATGTAAGCTATGGACAGTTAGGATGTTAAGTTCTAAAATTGACGTCTTCAGGAGCCAAATGTTGGAAGACCTGGAACATAAAATTTCTTTTTGGGCTTTCAGCAGTTTCGTTAGTTCAGTCGACGCTCCCCATGTAATAATGCCATACATCAAGATCGACTGAATTTCAAAGTAATAGAACTATGAGTTCCTGCACTGTTAACAATGTTCCTAGATGTCTAATACAATAAACGTTATTTTTGATAGTCCGGCATATGCTATCTATGATTGTAGTGTGCCATGATAGATGTTGCTCAAAATAGACTCCTAGGAATTTGGTGAAAGTTGCTCTTTTTAGAGTAAGTTTTCCTTTATTTTTTTTCCTCTTAGAGTAAGTTTTAGAGTACGTTAACTTCTTTGCGTCTAATAGATGATAAATTCCGTTTTCTCCAAATTCCGGTGGAGTCTATTCGCAGAGAACCAGCTTGTTATGTCTTGTATCAGTCTATTTACTTCTATCTGTGATTTGTTTAAGCTATTTTTAAAGATTAAAAAGCTGGTATCATCTGTATGGAGAGTACAGTGGGCTTTTTGAGAATATGATCCAAGTCGGCCAAGTATAAGACAAGTAAGGCAAGCGCTAACACGCTTCCTTGAGGAACCCCTGTATTGGATATTATTTTCGAATACTCGGTTTGAGTAGCGCTAGAGTGAATTTGTACATATTGTGAGAGATTTTTTAGGTACGATTGCAACCACATACCCGCTTTCCTCTTATTCTCTATTTATATAATTTATTGATTAGCTGTATGCGATCAACGCAGTCAAATGCTTTGCTCAGGTCGCAGAAAATGCCGATAGAAAATTTTCTAGTATCGACTTCTGCGAGTATTTTATTATATAATTTCAGCATAGCTGTGATGGTTGACTTGCCGCTCTGGAAACCATGTGGTTCCTTAGGTATAATTTTGTGATTGTTAATAAATGGCATTAAGCGGGATAAGAAACATTTTTCAAGAGTTTTAGAGAACACTGAAGTCTTGTCTGCCTAGTATTGTCTATCTAGTCTTGTCTATCTAATATTGTCTGTCTAGTCTTGTCTGTCTAGTCTAGTCCGTCTAGTCTTGTCTGTCTAGTCTTGTCTGTCTAGTCTAGTCTGTCTAGTCTTGTCTGTCTAGTCCAGTCTGTCTTATCTTTTCTGTCTTATCTTGTCTGTCTAGTCTTGTCTGTCCAGTCTTGTTTGTCTAGTATTGTCTATCTACCTTTGTCTGTTTTGTCTTGTTTGACTAGTATTGCCTGTCTACACTTGTCTGTCCAGTCTTGTCTGTCCAATCTTGTCTGCCCAGTCTGCTCTGTCTATTCTTCTCTGTCTTTTCTTCTCTGTCTAAGTCTTGTCTGTCTATTCTTCTCTGTCTAAGTCTTGTCTGTCTATTATTTTCTCGTCCGAGTGTGTTATCTCAATGAGTTTCTTGCACATAAAATTCTAAAAGATTTATTTATGTTCTTTATATTAAATCGAATTTATCTTGTCAATTGGTGGAAGACCTTTAAATTGCAATATAAATTTCAATTAAAATGCATCTACAAATTGCAATTAATTAAATTGTCAAAAGAAAATAAAGAATATAAACTTATCAAACATTTTAAATTAAGCATCAAGTTGCGACAATTTTAATAGCGAACGTTGATCGCTCTTAGAATACTCCAGACTATCAACTAGTTTTCAATCCGTTTTTCTTATTTATTTCTTCTCTCAACTTCTTTTATTTTATCTGATCGAAAGTACTAATTATTTTAAGACTGACGTGCTCTCAAAATGCAACAAATCATACTTACTGACACTCGCACGGATTCAAAACTCATTTCACGAATCCGTCCAACACTCGATTCAACTTGTAATTAAAATTATTTGGGTTATGTCAATCTAATCTATTATTTTATTGAAACTTATAAAATCACCTCTCGTCCAAACTTTTATAATTAATATTAAATTAATATGAAATAGAAAAGACTAGATCTTGACAAAAAAAAATTGCACAAACAAGACTTGGCAGTTAACACTAGAAAAACTAAATTAGACGGATAAGATTAGGCAAACAAGTCTAAAGAGATAATTAACAAACCAAGTTATTCAGATAAGAATAAATAGACAAATAAACCAAGATATTCAGATAAGAATAAATAGACAAATAAACCAAGATATTCAGATAAGAATAAATAGACGAATAATAAATTGCCCTTTCCTATTTAAATGTAGTTCAACTATTTATTAAGTAAAAGGACGTAATAAATCTCCTAAAACTATTTTCATGTAGAAAGTTTTTTTTTGTGTCTTAAACTATAAGTCGTGTAAATCTTAGTCAATATTTAAAGCGTAATTAATACTAATCCAAACGAAACACGTAAAAAACGTTATTATTTACGACGTTAATAAATTACTCCACATATTAATTTTGCAACAACCTAGATAGAGGTTTCAGTTTTCTGTGTGCGGCTCTAGTGGAAGAGATCAATTGAGACATATGGGAAAGAACTTAATTTTTGAAAGTATTTTAATGGGGAGTAATTAATTGCCGATTAGCGTATTAATATTTTAATGCTTCGTCTTTTACCTTGCGCTTGTGCAATTAAAATTTGTTGCGCGAACATTACAAATTAACTAAATTTTATGATTTATTGCAATAGTTTTGATAATTAGCTCATTTCTTGTATTTCAAGAACTATATCCTTTAGATTCCAAATGCCAAATTCTCTCATCAAAAATCTGATATTTATTGACGATTTCCTTCAAACTTTGAGGAATTATTGCTGTTTATAAAATAATTTTAATTTTTTTCAAATATTTTTGTTGTTGTTGCTGTTTATAGTCCAAATGTTTTTGTTGTTATTGCTTGTTTATAGTCTTATTATTTTTATTATTATGTTTATAGTCTTATTATTATTATTTTTGTTGAGTTTGGGTGGAATCGCACGGATGGTTTAAGATTTCTGGTTATGCGTCGACTAAATGTCTCTCAATTTTATCCGGGTTCTAAGATATTTTGGTTTGGTGGCAAGTTGGTGTTTGTCATTCTAGTCAATCTAAGATTATTAACCAATGATAGAAACTGAATAAAAATCAGCTTATAAACAGACTACATCAAAAATAGAACATAGATCATAAACTGCGTTCGAATATATTTACTTTAATGCCATCTAGTTCTCTCGTCTTCTGTATATAAACGAATTAGTCACCGTATTTTCCGAACAATTGTATATAAAATACCGATAAATATTTAGAACTCTATTTTAAAAATCCCCAAACCCGACGTTCCTACGTTTAAATTCAATCAATTGAATACTTAGTCGACTTCCTCTACCTCCATATCAAACACACAAACCAACTAATTTTATCAACACAAAGAAAGGTAAGATCTGTCTAATTACTTTATGCCATTTCGACAAAGTTGCCTAGTCTTGTCTAGTATTGCAGGTCTAGACTTGTTTGTCTAGTCTTGTCCTGTCTATTCTTCTGTGGATAGGCTATTTGAGATATTTTTGTTCTAAAAATGATTGAAAATATGAATATTAGTTTTTCGTTTATCCTAAGTTTGCATCTTTGAAACCACTCTCTTCTTCTTCTTCTTTTTCTCTGCCTTTTCCTATATCACGTAAGGTCGCCGTAGCTTTGTTGGATTCTTCTTCTCCATAAATGTCTATCCAATGCGTCCTCACTCCTACAGCCCTTTTCTCTCCAATCCCCTGCTACCTTGCCTTTCCATTTCATTTTGAGAGGTCTTCCTCTCTTCTTTGACCCTCCTATTTCCAGCTTTTCAACTTTTTTCCCACGCATTCCTCCTCTCTTCTCTGCACATGTCCAAGCCACCTTACCCTGCTTTCTTGAACCTTCTTTGCTATGGGTCCCGCTTTCACTGTTCCTCTGATGTGATTATACTTTATACTATCCTTTCTTGTTACACCGCTCATCCACCTCAACATTCTCTTTTCTGCCTCTTCCATCTTTCTCTCATGTGCTTTTGTAATCCGCCAAGTTTCCGCACTATAGAGCATAGCAGGCCTCACCACACATTTGTGGATCTTTCCTTTCCTCCTGCAGCTGATCTTCTTGTCACACAGTACTCCACTCAATTTCTTCCGGTTCATCCATCCACTATTTACCTTGTGTTGTATTTCAGGCTATAGTCCTCTATCACTTTGAATATATGACCCCAGATATTTAAACTTCTTGGTTGGTGGCATTTCTTCTTCCTGCAGGTTAATATTTCTTCCTGCAGGTTAATATTTCTTTCTGCAGACATTTCTTCTTTCTGCAGGATCCTCATTCCCCTTTCTTCTAAGGCTTTCCTCCACTCTTCGAGCCTCTGCTGAAATTTCTCTCGGATCAGTTCACAGAGTACAACGTCGTCGGCTCCAAGCTCCATGGCGCGAACATCAAGCTCCATGGCGCTTCTTTCCTCACGTCCTTGACTAACACACCCATAACCAAGGCAAAGAGATATAGGCTGGAAGCAGATCCCTCGTGTAGCCCTACTCTCACTGGGAATTCCGCTGTTGTACCCACACTGCTCTTAATTTGTATCATCACGCCTTCGTGCATTTCTTTCACCAGTCTCACATACTTTTCTGGTACATCTTTACTTCTAATACATCTGCATATCTCTTTCCTGGGCACTCTGTTATACGTTTTCTCAAGATCAATGAAGGCCATATGTAAATCAACCTGCACCTCCCTGTGTCTCTCAATCAGTTGCCTTAGTGCAAATATTGCGTCAGTTGTTCCTCTTCCTGGCATAAATCCAAACTGTTCTTCCACTACTTCAGTTTCCCGACGCAACCTTGTCTCAATGTTCCTTTCCATGTCTTCATTGTGGAAGACATCAGCTGTATATCTCTACAATTACCACAATTTTGGATATCACCTTTGCCTTTGTATATGGGGACAAGAATACTACTTCTCCACGCATGTGGCATTATTTCTCCGTTCTACATCTTCTTCATTAAATCCCAGAGGATATCAATGCCCCAGTCTCCCAGGCTTCCCCAGGCTTCTGTCGGGATTTGGTCTGAACCTACTGCATTCCCATTTTTCATTTCCTTTGACGCGTATTCTACTTCTTTCCAACTTAATGCTTGGGTCACTCCTTCGTTTACCTCTGTATTCTCGTACTTTTTTCTACAGATTTTCTTCATTCAATAGTCTTTAAAAGTACTCCAGCCATCTCTCCAGTATTTTCTCTTGATCGTGTAGCACTACACCTGACTCATCCTTCATGTGCTTCATTGATGTTATGTTCTTGGACGCTGTATCTCTGGCTTTTGCAATTCTTATGAGTTGTGTGTCATCCTGGTTTCCCTCCAGCTCTTCATATGCCTCCTCCACTGCCTCAGTATTTGCTTTTGCCACAGCTCTTTTTGCCTTCTTCTTTGCAATCTTATAGGCTTCCCTTTCTTCCTATCTTCCTGTTAAATCCCATTGTTTCTTAGCATCTTTCTTCACTTTTACACCTTTTTGGAGCTCCTCATTCCTCCACCATGCCTCCTTATCTTCTGGCGGTCCCTTTCCTGACGTTACCCCTAGCACGTCTTCATCGGCTTTCGTTATAACACTGCCATTGATACTCCACCACTTCTGTACGTCCTTCAGTAGCCTCAGGTCCCTTAACACTTTTTACTTGAATTCTTCTCACAGCCCTTCTTCTTTCAGTTTCCATCACTTTATTCTTTGTTCTCTTTGTATGATACATTTACGTCTTTTTCCCACAAGCATCTCATAATCAGAGTTTGTGTTGTGCTGCTACACTTTCACTGTATATGACTTTGGTGTGCGTTATTTCCTTTACTAAGTATTTCCCGCTGTACAATAAGTAATCTAACTGACTTTTTTGGTCTCCGCTTCTATAAGTTATAAGTTGTTCACTTCTACGTTTGAAGATGGTATTGGTAATCGTTAAGTTGAAGGCTACTGCATATTCTACAATCTTATCCCCTTCTGTATTTCTTTAACCGTAACTCCATCCACCATGTACTCTCCTCTCGCCACTTCTGTCACAAATATGTCCATTTAAATCTTCCCAATTATCACTATTTCGTTGTCTGTTATTTCCATTATGACTCCATCCAGGAACTCCTAAGATTGGATCTTCTCCTCCTCTGAACATCCTGTCTGACGTGCATATACACTCAAACCTGTGATGAGCTCTCCTCCAACTACCAGCTTGACTCTTATGATTCTGTCGTTAATTCTGTTGACTGCACAGACTTCTTCCTGAAGATCCTTATTCACGATAACCCCGACTCCATTTCTTGACTCTTTGTCCACACTGCTATAGAACAACTTGTATACTCCTGCCAGTACTTTCGCTTTATCACCCCTTCACCTAGTCTCTTTTATGCACAAGATATTACCTTTCTTCTCTCCATCATGTCAACAATCTCTCTGCTCTTTCCCTTCATTGTTTCTATATTTAATGTTCCAACTCCGATTTTGACGTTACACTTCGCTCCTATTTGCTCATCTTCTGGATACCTTACAACACGCCGTCTCCGGAGAACCGATTGGGAGACTATTACTCCGGAACATTTACTCTGAGAAGTATCCATCCTTCGATTTGGCAGTAATTTTTACGGCCGGATGCCATTCCTGCCTTCAACCCTCTTCTAGGAGGGAGAGCAAAAAAAAACAATTTCCTGCTGTATGTCACTTTGACATTTATATTTAAAGCCAATATTTTATATTGGAAAATAGTTAGATTACTACATGTTGTTCTAAGGTTCAGAAAATGTCTTGTAATATATCCGTGGCGATCTTCTCTCTTTGCAAATACATTTCTCTTTCTATATATATGGCAAGCTAACTCTCAAATGTATATGCTAGGCACTGTTAAAATTTGCAACTTCAAAAAATAAGACCTACAGGATAAAGTGGTTTTTATTCCTGTCAGAGATACTACACTATTACTCCGGAACATTTACTCTGAGAAGTATCCATCCTTCGATTTGGCAGTAATTTTTACGACCGGATGCCATTCCTGCCTTCAACCCTCTTCTAGGATGGAGAGCAAAAAAAAACAATTTCCTGCTGTATGTGACTTTGACATTTATATTTAAAACCAGTCCCTAACCAAGTTTATTGCTAAATTTGTTTTTCTAGCTTTATCGTTTATTGATTTACTGAATAATAGTAGGGTGGTATCATCAGCTTAATTTATTATTTTAGTGGACTCATTTAAAACCAGATTCAAATCATTAACATATATTATAAATAATAACGGTCCTAAAATACTTCCTTGTGGAATACCCAATGCGGTGCTTGTTATATTCGATTTTGAAAAGCCATGTCCGGCAGTTTCCGGGGTACTTTTGTTTGTTGTGTTTTACCTGTAAGGTAAGATCTGAACAAATCTAAAGCAATCCTCCTTACTCCATATTTCTCTAATTTCTGAAGAAGAATGTCGTCATAAGCTCTCGAGAAATCTATTAAGATACAACAGGATATTTCTTTACTATCTAGTAGCAGTATAACGTTGTTCAAGAAGACAAGGCATGTCGTCTCTATACTTTTACCTTCAATATAGCCATGTTGTGTATCACTTAATAGGCTGTGTTTGTTTAGAAAGCTTATCGTCCTATTAGCTATAATTTTCTCAAAGATTTTTTAAGAAAGTGACAATATTGAAATAGGCTTGTAGTCAAATTCAAATTCAAAGTTTATTTATCGATGAATGCAATATATAAATTAGGATAACGTTAAAAAAAGAGGAGAAAATAGAAATATATAGAAAATAGAACATACAAGTTATAATGCAAAATAAAATGTGACACTAATTGTGAGATTACTTTTGAAGGAAATCATTTACATTTTAAAAACATTCTTCAATTAGAAAAGCTTTAAGATTTCTTCTAAATGTTACATAATTAGTAATTTCTTTGAATTTCATTGGTATAGAATTATAGATTTGTATACCAAATCTGTCAGGTGCTCCTTGGAAAATAGTAAGATTACTCCTTGTTGTTCTAAGGTTCAGAAAATGTCTTGTATTACATCCGTGGCGATCTTCTCTCATTCCAAATACATTTCTCGTTTTATATACGTTAAAATACGACTAAAGCTCGGATAGACAGAATCCGAGCTTTAGCCGCTAAAAAAAACCTGGCATACCAGGAGCGTTGGTAACCTAATCACCCTCAAAGTAGTCTCCTTGGAACTCCACACACTTCTCCCAGCGGTGCTGCCATTGTTGGAAGCATTCTGGAAAAGCCTCTTTCGGAATCGACTTTAGCTCGGCTGTCGTTGCAGCCATAATGTCCTCTCTTGTCTGAAATCGCGTCCCTTTCAATGGCCTCTTGACATTGGGGAATAGCCAGAAGTCGCAGGGGGCCGTATCAGGAGAGTAAGGAGCCTGTCGAACCAAAGGAGTCTGTTTTTTCGCAAAAAAAATTGTGAAGCAAGTGCGAATATTGTGCTGGAGCATTGTCGTGATGGATGCGCCAATTTCCTGATGACCAAAACTCCAGTCGTTTGCGCCGCACAGCATCACGTACGCGACGTAGGACATCCCTCATTTCACTTATCGTCATTTTACTTGCATTGAAAAACCGACGAGAGCACTACACACTACGTCATTCGAAAAAAAAAATTCACGCATGCGCACGAAGGTTCAAGGTCGGCTCATTCAAGCGCGCTTGATTAAAATCCATCAGGTTTTCAAAGTTAAAAATAAGGTCGGATACTTTTCTTATAGACCACGTATATATGGCAAGCTAACTCAGAAATATTTATACTAGGCACTGTTAAAATTTGTAACTTCAAAAAATAAGACCTACAGGATGAAGCGGTTTTTATTATTTCCTGTCAGAGATCTTATTATTCTTTTTGGGCTAAGAACACTCCCTGAACTTGCGAGGACGTTTCCCACACTAGTATGCCGTAGGATAAAATAGATTTATTCTCGGCATGGTATACATTGAGGAGACAATTCTCACCAATCGTATGTCGCACCTTTCTCAGCAGGTACGAATTGTTATTTCCTCTTCTTCGTCGTCTTTTCTCGTTCATGCGCGGTCGACGTTTCTGACAAGTCGTTTCCATTTTCCTCGGTCCCAAATGATTTTCTGCTAACTGCTTCTCCGGGAGATCATCCTGCAAGCAGTCCATCCATCTTCTTCTAGGCTTGCCTCTTTCCCTTTTGCCTTCCACCTCCAGATCAAGCACTCTACTTCCTACATAACTCTCATCCCTGCGCTTAATGTGGCCATACCAGAGCAAGCGTCTTTCTTGCACCTGTTTTCATATTTCAGGCACTTTTTCGCTGCCTCGTATGAAGGTGTTTTTGATATGATCGTTTCTTGTAACACCACACATCCATCTTAGCATCTTCATTTCAGCTACTTCCAGTCGCTTGCACAGTTGGCCAAGTTTCTGCTCCGTATAGCATTGCAGCTCTCACTGCGCATTTATAGGCTTTACCCATTATTTAGTCTCCTGTCATAGGATATTCAGTCTCCTGTCACAGATAATACCAGATAACCGTCTCCAGTTTTACCAGGCAGCCTGAATCCGTTGAGTAATTTCCAGATCTAGATTGCCATCGTCAGATACAGTGGATCCCAAATACTTGAAACTATCCCTCGCCTGTAGCTAGCTACCAACCATCTGAATAGTTTCATTTGCAGTTCCTCCAAGGCACATTTATTTGGTCTTATTCCTACTTATTTTTTAAGGCATCTGTCCTCTATGGCTCTTCTCCAGCATTCAAGTTTATATTCAAGCTCTATCCTGCTTGTGCTGCATAAAACAATATCATCTGCAAATAGCAGACACCAAGGAGCTGGTTCTCTTAAGCTTTCAGAGGAGACATCCATTATAAGATCAAAAATATAGGGGCTTGGTTGATGCAGATGCATTGGTTGGTTGATGCTTGGTGAAGACCTCTTGAACCGGTATAGTATCGGACAATCCTACACTGCTTCTAATTCGTGTCCTTGCTCTACGGTGCATATCCTGAACAATACTTCTCACTTCTGCGTACATACTTCTCCGGTTGCATATCATGCATCTCCATACCTCCTGACGGGGCACCCGATCCTAAGCTTTCTCTAGGTCTATGAAGACCATATGTAGTTCTTTTCTCTTCTCCCTGTGCTTTTCCATGACCTGCCTAAGTGCAATAGCATTTGTTGTTCCCTTTCCCCGCATAAATCCAAACTGTTCATCTTTTATTATCGTCTCCACCCGAAGCCTACTTTCAATAACTTTCTCCTAGATCTTCTTTGTGTGCGACATGAGTTTTATTCCTCTGTAATTTGCACAATCCTGAATGTCACCTTTCTCCTTATAAATGGGAATTATGGTACTCTCCCGCCATTCCTTGGGCATTACTTCCACTTGAGGTACCTGTTGAAATAGATTCCACAACATATCTATGCCCTCTTCACCCAGACATTTCCAAGCCTCCACTAGAATTTAATGGGAAAAATTTAATTTTCCAAATAGCAGTTACAACCTCTGCCCTGCATGTGCCAGTTGTTACTTTGTGATTTTTTTATAAATCAATTTTTATAAATTTTTATAAATTTACGTTGTTATTTGGGATACCATCCTCAAACACAAGTACGAGTTGTATATATTTTTTTTAATTAAAGAGTTTATTGTAGTGTCCCATATGAGATTTTCTTCCTGGTATACTCCGGAAAATTTTGATATTTTGTGTCTTTCTAGCCACACATCTCCAATTTTTAGTGGCTTATCTTCTTCTTTCTCAGTCTTTTCACACTCTGGAGGGTGTAGTGATACTATTTTCGGTATGTGTTTGAATTTATTGTTTCCATTCGTTTCCATCTTTTGCTAGATGTATTGCCGCGTGCATTGAGTGTCCCGTCATTTCTTTTAATCTGTCGGTCCATCTCATTTGAGACCGTCCTCTAGGTCTTTTTCCCTCAAATTTTCCCTCAATCACGAGGTTTTCCATCGCACCTGTTCTTGTAGCTCTGTGGCCAGAGTAACTGAGATATGCTCTATTGATTTGGTTTAAAAAACGCTTTTTGAACAGAGTCGTTTGTTCTGTATTCCACCCATGACACTCTTAGGATTCGTCTATACACCCATAATTCGAACGCTTCAATTCTTTTTCGATCTGTTTTCTTTAGTGATTCCAGTCTTTCATGTTTCAGTAGAGTAAACAGTAATTGGGAAGATCAAGGAATTGGCCAACATTACTTTCACTGTTTTTGTAATGGTTTGACCTCGAATTGACCTTGAATTTTTACGAGTTTAGTTGTTGCTGATCTGGCCATTGCCAATCTTCTCTTTATTTCTGAATAGCCTCCAACTGTAGTTATCGACCATTTACCATTTGGTATACCGATCCCAAGTATAGAAACTTGTCCACCACATCATATCTCGCTAAGTTTTTGATATTGGATGTGTCATTGGATCGATCGATGATCATTACTTTGGTTTTTCTTTTGTTGATTTTTAAACCACATTCTATACGATAGTTCTCATATGGTCAGTTCTCAGTGACATATCTTTAATGCTATTTTTTCTACTGCAATAAAATATGATGTAGCTTGTTCCAATATTGACATGTAGGTTATTAGCATAGAACCATTTGTGAAGGTTGTCTAAAGCCATGTTTGTTTGTGCTATGGTTCCTGCCAGTGAACTCTCCGTATGTAATTTATTATATCTGTCGTGTAAAGGGAGAATAGCACAGGCGCTAGAATACTGCCTTGCGGAACACCTATAAACCATACCTTTCAAGTTTAATTATGAGTATAATATGTTTGACGTAGCTGAAGGCTTTTGTAAGGGCGCAGAAATTTCCTACCGGACATGTGCTTTCATCCGCCTGGTTCATGATTTTATTATAAAACTCATTTATTGCTGTAATTGTCGATTTGTTTTCACAGAACCCATGCTGTTGACTTGGAATTATATCGTGTTTTAAGATGAAAGGCATTAATCTATATTCCACGCAATATTCCAATATCTTTGAATGATACCGGTATGTAATTATTTCTGTCCGATGAATCACCTTTTTTAAATATTGGTACAATATATTATTTACGTCGACATTTTAAATACATCTGGAACTTTTTCAGAGAAGGAGGAGTTTATTATGTCTATTATGGGTTCAATTCTTGACTGTCTAGTCATGTCTGTCTAGTCTTGCCCGTCTGTCCTGCTCGGTAGTGTAGTTGACAACAAAGCCGGAAGACCCGGGTTCGATTCCTGGTCGGGGAGGAGACAACTAGGGCGGTTCTCACTAACCGTCCGGGCTGCCCACCCTGAATGAATGCGAAATATACGATACTGGAGTGGCCCATACTAGAAACCAAAGTGGAATAGAGGGTTTAGTGAGAGCTTCGCTTCCCCCCAAAACCACTTTTTTTGTGTTGTCTGTCTAATATTTTCTGTCTAGCCCTGTCTGCCTAGTCTTGTCTGCTTAGTCTTGTCTGTCTAACCTTTTCTGTCTAGTCTTGTCTGTCAAGTCTTGCCTGTCTAGTCTTGTCTGTCTAGTCTTGTCTGTCTAGTCTTCTCTGTCTAGTCTTGGCTGTCTAGTCTTGTCTGTCTAGTCCTATCTGTCTAGTCTTGTATGTCTAGTCTTGCCTGTCTAATCTTAGCTGTCTTTTCCTGTCTGTCTAGTCTTGTCTGTCTAGTCTTGTCTGTCTAGTCTTGTCTGTCTAGTCTTGTCAGTCTAGTCTTGTCTGTCTAGTCTTGTATGTCTAGTCTTGCCTGTCTAATCTTGTCTGTCTTTTCCTGTCTGTCTAGTCTTGTCTGTCTAGTCTTTTCTGTCTAGTCTTATCTGTCTAGTCTTGTCTGTCTAGTCTTGTCTCTCTAGTCTTATCTGTCTACTCTTGTATGTCTACTCTTGCCCGTCTAGTCTTGTCTGTCTAGTCTTGTCTGTCTACGTCTGTTACGAGAAATATATGCGCATTAATCACCTTCGACGTGCGAAATGACTTTAATAGTGCAAGCTGTAAGATTATAATGCACGAAATGACAAGAAGAAGCGTGGCTCCTTACCTACTACGCATACTGAAGAGCTACCTCGATGACAGAACCCTATTATTAGAAACAGATGGAAGTACAGTGGTGAGGAAACTAAGTAGTGGTGTACCGCAGGGTTCAGTTTTGGGCCCAACTCTGTGGAACATCCTATACGACGGGGTCCTAAGACTCAGACTCACCAGATGGTGCAACACTTATTGGCTTTGCCGACGACCTGGCGCTCATAGTCTCGGCCAGAACGGAAATTTCTATAATGCAAAAGGCAAACCGCGCAATACAACAAGTAATAGAGTGGATGACAACCAATAACCTAACGCTTGCACCGGAAAAGTCAGAAGCTGTATTGATTACTGGGCTTAGGAGATTAAAGCCAATAACGTTCCAAATACAAGAGACCCGCATAGTCCCAAAGGATGAAATTACATATCTTGGAGTAGTAGTGGACAAAAGACTTTCCTTCGTCCCACACATCACTAAGGCAGCAGCCAAGGGTATGAAGGTAGCCGCAGCCCTGGACAAAATTATGCCCAATGTAGGTAGCCCAAGAAGCCACAAACGCAGACTTCTTAGTATGGTCATACAATCTACTATGCTCTACGCCGCCCCAACGTGGGTTAAAAGCATGAATGTGGAAAGTAATGTCAAGAAGCTAGCAGCAGTGCAAAGAAAGGTCGCTATTAGGGTCTGTAGCGCATATAAAACTATATCCGGAGAAGCCGCCCTAGTAATCGCGGGCATACCTCCCATAGACCTCTTAGTAAAAGAGAGAGCTGAATTATACGCGAATGGTAGCAACAGGCAAGCAAGAAAAGCAGCTAGAAAAAATCTGCTAGAGGAATGGCAAATAAGATGGCGGGCGTCGGACAAAGGCCAATGGACACAGCTGGTTATACCAGATATCTCGACATGGCTGAACAGGAAGCACGGTGCAACAAACTATCATCTAACACAATTCCTCTCAGGCCACGGCTGCTTCCGCGACTACCTGCACCAAATACGAGCCGCCGCGGACAATCTTTGCAAATATTGTGGGGAGATAGACTCGGTACGCCACACCATATTTGACTGTGATAGATGGGACCCTGAAAGAGAAAAACAAACAGGTAGTGTGCAGATGCCGTTCGAACCAGGGACGATAGTGAAGCATATGCTGGAAAACACAACAAATTGGGAGAGAACCGACAGGCTTGTCAAAAACATTATGACTTCCAAAGAAGATGACGAGAAGCTGAAATACCACAGAAACAAACGGACAGTGCAACCAAACCAATCCACGAGCAAAAAACCTAAGTAAATTTACAACCATCATTCTGAAGATATGCTAAGCGCGGTTCCAGAATGATCGGTGGAGTTTCTAAGGTTTTTTTTTATCTTTTATTTTTTTATTGTGTAAATATGTATTATATATTGAGAATAGAGAAATAAATTAGTTTAAAAAGAAAAAGAAAAAAAAGTCTTGTCTGTCTAGTCTTGTCTGTCTAGTCTTGTCTGTCTAGTCTTGTCTGTCTAGTCTTGTCTGTCTAGTCTTGTCTGTCTAGTCTTGTCTGTTTAGTCTTGTCTGTTTAGTCTTGTCTGTCTAGTCTTGTCTGTCTAGTCTTGTCGGTCTAGTCTTGCCTGTCTTGTCTTGTCTTGTTTGTCTAGTATTGTCTGTCTACTCTTGTCTGTCTACTCTTGTTTGTCTACTCTTGCCTGTCTAGTCCAGTCTTGTCTGTCTAGTCTTGTCTGTCAAGTCTTGTCTGACTAGTCTTGTCTGTCTACTCTTTCTAGCTTTTTTTGTAGAGTCTTCTTAGTTCTTTCAAGGAATCTAATTCAATTTTGTTATAATTTATGCATGGTTAGATATTTTGATGTTGCAATAAAATGTGAATAAATTTAATTGAAAATAATTATGACTGGTAATAAATGCGATGTGAGTTAAAGCGGGTTTGCGGTAAAATCCGCGGCGCATTAATGGGAAAGCGTCTCTTTTATTTGTTTTCTTATTATTGGTTAAATATGCGAGAAATGTCATTTTTTCGAGCATTAAATAGCCATAAAATGCGAACGCGTGCTGTCGGGGCTCCCGTAGGCGAATTCTTAAACTACTTTTACCATTAGGTTAACAAATTCGACCTCAGGTTTTCAAGTAAAAGTTACCGCAAAGTATTAGAAAATTGAGGTAATTATAGCAAGATTGTTTCGGTTCTTTCTTACTTTCATTGTAATCGCCAGTTTTATGTGGAAATATTGCACGTGGATTATCAAATAGAAACTTTTATTACTAAAGAGGAAACATAATTTTTTATTAATAAATATTAAATTAAATTTTTTGCAAAAATTGCACAAGATTTCAATAAATAAATAGACAGTATGAAGACTAAAAAAGACAGTGAACTAACAAGAATAATTGATTAACAATTTTACCATTCCCATTTCTATGTCCCAATACTTTCAATACGATGCGTACGATATAAGACGGTTAGACTTGGAGCAATACTAAATTCTGTTAATCTGTTAAAACATCGTATTCAAGAATGTATTAATTTCATGTCTCCCACATACCTAGTGATTGTTGAGTAAATAGAGGCCATCAGCAAGTTCAATTTGCTGATAATTAAGAGCTCGTTATTTGGAGCGAGGTATTCGAGGCGACAGAGTGTTTTATCTACCGAACGCAATTATCTGTGTCGGATTTGTATCAGCGAACCGAAAACCGTTTTCGCGAAGCAAAAGGTACTTTTAGCGATTTTTTTAATGCATTTGGGTATGGAGTGCAGCACCGAGAATCCTCCGATAGCAGGCCGGATTCGAACAGCTTTATCTCATTAAAAACGAATCGACGATTTTTTATTATTGGTTTTATCTCGGAAATTTATTTACTTGTCGGTTTTCGACAGACCAGATTAGCGAAAACTAAATTATACATTACGTTCTGAGATTACAACCGACAGATCTGTTTTAATTAGTCTTCCTTTTATTTCTGAATAAAACCAACAAGAATCGTCTCTGACTTATAGTCTTTTTACTAAATTGTTTCTCGAAAAATTAACTTTACTTGGTCTTACTTTACTTGTTTCACTAATTTGAACATTGACAAATAATAATACTACTCATATCTTCAGAAACATTAATACTATTAAATAGTTCTAATACTATTATATACACACTATTCTAATACTATTATATCTACCTACTATTCTAATACTATTATATCTACCTACTATTAAGCAATGTTCAAGTAGTAATGAACAAAACTTCTTTTTCTTTCTCTCCTCCTATCGGCGCACACTGGGACGGATTACGAATTTACGGCGACAAAAATGAAATCCAGTTCATTTAAATTTTTTTGTCATTTTTTTTTATTACCTTATGATGACATTCTGATGATTCTAGTATAAAATTAGTCTATATTAGATGTACACGTTTAATTGAAAATGCAAATTTAAGTGGAAAATATATATTTATGACAAAAGTGCAACATTTTTGTTTAAATTCACAACCGATCCACAACCTTCTTCATCATCACTGACGATATTGTCAGTAAATTCTCGTGAATATTCTCCATTGAGATAGTTGGGAACTTGAAGCATTCCTAAAACTACCTCATTCCATTTTTCTTTTTTCTTTATGGGTTTTTTCCTATAACTGGTGATTAGAGGATCTGATGATATAAGTAACCAGTTCAAAATATCCGTATTCGTTTTAAAAAATAAATTGGACAGCAGTATCTGGTGGAAGAAGGAGCATAATTTTTCCAAAATATTTTTGTACTATTTTCAAGTTTTTCGGATAATTCCAGAGGCACAATTGTACAGAAAATTATAAATGAGTCCACATAAAAATTATTATTAGCAAAGTTTTGCTTATATATACTGTGCCCTCCACTGTCATGTAGACCCCACTTGAACTAATTGCAACAGAGTTGTTAGTTTGGTCCATGTTTTAGATAATAACATCCGACTGAACTTGTGCAAGTCTTCGCACCGTGTGATCTAAAAGATCCCGTAACAGCACCACAGCGTTTTCGTTTTCAGATACACTAATATGCAATGGATAAAATTTTTTTTTGCTTCCGACACCACGTGATATGAGGGATATATATCAGCTCTTCTAGTTTTAGCACCTAGCCGCATCGTCAAATTATCGTCGCTTGTCAGATGAAGGTCAAATATGATACATAAAACTTCATCAGCACTGTATGGCTTTACATGCTTAGAAGGCGATGAATAGTGAGCCTTTTTCATCCTTCTCAACCTTTTAGGAGTTGCAGTTATTGCAAGTTCCAGCACCTCCGCCGCACTTCTTTTCTCCGATTTCACCAGACCTGTTTTTGTAGCCGAACATAGGTTTTCACAACTTAGACGTGCAACAAGAGGTATCATTTTTCTGTTTGTTGCGATCACAACTGTCTTAAAAAAAAATTCTTGACCTGCCTCAACTCTTATTAGAAACCGTGGATTGTAGATTGTGTTGAACTACCTTTGTATGTGGATATATCCCTGGGATAATCAACTCAGAACTGAGCCAATTTTGCACGATTCTTGTTGAAACGTTCGTATATCTATCTACATTTTCGCCATTTAGACAAGAGTTTCGTTACAAGCACTTTGATTGTATCTTTTATTTGTTTTAATAAAATGTCAGTTGGGTCGTTGACACAAAACTTATCCAACACGTATTGTACTAATCGTTCATTACACTTTAACGAAGAAAACTTATAAAAACTTTCATCTCTTAATACAAAAAAGAGTTCATTTCTATTCAACGTTCTCTCTGCAAATCGTGGTCATCACAACTACCTGGAAAAAAGGTGCAATTCTCAGTAAGGTGGAACGATGTGGACGGGAGTTTTGCTTTTCTAGAATTGTCAATGTTTGTTTTGTTTTACAAAATATTTAATTTAATGAAACTATGCGGAACTTTTTTTAAAAATCAATTTATTGCAGTTTATTAAAAACAATTTTAAATTTACGATAGTCGTTTACAAAATTTTTTTTTTGACCGTATTGATTAAAACTTTTTACACATTTGATATTATTACATGTAAATACATACTTGAAGCTATATTCTCCATATTTAAAAAGTTCATAATTTTTTAACACAAACACAAAACAGACAGACTTTGTTAAAAATCCAGCGCAACTAATTCCTTTTTGGTACCTTAGGGACAAGAGCGATGTTTAACACGTTCCCACAACCAATGGAATTGGTTTCTCGCATTTATTTGTTTATAGTGTTATGGATGGGTTATCTAATAATACAGTTGTATAAGTGGTTTTGCTTAATTGTGAGACATTGTAAAATTCTATTTTTGTCGCCGTAAATTCGGAATCCGTTCCAGTGTGCGGCGGCTGGCTATCACCCTAGCTTTACTTGCCGCAGCCAGCCGATGGAGTAATAAACTTGCGTGAGCTTCACGTGATATTCGGGGGATGATTCCCTATTGGTCAGTGCAAACGCTTTTGAAGCGTAGATCACGCAGCCGCAACTTTTGTATTTGGTTATAGTATTGGGATATACATTTTTTTTTAATTTGACAAAGCAGTGTAAATCAGGTTTTTTACAACGTCACTACGAACTATCACGTGAACGCCGCGTGATCACGGGGTCGCTGTGGCAAGTATAGTCGAATTTTGGCTGCTCGGAAACGTTCGGTGCTAGAACAATCAAAACTCTCCCTGAGATTCCTCAACCAGGATCTTATACGTCTGCCAACATTCCTTCTTCTCTTTATTTTTCCTTGCATTATGAGCTGGAGCAGTTCGTACTTGCACCCTGTCATGATGTGTCCCAAGTATTCTAGCTTCCTATTCTTAACGGTGCGTATAATCTCGCATTCTTTTTGCAATTTTGGCCAGAACCTCTTAATTGGTGATCCTATCTGACCAAGGTGTATACGCCACATCCTGCGATAGCACAACATCTCGAATGCTTGCAGTATAAGTTCGGTGCTAGAACAAGCAAACCTTTTCCTTAGATTCCTCAACCAGGATCTTATACGTCTGCCAACATTCCTTGTTCCCTTTATTTTTCCTTGAATTATGAGCTGGAGCAGTTCGTACTTGGATCCCCACTGATGTGTCCCAAGTATTCTAGCTTCCTCTTCTTAACGGTGCGTATAATCTCGCATTCTTTTTGCAATTTTGGTCAGAACCTCTTCATTGGTGATCCTATCTGACCAAGGTATACCTATACGCCACATCCTGTGATAGCACAATATCTCGAATGCTTGCAGTATATCCAAATCGGTCTTTTTAAGGTTCCAGGTTTCTACCCTATAAATTAAGAGATTTGATTGATAATTGATAACAAGATTGATATTACAGCTTTCTTCATTTTCATAAAAGATCAATTTATATTCTGGTTTATATTTCTCTTGTTTGCTCTCCAGTTTGTACAAGCCACACACCAAGATATTTATAGTTTCGTTCGTGCTGGAGATTATTAGGTTGTGAATTTGATCTTGTCTAGATTTAGTAATTACCATCCACTTTTTTTTTGTCCAATGTGGATACCGGGTTTAACCCTTCAAACACTGCGGCCTAGTGGCCTATTGTATTTTGCCCACATTTTTCACTTATAGGTCCAGAAACCTAGATATTATTATAAATTGCGCTAATTAATTACACATTTGTCTTCTGGTACAAATGCGGCAGACACTGGGGATAGAAGGTCCGGAGTTCTGACTTGGTCCAGACTTGTTAGTTAGCGCTCTAACATGAGACGACGAGTGTCTCCACTACACCACCCGTGCCGACTATCATCCACTTGGTCTTTTTGAAGTTTATTTTCAATCCAACTAAACTTATCGAATCCTAAACGAATATTCAAAGCAATTTAACCTAGTTACCTTCAACGACTACACAAAAAGGAACGGATACTCCAGCTCTTTAATAACTGCAGGAAGAATTATCAAATCCCAAAGATATGGCGGAAGCGCCGTGTGATAGCTCTGCTGAAACCTGGCGAAGGGAACTTCAGACCAGTTACACTCCTATGTCACCTCTACAAACTACTAGAAAGAATGATTCTGAATCGCCTTCTACCCGAAATTGGTTCTCTGCTCATACCCGAACAAGCTGTATTTCTTCTTCTTCTTCTTCCTTTTTGTAAGTTCTTCTTCCTTTTTGTGTTCTCTAATTTTTTAGAGTTGTAGCTGGGATAATGAATTCCAGTTTTCATACCAACGTTTGGGTGAACGTCCTGGTGGTCTCGTGGATCTTGGGAGACCATGCCTTGCAATTTTCGGCTGTTGTCGTCCATCCGTTCAACATAATCTCTCCATTCGCGACGTCTGTTTCGGGACCATCTCACTATGTCTTGGATATCGCAAAGTTCTCGGATGTCTTCGTTTCTTTTGTGGTCCCTTAGTGTGTAGCCTGCTATGGATCTTAGAGACCTCATCTCTGCTGTACGGATAATCCTTTTGTTGTGGAGTTTTAGGCTCTTGTTTCTACAGCGTAGGTCATAACGGGTCTCACACAGGTCTTATATATGCGGACTTTGCTTTCAATGGACATGTGCTTGTTTCGCCATATTATATTTCTAGGGAATCCTCATTTTAAAGCTGCTTTGGTTGTTTGAGCCTTTACTTCTTCTTGGAGGTCTCTGCTGCTCCAGAGCTGGATTTCGTCCCGGAAAAAGCTTTTCTTTGGTGATCCTATCTGACCAAGGTGTATACGCCACATTCTCCGGTGGCACCACATCTCAAATGCTTGCAGTCTATCCAAATGGGCCTTTTTAAGGTTCCAGGTTTCTACCCTATAAATAAAGAGGGAAAACACATGGCACCGTACGCATCCGTAGAACAAGATTGATATTACAGCGTTCTTCATTTTCATAAAAGATCAATTTATATTCTGCTTCATATTTCTCTTGTTTGCTCTCCAGTTTGTTCAAGCCACGCACCAAGATATTTCTAGTGTCGTTCGTGTTTGAGGTACTTGTTGAGATACTTGACAGTTGTTGAACCTTACGCAGTTCATAAAAGATGGCTTCGAAGCAGCTAAGGTAACTGGAGTGGCATTTGTTGATTTATCGACAGCCTACGACACTGTTAACCATCAGCTCCTACTTGCTAAGGTTTACATGTTGACTAAGAACTCCAGCCTAACCAGGTTCATTGTCACTCTCCTGCAGAATCTGAGGTATTTTATGGACTTTTGTGAACCAAATGAATGGACTGTATTTATCGAAATATTATTTACTGTTGACGTATTAAATCGTGATGGTACCGTCACTTACCATCAGGCTGCTCTCGTCTCCGACCCGTGGTGGAACGTCGTTCCGTCGCCTATTTCTGGGGAGGAAAATCGGAAAAATAATATATACAGGGAAATATAGGGGCGGACACCCTTAAATTATATCGCTCCGGATGGGAGAAAGGCCGATGCTGCCTTCCGGACCGTGATCGCACCACCCGATCAAGATTCAACTTAACATTTTACAAATCTAACACGAGCGCGAACAACCGACTTTTGTGGAAACGTAGCTGATGGAGACTACAGAAGAATGTCTTACCCCAAGTAAGTGTTCTCGCTCCATTTCTGTTCAAATTGAATACAAATGACCTTATGATGACCAGCCCATTTGTATTCAATTTGAACAGAAATGGAGCGAGAACACTTCCTTGGGGTAAGACTCTTAACACCAGGAGTATCTTGCTCGCTGACGATCTCGCTCTTGCTGCACTTGAGTGCCCTTAAGGGTCTATCCAAATACTATATCGCTAACCAACTGAAAGCAAATTCCTCCAAGACACAAGCATGTGCCTTTCAGTTGAGAAATAGGGAAGCCTTTCATGAATTGAAGGTAGTATAGTCAGGAGTAGAACTGGAACACCGTTACACCTCAAAATTTCTAGGAGTGACATTGGACAGAACTCTTATCTACAAGAAACACTGTCTGAACACCAAGTCAAAAGGAAGTTTCCACTAGGAATAACCTTCTGAGAAAACTGGCTGGTTCAAAATGGTGTAGTCAACCTGACAACCATTCGAACATCTGCAATGGCATTGTTCTATTCCGCTACAGCGTACGCCTGTCTGGTTTGGTATAACTCAAGTCATGCTAAACAGATGGACGTAGCTCTTAATGAAACATGTAGAATTATAACTGGATGCTTAAGATCAACACCAATTGAGCCTTTAGGAATAGCACCACCCTCTATTCGACGACAAATAGCTGCAAACAAGGAAAGGAAGAAAGTTGAGCAGGAAGTAACCCATCCTCTACATGGGCTAATAACATGGGCTACATGGGCAAAATAAACTACATGCTCAGAGGCTGAAGTCTAGGAAGAGTTTCCTAAGAACGTGCAAAGAATTGAAGACTACATACGAAAAATCCAGGCTAGAATTATGGAACGCTAATCAATCTCTTCCCCTGTGGTGGAAAAAGATAGCCGAAACTTTACCTCCTGGTCATGATCAAGGATGGTTAACATGGAAATCCTTGAATAGATTAAGATCATGAGTGGACAGATATAATACCAATCTTGCAAAAAGGGGCTACATTAAAGAAGATAGCATTGAGTGTGACTATGGAGAAAACCAGACTGTGAAAGATATGCTTCAGTCTAGACTGTGTGCGATCTCCTGCACAGAAGATGAACTTTAAGAAGCATCACAGAATGCAGTGGAAGTGGCTAAGTTTTGGTTAAATATTTTATGTTTGTAGTCATAGTATTTGTATCTGTGTTTTATTTATGTTTTCTGACACGAGAATAAATAATCGACTACACAAGTCAATAGAAGTTTTATGCCCAAGGTTTGTGCATGCATAGGTTTATCAACATTGATCCGTAAAGAAATTTATACTTTCAAACAAAAATTGCTTTTGTAGCCATGTTTGAAACAAGAAACGTGTATCATAATAAGGTTTTGACTTTTTTCAAGGTTAATTACTACCAAACTGACAGAGAGAAAATCACTACATAACAAAATTTCTTATAGGAAATTTAATACTGTACAAGTTTTATTAGAATCATTTTTCAAAATATTGCTTAGTTTCCGTGTTATTTTCGAATTTTTGAAACAAGAAAAATTTAAACAAAAACAAAGTTTTGACCTTGTTCAAAGTTGATTAATACCAAATTGGAAGACATAAAATAACTAGATAACAAGGTTTCTGATAGGACATTTAATTTTCTATAAGTTTTATTCGAATTATTTTTCAAAATTTTGTTTAGTTTTCGAGTTATTCTCGAATCGTTGAGACAAGATAAATGTAAAACTAAACAAAATTTGACTTTGTTTCAAAGGTGATTATCACCAACTTTCCAAACAAAAAATTACTAAATAACAAAGTTTCTTATATAAAATTGATTACTATTCATCTTTTATTTAACACATTTTTCAAAATATTGCTTTGTTTCCGTGTTATTTTTGAATTTTTGTAAGAAGAAAACAAAAATAAAGTTTTGACTTCGTTCAAAGTTAATTTGTAGCAAATTGGTAGACTTAAAATCACTAGATAATAAGGATTCCAATAGGAAATTTAATGTTCTACAAGTTTTATTTGAAATATTTTTCAAACTTTTGTTTTGTTTTCAAGTTATTCTCGAATCGCCGAGACAACAAAATGTAAAACAAAGCAAAATTTGACTTTCTTTCAAAGTTGATTATCACCAACTTGCCAGACAAAGAATCATTAAGTAACAAAGTTTCTTATAGAAAATTGATTTCTCTTCATCTTATATTTGACACATTTAGCAAAATTTTGCACAGTTTCCATGTTATTTTCAAATTTTTGAGAGAAGAAAAATTTAAACAAAAACGAGGTTTTGACTTTGTTCGAAGTTGATTATTACCAAATTAGTAGATATAAAATCACTATATAACAAGGTTTCTGATAGGAAATTTAATTTTTATTTATTATTTAAATTAGAAGTTTTATACGAAATATTTTTCAAATTTTTGTGTAGTTTTCGAGTTATTCTCTAATCACTGAGACAAAAAAAATGTAAAACAAAACAAAATTTAACCTTGTTTCAAAGATGATAATCACCAACTTTCCAGCCGAAAAATCACGAAATAACAAAGTTTCTTATAGGAAATTAATTTCTCTTCATCTTTTATTTAACACATTTAGCAAAATTTCGCATAAGTTATTTCACAATTTTTACACAAAAAAAATTGCATTGTTACTAGCCTAAAACCCTACAAAAGCGAACTTTTAACGAAATATTATGCATATCATTCCATCATTTATTGCATGATCAATAAAAATATATAATTATATAATTTAGTTTCAAGCCATTTATTCAAATTTACTATTAAGTTACGTAACAATTAATTATTTTCGATTTTTCCTCGAGAAATGTATGCGTGTAATTGCGGCGTTATTGGACTAACTCGGCCAGTTAAGATTGCAAGTTACTGACAGGTCTAATCGTAAATAGCAATTAGTGCATCAAGTTTTCTATAAGTTCTGTAAAGGCTTCACGGCCAACGGCGATATTGTGATATAGTTTACTATCACTTTAGATCCCAAGTGCCTTCTAGACTCGACTCATAAACTACAGTTTCAATTGCAACTGCTACTAAATCAATATATTTATATATTCCTTTTCAATGTATCCAGTTCATGTCTGTCTAGGCTTGTCTAATTAGTTCAGTCCGTCTAATCTTGTCTGTCAAGTATTGTCTATTATTGGCGGTCTAGTCTTGTCTGTTTAGTCTTGTCTGTCTTATTGGTAGTAATTAACCTTCAAACAAAGACAAAACCTTTTCATGGTACGTTTCTTGTTTCAAACATGGCTACAAAAGCAATTTTTTTTTAGAAAGTATAAATTCGTCTTCGGATCAATGTCGATAAACCTATGCATGCCCAAATCTTAGGCATAAAATTCATATTGACTTGTGTAGTCGATGATTTATTATTTATTCAACAAATCAAATAAAACACAGATACAAATACTATGACTCCAAACATTATATACCTAATATTTGATCCCAAGTTTTGATCTTCCACTGCATCCACTTCCACTGCATTCTGTGATGCATCATAAAGTTCATCTTCTGTGCAGGAGATCGGACACAGTCTACACTGAAGCATATGTTTCACAGTCTGGTTTTTTCCATAGTCATACTAAATGCTATCTTCTTTAATGTACCCCCACTTTGCAAGATTGGTCTTAGATTTGCCAACTCCTGATCAATTTATTCAATGATTTCCATGTTAACCATCCTTGATCACGACCAAGAGGTAAAGTTTCGGCTATCCTTTTCCAGCCCAGGGGTAGAGATTCCTTAGCTTTTGATAATTCTAGCGTGGCTTTGTCGCATTTAGTCTTCAATTCTTTGGACGTTCTTAGGAAACTCTTCCTAGACTTCAGCCTCTGAGCATGTAGTTCATGCCCATGTAGAGGATGGGTTGCTTCCTGCTCAGCTTTCTTCCTTTCCTTGTTTGCAGCTATTTCTTGTCGAATAGAGGGTGGCGCTATTCCTGCGAGCTGGTAAAGGCACTCAGTTGGTGTTGATCTTAAGCATCCAGTTAAAGTTCTACATGTTTCATTGAGAGCTACGTCCACCTGTTTAGCAAGAGTTGAGTTATACCAAACCGGACAGGCGCACTCTGCAGCAGAATAGCACAATGCCATTGCAGATATTCGAATGGTGCCAGGTTGACTACCCCATTTTGAACCAGCCAATTTTCTCAGAAGATTATTGCTGGTGGAAACTTTGACTTGGTATTCAGTCAGTGTTTATTGTAGATAGGAGCTCTGTCCAATGTCACACCTAGAAATTTTGGGGTGTAACAATGTTTCAGTTTTACTCCCGACCATACTACCTTCAATTTATAACATGTTTCCCTGTTCTCAAATGAAAAGCACATGTTTGTGTTTTGGAGGAATTTTGTTTCAGTTGGTTTGGAATATAGTATTTGGACAGAGTCTTAAGTGCACTTGTGAGGTTATTCTCTACTGATTCAAAATATTTACACTGTGCAGCAAGAGCTAGATCGTCAGCGTGAAAGAAACTCCTGGTGTTAGCAGCTATGGGCTGGTCATTTGTATACAATTTGAACAGAAATGGAGTGAGAATACTTCCTTGGGGTAGGACATTCCACTGTAGTCTCCATCAGCTACGTTGCCCTTGGAAGTCCACAAAATACCTCCAATTCTGCAGGAGAGTGACAATGAACCTGGTTAGGCTGGAGTTCTTAGTCATGGTGTAAACCTTGGCTAGTAGGAGCTGATGGTTAACAGTGTCGTAGGCTGCCGATAAATAAAAAACACCCACTCTAGTTACCTTAATGTCAATAATATTATACAAGATGTTACAAAAATCTAGCTCAAAATATTTATTTTTACTAAATGTCTTATCTCTATATTTCTCTATATTTGGTATTTAGTACAAATCGAGAAAACTTCTCTAGAAAGATGTACAATCAAATGATATTGTTAAAAAATCTTCAAACAGCAGCGTTATACTTCCCGATCCGCATCCTTTTCTCGAAAAGCTTCCGTAAACCTTTGAATTCTAATGCAAGTTAGGATACATTGATCAAACGACATTTCCTTGTAATTTCTTCTATCACTTTTTCTAATAAGAAGATTACATTCGACGACAAACGAAATCCCATTTGTCTTAGAGCATGGCTAAGTTCAGTTTGATCCATGGTTCCAGATTGATCTTCGTCGTACGATTTAAAAACGGTGCACCATTCGTTGATGTATCCGAAGAGTTTGTGAAACTCGTGTAGGTCGATGGTTCCATTCTTATCGTTGTCGAACATTCCGATCATTAAGTTGCATGTTTCTTCCGAAAAGTTGGTTCAACGGCCGTTCACCAAAGCCGATTGCAATTCTTTGCAGTTTATTTTAGCAGAATTATCTCTGTCGACTACTTTAAACCATCCTTCGACTTCTGGACTTATTTGACCGGGTTTTGTATGGTTCAAAAATTGAACAGCTGTCAGAATCCCTAGAGACACTTACTAAACCAACGTTTGAACATGGAGACTCATTCTCAATACTTTATCTAACTTTTGCAATAAGCGAACTCGCTGCATGAACAAAGAACTGGCAAGTGCTAGAGATGGTGTCACTGAGTGACCACAAGTGATGAAAATAAGTAGCTAATGAAGATAATGGAAGTATTCCAACCCAATGCAAAAACAGAAAGGCCTGGACAAACATATCAATGCCAATAGCCGTACACAAATTCTACAGCAACCTAGAAGCAGAAATTATCAAGACCGAATATTATACAGCTAATTCGTTTATAAAAAGTATAAGCAAAAGCTGTGATGCCACAATACCACCAAAAATTGAACGCAGACAAAAAAGACGGATCTACTGGTGGAATTATATTATCGCTCAAGCATGGGTAGTCTGTAATAAAGCCAGACGCATACACCAACGTAAAGCTAAAAAAACCTAGCCCAACACAACCAGCAAAAATGCCACCCCAATCCCTATGCCACGAGATCAACGAAGACACCTGGGGGCGTGCATTCCAAATTGCAATGAGATGTCTGAAATTAAGGCAAGAAAAGATTAGGGTCCCAATGGAAGCAGCACTACAGATTGCCGATGCACTTTTCCCAACCCATGAGGAACCGGTCTGGGAGCAACCAGACCTGCTAGAGATTGTGCTTTTCAATGAGGAGGAACTATGTAGAGCCAGCCAGCGCCTTCGAAATGGCAGAGCCCCAGGTACAAATGAACTTCCATCAGAGATCATAAAAAACATTGTGGTAAAGTTTCCAAACTCTGTTCTGAAAATAATGAACCATATAGTCACTGTGGGAATATTTCCAGATATATGGAAAAAAGCCAAACCTATTTTAATTAGGAAAGGCGATAAGCCCATCGAGACAGACCTCTGTGTCTACTAGATGTAGCAGGAAAACTCCTAGAGCAACTACCGCTACAAAGAATAAGACAGGCATTAGAGACAGGTGAGAACCTCTCAGAGAAGCAACATGGGTTCAGGGAAGGAAAGTCGACAGTAGATGCTATAGATAAGGTCGTCGAAGTGTCGAGAAAAGCCCAAGAAGGCTCACAAAGAACGAGAAAGTTATGTGCACTTATAACACCCGACGTTAGAAATGCCTTTAATTCTGCATCATTGCAAAACATCTTGGAGGACCTGGCAAGAAAGAGCATGCCACCGTATCTACTGCGATTAATCAGGAGCTGTTTGAGAAATAGAAAAATCATTCTGCAAGCAGAGAATTCAAAAGAAGAGCGCGATATCAGCTGTGGTGTTACACAGGGCTCGGTTCTGGGTCCGACACTGTGGAACATCCTGTACCATGGAGTTCTCAGACTCAAACTGGCGGAGGAAGTGAAGATCGAGGGCTTTGCTGACGACCTGGTTCTGGTAGTGACTGGGAAAACAGAAAGTGGAATAATGCTTATAGCAAATACAGCTATAGATCAAGTTGGTAATTGGATGGAAGGAAAGAGACTAGAATTGGCCCCGAAAAGACAGGCAGTGCTGCCGACATGATTCAGAAAAATCGGTCCCACTACTTTCCTTGTAAATGGAGAAAAGATAGTAAGAATCAATCAAATACCTGTGTGTAACGATCGACAAATGTCTATCATTTAAAAGCCACGTCATCGCAATCGCAGATAAAGCGCTCAAAACCGCTGCAGCATTAGACAAACTAATGTCCAACGTCGGTGGCCCCAAGAGCAAGCGAAGGCTCCTATGCTCGGTGGTACATTCGACCATGCTTTATGCAGCTCCTGTATGGGCAATTGCCATGGAGAAGAAATCGATCAGGCACAAGTTATCGCTAACTCAACGGAAAATGACACTAAGATTGTCCAGCGCACACCGAACAGTCTCAATGGAGGCCGCACTTGTAATCGCTGGCATAGTACCAAAAGAGTTTATGGTGCGAGATAGAGAGAGAAACTGTACCGAGTTAGAACAAATGACTACTGCACAAAGAGCGATAAAAAGAAAGACGCTAGGGCGCAAACGTATAGGGCATGACAAAAAGAGTGGCAGCTATCGAACAGGGGACAATGGACTAGGATCCTTATACGTGACGTCGAGCGTTGGGTGTCACGAAAGCATGGTGAAACGAATTTTCACCTTACACAAGTGCTAAGCGGTCATGGTTGTTTACGGGACTACCTGCACAACGGGCAACCGATAGTCTGTGTAAATACTGTGGCCTTGAAGATGGCGTTCGATACACCATCTTCGACTGTCATAGATGGATACCAGAAAAAAAAACGTGGGAAAAGAAATCTCACCCCAAACTAGAGCCCATAGGCCTAACCGACCATATGATTAGGTCGGAGTACATCTAGGCAATAACAACCGACATGATAACAAACATCATGACCTTGAAAGAGCAGGATGAGAGGAAACGGCTCCAAGTTGAGAGCAACAAGAAACTGATGTAAGGCGAAACTAATACAACGACATCTTTCAATGACAACGATTCCAAGATGCTCGAAGAGTTCAGGAGGCCACTTGACAAGTTAAGCATTTTGTACTTGCTACGTCCCGTTAAAAAAAAGTCTTGTCTGTCTAGCCTTGTCTGTATAGCCTTGTCTGTCTAGCCTTGTCTGTCTAGCCTTGTCTGTCTAGTCTTGTATGTCTAGTCTTATCTGTCTAATCTTGTTTGACTAGTCTTCTCTGTCTAGTCTTGTCTGTGTAGTCTTGTCTGTCTAATCTTGTCTGTCTACTCTAGTCTGTCTAGTCTTGTATGTCTAGTCTTATCTGTTTAGTCTTATCTGTTTAGCCTTATCTGTCTAGTTTTGTCTTCCTAGTCTTGTCTATCAGGCCTAGTCTGTTCAGTCTTGTTTGTCCTGTCTTGTCTGTCTACTCCTGTCTGTCCATTCTTGTCTGTCCAATCTGGTGTCTGCAGTCTTGTCACTACAATCTTGTCTCTTTAGTCTTGTCTCTCCGGTCTTGTCGCTCCAGTCTTTTCTTTCCAGTCTTGTCTCTACAGTTTTGTTTGTCCAGTCTTCTCTATCTAGACTTGCCTGCCTAGGCTTGGGGGTCGCCGTGTTGGGTTACAGCTGTTACTTCTCCCGCAACAACCCAGATGAGGTTTTTGCGGACTGTCTGGACGGCGTGGCGCTAACCATCCAGGCGCATAGCGGGAAGGCGCTCCTTATTGGGGGCGATTTTAATGCTTGGGGAATCCAGTGGGGCGGCGACGTCACGGACGCGAGAGGGAGGATGGTCCTGGACTGGGCGTCGGCACTGGACATCGGCATTTGCAACCGGGGAAAGGTTCCGACTTTCAGGAGAGGTCCGCGAACATCAATCGTGTACTTGACGTTCGCATCGCAGGGACTAATGGGAAGAGTCAGGGATTGGCAGGTGAGGGACGATTGGGAGTCGATGAGCGACCACCAATGCGTTTCCTTTCACCTGGACAGTAAAGCCATCGAGGGGCAGCCGCGCGAGCAGCGCGCTCGTTGGATAGTTGGGAGAGCTGACCGGGAAGCTATTACTCGGGAGATGGCTCTAGGAAATGCACCGCACGGGCTGGCCGCGGAGGATCTTACCGGGGCATTCGTGAACAGGGTGGTTGACGCGTGCAGGGCTGGCGTCCCTCAAAGACGTCTGTCCTCAGGGGGGCGGAAGCCCGTTTATTGGTGGACGCCTGAAGTGGCGACACGCATGGCGGTGGCGTCTAGGCGTCAACTTCAGAGGGCGCGGCGCAGAGGGGAGCCGTGTGAGGCTGCGGAGGAGCGGGCGAAACAGGACCGTGGTAGTTTTCGACGAGCGATTGCGCGGAGCAAGTCCCAGCGGTGGCAGGAACTCTGCCTTCTGGTCGACCGCGATCCGTGGGGCTTGCCGTACCGCATAGTTACCGGTCGGTTCGGGCACCGAGGGAAGGGTCCTGACGCGTGCGTGTTTTCACCTTTTCCCCGCCACAGCGAGGGGGGTGGGACGCGCTGTCGTGGGGCGGTACGTTGCGGTGGACTCCTTCACCGTGGATGAAGTCCGCAGAGCGGTAGCCTCACTACCCGCGAAAAAGGCACCCGGCCCAGACGGGCTGCCTAACGAGCTGTTCCGGCTGGCAGCAGGGGGGGACCTCGAAGGACTTGCCGACGTCTGCAACAGATGTCTGGAAGAGGGAGTGTTTCCTAGGTGTTGGAAAAAGGCCATTTTGGCCCTTATTCCAAAGCCGGGTAAGGATCCCTCGACGCCTGGTGCGTACAGACCGATCTGTTTGCTGGACGGTGGGGCAATAGTTCTGGAAAGGTTGCTCCTATGGCGGTTACAAGCCGTTATAGAGCAAGGGTGCGGACTCGCTCCGGAACAGTTCGGCTTCCGTAAAGGGGTTGGGACGGAGGATGCCATTCGGGCTGTCCTTCGTGTCGCGGAGGGGGCCAACAGCGGACCGTACCGTACCAGGGGGCATTGTGTGGTCGTCAGCTTTGACGTCGCCAATGCCTTCAACACGGTACAATGGTGGTTCGTTATCGAGGCCCTAGCACGTTGGAAACTACCTGGGACGTTGCTGAGGCTTACTGCAAGATTTCATGTCACAAGGTCACGCTTTGCTTCATTTATTTGGACTCAGCGCAGTGTATAAGTCATCTGTAGAACAGCGTGGAGCAGCAGGAAAGGAAGGCCAATGGGTGGGAGCAAAGGATGGATATAACTGCTAATGACATGTATAAGAGTGCAAAACAAGGAGATTGGGCCGAAAGAGAGTGAGTGTTAAGGAAGGAATGAGGATGGTAGTTCCTGAATGAGGATGGTAGTGATTTGGTAATAATGGAATGGATAAAAGCATGGAAGATGCAGGAGGGCTTAAACAGACGAAACAGAGGAATAGTCCAGTTTAGTTTTTAACTTACAATTAGACTTTATTCTGTTGTTTCAAACCCCTCACGCTACTAAACCCTGGCTACGCCATGCTGTGTCTAGTATCGTATGTATAGTCTTGTCTGGTTATCCATTCTAGTACGCAAGCAAATTAACGGTGTAGCCTTTACAGAGCTGACAGCGACATATGATACCGTAAACCACCAAAAAGCAGTGGAGAAATTGTATCATCTTCCCAAGGACTATCGCCTACCTGAACTGGTGAAAACTGTTGCAGAACAGGCGCTGCTATATTACACTGCAGGAAAAATGAGTCGATGCAGAGGCCAGAGGAAGGTGCTACCACAGGGAAGTGTACTGGCTCCTATGCTTTTCAACGTATGCACAAATGACCAACCAACCGATCAACAGACACTTCACTTCATGTATGCGGATGACACACCCATCGTCGCACAGGGGAAAAGCTTCGAAGAAGTCGAGAATAAACTAACTTCTTTTTCTTTTGTTGGCTTTATAACCCGCGGTGGCTTTTGCCTCTACAACAATCTTCTTCCATTCTGTCCTTTTACCGGCTTTCACTCCAATCCCTTACTCCCATCTTTCCTCTTTTGCCTCTTTTCCTTCTTCCTACTGGCCGCCAGTTGTACATTTTCTTGGCTGGTCTGTCGTCATGCATTCTGTACAGGTGTACCAGCCATGCTATTCTTTGAGCTTTTACATATCTCACTATGTCCGCTTCGTTTATTAACTGCTTAGTTCATGGTTCATTCGTATCCTCTAAATTCCATGCGCATTTAGGATCGGTCCGTAGATCTTTCTGAGGATCTTTCTTTCAAAGATGCGTAGCGCGTCCTCCTCTGCGGTGGTTATTGTCCAGGTTTCGCATCCGTACGTCACTACTGGTCTTATGAGTGTTCGGTATATTTGAAGTTTGATTTTGTGACTCAATAACTTGGACTTCATCAGTTTTTGGTATCCGTAGTAGCATCGGTTTCCACTAAGTATTCGCGAGCTTGTTTCTTTAGCTATTACGTTTGTTCTGTTGATTTATGTTCCTGTTTGAATAAACTAACTACAGCCTGAGAAAACATAGCACAGTACTATGACATAAACCATCTGAAGCCGAACCCCAGCAAAACCCACGTATGTGCATTTCACTTGAGAAATACGGACAAGAAGCTGCAAATCACATGGAGCGAACAAGATCTCGAAACATGCGACACTCGAAAGTACCTGGGCGTAACCCTGGACCGCACACTATCTTTACAAAAACACTGCCAGAATAAAGCCACAGTTTGTGCTAGGAATAATATCATCAGGAAGCTCACTGGCACAACATGGGGAGCGCAACCTGAGGTGCTGCGTATGTCGGCCCTTGTTCTCTGTTTTTCCGCTGCCGAGTACGTGACACCAGTGTGGTACAACTCGGTTCACGCAAGACATGTCGACGTGGTCTTGGATGGACCTGTCGAGGCTGGCTGAGACCGACACCTGTCGAGAAGCATTTATCTATGTGGATTTGCCCCAGCACGCGTCAGACGCAAAGTAGCATCCGAAAGAGAGCGGCAGAAACAGATCGGAGATAGGCGGCACCCTCTACACGACCAACAACCAGAACGGGGACGACTCAAATCAAAGAAGTGCTTTCTTACGCAACAACTGCAGACATGCCCAAAACAACGCCGCATAGAACTATGGAAAGAACAACACCCAAACCTGCGGACCGAACCCATTGAGAAGCTGCCGCCGGGAAAACTTTTACCTTACACGACATGGAAATCACTGAACAGACTAAGGACAGGAGTGAGGCGCTGCAAATCGAAGAAGATGAGATGGTGAATACTTATGACGAGTTGTGTGAATGCGGGGGGCTTCAGAGCGGCACCTTCTCAGATGTCCCAACATTGGAGAGGCATGCACGATGGAGGACGCAATTGTGGCAAATGACAGGACGATAGACGCTGCCAACTATTGGAAAGGAAGGGTCTGCATGGAAACACTGCTGTCTCGGACTCGGAAATGAATCTTTTCTAGTCGAATAGTTCAACTGTTAACAATATGTTTAAGAATTGTCTTGTTTATATAACAAAATAGAAAATCATTGAATATTCTTCGTAAATGGTTGTAGTTTCAACTCTTCTTGCTTGATACTTAATTTTATGGGTAATATTTAGCTGATTTTGTATGTAAATTTGGACGTAATTATGGGAAAAATCTTGAAAATCTTCTTACGATAATTTATTGTTTGCTGTTTACGTCCCATTAATTTGCATATAATTAGCCAAAATTGGCAAATTTAAGCTTGAAGATGTTTTTCTTAACAAATCAGAATGCCTGCCGCATACAAGTTGGTTTATAATTTCCGCTTGGATACATTATCCACAGTGCACGTACAAATGGATTTAACGAAAAATATTGCCAATTTCCTTATTTGAAATTATTGTACATTTACTAATTGCCTTTTTCTGTTTCAGGTGAGCAATTTGTTTCCCACAATCTGTCCACAAACATTTTCTATGTAAGTTATACATGATAGTTAACACTTGCATTATTATTTAACTACTATTACTACTTAACTAATCTAGTCTATTACATTAAGTTCTCTAGTTAAGTAATCTAGAGTCTAGAACTATGAGTGGTCTAAATTCTAGACCACTCTATGAAGGCGCGTTGTAGTAACATTTACAACTTGTCCAACGTTGTTAAACTTGTCCAACGTTGGTTGAACAAGTTTAACCCAGTGTGAAGCTATTTTACTAAGGTCGAATTTCTCAACCAAGCCCAAGAAAATCAAATCCAATTTAATAGGTTGTAAATTAAACGTCCGAAATTTTTTACACAAACGACTTAAAATCAAATTTCAATCAAACTTTTGGAACATGCATTTACAAATGATGCCACAATGTTAAACTTCTTACAACAATGCGTTCCGTTTAATAATATATAATATGTTTAATAACATATAAAATATTAATATTAGACAAGTCAAGAAAATTCTATTGATTGTTACATTATTTAGAAAAAAAAAGTATATGCTAAGCAAAGTAGACTGCAACATTTTTGATTTACTAGAAAGTTCTCAACTAAAAATAAATCTTGGATAATTACATCAAATTTACGACGGAGACAATGAGCAAGTACGAATGGGTGGGCAAGATAAATCCGGCAACGGACCTTTCCACACACAGATATTACCATAAACTCCAGTATTGTCTTCGATAATGTCCCGAGCTCAATATTAATAAGTCACGTAACACTTGATACGGCCTTCTACGGCACGAACAGGTAATTGTATAGAGTAAATATATAATTTAATTTGATATATTTGCATGCGAATTATTTATGCCACGGGACGTAATTACAGTAATCGAACATTCAAACTACATTCAGGGAGGAGTAATTATGATTTATTTATATTCATTTATTTAGTTCTTATTCACATTCATAATAACGTCCTGGAACAAATCAGATTTTATATCTAAATTACATATCTCTCTGAGAATATTAAACTCAACAAACAAGACTAGACTACACCGGCAAGATTATCAAGACTAGAGATTAACCAGTTTTTGAAAATTTATGTTTAACAAGAATTGCCTTTGAAATGATTTCTAAAAACCTTTTTCTTCGATGAGATCGTTTAAGCTAGACCATCAAATTACCATAATAATCGAATGAATGGATGGTTGCTACTGTACGAGTCTTCGACAAGATTAGGATTTGAATAATTATCTATGAAAATATAAAGTTCCATCGAATCGCTGACAGTTTATAGAAATTTAAAAAATCAATAAATACAAGTTTGTATTCCATTTACACAGTGAGCGTGTTCTTTGGGTCTCAGTGTTAACACTCTAACACGGTGCTACTACTATAAATCGATCGTTTGTTGGCTTGGAGCTTTAAAAAACTGTTTAATATTTTCGGTTGGGAATCTGTTTTTTTTTTTCTTGTTGTGCTTGTGTAATGTTAAATACTTGCAGCTCGTTTTAATTAGTATTCAATTAAAGCTCGCGGCGGTTTCACGGTGGTTCCGTCAGGTTTTTATATTAACTTTGTTCCTGTCACTCAACGTGAAGATTACAATATTTGTAATCTCGACTGCATATTTTTTAAACGATATTTTTTTTATATTGATGCGACTAATTACTGATTTATATTAACTTACGAGCATTTAATTCACGAAGGCTTACAATCAGATCAGACTGCAAATGCTCCTCAACCGAATATTTCAAAACGAAAATTGAAACAAACTTATTCACTTAATTTAAATAAAATGAAATTCAAATTCAAACACGTTCCTTTACTTCAGTTCACACAATTTTCAAAAACAAATATAAAAGCACGTAAACCTTGGTGCTTCCATGGCAGTTTGTGTATCTCGAGTAAAGTGGAACCTCAAACAGCACCCAATTTAATCCAGCTTCTTGAATCCAATATCGCTGGCGTACTCCCTGAAGCACTGACGGCACAGGTTCAGCTCATACTTGCAGACCAATCCGTGCCTGTTCGAACAGGACCGACAGGATCGAGAGCCTCGGTCGTATTTACTGGGATGCGAATAAAAGATATTTTCGAAACCCATTTTGCACACGTGGTTAAACTGGAAAAAAATGATTTTAAAATCAATGCTATGTTAGTGCCATGAAAATGGACCAGGACTGGTAATAACCTCAAAATCTCTGTTGTATAATTTAATATCCTGTGTGATATTCTCCAAGACGTAGTTATTTCTACATGATATTACAGTTTTAATAAGTCTTAATATTATAGAGCTACGAACAGGTTGAATATATTTATATATTCCAGCTATATTTTATCTTTAATAAGTTTGAATGATTGTATCTCTAATAGACCTTTTCATAGTTGATTTTTTTTATGCGCATGCGTCAATTTCCGCCATGTTTTCGGGCACTTTTTTTATGTATAACCAGTGAAAATAACAAAATGTGCCAGAAACTTTCACATTCCCGCCTTTTAAACAAGGCGGACGCGCATGCGGTTAACTAGCCGTAAAAAGGTCTATTAGTATGGTTTCACCAATATTCGAAAATTGAAACATTAATTTAAGAACTTTCTTATAGAGCTCCGGAAAGGTTGAATATATTTATATATTCAAGCTGTGTTCCGATTGTTTTAAGTTTGTATGATTATCTATAACGTAGGATGGTTTTACCAATTATATCTTATCATTTAAAACCTGCTAAGTTCATGTCTCTCTCACGAAATGTCAAATTAAAAATATCTAACCCCTAATCACTATGTGGGTTTCAGGTGAGTTTTCACAAATTGTTATTAATAAAAGCAAAGCTGCACTGATGAGAGATAAATCTTGAAACGCGTCTGCAGATGGCTACTTACTTAAGTTATCGGAAAGACATGATCTTAAAAACAATGTTATTTTTATGGTTTTTGTTGAGTGCCACGAACGTGGACTGAAGCTATTAAATAACTGACAAATTTCACATGAGATTTCTTTTGGTAGTCCTAACAAGACCCACAATCAGTAATTGTTATGGAGCTCCGGAAAGGTTGAATATATTTATATATTCAGGCTGTATTCCGATTGTATTAAGTTTTAAGAACTTTCATTTTGAGAAACGAAACACAATTATTAAACGTCTTTATTTAATTTTTTCGTAGATAATATTGACCTGCATAGGAAAAAAATGCAATCTTTTTACTAAGATTTGATTATTTCATTTATGAAATTGTTATTTGTTTAGGAATAAAAGAAACAAATTGGAACAACAAAAGAATCGTTGTAAATATAAATCAATGAATAACGCTGCAACAATCAATTTTATGCAACGAAAATGGAACGCGTTTGATAAATACTTTACTGATTTCTTCAACAAGATTATTAGAAACTTATAAATCATCGCTGACTTATTTCCCTTTCAATATCGAATCCAAATAACGAAATTTGTTACAATGCACGAACCAATAAACATTATAATAAATATTATAATAAACATTATAATAAATATTACAATGAATGTTATGTGTGAATGCACGTAACAAAAATTATTGTAATGTAAAACATTATAATGGATCGAATAAATTTATGTAAATTTTCACGTCCATGTAGGATTGGCGTTAGGCGTATTGAAAAAAGCTACAAATTAATCACAAAAAAATAAATTAAAATAAATTATTTTCGACGAAGATTGTTATCTCTCACTCTTGAAGAAACCAACATGAAAACAAACATAAAATGGTTTAATTAATCCTCAAACACCCAGCGCTACCAACCAGTAAGGCTGGTTTAACTAGCTTTTTCGAAGCTTGAAGTATAGTAGATTATTTGGTAGACAATGGAAGATTAAACCTGACTAATTAATATGAAAGCTGCGTTATATCTACATATTTTATATGTCGAGTTATTACACGATATTTGATTAATATATTTATGTATTTTTTAATGTGGAAAAAACACGACTGCAATATTTGGGTCAAGAAGACTGGAATCGTGTGAAACTGATGTTTTCATAATTACAGATATCTTACATCCTCTCACGAATCTCTCTCGCTTATGCGCTCGTTAATGGATGATTCTAATTATTTTACCATTTATCCTTTATATAATTGATATTTAACCGTTTTGCATAATTCACACATTTCACTCAACAGCTCAAAAGAAAAAAAATATTGAGACATCCTTGAATGTTTTTTTAATTAAATAGGAATTACTAAATAATGACTAAACCAAACTAGATGGAAATATCAAACGACCGAGGCTAGAAAGATATGCTCAGAGAAGAATAAATAGACACTAACATCAATATAATTAGATACACAAATAGACAATAAATAACAAGAAAGTCCATCTCCTGGTCTCACTTCAGTTTTTATTTCGAGGCTTTCTGAGATCTCACCTCTAAATTTAAACTCGGAATGGGTGTTTCTCTATCAATGGAATCGTAGGCCTTCCTTTGTTAATTTTAGGAAGGCCTACGATTCCATTGAGAGAAACACTTAACAAAGTACTCCAGGAACTAGGGCTAGGCAACAAAACACGCAGACTCATCCTAGAAACCTTGATGAACACCCATTCCAAGGTAAAATTTAGAGGCGAGATCTCAGAAAGCTTGGAAATAACAACTGGATTAAGACAAGGAGATGGATTTTGCCCACTTCTCTTCAACGGTGTCGTTGAAAATGTTATGTGAGAATAGCGCAAGGAACTGATCAACTTGGGTGTTCAGAGTGGTATCTACCTGGGACGTAAGAACCATGGACTGGTTGTAGATTCCCTGGCCTTTGCAGATGACATGCCACTGATTGCTGATTCTCTTAAAATAGCAACAATGCAGGTAAATTGCCTCAGAAAACAAACTGCCAAAGTGGGTCTTCAAGTTTCGCTGGAGAAAACAGATTTCTTCAGCAGCATCAAAGAAGCAAGCATAGAGGTATTACTAGAGCATGGAAACATCAAGAGGACTGAGAAATTTAAGTATCTCAGCGAATGGATTGAACCCAACTTATCAGAAAAAGCATCATTATCCATGAGAGTCAACAAGTTAGAACTAGCCTATCGACTGACTAAGAACACCTACAACAAGAAATGCCCCTCGCAACCTGAAACTTAAGCACTACACTCATCAGTCATACGACCACAAGCCCTGTACGCTATGGAGTGCCTTTCCTTGGACCGAAGAGGTCGGGTAAAGAAATTGGAAATCAGAGAAGATAATCCTCAGGAGGATCCTAGACCCAATAAAGAAAGATGGGGAATTCCGAATGCTACATGCAAACTCTGAGCTCTACGAACATATTGAGAGGCTCTCTGACTGTGCAAGGAAAATAAGGGTAGCTTTCTTTGGCCACGTTGCAAGAATGCCTCCAAACCGACTAACCAACCTTCTGCTCACCTTCTGGCAAAACAAGAAGGTTCGTACAACTTGGTTAAGAGAAACCGAGAAGGATATTAAAGAACCAGGAATAACATATTTCCAAAAGAGACAGTCTGTGAGACGCACTCTGAAGGAGGTTCATGGATTTCAGGAAAGAACCCAAAAGAAAGGTACCTTCTGGACAGAAAGAGAGAAAGGAGTTACACCGGCAGAATATGCGACAAAACTGGGCAAAGATCAAAGCCCAACAGTTGAACAAGCGTGATCCAAAGGCATATTTGAAACAAGATAAAGAAGAAGAAGACAAATAAGAAGGAACAGAATGAAGCTACAAGATTGGCCAGATAAAACTGCTTGTAGTATTACCACCTTTTCTCTTCAGTCTGTCTACTCATGATTGTTTAGTCTCATCTATCTTCTCATGTCTCTCAAGTCATGTCTTATCTGCTTAGTTTCGTCTATCTTGTTTTGTCTATCTAGTCTTGTCTTGTCTAAAGGCATACAAGCCATGCAAGTACCAAGAGTTCGCTGTACAAATTACCCTTGACGTAGAAAACGCATTTAACTCGGCTTCGTAGGATCAAATAATAGACGCGTCAATTACAGCAGACATTCATCCATGCTTGGTAAAAATGGTCGTACCTCATCAGCCGATACATTATTACCAACCACGGATCAAAACTAGAAACACTATGCGGTGTCCCACAGGGCTCCATATCAGGACCTACTTTATGGAACATATTTTACAACAAGGGCCTAGAGATGGACCTGGGAAAAGACGTGGCCTCGGTGATCTATGCCGACGATTTGGCAGTTATTGTCCGCGGCAGGAATACTTCAAAACTTGCATAAGCCGTTGAAAATGTTGTAAAAATTATACAGCAACAACTGACAGTAATGGTTATTGAAATGGCACCTGCTAATACCGAAATGGTAATTCTTACAGGCATAAGTAAACTTAAAAGTCTGTCGGTAAAAACTGGTGATACTAAGAGAACAAGTAAGTAAGGATAGATGATATGTTCTGGACCCTCTACCTCAGGGGTCCTCACTAGGATTGTTTAGAGAGCCTAATTATTTTTATCGGATTTTCCTAAGGGCCGCAACTAAAAAATGTAATGAACACATGTAACGAAATGATGTAAGGAACAGTCTTTTACTTAGCTTCAGGCATACTTGAATTCGTTAATTCTTTAAACTTGATGGGCGAAATCTTTCACAGCTCTCTAATATAGCATCCACGTTAGCAGGTTGGGAAGAAATTGAAATTCTCAAAATGTTGTGAACGTTTTCACTCGTTAATCTGTACTTGTTTTTTGTTGTTTTACTTAGCTCACTGAATGTAGATTCACACTCATATGTAGATGCAAAAATACACTTTTTGTGAGACTTTCTGAGCACAGTTAATTAGGTTAGGGAATTGGTCCTTTTCAACTACTTTCGAAAACTCATAGTGAGCCTTATCCTTCTTTTTTTCTTCAAAAATAATTCTGTATCATTCTTTGTTCATTGAGTTCTGTATCATGTTGAAGATCAATTAACTCATTTTTCAAATCTATAGCTTCATATCCAAAAACAAAAAGTTGAGTTTTGTTACTGCCCATAGACTTTGCACTAAGCGAAATGGTTCTTGATACTTCCTGAAGTCACTAAACCTCACATTCATTTCGTCTTTTAGGTTTGTCAACAGCTTTATTAAATCAGAAAAAACATCTTGCTTTGCATCTGAATTTTCATCATAGTTTTAACTGAAGGAAAGTTGGAATAATTACCCTTGACAGTTCTTCTATATACATATTAAACTTTTGTTCCTGTGAAAAAAGAATACTTTATCATTTAGAGAATACTTTATTATTTAATCATTTTCGTTACAATTTTGTTGTAGTCTCCTTGCAATTGAGTCAGTGTTTCAGTCACAATACCCATTCAATCAATGCCCATTTCTATTTTACGTTTTTAAATTTACGTTCTTATTTATTTCCCTAACAGCCGAGGGCCGCAAAAAAATCATGCCGAGGGCCGCATGCGGCCCGTGGGCCGCTTAGTGAGGATTGCTGCTCTACCTTAAGGTGACCACATTTTCTTCCTTTGTTAATTTTAGGAAGGCCTACGATTGCATTGAGAGAAACACTTAACAAAGTACTCCAGGAACTAGGGCTAGGCAACCAAACACGCAGACTCATCCTAGAAACCTTGACGAACACCCATTCCAAGGTAAAATTTAGAGGCGAGATCTCAGAAAGCTTGGAAATAAAAACTGGAGTAAGACAAGGAGATGGACTTTGCCCACTTCTCTTCAACAGTGTCGTTGAAAATGTTATGTGAGAATAGCGCAAGGAACTGATCAACTTGGGTGTTCAGAGTGGTATCTACCTGGGACGTAAGAACCCTGGACTGGTTGTAGATTCCCTGGCCTTTGCAGATGACATGACACCGATTGCTGATTCTCTTGAAATAGCAACAATGCAGGTAAATTGCCTCAGAAAACAAACTGCCAAAGTGGGTCTTCAAGTTTCGTTGGAGAAAACAGGATTCTTCAGCAGCATCAAAGAAGCAAGCATAGAGGTGTTACTAGAGCAGGGAAACATCAAGAGGACTGAGAAATTTAAGTATCTCAGCGAATGGATTGAACCCAGCTTATCAGAAAAAGCATCATTATCCATGAGAGTCAACAAGATAGAACTAGCCTATCGACTGACTAAGAACACCTACAGCAAGAAATGCCCCTCGCAACCTGAAACTTAAGCACTACACTCATCAGTCATACGACCACAAGCCCTGTACGCTATGGAGTGTCTTTCCTTGGACCGAAGAGGTCTGGTAAAGAAATTGGAAATCAGAGAGTCAGTGTTTCAGTCACAATACCCATTCAATGCCCATTCCTATTTTACGTTTTTAAATTTACGTTCTTATTTATTTCCCTAACAGCCGAGGGCCGCAAAAAAATCATGCCGAGGGCCGCATGCGGCCCGCGGGCCGCGTAGTGAGGATCGCTGCTCTACCTTAAAGTGACCACATTTTCATTGAGACAAAGCGGGACAAATGGGATGAAATGATAATTATTATTTAGTTATGAAAGCAGACCAATAATTAAAAAAAAATTCATTGTATACATTCATATACTTGTCTTTAACCCTTTCGCTACTGGAACCGGATAAAGCCGTAAAATATTTTCGTGTCCTGTGTACGGGAACCGGATTAATACGCAAGCGTTTTTTTTGTACTTAATATGGGAAATTAACTTATCCACTGTATTATAATTATCATATACCTACACTACTAAAAATGTTATAGACACATCAAAACTTGATTTCAGAGTAATCAATTTTTTTTTGGCCCAAACTACGGGAACCATATTAATCCGCTTGCACCATTTCAATGCAGCCCCTTCAAAAAAAGCATAAACCAGGACTGTCCAGCCTTTCATTTATAATTCCGGACGTATGCTAAGCCTACCAAGAATTGAATTGCGTATTATTTTGGTTACCCATTAAGAAAATAAAATGAAACGAGTAAAATAAAATAAATGAATTTGAAACTACTACAGACTACGGGAATTTATACACAAAGAGTAAGTACCTAACTACGGGAACCGGGCGAATCCGCACTACCCCGTACACAGTGCACGACTGTTAGAAAAGCACCCCGTAGCGAAAAGGATAAATATACAAAAATGTATTTATTATTAATTATAGGTAACAATAAAAATATTTGTAAAAAACAATAATTTGAATATAATAATTTCATATTTCACGAAAAGAATTAAAAAATTACTATGATTATAAAATGATTATAAAAATTACTATATGTTCGCTAATTCAGTCATGACATAAATAAATATAATTTCAAGTACGATTTGGTTTCCTGCACTTTCGTGCTATGAGAGCATGTGGTTGCTAAAAAATACTATAACCTGATAAATATTAATAATAATGAACATACATGACAGAAACGCGTCTATGGATGTTCATTATTATTAACATTTCAATAAAATATAAAAGAAATTATCATTTTCTTTCACGGTCATATTTTTGATCCGAGTAAATACTTTGCCATGGATTGAAAATGTGGTGAAATTTCTCACCTGAATTGGTCAAATTATTTTTTACACTGAATATAGATTTTAAAGTTTAATGTTCAACTGCGTTTTTTCAGTTGTCCATATTTTATTGAAAAACATTTTCTGTTGCTGCATTTGTTCCTGGAAGGGAGAGCGCATATTCTACAATTTTCAAAATGTTTTGATAAGGAATTTTATTCTGTTTAAAATGAAGCAATAACTCCGTCCATTTTTTTACATTTTTTGACAACCAACATTTAATTTTTCCATTAGTAACGTATCTTTTTACCAATAACACATCAAAAATATCATTTTCGCAATTCCCATATTTTTTTCACATATTCCCTTATACATTTATTACCTATTACATATAAAATCTCCTTTTTTAATCACCCAATGAAACATCAGAACAAGGTGCCATTAAAGGCCGATTCTCATATACACGACACAGCTACGCGACGTCACGCGACTTCAGTAGGGAAAGATCCTTCGTTCTAAAACCACCACCTCCTTATGGGATTTACATGTAATCTAGCCCCTTATGGGGGAATTACATGTAAAATCTAGCACAGGGGCATCGTGCGATGCATCGGAGATTTACATGTAAATCTAGCACGAAGCCCCTTATGGGGAATCCTATGCAAAATAGTTCTGAACGCGTCCGAGCGAGAATGTCAAGATGACGCTGCAAGATACGTGTACGTTGGATAGTAGGAAAATGTGGGGTAAAAATTCAGATAGGGGTTGATTCAATTGAGATTAGGGAGCTAAATACATGAGATTAGACAGACGGGGCTAGATCCATGAGACTAAATACATGAGACTAGATAGACGGGACTAAATACATGAGACTAGATAAACGGGATTACATACATGGGGGCTAGATACATGAGGCTAGATAGACGAGGCTAGGTACATGAGACTAGATACATGAAACTAGATACATGGAGCCAGACAGACGAAGCTAAATACATGAGACTAGACAGACGGGGCTAGATACATGAGACTAGATAGACGGGGCTAGATACATCAACGGGACTAAATACATGAGACTAGACAGACTAGACTAAACCATTTTAAACCATTTGATGAGAAAAATCAAATCTGGTGTCAGAACGGCTCTAGCATGTGCCTTCAGCGAGATACCGCCCGACCGCCTACCCCACAGTTGATGACGTCATCCGCCGCGGCAGATATTGCTAAACTAATTACCTCGATGCTGATTGGCTGATTAGCGAATAAATAATTACAGTTGACCTTTTCCCTCAATTTATATGTAATGGACAAGACAGGACAGACAAGACTAGACAGACAAGACTAGACGAGACTAGTTAGATGAAGCTAGACAGATGGGGGCTAAATACATGAGATTAGACAGACCAAGCTAAATACATGAAACTAGATTAGACTGAACTAAAATATATAAGGGATTGTTTAAATTAAATAAAATATATTTTCGATTGTTTTTCTTATAATTGGTAATAATGTTTATATTATTACTTTCATTTTGTTACCTACGTCTTATTTTGATTTACGGCTTGTTGATTAGACGCAACCGGATGTTTGTCAGTCATAACACCAGGCAAGAATAGAGGGACTAGACTAGACAGACTAGATTAGACAGACAGACAAGCGGAGAAAATTCAAAATGAGTTGAGGATGTGTAGCGGACAATCCTGTATGCATACATAATTGATTGCAAACATATTACGGATTGATTCAAATGAGATTATTGGTTTTAGGCCGGACAAGATCGGACAGTACCGAACAAGGTCGAACAAGAACGGACAAGACTATACAGACCTTATATTTATCCGAATAATTTCCTATGAGTAAGCGAAATTTCTTATACTTGTCTGTGAACCAGATCGTATTAATGTTTTTCATTTATATAAATACCAAAGAGTTCAATTTTCTGGCATCCACTTTTCATCTACTTGCATCCACTTTTCATTTACTTGCTTCCACTTTTCATTTACTTGTATCCACTTTTCATCACGCTAAACAGGGTGTGAGGTCTATGTGACCCCACGCCAAACGGGGTGTGAGGTCTATGTAACCCCACGCTAAACAGGGTGTGAGGTCTATGTGACCCCACGCTGAACAGGGTGTAAGGTCTATGTGACCCCACGCTAAACAGGGTGTGATGTCTATGTGACCCCACGCTGCACTTCATTCCCAACCTCCCGTAACTTAACCTAATGCTAACCTAACCCAATGCTAACCCAACTAACCCAATGAGATTAAAGCTGAAAGAATGAAAAGTGGACGGAAAGTGGATCGGGTGGACGGAAAGTGGACGGAGTTTAGCGTGGGGTTACATAGACCTCACACCCTGTTTAGCGTGGCCCCTTCAATCTATTGCCCTTCAATATTCAATACCTTCACTTTGCGAATGTAAACGTCGTGTAACGGGTAGATGCCTTGGCAGGCCTTCTCAATGTCCTTGGCGATGGAGTCAGGGATGAGTTTGTTGACCCTGGACGCGTTCAGAACTATTTTGCATAAGATTCCCCATAAGGGGCTTCGTGCTAGATTTACATGTTAATCTCCATAAGGGGCATCGTGCTAGATTTTACATGTAATTCCCCCATAAGGGGCTAGAGTCAATACCTTCACTTTGCGAATGTAAACGTCGTGTAACGGGTAGATGCCTTGGCAGGCCTTCTCAATGTCCTTGGCAATGGCGTCAGGGATGAGTTTGTTGACCCTGGACGCGTTCAGAACTATTTTGCATAGGATTCCCCATAAGGGGCTTCGTGCTAGATTTACATGTAAATCTCCATAAGGGGCATCGTGCTAGATTTTACATGTAATTCCCCCATAAGGGGCTAGAGTCAATACCTTCACTTTGCGAATGTAAACGTCGTGTAATGGGTAGATGCCTTGGCAGGCCTTCTCAATGTCCTTGGCGATGGAGTCAGGGATGAGTTTGTTGACCCTGGACGCGTTCAGAACTATTTTGCATAAGATTCCCCATAAGGGGCTTCGTGCTAGATTTACATGTTAATCTCCATAAGGGGCATCGTGCTAGATTTTACATGTAATTCCCCCATAAGGGGCTAGAGTCAATACCTTCACTTTGCGAATGAAAACGTCGTGTAACGGGTAGATGCCTTGGCAGGCCTTCTCAATGTCCTTGGCAATGGCGTCAGGGATGAGTTTGTTGACCCTGGACGCGTTCAGAACTATTTTGCATAGGATTCCCCATAAGGGGCTTCGTGCTAGATTTACATGTAAATCTCCATAAGGGGCATCGTGCTAGATTTTACATGTAATTCCCCCATAAGGGGCTAGAGTCAATACCTTCACTTTGCGAATGTAAACGTCGTGTAACGGGTAGATGCCTTGGCAGGCCTTCTCAATGTCCTTGGCGATGGAGTCAGGGATGAGTTTGTTGACCCTGGACGCGTTCAGAACTATTTTGCATAGAATCCCCATAAGGGGCTTCGTGCTAGATTTACATGTAAATCTCCATAAAGGGCATCGTGCTAGATTTTACATGTAATTCCCCCATAAGGGGCTAGAGTCAATACCTTCACTTTGCGAATGTAAACGTCGTGTAACGGGTAGATGCCTTGGCAGGCCTTCTCAATGTCCTTGGCGATGGAGTCACGGATGAGTTTGTTGACCCTGGACGCGTTCAGAACTATTTTGCATAGGATCCCCATAAGGGGCTTCGTGCTAGATTTACATGTAAATCTCCATAAGGGGCATCGTGCTAGATTTTACATGTAATTCCCCCATAAGGGGCTAGAGTCAATACCTTCACTTTGCGAATGTAAACGTCGTGTAACGGGTAGATGCCTTGGCAGGCTTTCTCAATGTCCTTGGCGATGGAGTCAGGGATGAGTTTGTTGACCCTGGACGCGTTCAGAACTATTTTGCATAGGATCCCCATAAGGGGCTTCGTGCTAGATTTACATGTAAATCTCCATAAGGGGCATCGTGCTAGATTTTACATGTAATTCCCCCATAAGGGGCTAGAGTCAATACCTTCACTTTGCGAATGTAAACGTCGTGTAACGGGTAGATGCCTTGGCAGGCCTTCTCAATGTCCTTGGCGATGGAGTCACGGATGAGTTTGTTGACCCTGGACGCGTTCAGAACTATTTTGCATAGGATCCCCATAAGGGGCTTCGTGCTAGATTTACATGTAAATCTCCATAAGGGGCATCGTGCTAGATTTTACATGTAATTCCCCCATAAGGGGCTAGAGTCAATACCTTCACTTTGCGAATGTAAACGTCGTGTAACGGGTAGATGCCTTGGCAGGCCTTCTCAATGTCCTTGGCGATGGAGTCAGGGATGAGTTTGTTGACCCTGGACGCGTTCAGAACTATTTTGCATAGGATTCCCCATAAGGGGCTTCGTGCTAGATTTACATGTAAATCTCCACAAGGGGCATCGTGCTAGATTTTACATGTAATTCCCCCATAAGGGGCTAGAGTCAATACCTTCACTTTGCGAATGTAAACGTCGTGTAACGGGTAGATGCCTTGGCAGGCCTTCTCAATGTCCTTGGCGATGGAGCCAGGGATGAGTTTGTTGACCCTGGACGCGTTCAGAACTATTTTGCATAGGATTCCCCATAAGGGACTTCGTGCTAGATTTACATGTAAATCTCCATAAGGGGCATCGTGCTAGATTTTACATGTAATTCCCCTATAAGGGGCTAGAGTCAATACCTTCACTTTGCGAATGTAAACGTCGTGTAACGGGTAGATGCCTTGGCAGGCCTTCTCAATGTCCTTGGCGATGGAGTCAGGGATGAGTTTGTTGACCCTGGACGCGTTCAGAATTATTTTGCATAGGATTCCCCATAAGGGGCTTCGTGCTAGATTTACATGTAAATCTCCATAAGGGGCATCGTGCTAGATTTTACATGTAATTCCCCCATAAGGGGCTAGATTACATGTAAATCCCATAAGGAGGTGGTGGTTTTAGAACGAAGGATCTTTCCCTACTGACATCGCCTGTCAAATAATGATTTGAAACATTGTTTTAAATGAGCACGTACTCACTATGGCTACGCGACAGCTACGCGACGTGCGCATTTAAAACAATGTAATCATTATTTGACAGGCGATGTTAATATGGGAAGATGATATGGGAATCGACCTTAAACGTCCAGATTTTCTAAAAGAAAGAATTTTTTATTATTATATTTTTATATTAAAAAACGAGATTTTATGGGAATATGTGGATAAATCTTTTATTCTAAATTAGGGTACATTTAAAATAAGAAATGCAGATACAGTCGAACTTCCCTAAGTCGAATTGCCATAGTTCATGAAAAAAAAATCGAGTTATAGAAAATTGGAGTTATAGAAATACATAAAAATAAAATGAGTAAAATACACCCTACACAATTTATTCAAAGTAAATACATATGTATATATTTATAAACAAAAACAAAATAGAAATATGTATACATTATTAATATGATGTTATATAATTATAATTAATTAAAAATAATTTTAATTAATATATTATTTTTTTTTAAGTCAGTAATTTTTAATTGTTGAAGAATTTCCTGTCGTAATCTTCCTAAAGCATACCCGCTGGTAACTTCTTAGTTTTGCTTTTTTCGAGTTTTTGGTGCTCATACAATATAAATGTTTGGAAATCTGCCCGAGGATTACACTATCGACGGTTTATGGTAGGCAATATCTGGCATCATAAATTTTGGAAAATACGCGGCGGTTAAAAAAATGGAGTTATAGAGATTATTTTGTATGTAAAATTTTACCATTGTAAAAAGTTTTACTACGATTTATGGAAAAATTCGAGTTATGGAAGTTAATTTATATGTAAAATGCTATCTAAATGAATGTTTTTCTAAAAATATTCAAGTTGTAGAAAAATTTGAGTTACAGAGGTTCGAGTTATAGAAGTTCGACTGTATTTTCTAAAAAGCGGGACATTTTTAAACATCGGCGGGACGCGGGACTGTCGTCCAAAAGCGGGACTGTCCCGCCAAAATCGGGACGTGTGGTCACTTTACTCTACCTCCACTTCCGGTCAGCTTTTAATCTGCTTAAATCAGCTTTAATTAGCTTTAATCAGCTAATAATCAACTTTTAATCAGCTTTAATAAGTTTTTAATCAACTATTAATCATAATCAAAAAATCAAAATCTTTATTCATCACTAGCTAATCAGCTTACAATCAGCTTTAATCAGCTTATAGTCAGCTTTAATCAGCTTTAATCATCCTTTAATCAGCTTGTAATTAGATTTTAATCAGCTTTAATACACTGCAAGAGTGTGACGTCTATGTAGCCCCACGCTAAACAGGGTGTTAGGACTATGTAACCCCACACTAAACAAGATGTGAGGTCTATGTAGCCTCACGGTACACGTTTAATCAACATTTAATCAGCTTTCAATAAGTTTTAAAGAACATATCATCTTTCCCTACTCAAGTAAGCCGGTTATCAAGAATTTGGGTGTATACTTGGATAAAAATACTCAAAAGAGCACCCACATGAAGATCAAATGCGAGAAAGTGCATAAATTGCTAATGGCTCTCATCAACTCTTAATCAGTTTTCAATCAGTTATAAAAACATCATAGTTGCAAACTAAAAGGGAACCTGGAGCAATTGACATTGCGGGGTAGTATCAAACACTACACCGTACTGTAGCAATGACCACGGCATTTGAATCCAGCTGCCCGGTAAAAACCGTGAAGGAACCTAAAGATTAAAAATGGTGGAACAAAAACGTAGGCTTTTCAACAAAGCTAAGCAATACGGAAATTGTCTGAAATACTCCGAGGTGTTCACCACCTACAACAAAGAGATCAGAAGGGCAAAAAGAAAAAACTTTAGGACCTTCTGTGAAAACATAGAATCCACCTCGGTGTCAGCTAGATTGCACAAAGCACTAGCGAAGGATAGAGTGGATATGACTGCCACTCCTATGAGACCGAATGGGAACTACACGGAGGACGAAGAGCAGAGAGCTCTCCGCCTACTAGAAACCCATTTTCCGGGATGTAGAAAATATAAAGAGACCGAGGGCTTGATGCAAGCACGGAGACCAAAAAGATCTCTTTCAGCTGTGAAAAAATCAAACTTGTAAGTCAACGCGATCAAAAGATATGACCGTTTATGTCGCATATTTTGCGATTTCACAAGGGAATCAAAACCTATAGGGTACTTCCCGTTGACCTAGAATCATGAAATTTGGCAAGAAGCGGTGTCTTACAGCACATGTAAAGGGAAAAATAGCTAGATTACACAAAGCACTAGCGAAGGATAGAGTGGAAATGACTGCCACTCTTAAGAGACCGAATAGGAGCTACACGGAGGACGAAGAGCAGAGAGCTCTCCGCCTACTAGAAACCCATTATTACGGGATGTAGAAAATACAAAGAGACCGAGGGCTTGATGCAAGCACGGAGACCAAATCGGGATGACTGGAGGAGGTCCATCTGTATGGAAAACCGAATCAGATGGGCTATCGGCACTTTCCAGCCATTTGCCACAGGTATGGACGGACTAATTCCCGCCTTCCTACAAAAAGGAAACTAATATCGTACCTACTAAAAATCTTTAGAAGTAGTTTAGCGTTCGGTACACGGGAAAAAAGTACACTTTAAAAGTTACTGTTTCAAATAGTAGCAGTGGCCTTACGAATATGAAACTGTGAAAACTACAAATTGCTTTTGTTAAAATTATAGTTTCCGGTATTATTAGTAAATAAGTTTTAAAAATTACATTGTTCGACTGCAATCTTTTGTATTCGTAAGGTCGCTGCTACTATTTGAACTGTAATTTCTAATGTGAACTTTTTTTCGTGTACATAACGGAGCTATGTAGAAGGGTTAATATGGTATTCATACCGATGTTGGGGAAGAAAGACACCACTCAACCGAGGTCATTTAGAGCAATTAGTCTAACATCTTTTATGTTAAAGACAATGGAGAAGTTAATTGGCAATTACCTTAGAACAATAGTACTAGTAGGTGCACCACTACACAAATATCAGCATGCATACAGAGCAGGGAATCAGCATGGAAAGCAGGATTGAGACAATCCATAGTAATGTTGGGATCCGTTAGCCAGAAAAGAACAAAAGCTTGCCGGAAACTAAACAGGAAGAAGCTTAGATTTCTCACAGGAAATGAAAGAATTGACAGAAATTCTGACAGAATTTTGAATTCCTGACGGGACACACAGACTTAGATAATACTAGGATAATACTTTAATATAAACACCCAGGTCTAGAGGAAGATGACAGATGTAGATTCATTGGTTCAGCAGAGGAAACCCCCATACATCTGCTGAAAGACTGTGGAACACTGCTCCGCAGAGATGCAGTCCTTGAATCCCACCCAGATCCTGAAATTCCTAAAGGAATCAGGACTAGAGGAGGCGCTCTATATGGGTAAGTATACCAACGTTTAGAGAAAGAGGGTGGGGTGCAATAGATCTACGAAGGTCGCAGTACAAGTCGTCACCACCAAAACTATAATCTACAATCTCTAACACACTTTTCGAAGTAATACCAAGAGCGGTTCCGGGGTGTTCCTGCTGGAATTATATTTACCAGCTAGTTCATGCGGACCACTTGTCTGTGCACTTATATTATGCCAGCTACGCCCCATAAAAAAATAAAAGAAAGAGTCTTAGAGAGAACTAGTCACGTCTGTCTAATCTCGTCTGTCTAGTCCTGTCTGTTTAGTTTTGTCGGGTCTAATTTAGCAAAACTGATTATATTAACATAATATCCATGTATCATTTCTAAATACTTCTATTATGTTGAAACTGTTTCACTAATTTAATATTGGACAGCGTTGAGTCCACTACTGATACACTTAAACCTAATAAAACTGAAATTGATGACGAGTTAACTAAATAAATAACCTGAAAATCTACACCTTTTAAAACATAAACGGTCCATCGAGAAAAATATATGGTAATGCCGTAATCCAATAAATAATATAAATGTCACTGGCAAGTGTAACTACACGACCACAACTGAATATAAATCTATATAAAAACGTTCACGAATGAGTGGATTTAAAACTGTAAGAGGAAGAATTTTACGTTCACGATTTACGGTCGGGCTTCTTCGCCCACGTATTTCGACATTAAGTGTTCTTCATCACATTATTAAAACTATGCAGAGTACAGATAAAAATCTTTTTTATCTACAGTAAACATCGGAATTGATGATAATAAAAAATATTTGAGATTCTACTTCAATATCCTTTAAAATACACCAGCAGCAACACATCACCTGAATATAATAAAATGGTACTTACGTATTAACGCCACCACCGCAATATATTGGATCGAGAGTTCGCGCTGTCGTGCGAATGTTGTCTTGGTTTATCTGTCCGCGGCGGGCAACCTAATCTAACCGGGGTTAAAAAATAAAGTATTTTAAGTTTTAAAAATGTTTTAATTTTAAATAAAATGTTTTATTTTATGGTTTATCATAAAATGTTAGGTGTAGATTGGCGGCATTTAAAAATGTAGCGGTGATGGCGTTAGTTCTAAGTACTAATGAAACTTACTGCTAGACAATTAGCAAGGTTTTTAAATCAGACTTAATGTTATAATCATAGTTACTCTTGATGTGATTTTTGCACCTTTATCTAATAATCTTGAATGAAGTCCATGAAGCCTATACAGCTGATCTTATCTAGTTTTGCTCATCCAGTCCTCCTATCTCCTATCTACGTTTGCTTATCCACTTTCTAGTTTAGTGCCAGTCTTGTCTAACTGCTGTGAACTTACCAAATCAAGATTTGATTAGTATGTCTAACCTAGTCAACATTTTCTAATCTTATTTGTGTACCTATATCTTGTTTATAATATGTTATCCGGTGATTAAATAAAATTGTAGTCGATTTCCTCATAACATTACAATTAGTAACAATAAATAACAGGAGCGGCATCTGCATGCAAGAAATAACATGTTGGATTAAATTGTGTTCCATAAAAGCTGTCATAACTCGATGGAAGTGTAAAATATTAAGCAATTAAGAACGGAGTTACATAGTAAACGCTCTCCGGATTTAATAGAGGATACGAGAAAGAAAAAGGAAAGAACGTTTCTCGTCTTGTAACTGCTCACGTTAGGTGATAATAACATCATAAATTATTATTTCTTTAAATAGTTACATTTTAATAGATACTAGTTTATAGTTTAATTTTATATTTTAACGGACTAGACTAAATAAACGAAACTTAATGGACAAGATTATGTTAGGTTACTTAATTTGACTAGATAAACAAGACTTGATAGACAAGCTTAGGTGGACATTACTTCAGACAAAGTTTACCATCCGATACAGATAAGATCTTGTTTGTCATCTAAGGTTTTGTCTTGTCATTTCTTGACTGCTTAAGTACTGTTTTGCTGATACTCACGATAGGTGTTTTCATTCCGATTCATGCTCCTTCCGTGTGTGGCATGTTCTCGAGGTTCAGTGACTGCATAGCTGAGTTAATCTTTAAACCGACGTCGTCTCTCAGATTTGAGGAATATTAAGCAGCCTCATGTCTAACCGCGACGCTGCTGATTTGGGTGTTCGTCTCTTGAGCTTAAAGTGTAGTGTAGCTACTAGGGGTTGTGGTCAGAGTTAACGTCAGCTCCTGGGTACGTTTTGACTGCGCGTATGCTGTTTTTGAACCAATTCTTGATCATGATGTAGTCGATCTGATTTCTCACAACCCTGTCGATCCCATCAGCATTTAAATTTTTTACGATTTATAATTGCAAAAAGCTAAACTGCACTGATAAGAGATAGGTCTCAAAACACGTTTGCAGATGGCTATTCACTTGGGTTAAGTAGAAAGAATTATTTGTCTTGTGCTGTTAGTGACATGAAAATGTATTCGGACTAGTAATAACATGCAAATTTCTGTTGTATAATTCAATATCCTGTATGATATCAGCCAGGAAATAGTTGTTTCAACATGAGATTTGTCATAGTCTTAATCAGACTTAATATTATAGAGCTACGAACAAGTTGAATATATTTATATTCGGACAAATCTCAAGCCATATTAACAATATTCAAGCTATATTTCGTCTTAAATAAGATTGTATAAACGATTAATTGTAAAATAAAATTGTAGTTGTAATTAAATTGTAATTAAATTGTAATTGTTTAAATTAGAATATAAACCGAATATAGAATTAGAATATATAATTTAAAGAAACAAAATATTTCTTTAATTTAATTTATAGTCAGCATTCTGTTAATTTTTTCGAAGATGCAATCTTAATCGCTCGCAATTTTGTATGTGCCATGATTGCAATGTGACTGCAGAAGATATAGATGTAATAATTAAGAGCGGCGCGCTTAAGGCTACGGGTTTTATAATTTTTCATGCTGGAACAAATGGAAATATTCAGCTTTTAATGAAGCATTCAGACCGCAACATTTCTGTTCTATTATGCTTTCAATACGCATTGCAACAAAAAGATCAGAAACTGAATAATCATTACAAAATGAATAGCATACAATTATGAATCTAAATGATAAGTCTGAATGGGCTAGATGTTTGACTAGATAGAGTAATCTTATCTGGATTAGTAACCTTATAATAGTAATCTTATCTGTCTAGTGTAGACTAGACAGATAAGATTAGAACGACCGGCCGGTACATCCCGTCTGGTGGAGATAGGAACCTGGGTGGGGGCTCATTGCGTCAGGAGGATCATGCCGTCTTCAGTCGTTACCATCGTTAGGTCCAGACAACTTAGGGGCTTCTCCTTCCGCACTTTTTTTAAAAATAGACGATCTTTCGTCGCCACCCAGCGTGCGTTCTGGGTGCGACATGGGAGCGCATATTCGAAGAAATTTAACTGGTTCCGCACTAAGACCTATGGATTTAGGTTTAGGACCCAAAACGGCAAGAATACCCAAAAATGCAAAGAAAGTGAGAGAAGCTATCCAACAGTCGCCTATGCGCTCTGCCCGGAAGCATGCAATTGCATTAGACATTTCTGACTGCTCACTAAGAAGGATTTTATATCATGATTTATCATTCCATCCCAACAAGTTTTATACTTGGTATGAAATATTATTAGTAGTCTAAATAAAAGTTTTATTAGATTATTTACTAAAATTACAATGGTTTAATATTAATACCTTTGTTGAGTCGCGGTGGTTGTTTGTCTTTGGACAAACGTTCGCGTGATCAAACCTAAGACGGTTAATTCAGTGTTGCCAATAGATTTGATCGGCACTGGAAATTATATGTTTGGGCAAATAAAACTTGCACGCCTTGATAAACATGTATTTATTATTTAACTCTAACTAATTTTAAGCACTTGTGACGACATGCACTGTCGGAGTTTGGAATCTTCTCGGTGTGTTTGTGGCAAGAGGGTTAATTGAACTGGGTGTGATTAAATATTGTCAAAACCAATAAAACTCAATCCCACCTTCCATTTGCCTGCCCCCACTGAACCCAGAACAATTCCAACCCGAAGTGCACGTGGTAATTTCTATGGCTAATCTTAAAACTACCCAAAATTTAAATACTTATTCTAATAAACCTTAAACATAAACATTGCATTGTATTTTCAATTGTTTACGACCACCAAGCATCCAAAAACCATTACCGATCGTAAACATCCGCCGAAGCGTAATTACAAAGGATTAGTGATTACAAATTGTCTTTTAGATGCGTAGCGGACAAGAACAAACTCCAAACGCATTCAACAAATATCTACTACCCTACCGACCAGATGTTGGGAATCTACTGGTCGGTTTAAGATAATCTTGATGCAATTATTATTTACCTACTTTAGAGTACACTTAACAAAGAAAATCGTTTTTAAAATAAAAATAAAATAAAAGTGTTTGGTCTTAACGACCTTGATAATAGGAAATTGCAAGTTGCTTAAGTTTCAACCTGTTCGTAGCTCTATAATATTAAGTCTTATTGAGACTATGACAAATCTCATGTTAAAACCGCTACTTCCCTGGCTATTACCACGCAGGATGAACATGGATATGCCGACGACTGGGGACTTACTATAAGATGCGGCCCATTCGAGGAAGCAGAGGAAGATTTTGATGGCTCATTTCGAGAAGTTGGGGAAATACTTCCGGAAATGGAGACTCCAACCAAAAGCTAGCAAAACAGACGTAACCAACTTTCACCTGAATATCAAACCCGCAAATAGGGAACTCAGGAGTAGGGAAAGATAGTTCGTTCTGGAGCAGCCTCCTTATGGAAAATTTACATGGGACCAGCCTTCTTATGGGAATTTACATGGACAGCCTCCTTATGGACGTTTTACATGTACCAGCCTCCCATGAACAGGTTTTGAACTGCTATTAAGCTAATAGACAGATATGAAGAGGTTTGAACGGGTATTAACAGCTAATGAACAGGTTTAAACCGATACCAAACCGGTTTAAACAGGTGTGAGGCTGCTATAAACAAGGTCAAACCTCTTCATATCTGTTTAAACCGGTTTAGTATCTATTTAAACCTGTTTATTAGCTGTTAATACGTGTTAAAACCCCTTCATATCTGTTTATTAGCTCTTAATAGCAGTTCAATATCTTTTCATTACTTGTTTATTAGGTATTAATACCTGTTAATACCTGGTCATTACCTCTTTATTATATTTTAATACCTGTTCAAAACCTGTTCATGGGAGGCTGCTACATGTAAAACGTCCATAAGGAGGCTGTCCATGTAAATTCCCATAAGGAGGCTGGTCCCATGTAAATTTTCCATAAGGAAGCTGCTCCAGAACGAACTATCTTTCCCTACTCTCAGTGCTCATCCACATTGACACGCGGGCGCGGTGGCGGGCGCGGTCACGAAATATCAAACATATGGCATAATATCCAAGTGTTCATGTACGAAACGCACGTGCGATCTAAGTAGCGGGCAAGCTAGCGACCGGCGCGCGCGGCGCGCTCGCGGCAATATCAAACGCGTGAGATGTTGTTGTGTGTTCACGTCGAACTAGCGCCAGAACGCGCGATTCACTCGCGGCGTCTTTAAGTTCAACCAGTACGAACTTATCGCTAGAAACGATAGCATATTCTTCATGTCACATCATGTCACATCATGTCTTTCAATACAGAAGAGTTTATTAGTGCTGTTCAGCTTAGTATACTAACCAAAACTTAAACTATGGTTAGTATACTAACCTAACCTAACCTGACAACAGGTCACACCCGTGCAAACGCTTGGCGGCCAATGTGAACACGAACTCGCCACGTCTATCGCGCCCGCACCCGCCTCCGCGCCCGCGCGTTCCAACGTGCACAAACACTCAGGGTCCAGTCCAAAACCTAAAGTATCTAGGTGTGACACTCGATAGTTTTTTAATACTTTCGTTTAAGGAACACTTATCAAAAACAGCAGAGAAACTGAAAACAAGAAACAATATAATACAAAAATTGTGCGGAACATCTTGGGGTGATTCAGCTTCTACTCTACGCTCGTCAGCCCTGGATCTCTTCTACTCAGCTGCAGAGCACTGCGCTCCGGTATGGCTCAACAGCCCACACGTTCAAAAAATAGACGCACAGCTCAACAATACAATGAGGATGATTGCGGAAGTTATTAAATCAATTCTTTTTTGATATAACGTCCATCTTATTTTAATGATTAGGGTAGTTTAAACTACCCTAATCGGTATTAAATCCACTCATACAGAATCGCTTCCATTACTGAGTCACATCCCACCCCCAAGCCTGCGCGGCATACACGCTCTGTACAGGGCATTTAACAAGATACTGGACAACAGAGAACTACCGATCCATACAGACATCGAGGACGTTAACCACAATCGCCTCCGATCTAGAAAACCAGCAAAAAAGACCGCACTAAACGCAATAGAAGACGAATGGAGCATCACCGTATCAGGAATGGACGTCTAAACAAAACAATGATAGGCCATCCATTAGTAACTCACCACCAGGCTTCGACTTACCAAGAAAAAACTGGTGCACGCTAAATTGAAACGCAGTTTCTGATACAACAATCAGAACGCAACATGGCAGATGCGCCTATACTTTACACAAATGGGGCAAGAGTCCCAGCACCTACTGCTAGTGCGACGAAAACTAAACCGTCAATCATATTGGGGAGGAATGCCCTGAAACGGCTTACAACGGCAGAACAGAAGATTTCCTACTAGCGACTCCAGAATCAATAGAGTATATAAATTTGTTGAATGTTCGTTAGTAACAATTTTGTTTTAATAATTTTTATTTTGTTAGTCATATATATGATTTGTGTCTTAATATGCCATACGCTAAGTAAATAAAAATCACGCAGGATATAATTATAGAACAGACATTTGCATGTTATTACTAGTACCACTATATTTTCATCCTATTAACAAGCACTAGATAAATAACATTGTTTTTAAGATCATTTATTTCTATTTAAATTAAGTGAATAGTCTTAAGTCGAAATGCAGACGCGTTTCGAAATTTATCCCTCATCAGTGCAGCTTTGCTTTTTTGAATTATAAATTGGAATACACTTACATAATCTTGAACATAATCTCGTGCATGACTGTCATGAAATCTGCGTCTGGAAAATTTCTCACAAGAGTAAGATAATTTATCGCAGGGAAGATTCATTTTAGGAAAATTTATCGCCTGGAAAATTCGTCGTATGAAAATTTATTGCGGATAAATGAATGTATGCATAATAACAGTTTTCAAAAAGTTTTAAAAATTGTAAATATTTCAGCAATTTAAAATTAAAAAAAAATTTGTATTTTGCTAAGTCTTTAAAAAAGAAACCGTCAATGTTCTACGCGATTAACTCGTTGCGATAAATTTTCCGCGATCATTTTTTTACGATCAATTTTCTGCGATCAATATTCCATGAACCAAAAATATCTCATGGTAATGAATAAGTCACTTTTAAAAAGTTTTAAGCTTATCTTTCTCGTCAACTTAATGTGAAAAACCGCTTATACAAAACTGAGCTTAAAAGATTCCGACTTAGGTTTAATAAAGCCTTGATTGATTTCACTGCGACCGATAAGTCTGTAAAAAAGAAACCATAAATGTTCTATGCCAGTGGTGCGCAAACCGTGGGTCGCGACCCCTCAGGGGGTCGCGAGAGAAATTTTGGGGGTCGCCTAATTCAAAGAAATTTTATTATTTATTTAGAACTATATTTTTTACGCAAACAATTTCTGTCTTAATACATAATTAGAGACTTAGCAATGGTTTTGGCGCTCTTGGGAAAAATTTAAAGTAGACATAAATTTAATTTACGAAATCTACTTATGTAATTTAGAAATTATTTTATTACGAGTAAATTCTAACACAAATTAAAATTTATGAAAAACATACATTTATTATATTACTATTTTACAACCGCGTTCGTAAACCTGATGCCAATTTTTTTTTCTGAGTATCGTAGCAGGCAGCACTTGTATAAAGGTCTCCGTCAGTGCGTTGCGGTTCGTTGTCATACGTGCGAGAGCGGAAAAATATGTACTGCACACACCAATGCGTTAAATGGATTGCGTATTTAGTTAGTTTTTTTATTTCATAAGGAAATCTTTAAGTTATTTCGATTGAATATGTTGTATCTATTTGAATCTATTTGTGTCTTTGTATTATGTTATTGTTCCAATTGTAAATTTTAATGTATTTTTATCGTGAACTTAAAAAACATAACATATTATATATATATATATATATATATATATATACAGGGTGCTTCAAAAAAATGTATACACACTTTAAACTATTGTAGTTTTCCCGCTCTACAAGGCTAATGTTATATTTCTTCGCCAGGTGCCAGCATAATCGTCCCTCTATGTTATATTATCAGTTGGAATTTGTAATATCAACATGGGGGACGTACGTTTGAGTTTTGAAGAACGTAAGCAGGTTATTAAGTGGTACTGGAAGTTTGAGAATGTAAATGAAGTTCAAAGACAGTGGAGAAGGGAGTATGATACAGAACCACCTTCAAGATTAACAATTACACGCATACGAGACAAATTCGAAGTTCATGGAACAGTGTGTGATGTGCATAAAGGTCATTCAGGTCGGCCTTGAACAGCTACAAGTGATGAGTCATCAACGGCAGTCTTGGAACTGTTTCAACGCTCTCCTAACAAATCTTCAAGGCAAGGGGCACGTGAAAGTGATGTAAGTGCTAGCAGCGTGCTACGCATTCTGAAGAGAGGCAAGTATCGTGTTTACATTCCAAGGCTGGTGCAACAGCTAAATGACGACGATCCAGATCGAAGGTTGCAATTTTGTGAATGGATTCAGGAGATGGTGATACGTGAACCGGGATTTATGGGTAGCATCATTTGGTCGGATGAAGCCCAATTCAAACTTAATGGAACTGTCAATAGGCACAATTGTGTTTACTGGGGTGAAGAAAATGGCACAGTAAAAGATGAGGTGTACAAACGTAAACCACGTAACCTAGACATTCTTTGGAATGAGATTCAAGCAGTGTGTAGAGAAATCTCATTGGACGTTTTGATACGATGTACAGAATCAGTGGTGACTCGTACTCAGAATTTTATTGATGCTGCAGGTCACCAATTTGAACAGTATTAACATTTGTTATTTATGTTTCATTTACATTGGACTTTCAGCTTTCTATTTTCCTGAAATTTAACTTTGTAGAACGGTAAATTAATTTTCTATGGAAGTTCAAAGTGTGTATACATTTTTTTGAAGCACCCTGTATATATATATATATATATATATATATATATATATATATATATATATATATATATATATGTATATATATATATATATATATATATATATACATAATATATTGAATAGGTTAGTTGCGACCGTTACTACATGGTAATCCATACTTACACTGAATTGATAAATTCACCATGTTTTAACCACACCTATTATATAAAAATATTTCAAAATGTTAAGTAAATGTTAAGTAATCATTTTCAAGTTCACACTTCTTGAAAATGACCTTCACCCGTCGAAAATCGAGTCTTGCTAAATGTTTAAATTTATCTTCAAATTTATTCTTCAAATCTTCAAATTTTAAATTTATTTATCTTCTTCTTCTTGTGCCTATCCGTTCCGGATGTTGGTGACCATCATATATATATATGTCAGTTTTGAATGTTCTGAATAGTTCTTCAGTCGTGTGTGAAGTCCATGTTCTTATGTTTCCAAGCCAAGATGTTCTTGAAGAATGTTCTGCAGCAGTTTATACCTGTATCCATTCCTCACTACATAACCTAAATCTTGTAGTTTCCTGCATTTTACTTATTTCCAGACTTCTTTTCCCTTCTTCGTTTTATGGAGAATGTTATTGTTTATAATTTTATCTGTCCTTGGCACTGTAAGTATTCTCCTGAAGAGCCACATCTCAAATGCCTCAAGTCGTTTATCCATCGTCTCGGTCAAAGGCGAGGTCTCAGCTCCATAGAAAAGAATGGAAAATATATAGCAACTTTGAAATCTTAATTTTGTTTCCATCGAGAAATAATGTCTCTTAACACAATAGCCATTTTACAAAATGCAGCTCTGGATTTCTCTGTACGGACTCCAATTTCGTGTGAATTATCCCATTGGTCATTAATGTTGGTTCCCAGATATAAGTTTTTGCTTACTTTCTCAATAGAGGTACCATTAATATTAAGAACATAGTTTTGTAGGCCTATGTCTTTCTTGCTGATGACCATGAAGAGTATCGTCCGTTTCGTGTTATTTGCTCGGATAAATTAGCAAATGAATGTTTGAAACCTGCTAAATTAAAACGATATTTGATAGGTAAACATAAAGAATTTGCAAATAAATCTGAAACCTTTTTTAACGATTGGCTGAAAATATAAAAAATCAAACTGTATTTTTGAAAACATAAACAACAATTCCTGAGATAGGTATACGGGCATCCTTAAAAGTGTCATATTCAATAGCGAAAAATTTGAATCCCCTTACAATTGAGAGAACCCCTCATTCTTCCTTCAGCAATTAAAATGACATCAATTATTCGCCATATCAGTTAATATTGAATCAGTTCTGTTAAATCTAATACAAAACTCTCTTTATTTGCTCTAAAACTTGACGAAACTACTGACATTAGTAAAATGTCGCAATTAATTGTATATGTAAGATACGTTTCTGAAGAAGACATATCGGAAGATTTTTTACTTCACATTGAATTTTTATGATGTAAGTATTTTTCTTTAAAAAAATATTAATACTCATATGCATGAACAAAGCATTGTTTCATAAAATTATGTGTTGTACTCAAGTCTCTAATAAGGCAGAAACATACATGGTGTTTTTAAAAGAGTGTCAATGAGTCATCAAATTTTAATTTCTAAATACAAATAAACCGCTTCATACTAATACTAGACTTTACTAATATCTGCTCGTGAGCAAAACTTGTATAGTCACTAAAACTCCTCGATCACTAAAACTCCTTTAAAAACATCCTGTAAACTCAAATCACAGACAAATATCACTTTACCTACGTTAACGGTTAAAAAACGTCTAATGTCGATCTAGGGGTCGCGACAAAATTTTAGACAATATGGGGGATCGCCAATGAAAAAAGTTTGCGCACCACTGTTCTATGCGATGAACTCGTTGCGATAAATTTTCCACGATCAGTTTTTACGCTCAATTATCTGCTGTCAATATTCCACGATCCGAAAATATTTTATGTTAATGAATAAATCACTTTCAAAAACTTTTAAGCTTAACTTTCTCGACAACTTAATTTGAAAGTTCGTTTATGCAAAACCGAGCTTAAAAGATTCCGACTTAGGTTTATTAAAGCCTTAATTGATTTCACTGCGACCGATATATCTGTAAAAAAGAAACCATCAATATTCTATGCGATAAACTCGTTGCGATAAATTTTCCGCGATCAATTTTTTACTATAAATTTTCTGCGATCAATATTCCATGATCCGAAAATATCTCATGTTAATGAATAATTCACTTTTAAAAACTTTTAAGCTTAACTTTCTCGACAACTTAATTTGAAAGTTCGCTTATGTAAAACCGAGCTTAAAAGATTCCGACTTAGGTTTAATAAAGCCTTGATTGATTTCTCTGCGACCGATTTAAGTGTGTAAAAAAGAAACAAACAATGTTTTATGCGATAAACTCGTTGCGAAAAATATTCAGCGATCAATTTTTTTGCAATCAATTTTCTGCGACCAATATTTGAGTTTATAAAAAAGAAACTATCAATGTTCTATGCCAGTGCTCCGCAACCGCTGTGCCGCGGCACACTGCTGTGCCGCGAGGTGATCTTGGCTGTGCCGCGGTTTTCTCAAGAATAATTAATATGTAAAAATTCCAATATGTAATTTCTCAGAGTCGAAATTATATACAAAACAAAAACATGTACTTAGTTAAACAAAAAATGTACATTGTACATATAGTACTGTGAGTATTAGTTTGCGTACTTATACGTAGAGATGAATATTTTTCGTTTAATGTGATATTATTATTACATTAGTAAAGCAGCTTGCTGTTATGCTTTTCTAAGCATTTTCTTATTAAATAATCGGCACTAGTGCATTTATTTCGGGTAAGTCAAATTTATAATCTTGCGTATCGATAATAAAACATTTAAGTCGTTCCAACTGAGTGTTTCGCCAATATGTTATTTTTTATTTAAGCATAGCTTTGAGCAAATATTAATTATTATCCCAATCTTCTAGATTTCTGAAACACGAATCGAATAAATCGTTCTCGACTTAACAAAATTCTGTCGTAGGTTAGAAATATTAAAATGAATCGTTATAAATGTACTAGTAGTGATCGATTTTCAATCTCTTCATTTCGTGGCGATTTTAAGATCGATCTGGCTGACAAAAATTGAGATCGGAAACTCTAGTTACGATTTACGATTTACGACGGGCAAATTACGGAGGGCGTGGCTCGAGCGCCGGCAATTTGCGTCTGAGTGTCGAAGTATTTTGTTCTATCTACCGAACTGATGATCATGTTACTCAGTCTGCATCCGAACGAGAAGAACTCCCATCAAATACCACATTTTTAGGTTATTTTGTTGTTATACCTCTAAAAAATATGGACAAGTTTTTAAAAAGAATTTCGAATTCACCGACAAACCAAAATGAACCAAGCACAAGTGGTGCTGTAAAAAAACAGAAGATGTGGGAAAGAAAGTATAACGAAGACTACATTCGATATGGATTTTCGTTGTGTGATAAAGAAACGCCACCCAAACCAGAAAGCATCATTTGCGGAGAAATGCTATCTAACGAAGCAATGGTACCCAGTAAACTGCTTCGCCATTTAAATTCAAACCATCCTAGTTACGTTAAGAAGGAAAAATCATTTTTTCTTAGACTGTTCGATCAAAGGCGAAAACAAAAGCAATCACTGTTATCGTTAGTCACAGTTTCTGATAACGCCTTAGAAGCTAGTTACCATGTTGCCGACCAAGATTAATTGCACGTCAGAAAAAACCACATACTATTGGTGAGACACTCTTTAAACCAGCATGCATTGGAATTGTTAAATCCATGCTTGGGCCTAGACACTGTTAAAAAACGAATTAACGATATGTCGAACGATATTTTAGGAATGCTAATTGCAAACGGCCCAGAAGTTTGCACTACAAATTGATGAATCGACTGATATTAAAAACCGAGCACAACTCATAGCTATTGTACGTTTCGTTGACGAGGGCACCATAATAGAAAACTATTTATTTTTCAACGAACTTCCTTCCGAACTACCGGCGAGGAAATTTTCAAAGTAACAGATGATTTTTTTAAAACTTATGATATGTCATGGAGTAATTGTATTAGTATTTGCACGGATGGTGCTGCAGCAATGATGGGCAAGAAAAAATGTTTTATTTTGTGCGTAAAACGGTAAAATCCAAATATAGAAATTACACAGTGTTGCATACATCGCGAAGCATTAATGACCGAAAACTTGCCAACGGAACTATTGAAAACAATGAATCAATGCATTACTATCATAAACATTATTAAAACAAGAGCCTTAAATTCGCGAATTTTTAAAATAATATGTGAAGAAATGGGATCGGATTATGAATCCTTATTGTTTTACACCGAGGTACGTTGGCTATCCCGTGGAAAAGTTTTAGCTAGATTGTTTGAGCTTCGCAACGAGGTTCTCGAGTTTTTGTTAATACAAGATATGCCCGAACTTTATCAACTTTTTGATGATAATTACTGGATGTCCAAACTGGCGTACATGGCTGATATCTTTGAGCACCTGAACGAACTGAATAAAAGAATGCAAGGTCGAACCGAAAATAATCTGACGTGTCCTACAAGTTAGTGGGCTTTAAAAATAAGCTTGAACTTTGGCAGAAAGAGATACAAAAAGGATCATTAGAAATGTTCCAAAGGACTCACAAATCAATGATTGAAAACAAAAAGATAATTCTGGATCTAACTCAACAACATTTAAATTTGTTGCAGGACAAATTTAATCATTATTTTTTCACAATTAATGCAGAGCAATATAATTGGATTAGAAATCCTTTTATAGCAGATGCAGAAAATTCAACAGAAGCACTTTCCCTTCAAATTCTAGAGGAATTTATAGAATTGAGGAACGATGGGACGCTGAAACTCAACTTCAGTGAAATGAAATTGGCTGATTTCTGGAGTTCCGTTCAGAATGAGTATCCTCAAATTTCTGCAAAGGCTATTGCAATTTTGCTACCTTTTTCTACGACATACTTATGTGAACAAAGTTTTTCTACATTGGTTCTAAATAAAAATGAAAAACGATCGTGTTTAAAAGGTCTTGACCATAAACTCCGAGTAGCACTTTCTAATATAGAAGCGAGAAATACGACGTATATGTTCATTAAAACAAGCACAAATATCACATTAATAAATTAGTTATTATGTTTAAATACTGTTTAAATAAGCATTGATTACTCTGAATTGCAAAATTCACTATGTTTTTACCATAATTGATTTGTAAAAATATTATATAATAAAATATTATAAAGTAATAAGTTATATAATATTTCTATATAATAATTGTGGTAGAAACATAGTCAATTTTCCAATTCAGTGTTATATAACTGTGTTCACAAGTCATATAATATTCTTACAAATTAATTATGGTAAAAACATATTGAATTTTTCAATTCAGAGTAAGTATGGATCACCTAGCATAGATTAATTAGGCATAAGTAAATAACAACAAACTTCATAGTTAAATTAAAAGACTTTTTTTACATATGTAATATATAATAAAAATATATGTGTTTTTGAGTTGGTGTAAAATTCAAATTGTATATAAAAATTATTGTATTTTTAACCCCCGACGCAAAAGAGGGGTGTTATAAGTTTGATGTGTCTGTCTGTGTATCTCGCTGTGTATAGCTGCTAAAGGAATGGACCGAATTTGATGCGTTTTTTGTTTGTTTGAAAGCTGACACGATCGAGCTATAATTTAAGATCTGTTCAGGCGCTAGATGATCATCAGCTCATTTCCTACTTGACAAACGGGTCTCTTAATAACTTTCACAGATCCGATTGATTTTAAATTTGTCCGGGGGATACTTAAAAATTTTAATTTTATATTATTATCTAATAAAAACATATACGTACCACCTATTATTGTTATTTAATTCAGTAATACCCCGAACTTACGCGATAGGTCCGACTGAGCGCTAACCGGGTAACTCGAATTCGCGTAAGTCGGGTTAAAATTTCGCAAATAAATACCTATAAATTATTTTTAATTGGGGCCCGAAGCGAAAGAAAATAATAATTTAGACCAAAAATGTTTAATAAAATCTTAGATTATAGAAATATAAAATTGCCTACCGGTTATTTTGATATAGAAGGCTTCATAAAATCTAAGAAAGTAGTTTGACGACTCAAAGATTTTTTTTTCTCCCGCAAAATTTCCTCATAGCATGCTAATAATTTCTTTATTACTTGTTTTGTGGAAGAAATGAGTTAGTTCTTCGTTAGAGTCATTTTCTAAAATACAGTGTAGTTGAAATATAATACAGTTACGTTTTAACACATGTATTTTTAGCCACGCCACTATGCCAGTTCCCAATAGTGTGGGGGCAGTAAGTCTATAATCGATAATCAAAAGTTGTGTGACGCTCAAACAAAAGACGAATCGACGAGGTTTGAAATCGAGTAACTCGAGTTCGCTTAAGTCGGGGTAGCGTAGGTCGATGTATTACTGTATTTGCTGTATTTTTAAAGCCTTTACTTGTGGTGTACCGCGGAATTTTTGAAAATAGGTTAGTGTGCCGTAGAAGATAAAAGGTTGCGGAGCACTGTTCTATGCGATGAAATCGTTGCGATCATTTTTTTACTATCAATGTTCTGCGGTCAATATTCTATGATCCGAAAATATCTCATTTTAATGAATAAATTACTTTTAAAAACTGTTAAGCTTAACTTTCTCAACAACTTAATTTGAAAGATCGCTTATACAAAACCGAGCTTAAAAGATTCCGACTTAGGTTTAATAAAGCCTTGATTGATTTCACTGCCACTGGTAAGTCAAAAATATTAAGTGAAAACGAAACCATGTTCTATGTCAGTGTTTCCCAAAGTGTGGTACGCGTACCCCTGGGGGTACACGAATGGTTTGAAAGAGGTACGAAACGAAGTTCCAAAATATTAATTTTTTATGTGTGCCAAAGTGTATATAAGATGAAAATAGTATATTGTGCAACTAGGGCGGTAAACTGTCAATTGCCCACGAAAGCAAAATTGGGCTCACGAACGAAGTGAGAGTTCTCGTTTTTCGTTATACCGCACGAATTGCAGATAATATATTTTTTCTAATTATGTGAGGGGACGTATCTTACAAGATAGTGGTCCATGAGCCATAAAAAAAACGAAATAAAAATGAAGAATTTGATTTTTCAATTGTCCTCGGTGGTGTGAAATCGTCATAAGAACTCTCCTCAGTCCCCGGTATCACCATAGAATTTACACTCATTTTAAAACGTTTTCTTTAATTTTTATTTTGTAATGAAAAAAAAATATCACTTACACGTCACTTTTTTATTATTAAGGTTTTGCTTGTGTTTATTTTATTTATTTAAATGTTTTTATGTAACCTATCGATTTTTATTGAATATTAGCGTGCTCGAAGCACAATTTGAATTTGAATTGAGAAACGGCCATTTGTCGCACCAAAAAAGGGCGCCAAAATAGTACTTATCCCGCATGAGTAATAAAAATAACAATATTTAAATTACATCAAAAATAGTGCATCAAACATTACTTTTTATAGTGTTTGAAATCTAAAAATAATTCAGCTTCATCATCTTTGATAATTAATACAATACAACCAATAGATCATTTTACTAACTGCTCACGATAAAATAATTGCAGATTGTTTTTACGTATATAAAGACAAGCATAAACTGTGAACACATAAAGAATAACATTTGTCCTAAGATTTGAAATAATTTTGATGCGATTTTACCTTAAAAAGTTATGTTTAATTCCTTGGATGCGGATCAATAAAACAGTGAAATGAACAGTAATGAAATAAAAAATTTATTTCGCTAGTGGAATAAAAGTATACATAGCAACGCTTCGAAATAATTCACTTGTGGGCTCCGTAAACACAACCCTAAATGTTGAATTCGCTGATGTTCTTTTTTGATCTCCAATTATAAAACTTATTACACATTTTTTGTATAAATGTCTTGATTTCGGCTGGCGTAATCTTTCCGCAATTGCTTCACCATTTAACAATTCTTAGGATGTATCCATTTATGGTTAATAGACACAAGTTAATTAAACACTAAACAAGATTTTGACGTACGAATCAATAATTTTATCGTTGTCATAACAACAATACAATAAAGGGCTTCGGGCGACTTCGATGCTTCTCTTAAAAAAGCAAAATTGAACTTTTCTTTGAATTTAACTTTTAAGTGAATTTAACTTTAACGTTAAATGAAAAGCAAAATTAATTGTAAGTTTGTATACACTAGCGAATAAAATTAAGCTTTAACTCGCGAATTTAAATCTCATTAAGCCTTAATTTTATCAGCTTGTATAATAAATAACTGTATTTTATCTTTGAAACTCCAATCTGGAGACTGTATATTACGTAAAAAAGACAAGTACAGTTGTTGCTAATAATAACATATCTCAGAAATTTTCTACTAAGTGGTACGAAGTGTTAAAAAAATATTTGGAAGGGGTACACCTGGATAGAAAGTTTGAAAAACACTGTTCTATGCGATAAACTCGTTGCGATACATTTTCCGCGATCAATATTCCACGATCCAAAAATATCTCATGTTAATGAATAAATCACTTTTAAAAACTTTAACAGCTTCATTGGAGAGGTCGCTTGTTTAAAACCGAGCTTAAAAGATTCCGACGTAAGTTTAATAAAACCTTGATTGATTTCACTCCAGATTACACCGACGTCTGACCTAAATTAATTAACTAAAATTCCATTAAAACGTCCCCCTAGACGTCAATTTGCTGGCCATAACTTAACGACATTGTCTGTCAAGTGTATGGGCAGTTTTCACCGTGAATTATTTCGTACGTTCATTAGCAACCTTGAGGAATTGAGGTCTTGTGCGGCCAATAAATGAACGTTCTGTATTCATACTTTACTTCATTTAGCCAATCATGAACACTCGCCGATTGCATCACACGTCTCTTATATAATGGGACAGTGGCCGCAGCCACCAGGTTTCTTAATTATAATTTACAACAATCTCAATGGAATTTTATTGTAAATTTATTCTAGTTTTTTCTACTCAATAATTGGATCATTTATTATTTACTGAACCTTTTAGATTTATTGTAAATTGACGTGTAGTATGCTTTTTAATCTTTAAATTAATTCCATTAGGGAAAAACAGGCACAAATGTGTGGAAGATGCAAAATGTTTGAGCACTTTGAAAGGTTATATTTTAAATAAACTTGTACACAGTTTTAATTAATTTAATAATAATTATAATAAAATATTAACATAACAGTTCAGTCTATCTCAATACCTTAAGCTGTGCACAGACGATGAGACTAAATATGTAAATAAGTTTATCTACGACCACTATTGTAAATGCACATTATATCCGCGATTAATGATAAGTTATGATTGATAACACACACGTGCGTTTGGTTTACGATTCGTTGGTTATTTGAGAGCGGCTACTACGTACTCATACGTTTAGCGCCCCCCGTGCCACAATTCAAACTAACGGAAATTGACATTGCTTACATTGGATTGCCTATATCTATGAGCACTCTTATTCTAATTTAACCCAAATAAGTACTAAATAATAAGGTATGTAGGGTAAGAATGAGTATTACCGGTCACTTAAGGAGAAATAATCACAAATCAGATAATAGTCAATATTTCTTTGTTAATCTTTTTACTTCTTAAATTTTAACTATTCTTCTAAAAAAATCACAATCATTGAGAGCAATAAGTTGAACAAATTTGGCATAATAAATATTTAAAAAATAAACGACTTTGACCGGTATTAAACGCCATGGCAGGTAATATCACTCACCAGGTTGGTAATGCCGGTCAGGCATTGTTAAGGCATAAGTTGCCGATATAACCCTCAGGATAATCATACCCTGAGCACTCAGCGTGAGCCCAGAGACCACACATCATACACCTATACCATATCTCGTTATTTTGCCCATAATCATCGCATCAGTTCTTATCAGTGTCAGTATCTTTATCTTCACGCAGGTCTGTCATTTCTATTTCTGAGTTCGATTTACTATCATTTTTCTTGGTTATATCTTTTATATTATATCTTGGTTATATTATTTTTTTTTTTTTACAACAAGATATTTTGCTTCTTTTTTTCTTGTCTTTTTTTCAGATTTGATTTTGAGAGAGACTTTTTCTTCTCTTTAGTCAATTTTCTATTTTCTTTCTCAACCAGAGATACTTTGTCGGGAGTTCCTGTTAGGATGACTGCAAGCCGTTTGCGAGTATTATTAGGATGACTGCAAGCCGTTTGCGAGTACATTATTTCTTGTCCTTTAACTTATTTGGCACCGGCAGAAGATCCTTAGCAATGGTAGTTTTATGAACACCTGAAGTTGAAGGAATGGGGTTGTTATAAAAAATTGTCCATTGCTCGAGGTTGGAAATTGTTCGTGCATTATTTATCTGGGCTGGTTCAATTACATCAACAAGAAGTGATGGCGATTGAGTTTGTCTGAAAATGAGTTAGTGGATCACTAGGTTCAGTTCACCCCGCTGCTAAACGACCGCTGGAGGGGCGCGAATGAGATGCCGCGATAACGTAATCAGAGACCTACGTACCATGGGATTGGATTACGACCCTCAGATTTTGATGGACCGACAGGGGTGGAGACGCATTGTGCAGTCAGCCAGAACCCGCATAGGGCTATAGAGCTACGGAAAAAAAATCATGGGCCACTTATCTCCCGGTTTGGAGATTTGAGCTGGCCGTTAAAATTGTCAGATTTAACAGCACAAGACTTCTTCCTTTGGGACTTTTTAAAATCTCGCGTTTACCACAAGTAACCACGAACCTTGAAAGCTAACATTGAAGAAGAAATCGCCAATTTGGAGGCAGATGTTTTGCGAGCGACAATTCAAAATGCCGTAACACGAGTGCAATTATACATCAACTCGAGAGGTGGCCGTTTGAACGATATAATTTTTTTCAAGTTATGTCGCCAATTTTACACTTTCAAATAAACTTCTGATGAAAACATAGCTGTTTTTTTTCATTAGTAACAAAATGGCAGCCAATTCAATTTATAACATTACTTTTGCGCCACCTTGTACATATATGGATGACGATGCACACAATTAGGTATCAGCAAACGTTCGTTGCAACGGATTAATATTATTTGGGTATCTGTGGTCTTACTATCGTGACCTCTTATTTTTTTCTGCTGAAGCTACCACTTCGTTGCTGTTTCAAATGTCGGCAGCCACAAAATCTTCGTCTGTAAACACGTCTGGGTTTAAAGGATATTTTCTTGTAACAGCAAAACCTGCTTCAGCCTTTGGGATAGTTGATACTTTTTGAAAAGCTTTCCTGAACAGCAGAGCGGGATTGTTTGGTCTGATTCTTTTTCCCAATTGATTCTTCATGAAAAAGTTGCATTCTTGGTTATACGCTGCTTTAAAGGAGGAGATATAGATGGAAACATCCTGAGAGGCTGCATTCTGCACGTGTTGGCAATGATAACATCACTATATTGTAGCTTTTGCAAAATTCGTAACCTCTCAAAGAGATGTGACTGGAATGATTGTCATGAACAAGCAACATGGGCTCATTTTCTGAAGGTTTGGTGAAATCAGCAAAATGTTTCAGACAATCTACAAAGAGATCTTCATTGATCAACCCATTTTTTGAGCAACGATAAACTGTTCCACGAGGGCCATCTGCTTCTAAAGCTGATGAATGTCTCTGTCGTGGATAAATTAACATTGGTGGGACGTATACTACGGTAGCATTCACAGCACACACAGCTGTGACGGTCTTTCCTCTTTCTCCACTGGTTATAGACCCCACACGTTTTTGTCCTTTCTCAGTAACAATTTTACCAACTTCTTGGGTCTTGCACTGAGGAAATTCCAGTTTCGTCTACATTCCATATGTTCCTTGGCAGAAATATATATTTATCCATTAGCTCTGTTAGAAGTTTAAAAAATATAGCAACTTCAATGATATAGCAACTTCGTTCCTGTTAAAGGCAGTGGCTCTATTTAAGCTCGTGCTTTGAGCTTTCCTGATGGACAAATGATTTCTTCTTATGAATCGTTTAAGCCAGTCCTCGCCAGGGAATTCTAGAGTTGTATTAAAATTATGCTTAATGTTATTTTTTACAGCATATATATATATATATATATATATATATATATATATATATATATATATATATATAAGCCATTTTTCTAATTTGAAGAGAAGTGCAGCCATAAAATATTTTACCGAGGAACATAATTTGGAAAGCCATTTCATCTTCTTCTTCCCTTGTGAAGACTGGATTTCTTCCCAGCGGTGGGCTATCACAATTATTTTTTCTACAATCTTTCTTGAAGCTTTGAAAATGGCACGCCAGTAGATTGAGCTGCTTCTCTAATGGGTTTCCCTTCATCCACTAGTTTAAAAGCTCTGTATATGTATTGATTCTGGCCCCATAACGCCTTTGAATGTGGTTGGCTTCTTATTTTGGACATTCTGAAATAATATACAAACATTAAAATAGACAAGAAAACTGACCATGTATTAATTTTAGTCGCGGGTAATACCGGTCAGCGTGACCGGCATTGCCCGCCTAGCAATAGTTCCGTAAAAAGGCTTTTAGGTTAAAAACTTGTCGAGACAAACTCAAAATATATTATCACTTGGAATGCTTGATAATTATGCTACAACAATTATTGGTAACAATGTAAGAAATCTGAAACAACAAACACTCACCCCATATTGTTTGACCTCGAAAATTTACTTCAAGTAGGCGCAAAAACAATTGACGTTTTCCAATTGAAAAACAATTGATGTGCGTTCGTCCTAAATGTCGGCTGGGAAATGAGCGGGGGCCGGTGCGTCGGCGCGGAGTAAGGCCACGTTACACGTTTTTTATGTGTGCCTGCGCCGGAACGCAGTAATATAGAAGAAATTGTAATGACCGGTATTACCTCCTGACCGGCATTTCCCGGTTCTACCCTAACCATTAAGAATGTATTTCTTTTCATTGCTATGAAATGAGTAATGAGAAAGTAACAGTTTTATATGAAAATACAACTGTTTGTTTATTATAATGTTAAATAATGTACCTAATAAGAAATAAATTTGTTACATCAAACATATTGTTCTCATTAAACAGAAACAAATTGGTGTGGTCGTAGATAAAGTATAGTACATAACTCGAGTTGTAAGGCAATAACGTACTCGCGGAATTACGCACTCCCCACTACGCGGGTCGTGCGTAACTGTTCTGTACGTAATATGCTTCTTACAACTCTCGTTACGTAATATACTATTATATGATTATCTATAAAGGAGTATGGTTGTACCAATTCTAAATTTGTATGATAATCAAAATGAAAATGAAAATCAAATGCTCATTTAGTCCACCTCTTCAACCATCTTCCACCTCTTATCAACCACCTCAACTATCCTTGAATGTGAACTATTCTAAGAGCATTCTCCAAATTTAAATTCAATGAGACAAATTCTAATTTGTCTAATTTTTTTATAATTTCAATGATTTTTGAGGTCGGAATGAGCATTTGAATTTACTTGATTTACTTGAACATTTAATTTTATTACGGCATTGTTATCAGAAAGTCATTTTACCGCAGAAGATATATTACGTTTCCAAGATATTTCGCGATGTAACGCGAAAATTTCTCGAATTTTCGTTCGATTTTACCAATTTTCGAACGAAGGGAAAACTTATCAGATCTGTCCAAGTCGAAATTCAAATTTCGATTTCTTTGTTGATTAGTCACGAATAAATTAAGACAAACTGGAAGAGTTAGTTTAGGATCGTTTATTTGTAATAAGATAACTTGTCTAGACTGTCCAACATTTCCAATTTGAGTTTGGAACCAACACCTTACAAGAACGACAAACAAGTGCAAAATGGCATTGATGATCACCAGGAGAACACTTGGCAAATCGTGTGGCTTAAAACCAAAAATGGCACAGTGGTTGAACAAGGCGGTAGTAAAATCTTCTTGACATATGGGTGCATAATTTGGTTCAATTTATTCGATACAAAAACTGATTTTAATAGTAACTTAACCAACATAAGTAAAATGTCTATAGTTCCAGCATGTGTAGCACTTTTCAACATTTATGCGCTCCGTGATTCTGCACCTCACGTAAACCTAACCTAATCTACTATCTCGCTTAAATCTCAACCTATCCAAAGGATTTAAATTTGTCTCAAATAGTAAAGAAATAATTTAAAATATAATTCAAATAGAAAAGAAAAAATTAGTAAAGAAAAAAAGTTTTGAATTGTAAAACCATACAACATTATAATCAGATAAACTTAATAAAGGCGACATAAAGCTTGAATATACAAATACACATCTCAATCTTTCCGGAGCTCTATAATACAAATGTGCCACGAAGGTGGACTGAAAGCTATAACTGACAAAATATAATATTATAATTGACAAATTTCACAAGAGATTTGTTTTTGGTAGTCCTAAAAAGTCTCATTAGTATTATAGAGCTCCGGAAAGGTTGAGTATATTTATATATTCAAGCTTTGTTCCGTCTTTATTAAGTTTATTTAAAAAAGACTTAATATCTATAACCTAGTTTGAAACTAATGAATTTGTATATAAAGTCACAATAAAACACAAACATAACAAGTTTCTTTAGTTTTAATATAATCGACCTACACACGATTTGATCTTGGTACAAATTAACAAATCACTGAATATAATCCCATTAGCGATCTTAATTTCCAGAAAATGCAAAGCAGATTCGAATTAAACTAGTTTCTAATCTCGGTTAGTGCAGACAATAAAATTTCATTCGCACTGCACGAGTGCTTACACGAATGTTATTACGGCTCGCGATTATGTAAGCGTGTTTATCAACACCAGGAGGTTTTTCATTATCATAAATTAATGCGGACGTAAAGTAATAGTGGAGTGGTTGAAGCGGAGCGCCTCTTAAAATTCAATTTACAAAATCGTTTTTGGTTTTCTTTTATCTCTCGAGGTTTGGCAATTACAGTCGCGACGGTGGAAGCTAAAACTTTTCGATTAAAGTATTTTATTTTAACGATTTTGTTTTTCATTTGCGTGCTGAGATTAAGTTAAGTAACTTAAGCAGAAGGTTTCAACATTTAAGTAACTAATATATAAATCGAATAATTTGTGGGAGTTTGCTAAGTTTAAGACGAAAATGCTAAGTTTAAGACGAAATTTAGTTTAACTACAAAAATTATTTAATAGACTATATCAGGTGTATTGAATAAATTTTAGTTCTTGAGCATTCCTGCTGGTCTTATGTCCCTCTAAGGGATTTTGTCGCCTCCCTCTGCTTACACTTGTGCTTGGTGTCTTGATCTTAGACACAAGTATAGGCAGCCCTTACCATATGAGGTTTCGTGGCAGATTTACTGAGATGGCTTGGCCAGAGCCATGCACAGGAGTACGGTGGCTCATTTTTTATTTCTTTCCTAGTACTTGAAACCGGGACTTATGCCTTAGTAAACAAACAGTTCAAGGTTGACCTTGAACCCTACTAGGCCACCACCGCCTCTGGAGCATTTTGTGTGACCTTAATACCCAATATCCGTTTGATGTGTTGTTGGCCACTTGTGAAGATCCATTGCAATAGGTGACATTTATTGGTCCACTCTGTTATTACTTAACGAGCCACGGCTTTGTTAATGGAGGACTTCTTCCTTGCAGTTTTCCTTTCCTTTCCTTTTGCAAGTGCGTCAGCCTTTTTGTTTCCCTCCAGACCTATGTGACTTGGCACCCACGCAAGCTTAACGCTGTTGTGTTGTGCCAGACATTTTTAATTAAGTTCCGAAGGCACTGCCAAACTGTTCTAGATCTTATACTATGACATATGAGGGCTCTTATCGCAGCCCGTCTGTCCGTGCAAACATGTTTCTACTTTTGTAGTCCATTCTTAAATTTTCCCGGACACATGTCTCGATTGCGAGAATTTTCGCTTGAAAGACCGTGGTGTGCTTTTTCAGTGGCACAATTATGCTGCACCTAGGAGGCAGTCCACAGACTGCATCGCCAGTTCGACTCTCCTGCATGGAGCCTTTTGGAGCATTTTGTCCATTGAAGTTTTGTTTAAAAGGCTATTTCGAATAGATGGCTTTGAGGCATCGAGTCTTCTTCCTTGTTAAGGATTGGCTGTTTTTTTACATCCGTAATTGTGGTATGCTCAGAATTTGCGGGTCTTGGGTGTGATGCGCAATATATGGTCACCAGCAGCTACATAGCCTGTCCATCCCAACCCCACACTCGCCTACACGTGATGCACTTGTTACGCTGAGCAACCCGGAGAAAGGTTTGGGTAACCAATCCCATCGGGAAAACAGGTCAGCAAGCTGAAGAGTGTTGGGGGGTCTAGGTAGAGCTAGTACCTGGCGTAGCTGGGGAATGACCTCCTAGACTGGGTAGGGACAGGTTACCTACTCTATGGACGGCGGTGGAATGAGACCGGCTCTCAAAAGTACGGCGGCAAAAGTTGCTCAGTCCTGAAGATTGGGTCTTTGCTACTTGAGGGTACTTTTTTCTTTTCGGAGGAGGGGGAATGCATTATTGCACACTGGGGCCTTCGTACCCTTGTAGTGTGGGGATCTCTAATCGAGTTCTTCTCCTCCTCTGTTTCTTCACTACACTCCACCTGGAACTGCGTGAACATTACTTCAGGTGGGTGGTGTTGTTTGTTGTACTTTCCTCGTCTCGATTTCGTCTTTCGTCGTATTAGTTATGTAATCGTGTGCTTAGCTATTTCTCGGTCTTTTCGTCACATATCTAGTTGTCCATGTTACCTTCCTTGTGTGTCGTGCAATATTATGGTCGCCTTCCATTCCCCCTCCATTTGTTCTTTTTCCATCATGATTCCGGTTATGTAAGCTTGTACTGCGTCCCAGTTATGTTCACTATCTAGCATAACTTCCAAGATGTTTTGTTCTTCTAGTATTGTACTTCAGGTTATCATTCAGGTTTTATAAATGGAGATAATTTCTCAGAATGTGCACTAGTGCGTCTATAAGTCATGTTTTCTGATTCTGATAGCGAGTTTGAGGGTGATTTATTGAGTTTACTATTTTTAAATGAGTAGTTCCGCGCTACAAAAACTAAAACTAAAGTTAAGAAGAGAAGATATTGGGTTCATGAAATAAATAAACTAAGAGAAAATGTTGGAGATGGTATTCTCATTAATGCAGAAACTGGAATCTGATGAAGAACGATTCTTTATGTACTTTCGCATGTCTAAAATACAGTTTGAGGAGAACGATTGCATCACAGGTCTATTCGTTTATGACGTGCTACATGTAGGTTCTAGAAATACACTGATCACATCGATAGCGCGTGGATAGCGTACGAACATCCCCTCCACCTTCCCACGCCGATCTGAACATCCCAGATCGACGTTCACACGCAACGTGTGATAGCTTTGCATACGATAAATGTGTTTCTATGGCATAGTTTTCCATCTAAAATCAAGAGTCCAAATATTGTAATGCGTTGCAGACGTTGCCTACGTGAAAGCAGTATGTCGCTACCTAAAACCACACATTAGATAAAGAAAGCTGTCCACAAAAATGGAAACACGCAAGACTGGTGCTAGTAAAATAACCAGGAAAAGAAATGAACGATCCGGCGCGATACAGACCTCTGTACATGCTTGACACAATGGACAAGCTACTAGAGCAATTGATCTGCATCCTACTAAAAAAGGAATTGGAAGAAAAAGCTCCGCTGTCAAACAAACAATGTGGCTTTACAGAGGGAAAATCTACCATCAACGCCGCCAATTTGGTTCTTCAAGCTGCTGAAGAAGAAATAAAAAAATCGCTTAAAACCAGGAAAGTTTGCGTGCTGGTTACGATTGATGTGCAAAACGCATTCAACACCACGGCATGACGAGAAATAGCTACAGAGCTAAAAAAACAGAAACATATCTGCATAACTTAAGAAGGATAACCGAAAGTTATTTTGAAGAAATATGCATAAAGGTGGTATGATAAGGCCTATGCCACCGAATGATAACAGGGGCACCTGAAGGATCCATGCTAGGACCACTGTTGTGAAATATACGACAGAATTCAGAATCAAGCTGCTGAAGAAAAAATAAAAGAATCGCTTAAAACCAGGAAACGCTGCGTGCTGGTTACGATTGACGTGCGAAACGCATTAAACACAGCGTCATGACACGCGAAATAGCAACAGAGCTAAAAAACAGAAACATATCTCCATAACATAAGAAGGATAATCGAAAGTTATTTTGAAGAAAGATACATAGAGGTGGTATGATAAGGCGTATGCCACCAAATGACAGTGGGGTACCTCATGGATCCGTGCTAGGACCACTGTTGTGGAATGTTTTATACGACAGAATCCTAAAGCTAAACCTCGAAGGGGCCACACACATCGGGTATGTTAACGATTTGGCATTAGTAGTCAAAGCCAAAACCCAATGAGAACTAAGAAGTTTAACCAACGAAGCCTAAGACAGAATCAGCAAATGGCTAATCGAGAAGAGGCTACTCGGAAACAACTGTCATATCAACAATATATACAAGCTGTCATATTAATAGGAAGAAAAAGATGTGAAACTCTAGAGCAAAATGTGCAAGGGGAAATTTTTGCAACGCAGAAGGTGGTGAAATATCTGGGAATTGAATTTGATCAAAGGCTAATCTTTGGCGGACACATTAGGAGAGTCACAACTGCTCTCATCAAGCTGATGCCAAATATAAATAGTCCAAGCGCAAAAAAAGAAGACTGTTGGGTATGGTAGTACAATCAATATTATTGTGGCAAAAAGCGCTAACATTCAAAAAGTACAAGCATGAGTTGGAGAAAGTACAGAGAAGATGTAATGTGAGAATAATCAGTGCTTATAGAACTATATCCAAAGGAGGAATACCACAAAAAGTCATAGCAGGAATACCACCAATTGACCTTTTACCAGAAAAAATGATAATATAACATGAGAACCCAAAAATGAACACAAATTCCTTAAAAAAGGAAACGATGGAGATCTGACAAACCGGATGGGAAACCGAGACGGAAAAGGCAACATGGACAAGTAATACCATATGGACCATAATGGTGAAGTAATTCAAGACAAGTAATACCAAATGTAGTTCATGTAGTTACATGGGCGGAAAGAAACCACGGCGAAACAAACTATTATCTAACCCAATTCCTATGCGATCATGGATGCTTTAGAGCGTACGAAAAGAGAATGCATATACGAACAACTGACGAATGCCAATACTGTAACCAATGTGAAACGGTTGAACATACAACTGTCAACTGTGAGAAATTGGAAGATTATCGCCAAAAATCAAATCAAGAAACCGGATGCCAGTTAACGCCAACAAATGTGGTACAAGTAATGCTGGAAGATATAGATAAGTGGAGAGCTGTAGAAAAAAATGATCTATGAAGTAATAAAATAAAAATAAGAGGATGAAAGAAAAATCCAGAGTGAAAAAAGGCAGGAATAAAACCAGACAAAAAACCTGAAGTAATTCGTAAGCGGTACCGGGTTGAGGCAGGAGAATTAAAAAAAAAGGTTAGGTTACGTCGAACGTCTGGCCCGTAAAGGGGAAATACCTGGTACCACGTAGGACGGAATCTTGCGTGATGGATATTTGAGGAACTTTCATTGGGTTTTGTCGAGACGTTGTGTGTATATATTATTATGTATACACAGGAAGCGAATTCCAGTATGAACCTGACCATGGTGTGATGGAGGGTAAGGTAGACGTTCGACGAACGGAAGCTCGCCGTGGCCCTGAAAACAACTCCCAGTGATCTGTTGGCTTTTTTATTATAGCGTCGAATATGTTAAATGCACCGAACAGATTAAAAACCTCAAGACAATCCTCTCATATAGGAGCCGAGGGGATACCCATGAGTAGCCATTATGGTAAACTTCCAAAAGGCATGCGACTCAATAGATCGACAGACGCCTTCTCTGCCTTGTGGGAACTAAGCCTAAGTGAGAAGACTACCATACTGATCTACGCTACCCTGAAGAACATCACCTGCAAAGACAAGTTCAGGGGTGAACTCTCCGCGAGCTTTCCGATCCAGACAGGGGATAGCCTCTCGTGCATCCTCTGCAACTGTGTTCTGGAGAAAATCATAAAAGAATGGACGTCCACATTGTCATCAGAAGCAGGACTGAAGCTTGTCCACAAGAAATACAACATCAATGTACCCTGTATAGCCTTTTCTGATGATCTCACCCTATTGTTCAACAGCATGGAGGAGGCTATTCATCAACTACAGAGCCTCTACAATGTTGCGGCAACAACCGGCTTGAGGATCAACATACAGAAAACTGAGTTCATCACCAATATCAAACAGGCTTCTTTTACAATCCCATTAGGAAACAATAATATATTGTAAATTCCTGACAGTCAAGTACTTGGGAGAATGGATCTCAGCAAGCGAAACCTTGGCCATAGACTCCAGGGGACTAAGTTAGAGAGGACCTATCATTCCTGTAAGAACATCTATACCTCCAAGTACCTATCCAAGAACATAAAACTTAAGCACTACAACTCGGTAGTAAGACCCTCTGTAGTAGAAGACCCTCAGAACTCGGTATTAAGAATCGAAAGGGGTTACTCAGGAAACTAGAACTCAAGAGAGGAAGATCCTGAGGAGAATACTAGGACCCATATGAGAGGAGGCCAGTACCTACAGAATCAGGCACAATAACGAGCTCTACGAACATCAAGAAGACATAGTCACATGTATGAGGAAAAGACGACTGACCTTCTATGGGCATATGCCCCGCCTGAATCACTCCAGGCTCACCAAGAGGATCCTCACAGTGAAAAGTTGGGAAAGGCATCCAAATCCAAGTTGTTCACCTCTGTTAAATCAGACTTAGATAATCTACAGATCCCATACGACAACCGATAACCGAACGCAATACCGACAGGCCATACTGCAAGAAGCACTTTCCACTATTCAGTCTAAGTTTTTTATAACAGAAACTTATCTAGGTCTAGTTGCAGACAATTAGCATCGTTAATATTGCATATTTTACTAAATATCTTTGTCATCAGCGTAGATAAATAGCTTACAGTTCTCAAGGTGGGCGACGATAGCGTTTATGTAGATCACGAACAGCAACGGTCCCTGATAAGAGCCTTGTGGTACACCCGACAAAACTCCTACAACTTCTTGATGTATTCCCATCTACCACCGCCTATTACAGGTAGGATCTGAACCAGTTCAACAAATTCTCGTGTGTACCGAGTTATTCAAGGTTATAGAGCAGAATAGGATGATCTATGCTGGCAAAGGCTTTGCTAAGATCCCTATAGATAAAATCAACATGCGCTCCGTCATCCCTATCCTTCAAATGTAGTCTGTAAAGCATAGCAAATTAGTTTCGATCTATTCTTCATAAATCCATGTTGTTTAAGGGCAATATTAGTATATTTTGCAACTAGGGCGGTAAGTCGTCAATTGGTCACGAGAGCGAAATTGGGCACATTCGCTCGAAAGAGCGATACCACGGGAGGTATTGTCAATACCTCCCGTGTTGGAAATATTATTGTTTTATTACTCATGCGAGGGGACGTATCTTACAAGTTTGGGATTCAGGGGCCATAAAAAAATAGATACAAAAACATCTGTTTCCGGTATCACCATTTTAAAATGTTATATTGAATTTTAATTTTTATTTTGTAATGAAAAAAAACTGTCACTTTCACGTCACTTTTTAATATTGAGGTCTTGATTGTGTTTATTTTATTTATTTAATTGTTTTTCTTTAATGTAACTTAGCGATATTGAATATTTGAGTGCGTTACCGTTAGCTCGTTGTTGTGCCTTATGCTGGAGGTACCGGCCTCCTCCCTTATGGGTCCTAGTATTCTCCTCAGGATCTTCCTCTCATTACTGTTCAAGTTTCCTGAGTGGACCCTTTTGGGATGTGTAAAGTACAAGTTATGTGGTAATACAATCAAAAATGACATTTGTCGCACTAAAAAACGTGCGCCAGGATAGTACTTTTAACGCATTATTAATAAAAATGGTTTAATGTGAAAGATAATCCTGTTATATTCGAGTATTTTAAGGATTTTGTAGAAAAACGCATAATTTGGATATAGGTTTGCTACCAAGTTTTTACTGCCGGATTTAAGATTGGGATTACGTTTTTTTCCATAGTTTTGGAGAGGAAATCGAGCGCAGATAATGAGTATAGATCATAGTTAATGGATTGCACAACGAATGAGCAGTCAACTTGATAAAGTGGGCCGGGATTCCATCGGGGCCTGAGCCTTTCCTCGCAGCAATTTCAGTCAGTATTATGAGTACTTATGCCTCGTCAAAGCTCAGCATGTTTAAATTTAAGTTGGTTTGGTTTACTGGCGCGTGAAAACTCATTTTGCTAATCGTTGGATCAAGTAAGTGCGCTTTCGAGAAAGCAGACGAGAAAAGTTAACTGAAGCTATCACAAATTTGTATTGCGCCAATATTTATAACGATCGTGGGTTCGATCCCCACACCAAGCCGAATTTATCAGGCAATTTTCCGGCCAAGGTTCACTCAGCCTTTCAAAAATGAGGATCTGGGGTTAAACCTGGCGTAATAATATACAGCATAGGAGCGTAGGGCCAACTACCCTATCTCCAACAAAAAAGCCGAGGCTGTAAAAATAGCTACCCTTGCTTAGCTATACCCCTATGGCATGGAAAGTCTAGGATAAAGGGGCTATTATTATATTTATAACAATGCTGAGTAAAAAAGTATTAGTTAAATAATAAGTCTCACTAGTTAAGTCGTAGAGAATAAATTGTCTATACTCTGTCCGACGAGAGAATGCAGCAGTACTGCGCCGAGGTATGAGGAGGGCCTTGCCGAGATACGTTAGGTTAGGTTAGGTTAGGTTAGGTATACTAAGATAGATTAGCTTGAGTTAAGAAATATGCGTCAGTTTTTCAAATACGGACAACTAAACACTGCGCACTCGAAATAAAGTGGGGGTATGGGCAGAACAATGCTAAACTCGTCGAGACGGGATGCATTCTCTCGCCGAACAGAGTATAGAGTAATAATAAGATAAAGAGTCTAGACTACATGCCTGGGTAGACTATTTGCAAAACGGGAGGTATTAAGAATACCTCCCTATTTCGAGCGAATGTGCACAATTTCGATCTCGTAACAAATTGACAACTTACCGCCCTAGTTGCAAAATATACTAATATTGCCCTTAAACAACTTGGATTTATGAAGAATAGATCGATCGAAACTAATTTGCTATGCTTTACATACTACATTTGAGGGATAGGGATGACGGAGTGCATGTTGATGCTATCTATATGGATCTTAGCAAAGCCTTTGCCAGCATAGATCATCCGATTCTACTTTTAAACCTTGAACAACTCGGTATACACGGGAATTTGTTGAACTGGTTCAGATCCTACCTGTCATTGGCAATGGTACTTGATTGGCACACATCAAGAAGTTGTGGAAGTTTTGTGGGGTGTACCACAAGGTTCTCATCAGGGACCGTTGCTGCTTGTGATCTACATAAACGCTGTCGTCGGCCACCTGAAGAACTTTAGGCTATTTATCTACGCTGATGACAAAGATATTTAGTAAATTATGGAATATTAACGATGCTAATTGTCTGCAACTAGACCTAGATAAGTTTCTGTTATAACAAACTTAGATTGAATAGTGGAAAGTGCTCCCTGCAGGATGGCCTGTCGGTATTGAGTTAGATTCTCGGTTGTCTGTAATGGGTTCTGCAGTTCCTCTATCTTTGATTTAACAGAGGTGAACCACTTGGCTTTGGACGCCTTTCCCCTACTTGTTACTGTGAGGATCCTCTTGGTGAGCCTGGAGTGATTCAGGTGGGTCATGTGCCCACAAAAGATCAGTCGTCTTTTCCTCATACATGTGACTATGTCTTCCTGATGTTCACAGAGCTCGTTATTGTGCCTGATTCAGAAGGTACCGGCCTCCTCTCTTATGGGTCCTAGTATTCTTTTCAGGATCTTCCTCTCGTTGAGTTCTAGTTACCTGTGTGTGCTCTTTCGATTCATCAAGAGGCACTCAGAAACATAGAGTGCAGAGGGCCTTACTACCGAGTAGTAGTGCTTTAGTTTTATGTTCTTGGATAGGTACTTGTAGCTATAGATGTTCTTACAGGAATGATAGGCCCTCTCTTACTTGATCACCTGGCGTCTATGGCCAAAGTTTCGCTTATGCAATATGGTCTAGGCTTCGATCTAGCTGCAGTCGTTTCTGATTAATTACTAATAATAGTTAATAACTAGCTATATTTATTATGAAGCTACGATAAAAAAAAATTAGTCAACTAATAAGTCGCACTAGTTAAGTCTAGACCAGTCTTCATCAGGTTTGTCTAGTAATGAAATTTTCTTCAATCCTGTCTGGTTTAATTTACTTTTCACAGTACTTGCTTGGTCCTATAAAAGTTTCTCAATGAAGTGAATTAGATTTTACTGGAAAATTATGTGATGGAAACGAAAAATCCGTTCTTTCTGATAAATTTCTAACAGAAATTGAAACGGCAAATTGAACGCAAAGAAATATTACCATCAAACTTTCAATGATAAAATTGATTGGAAAAAAGTAAAAGTTGTCCAATTAATATCGAACCGAGCGAAAGAAAACAAAATAAATATAAATAATAATAATATACAATAAAAACCTGTAATTTGAACAATGCCCGTTTCGAAAATTGAGTTTTAATTCGTTGTTACGTTATCAGCGATCAGGCCTCGAATCTAGATAATGCAACAGTTTATGTGAATGCGTTTCTCGATCACGACTTTGAAATTACCAATAAAAAAAATCATAAATAAATAATAATGGAAACGTAATAATAGAGAATATGTGGGTTACCTACATTACTAATTAATTCACATGTGAACTGTCTACTTAGATAAATCTAAACAAATGATATCTATGTTGACTAATACGAGACTAATACATGAGAGTAGACAGGCGAGACATGTCAAATAAATCAGGAAAGTCGAAACATAAGTAGACATACAAGATAATAAATAGACATTACTTAGATTGAACAGGAATAGTTTGAAAGTACCAATATACTAGCTAAACTTTCATTATACTAATTTAATGCATGAACTAATATATTAATGCATGAACTATATATGGTGACATTTATAAGCTTGAAAATATTTTGTTATGTCTGCTGAAATTCGAGAGAATATAGATATTAGTATGTTGTTGATAGGAAAAAAATGTTGTAACTAATTTAGAAATTCCGTTTAGAAAAAAAAAATAATAAAAATGTTAGAAATTGTGAAACGCAAAAAGATGTACAATCGACAATTAAAATTCTTCGTAAACTACCAAACAGTTGTCGAAAGAACGTCGGCTATGCACTTCTACCTTCTCCTCTTTCCCTGATTTACATTATTAGTTTTGATAAAACGCCTTGTAAAAATTTCCTCATTTTCCCATAAAAATCCCGCGATACCAACAGCTATTACCCGAAACTATTCCAACCATCCGTCTTTTATACCTTTTTATCTAAACACTGAAAATTCCATCTGACCACTGCTTTTTTCTCTTTCGTTTTGTGAATAATTTAAATATTTTTTTAATAGTCGCCGCATACTTCCGCCACATTCTCAAATTTAATTAATCTATTATTAGTTTCGATGTTTAGAAATTCTCTCTCTAACTGTACACAATATTTACGTAATGTAACACATAAATTTCATTACTTCATTACGAACTTCATATATTTCATGAATAAAATGTAAATAAGTATATATACAAGTCATTTTGACCATACACTAAATATTTGTGTAAAAACTTTTCATTTTACACGCCATGGGATACCAAAAAAGTTCGTAATAGCGAAATTTTTCCTTTATGTAAACGGATATTTCAAGAACCTTGAGACTAGGCAGACACGATTAGATAGACAAGACTAGACAGACAAGGCTAGACAGATAAGACTAGACAACCAGAGAAGAGTAGACAGACAAGACTTGATATGTAACAACTTCTTAAAATGAAATATATGAAGAACAAGCTGACCAGTCGAACTTCGTATCGCCTCAGTATATATAATCATTCAAAAATATCTTATTAGCTAAATTAAAGTGAGTCAAATGTTTAGCGTATCGATATCTGGTAATATTATAGTAGACGATTATATAATAGATGGGAGTTTAATCCTGTCTGTCCTCTCCCTCGCATAAGGTACGACGTCGTACGACGAAAAATCGAAATCCAAAAGTTCAAAATCCAAAATCCCAAAACCCAAAAGTTCGAAAGCCCAAAATACAAAAGTCCAAAATCCAGAACTTCAATAGCCCAAAATCCAAATGTGCAAAATGTAAAAGCCCAAAAGTGCAGAACCCAAAAGACCAAAATCAGAAATTTCAAAAGCTCAAAATCCAAAGTTCAAAATATAAAAGGCCAAAATCCAAAAGTCAAAAAGGCCAAAATCTTAAAGTGAAAAAGTTTCAAATATAAAAAACCAAAATCCAAAAGTCCTAATATCGATTTAGGACTTTTGCCGAAGATCCAAAAGTTCGGATACATATCGCAATAATATTAGCAAATGATATGCGTATCTTATTTGGAGATGCTGATAGATCTGATTTAGCTATTGTAATGTTCCAATGAGTTTCGTTTTCAAGCTAATTGAGCTGTTGACATGCAGCACGAAATGTTGGGCACACTGCACCATTGACAGTTTGAAGTAATTCAAAGGATCTCGGCCCACGAACATTAGAGAGTGGAGAAACGTTCGTGCAAATGGATCGCTTTGGCAAATAAAAAAGAAACTTGTCAATGTTGTTGCTGGTGGTGTTGCAGCACGTTGAGCAACATTTGATGCGTTGAAATATACTCTTTGACCATTTTCTGGATGCCCTGCCAAATGTAAAACATGTGGATGACTTTCATGAATGGATAAAGTCACTGGATATATAAAGTACCGCAATGAGGGCGACCATTGAAGGACAACCAACGAGCGGGAAATTTAAACGTTTATTCCCGATTAACATTGCTGTCTGCGTATGCTTAGTACAGAGATCATATATTCTGGGACTGAAAAGTACGCACAGGTCAATGTTTCAGAAGGTGCAAAATGCAAGTTGTCTCAAAAAAAGTTGTACGAATTTAATATAAATATATTTATTATTTTATAAAGGTATACAGCAGAAATACAAACAACCATTTTTACTCTATTTTTTCTACCAACAAATTCTCTCATTGCAAGACTACGACTATCTAAAGATTTTAAAATCTGTTTGTTCTACTTATTCACCTCATGAAGAGAAAAATAAAATCTGCAATTTGCAAACATTTTAACTAAATATTGTAAAATCCATGGCCAGAAGGGATTTCACTTGGTACTTACGTATTAACGCCACCATCTCCACATATTTAAATGCCGCAAATCTACACCTAAATTTTTTATGATAAATCTTAAATAAAATATTTTATTTTAAATTAAAACATTTTCAGAAATCAAAACAACTCAAAACACTTATTTTTTAACCCCGGTTAGATTAACCCGCCGTGAAGCGGAAAGTTAAATCAAGACAACATACGCGCGGTAGCGCGAACTCTCGATCCAATATATAGCGGTGGTGGCGTTAATACGTAAGTACCGGAACTTGTTTGGCTCACCTTGTAGCAATTGTTTCACAAACATTTCTTTGCAATTTTCCGATTCCAATTATTAGTATTATAAGTATTCTTTTACCATTAGTGCTCTCAATCCTTTCCTTAGGTTCACTAGCTTGATTCGCAACTTCCTCGATAATAATTTTTTACCCACCCCTATGTCGATCGACTTCACTAACAATAAATCGGGAGCTGCATCAGGACATTATAATTTCCGGCCATCAGCTCTCTTCTGCTGAAATTAAATCTCTGAGAAATGGACTTACACAACAGATTCAAAAAAGTTTTTCTTGCATCTTTACTTCACCATTTCTTCAAATACTTCTTCTTCTTCTTATGACGCCCTCTCCTTTCGAAGGTTGGCGATCCACATAGCTAACATTGTTCTAAACACAGCAGTTCGAAAGATTTCAATGGAAGTGCACCCAAACCATCTTCTGAGGTCTTTCAACCCGGAGTTCTCACGTCTACCAACAGATCTTTTCCCTTGAATCTTTCCTTCAATTATTAGTCTCAGCAGTTCATACTTATTGCCTCTCATAATGTGGCCTATGTATGTAGTTTTTCTTTCTTTAATGAGGGCCATTAATTCTTTCGGCTTCTTCATTCGTCTAAGCACTTCTTCATTCGTAATTCGTTGGACCCATGAGTTGGACCCCGAAGCATTGAATGAAATAGAATGTTTTCCTGGCTTGTTCGATTCTGGAACGGATCTCTCGTTTCGGATTCTAAATGTAAATACTAACCTCACAAATTTTAGAACTCGATGTAAGATCGTTTCTACCAATAAGTGTTCTCCACAATTCTCGTTTAACTTTTTTAGCGTCACCTAAGAACATTAAAATTAAAATTTCCTACGTACGTAAATAAAAAAATATTTTTTTACCTGACGACAATCCGAAAAGTCTGAACCCCAGTTGGGTTCTATTTTTACAATTAACTACAACAACCTGGCATTGTTTCAAATCCACAAATAAAATTGTCCAAAACACCTTGACACACTACAAAAACCAATCTAGAAGAAGTAAACGTGTATTACGCTGTACTCTACTTGTCAGAGATGTCAACTAACTGTGACGTGTCCGCCATTGTAGGGCAAAATCTACTTTCTCTCTCTAGCACACATTCAATATTTTTTGCGGAACTTTGTATATCCAGTGACTTTATGAATGGGGAATGAATAGAGCCATCTATTGGCATAGCTTAAGTTATAGCTTAAGTAGTTTCGACTGTGCGAATGTATGTGGCGTTCCATAAAAAATTGAGAAAATTCAATGATTTTCATTATTATTACCCTTTTTTCGTGAATTTTTCCAATATTTTAATAGTAACTATAATAGCAGGGGTGTAAAAGGGATACAAATGCAACAAATCAAAAATTATAAAAATCGGTCAAGCCGTTCTTGAGTTTTTAAAGGTCAAATTTCAAACCCTACTGTATTTTGTATATTAAGATGTTTCATGTCTGCGTTGTTTATGTTTTCTATAAAGACAACTTTTACAATAATAAGATTTTAGCGAAAAAATGAGACAAATAACTTGTAATTTGATACATTAATTTCAACACCTAGACCCAGCCAGTTCAACTTCACAAGTTCCAACCAAGACCGAACAGGAATGTTTCAATATATTAAAAATAGCGAGAAAATATATTAACCCTAGAAGGATTTCAATTAAACTTTTACTGAATGTGGGCATCCACAAGAAGTACTCTTTGACCGAATTTTGAATGCTCCGCCTCCAATGGGGGCGGCGTGGAGAATTATTTTTGCTTCAAAGATTTTTTCCAAATATCGTGTCTACGCTTCAAAATATAAAATTGTGACCCGGATCGCCGTATATAAGACGTCGGTGTCTACAAAAAGTATTCTTTGCAAATTTAGTAAAATCATTCGGTTTAGCACATAGCCACAAAAGTAATATATATATATATATATATATATATATATATATATATATATTTAATTATTAATTAAAACAAAAATTTAAAATTTCAATGTCCGTTTGAATTTCGTTTCTCAATTTACATGAGTATAAATGGTCAGGCCTTGGTGTTGAAATTAATGTACGCTCATTCTAATAACGTTGTACAATCAACCACGTCGTTCCCAAAAGGAATTCTATATGGATAGCAAACTAAGCGTTTATTATTTTAATACAGGGTTTATCATTAAGAAGGGTCATTTTAAAGTTCGCACCATTTTTGTACTTGTAAAGATATTAATGTTATTTGTTGACTGATGAAAGGCAAAAACTATCTCATTTACAAAATGGTATTATATATGCTTCAACAAAGATTAGAAACGGTGAAAATTCACTACAGATATCATCCTGAGCGACGAGGCTCATTTCAATTTAAGTGGCTTTGTGAATAAACAGAACCGTCGGATCTGGGGCTCCGAAAACCCTAGTTTAACTGTTGAGAAACCACTTTATCCAACACGAGTTATAGTTTGATTCGGTTTTTGGGCCAGTGGCGTGATGGGGCGATTTTTTTTCGAGAATAATGAAGATAAAACTGTTACAGTCAATGCGAATAATGAATATGAGAATAGTGAGTGTCAATGAAGATTTTTTATTTATTCTCGTGTCAATAAATAAAACCCCCAATACAAATACAATTTGCAGAACAATTGCAAGATGGGTCGAAAAATATCGTCGGGCAGGTTCTCTTAAGGGTACTAAGTTTGCAGAGAGAAAAAAAACTGCTAGAGCTGAAGAGAATACTTTGCAAGTTTGGAATGGAATTGAAGAAAATTTCACTTAATCCGTGCGACGTTTTTCGCAGCAAGTAGGATTTTCACGGTAAGAACAATTTTAAAGAAAATTTTACTCTTTCGCCCTTGCAAATGGCAAAAAGGCCAAAAACTTCTTCCAATAGACCAAAACTCACATTTAGAATCCAGTCGATGGATTCGATGAAGAGATAATTTTGTCAACAAAATAATTATGAGTGACAATGGACATTTGAATTGCACGGAGAGAGGAACAAACCAAATTTACGGTCTGCCGAAAACCTTCAATTTAAATTCGAAGAAGAGCTACATTCTCAAAACGTAACTGTATGTTGTGATTATTGTGTGTTATTTTTTTTAAGATGAAATGGGAAACGTAGTTGCCAATAGTGAACGTTATGTGGAGATGGTGTGGGCTAAAAACGTTCTTGATAAGCACCATTGCTCAACTCCGATTTCCAATAAACGATATTTGGTATCAGCAAGATGGTGCAAGACCTCATGTATCCAACATGTCTAAGGGAGTGCTACTAGAGTTATTTCCTAGTCATCTGATTTCCAAGCGCGGTGATAAGTTTATCAGAACCGATCCAAAACTTTGGAAGACTTAAAACGAAACATTGGACAAGCATTGGTGAGATTTGGTCAGAAATGTTCCAGCGTGCAATGCGTTCATTCTTGCATCGATCTCAGTCATACATCCAACAGGAGAAATATCATCTAATCAATGTATTTTTTAAGTTTTAATTGTTAATTTAGGATTATAGATTCAACTTGTAATTAAACTTTAGATTTTACTCTACAACGTTCAACAAAAAAATTTGTACTGTACTTACTATGGTTCACAAGCGGTGATAAAAAACACAAGACTTGACAGATATGTAGACGAAACAAGCCACCGAAATCACGATCAAATGGTTCAACAGAAGTGACAAGGAATACAATAATTGACTGGCGCATGTGGAGAAGACTTGGCAGACGCATGTAGACAAGAAAAGGCATATAAACCAGATCAAATTAAAATAAAAATACAAATAACAGACGATACAAATACAATGTCTAGAAATATTATATAATATTTGACCAAAACTTGACCAGTTCCACTGCATTCTGTGATGCTTCATAAAGTTCATCTTCTGCGCAAGAGATCGGACACAGCTATCACACGCTATCTTCTTTAATGTAGCCCTACTTTGCAAGATTGGTCTTTAGATCATCTTAGGTGTCAGGTTGACTTCCCCATTTTGAACCAGCCAGTTTTCTCAGAAGATTATTCCTGGTGGAAACTTTTGACTTGGTGTTCAGACAGTGTTTCTTGTAGATAAGAGGTCTCACTTCTAGAAATTTTGGGGTGTAACAGTGTACCAGTTCTACTCTTGACCACACTACCTTCAATTCACGAAAGGCTTCCCTATTTCTCAAGTGAAAGGCACGTGCTTGTGTCTTGGAGGGATTTGGTTTCAGTTGGTTTGTGAAAAAATATTTGGACAGGCCCTTAAGGGCACTCGTGAGGTTATTCTCCACCGATTCAAAATCTTTAGACTGTGCAGCAAGAGCGAGATCGTACAAGAAACTCTTGGTATTGGGAGCTATGGACTGGCCATTTGTATACACATTGGACAGAAATGGAGCGAGAACACTTCCTTGGGGTAAAACACTCTTATGTAGTCTCCATCAGCTACGTTGCCCTTGGAAGTCTACAAAATACCTCCGATTCTGCCGGAGAGTGGCAAAGAACCTGGTTGGGTTGGAGTTCTAAGTCAACGTGTAGACCTTAGCAAGTAGGAGCTAATGGTTAACAGTATCTTAGGCTGCCGATAAATCAACAAATGCCACTCCAGTTACCTTAGCTGCTTCGAAACCATCTTCTATGAACTGCGTTCAGGCAACTGTCCAGTACAGCTTTTGCCGGAGCGAAATCCAGCTTGTTCGGGTACGAGGAGAGGGTCAATTTCTGGTAGAAGGCGATTCAGAATCATTCTTTCTGGTAGTTTGTAGAGGTGACTGGAGTGTAACTGGTCTGAAATTCTTCGGGTTGTTCTCTTCTTTTCCAGGTTTCTGCAAAGCTATCCTCTTCCGCCATATCTTTGGAATTTGATAATTCTTCATGCAGTTATTGAAAAGCTGGAGTATCCAATCTCGTTTTTAAGCCGAAATGCTTAATTTGTTTTGTCTGAATGTCATCCAAGCCTTCTGATTTTTCATTGTTAGTCTGTTTCATAGCCTTCTCCAATTCTGCCATTCTAAGTGGTATTGTAAGATCCTTTTGAATTTCTCTTTGATGTCTGGGCACTTTGTGCTTGTGGATGGGCTTCCCGTTCGTCAAAAGCTGATGTGGTATTTGGTTGGCAGTGATGTTTTAATGTACAGATCGAGGGCAAACGATCTGCGGGCAGATGGCAGAACTCATGGCTAAAGTATCTGCGTCGATGGTTCGAACACACATCTATAGAGATTTTCAGAGGTGCGGTTTCACGCATCACTATAGCCAGTTGGATCGCCAATCTTCGTTAGGGAGACGACGTCCTAAGAGGAAGAATGTACAAAGGTCTTTGTTGGCTCATTGACGTCTTAAAAATCTCTATACCTTATGGCTGTCTCTTCTCAGATCCAGATCTTCTATAGTTCTAGCCCATTGATCCCGTTTTGTTTGTCTATTGGCGGAGATGAGTCTGTTCCCAGCTTCAACTGTTGATTCACTCAAAGGGTTTTCTTCAAATACCTTCTTTAGTTCATCCTCCTAGAACAGAATACTCCTGTATTCTGTGAGTAGGACAGCTTCATCTGATGTGAGACCAGAGATAAATGAAGTCCGGCAGCCGCGAGGTATAGACCTTCTGGAGCACTTCTTTACAGTTGCGGTGAAGATGTCCTAGAATTCTGGTGTGGGTTCTATTGAAGACACTTCGATATCCAACATATCGCATCAATGAAGATGAAACTGTTACAGTCAATGCGCAACGTTATCATACGATGCTTACAAACTTTTGTGGCCAAAATTGGACAAGATATACTTAGGTGATGTCTATTTTCAATAGGACGGAACTACAAGCCACACAAATGGAAAAACAAAGGCCTTATTGCGTCAGTAAAAAGGAAAGGTCAGTAAAATAAAAGTCAGGAGTAACTTCACGATTTCCCGAGCGTGTTATTTCGCGAAGAAGAGACATCAACCCGCCTAGTTCGTGCGATTTAGCACCGATAGACTTTTTACTGTGGAGCTACGTTAAAGACAAAGTTTACGCCAATAATCCCACAACAATTGAAGAGCTCAAGGATAATATTCGGCCTATAATTCGCGAAATAGGACAACCGATGTGCGGCAGAGTGATGCAGTATTTCTTCCAAAGATTGGAAATTTGTCACCGCAGCCATTTAAGTGATACCGTATTTCACAAGTAGACGCATAGTTTCTACCTGAAATTGAACTACAAATATAGTTACGTTTTTAGTAAGAACAAACTAGAAGGGACTATGCCGAATCGATTTGTGCCGGTCCGGTCCCGATCGGACTGTTGATTATTCCAGGAGACGGATCCCCGCAAATTAGGTGAAAAAAACATCGCGTTTTTCCGATTTTTGTGTTAAAATAGACCCAGAGCGGAAATAGGATGCCACAGGTCCAAAATTCTTCCACTGCCCGTTGCGGGTAAACATCTCGCATCACACGAACCGGTTTGGAGACACGGCGTTCTTCAATCAAGAGAACGGCGTCCACAACAGTGATGGAAAAAAACGTTCTTTTTTCGCTTACATTTTCAGCCGCACCGGGTGAACCGACGGTCGCGTACTTTTCCGCATGACGTCAAAAAACGTGAAATCGACTCGGCGAAAAGCGCAGTAAAAAAATCGAGCCGCGGACCAAAATTGCTCCTCAAAGTTGCTAGAAACGATTTCCTGTTTTTGGCACCTGTAGGACGCCGTATATGACTTGCGAGCGGCAGACGGACACAGGTCGAAGGCTTTCAGGCGTTCAGTTTTACAACAGAAAATGACAATTTCCTGTTTCGACGCGCAAGAGGAACGGAGGTTTTGAAGAAAAAGTGAAAAAATTAAAATGCATTTTTTGACCACTTTTTAGGTTAGGGAAGGCGTCTTACTCGATTAGTAGATTGTAATAAATATTTTGTATAAAATAGAAATGATACTTCTTAATGGAAAACCCTATATAATTAAAATCTGTTAATTTTTGTATCAAACATATTTTAATTTATTTTTAACTAAATATCTGATAATTAACTGTAAAATCGACAGGAAATAGTTATCCGTCAGAAATTGGACAATCATTAAACTAATGTATTCATTCTACTTAGCAAGAAATATTTGAAATTGCAACCACTGGCGTTTCCATTAAATCGGTATTAAAACTCAGACCTAAATACTCTAATTTAATAACCATTACACCTGATTTATTACATTTTCTGTTGAGAGAAAGAGGAAGTGATTCAATTAACAACACAAGAACTAACACAAGGGAGCTTCATCAAAGTGTGGTAATACCTTCGATAAAGCTCGCTGGATTACCAATTACAACTTTTTAATTGGGAGATTTAATTTAGATTAATACGCTTCGAATTTGAAATCCCAATTGATTTTCAAATTCATTCTCCTCATCCACCGGAAATTGGAGAGTGTGAGAAAAGTTTCTTTCACTGTTTAGTTCCAGAGCTGCGGCCGTGGTTATTAAGACACCGCTTTCAGCCAAACCTTCATAAATTACTTGAGCGTTGCTGTTAACAATCAAATAAATTGCTTCAAGAGACTTTATAATTTCCTTGTCCGTTGCATGGAAATTTATAATAATAGCCTTCAAAGTTTTGTTGTGGGATGAAAACTAATTTACAAGAAATCAACGTATAAAGCTGAAACAAAAACTTACAAAACTAAATTAATCTAAAAAGTAAAAGTTGCGACGTTAAATAGCTGTTTGTAACGCGAGGCCGAAATCAAACGATTTATTTTCAGCGCAGGTTCGTCGCTTTTTTAGCGGCGAATTCCTACGCACAAATTCTCGCCACTGTACACAATATTCGAAAAGGAATTCCTTAACGAACATCTTTTTCATCGATCTGTTCAACTCCTTGTTTTATCCCTCACCAAAAACCGAAGAACATTTGCGATCGACTGTCGCGGCTTTCTGTGTAATTGATTCGAAAAACTAGACTTGTTCTTAATATAGATTGGCTTAATGCATCGATGAATAAGGGTAGAGATGTATTTAGACTTACTGCTTTAGTAATTTCAAAGAAATACTGAGATAGAACTTTTTATGTTCTTTTTATTTTCTTACTTGAATGGACGGGGATTTCTTGCTAAGTAGAGAAGGTTCGTTGCTATCCATATACTTTGGTGTGTCTAGCCTTGACAGTAAATTTAGGAGATAAGTTTACATTAGTTATCATACTAGTATTGTTAGGTTCATTTGATAATTGTAATTTTTTTCTTATAATTAAATATTTAGGTCTTATCTAATTAATCTCAATAGTATAGTCTTGTCCATCTACTCTTCATGTATCTAGTTTGTTTATTTCTATTTATATTAGTCAGATTAATGTATTTTGGTCTATCTTGTCTAGTTAGATTGGAGTAACAAGTATCTACAAAGAATAGGCCGGCCGCAGCTTACAGAAGAGTGAAAGTAGGTACAGGAGACCTGCTACTAGCACCGCTTGACTGTGACCTTGCGTGGTGTGTAGCCGATGATATGAACCCCGTTCAAGGAGCGCCGCCAACTCTCCGAAATACGTATACAAGACCCCTAGAGTTAGGTAACCAGGCCCAGGAACTTGGAAATGTTGTTTAACTAAAACATTCTATTGGAGTCCCAAACGAAGAAGAATAAATAAAAACCACGGATCGCTACATATACCAAATCGTAGCTAAAGAAAGAGCAGCCGACGCCTTAAACCTCCAAAAAACCTTTGATTCAATACAAAAGATAAAAAAACTACTAGCTCAGCATGGTAGCAAAATGTAGCTTTTGCACAGCCTATGGTTGCAGAATGGCCAACTTTGAAAAAAATGATCGAATTCACTTTCGCCAACTGAGAGATTGACGTTCGAGTGTACTCATCCCGTGCCAAAATTCTAGTAAGAACAACTAAAAGCAAAAAGAATTGGAAAGAAGCCCAGGGACAAAAAAATTTTAGAGAAAGTAAACGCCAAAAAAATCCACAAGAAGCAGTATGTTTGTAGGCGAGAGACAAATCATACGCGGATCTCGTCAGACTAGTCAAGAAAGAAGACCCCGAATCGTCGGGAACACGGCTAACCGGGGTAAGACAGACAAACTGGAACTTCAACTTGAAGTGAAAGGTGGAAAAGCAGAAGCCTTAAAAGAGATCATATCAAAAAAACTGCCAGACGTAGAAATCCGAACAAGAAACACAGACACCACCATCCAGATAAAAGACCTAGATGCTGTCACCACAGCGAAAGAAATAGAAGAAGCCGTCCAATTAGTACTAGGTACATGTGAAAATGTAAAAAATAGCCAGGTCTATCAAAATCAGTAATAGACAGGCGGCAACTATATCACTCCCTCAGAAGCAAGCGCAAGTACTTATAGCCAAGGGAAGAATCAACATTGGATGGATTCACTGCAGAGTTATGGAGAGGATTAATATCGAAAGGTGCTACAAGTGCTGGCGCACAGGACACTACGCAAATACCTTTAAAGGTCTAAATAGGCCAAACTTGTGCTTGAGATGCGGTAAGGAAGGCCACAAAGCAGATGGATGTCAAGCGGAAAGGTATTGCCCGGTATGTGAAAAAGAAGGACACCAATCAGGCTCTGCATTATGCCCAGATTTTAAAAAAGCGTTGCTGGAGGCACACCGAGAGAAGAAACTACTGACCCAAAATGGCTAAATTCATTCAAGTAAACCTAATGAGATGCCGTGCGGCCCACGATCTTCTCTTAGCCACAGCTAAGGAACACAGCATAGACATACTTATAGTAAGTGAGCCAAACAAAAAACTCTGCAGTACCAAGGATTGGATTACAGACGGTAACAAACACCTGATTCAGAGTCCTGAACCAAAATACTATTATAGAAAAAACTGGTAGTGGACCGGGCTTCGTGTGGGTAGAGATACAACACTAGACTATATATAGCTGCTACTTTTCACCCAACAAAACAATAGAAAGGCTGACTGAAGCACTCGGATCGCTAAGCTGCAGTATACGAGGCCACATGAAAAAAAGGTAACATCATCGGAGGAGACTTCAACGCCAAGTCACCCTACTGGGGATGCGCTCGAATCGACAAGAGAGGCTATATGGTGATGGATTGGGTAGCGGAACTGGATCTGGCCTTACTAAACCAAGGGAAACAATGCACACTTGTTAGAGGAAATGCATGCTCCATCATTGACCTCACCTTCTCTACTCAAAATCTTGCACATAAGATTGGAGACTGGAGAGTGCTTGATATGGAAACGCTGAGTGGCCATCGGTACATAGCCTATAACATAGAAGACAAATACACCAACAACAAATATCCACATAATTCTCACTTGGCGAAGAAACGCTGGACTGTCAATCAGAGAAATGTAGAAAAAATTACTAAAAGCATAACGCAACAACTAAGGAACCGAAAGTCAACTCCATAGGGTCACTAATCGAAGCCCTCAGCAAAGCATGCAAAGATTCTACCTCCAAAAGGCGTAATCCCACGAGGAAACGGGTGTACTGGTGGAACGACACCATTGCGAAGGTAAGAAGTACTTGCGTCGCCGCAAGAAGAAAATACCATCGACTTGTCAAAAACACCAAAGACCCAGATATGGCTCAAGATCTGAAGCAGGAGTACACAATCGCAAAAAGGCAGCTCCGGACGGAAATCAATCACACTGGGATAACTTGTGTAAAAGTATAGACGAGGATAGATGGGGACAAACCTACCAGTTAGCCACAAAAAGCCTCAGAATTCGCAATGCCAATCCACAACTACCGATGGACAGATTGCTGTAAATAGCCGAAACACTATTTCCAAGCCACCCTAATCCAACCTGGGAACAACCTTCCGTCTCTAAAACCCCGCTATTTACCGAAGAAGAACTTAAACTTGCAAGCAGCCGCCTCCGCAACAACAGAGCCCCAGGCTTAGATGCGATCCCCCCCGGAAGTCATAAAACTAAACTTTCCAACGTTGGTTCTTTAAATATTTAACAGGAGTCTACTGGCTGGTTCCTTCCCAGACAAACTAAAGCAGGCCAAGCTCGTGCTCATCAAAAGGAAGAAAAACCCCAGATCTACCTTCGTCATACCTACCTATATGCATTCTGGACGTCGTAGGACAACTAATCTTAGCACGGCTGAAAACAGAACTCCAAAATGGGATCAATCTATGCGAAAGACAGTTCGGTTTTAGAGAGAGGAGGTCAACGATGGATGCATTTAGATATGTCATCAACGTAGCAAAAAGATCCAAAGAAGGTACCAAAAGAACCCGTAAAATATGCGCATTAACAACAGTAAATATCAGGAACTCCGCTAGTTGGCAGCACATAATAGTTGAACTGACAGATAGAGGTATTTCTCCATATCTACTGAGGTTGGTGCGCAGCTACTTGTGTAACCGTAGCGTAATCCTACAAGCAAAAGACGCTTCCCGACCCTTCAACATCACCAGCCGTATTCCACATGGTTCTATCATAGGCCCTACTCTATGAAATATACTCTACGATGGTGTCCTCAAATTGAAACTCCCCGAGGGAGTTGAGATTATAGGTTTCGCAGACGACCTAGCTCTCGCCATAGTTGGAAAAACAGAAAGGGGCAGTATGGCCAAGGCTAATCTACCAATTGAGCTGATTATTGTCTGGTTGTCAACTCGGTCCCTCAACCTAGCACCGGAAAAGACCGAAGCTGTCCTGCTAATGGGCTATAGGAAACTCGACTACATCTCTTTTAAAGTGATTTGTGTAGACATAAAACCGAAGCACAACATAAAATATCTAGGCATCACAATTGATAAAAGTGTATGCTTCACTGAACATATTCAAAAGACGTCAGAGAGAGGAATGAGAATGACAGCAGCGCTCGAGAAGCTCATGCCCAACGTAGGAAGACCTATAAGTAGCAAGCGCAGGCTACTAAGCACTGTTGCACATTCTGTCATGCTATACGGTGCTCCCATCTGGGCAGAAGCGCTTAATAAGGTAAAAATAACGAAACTAGCTACGGTTCAAAGGAAAATCGCCCTACGTATATGCAGCGCCTATAGAACGATATCTCGAAACGCAGTCCTCGTAATCTCAGGACCCCCCCCCCCCCCCCCAATTGAACTGCAAGGTATGTACAGGAAAGACCTGAACGAGGCAGGAAAAAACAAAACTGCCAGGAAAGAAGCCAGCAACAAACTCAGAGATGAATGGCAAGAGGCGTGATCAAAACTGTTGACAAAACTACTCATCCCGATCATAGAAACGTGGACTAGTCGTAGGCATGGAGAATTATCATACCACCTAACCCAGGTACTCACGGGTCACGGATGCTTTAGACATTATCTCTATAACATCGGGAGGGCATCTGACCCAGACTGTGTCTACTGCGGTGAGGTGGATAGTGTGACTCACACTATATACGAGTGTCCAAGATGGGATAAGAAACAGCTGGAACTAAAAGGCATAAAACTCGACCCAAAAAATATGATGGATCTACTCTTGCAGTCCAAGAAAGACTGGGACACAATAACTGGAATTATAACAAAAATCATATCCCAAAAAGAAAATGATGAGAGGCAAGTGAAATGAATCGAACCCCTAATCGTTCCTAGAGCGGAAGGGGGAAGTAGATAAGAGCCAGTATAGATATAGGTCAACCAACCACCCTGATGTAATGCAAATAGCAGTCCCAGGGTTCTCGGTTATTTCCAAGGGGATCTTGGATGTTATGGTTAACCGTAACCCTCTTATGGTTAACCGTAAGGTGCCATCTACCCCTTATAAAAAAAGTTAGAATAGGGTAGGGATTAGGTAGTTTAGATTTAGCAGATAAGATAGAGGAATCAGTCACTAAACTAGTAATGCGAGGCCCATTTGCAAACTCCAACATTTATTAATAAGATGGTTGCGACAGTTACTACGTGGTAATCCATACTTTCAATCCAAAAAAAAAAATTTCAATCCAACATTTATTGTTTTTCAATTTAAAATTTTTAGTTCCATCATCGAAAACAGATAATTATAAATATAATTTTGGATAAATTGATAGCGAAGCTCATGCAACTGTCTCAATTAAAAGCTAAATAGCGACCACTTTAGATAATCGCCGTAACAAATTTGCATGCTACTCGTGTAAAGCAAATTTCCAATACACATCTCCGCATACTTCCTGGACTCGATTTACAAGGGCATTACAGTAAAGTACCTTCCAAGTATGCGTGTCTACTTGAACGAGTCTTGTACCCGTCCGAAACGTGATAGAGTTACAAAACAGAGTTATTATCGCGTCGGTTTTGCGAATGTACCCGGCCGATTTATAGATTCGCCGGGCATTTACGAGAGCGCCGAGTTAAGATACGAACGGTACCACGTTACTCGGGAAATATGTATAGTGTTTAGAGCGGGAATAAATCTGGAAGTGGATATTCAGTGTCGAGTTTATTTAGTTTAAACGGTTGTTTATGTCCGAACGTTTTGTGGAAATGTATTTAGTTTGTCCGGACATACGATATTTATAGAAATAATAACATAAATTGCAGAAATAAATAGCTGATGATTTACAGTAGATGTTATTATATATTAAGTTTCGATTGCTATTTACGATTTATCCGTATCCTTATTTTCTTTCTACATACATGACAAGAACAGACAAGAGAAAGCAAGAACCGACAAGACCAAACAAGTTAAGGCAAGACCAGATAGGATCAGACAAGAACATAAAAGATCAGACAAAAACCAACAAGACCAGACAGGACCAGACAAGACCAGACAAAACCAGACAATACCAGTGTTGTAATAAAAACCAGGACTGGACATCTGTGCCATTAGCGCACATTCCAAAACGTGCCCTTTGTCCCACGTTTTGAATAAATGCAATAGTTTTATAGTTTGTCCGGAAACTAAGGGTTTTTATTACCACGCTAAAATCTACCTCACTCAAACATATTAAGCTGGCCATACACTATCGCTCCATTTGGATGTCATCCATTAGGATGACATCCAAATTCCTAGCACATACACCAATCATCCAGTCATCCACGCACATAGTGAAGGCAACTTCCTTCCAGAAAGCCAGTTAGTTATTTATTTAGTTATTATTACTTATTATTATTACTACTCCGATTATTAAAAAGCAAGACACTGTATTAGGGGGAGCAAGACACTGTATTATAAGACACTGTAAAAAGCAAGACACTGTACTCATACACTGAGTATCACCTCTCATGAAAAATTGATAGCTACAATTCGATTTTTTGCTTCGGGGTGCACCTATGAGGAACTGAAATTTGTAACTTGTATTTCCCCTCGGTCATTGGGTCATATTATCCCAGAGAATTGCCAAGCCATCATCACTTGCCTGAGGAATTACATGAAGGTAAGAACAAACATATTAGAAAACGTGCGAAGGTCTATAAAACCCTTCTTATAAAGATTAACCAGAGGACCAAACATTTTCAGGTATGTAGAGAATTTAAGCCTCGATTGTTTATGGGAGGAGCCAAGAAAATTCAATCTCCCCCTTATTTGATTTAGAGGGATGATTTAACCCCTCTTACAGATATATTATACAAGGAATGGTATAAATACCATTCCCCAGTTGTCAGTAAAAAGAAGAAGAGTGGTAAGCTATAAGTTCTTAAGTTATTTCGTTGTATTATTGTTTAATTAAATTGTTAAAACCAACTCGACTATTATTCGACAAACTACGTGCCTTGCGAATCCCGGTGAACATTACATTACAAGATCCCGAGATATTTAGATATATCTCAGCAGTTGTCCAGCAGTCCTTCCCTCTCAACATTTAAGTCAGCGGTGGTTCCCATCCAATCCCCTTCACAACATTGGTGGCAGCTTCACAACACCAGACAAGACCAGGCAAGGCCAAACAAGACAAGACCAGTGATTGGACTGTATATAGCAACGATAAATTTATAAATATGATCAACAAATCTGGGTAATTTCGAAACTTACTTTTTGGCTGTGTTTTAATATGGCGAAACAAGCACATGTACATTGAAAGCAAAGTCCGCATATATAAGACCTGTGTGAGACCCGTTATGACATACGCTGTTGAAACAAGAGCCGAAAACTCCACAAAAAAAAAGGATTATCCGTACAGCAGAGATAAGGTCCCTAAGATCCATAGCAGGCTATACACTAAGGGCCCACAAAAGAAACGAAGACATCCGAGAACTTTGCGATATCCAAGACATAGTGAGATGGTTCTGAAACAGACGTCGCGAATGGAGAGATCATGTCCAACGGATGGACGTCAACTGATTGCCGAAAATTGCAAGGGATGGTCTCCCAAGATCCAGGAGACCACCAGGACGTCCACCCATACGTTGGTATTAAAGAAATTCATCATCCCAACTACAACTCTAAGAAATTAGAGAACAAGAGAGATGCTTTAGAAAAAGGAAAAAGAAGAAGACAAGATAGCTGCAAATGTCTTTCTAGCCTGCTCATTCTAGGGAGGAACGGGAAAAAAGGAAAATACAAGAAGGATATGAATACAAGACAGACAACACCAGACGAGGCCATGTTGTACAAACTTCAAGATTTAAAGAGGTGGGAATATCCTCCCTTCTTTCCTTCTCGTCTGAAGACATATCATCTACATTCGCATATTCTAGCTGCTTCTCTAGTTGTTCCAGTTCTTCCTTGATGCGTTCACCTTTGGAGTCAATTGCTTCATCGTTAATTAGCAAATCCTATTTTGGTACCTTATTATTGTTAACAGGAGAATCAAAACTCTCATGCTTTGTTAGTTGCACTCAAGATCTCTGCCTGTAGAGCAATCTGGACATTCAGAAAAGGTCCATGATAAGAAGACAGCATTCAAAACCTGGTTTTCTCAAAAGATAGGTGAGTACTGAGAAAGATATATTACTGCTAAACAAGAGGCAAAGAAAGCCATGGCTGAAGCAAGAATCAATCACTAAGAAAAGGAGAAAAGGATATATACCGCCTAACTAAAGCCCTAGCAAAATCAACAAGGGATATTGAACACTATGTGTGCATATAGAGCAAGGAAGGCAAAAGATTACAAAGCAAGCATGAGATTCTCAAACGCTGGCATCAGCATTTTGAGGAAATCTCAAATATAAGGTTCCCGCATCCACCAACACCAGAAGGTGTCTTGAAGGGCCTATCCCCAAAATTACTGCAGAGGAAGTAAATCAAAAGCATGAGAAATCAGAGATCTCCTGGATCAGACAATCTTCCCGCTGACTTCTGGAAGTTGCAAGATCTGCAAGCCCCTGCCATTGATTGGCTTGTTACCTTTTTCAACGCTATAATCGACTCTGGCCACATTCCTACTGACTGGACTAGAAACATCACGGTACCTATTTTTAAGAATAAAGGGGACCTTGTCCTTTTTCAACGCTATAAACGACTCTGGCCACATACCTACTGATTGGACTACAAGCATCACGGTACCGATTTTCAAGAATAAAGGAGACCTAGCAGAGTGCTCTAACTATCGTCCAATACGACTTCTCTCACATACAAGAACTTAGAACTCTTAATCATGGACTACGTGACATTGGCAACGTTAACATCAACCAGTGTGGATTTGTCAAGAGAGCTGGAACTACTGACGCCCTATTCGCAGCACGATTACTCATGGAGAAGCATCGTGAGAAAAGGAAATTACTACATATTGCCTTCCTCAACCTCAAAAAGATCTTTGATCGTGTTCTTCATAAGTTAATTTGTTATGCGCTCCGAGACCTTGGAGTGCCAAAATCATTTGTTAATGCGGTCGAGATGCTATACACAAACACCTGTAGCAGAGTACGTTGTAGTGTTGGCATCTCGGATAACTTTCCTGTAAATGTCCACCAAGGTTCAGCACCATCACCATCCCTCTTTGTTCTTATCACGGACACCATCACTCGTGATCTACAGCGGATTGTCCCTTGGATCCTTCTGTATGTGGATGATGTATTGATTGCAGATGTCTCCCGCGAGAGAAACTCCAACGTCAAGTTGAAGACTGGAATAACCGCCTCTCCCAGTATGGTCTACGTCTAAACGTGAAAAAGACGGAATATCTGAAGTTAACTCCAAGTGACGGTACCATTCAAGTCGGTGGAGAAAATCAAGTCAAGACCAACTCCTCTAGGTACGTTGGGTCTCGTCTACAGTGTGATGGCAGCTTCAGTGATGAAGTACGAGCCAGAGCAAATGCAACCTGGGTGCGGTTGAAGGAGGTCACGGGTGTACTTCAATGCCACTTCACCTCAAATCCAAGATATATCGGACAGTGATACGGCCTGTTGCGCTATATCGCTATATGGAGTCGAATGTCGACCATCTGACAAGATTTCTGAATGTCATATACATGCCATGAAAATGAGAATGCATCGTTGGGGAATGAGCATCTCCCTTATTGACCATGTCAAAAAAACGACACAATTCGAGAGCAAATGGGACGAGGAACGACTCCGATATTAAGAAGAAAACTTTCTGGACATTCACTATTTCTTCCAAACTCGTTGCTTTGTTAACGAGAGCGATTCAATAAAGCTAGCTAGCTAGGATTATGTTGATCAATGCACTGTATTAGAGGAGTCGTGTTGTTAGACAGGGACTTATTCTGCCAAGAAGGCGAACATGTGCAGACAAATCAAACAAAAGATTATGGAAGGAATTTTGATTTTGTGCGGTATTAGTGGGACCAGAAGAGACTGGTTAATCAAGGCCAAACCAGGTAAGGTCAAACAAAATCAAACATGGAAGAGAGAATATGACCATACAAGACTGAAAACTTCCACAGAAAACCAGACCCTGTCAGTCGATACTAGGAAAGTAGGATAGGACTAAACAAGTTTTGACAAAGTTGGAAGCCTGAACTTATTTGGACAAGATAAGACAATAATAGATCATTACAACTTTATTAAGAGTTGAAAGACTGGGCATAATCTGATAAAACTAGAAAACTTTGTTCAGAACTAAATAAGTCTGTACAAAATTGGACAAGTCTGTACATGTTTTGAGAAGTTTTGTACAAAATTAGATAAGTTTGTGTATGCTTTGAAAAGTCTGTCCAAAATTAGACAAGTCTGTATATGGTTTGAGAACTTTGTACAAAATTAGTTAGTATGTTTTGAGAAGTCCGTACAAAATTAGACCAGTCTGTACATGATTTGTGCAGTCTGTACAAAATTTGAGAAGTCTGCAAGTGAATTGCGAAGTCTGTACCGTGGTTGAACAAGACTGGCCTAGATTAGATCAAGCAGCTCAAAACTGAACCAAAGCAGACAGGTCCTGTTAAAATAAAAAAAAATCCATAAACTCAAAGTAGGATGAAATTTCAACGTGTGCCAAGGAGTTACAGAAGATATTCGGGGCCCTCCTGAATACATTTGCTAGCGTGTAGATTATGCCTTTATCAGTCCTTAAGTGGTTATATCCACTTGTAATCTTGAAAAAATGATTTTTTTTGCATATTTTGAATGTACATATATTTAAGAATAGAATATTGTTGGAAAACTTCACATTGATCCGGCAAATAGTTTCGGAGAAATTAGCGTATTTGTAAAGACGTCTCCGAGCGTTTGAAAGTAGGCGGAGCGTAAATCGGAGTACCAACTGCTTTTCATTACCCCTATGCCCTTGTCCATGCTTAAGCGTTGTCGTGCCATTATTCTGTTTATTTCTTCAGTGTGTAGAATTTTGTGTATCAAAATGCCTCGTAAAATCAGCAGAGAAACTAGAACCCGTTCCAGTGCACAGTTATCACGACCGAATAAACGTAAAGGTGTTTATAATCCAAAGACAGTTGAATATGATGAAAGTAGTTTCAGTGCTTCAGCAAAAAAATTCAAGCCCAAGATGAAATACTAGTGACTCGTGATACTTCGATTGAATATCGAATTATAAATTTTATTACGGTATTTGCGGCTATCAGTGAATACGTCCAATGTAAATCGTGTAATGAACCAGTTAAATTTAAAACAGCATCACAACGGGGACTTGGTTTTAAAATTGTTATCATGTGTAATAAGTGTGATCCTCGCAGCGTAAATTCATGTGGCTTCGTCAAATATTCTTATGAAATAAATCGAAGATTTTTATTTGTTATGAGAAACTCTTGGGTTAGGTTTTAAAGGTGTAACTCAATTTTGTGGATTAATGGATATGCCAGCTTTTATGCTACAGGGTTTAGTTCTTTATATGGCGTGACTTCGTTGGTTGGCTATTATACCGGTAAAATTATTGATCTTTTCGTAAAAAGTTCTTGTAGACAATGTGAACCTTGAAAAAATTTAAAAGATACGGATGAATATCAAGAGTGGTGGGATGAGCATAAAGAGGTCTGTTCTGCTAATCACGATGGGTAACCAGGGAAAATGGAAGTTGATGCGGTCATTGAAATGTTTAAGCGTTCATTAGAAAAGTTGGGAGTTCGTTTCAAGAACTACATTAGAGATGGCGACTCCAAAACTTACTCAGGAATTTTAAAGCTGCACCTTATGGTGACATTGAAGTGATGAAAAAAGAATGCATAGGTCATGTTCAGAAGCGAATGGGTAAACGACTAAGAGATTGTGTAAATAAAACTACAACTGAAATTATTGATAAAAATGGAAAGAAACGACAGAAAAACGTACTTGCTGGAAAGGGTAAACTGACTGGTGAAATCATAGATAAATTAACTGTGTATTATGGCCTAGCGATAAGAAGACACTGTGATTCTGTTGAAAATATGTCTAATGCCATTTGGGCTTCTTATTATAATAATTGCTCCACTGACGACAATCCTCAACATGATAAATGCCCGACTGGAGAAGACTCGTGGTGTTCTTGGCAGAAAGCGCGAGCCTTGAAAACATTATCAAGCTACAAACATGATTATCAACCCTTACCACCTGACGTTGCTGAAGCTATACTTCCAATTTACACAGATCTGAGTAATGAAAAATTACTAGAAAGATGCGTTGGTGGTTTCACGCAAAACAATAATGAAAGTTATAATCAGCTGAAATGGAAAATAACTCCAAAAATAATCGCATGTGGCTCTAAGATCGTTGAAATTGCTGCTTATCTTGCTGCCGGCATTGTCAATGAAGGAAAAACATCTCTTTTATATTTCATGAACGCACTGGGACTATCACTTGGGCCTAATGCCCATGCCTAAGTAGAAAAAGAGGACACGGAGCGCATTTTGATCTCTGACGCAAGAGCGCAAGGAAACACGCGCGAGGAGAGAATGTCACGTAGACAGCAACTCGATGTAAGTTGGAAAAAAAAATTACTTAGTTTAAATGGTTCCCAAAACTTTTAACGCGTTTTTCTCGAAACGGTTTTTTTCATGTCGGTGAGGAAAATTTCTCCGAAACGGCTAGACCGATCGGCTTGAAATTTTCACACGATCTTCTTAGATAGTTTTGTCAGGTAATGATCGAAAGAATAACATTTCTGACAATAATTTCGATTTTGTAAGCCAATTTAAAGTGTAAATTTTCTTGAAAAAATGATTTTTTTCATCGGGAAGCCGCCATTTTGTCACAAATGAAAATTTTGACTATTCCATCGATCACCATTTTACCTGCATTTATCTATCCTAAAAATAAATCTTTTGGTGTTTTTTATTTGAGATAATTTGGATCACAGATATTTTTTATTTGAGATAATTTGGATCAGAGATATCATCCTCACCGCCAGACACCTTTTAGTGGAGGTCCTCTAGGAGATCTACTACAGGAACAACGGAACCCAATATTTTTGTAAATTCATCGCGAATTCTTAAAATACATTAAATTCGCTATATGAACTTTTATTCTATGTATTTATTTTATAAAAAGCCTCATCACAAAAAAAACACGTTTTTTCGGACTTACAAGTGGATATAACCCCTTAAATTTGATCCTGTTAAGTTTTAAGATATGTAGCCATATGAAGAAAATATTAGATAAATCAGCTAAAACTACTTTACATAAAGAACGTAAAATAGCTTCAACCGTAGAAATAAATGTGAATATATTTGGCACGTGCACGTGTATCTAAGATAAATCTTGTTCACAAATGAGCCAGCTTAAAAAAAAACTTAAGATAAACCCATTTTTGCTTGATATAAGACCGACAAGCTTTAATTATAATACTCCCAGACCGGAAATCGCTGTTAATTACACTAAATTAAGAAGCGAACGTTGACCTTAATAGGTTTTTAATTATTAGAGAATCGCGGGACATTTCTTGCACTTTTAATTGATCGAAAGTCTCGTTAATCAATACCTCCATTGTTTATTGCCGATCCAACGCAAACAAAAAAAAAACAGAGTTTTAGGTTCAAACAAAGCAGAGCCGGTAATTAAGTCCGCACGGATGTGTATTCAAACCGACTTAATTATGAACGGCTTGTCTTTTCTCCCATTGCGACCTTAATTCAGTTTTAATTATTTAAACGAACGAAACGTAATTAATATTGGTGTACAAACTCTGGTTTTTGAAACTTACAAAACACGAACTAATTAGTATAACTAGTTGAATTTATTAAACTTATAAGCATTATTAGCCAAATACATGTAAGATCAGACTTGTGTCTAACATCAAGACACCAAGCACAAGTGTAGGCTGTGGGAGGAGGTCCAGGTCATACTGGGACTGTAGCACCATTGAGTATAACATGTAAGAAAAATAGAGTAAACAAGACTATATACTAGTCTAGCCTGTCTAGTCTTGTTTTGTCTGTCTAGTTTTGTCTGTCTACTCTTGCCAATCTAGTCTTGTCTGTCTAGTCTTGTCTGTCTAGTCTTGCCTGTCTAGTCTTGTGGAGGAAGAGGAAACCTCTTCCTCCACAAGACTAGACAGGCTCTGGTAGATTAAACCTTAAAGGCACCTGTTACCTAGTCTCACCAGGTAGTGTTGGATTTAGGGCTTCTTGGCCGAGCCTACCTACTAAAACCCCTCACTCATGTTGTGTGAACCCAACGGGACTGCTATTCTCATAACTTCCTTGTTTCATCCGCTAAGATCTTTCTTATATCACATTTGCCTGCCTGCTTTTCTTTCTTCTGGCGGGCTTTTCGTCCTTCTCTCTCTGGGTTAGGAATAGCCAAATTACTCTCTACTATTTTCCAGTTCTTTTCTGTCTCAATCATTTTGTCTACGAAGTCGGCTGGGTTTATTGTTTCTGGTAGATCTTTTCTGGCCTCTTTCCAATGTATACAATCAAATACGGTATGAATCACGTTGTCCTGGGCTCCGCAGTATTCGCACATAGCGTCCGTGGCTTTTCCAATCCTATGTAGGTAGTTTCGGAAACAACTGTGGCCAGTGAATACTTATGTGACGTAATAGTTCACCTCGCCGTGTTTTCTGCTGACCCATTTCTGTACGTCTGGTATTATGCTCCTTGTCCATTTTCCTTTTTCTGTGTTGTCCCATTCGTCCTGCCAGGTTTTATACACCGTATCAGTCGATCTGTTTCTAGTTTCTTTCTTTGACATCGTTCCTAGGAGTTTTACCATATAGGTGTTTGTTCTCTCCGTTACCAAATGTTCGATGGGCGGCATGCCAGAGATCACGAGAATGGCTTCCCTTGATACTGTCCTGTATGCGCTACTGACTCTTACGGCCAGTTTCCGTTGTACTTTTGCCAGTTTGTTCTTTGTTCATGGCTTTTCCCCATACTGCCGCTCCGTGAGCATCACTGTGTGGGCCACCGAACAAAGCAGCCTTCTTTTACTAACCACGTTCGGCATTAGCCGCTCCAGCGCAGCGGTCATTTTCGGCGCTTTCTCCGCCGCTTTAGAGACGTGGTCGCTGAACGACAGACTTTTATCGATGATTACTCGTAGGTACTTCATCGCGTATTTGGGCGTTCAATATCTTACATTTTTAGGACTATCGGACACAACTATATCTTGCCTGCAATTACGACAGCCTCAGTCTTTTCGGGAGCTATTTTCAGCCGTTTTCCCTCCAGTTACTAATCTACCAGCTTCATTGCTTCGTTAGCCTTACTTTCGGCACGAGTGGTGTAATAGTGACACTCGTGGTCTCATGTTAGAGCGCTAACTAACAAATCTGGAGGTCCCGAGTTCTATCCCCAGTATCGGCCGCATTTGTACGAGAAGACAAATGTGTAATTAATTAGCGCAATTTATAATAACATCTAGGTTTCTGGGCCTATAAGTGAAAAATGTGGGCAAAATACAATAGGCCACTAGGCCGCAGTGTTAATACCCGTTATCCACATTGGACCCAACTTTAATAAAAAATAGCCTTATACGAAAATATATTTTCGGTTTTCACGCTGATCAATTTTGCTCGTCAGAAAAAACAACTATCTCGGCTCTTGTGGGCAGTTTTAGCCTGAGCACTTCATCATAGAGGATGTTCCATAGTGTTGAGCCCATTACTGAGCCCTGTGGTGCACCACAGCTGATTGCGTGCTCTACTTTTCTATTTTCTACCTCTATAACAATTTTCCTGTTTCTCAGGTAGCTTCGGATTATACGGAGAAGGTAGGGTGCCCTCCCGTTTTTTTATTCGGCCTCTTGCGGTTTCTTGCTCGTTCAGCGTAAACTCCGGTATATTATTGACCGTTGGCTGCTCCCATATTGGATCTTGCTGTGTGGGGAAGAGTATGTCGACTACTTCGTCGATTTTTTCCAAGGGCAGTCTTTGTGGAGGATATCTGCTCTGTAGGCCTCTAGTGGCAATAGCGTAGACGTCCCCCTATGGATCCTCGTCCACCATATGACATAGTTTTTGCCAATGTTTCATTTTTGAGGAGTTTATTTCTCTTTTTAATGTTTTTTTTTTGATTCCTTGTATGCCAATGTTTGTTTACTTTGTATGTTTTATTTGTATTGTTTACTTTGTTTACCTTGTATACAAGGTATGTATGCTAAGGTTTATAACCACTTCCCTGTGGTCGGTATTTTTCTTTAGATTCCTCTGGAGCATTTTTCTCATACCCATGCATTCTCTTCTCAGTTGGGCGATATCTTCATTCCACCAGTAGAATTTCCTGTTATTTCTGTTATTTTTCCTGTTTGACAGTACCTTGTTGCATGCTCTGGAAATGACAGCCACCATTTCCTCTGCCGTACTTTGCTGTGCTCGACCAATCTCTGTCTCTATTCGCTGGATCAGTTTTCCTTCATTGACTTTCTTGATTGCCCATTCTTGGGTGGCTCTCGCCGCAGTTAGGCGTCTCTTGTCTTTGGTCATGACTACATATTTGCCCGGCAATGCGGGAGACCCGGGTTCGATTTATGGTCAGGGGAACAACAACTAGGACGGTTTTTCCTAACCGTCCGGACTGCCCAACCTACATGAATGCGATATATGCGTTACCGGGGTCTCTCTCTCTCTCTCTCTCTTAGTTCCTGTTTCCCCCAGTGGGGCATAGGGCTTCGGGGTGACGCTATACCGGGGTGGCGCTTACTAAAAGCCAAAATGGAAAAGGGGATTTTGTGAGAGCTTCTCCGAAAACCATCTTCAGTCTTGTCTGTATAGTCTTTTCTGTCTAGACTTGTCTGTCTAGTCTTGCCTGTCTTGTAATTTTGGGTCATTTTACACTTTGCAAGCGATCAATTTATTGTTTTTTCTCTAGTAGCATCGGACCTCAAACCCACCTTGGCTTTTATTATGCGCCACCCCGGTATCGTATGTTTTGCATTCATTCAGGGTGGGCAGCCCGGACGGTTAGTGAAAACCGCCCTAGTTGTTTGTCTCCCCCGCCAGGATTCGAACCCGGGTCTCCCGCATTGAAAGGCAGGTATGTTGTCAACTACACCACCGAGGAGATACTAGTCTTGCCTGTCTAGTCTTGTCTGTCTAGTCTTGTTTGTCTAGTCCGGTCTGTTTAGTCTTGTCTGTTTAGTCTTGTCTGTCTAGTCTTGTCTGTCTAGTCTTGTTTGTCTAGTCTTGCTTGTCTAGTCTTGTCTGTCTAGCCTTGTCTGTTTAGTCTTGTCTGTCTAGTCTTGCCTGTCTAGTCTTGTCTGTCTAGTCTTGTCTGTCTAGTCTTGTCTGTCTAGTCTTGTCTGTCTAGTCTTGTCTGTCTAGTCTTGTCTGTCTAGTCTTGTCTGTCTAGTCTTGTCTGTCTAGTCTTGTCTGTCTAGTCTTGTCTGTCTAGTCTTGTCTGTCTAGTCTTGTCTGTCTAGTCTTGTCTGTCTAGTCTTGTCTGTCTAGTCTTGTCTGTCTAGTCTTGTCTGTCTAGTCTTGTCTGTCTAGTCTTGTCTGTCTAGTCTTGTCTGTCTAGTCTTGTCTGTCTAGTCTTGTCTGTCTAGTCTTGTCTGTCTAGTCTTGTCTGTCTAGTCTTGTCTGTCTAGTCTTGCCTGTCTAGTCTTGTCTGTCTAGTCTTGTTTGTCTAGTCCGGTCTGTTTAGTCTTGTCTGTTTAGTCTTGTCTGTCTAGTCTTGTCTGTCTAGTCTTGTCTGTCTAGTCTTGTCTGTCTTGTCTTGTCTGTCTAGTCTTGTCTGTCTAGTCTTGTCTGTCTAGTCTTGTCTGTCTAGTCTTGTCTGTCTAGTCTTGTCTGTCTAGTCTTGTCTGTCTAGTCTTGTCTGTCTAGTCTTGTCTGTCTAGTCTTCTCTGTCTAGTCTTGCCTGTCTAGTCTTGTCTGTCTAGTCTTGTCTGTCTAGTCTTGTCTGGCTAGTCTTGTCTGTCTAGTCTTGTCTGTCTAGTCTTGTCTGGCTAATCTTGTGTGTCTAGTCTTGCCTGTTTAGTCTTGTCTGTGTAGTCTTGTCTGTCTAACCTCGTCTGCCAGTCTTGCCTGTCTAATCTTGTCTTGTCTATTGTTTAAAAAATGAATAGTATATTTAAGACCAATACATTTTAATAATAAACAAATAAAATGTAAGAACAAATAAAATGTTAAAATCTCTAAGGAATATCTAAAACTAGTAAAAGGAAATATTAATTTTTATTTTTTGAAGTTATTTGACACCGAACTCGAACGTTGTGCAGGAAATCTCGCGATTGTTCGTGATCATGACAATCCGCAATTGAAAGTAGGCCGAACCCAGGGGAAAAAACGTGAATGCGTTCATGTTCACGCGGCAACGTCTTCCTCTATATGTCGTCTGAACACAAAATTGAATCATTAATTATAAATTAAATAAAACATTATTTCATTTGAGATATTATTTGTAAAATATGAAATCGGCCGATCTACGTCTCTCTCCGCAATGTAAATATGAGCGGTCAGTTTTTATAATGGTATATTAAAGAACGAGTTTAATAATCGCGATTTTTCAGCACGCGTCCATGTTTAGAAAACGCTCGTCGTTTTCTAGCGAGTTTATTTTGTATTTATACTATTTTAAATACCGATGGTTCATATTTACATTGCGGACAAAGACGGAGATCGGCCATGTCCATCTTCCATGTTTAGAAAACTCCTCGCTACGTTCGTCGTACTCGTCTAAACATGGACGAGTGCTGAAAACTCGCGCTTATTGAACTCGTTCTTTAAACTGTTTTTTCAAAAAAATTGAGAAAATTGTATCGCATTCGGCGAGCCATTAACGAACCCATATGAGTGCTTTAATGACTTGATTATAGACGCAAGATAGAAAAAAGATTTTAATGTTAATATTTAAAGAATCAAAGTTTCGGTAAGAAATTGTCAGCATATAACCTACATGACAAACATATTATAATTGATAGCAAACCGTATTGTATGATCGTGTAAAATTAATTTATCGATGAGATAAAAAAAATTTACAATTTTCAATTTCTTACTTTTTTCATTGGACATGCCAAGTGTGGCTGGAGGCAGAGAATAGCGGGACTCCAAAACTGCGTCGAAGATTCCAAAACGTTGCAGATATTCCGTATTTTGAAGACGGGCAGCGGCACGCACTTATTCAGAGCTTCTTTGCTTGAACACCGCGAGAAATGAAAATGAATCTGAAAATTGAAACTTTCCTGCAGCTGCCTGCGTTCAAAACTGCTTCCGACTTACCGCTAGCTCGTCGATCGGTTTACTAATCAACAGGTCGTAGTCAAACGTTGAATTCGCACGGTTCGTCACGTTCACAAAATCAACCAGGTTGAATTGTTTGTTGAAGTTCGAACAATTACCCAGAAGTGTATCGAATTGTACTATCTAAATCAATAATTGAAAGAAAAATTGTAATTAAAAAAATGACCGTTTTAGTCGATTCCCATATGCGCGACACTCAGCTACGCGACGTCGTGCGACATCGCGCGTCAAATAATGATTACATTGTTTTAAATGGGCACGTCGCATAGTGAGAACGTGCCCATTTAAAACTATGTAATCATTATTTGACATGTAGCTAAGTGTCGCGTAGCTGTGGATCGCGTATATGAGAATCGGCCTTTAGTCGAGATTTAAATATTGGCAGTATCGATAGGATTAAACATGGGCATTTTCAAATAATATTTTTTTATGGAGGAAGGGCATTTGAAAGACTGCGTTGGTTTTTTTACGGAGTAATTTCAATTCAACAGTCTATGCCAGCGGTTGCCAAACTACAGCCCGTTGGCCAAATCCAGCCCTAAAATTTTCATACAGCCTTTAGTTCTCATTATAAATTTCAACATAAATAATATCTGCTTTCGCGTGCAATGTGAATTAATATTCAAATAAGATTTCAATAATATGTTTCGTCATACTCCCAATACGGCCCCATTTTCTAAAAGTTCGGAGACCCGTGATCATAGTCAACAAACCACGAAGACTTTATGATTTAAATGAATGAATATCAAACGCTGCATTTATTATGAATAATTTATTTGAAAAAACTTAATATAAATTTAGATTCACATCTGCTAATGAAGTCTAGTTGGCCACTTAAAGATGTGATATTACTAGCAATTATGTAATCGCTTGTGCTTCCAAATTAAACCTCAATTGCGGCTGAAACTCTTTGTAATCTATTTCGTTTATCAAAATCATATCGTCCTTATTGAAAAACCCTTTATAAATTTGTTTTTGTTTTAATTTCTCAACTTTGATATATAAATAATTTTACGTTGTTTCCCATAGAGGAGAAACTATTTTAAATTTACTACGTATCAAAATGATATCGCGTTTATTGGAAAACCCTTTATAAGAAATTTGTTAATAAATTTTTGAAAATCATACCTTGTTTCCCATGGGTGTTGAGTAAACTGCATAGCTGTAGTCTACAAGCAGTAAAAAGTAAATACCTAAAATTATTCGCGTCATGGTGTAAGCGAAGTAGTAACCAACAGCGGATACGGATTCGTCTATTTATACCGACCTTAATGTTTCTGTTTTGATTCGAAAAAAAAGAATTAATTGATCCTTATCTAAATAAATCAGCGTCCATTTAATTGCATGCCATCATTACATACAAAATTACAAACAAAATTTAAAAAAAGTTGATTTAATAAAATGTTGATTATATCAAGATGAGTAGTTCAAATTAAAAAATGTAATTTTAAATAATTTAAGCCAAATATTTGATTTGGCTCTAATTTAGTGTAGCCAGGTAAATGATTCTATGTAGATTAGCACATTGAAACATTTACTTGACTACACTAAATTAGAATCGCAAACTAGTTGCGAATAATCTTTGATTATTCCTCGCCAAGCAAAGCTATGCCATAGATATGCAATTAAAACCATCCCATAATTCCGACTTTATTTTCATAAAAATCTTGAAAATCGGTCGAGTATTAACTGATTCGTGTGGGATTTCTGCCGGATTGAATACAGATCTGCATAAGACGAATATAAAATTGAAATTCCTTCGACGTGAAATACGTTGCCGGTCGCCTGATTGGGATTTACGAATTATTTCAATGATAAATATAAATGCAAATTCGCAGAAAACGATTCAGCTTTGCTTTAATTAGGGCATAAGCATTTTTCCAAATCATCATTCACCATTGATTTTAAAAACAAATGTAGATATTTCAACAGTCTCCTCTCTCTAGTCTAGTCTTCTCTTATCTATATATCTGCCTTGTCTCTCGAATCTTGTCTGTCTGTAGTCTTGTCCGTCTAGTCCGTCTAGTCTGACTAGTGACTAGTCAGTGTAGTCTGTCTAATATTGTCTGTCTTGTCTTGTCTTTTCTGTCTAATTTATCTAGTCGTATCTGTCTAGTCTTGTCTATCTAGTCTTAAATCCTTGCAGTTCCTCTGAAATACATTTTCTGAATTCTATATAATTGATAATATTGTTTGAATGAACAATTTATTTTATGACGTTAGCATATTATAAAGTGAAGGCAGTAAAGAAAAAAAATAGGATCTCGAATGTGATAAACTCGTTGAGGTAATAAAATAAGCTGGCTTGTATTAAGGGCATAGAATGTTAAACGCTCCGAGAACGCGACGGACTCGTTTAATATCGCCTGGTAGAAAAATGATAACAAATTCTAATCCCTGGCGGCGGCGTTTAAACATTATTTTAAATATCGGCTCGGTATCGCCATTACCATCCATCTTTTATTGCTGCAGAAGAAAATGTTGCTGGCGTCGTAAATTACGGAACGGGTATATCAGTGACTATCTTAATGTTTTATCTATCATAAATTAAAGGTAAAATGCGAGAGAATTATTTTCTGCTGGAGTGATCTAGTTTTGATGGGCGCGCAAGGACTTTAAATGTATTACACTATTAAATGTATTTCTCATATACGCACAACTAGATCGAGTTTGAATAGATCTTTCCATGGTTGAAATATTTTGTGCCTAATCGTCATTTTTTTAATAATAATAGAAAATAACTAAATATGTGCCCGAAACTTTTATATTCGCGCCTTTTAAAAATGACGGACGCGCATGCGCTTAACACTAGAAAGACCTGAAACTTAGTATATACCTGTATTGCCCCAACGCAGGCAAAATGACTGCATTGTGAAAGAATAATTAATGTGCAAATAAATTTGTTTAAAATTATTTTATGATCGTTTTATATTATTTACAGTCAAACAACATGTTAATAGCAAGAATTAACAATGAAAAAAAAAATTACTTCACTTGGAAAAAAAATGTATGCATTATTTGTACATTTTAAGCAAATGAAAGTGGAAATCTTTTTATGTGTACATCTTCCGCAAACATAGTTTTGACATTTTTCACATATATTATTTGTTTTATTATTGTGGCAAAGTCGTACTTGACAAATTTTTCGTTTGTTAGAAGAAGTTGTGAAGAAGATATTAGAAGTAGTGTATTTGATGATGCAGTTGATCTTTGTGGGTCCTCATGATCTGATGAATTTTTCTGTCTTGCAACTCTGTAATCGGTGGAATGTAGTTCTGCTAATTGAAACAAGAACTGTTTTCGTTGTATTTGTATTCATTCCAGTTGCTTCTTTGTCAAGGATCCAAGCATTACTCCAAAATATTGAAAAATACTTGCAGGGGCCATCTTCGAGAAATATATATTTACTGTATATTTTCTGGCCATTTGATCCGCCACATTAACTCCAAATTTTGTTTTGTTATAAAATTGAATAGAGTCCGGTAAGTTTTTTTTATTACTTTTATCAATTTTTACAAATTTATGTCTGGAACTTAGAACAGCTACTCTTTTATTCGGTTTGCTTTTATATATTGTAAGGACAAAATTTTCTGATTTGTATAGGAGAGTGGAAAAGCGAGGCGTGTTATCCTTCATTTGTTTGACTGCTTTGGGTAGTTATTTTCTATAATATTTCCAACTAGTTTTGTTTTTTTGGCCAATAATTTCGTTGACATGCTAGTGAAAAAGTTATCGGTCGTGATTTTCCTGCCACAGCTTCTATATGGCTCGACAAGTTTCAGAACAACGTGTTCACTGAGAAGCATTGACGATGGTCGTTGTTCATCTTTCCCCAAGTAAGGAAAACCATTCAAAACGTACTTGTACCGTCGGCAGCTCTTTCGATCTCCTGAAAGGTGTTTTCAGTTTCTTCATCAGAGTTTGAGCTACTTAGCACCCTACACCTTTTCTGAACGACTGTCTGTGCATAAAGCAGGCCTGTCCAAAGTCAATACGTGCGCAGCTCGCGCTTCTCGCGCTCTGTCAAAGCGTATCGTTTACAGTATGTGATCCTACAGTTGGTGATCCTTCTTTCTCCCTGAACTACGTTATCGTGTGTTCAAGAGGCGCGTGGACAGGCTTGGCATAAAGATTCGAATAACAAGTACTACTTTAGTTATTGAACAATTGCAACTTATCAAGTATATGCCCAAATCGACAATTTATCATGAACTTATATGTTATCACGTGACGGTAATAAAAAAAATATAAACTGTTATTCCAAACCAGAGCCGAACTGGTCATATAAGAAGTTTACTCAATTCAATAATAAAATTCACTTCAAAAAAATGTCTGTTTTTGGGCAATATAGGTTTAACATATATTTATATACCGGAAATGAAGGACGGGGGAGGCAAATACAATGAAAGCATTTATGTGTTGTACAAAAAATCACAAAATTATTAGAAACTGTGTCATTATATACATAATTGTTTTTCTAATTGAAATTGAAAAGCAGACAAAATGACATCCTCAGGCAATCTAGTGTTAACTAAACGTAAAAAGGTCTATTGGCAAAATTGAGCGAAGTTTCGCGAAGTTTAGTCGCCCGAACAGAAAATTGGAAAACCAATTAATATTTGACTATTTTAATTTTTAGACAGTTCTTCTTCTACTTGTTTCGAATAGGCCTACTTTAGACCACGCCTGTTCAACTGTTGGGCTTTGATCTTTGCCCGATATTGCTGCATCTTCTGCCGGTGTAACTTCTTTCTTTCTTCTGCCCAGAGAGTACCTTTCCTTCGGTTTTTCCTGAAATCCACGGACTTCCCTCAGGATGCGTCTCACAGACTGTTTGTTTTGGAGATCTGTTATTCCCAGTTTTTTAATATCCTTCTCGGTTTCTGTCATATCAACATAACTTTCTTGTTTTTCCAGAAAGTGAATAGATGCTTGGTTAGTCGGTTTGGAGGCAATCTTGCAATAGAAAGCTACCCTTCTTTTCCTTGCAAAGTCAGAGAGCCTCTCAATATGTTCGTAGAGCTCAGAGTTAAGTCGCTTCCGGAATTCCCCATCCTTCTTCACCGGATCTAGGATCTTCCTGAGGATTTTCCTCTCTCTGACTTCTAATTTCTCTACCAGACCTCGTCGGTTCAAGGAAATCGGTTATGGTCGTAAGACTGATGTGTAGTGCTTAACTTTTAGGTTGCGTGACAGGAATTTCTTGTTGTAGGTGTTCTTAGTTAGGCGATAGGCTAGTTCTAACTTGTTGACTGGCATGGATAATGATGCTCTTTCTGATAAGTTGGATTCAATCCATTCGCCGAGATACTTAAATTTCTCAGTCCTCTTGATGCTTCCCTGCTCTAGTAACATCTCTCTGTTTGCTTCTTTGATGTTGGTGAAGAATTCTGTTTTCTCCAGCGATACTTGAAGACCCACTTTGGCAGCCTGTTTTCTGAGGCAATTTACCTGCATTGTTGCCATCTCAAGAGAATCAACAAACAGTGCCATGTCATCTGCAACGGCCAGGCAATCTACATCCAGTCCATCGTTCTTACGTCCCAGGTGGATACCTCTCTGAACGCCCAGGTTGATCAGTTCCTTGCGCCATTCTCTCATAACCTTTTCAAGCACACAGTTGAAGAGAATTGGGAAAAGTACATATCCTTGTCTCAATCCAGTTCTTTTTTTTTGCTTTCTGAAATTTCGCCTCTAAATTTAATCTTGAAATGGGTATTGGTCAAGGTTTCTAAGATGAGTCTGCTGGTTTTGTCGTCTAACCCTAGTTCCTGTAGAACTTAGTTAAGAGTTTCTCTAGCAATGGAATCGTACGCCTTCCTAAAATCAACAAAGGTAACGACCACATTGCCGTTTCCACCACATTGCCGTTTCTCATCTTGGAGTATGCAAGTACAGTTTTAAGACCTGTTCAACACAGGATCGGGCCTTCCTGAAGCCTCCCTAATATTCTCCCAGTTGGCTATCCAGCTGATTTTCTGCCCTTGTTTGTAACGCCTTGGAGAGAATCTTGTATGTTACCGGAACGAGAGATATTCCACGGTAGTTGTTTGGATCAGTAAAATTTCCCTTTTTGTGAAAAGGATGAATCAGAGCCGATGTCCAATCGGGTGGTAATTTCTCTGTTTCCCAGATGTCCTGGATGATCTCGGTTAGCTTGCACACGGCATTGCTTCAAGTACCTTTCAACAGTTCAGCAACGATAGAGTCCTCTCCAGCTGCTTTATTATTCTTAAGAAGTTGAATGACCTGGCCAACTTCTTCCAATGAAGGGGGCAGCGAGATTTGGTGTGGTTTGTTTATAGTCGAAGTCTTCGCTACTTGGATTACAGTTGAGCAGATTTTTAAAGTACTGTGCTAAAAGGTAGCAGTTGTCCTTGTCGTTGTTCCCCCAGTTGTTCCGTCAAAAGTCAGTTTGCCTTGTGAGTGTCTGAAGTTGACGCTTGGCGGAGCGTATTTTCTGAGTGTTTCTAGGCTGGAGTCTTATTTTGATCTTTAAGAGGTAGTGGTCTGAGTCCAGATTAGCGCTTCTTAGTACCTCACGTTTTGTATTTCCTTTTGAGATTTCCTTGAAATGGCTACATGATCTATCTGAAATTCACCCAGATTGGTATTATGTGAAATCCAAGTCTTCTGCTTCCTTGGTAAGTGTTCGAAGGCTGTAGACTTCGTGAGCAATCCAAAAGTCCTACACAGATCCACCAATCGTTCTCGGTTGCGGCTGGTTCGCTTATGCGCCGGATAATTGCCCCACTATGTTCCGGTGTTTTTTCTCTCTTCCCAATTGAGCATTGAAGTCACCAAGCAGTATGACGGTGTGCCTCTCTGGAAGTTTAACATCATCTAAAGTCTTCCCAGAAATTATCAGTTCTGCTTAGATTGCATCTGTTGTCCTGGTTGATTGAGGCATGTACATTGACTATTCTGTAGCCCTTGTTTGATCATTTCAGAGAGAGGATGGATACACGACTGCTCGGGGAGGTATCCGGTGTCCTGTGAGTGATTATAAATCCTGTACCTTGTGGGGTACGTTCTTTATAACCCGCTGACCCACTTTTCCTTTGGGGATTGTGTAGCCTTGGGACTTGAAGGCATGTTCGTCCGTTAATCTGGTTTCCTGTACTGCTGTCAGTATTATGTTGTGTCGTGTTAGTGAATCAGTCAAATGTTTCAGTTTACCTACTTTTAGCAGTGAGTTAGCATTAAATGTTGCGAAGAAGCTTTGCCGTCTTAATCTGAGTTTACGTCCGGTGATTTCAGGATGCTCCAAGTCATCCTTAACCCTTTGCACTCGTATGTTGCACCATATGCGACAATATACATTTTACCGTTGCACTCGTATGTCGCACCGTACGCGTCTTTACTACTTGTACATATGCATCTTTTGAATAATTTGGATAATTTAGACAGTAGTGGTGCTCAGTTTGTGTAATTTTTACCGGTAGTGGTATTATATTTGAAAATTTTGCTCTATTCAAAATGCCTAAAAGACATTTAAAAGGCTTTATAAATGATTTGGAAAGCAGTGATGACGAGTTTTATATGGACTCAAATGACAACGAGGAATTAGGTAGTGCTGGAAATAGTGATAGTGACCAGTGAAGAGGAACGCGAAGAAGAAAGCAGCAGTGAAAGCGAAGAGGTGATTGGACGACTTGTACTGCTACCTATCTATTGTACCCCACCCTCTTCCTCTAAACGTTGGTACTTACTCATTTAGAGCATCTCTTCTAGTCCTGATTCCTTTAGGAATTTCAGGATCTGGGAATTGAACAATTATGAACCATGGGAGAATGTTACTCTTAACGATAATATCCCAAACAGAATTGATTTCACTTCCGGAGACAAAACTGAATTGCCACAAATCCCAGATAATTGTAAAAAAACTATAGATTTTTTCAATCTTTTCTTCACCAATGAACTTGTTGAAAAAATTGTGGAAGAAACCAATTTATACGCAATAAATAAAATTGCTCAAAAGAGACTATCAAAAAGATCAGCTGGGTTAATGTGACTGTAAATAAATTTAGGGAATTTCTTGGATTTGTCCTAAATATGGGAACTATAACAGTTAGCAATCTTCAAGAATTCTGGTCGCAAAATTTTAATACGAAAATTCCATACTTTGGTGCGATCGGGTTCAGGGAATGCTTCAAATAATTTAAATCAAATATTTTGGATGCTACATTTAAATTAAACTTATCCCAAACGATCAAAGTCTTAGAGCAAGAACACAGAAAGTGAGTCACTATTTGGAATATTTACATAAACAAATCTGAACACTTGTCAATCTCAAACACTTTGTTCCATCGAGGGAAATTTCGGTGGATGAATCAGTGTTAGGATTCAAAGTAAAGATTTGTTTTCTGACGTTTAACTCGAATAAACCCACCAAGTGGGGAATTAGAGTATACATACTGGCGGATGCTAATACAGGCTAAGTATATTCAATAATTCTTATTATGGAAGCTTAATGTCGGAAGATTTGATCACGGCCTGATCTTCCCGAAATTTCCAGGATTGTATTGCAACTATGCCAAAATTTATTAGTTAACAATCCAGGTAGCAAAGAGTACCATATTTACACATTCAGATACTACACAAGTCTACCACTTGCAGATGAACTCTTAAAGATGAATATTCATATAACAGGAACTATACAAAATAATAGAATTTTTTTACCGGACACAATAAAAAAAAAAGTATTTTTTATGAAAATAATAGTTTTGCCTGCAGGTCAGAAATTTATTACTATTAGCGTGGAAAGACAAGAGAGTGGTCACAACACTCAGTAGCTGGGACGTTTCTGGAACTGAACCGGTAAATAGAAGAGTGCGTGGAGGTAACATGCGAGTGATAAATAAACCCAGTGTTATTGTTAGTTACAATAAATATATATATGGTTGGTGTCAATCGTGCAAACTGCTATTTTGCATCATATTGCATATTGCTCAAACACCAAAATGAAAAAGCAATGACACACCTAAAACACCTTTGTTCGTGAGCTGGGGGATGAATTGAACAGACCACCGCCAGTGATCCAAAATTCCAGGTAGATCATCGACGCCAGACAAAGAAGACCGTCTAAATGGAAAATTGCACATTTTTCATCCCAATGAAGGCAGAAGAAAAGACTGTTTAGTGTGTTCTAAGCGAAATATGTCTGCAGTACATGTACTCGTATGCCATAACTGCACGTTGGAGACTGTTTCGAACGCTAACATACACTGCAATCTATAAACTATAACAGTTTCGACAGTGTTAGTGATTGTACATATGTTATGACATTTGTGAATCTAGAGTAATTGTTTTTGCTAGTATTCTTATGTTGTTATATATTATATTATTTTTGTAGTCTTACATATTTCTTATATTATTCTGGTGTTTCATAGCTGTATAATATTCTATGTTTATATTGTCCTACATCATCTTTTTGAAGAGATACAATCAAATGTGTCTAATGGAGCATGCGACTGTACTATATTTTCACCACAAAATCTATATTTTTTATTTGGTGCATTATAATGTTCCTGATTGTTGTTCCTTTCATCATAAATCATTCCTTGTATTAGTATCATAAGAAGAAAATGAAGTTAGTTACACCTATATGCACCTATATGATAAATTTCAAGGGGATGAATCAACAGAAAAAAATTTGTATTTTTAATTTTACTTACTAAATGATCAACTATCTTTTTTTATTCATTTTGATCAGATATAAAAAAAATTCCGAGTTGACAGAAGTCTTTGTAAATATAAATTCGAGTGCAAAGCGTTAAAGCATGTTGGTGCGGACTCCCCAGAATCCTAAAATCCGCTAACGTCACCATAGGTGACGGTGGATTGGTTACCACCTGGGGTAGTCCATTTAGCAAAATTTTCCTTCATGTTCAGTTGAAGAATATTGAGCCATAGAGCCACTGTCCAAGATACTACCCAGAGCTTGTGAGGCTTATTATGCTACACGTCTCGTTCTCGATGATTTGTAGTATGCTCGTCATTGCTTACATTTCACACTTTTTAGTGTTTGAAATTTGGCGCCTAGGCTAGTGTGGACTAGCCGGCCCGGACCTGTACAGTCATATTTGTTCGTTGTGTTTGACGTTTCACACGTACTGAGTACTTTTAGTATACAAAAGTTACCAAATCTAAATAAGAAGAAGGTTTAAATGTCAGGAGATAAAAGAAGAGAAAATCATGTTCACGATCACGAAAAGAGATAGGAAGAAACCAAAAACGGATGGAAGACTGGAAAAAAAATGGAAAACAGATCGATAACCTCAAAAACATCATTTGTAAACTGGCAGAATAAAATAAAAACCACTGATAAAAATCAGAATGGAAATGCAAGTATCACATAAAAAGTATTTAGCCTCCTTACGAGACAATTCAAAAATGATTAGGGGTGGATTCATTCACACTTAAATATGTTTTTTTGATTTTTTCTTTGTACAAAAGCAACATGTACAAAAAACTGTCTATATAACAATCTGTCCATACGACAAACGGCCTATATGACAAACTGTTTACATGACACTGTCCAAACGACAAACTGTCTCTATTACAAAAAAGATATATAAGTTTCCGTACGAAACATTATAACAAAAAAGTATTTAGTCTCCATACGAGACATTTACTTAAAAAATCATCTTAGATAAATTATCTATCTTAAGTGTGTTGATTCAAACACATTTAAGTGTGTTTTTGCATAACAACTTGTAGAAAAACTGTCTATATGACAAATTGTCCAGACCACAAACTGTCTATACAACAAACTGTTTATACGACAAACTGTCTGCATAACCAAGATATTAGAGTTTCCACAAGAAACCTATAGCACATAAATAAAAGTATTTAGTCTCCATACGAGACACTTACTTAACAAATGTTTAAGTGTATTCATTCATTCACACTTTACTATGTTTTTACACAAAAACAACATGTACAAAAACTGTCTATACGACAAATTGTCCAGGTGACAAACTGTATTTAAGTATTTAGTCTCCATACGAGACATTTACTTAAAAAATGCTTGTGTTCATTCACACTTAAGTATGTTTTTGTACAAAAACTGTCAATATGACAAACTGCCTATACGACAAACTGTCCATACGACAAACTGTCTGTAGCACAAACAAAATATAAGAGTTTCCATATGAAACCAGTATCACATAAAGAGTATTTAGTCTCCATACGAGATATTTACTTAAAAAATGCTTAAGTGTGGTGATTCATTCACACTTAAGTATGTTTTTTCTTGTACAAAAACAACATGTACAAAAACTGTCTATATGACAGACTATCCATTCGATAAACTGTCTATGACAAACAGTTTATACGATAAACTGTCTACATGACAAACTGTCCATACGACAAACTGTCTGTAGAACAAAAAAGATATATGAGTTTCCATATGAAACCAGTATCACATAAAGAGTATTTAGCCTCTATACGGGACACTTACTTGAAAAATGCTTAAGTGTGGTGATTCATTCACACTTAAGTATGTCTTTGTACAGAAATAACATGTACAAAGAGCTGTCTATATGATAAACTGTTTATATGAAAAATTGCCCATATGACAAACTGTCAATACGACAAACTGTCCAAACGACAAACTGTCCAAACGACAAACTATCTGCAAGACAAACTGTCCATACAACAAACTGTTCATACGGCTAACAGTCCATACGACAAACTGTCCATTAGACGAAGTTACAAAAATACTTACAATAAAGGTCTATATTATAAAACAATTTAATTTTTTAGAAAAAAAAAAAATAAATAAAAATCTGGATAAAATTCCGATAAATTTCTTCCCAAAAGCAAGAAATAGCTCTTACTGAGGACGTAGAAGCAACTAATGCTAGGAGAGCATTCTGACTCTAAAAAGGAAATTCCAATAAAAACAGAACCTCAATGAAAGAGGTACAATACGACAGAAGCATCGAGTCGGTCATCAAATCACCAGCAGCCCCTAAGGAAGTAGATGAGTCAACAGGCAGTCTAAAATACTTTACGCAAAACTAGGAAAAAATTACCTAGGATAAATTTGTCCTAGATTGTCTGAAGGCTTATAAAATACCGTCCAGAGAAATCCATATCAAACAAAACCACTAACAGACCAAAATTGGGCTAAAAATGGTATTATAAAAAGTAGGCATGAAATAAATAAGCTCTTAGCTAAAAATGTAATTGAGCCTTGTCAAAATGAAGGTAATGAATTCATTTCCTCTTTGTTCTTAGTTGACAAGCCAGATGGCTCCAGTAGATTTATTATTAATTAAAAAAAAAATAAAAAATGTCAAAATGTTCAAAAATTATGTCAATAAACTAATAATGGAAGTACCGTATTGGTGGAAAATAAATACACGAACAGGTTCTAACCTAAATAGAACACTTCAGTTTAAACTTGAGATATCTTCAGATGCATCTCTGACCGGGTGGAGTGCACACAGTAATGACGTAAACGCATCATGGTTTCTGGACGAAAGTGGAAAGAAAATTTATCATAATCTATCTACAAGTATTAGCAACGTTCTTTGGTCTAAGATGTTTCGCGAACAAAGTATCAGACGGCAAAATTCTCTTAAGAATTGATAATACGTCTCCAATTCCTATATCAATAGGACAGGCGTCATTCAATATCCCCACTTAAATGCATTAGCAATAGAGGTCTGGCAATGGTGCGAGAGCAGAAAAATCTGGATTTACGCGTCATACATCCCGTCAGTTATGAATGTAGAGGATGGTTTAGCATCGAGAATCACTAATATAGATACTGAATGGGAGCTATGTAAAGAGTCATTTGAAAAAATCAATCAAGTTTGTAATTTTCTCAATTGACCTTTTTTACATCAAGATTGAATCAAAAATGCCCTAGATTTTGTTCTCGTTTCCCAGATCCAAACGTGATGACAGTAGATGTATTTACTATTATGTGAACCAATGAAAAATCTATGTTTTTTTTCCTCCTTTCGCACTTACCCTTAGAACTCGCGAAAAATAATAACCGATAAAGCTGACGGATCAGTCATGGTACCATTGTGGTCAACCCACCCTTAGAACCCGCTCTTTATATCACTACTTACCGAACAGCGTTTAGTAAAAACCTCACAAAAATTTATTATTGTCTCCTTCCAAGAAAGAAATACATCCACTGGCACACAAACTTTCATTGGTTGCAGGTAACTTGTCCGCAAAGCGCTCCTAAGTAAAGGAATAAATGAAGCATCTACAGAAATCATGATCACGGCCATAAAACCATCAACACTCAAACAATACCAAGATACCTTAAAGCTATGGCGGAAACTTTCTTCACAAAAAATATTCCAATATTTAACGCAATTACAATAAATATACTATAATACGTTTTCTAACGGAAAGTTAGACGTTTAGTTAGCTCCGATCGAGAACGGAGCAAGCTATGGGACTTTGAACTGCAACAGATCAGCTATATCACACATCTCTACTCAAGATCTCGGTAAGGATAAACTGCTGTCCCGATTCTTCAGGGGAATGTTTGAAGAACGACTACAAGGTTTAAATATACAAGTACAGCGGACACCAGTTTTGAATGACTTGGCCTGATTAAATCAGCAAAAAGTAGCTAAAAGCAGCTATAGGGTGCAGCAGAAATAGTATCAAAGATGCTTATTTTATCTATAGCACAGCAAACTATCGCACTAATTAATATAAAAAACATATCCAAGGACAAATAGAAAATAACAATAAAAATACCAGACCTGATAAAAATGTCCAAGCCAGGAAGAAATAAGTCAGAGCTTATACTACCTTTTGTATAAAGAACAACCTGTGCTATGTGCTGCTACAGCTGTAATTCACTACTTGAATAAGACAAAAGACCTAAGAAATGAGCAAAACAACAAATTACTCATATCAAACATCAAGCCATACAAAAACGTAACTTCTCAAACGATTGGTCACTGGGAAAAATCCTTGCTGTCTAAAGCAGACATTGATACAAATCACTTCACAGCACATAGTACAAAATATGCTGCAGTGTCAGTGGCTGGTTTTGGAAGTGGATATATATACACAACCAGACGTACTGATGGTTGACCTCGACGGTCACAGACCTTCGCAAAACTTTACAATCGCCCGATCCAAGATAATAACGATACGTTCGCAAAATCTGTATTATCTAACGCACGGTAACTCTTTTCTTTATGGGTTCCAGTCAGGTAAAATGATAAATGAATGAGTTTTCCTATACGCTAAAAGTCTACAAATCATCGAGAACGAGACGTGTAGTATAATTGAACGATCAAACGAGCCCGCCGAAGGCGGGCGAAGTTCGATCGTGATTATACGAAACGTCTCGTTCGAAGATGATCAATCTCCCTCGCTACATGTACCCGTTAATAAACATACCCTAGATCATCTTGCAGGGAAAACTCAACTACAAAAATCTCTAAAAATATGACTGTACAGGTCCGGGCCGGCTAGTCCACACTAGCCTAGGCGCCAAATTTCAAACACTAAAAAGTGTGAAATGTAAGCAATGACGAGCATACTACAAATCATCTTCGAACGAGACGTTTCGTATAATCACGATCGAACTTCGCCCGCCTTCGGCGGGCTCGTTCAATTATTCAGGTCGCCTTCACTACGGCTAAGGAGCCTAAGCTAAGGGCCATTGTTTACCGAAGATGTTCAAGGGACACATATTATTATATTACTGGGTCCAGATCTAGTTTATTTTATAAAATGTCAAATTAATGAATCGTCAAATTTAGAATTTTAGACAGTTTATTAAATTAGTTTTAATGAAATGAAAATAGTTTTACGTTTCAAACAACCGTGATTTTTGTTGATCAAGTTTACTTAAAATCATCTAAAACCTGTAAATATTTGGAGGAACGGTTAAATTACAAAAATATTATTATCAAGTATAAATTTTTATTAACATAATTATTGCATGTTTACTTAAAATTTATTTAAGTTTACATAATATTCGAGTGACAATGCAATTCTAATTAACATTTTTTTGCAGCTCAATTTTTTTGCAAGACAACGTACTGTTAACGACTCTGTGACTAGTACCTTGCATGAATATTCATATTTCAGCTACCTGTTGCCAAAAAATGTCACGTCACGCAAGAACAATCACTTAAATTAAATGCAGAGCAGCTTTTTGCATATAGCAATACATGTCGAGAGAATTACATAAAAAGGTTGATAAATAAATAAATTGTAGAGGTAAAAAAGTTATTACAAAATTTAATAACACTGCTGGAATTAAATTATTACTATATAAATGTAAGTTTCATATGCAATATAATAAGAAATGTGTAAAAATAAATGTACGAAATGAGTCTTTAAAGTAGATACATAAAATACAAAGAATTTGTATTTTTATAAAAGCATGATATTAAGTTTCAATATTGGTTAAGAAGACAATATTTTGTCAAAATTACTTAGGTACAACATAAAATTCGATGCCATAAAAATTATTTAAATAAAAATATTACAATTAATTCAAATGAAATTTACAGAAAAGGCGACAGTCGACACAAACCACACAGCTCATAAACAAGTACATAAAAATAATAATGTCGATCCGATTTACATAAGTCGATACAAAATCTCAGCTGGAGCCCATAAACAATCTTATAAATTCGACACTTTATTCGTCTCATTCCTGTCCAATAAAAATCTTATTTAAGAAATTCAATCAATTTTAGGACGCCATTTAATTAGAGATTCCCTTTTCTCTGAGACTTCTTTCTCCTCGTTAAACTATCGTTAGATTATAAAAACTAAATAGAATTGTTAATTTAGAATATTATTTATTGCAGCTTATTATTACGTTAGTAGAATGAATTATATTCCATTTTTTATTAAATATTCTTCAAATTGTAATTATACAGCGAAGAAACTGAAGAAATAGGCTAAACATAATATGTTTAGCCTATCTGTATGTATATATTATATAGTCTGGTCTTACTAATAAATTTGAAACTATTTTTTTAAATTTCTTCATTTTAAATAAATTGTTATCGGTTCCTCATAATTCCAGCAATTTATGACCGGTGGAGATTAATAATTTTGAAACGGCGTTAACCAATGCCTCGGCGGAGATTTCGCCGCGATTATCACCACCGTTTCCAATTAAGTTTCGGGTTTTATTATCACCCCGGCGCGCACTATCTCCTATCTCGAGATAATAAAAATAAATAAATTGTGCGCCAACGCGTTATCAACGGAAGCCAAATTAGAAATCCTATGGATATTTATGTAGTCGAGAGCCACGGATTCTGTTCAACAAGCTATTAAAAATATCACCGGCCTCAGATCTACCAGAAATTCTTTATTATTACACGGACGATAAGATCGCCTTGTACGTTGATTAATTTCCTTGTGTTGTTCATTTGTTCTTTTATCTCCCACAGTTAATATCTTCCGTTACAGAGAAATCTCTAGATTGCTACACAGAAGCATTTTATTTAGACAAGATTTACAATACGTTTAGTTTCTGCTATATAAACAGTATGAGTATTATGGTGAAGGTGAACATAATTGCTTCATTTAAAACGAAAACACAAATCAGTCAGTGGGAACCATCAAGTCAACCAATTGATGCATAAGTTAAGTTAATGAACGGACCTGTCAAATGGATGGCTCTTGAAGCCAGAAACCGTTTTGCATTTCGTCCGGTTCGTTCTCTGCAAGGTATTCGGACGAATGCATCACAATTAGCAATCGGCCGAAGCTCCTTGCTGCTATCCTCCCGAATATATATCAAATGATTGAATCTCCCTGTCAAATATATACGTAATAATGGTTTCGTATTGGAAGCAATAACCTCCAGCACGGGAGTCCGCCGGGATTACATTCAGATCTTCCACGCGATAACAAATCACTTTTGGTACTTAATTCTGAACAACTACAGAACTTACATACATCATAGATAGAAATACATTATAAACAGACACAGGACTAGATCGACAAAACTAGACAAACAAGATTAGACAGACAGGAATAGACTAGCAAGGCTAAACAGACAAAACTAGACAGACAAGACTACACAGAGATGACTAGATAGGCAAGACTAGACAGACAAATCTAGGCAGACAAGACTAGACAGGCATGACTAGCCAGACAAAACTAGACAGACAAGACTAGACAGACAAGACTAGACACACAAGACTAGACAGACAAGATTAGAGGGACAAGATTAGAGGACAAGACCTGACAGACAAATCTATACAGGATAAAACTAGACAGACAAAACTACACAGGCAAGACTGGACAGACAAAACTAGACAGACAAAATTAGACAGACAAGACTAGATAGACAAGACTAGTCACACAAGATTAGACAGACAAGACTAGATAGACAAGACCTGACACACAAGACTATACAGCATAAGACTAGACAGACAAGAATAGACAGACAAGACTAAACACACAAGACTAGACAGACAAGACTAGATAGACAAGACTAGACAGACAAGACCTGATAGACAAGACTAGACAAACAAGACTAGACAGACAAGATTAGACAGGCAAGACTAGACAGACAAGACTAGACAGACAAGACTAGACAGACAGGACTAGACAGACAAGACTAGACAGACAAGACTAGACAGACAAGACTAGACAGACAAGACTAGACAGACAAGACTAGATAGACAAGACTAGACAGACAAGACCTGATAGACAAGACTAGACAAACAAGACTAGACAGACAGGACTAGACAGACAAGACTAGACAGACAAGACTAGACAGACAAGACTAGACAGACAGGACTAGACAGACAAGACTAGACAGACAAGACTAGACAGACAAGACTAAACACACAAGACTAGACAGACAAGACTAGATAGACAAGACTAGACAGACAAGACCTGATAGACAAGACTAGACAAACAAGACTAGACAGACAAGATTAGACAGGCAAGACTAGACAGACAAGACTAGACAGACAAGACTAGACAGACAGGACTAGACAGACAAGACTAGACAAACAAGACTAGACAGTCAAGACTTGACAGACAATACTAGACAGACAAGATTAGATAGACAAGACTAGACAGACAATATTAGACATACAAGACTAGACAGACAAGACTAGACAGACAAGACTAGACAGACAAGACTAGACAGACAAGACTAGACAGACAAGACTAGACAGACAAGACTAGACAGACAAGACTAGACAGACAAGACTAGACAGACAAGACTAGACAGACAAGACTAGACAGACAAGACTAGACAGACAAGACTAGACAGACAAGACTAGACAGACAAGACTAGATAGACAAGACTAGACAGACAAGACCTGATAGACAAGACTAGACAAACAAGACTAGACAGACAAGATTAGACAGGCAAGACTAGACAGACAAGACTAGACAGACAAGACTAGACAGACAGGACTAGACAGACAAGACTAGACAAACAAGACTAGACAGTCAAGACTTGACAGACAATACTAGACAGACAAGATTAGATAGACAAGACTAGACAGACAATATTAGACATACAAGACTAGACAGACAAGACTAGACAGACAAGACTAGACAGACAAGACTAGACAGACAAGACTAGACAGACAAGACTAGACAGACAAGACTAGACAGACAAGACTAGACAGACAAGACTAGACAGACAAGACTAGACAGACAAGACTAGACAGACAAGACTAGACAGACAAGACTAGACAGACAAGACTAGACAGACAAGACTAGATAGACAAGACTAGACAGACAAGACCTGATAGACAAGACTAGACAAACAAGACTAGACAGACAAGATTAGACAGGCAAGACTAGACAGACAAGACTAGACAGACAAGACTAGACAGACAGGACTAGACAGACAAGACTAGACAAACAAGACTAGACAGTCAAGACTTGACAGACAATACTAGACAGACAAGATTAGATAGACAAGACTAGACAGACAATATTAGACATACAAGACTAGACAGACAAGACTAGACAGACAAGACTAGACAGACAAGACTAGACAGACAAGACTAGACAGACAAGACTAGACAGACAAGACTAGACAGACAAGACTAGACAGACAAGACTAGACAGACAAGACTAGACAGACAAGACTAGACAGACAAGACTAGACAGACAAGACTAGACAGACAAGACTAGACAGACAAGACTAGACAGACAAGACTAGACAGACAAGACTAGACAGACAAGACTAGACAGACAAGACTAGACAGACAAGACTAGACAGACAAGACTAGACAGACAAGACTAGACAGACAAGACTAGACAGACAAGACTAGACAGACAAGACTAGACAGACAAGACTAGACAGACAAGACTAGACAGACAAGACTAGACAGACAAGACTAGACAGACAAGACTAGACAGACAAGACTAGACAGACAAGACTAGACAGACAAGACTAGACAGACAAGACTAGACAGACAAGACTAGACAGACAAGACTAGACAGACAAGACTAGACAGACAAGACTAGACAGACAAGACTAGACAGACAAGACTAGACAGACAAGACTAGACAGACAAGACTAGACAGACAAGACTAGACAGACAAGACTAGACAGACAAGACTAGACAGACAAGACTAGACAGACAAGACTAGACAGACAAGACTAGACAGACAAGACTAGACAGACAAGACTAGACAGACAAGACTAGACAGACAAGACTAGACAGACAAGACTAGACAGACAAGACTAGACAGACAAGACTAGACAGACAAGACTAGACAGACAAGACTAGACAGACAAGACTAGACAGACAAGACTAGACAGACAAGACTAGACAGACAAGACTAGACAGACAAGACTAGACAGACAAGACTAGACAGACAAGACTAGACAGACAAGACTAGACAGACAAGACTAGACAGACAAGACTAGACAGACAAGACTAGACAGACAAGACTAGACAGACAAGACTAGACAGACAAGACTAGACAGACAAGACTAGACAGACAAGACTAGACAGACAAGACTAGACAGACAAGACTAGACAGACAAGACTAGACAGACAAGACTAGACAGACAAGACTAGACAGACAAGACTAGACAGACAAGACTAGACAGACAAGACTAGACAGACAAGACTAGACAGACAAGACTAGACAGACAAGACTAGACAGACAAGACTAGACAGACAAGACTAGACAGACAAGACTAGACAGACAAGACTAGACAGACAAGACTAGACAGACAAGACTAGACAGACAAGACTAGACAGACAAGACTAGACAGACAAGACTAGACAGACAAGACTAGACAGACAAGACTAGACAGACAAGACTAGACAGACAAGACTAGACAGACAAGACTAGACAGACAAGACTAGACAGACAAGACTAGACAGACAAGACTAGACAGACAAGACTAGACAGACAAGACTAGACAGACAAGACTAGACAGACAAGACTAGACAGACAAGACTAGACAGACAAGACTAGACAGACAAGACTAGACAGACAAGACTAGACAGACAAGACTAGACAGACAAGACTAGACAGACAAGACTAGACAGACAAGACTAGACAGACAAGACTAGACAGACAAGACTAGACAGACAAGACTAGACAGACAAGACTAGACAGACAAGACTAGACAGACAAGACTAGACAGACAAGACTAGACAGACAAGACTAGACAGACAAGACTAGACAGACAAGACTAGACAGACAAGACTAGACAGACAAGACTAGACAGACAAGACTAGACAGACAAGACTAGACAGACAAGACTAGACAGACAAGACTAGACAGACAAGACTAGACAGACAAGACTAGACAGACAAGACTAGACAGACAAGACTAGACAGACAAGACTAGACAGACAAGACTAGACAGACAAGACTAGACAGACAAGACTAGACAGACAAGACTAGACAGACAAGACTAGACAGACAAGACTAGACAGACAAGACTAGACAGACAAGACTAGACAGACAAGACTAGACAGACAAGACTAGACAGACAAGACTAGACAGACAAGACTAGACAGACAAGACTAGACAGACAAGACTAGACAGACAAGACTAGACAGACAAGACTAGACAGACAAGACTAGACAGACAAGACTAGACAGACAAGACTAGACAGACAAGACTAGACAGACAAGACTAGACAGACAAGACTAGACAGACAAGACTAGACAGACAAGACTAGACAGACAAGACTAGACAGACAAGACTAGACAGACAAGACTAGACAGACAAGACTAGACAGACAAGACTAGACAGACAAGACTAGACAGACAAGACTAGACAGACAAGACTAGACAGACAAGACTAGACAGACAAGACTAGACAGACAAGACTAGACAGACAAGACTAGACAGACAAGACTAGACAGACAAGACTAGACAGACAAGACTAGACAGACAAGACTAGACAGACAAGACTAGACAGACAAGACTAGACAGACAAGACTAGACAGACAAGACTAGACAGACAAGACTAGACAGACAAGACTAGACAGACAAGACTAGACAGACAAGACTAGACAGACAAGACTAGACAGACAAGACTAGACAGACAAGACTAGACAGACAAGACTAGACAGACAAGACTAGACAGACAAGACTAGACAGACAAGACTAGACAGACAAGACTAGACAGACAAGACTAGACAGACAAGACTAGACAGACAAGACTAGACAGACAAGACTAGACAGACAAGACTAGACAGACAAGACTAGACAGACAAGACTAGACAGACAAGACTAGACAGACAAGACTAGACAGACAAGACTAGACAGACAAGACTAGACAGACAAGACTAGACAGACAAGACTAGACAGACAAGACTAGACAGACAAGACTAGACAGACAAGACTAGACAGACAAGACTAGACAGACAAGACTAGACAGACAAGACTAGACAGACAAGACTAGACAGACAAGACTAGACAGACAAGACTAGACAGACAAGACTAGACAGACAAGACTAGACAGACAAGACTAGACAGACAAGACTAGACAGACAAGACTAGACAGACAAGACTAGACAGACAAGACTAGACAGACAAGACTAGACAGACAAGACTAGACAGACAAGACTAGACAGACAAGACTAGACAGACAAGACTAGACAGACAAGACTAGACAGACAAGACTAGACAGACAAGACTAGACAGACAAGACTAGACAGACAAGACTAGACAGACAAGACTAGACAGACAAGACTAGACAGACAAGACTAGACAGACAAGACTAGACAGACAAGACTAGACAGACAAGACTAGACAGACAAGACTAGACAGACAAGACTAGACAGACAAGACTAGACAGACAAGACTAGACAGACAAGACTAGACAGACAAGACTAGACAGACAAGACTAGACAGACAAGACTAGACAGACAAGACTAGACAGACAAGACTAGACAGACAAGACTAGACAGACAAGACTAGACAGACAAGACTAGACAGACAAGACTAGACAGACAAGACTAGACAGACAAGACTAGACAGACAAGACTAGACAGACAAGACTAGACAGACAAGACTAGACAGACAAGACTAGACAGACAAGACTAGACAGACAAGACTAGACAGACAAGACTAGACAGACAAGACTAGACAGACTAGACAGACAAGACTAGACAGACAAGACTAGACAGACAAGACTAGACAGACAAGACTAGACAGACAAGACTAGACAGACAAGACTAGACAGACAAGACTAGACAGACAAGACTAGACAGACAAGACTAGACAGACAAGACTAGACAGACAAGACTAGACAGACAAGACTAGACAGACAAGACTAGACAGACAAGACTAGACAGACAAGACTAGACAGACAAGACTAGACAGACAAGACTAGACAGACAAGACTAGACAGACAAGACTAGACACACAAGACTAGACAGACAAGACTAGACAGACAAGACTAGACAGACAAGACTAGACAGACAAGACTAGACAGACAAGACTAGACAGACAAGACTAGACAGACAAGACTAGACAGACAAGACTAGACAGACAAGACTAGACAGACAAGACTAGACAGACAAAACTAGACAGACAAGACTAGACAGACGAGACTAGACAGACAAGACTAGACAGACGAGACTAGACAGACAAGCCTAGACAGACCAGACTAGACAGACAAGACTAGACAAGACTAGACAGACAGGACTAGACAGACAAGACTAGACAGAGAAGACTAGACAGACAAGACTAGACAGACAAAACTAGACAGACAAGACTAGACAGACGAGACTAGACAGACAAGACTAGACAGACGAGACTAGACAGACAAGCCTAGACAGACAAGACTAGACAGACCAGACTAGACAGACAAGACTAGACAAGACTAGACAGACAGGACTAGACAGACAAGACTAGACAGAGAAGACTAGACAGACAAGACTAGGCAGACTAGACTAAACACACAAGACTAGACAGACAATACTAGACGGACAAGTCTAGACCGACAAAATTAGTCAGACAAGACTAGACAGAGAAGGCTAGACAGCTAATACTTTACAGATTGGACAGTGAAGACTTGACAGACAAGACTAGACAGACAAGACTAGGCAAACAAGATTAGAAAGAAAAGACTAGACAGACATGACTAGGCAGTCTATTTGTATGATTTTTCATATGTGTGCATATGAAAGTCAACATTCCCTCGAGCTCGACTCTATGCTGACTGTGTTTCTCAATCTACTGATGCCAAGACATATTATCCGTTTATTTCAGATTGATCATTTTAACTAAACCGACTGTCGTGGTCTAGTCTGGTTAGTTTTCTCGCTTTATTGTCGAAGGTACGCGCCACCACTCTTTAGTCGTTTTAACTGACCTAAGCTGCTCTTGGTTATTAGGCCAGGTAAGGCCATTTTGTTTGTAGTCTAGCGCCAGTGTTTGTCTCCATTGTGCGTTATCTGGGCAGAAAATGATAACGTGTTCCGCTGTGTCTTTTTCACCACATTTGCACAACGGAGACTCCCTCCTCCCAAATCTTTGAAGGTACGCACCGAAGTTACCATGACCAGTTATTAGTTAAACCGAGTGGTGGGACAGACTGACGTTAAAGCTTTTCCAGGTTGTAATTTCTTCATAATTCCTTCTGGAACCTCCTTCCTCCTCATCCCTACCCCCTCTCCGGTCTGCCGACCCCACTTCCGGCCCCACCACACCACCACTTCCGATCCCCACTCCACTTCCTGTCCATACCCCCACTTCCGGTCAAAGCTGATACATCCTAGTCCTCATTAATGGATTAACGGTAGTTAGCCCATCAATTGAGATTTATGAGGGAATCATAAGATTTCATGTGAAAGCTTGTAACGTATTTGCTGAAACGGAGATAAACTTCATTGTGGTGCCGTGTGAATATATGGGGCTGCTAGATCCATCGAGAATTATAACTGGGGTCATTTGTCTAGAATGCAGATTCTCGTACAACGAATGTTCAATTTACTAATAAAGCTATCTACATCAATCCCAAAACTTCAATTCTATAGCTGACCACTCTGTTCTTAAACTGACACAAGCTTGGATGATGTCTTGCTGGACCCGCTTTACTGTTTCTTAGAGGTGTTTCTGTGATCGTAGATCTTCTGCATACTTTAGCCTTGTTTGGGGATTGTTGATTGTACTTTTTTTTATTTTAGTTGATTGCTTCAAATTTATCTTCTGGGAAGTGTAGGGTAATTATTGATTATTTAGACTTCTCTTTTTTACAAGTTGAAATACGAAAATGCTGACTCGGCGGTTCTTATCAACTATTTCACAATTCATACATTCCGTTCTCGCGTGCGTTAAGTTTAAGTTCAAGCACAAACTTAGTTTGAAGCTTGAGGGCCCTCAAAATGAGTAAGTTTGTGCGTGTTTTACATAAGAAGTAATGTTAATTTTTACAAATCACTGTTAAAGTCACACTTTTGCATAAGATTACATGTAAATTGGGACAGAAGTTCAACTGTAATCATTTATTCATTAATCAACCAATCAGCATCGAGATAATTAGTTTTATAGGCAATATCCGCGGCAGCGGTTGTCATCATCTACTGAGAGGGTGGCGGCTGGGCAATAATTCTCTTAGGGCGCATGCTAGAGCCGATCTGATACCAGATTACATTTTTCTCATCAACCCCCAAAGGAGGTGAGGAGGTTCCAGAGGAAAGGATCTTTCCCTACTGATGCTCTAAACATTTTGGTCGACAATCCTGTTTAAGCAGTCCACCATCTATCCTGCCAAAGTTCCTCAAAGTGTTCGCTAAAATTGGATTTAAGTGCTTGCCTAGACAATTTGCTATAAGCGATGAGGAGATCTTCCATGTCTTCTGCATGTTTGGCGAACCTGTCTACTCGCTCATAACCCTCGATTCCAACGTGAGCTTTAACACTGTGCCATCGGAATTTGATCCTCTTCGATACGCAAGCAGCTATTTGCCATGTTTCCATTAACAATTCAGTGGGCGAATTCATGTGCTTCAATGCGTCAAGGACGGAGCAACTTTCACATAAAATTGAGCAAGAGCAGCTGGGTTGCTCTTCCACATAACGCAAGGCGTGTTGTAAGGCTATAAGCTCCGTCTGGTAGATAGGAGGGGGATAGGCTCCCCATGGTAGAGCAGTAATACTCTAGTCTAATCTACTTATAATGTACCTCCTCTCCAACAATGTAAACTACAATCGATCGTAGATCTTTTGCATACTTTGAGCCTTTACAGCCTTGTTGGGGATTGTTTATTGCATATTTTACAGAACTTATTTTGCTGTCTACGGCTCCAACTTTATCTTCTGAGGGGTGTAGGGTGAATATTCAGTATTTAGACTCCTCTTCTTTACCTGTTGAAATACGAAAATCAACTATTTCAAAATTCATACATTCCATGCTCGCGCGCGTTAAGTTTAAAAGGCAGCCGCTGTACCACTGTTGGATTTTGAACAGTCTGTATACACCCGAAGTTGGAAGAAATTCGTAAGTGTTAAATGGTAAAACATCGAAGGACAACCAATGACAGCATCATGACAGATAGGTTCGAAATCAGCTGAGGTTAGACCTATGCTCAAGACGTCTCTTATTAATCATCTACACTGGAATGCGAGCTATAAGGTGCCAAATGATTTAGGCGGATGTCGACCGGAAAAATACCGGAAATCACACAGGCTGCCTCATTGCAGACTGTGCGATATGCCTTGGCTGCACGGTTAGTAGTGAGGCGCTGTACTCCCAACAGTTTAAGATTTACTTTAACACTTCAAGACCGGTGCCAAATAGGAGCTCCATTCAGTTGTGCTGGTTCAACCACACCATGATATATGTAAACTATTTCTGATCTCCCCAGACCCCATTCCTTTTCTACAGCAAAACCCAATTGTTGACTAAATTGTTTCATCTTACCATATGCAAGCTTTATGTGTTCCTTAAAGTTAAGGGATCTATTAATTATGACACCCAAATATCTGAAATGATGTTGACATTTTATCTTTGTGTTCCTAAGAGTTAAAAAGGAACTTCGCTGTTTTAATGACCTGCCATAGAATAGTACTTCAATGTTTTGAATGAAATTTAGTCGACAGTCGGCTGACCATTGTTGAAGACTTGCCAAAGCACGATCGGTGAACTCCTTTGTTCCGCAATGCTGTTACTGCTGCAAAGCAGAAGGGTGTCATCGGCATAGGCTATGATTTCACATTCTTCGGACAGATTTCTTTAAAAAATGGTGCTATAAAGCATGTTCCAAAAACCCCGTCCAGATTTCGAGACCTGTGGACAGCCTTTTGTGACGCTTTTTTCAATTCGCATTCCTGGTTCAGCAATAATAGCTTTGCGTACTGCAAAATAGCTTCTGGATAATATGATGGTATCAGGACAACCCTTCTCAGTTAGCCTACTAATGACAAGCGGCAACCATGCACTATCAAATGCCCAACTAATATCTAGTGCGATGGCTGAGCAATATTTCTTGGTTTTTATTGCTTCCCGTATGTTCCCAACGGCTATTGAAATAGCTTGGACAGTTCCATTTCCCTTTCTGAAGCCGAATTGGTTTTTGTGAATCAGATTTTTTTTTATAGAAATGTGCTCGATTCTTTTGATAATCAGGGAATCTAACACCTTTCCATCAACAGGAAGTAAACTGATTAGCCTGGAATCTTTCGGGGATAAAGCCGGTTTATTGGAACTTAAAACGGAACACAGCCTGAATATATAAATATATTCAGCCTTTCCGGAGCTCTCACATGAAAACAAATCTCACATGAAATTTGTAAGTTATTTTACAGCTTTCAGTCCACCTTCGTGGCACTCAACAAAAACCATAAAAATAGCATTGTTTTTAAGATCATTTCTTTCCGATACCTTAAGTGGATACCTCAAGTGTGGACGCGTTTCGAGATTTATCCCACATCAGCACAGCTTTGCTTCCATGAACAATCATTTGTAAACCACTCACTTGAAAACCCATGTGGAAGCAAAGCTGTGTATCGGAAAGACATGATCTTAAAAACAATGTTATTTTTATGGTTTTTGTTGAGTGCCAATAAGGAGGACTGAAAGCTGTAAAATAACTTACAAATTTAATGTGAGATTTGTTTTGGTAGTCCTAAAAAGACTTAATAATTGTTATAGAGCTCCGGAAAGGCTGAATATATTTATATATTCAGGCTGTGTTCCGTTTCTTTTAAGTTTGTATGATTATCTATAACGTAGGATGGTTTCAACAATTCTATCTTACCGGTTTATTGGGTTTGGGAATGATCTTTATCAACTGTTCTTTCCAGCAAAATGAAATAATCGATTTATTTAAGCACGGGTTGTACAGTAATTCCAAAGTTTTGGGTGCAGAATTAAAGGCAGCTAATACAATGTCTGATGATATGCCATCCAGAGCAGGAGCTTTCTTTGGGCTTACTCCGTGTAGTACGCATTCAAATTCGTAAATAGTGAAGAGTGTATCATTAAGTTCACCTCTTCCAGTTTCTGCACAATCCCTGACTCGAGCGTGTAAGTAAGAGTCCTCCTCATTGTCTTCTTGAGAAAAAAAGCGTCGAGAAGATGTTTAGAAAATATCTAACGACTTCCCAATATCTTAAGGCTGCTAACGAAGCTAGTCGAGGTTTTTCTTCCCCTCAGCACCCTAAACACAGATTCCCATGGATTTCCTATTGAAGAATGAGTACATAATTGTCGTCGCTTTAGTTTTTTTGTGTCTAAGATCAATTGTTAATTTACAATAAGAGTAGACAGACAAACAGACAAGACTAGAAATCGAAAAAAGTACTTGTATCCAGCAACAATACATTAATTACAAGTTGTTTTGTTCTGCATTAAATTAAATGGGTTGAGTCTCCAGCAGATAATCGCCCGTGATAAATGAGCAGTTTATATAAACCCAGTTCAATCGGCCGCAATTATGCAACAACGCGAATGAGAAATGATGATAAGCTTTCAGTGATTGGCAATGCCACCCTCATGGGCCAACCAATCACTCTTAACTTTGTTATTTGTTACCTGCCAGCAGGACAACGCGATCCAGATAATTCCTGCAGCTTTACCGACTCACTGAAACGTTGCTTTCGATAAGTTATCTATTATACAAATATTTTTATCGAGATTAAAACATCTAGTTTTTTTCATTTGAATCTTAATGTGTATGTAGATAACTTTATCTACGACCACTATTGTAAATGCTCATTATTGTACAGTTCGTGGACTATGTAAATGCATCATAACTCACACGTATGTAACAGTGCACGATTAATTATAAGTTATGATTGATAACTCACAAGTGCGTTTGGTTTACGATTCGTTGAGAGCTGCTACTACGTACTATTATTTTATTTATTTATTTATTTATTAACCTACTGGCATATAGAAACCACATACAAAAAAAAATATAAATTTAAAAATAAAAATACAAAAATATCACAAAACACCAATTTCCTTTATAATACACCTTCTCTGTTACCAGTTTGCTCTTTCCATCTTTTTATCCGTCTCAGCAGTTTCAGACCCTTTCCGCTATCATTCATACATTCCTCCCATTTCTTTCCTTCCCGCCTCTCTCCCTCATTCCATTCACCCCTTGGACACTCTTCCATCCAATGCTCCCAAGTATCCTTTGCTGTCCCACAAACACTACACTTTCTATGCTCCTCACTCATCCAGTATCTTCTTCCACGCTCCTCACATCCACACCTATACCTTGCTAACATGACTTGTGCATCGTCCTCTTGATTTACACTTAAATAGGTTGGTAACCGCCCATGTACCTGTATATTTACGTACCCTTTATGAAAACTACTACTTTCTATTTTGCTTTGCCGCTCCTGTAGGTCCACTTCTTGCAAACGTTCTACCTACCTGTGGGCCCACCCTGCCCTTTCCTGCTTTAGCGTTTCGAGCCCCTCACCAGATATACCACCTCTTTCATACAATTTGCTCTTATTCTTACCCCAGTCACTCCCTTTCATACCGCCTACTCCCACTCGATTTATCATTCTAAAAACCTCTTTAATTAACCTTTCATCTCCCATTTCACTCACCTGATATTCATACCTTATGACCTTTTTTGCTGCCAAGACTGCCACCTTGCACGCATTAACCTCCTGGAGGACAATGTAACTAGGTGTCGACCTATCAAGCTTCAGGATTTTTTTGAAAAACTTTAACTGGACTATCTCTATCCTCTCCTCCTCTCTCGTCCCCCAGACTTCTGAGCCATACAATAAAATGCTTCTCGCACACACCTTCCACACCGTCTCAGCCGCCCTGAAGTTTCCTTCGAATTTATTTCTCCATTCATTCCAGACTCGCCCAGCTGCCACCCACGCTTTCTTCGCTACATACTCCACATGATCTCTATTGCTACCTCCATTTCCAAATACATACCCCAGATACTTAAACCTTTGCACCTCCTCGATTTCCCTCCCTCTCCATTTAAACCTCTCTTTCTTGAAATTCACACCTCTTTTGAACCGCATCCATTTAGTTTTTCCCACATTCACACTCAAATCTCTCCTTTCAAAAAACCCTCTCACCCTTTCAATTACCTCTCTCAATTCCCCAGCAGTCTTGGCAAATACAACTACATCATCAGCGTATGCTAAACTCCACACCTTTGTTCTCCCTACCACCACTCCTCCAGCTTATTCCTCCGGCTCCATAAGAAACACTCAAAGACCAAAGGAGTAAAGAAATTCGGGAAGAATGCGAGACAGAAGAGTTGGTGCCGTGGACGCGCGCGTCAGCAAAAGAGGTGTGGTTGTCTGCGCAATGCGCTGAAATTGAAGCTCTTGAAATAAAGCATGACTCCTTTAACTTGCACAAAAAAGTGAAGCAGGTCGCTGGTAACCACAAGCCTATAAGATCCCAAATGCTAATGGATGAGCAAAACACTATATTAACATCAACAGAGGATAAACTAAAAGAGTGGAATAGATACATAAAGACTCTTTTTAAGGACAACAGACATGAACCCTATAATATCGAACTACTCGGAAATGACGGAAGTGACATAACAAGATCAGAAGTCGAACATGTTATTGCGAGAATAAAGAATGGGAAGGCACCTGGCCCAGATGAAATACACGCAGGAATTTAAAAAAGATCCTTAAAGATGATAGTTCTCTCTCAATAATAGTAGATCTATTTAATAATATATATAGAACAGGTGAAATACCAAGAGATTGGTTAAAATCAACTTTCATCACCTTAGCAAAGAAATCAAATGCGAAACAATGTAAAGATTATAGGACCATCAGTCTCATGAGTCAAGTATTGAAACTATTTCTGAAGATCATCCATAATCGTATTTACCGCAAATGTGAAGAGTCGATCAGCCCAGTTTGGAAGAGTCCCAGTTTGGCTTTCGGAATGGGTTCGGCACAAGGGAGGCACTTTTCAGTGTACAAGTTCTGGTACAACGATGCCTTGATGTTAATGTAGATGTTTTTGCCAGCTTCTTAGACTATGAAAAAGCATTTGACACCGTAAACCATAATAAAGTAGTAGATATACTTAAAGAACTAGGATTAGACGGGCAAGATATCCGCATTATAGCCAACCTGTATTGGAACCAAACAGCAGCGGTGTTAGTGAACAAAGAACTGTCAGAAGAGGTCATGATTCAAAGAGGGGTGCTACAAGGCTGTGTTCTCTCGCCATTACTTTTTAACCTTTATGCAGAAAAAATATTTCGAGATGCATTGGATGGCAAGAACATAGGAGTAATCGTAGGAGGCATAGTGATCAATAACCTGAGGTATGCCGACGACATCGTTCTATTGGCTACGAACATAGAAGACCTACAAGAACTAATGACAACCGTTACAGAGCACAGCTTGTCCATGGGTCTTAAACTCAACGTTAATAAAACAAAATGGCTCGTCGTAAATAAAACCAGCGTAAATAACCAGCTGAATCTAAGAGTTGGAAATGAGGTGGTGGAACGCGTCATCTCCTATAAGTACCTTGGCTGTAACGTAAACGACAAATGGGACATGACATCGGAAATTAGAAGCCGCATCGAACAGGCAAGAGGAGCTTTCACCAAAATGAAGAAAGTGCTGAACAACAGGCACTTGGAAATCCCCCTCAGAATCAGATTGTTAAGGTGCTATGTGTTTAGTATCCTGTACTACGGCGTCGAGGCTTGGACACTTACGGAGGCTATGTGTAAGAAGGTGGAGGCTTTTGAGATGTGGACTTACCGTAGAGTGCTGAGAATTTCTTGGGTGGATCGAATTACTAACGTCGAGGTCTTGCAAAGAGTCAATAAGCAAACAGAAGTTCTCAACACAATAAAGAGAAGAAAACTGGAATACCTTGGTCATGTTATCCGAAATGATAAGTACAGGTTACAGCAGATAATAATACAGGGTAAAATACAAGGTACACGCAGTCCAGGCCACCGCAGAGCATCATGGCTCAAGAACCTTCGCCAATGGTTTGGACAAAGTACAAGATCCCTATTTCGAAAAGCTGCAGATAAAATTCAAATAATGAAATTGGTCGTCAACGCCCTTGGAGGGCATGACACATGAAGAAGAGGAAGACGCGCGCGAAGGCGCTTCTGAAAAGAACACACAACAAGTAATAACGTTAATCAAAAATGAACAAGTAATAACGTAAATCAAAAATAAAAGTAATACCTCAAATTTCATTTAAAAACGTTTCTAAATAATACGATTTGTATTCAATGGACCATGAAGAATCTCTTGTCATACACTTATCATGTAACTTAAACATGTGCCTTAAAATCCCAAACCTAAAACTTTCCGGCTTACAATGCAATTGGAAACCAACAAAGACCAAAATAGACATTTCTTACAATAGTCATAATTTACCAGCTGCAAGCTAAACCTCCGGCCAAATTGCATCAAAGACTAGAGATTACTCATTAATGAATAAGATTTATATTTAAAGCAAATGTGATATAAGCGCAACGTATTTGGAAACAAAACATAAGTGTCTAATAGACCATTTCATAGTTGATTTTTTTTTTGTGCGCAGGTGTCAATTTCCGCCATGTTATATGTCAAAAAGTGCCCGAACTTTTTGACGTAGAACTAATATGTGCCCGAAACTTGCATATTCCCGCCTTTCAAACTTGGCGGATGCGCATGCGCTTAACTAACCGTTGAATGTTGACCGAAAATTGTTGATTAGACTCGTCTAATCTTGTCTATTTGTTTAGTCGTTTCTCGCTTTAGTTTACATTTGATAGACGAGATATGTTTGTCTAGAAGTGATGTGTTTATCTAGCTACATTGAGTAGTGTATGTATTAGTGTATTTATGTATGTTGTCAACATTGTGTTGACAACATATTGAAAACAATTTGTTGTCCAGTGTGGACTTAGCTTTAGCCAGCCGTCTGCCAAAACTCTTTCCAAATCAGCCACATAGAGATTGAAAAGTGTGGGGCTCAGTGGACATCCCTGCCTCAGGCCCTATTTTATCTCGAAATATTCCGTTACACACTCATTCACCCTGATCTTACACACCGTTTCCCTATGCACCTCCCTCACATTCCTCCTCGCCCTCTCCGAAATACCCTTTTTAACCAAACATTCATACAATCTCCCTCTATCTACGGAATCATACGCTGCTTTCAAGTCGATAAAAAGAGCAAAAAGGCTCCCAGATCTAATTTCCTGATCAATTATAAATCTAAGTGTTATGAGTTGTTCGACTGTGCCTCTTCCCTCTCTGTATCCTGCTTGCACCTCTGGTATTAACTGCTTTTCCTCTGCCTCTTTTCACTACGTACTAGCTGCTCATACATTCAGCGCCCCCCCCCCCCCCACCTGTCATTATTCAAACTAACGCAAATTGACATTGCGTACATTGGGTTGCCCATATCTATGAGCACTCTTATTCCAGTTTAACAAAAGTAAGTACTAAATAATATCGTATGTAACCATTAAGAATGTATTTCTTTTCATTTCTTTGAAGTTAAATAATGTCGAGTAACAGTTATAAATGAAAATAAAACTGATTTGTGGATGGATACGCCGTAGTATAAATATATCACTCACGATTTGCAGAGGAATTTATTTACATTGACGATATATATTTATATATATATATATATATATATATATATATATATATATATATATATATATATATATATACAGGGTGCTTCAAAAAAATGTATACACACTTTGAACTTCCATAGAAAATTTATTTACCGTTCTACAAAGTTAAATTTCAGGAAAATAGAAAGCTGAAAGTCCAATGTAAATGAAACATAAATAACAAATGTTAATACTGTTCAAATTGGTGACCTGCAGCATCAATACAATTCTGAGTACGAGTCACCACTGATTCTGTACATCGTATCAAAACGTCCAATGAGATTTCTCTACACACTGCTTGAATCTCATTCCAAAGAATGTCTAGGTTACGTGGTTTACGTTTGTACACCTCATCTTTTACTGTGCCCCACAAGAAGAAATCCAGTGGTGTAAGGTCTGGAGAGCGTGCTGGAAACTCGATTGGCCCCCTGCGTCCTATCCACTGTCCCGACAAATTTTGATCCAGGTAAGCTCGTACGTCCCTGTGATAGTGCGGCGGAGCACCATCTTGTTGAAAATAAAAATCATCATTACCGTATAATGCACGAATGGCAGGAAATATGGAATCAGCAAGCATTGTTAGGTAATTAATACCAGTTACAGTGCCTTCAAATCGAAAAGGTCCAATGAGTCCCCTTGAAGATAAACCGCACCACACATTTACACCAGGCAAATTTACAGCTTTTTCAATTGTAATGTGAGGATTTTCTTCACCCCAGTAAACACAATTGTGCCTATTGACAGTTCCATTAAGTTTGAATTGGGCTTCATCCGACCAAATGATGCTACCCATAAATCCCGGTTCACGTATCACCATCTCCTGAATCCATTCACAAAATTGCAACCTTCGATCTGGATCGTCGTCATTTAGCTGTTGCACCAGCCTTGGAATGTAAACACGATACTTGCCTCTCTTCAGAATGCGTAGCACGCTGCTAGCACTTACATCACTTTCACGTGCCCCTTGCCTTGAAGATTTGTTAGGAGAGCGTTGAAACAGTTCCAAGACTGCCGTTGATGACTCATCACTTGTAGCTGTTCGAGGCCGACCTGAATGACCTTTATGCACATCACACACTGTTCCATGAACTTCGAATTTGTCTCGTATGCGTGTAATTGTTAATCTTGAAGGTGGTTCTGTATCATACTCCCTTCTCCACTGTCTTTGAACTTCATTTACATTCTCAAACTTCCAGTACCACTTAATAACCAGCTTACATTCTTCAAAACTCAAACGTACGTCCCCCATGTTGATATTACAAATTCCAACTGATAATATAACATAGAGGGACGATTATGCTGGCACCTGGCGAAGAAATATAACATTAGCCTTGTAGAGCGGGAAAACTACAATAGTTTAAAGTGTGTATACATTTTTTTGAAGCACCCTGTATATACATATAAAAGAGATACAAACACTGTTGAGGAAATGACGTAGCTGCAACGTCTTCGTGGAACTTAGATATAACTTGAAGAAATCCGCACTGAACTGGACTGAGTGGAGCTGGACTCTCTGAACTGGACTCGACTGGTATGGTTGTTTGCCTACTAGCTGAATCTGGTTGAACTAGTTTTCCTCTTCTGACCTGGTCCACTGGCTGGACTGAACTTAGTCCACTGGCTGAACTGGCGTGTCTGAGTCCACTGGCTGGACTGACTTTCTGACTCTACTGGCTGGACTGGTGTATCTGAGTCCACTGGCTGGACTGAACTGACATAGTCCACTGGCTGGACTGGTTTGTCTGACTGTGTGGACTGAACTGAACTGACCGGACTTGCTGACTGGCTTATTCGGGGGTCCAGGTATTTATATTATGTCCAGGTATACTGGTCCCTCATTTGGAGGTGATTATTTTTCTATATTCGATTATTTGTCGCTTTGTCGTAATAAATAAATAAAACATCCTGTCGTAATCTTCCCGAGGATTACACTATTGACCCTAATAAAACTTTTTAGGAAATTCGTCCGAATAGAATAATCGTAAAACTAAAAATACAAATGTTTCTTGATCTGCTCGAAGATTACATTATTGACCCTAATAAAATATTTTCGGAAATTGTCCGAAAATATTTGGGTAATTACAGAGCCGTCCTTAGACCGGGGCGAGCGGGGCCCAGGCCCTGGGCCCCGCGCTTTGAGGGCCCCGCAGCCTTAGGCGAACCGACAGGTTAAGATTTTACATTGTTTTTCATTATTTTTTGCTTTATTGCTAATTAAAGATTAGATGTTTATTTTACCTTTTTTATTTTCTTGTGCAAAACAAATAAACAGTATTATTGTTTGGACCGTGTCTCACGAAAATCAAATTTTCCCCTTTGAAACAGGGCTAGTCTATTCACTTACCTGTTAGGGTCGCTCGCGTCTCCGCACGTGTGGATCGTCCTTCCGGTGCTTTTTTTAAGGAAGGAAATGGGGATAATGGGTGGAGGGAGCCCTTAAAATTGGTGTTTTCCAGACGTTGGATGCCGCTTCAGTCCTTTGGGCTCGTGATTACACCCCTGATTAACTTGACTTGAAACGATAAACTTAAAAATGCGTGCACGTGTCGGTCGAGCTTGGTTCGCGCTTCGATTCTTGTCTTTACGCTTCTCACACTCGAAGCATACTCTCCGAATAATAGAAATTCGCGAAGTAAATTGATAAGTAAATCGAGCGATTTCGGACCAGGTCGATACACCTTTCCCCTTTTGTAGAGGCTACGAGCGTCACCTCTATACCATTCGCGCCGGCCTATATACATTAATATACTCTCGAGCAAACTTTCAAACATCATCATCCTCCTCCTCCTCCTGAATGAACGCTTCCCCATTTTCTCTCTCCCATCCCCAAGTACACCCCATTACCTTGTTTGCTTTCCTGGCTAATGGCTTGATCACACGTAACGAGTACAGTGGCGAGACAGTAAAATGCTATTCGGCCGAGAGAGTAGAGTGGGCGAGAAGGTGTTCACACGCTTTAATTTTTGACCGGGTGAGTCAGTCAGTGATCATGATGGATAGTAAAAGGTTGATTAAAAAATGCACTAAGATGCTTATACCTCGAAATGGATACGTATGCCGCGTCTCTTTTTGGCTCATTTTTGTAGTCCTGTGAACTAAAGTCCAACAGACATGTATTCACTTTATGTATTTAAATAAATTTAATTGTTTTTTCATTGTCCCATTTTAACATTTATTTTCTTTTTAAAAAACGTAAAACCAAAATTAATTAATAATTAAATAAAGCAATACTTCATCAAAAGTTTCAATTGTAGTATTTAAAATTAAAACAAACAAACTAGCCACCGTCACCGTACTGACAAAACGAGGAGAGTACTTGTTCGGACATGCCGAGTGGGATAGCGAGTCAGGAGCGGTAGGAGTGGGAGTAGCCACTCGGCCTGCACTCGGCCTAGTAAATAGAAAGGGGTCCGAGTGACTGTCTCGCCATTTTACTGGGCCGAGCATTCGGCCGTGTACTGGGTGACATGTTTACACGTACCGAGCACTCGGCCGAGTTTACTGTCTCGCCACTCTACTCGTTACGTGTGATCACGGCATAACTCTCTTACCTGCGATTTATCCGAGGCCCTCTCGTTCATTGCATAGCCTAGGTACTTAAACTCTTTACTCGCTCAATTGTACCCACTTCCATTTCTTGTCCTCATTCTTCCTCCATCTCTTACCAATCACCATCATTTTCGTGTTCTCTATGTTTTTCTTCCTCACATAGCTCTCTAGACTTTTCATCATTTCTTTGGGGAGATTACTTCGCTATTTGCCACCACTACCACTACTAGGCTCCATACTTTCTCTCTACCTATCACACACCCTGCCGCTTGCGCCCTCTTAAACATTCTTCCCCCTTTCGTAGTCTCGAACCAATCGCTCTCTTTCTCTCTCATGCTGACTTAGCTTATTGTTCTAGCATATGTTCTCTCCAACCACTCGTCTAATTATCTCTCCAACCACTCGTCTAATGCGCATTCTCTCATACATTGAAGTCAACTACAACTTGAAATCTACAACTTTCATAGATCCACCTATCTTCCTCTAACTTTTGGTATACGTTGGTAATTACTATGGGGTTTCTCTGTACAATTTCACAGAGCGTTCCCTCAAGTGATGATGACTATGTTATCAGCGTCACCTCAACATTTAATGTCAGCTCGCTCAGCCTAGCCAGTAATTCATCAACTTCCAGGCTCCACTTCGGTGGTGATAACACACCTCCCTGTGGGCACCCAGGAGGTGTGGCAATTCTGATGGTGTCTTTTCCCACTTGTGCCTCCGTATTAATCCGTCCACACCTGAGGCCTTGAATGGCTGTAAATTGCCGATAGCCCATCTGTTTCGGTTTTCGGTACAAATGGGCGCGGCCCTCAGTCAATCAGCCCGACATGCGACAGTGTAACAACAGTCAAACAGTACAACAGTACAACAACAATCGCGTTTATAATTGACTTGTTTTTAACAGTCCTAATAATTTATTATTGACTTGTTACATTCGTTATCTGTTTCATATCAGTTTACATTGTTTAAAGTTTAATTACGAAACAAAGAAGTTTGTCTAGTATTCTCTATTTTCTCTTCTGTCTAGTCTTCCCTGTCAAAAATTTCTAGATAAATAAGGGAACAAAGTTAGTCTACTTTGTTGAAAGTTTTGTAGAGAGGTAGGAAATGAATTGGAGACGTTTATTTGCTAAAATTAAAAAATCGAAAGAAATATCAGAAATGAAGTGTTTGTTGTTGTTAAATATTGGCATAATTTTGGTGTGTATTTGTATAGAAATCAATAAGTAAAGTACATAAATACAGGAAAGAACGACAATATTTATCATAATTGTGTTTCAGAATGAAAAACATTCTGAATAATTAATTTTAATGATCCGTGTGTTTTTAAGAAAATATTGAAAGTTATCACTAGTACATGGAGTCACCAAACTATTTTTAATTTCAATTTCTTTTGTAAATTTAATATATATATATATATATATATATATATATATATATATATATATATATCCAAAAAAGATCTTTGTAGAGCTGAAGCTACTTATGTGGTTTCGAATCATATTAATAAACTAGAGAACTTGAGGGTTGCACTGCCAGACCCTCGACGATCATGTGACCGGTTCCTCAAAACACATCCAGAATTATTGGTTCTTAAAGCCGATAAAGGCAATGTAACTAGCATTTTGAAAAAAGAGGATTACCGATCCAGGATTGTCGACCTTCTGTCAGATGCACTTATGCTCCCTTAGATAGAGACCCCACCTATGGGTTTGAACGAAGAAACAATGAATTGGTTTAAAAACTCAAAAGCAAAGGTTACATAGACCAAACTACGTACAAAACCTTACAATACGTACAATTAAGGTTTTTTTAGCCCAAAATCTACGGCTTACCCAAGATCCACAAAGAAAATTTTCCATTAAGGCCCATTGTTTCTTCAGTTCAATCCCACTCCGAGAAGTTGGCTAGGTTTATTTCGAATATTCTTTACACGTCTTTCGCTGTCTACAACGTGTTCAGAATTAAAGACTCTTTTGAATTCGCCACTGCCTTAAATAATTACCAAGTACCCGATGGTCAAGAACTGGTGTCTCTGGACGTGTCATCGCTGTTCACTAATATACCGCCAAAATTATTCTTAGATATCATCAAATCAAATTGGGAGTTGATTCGCCCATCTTGCAAAATACCCCGCAAGGTTTTTTTGGAACTTTTACGGCTTATTTTTTGTTTGAAAATAAGTTTTTCCTTCAGATTTTCGGAACCCCCATGGGATCGCGCTTATCTCCGGTGGCAGCGGCAAATAGCGAAGTAATCTCCCCAAAGAAATGATGAAAAGCCTAGAGAGGTATGTGAGGAAGAAAAACATAGAGAACACGAAAATGATGGTGATTGGTAAGAGATGGAGGAACAATGAGGACAAGAAATGGAAGTGGGTACAATTGAGCGAGTAAAGTACCTAGGCTATGCAATGAACGAGAGGGCCTCGGATAAATCGCAGGTAAGAGAGTTATGCCGTGATCACACGTAACGAGTAGAGTGGCGCTTCGATTCTTGCCTTTACGTTTCTCATCCTCGAAGCATACTACCCGAAGTAAATCGCGGGATTTCGGCCCAGGTCGATACACCTATCCCCTTCTGTTAATCGGTGCCGAAATCGATTCAAATGTTGAATTAAAAATACAGATTTATTAAAATTGGCGCGAACAATTATATATTATATTATTCTTGTTTTGTCATAACAATTAAATTTCAAAATCCAATATAATTTTGTAGATTTTAAATTATAAAAAAAATGTCTAAGGGCCCCCAAAATTATTTTTTGCCTTGCGCCCCGCACTTACTAGGGGCGGACTTACCCTGGGTAGTTACTGTAATGCCCTCGTTAAACTAAAAATAAAAATGGAACGGCTCGTGGCCGCTACAGTTTGTTTATTATAATGTTAAACAATAATAATTAAATAAACTTAACCTAATAAGAAATAAATTTGTTGCATCAAACATAATTTTCTTATTAAACAGAAACAAATTAGTGTGGTCGTAGATAAAGTATAGTACATAACTCGAGTTGTAAGGCAATTACGTTGTAATATGCTTCTTACAACTCTTGTTATGTAATATACTATTATCAGACACCTTTGTTATTTAGACTTGATTTTATTAAAAATCTCCACGCTATTACTTATGTTACAATTTTACATAGCAAATATACCTACTATTAAATACCTAACTACTATTAAATTATAAATACATTTGGTGATTTTGTTATTGATTGAAGAGACGTGCGGTATTCTAGTTATTTTGAAGGGTTATTATTGTAGAGGTAGATTACTAAATATATGTGTCTGCAGAGTAGATTTGATAAGCAGTAATTATCGTCGTTATGCTTAATAATGATTCAGATATAAACGTGTCAGATTGCTGTCGGTATAAATGGGGACGTTAATGAGATGGATTTTGTAGCATCCCATTGTGATGTCAGTTGCGATTTAACTGGGAAACGGAACGGACGGAGCAAAAGAGGTTCAATAACGTCGTCGGGATTGTAAACGTTTCGGGCTGCGGTATTTTTATTTCTGCCGCCTTTGAGATAGCGGTCGAAATGATCGTCTTAATTGCTTTTTGGGTTTTTGCTAATTAACATTTCTCACAGTTAAAACGTTGCCGTTGAATTACAAGTGGCTATTCGAATATCAGTATTCGCACTTTTCGGTGGTATTTGATTTTTTTTTCTATGAATCAGAAATGAAATTGTATGCAAATAATTCTGAAGAATTTGCCAAATTTGAATTCAAACTCTTGCACCAATTGCTTATTTTTGACTAAAATAAATTGAAGTAATACCAATATATTGTTCATATTAAATAGTAACATTTGTATCTTTTCTTCAGATTATAATTTCTAGGAAATATATAATCTTTGAAGAAAAGATACAAATGTTACTATTTAATATTATCAAAATCTTCCAGCTGAGCAATATATAAATAATATATTGTTTGGTCAAAAAATGTGCAATTAAAACAAGAATATAATAAGTATTGTAATATTCCAGAGAATTTATGATAACGATATAATTGGAAAGCAGTAAACCAACGCAACTATTAATGTAACAGCGCGGCATAAAGTATAAACTATTTCATAATTAGCTTATCAATAAAGTATTTTAATGTTATAATTTGTTGGAATTCGGTCCGGTGCGCGTCTGGTTATTCCCGCTCGGTAGTTACAGTTTAAATTATATTTCGTCGGTTTGTCAAAGCACACCGACAACTTCCAGTTTTTTTTTTCCGTTGCTCCTCGCAACCTTCCTCTTATATTTCTTTTTCGGCATTTTATTAAAACATATTCGATATTATAACGATAAAGTTCCGTTTTATTAGAGTACGGTCAGCTTTATTGCATTCACACAAGATTTTTGTGGGATGAAGAGATAAATAACGAACGCGATTTTGAAACAGAAGCGATTATCGACAAGCTTCGATAGCCTAACTGATAACAATAGTTTGGATTGTTTAATTGATCTAAATCAAAGGACTCATACTAAGACTACACTAGAATTGGTGAACTCATACTCATACGTGAGTGGCTAACTCGCAGTAAAATATTCGTGGAGGTTTTTCCCAGAGAGGTTTAATGTATTTACACAAATTTACAAGGGGGCCGTTCACCCCAGGGGGATTCTGTGAGCTTTCTTTCAATCTCCTAGATGTGTAGCGATTGGCACGTAATGGCTACTAAGATGAAACTATTCGTACAGGGGCCGACAGGTTGTTCGTTCGAATACAAATTGAAGAGGAGAGGCGCCAGCACGCTGCCCTGGGGGAGCCCGTTCATCTGGGTCCTACAGCGACTCCTCCGTCCCTGAAATTCCACGTAGAACCTCCTTTTGCCCAGCATTGATCTCAGGACTTCTGTCAGATGGTAGTTTCTTGTCATTTTGAAGACTTTTTCGATGAGTAGTTTGTAATTTATGGTGTCGTATGCCGCCGACAGGTCCACGAATACCAAACCCGTTTTTCCTCTCCTTTCGCACCTCTATATGTTGGGTGAGGTTCAAAATCTGGCCAGTGCAGGATTTTCCGGGTCTGAAGCCAGCTTGTTGTGTTATTAGTTGGTTTTCTATATGTGGGCCTATTTTATTTAGGATGAGTCGTTCTTAGAGCTTGAAGCAGAGGAGAGATATTGGTAGATAGCTCTTGGCATCGTCGCGAGGTTTTCCCGGTTTGGGGTCTGCAAGTACCCTGGCTTTCAGCCATAATTTCGGAATTACCTTTCCGGCCCAACAGAGATTAACTAGTTGGAGGAGCCAGGATTTCGCCAATGGTCCTAGGTTTTGGAGGAATTCATTCGCTATATCGTCTGGGCCAGGAGCCTTTCAGACTTTCAGTAAGTTAATTGCCAGTTCTAATTCTGCTAGGGAAAAACACGATTTGTCCATTCTCCGACTATCGGGTTCTTTCGTAGTTGGTGACCATCCTAATGTTTTGGTCCGGCTTCCCATTCAAGAGGAGCTGGTGTGCAATTTGGTTAACGGTTACATCAACCCTATCTCTAGGGCCCGCTGGGTCGTTGGATAGTTTTTTGATAAGGCTTCAAGCTTTCCTGCTACTATGTTTCATATCCAGGCTCTCTATCGTGCTCTTCCAATTCTCTCTTCTCTTCCTGCTCAGGGATTCTAGTAGTTGATTGCCCAGTTGTGTTTCTCATAGGCGAAAGGGTCCCGGCTGTATTGTTCTAGGTATCGTCGTAGGTTGCTTTAACCTCATCGGGTAGCCCTGGGACGTAGAAAGTTCTACAGCCCCTAGGAATAGACTGTCTTGCCGCGTACTTGATGTCTGAGATGAATCTCTCATAGTTTGCAGGGGTAGGTGGAAGGGCTGCGATTTCCGCGTCAAGGGTTAAGGCGAATTTTCCCCATTTGGCCTTTGTGAAGTTAAAGCACCTCTTGAAAGATACATTTTGGGGAATTATCACCGGCCTGAAGTTCAGCATGATTGGTTTATGGTGGGTGTGTGGTATGGGGCCGAGGACAGTTTTGATGCATGTTCCAGCCTTGGGACGTGGAAACAAGGATGAGGCTCCGCAATCTTCCACTATTGAAAGAGGCGGGTTGCTTCTGGTCATAGATGAGGCTTAGTTCGTTCCACTCGGTTCAGCTTTTCAGTAGTTATCCGTACGCGTTTGTCTCCTGATAGCCCCACGCTTTACTGTGGCAGTTGAACTAGAGGAAGCTGTGATCCCTCCTATGGTGGCAGTGATAATTTCCGTATTGTTGACGGTGGAGGTCTGTCTGTTCGTTAATTTAATGCTCAGCCTTATAGGCATTGGACAAATGGTGCGCTCACATATTGATCGTGTGGTCACAGGGATACCAACCATGTACAATACTAACTGCTATTAAACTGCCATTAGCTGCCATTAAACAGGCCAGTCTGAAGCTGGCACTAAAACGATACGCACGTCTTTGATTACCACACGTTACAAACGAGTCAGTGTTGGGGTTGTCTGTGTGGAATCTGCACGGCGACAGAGCTGGGTTCTGCTAGTTAATGGAGCTACGTCCTCCTGGGGTCGCCGATATCCGGCTGAGGCCCAGTGTAGAGAGCGCTGCGGTTGAGCAGAGTCTAAAAGTTCGGGTGCAAAAATGGTTCACGTCTAAGAGTCGTTAAGGCTCTGGAGCTTGCAAACCTTCTGTCCTCACACGGGTGCAGAAAGCTTCAAGAATTGAGAGTGGTCACTGATCTTTCGCTTGCCAACGTTCTGTGCAACATTCTTAAGGGTGCAGATGTTTCAAGGTAGGGAGATAACACTGCTCTCTCTTCTGTTGGCGATGGGGCTGCTTTTATATTAGGGTTCTGTGAAGGTGTGGCTCTCCCCTCTGCTGCTGTGGTGTGTGTATGGGGGTGCGTTGGTTGGCGCGACGGTGCTGCATACGGTAAGGGTTGTACGGAGCGCTCTGGTACCACTGGCGCTACGTACGTACCCGTTACAATCTCTTCCTCAGCACTCTTAAGACGTCGCGGCAGAGGGTCCTGGATTTTTCCAGGGTCTGCCTCTCTTTCGTGTTGGGTAAATTGGGGGATAGTTTTCGTAATGCAGACAGGTGGTATGTGGCCAATGGAGTGGATGGTTGCGATCTCGCAGAAGCAGTGTCCTTTGGCTGCCAGGATTACGTATGGTCCGTGCCGTTGTTATATTTTTCGCTCTGCTTACTTTGTGTGAGGCTACCCATACCAGCTCCTTGAGCAGGTATGGTTCTGCGGCAATTATTTTTATGTCTGCGTGCGTTTTCCTCTGATCTTGCGTTTTCTCGTGTCGTTCCTGTTGTTCAGCTTGGTTAGTCGGATGGTGATGTCTGGTAGAAGGATATCCGTCTTCATGATACACCTGAGGTCATGCTCTACATCGCTGGGAGTTCGGAGTTCCCGTCTGAATGTAAGGTATGCGGGGGTCATCCCAGTTGAGGTGCAGTGGGCAGAGTTCATTGCTAATCGGATCGCAGTGAGCTTGTTTGGTCAATCGTGCTTTCAAGTCTCTGTTCCTCCTTTCCACTGGGTTGGCAGCAGTTTGATACACACTCAGGGTTACAGTTAACAGTTAACGAAGAACAACGAATGGCAACGTAAAACTAGCTGTGATAGAAAATAAGGAGGGTGCCATAGGCGACTTTAGGACGCAAGCGATGAAAAGCCTACAAGGCACGGCATCAGAGGTTGAGTCCCGTCTAAGAAGGAAGACAATAATAATCAGAGACATTGAAGAGACAACCACCAGGCAAGAAGTCGAAAGTGCCCTCGAAAATGTGCTAAAGGGGTCCGAGATGGAAGCTAGCGCCCAAGTACATACCATAAAACCTAGCAAAAATGGCTTGCCGCTCGTCGCGATTGTAAGTACCAGCGTGGAAATAGCCAATAAGTTAATAAACAACAGAAGAATCAAGATAGGCTGGGCGTCCTGCGGAGTCCATGAGATACTTGAACCCATCAAATGCCATAATTGTCTTAGGCACGGCCACGCCCAAAAAGTCCGCAAACAGCCGAGGAGAGATATGACCGGACTATGCCTGACATGCTTTGAAAAAGGACACACTACCAGAGAGTGTACCAATCCTGAGAAGTGCTACATCTGCCTACAGGAAGGCCACCGCACTGGAACAATGGGATGTGAGACCTACCGCAGGGAAGTCAACAGACTGACACTGGAAAGAAGGACCCGGATTGCAAAGCCCGTCCAAATTCCTTCAAATTAATTTGAATCGCTGCCGCGCTGCCCAGGACCTGCTCTATCTGAACAGGGCAAGATACAAAGCCGACATACTGCTGGTAACTGAACCAAACAAGCACCATGTTAGAAGCAAAGCCTGGGCAATAAACGCCCAGGCCGACACTGCTGTCAGAGTGTACAATAATATCCCAACTACCTACGAAAATGGTAACGGATCATCCTGGTGTGAGATAACAATCTACTCATGCTACATATCACCAAACACCAACAGAACTGAATTCGAAACTTACCTCAACGAACTCTCTGCAACAATACGAAGTCCGTACGCCCGTCCAAAATGGCCAAATTCCTTCAAATTAATTTGAATCGCTGCCGCGCTGCCCAGGACCTGCTCTATCTAAACAGGGCCAGATACAAAGCCGACATACTGCTGGTAACTGAACCAAGCAACGCCTGGGCAATCAACGCCCAGGCCGACACTGCTGTCAGAGAATAATATCCCAACTACCTACGGAAATGGTAACGGAACATCCTGGTGTGAGATGGCGGGGATAACAATCTACTCATGCTACAGATCACCAAACACCAACAGAACTGAATTCGAAACTTACCTCAACGAACTCTCTGCAACAATACGTAGGAAAAATGGCTCAAAAATAGTCACTTGGAGACTTAACTCAAAAAGTCCTCTCTGGGGGTCTAAGTATGAAGACCCAAGAGGCGCTATTCTCAAGGACTGGTTAGCATCACTCGGCCTGGCCATCGTCAACACGGGTAATGATCCCACTTTCATACGCGGAAATCGTCAAAGCACGATCGACGTGACATTTTGCTCAATGGACATGGTCGATTGCATACAAAACTGTCAGGTACTCAGGGAAGAAACACTGAGCGATCATCAGCTAATAATCTTCGACCTTGTCACTAGGCCTGGGCAACAACCACTGTCAAAGGCAAATGCGCAAGCAACCAGCGGGTGGAAATACAACTCTCACAAAGCAGACGCCATTAAGAAGGATCTCCAATTAGAGCTCAGCCAGATAGAGATACCCGACGTATCCACCGTCACCGCGGCTCTCTCTAGAACCGGCGAAGCCATCCTATCGAGATCCGGAGCGGGAGAGAGCCGGAGGAAACCAGTCTATTGGTGGAACCAAGAAATCGCGACGCTACGGAAAGTGTGCATCGGGAAAAAAAGATCGTGGTCAAGGCTCAAATCAAAACGGAACGCAGATCTCGAAGAACTAGCAAATGGCCACGCAGCTTACGCCTCTGCTAGGAAAGATTTGAAGATCAGTATAAAAAAGGCAAAGCGGGCCTGCTGGGAAAAAGTCATTGAGGCCGTGAACGGCGATGTTTGGGGAGACGGCTATAAAATTGTCTGCAAAAGGTTAGGATTGTGCCTCATACCAAACCTTACCACTGCGAGCAAGATTAAAGCAACCGAGGAATTGTTCCCGCAGAAAGAACCCATTTTCTGGGACCGAGAAGTCGTGGACACTGTACCCCCAGAAATCACGGCTAGAGATATCTTTGAAGCTACTACGAGAATTAAAGCTAACAAAGCTCCAGGCCCTGATGGCATCATACCAGAAGTCGTAAGACTGGCTGCACTCCTTCATACAGAGACTTTTGCAAACATGTTCAACTCGGTCATTCGCAGTAGAAACATACCAAGTAGATGGAAGGAGGCCAGATTGGTTTTAGTTCCTAAGCCAGGAAAGCCCTCATCGCTACGCCCAATCTGCCTACTAGACAGCCTAGGCAAACTTTTCGAGAGTTGTAGGCACTAGGATAAACCAAGAGCTTGATCAGCACGGAGGGCTATCAATAGCACAATATGGTTTTCGAGCGGGGAGGTCGACCACAGACGCCATCCAGGAGGTTATCAAGATCGCTCACTATGCCAACTTGGGTAAACGTAGGCACAGAAAAGTATGTCTAGCCGTTGCACTAGACGTTAAAAATGCGTTTAACACTGCGCTGGCGGAAAATCGTAGACGCAAGCAGAAGGAAAGGAATATCTACATATTTAATAGAATTAATTAAAAGCTACTTTATGAACAGGAGCTTAATAATAGACAACACAGTCATGCGGGTGATGTGTAGTGACCCGCAGGGGTCGGTTCTCGGACTGCTCTTGTGGAACATTCTCTACGATGGCGTTCTAGACCTAGAAAAGACAAAAGACCTTAAGAACTGTAGACTGGTAGCATTCGCCGACGACCTCCTTGTGGTGTCCGTGTACATAAATTAGGAAGCCGTGACAGCCAGGGTCGAAACTGCAGCAAAAGCCATTCATCGTTGGATGGAACGCAACGAACTGCAAATAGCTCCAGAGAAGTCCGAGGTCATCGCACTTATTCTCTTGCGACCTATCGCAAGAGAATAGGCGCCGTAACTATAAACATCCTAGGCAGGTTGATGGCGTCAAAACCGACAATAAAATACCTCGGCGTCCATATTAACCAACGGCTGTCCTGGAGTAGACACATCCAAAACGCGGCTATGAAATCCGAACGCGCTGGAGCAGCACTCCGAAAACTAATGCCAAGACTGAAGGGCCCTGTTACTAAAACTAGAAGGCTATTAAGCGAAGTCGTAAAATCCATCCTCCTCTACGCCGCACCGGCCTGGGCGGATGGTCTTAAAGCTGCTTCTAATAGGTACATTTTGATAAGAACACAAACGCCCCATGCTCATAAGCATATGCTGTGCCTACCGCACAGTGTCCAACTTTGCGCTATAAATTACAGAGGCAGTCCCGCCGATAGACCTTATGGCGGAGGAAAGGGCTTCCAACCAAGGAACAAGCAAAGAGGGTAGGACCTTAAACATAAACCAACTGATGAGCAAATGGCAGCAACGTTGGGCCCACGCCAAGGAAGGGGGGTGGACCCGAACCCTCATCTCCGAAATTGACTCATGGTACAATTGTAAAAACGGTGAAGTCAACTTCTACCTCACACAAATACTAAGCGGTCATGGTAATTTCGCCGCTTATGTTAAGAGGATAGGAAAAATAGAAAACGACAGCTGCCGATACTGCCTAGCAAGGGATACTGCTGAACATACTTTCTTTCAATGTTCGCAATGGGCTGATATTAGGGCCGTAGCAGAACAGGAGGTAAGAAAACCCATTAACACGCAAAATATGTTCAATCTCATGATTAAGTGCGAGGACAACTGGAAGACAATAACAAATCTGTGTTCCGAAATCCTTAAAAGTAAGGACGAAGACGAAAGAAGGGATGGTGTGGCAAGTAACAAAGGCCAACTCTAGATCAAAATAAAAGGAAAACAGAAAAACTAGGGCGGTAAAAAACCGTCCTGGCTGCTCACCCTGAATGAATCCGCAAGCGATACAGGGGTGGCGTACTTTCAAGCCAAGTGGAAGAAGGGGTTTAGTGAGTGAGAGCCTCACACACAGGCTGGTAGAGCTTCCCCCAAACCACATATAAAAAAAGGGTGGTACACTGGGGTAAAGTGATGGTCTATCACGAACCATTGCGTGATCTGTTGCATGATGGCACTTATGAATTGAGTGCCATTGTCGCTGATAAGGCGTCGCTGTAATCCATAACGTAAGAATACTTCTTCTGTTAATGTTTTACCACAGGCGGATGCTGTGACGGCTTCGAGGAGGAATAGTTCGTTCCACCTGGAGGCAGTATCCTCGATTATGAAAATCCATTTTTCCAGTGAGGGTCCGGTAGGGGGCCGAACAGATCGATGGCTAATACCTCGAATCTTCTATTCATTACGAGAGTTTGGAGCAGCGCAGGTGGCTTGCTGTTTGCGGCTTTGTATTTCTGGAATTCTTGACAATGGCGAACATATTCAGAGACGTCGTGTCGGATTCCGGGCCAGTAATTATTTCTTGATATTTTTCGCAGGGTGCATTCTATTCCGTAATGACCGGCGGTGGGGTCTACTTCTTGTTTTAATGTTTTACCACAGGCGGCTGTTGTGGCGGCTTCGAGGGGGAATAGTTTGTTCCACCTGGAGGCAGTATCCTCGATTATGAAAATCCATTTTTCCTTTGAGGGTCCTTCTGGTAGGGGCCGAACAGATCGATGGCTAATACCTCGAAGCTACTATTCATTACGGGAGTTGAATAATGGAGCAGCGCATGTGGCTTGCTGTTTGCGGCTTTGTATTTCTGGCATTCTTAACAGTGGCGAACATATTCAGCGACGTCATGGCGGATTCCGGGCTAGTAATTATTTCTTAATATTTTTCGCAACGTGTGTTCTACGTGGTCTGTTAGAAAAGTACCCGACCTTTAGCTGGTAAAAAAAACTGGCATACCTGGAGCGTTGGAAACCTGATCCGTTTGTCTCCTTGGGACACCACACACTTCTCCAAGCGGTGCCGCCATTGTTGGAAGCATTCTAAAAAGCCTCTTTAGGAATCGACTTTAGCTCAGCTGTCGTTGCAGCCATAATGTCCTCTCTTGTCTGAAATCGCGTTCCTTTCAATGGCCTCTTGACTTTGGGGAATAGCCAGAAGTCCCAGGGAGCCATATCAGGAGAGTAGGTAGCCTGTCGAACCAGAGGAGCCTGTTTTTTCGCCAAAAAAATGTGAACCAACTGCGAAGAATGTGCTGGAGCATTGTCGTGATGGAGTCGCCAATTTCCTGATAACCACAACTCCAGTCGCTTGCGCCGCACAGCATCACGTAGGCGACGTAGAACATCCCTCATTTCACTTGTCGTCATTTTACTTGCATTTTAAAACCGACGAGAGCACTACACACTACGTCACTCGAACACTGCTCGACAGCAACTGACGCTATCTACAGGCGGGAAAAAATTACGCATGCGCACGAAGGTTCAAGGTCAGCTCATGAAAGCGCGCTTGATTCAAATCCATCAGGTTTTCAAAATGAAAAATAAGGTCAAGGAAAAATATTTCGTAATTACCGGCGGTGGGGTCGAGGTGGAATTTCCTTAGGATGTCTTTCCGGTTTGCCTTCGGGATGATGAGTTGAGGTTCGTCGGTCTCGTCATCGGGCGAGTATCTGTACAGGATCCCCTCGTTCATTATGTACCCCCTGACAGTCTACTGTCTGGTTTGTTCGGGGTTGTCGGATTCGAAGATGTTCTATATTTTCTTTATTTCTTCATCGGCTAGCTGTTCTGTTAGTAGTTCAGCTGCTGCGTAGGTAGGTAGGTCGATGCTAACGTAATTGATCGAAACTTCGTCTATGGGCGGCCTTGATAAGAAATCTTTTAACCCTTTGTTGACCGACGGTACTTTTAAGTTCACGGAAAGTACAGTTCAAAGCAAGTCAGCTTTGGATAGGCCTGGGCAACTTAAGGTCATCAGCTATCTCAATGATCGGTGGTCCGTGAGGACGATAGCGCAGCTGTCCTCTGTGTATCCCCGAAAGCGTTATACGGCCCAAACGACAGCTAATGCCTCCCGTTCGGCAGTGCTGTAGTTGATTTCTGCTTTGGTGAGGAGTCGACTCGCATATTCTATCGAGCGTTCGTCATTACCCTCCCCCTGCATTAGGGCTGCTCCTAATGGGTAGGCACTGGCATCCGTTCGTTAGGTATACGGATCTTCGGGCTTAGCTTACATCAGGTAGAGGCCAGGTAGGTATATTTGAAGAGGCCAAAAGTTGTGATAAAAGACGTCTTGTCCTGGTCTTTCTTCCGGACTCTCACTTGATGGTACCCTGATTGTAAATCTAGAGTGGAAATCAGGGCTAGTTTCGTGGTGGCGTGTAGAAGGTCGTCGATTCTCGGCAGCGAGACTCTCTGGCTTAGTGATGGCATTTAACTTGAATGAATACTCGAACTTTCCCATCTGGTTTTGGAATAAGTACCACGGGCGCGGCCCAGGCGCTTTTGCATTCTTCGATTATTCCCCCCTGCAGGAGTTTCTGTAGTTCGCTTTTCAGAAGCTCTGCCTTGATCGGCGATAGTCGGTACGGTGAGGCTAGGCGCACACACATCGATTTTTATCGTACGGTAAAATATCGTACAAACAAATTCTTTTAGTGGAACAAAGAAGATCATGGGAGCGTGCACACGCTACGAACTCCACACGATACGACACGATTGTCGTGTTAACGTCGTGTATTGCCGCTACGATAGAAGGACGCTGTGTCGCTGTCGTGAATATAGTGGCCTATATGAACCAACGAACGCTTGCACACTACACGATTTTTATCGTACGATAAATTTTCACGTCGGTCTCTGTCCTTTGATATGCAGTAGTAGTTTGTTGTTGTCAATATGGAGGACAATGTGGATAATGAAATCCTCATTTCGTTGGTTCAAACTAAACCAACTGTTTTTGTTTTTACTCACCTTAACGTTACATCTAGTCTTTCTTCTGATGGAATACTGTTTCTCATTTTCGTATTCGTATGTTCGATTTCACTCTTAAGCAGTTCTTCGAAGGATGATATTGACATACGGAAATAATTGAAGAACTTGTTCTCGTCCTTTCGAAGTCCTTGCACAAGTTTGTAAAATGTTCTGCTTCTTCTCTTTTTTGAATTGGGTGAACCTAATACCTTCGATAACGGCAACGCTGTATGAAACGACGGTACAACAACCAAATGGAAACGACACGTTTCGGATTCATTTCGGAAGCTTTTAGCAAATAACTGCACTACTATGCAGAGAAAATCATAGTCACACACGATAAAATAATGTACGATATTTTTCCGTACGATTAATATCGATGCGTGTGCGCAAGTAAGACACACGGTAAAATATCGTACGATATCCTACGATATTTTACCGTATGATAAAAATTGATGTTTGTGCGCCTAGCCTGAGTGTGCGATCGGGAGCTGATGTTCGGCGTGGATAGTGTTTTACGGGACCTCCGTGGAAGAGCCGGTTCTAGCGAATCTTTTGCTGTGTTTGATTAACAGGTGGTTTACCTGAATCCTCTCGGTGTGGCCCAGTTCCGTTGCCTCGTCCTTGGGTCGTAGTTGCATCTCCTCTAGTTCCAGGGAGGCTAAATGTAGGTCCCATCCCATATTTATTTCTGTAATGGCGTCTTGCAATATGAAGCTCTTTGCAATATGAAGAAGCTCCTTGCAATATGAAGAATCTTCGAAAGGGATTTCGAAAAGAAAATGTTACGGTTGTGCAGCCGGTCTCTGGTACCACTGGCGCTACGTACGTACCCGTTACAATACTGCATTATAGATATTCATATAAACTTAATACTGTGTTCCAACTTTATTGAGTTTATAGGATTAGACTAGTTTATTAGACTAGAGTAGAGATACTAATAGACTAGGCGGGATGAATATAACTATATTGCAGATTGGTGCTAACTTGTGTGCACGGTTGTATCACCTTTATAGATCTGTTGAAATTTGTAACTGAAATTTTTAAACCAACGGTCCTTGCCACATTGTCCTATATTGTATCGAGAGTTCGCGCAGCCGCGTGTATGTTGTCTTGATTTATCTGCACGCTTCGCGGCGGGTAACCTAATCTATCCGGGGTTAAACCAACGGTCCAAGCCACATTGTCCTATATTCGATCGAGAGTTTGCACTGCCGCGCGTATGTTGTCTTGATTTATCTGCACGCTTCGCGGCGGGTAACCTAATCTATCCGGGGTTAAACCAACGGTCCAAGCCACATTGTCCTATATTCGATCGAGAGTTTGCACTGCCGCGCGTATGTTGTCTTGATTTATCTGCCCGCTTCGCGGCGGGAAACCTAATCTAACCGTCGCGTCTGCAGATGGATACTTACTTAAGTTATCGGATAAATGAGCACTACTCAGCCAATATCGAGCAATACTCAGCCAAACCAAAAGTTTCGGCATGAATCTCCTCTTCTTCATTGTAAGCTAGAAAAGCTAATCTAACTCGTGTTATTTATAGCCGCCTGTGAATATTTTTATTCGGTGTAAGTTGGTGGCTGACATAGTGTAGACAAGGGAGCGAAAATAGGTGGGATGGTTAAGCTGCTAAAGATGGGTCTTTGTTCCGACAAGGTCCGAGGATATGTTAAGGCCGGTTAATTCTCTTAGGGTCTGGTTTTCTAGGGAATGTCGGGTTTGGTATAATGAGATCTGTTTTAGTCGGAGGTCAGAAGGTATAAGTCCGGAGATAACGCAGACAGCCTTGGTGCAGCTTTGACCGCTCTTTATGTGCAGCCTCATTGTACACCCATGAGCTTAGCTTTTTCCTTTACTACACAAGAAATACCAAATGGGAATGGCGTATAGCAATCCAGGTTCAATTGCTCACGCTTCGCAGCGGGTAACCTAATCTAACCGAGGTTAAACCAACGGTCCTTGCCACATTGTCCTATATTGGATCGAGAGTTAGCGCCGACGCGCGTATGTTGTCTTGATTTATCTGCACGCTTCGCGGCGGGCAACCTGATGTAACCGGGGTTAAACCATCGGTCCTTGCCACATTGTCCTATATTGGATCGAGAGTTAGCGCCGCCGCGCGTATGTTGTCTTAGTTTATTTGTACGCTTCGCGGCGGGTAACCTAATCTAATCGGGGTTAAACCAACGGTCCTTGCCACATTGACCTATATTGGATCGAGAGTTTGCGCTGCCGCTCGTATGTTGTCTTGCTTTAACTGCACGCTTCGCGGCGAGAAACCTAATCTAACCGGAGTTAAACCAACGGTCCTTGCCACATTGTCCTATATTGGATCGAGAGTTTGCACTGCCGCGCGTATGTTGTATTGATTTATCTGCACGCTTCGCGGCGGGCAACCTAATCTAACCGGGGTTAAACCATCGGTCCTTGCCACATTGTCCTATATTGGATCGAGAGTTTGCGCTGCCGCTCGTATGTTGTCTTGATTTATCTGCACGCTTAGCGGCGAGCAACCTAATCTAACCGGGGTTAAACCAACGGTCCTTGCCACATTGTCCTATATTGGTTCGAGAGTTTTGACTGCCGCGCGTATGTTGCCTTGATTTAGCTGCCCGCTTTGCGGCGGGAAACCTAATCTAACAGTCGTGTCTGCAGATGGATACTTATACTTAAGTTATCGGATAAATGAGCACTACTCAGCCAATATCGAGCAATACTCAGCCAAACCAAATGTTTCGGAATTAATCTAGTATTCTTCATTGTAAGCTACAAAAGCTACTTCAACTCCTGCGTCTGATTTAAAGCCGTCTGTGAATATTTTTATTCGGTGTGAGTTGGTGGACGACATAGTGTAGACAAGGGAGCTAAAATAGGTGGGATGGATAAGCTGCTAAAGATGGGTCTTTGTTCCGACAAGGTCCGATTATATGTTAAGGCCGGTTAATTCTCTTAGGGTATGGTTTTTTAGGGAATGTCGGGTTTGGTACAATGAGATCTGTTTTAGTCGGAGGTCAGAAGGTATAAGTCCGGAGATAACGCAGGCAGCCTCGGTGCAGCTTTGGCCGCTTTTTATGTGCAGACTCGTCGTTGTACACCCATAAGCTTAGCTTTTTCCTTGACTCCACAAGACTTATCCCAAATGGGAACGGCGTATAGTAATCCGAGTTCAATTGCTCTGCTATAAATTTGTTTCAATGCTATTTTGCCTAAGCCATTATGAGACTTAGTAATATAGTAATATAGACAAAAAAACTATGTAATATAGACAAGAAAGTTCGGACGACAATTAAAATTGAATTAATCAGGATATCAAGTTTAATCTAAACATCGAGTTTTATTTTTAATTGAACTTAATTTATGATGAGTTGTGTTTGAATTCAACCGGAAATCTCTTGATGACTGATGAATTGTCTGAATCTCTTGATGAATTGATGACATTATTCCACAAAAATTGATGATGATTGATGAATTGATGGCATGATATTGATGAATCGGTGTGCTCTCTAATTGTAAGTTGATGTTAACTAGCTTTTATGCGCTTGGAACAAGAAATTTAGGTAGAAAATAAAATATTTTGAAAAATATATTTATACAACAATAATAGTTTATACAGCAATAATAATTTTTACAACAAAAATAATTTATACAACGATAATAATTTATATCAGCAACTAATAAATATTTACAATTCAAAATAAATTTCCAGCAAATGAAATAAAACCGGAATCTTATAGGCGAATAAATCCTTTTAAGCAAAACTGAAATTATTTTGTGACGAAGGCTATCGACCTAGAGAACAATAACTCGCTCAAGAAACTTGCCTGCGATCTTTTTTCTTAAAATTTTCATCGACTTGTAACTCCTTGTACGTCGAGTTGCGACATAAAGTTCAATTGAATTCGCACTTTCTTAGAGCAAAATAACACCAATAAATATTCAAATCCGCAAGTAATGCGCGGGCGAAGCAAATTTACGTTCAAAACGAAACTAATAATTGACACGTATTTAACAACTTACGGGTTTTATTGCTATTTACTGTCCACCTTCAAACTAGATCGCGGGTTTGAGACAATATTGAGGTGGGCGACAATTATCTCATTCCTGCGTTTGACCTACATCAGGGATCCGCAACATTTTGTATTAAAACGTCCAATTATTTCATTCCAACAGAGTTAGCAACACGTTCAGATTATACAAATTTCGATGATTACATGTGTAGTTTAAACAGACTAGGTTATATATTGCTTTTGTTAAAACTTGATTTATAAAATATAACAATTTACATACATACATAGATAGTACTTGATTTATATAATCTTATATAACAAGATATGTCAGGCAAGACTAAACTCACAGGATGAAATAAAGGAGATCAAATAGACTAAACCAGACAGGCTAAATTAAACAGAGTATACTATACTAGATTAGTCAAACAAGATTAGACAGATAAGACTTTTTTTACTGACGTACCTGGCAGGTGAGACCTGAACAGACACGAGGCCCTACGAACATCTCTCGAATCAAATCAAAATCAAAATAAAAAATTATTTATTTCATTAATAAAGCTATGTATACATGAAATATAAAATCTAAATGAAATATGTCATAAAGAGATACAAATAATTTGCTATTCTTATCAGGCATTAGATTGATTCAACTACTTCTGTATGGTATATGGCTCAAAATTATTGATATGTTCGAAGATTTTTTGTTTAAAGGTCCTTATGCCTGGAATTATTTTAAGTTCTTTTGATAGAGCATTAAACACTTTTATTCCGCTATAGATGGGGCTTCTTTCACTCATCGTCAGTTTGTGACGGTGTGTTGTAATATATCTGTTTTTGTCTGGTGTTTTGGGCTGCTAGGTATATATTAAATTTACTTCTGTTTTCAAACATAAAAACAAGTAGATCGTGAATATAAATACCTGCAGCTGTTAAGATTTTTGCTTTCCTAAATATCCTCTACAAGATTCCCTGTATTTTAGCTTGTAGATTATTCTCATAGCCTGCTTCTGTGCTTTAAATAGGTCCCCGCAATCTTTTATTTATATAGATAGTAAAAAGAAGAGGTCCCAGGATGCTTCCTTGTGGTATCCCCATCTTCACTGTTCTCATGTGTGACCTCGTAGTGGCATTTGATGTCTGTATTTTGGTACATTGCATCCGGTGAGTTAGGTACGATTTGATCCAATTTAAAGGGATTCCTCTGATTCATCACGCCTGAACCGCAGGTAGCATATCTTCAGCGTTGTTGTAGGTTGTTGGTTCATCTTATTAGAGCTTACTGGTGGATCTTTCTATTGCGTCTCAGATCTTCGTCATTTTCCTTAGAGAAAATAATGAATTTAACGCATCTGGCCTTCTATCCCAGTTTTCTTTATTTTGCAGCATGTAACCCATTACCAATCTTGCATTAAACGGTGTCTTCATGTTGGCTGTAAGCTCGTCCGTTTCTGTTTCCTACCTCCAGCAGTCAAATATTGTGCGTCTTACAGAGTCCACATCGCCACAGTATTCACACAAGTCATCTGCGGCGCACAGTGGTCTGAATCTGAAAAAAGTTACCCAAAAATCGGAAAAATGATAGTCACCGAATGAGTTTATTTCAAAAGAATCTTGTAGAGGATGCTTCAGTGTATGTTATCCTAAAATAAAAGTGGGATATCTATTATAGTCCAGACACTATGCCAGTTCAAAGTTACGCTTGTCGGTTACCTCAGCGCGCGTTTTATTCAAGTGCGTGTAACTTTTTACTCGAGTGTCCTTTTTCGTGTTTGTTTCATGGAGACTGTTAAGGAAGGTATATAGAATAATAACATATATAACGTGTTCATTAATTTATACTTGCGTTTGTTAAAAATCAAGTCAAAGATGCGTCTACATAATGGTTTTTCTTGTAAAAAAAATTAGTAAATTAGCACAAAAGTTATCACCGCAGCGGGGCTCAAGAAGTTGAGATATAGAACATATAGATTACGATGTCTTGTAATAGAATCTTGAAGAAAATCTTGCTCATGTCTGCCTCTGTACATGTGAGATTAGAAATATGAGACGCAAAGTTTAAGCAAACACAGTTGGGTCGCGGGACTACTATGCCATTGCAAGATTTGATTTGTGAGTTTTCGACTCGGCATGACAAACACAACCACAACACAAGGTACGGAACTAATTTGATCATGCATAGATCAAACCTCACAATATGTAGCAAAGCCTTATTCAGAATAGGAAAAATTTTATATAATTGTATCCCACCTAACTTATAGCAAAGAAAACACCAAAGGTTTTAGAAGAAAATTGAAAGATATTTGAACCTAGCGAGCCGTTTACAGTTTTGAAGAATTCACTTCAAGCAAAACACGCCTGTGATCTCCATATTTTATTTAGAATTTAGCATTTTAATTTTTGTAATTTTGACATGTTTTAATATGTACTTCGGTATATCATAGTTAAAATTAATTTGATTTGATCTCGAAAACCCTTTTAAATATTTTATTGAATACCCTTATAAACCCAATTATATGAAATTCCGAACAATTTAAAATGGCGTATTGTATCTGTCATTTTGAATTTAAAAATTGCATTATTAAATTCATAATCAGTGACCTCGAAAACACGTATGTACCAATTTATATGAAATTTTGATCAAATTTTTATTAGGTGCTCGTCCATATTTGATCCGTCATTTTGAATTTTTTAATTATACAATGAAGTTCATAATAAGTGACCTTGAAAACACTCAAATACCAATTAATATGATATTTGGATTAATTTTTAATGAAATGGTCGGCCATATTAGATCCGCCATTTTGAATTTTAAAATTATACTATGAAATTCGTAATCAGTGACTTTGAAAACCCTTATATACCAATTTAAAAGAAAATTCGATCAACTTTTAATTAAGTGGTCGGCCATATTGTATCCGCCATTTCGAATTTTAAAATTGTACTATGAAATTCGTAATCAGCGACCTGGAAAACCGCGATATACCAATTCACGTTTAAATCTGAAATTTTTTTCTATTTTTGGCCAACTTTTTTGAAATCCAGACCACTATGCGGCGGCGCGTATTTGTTTCAAGTAGTCGCGGGAGCACTCATGCCCTGTGATGAACTGCGTCAGGTAAAAGTTAGTCTTCCAAGCTTCTTGTTGACATGTGGTAATATCTGATATGATCAACTTCGTCCATTGTCCTTTTTCGGACGCCCACCATATCTGTTGCCATTCTGCTAGTAGATTTTTCCTAGCGGCGATTCTAAATTGTCTACCACATCCGGCCTCACGTAGTTCGGCTCTCTCCTTTACTAGGAGCTCTATGGGAGCTATACCAGCTATTACCAGAACTGCTTCCCCCGATAGAGTTTTGTATGCGCTACAGATGCTGATTACTGTTTTTCTTTGAATTCTCGCATGTTTGCAAATATTGCTTTCTACTTTAAACCCATATTGGGGCAACATATAGCATGGTGGATTGTATGATCGTACCAAGGAGCTTACGTTTGGAGCTTTTAAGCCTACCTGCATTGGACATAATTCTGTCTAATGCTGCCGTTATCTTCATGCCTTTAGCTGATACCTTCGTGAGGTGTGGACCGAAGGACAGCCTCTTGTCTGTGACTACCTCGAGGTATGTGATTTCGTTCTTTGGGCTTATATATGTATGTTGCACTTTAAACTGTATTGCGTGGAGTCTCTTTAGGCTGGCCAATAACTCTGCTTCAGTCTTTTCGGGAGCAAGGCTCAGGTTATTTGATGTCATCCAATGGGTTACTTGGCGAATTATGCGGTTTGCCGTTCCAATTAGCATGAATTCCGTTTTTGCTGAAACTAAGTTTTAATCTTAGGCGCCATCATATAAGATGTTCCACAAAGTAGGGACTAAAACTGAACCTTGTGGGACCCCGCTACTCAGTTCTCTCTCTACCGAAACTCCATGTGTGTGTAGAAGCAGTGTTCTATTATCGAAGTAGCTTCTTACCACGCGCAGGAGGTAAGGCGCTTTTCCTCTTTCGGTTAGTTCCTTCATTATTATTTTCCAACTAGCACTGTTAAAAGCGTTTCTAACGTCGAATGTAATTAGTGCAAGTATCTTCCTTGTCATTTTGGTGCCACTTCTAGCTTCTTCTGCAAGTTTTAGAACCGCTTCTATTGCGCTGTTAGTGGATCTGCCCTCTCTGTATCCAAATTTCCTCCTGGACAATCCGATGCTTGCCTCAAGTCCTCTTTTAAGTCTGTCCACCAGGAGCTGCTCTAGCAGCTTTCCCGGCATGTCCAGAATACGCAGGGGTGTATACAATGATAGATCGTCTAACGGTTTGTCACCCTTGCGGAACATGACAAGCCTTGTGCACTTCCATTTCTTGGGAAAGTTCGCGGCACTTAGTTCTGCATTCATTACATCTAGAACAAATTTTGATTGATAGAGGGCTGCGATTTTAATAACCTCAGGCGGGATGCCATCTGGGCCTGGAGCTCTATCGTTGTGGTTTCAGTCTTTTGCCTTGGTGAGTTCCTCCTCGGTAAATAGCGGTATTTCATTAACCTCTGGTTGTTCCCAGATAAAAGGTACATGTTGTGGGTACAACTACAACTCGTTTCAGGTCATTCATTGGCATTTGGGTGTTTGGCGGTAGCACTTTCAGTTTCTTCTTGCATAGCTGGAAGGCATCTCTCCATATGTCCTTGTCTAGGTCCCCGCAGAGTTTTTGCCAATGTGATTTTTTTGCTTCGGCCATTGCTTGTCTCAGTTCTTTTTTTGCTTCTATACAGGTCGGTTAGCCTTGAGTTTTCCATCAACGTCTTTTTTTAGTTTTTATCGCTGACATTTTCTTCTAGCAGCAACGCACGAGGCCCTTAGGTTAGATATTTCATCTGACGACCAATATACCAGTTTCCTCCTAGTTGGTCCACTTTTCTTGGGTAACGTTGGGTCACATACCTTGCTCATGACCTGAACAAGTGTATCAGCATTTTTAATTATTGTACCTGCAATTTCCTGTGCCAAGCTAATTTTTACTGCTTCTATGTTAAGGTGTTTTGTACTCCATCCGTTTCTTTTTTGTTGTTGTTTGTCTTTCCTTGGTGAGTATGCTTCTATTTTATATGATATGTATCGGTGATCGCTCAGGGTTTCATGGTTGGGTGCCTTCCAGTCTTGGATCCTGTTTCCGATGTTATGCCAACAGAAAGTCAGGTCTATTATGGAACGAAATTATGAGAGGGGTGGAGGCCGAAGAGCGTAAAAGGAAGTCCGTGAGTGATAGAGCTTAATGGAAAGTAGTATATCAACGCTTCTTCGAAGCAATGCTTAATGGCAGTTCCTGTGCGATGTGGGAAGTCTAGGTTCTATTGGTTTACATACTCTGTACAGATTTTTATCCTCTTGCAATTAAAAAGTCAAGTCTTGTCTATTTGGACACATAATACTAAAAAGACAATATAAGTCAGATAAGGCTATAGACAGACACGATTGGAAATAGACACTAGGCATATTTTCCTGTGTCTTCCTTTTCCCGAGTTGGCACAGCGGGCAATCCTCGTCACCCCCTGGATGGCGTGTGTTGTCGACCTCCCTTCTCGGAATCCGTATGGGGATGCTGATAGTCCACCGCGCAGGCGAGTTCCTGGATAATCCTCGCAGCTATGATGCGTTTAAAGAGCTTGCGTTTGGTGTCTAGTAGACAGATCGGGCGGAATGATGTATCCGGAGGTTTTCCAGGCTTAGGCACCAGGACCAGTCTGGTTCATATAAAGCCGTACGAATGACAACAGAAGGCTAAATGAAGAGAAGGCTAAAGTTACCCTGATGGCTTTGACAAGAATCAAGCTAGAGGACTTGATTCTTGTCAAAGCCATCAGGGTAACTTTAGCCTTCTCTTCATTTAGCCTTCTGTTGTCATTCGTACGGCTTTATATGAACCAGGCTGGTCCTGGTGCCTAAGCCTGCAAAAATTGGAGGGCCGAGTTCGAAGAAGCGTATAAATCTTGTTCGTCTCTTCAATACTCCTATCGGGGGCTCTTATATAGACGGAAGTACTACGCCACAAGAGATATGCTCTTGCAATTAAAAAGTCAAGTCTTGTCTATTTGGACACATAATACTACAAAGACAATATTAGTCAGATAAGGCTACAGGAACAAGTCTAGGCAAATTAGACTAGACAGACACGATTGGAAATGTGTCTTTAGTGTTGTCAGTATAGTGTTGTCTATTTAGTCTTTTCTGTCTTGTCGGTCTATATTTATTTATACACTCTAATATATATATATATATATATATATATATATATATATATATATATATATATATATATATATATACACTCGAAGTGTTAGATTTTAAAATTATTTTCTTTAATGGATTAGTTTCGATGTGCATTCCATATAAGTGGTAAATCTATAAATATATTGAAATGTTTCTGAAGTTTCCAGTGCGTGACAGTAAAAAAGTTTGTCGTCTCAATAAAAACCGCTGCGGCATTAATATAAATGTTCGAGTGACGACAGTGAATTAAAATAATTCATGTAAATGTCGGCAATTCCATTCAAATCTAATTCAAGTTTATGCAAGTTTATTTTAACACTTTGTCCCATTATTCTCCATTATCCATCTATTTCAGAGTTATTAAGAGGAGCACAGCATATTGTGTTCCTCCAAAGTGGGTCATTGTTTGAAGAACGACGACTAATTTGATTCTTTGGTTTAAAAATACGTTCGGATTTACTAATTATACCGTAGATTATAACGATTTACTCTTGTCTCGCTGATCTTGTCTCTGTAGTCTTGTATGTCTTGTATTTTCTGTCTAGTCTTGTTTATTTAGTCTTGTTTGTCCAGTCTTACCTGTCTAGCCTTGTCTGTCTAGTCCTTTCTGTCTAGTTTTGTGTGTCTAGTCTTGTCTGTATAGTCTTGTCTGTCTAGTCTTGTCTGTCTAGTCTTGTCTGTCTAGTCTTGTCTGTCTAGTCTTGTCTGTCTAGTCTTGTCTGTCTAGTCTTGCCTGTCTAGTCTTGTCTGTCTAGTCTTGTCTGTCTAGTCTTGTCTGTCTAGTCTTCTCTGTATAGTCTTGTCTGTCTAGTCTTGTCTGTCTAGTCTTGTCTGTCTAGTCTTGTCTGTCTAGTCTTGTCTGTCTAGTCTTATCTGTCTAGTCTTGTCTGTCTAGTCTTTTCTGTCTAGTCTTGTCTGTCTAGTCTTGTCTGTCTAGTCTGTCTAGTCTTGTCTGTCTAGTCTTGTCTGTCTAGTCTTGCCTGTCTAGTCTTGTCTGTCTAGTCTTGTCTGTCTAGTCTTGTCTGTCTAGTCTTGCCTGTCTAGTCTTGTCTGTCTAGTCTTGTCTGTCTGGTCTTATCTGTCTAGTCTTGTCTCTCTAGTCTTGTCTGTCTAGTCTTGCCTGTCTAGTCTTGTCTGTCTAGTCTTGTCTGTCTAGTCTTGTCTGTCTAGTCTTGTCTGTCTAGTCTTATCTGTCTTGTCTGTATAGTCTTGTCTGTCTAGTCTTGTCTGTCTAGTCTTGTCTGTCTAGTCTTGTCTGTCTAGTCTTGTCTGTCTAGTCTTGTCTGTCTAGTCTTGTCTGTCTAGTCTTGTCTGTCTAGTCTTGTCTGTCTAGTCTTGTCTGTCTAGTCTTGTCTGTCTAGTCTTGTCTGTCTAGTCTTGTCTGTCTAGTCTTGTCTGTCTAGTCTTGTCTGTCTAGTCTTGTCTGTCTAGTCTTGTCTGTCTAGTCTTGTCTGTCTAGTCTTGTCTGTCTAGTCTTGTCTGTCTAGTCTTGTCTGTCTAGTCTTGTCTGTCTAGTCTTGTCTGTCTAGTCTTGTCTGTCTAGTCTTGTCTGTCTAGTCTTGTCTGTCTAGTCTTGTCTGTCTAGTCTTGTCTGTCTAGTCTTGTCTGTCTAGTCTTGTCTGTCTAGTCTTGTCTGTCTAGTCTTGTCTGTCTAGTCTTGTCTGTCTAGTCTTGTCTGTCTAGTCTTGTCTGTCTAGTCTTGTCTGTCTAGTCTTGTCTGTCTAGTCTTGTCTGTCTAGTCTTGTCTGTCTAGTCTTGTCTGTCTAGTCTTGTCTGTCTAGTCTTGTCTGTCTAGTCTTGTCTGTCTAGTCTTGTCTGTCTAGTCTTGTCTGTCTAGTCTTGTCTGTCTAGTCTTGTCTGTCTAGTCTTGTCTGTCTAGTCTTGTCTGTCTAGTCTTGTCTGTCTAGTCTTGTCTGTCTAGTCTTGTCTGTCTAGTCTTGTCTGTCTAGTCTTGTCTGTCTAGTCTTGTCTGTCTAGTCTTGTCTGTCTAGTCTTGTCTGTCTAGTCTTGTCTGTCTAGTCTTGTCTGTCTAGTCTTGTCTGTCTAGTCTTGTCTGTCTAGTCTTGTCTGTCTAGTCTTGTCTGTCTAGTCTTGTCTGTCTAGTCTTGTCTGTCTAGTCTTGTCTGTCTAGTCTTGTCTGTCTAGTCTTGTCTGTCTAGTCTTGCCTGATTAATCGGTGTATTCTTCTCTATGTAGTCATGAATTTGTTTCAATCGATTTGCAATTTAATATGAGACGACACGACGTGTATAGAGAGAGAGAGGTCGTGGTTGTCGTCATAAATAAAATTTAAAAAAAGGAATAAATAAATATTTTGTAATATTAATATGCAAACAGGTTGAGATTGGGGGGAAATTCGGCCTAGGTGAAATAATGGCCACACTTTCACTGTAACGATTGGCCCCCCTTCTACCGAAGGGGGAATTGGTGAACCTCACGCACACCAGTCTTGACCATTAACAGTGACACTAAATGTTGCAATATAACCCGAAGTGTAATTTTTATTTCAATTTTTTTCGGTTGATTCAAAGCCAAGAAATATTATTATGTACGTGCACGCTCTATATTCATTCATTATGATTTTGGTCTACTATTTTCGTTATCCTTGACATCCTTGTTTCCAATTAATTGATGACGATATTACACGTTTTAGTTAGTATTAGCTTCTTTGAAGCAAACAAAAACAGTAATTATATGAGTGGCTTAATCACTGCCTCTTGTGCATTACTTGTGTATTAATTACAAAAACTATATAACAACACATCTAACATTAGAAAAGTAAAAACATTTCTTTACTGATTTTCTGATCTTTGTACGGAACAAATTGCAAGTAGAACCTTAGGTAATGAGACTGCATGTACTACGATGATCGTAAATCGATGAATAAGTGTCGGGTAACATAAGCGACGTGATACAAGCAATCAGCTCGTAATTGCCGAGATAAAATCGTAATAATTATAAATTGTAATTATCGGTAATTAGAAATATTTAGCCGACAAACAATTTCAATCGGAATTATAGCAGAGAATCACGAATACGTGTCATATTATACACTCGCACATGCTAACTAATTTGCTAATATATTCAATTGATTTCATTCAAGTCTAAGTTTATTACCATTAATAATTTACTTCATTTACTAGACAGACAAGACTAGACAAGCAAGACTAGACAGACAAAACTAGACAGACAAGACTAGACAGACAAGACTAGACAGACAAGACTAGACAGACAAGACTAGACAGACAAGACTAGACAGACAAGACTAGACAGACAAGACTAGACAGACAAGACTAGACAGACAAGACTAGCTAGACAAGACTAGACAGACAAGATTAGACAGACAAGACTAGACAGGCAAGACTAGAAAGACAAGACTAGACAGACAAGACTAGACAGACAAGACTAGACAGACAAGACTAGACAGACAAGACTAGACAGACAAGACTAGACAGACAAGACTAGACAGACAAGACTAGACAGACAAGACTAGACAGACAAGACTAGACAGACAAGACTAGACAGACAAGACTAGACAGACAAGACTAGACAGACAAGACTAGACAGACAAGACTAGACAGACAAGACTAGACAGACAAGACTAGACAGACAAGACTAGACAGACAAGACTAGACAGACAAGACTAGACAGACAAGACTAGACAGACAAGACTAGACAGACAAGACTAGACAGACAAGACTAGACAGACAAGACTAGACAGACAAGACTAGACAGACAAGACTAGACAGACAAGACTAGACAGACAAGACTAGACAGACAAGACTAGACAGACAAGACTAGACAGACAAGACTAGACAGACAAGACTAGACAGACAAGACTAGACAGACAAGACTAGACAGACAAGACTAGACAGACAAGACTAGACAGACAAGACTAGACAGACAAGACTAGACAGACAAGACTAGACAGACAAGACTAGACAGACAAGACTAGACAGACAAGACTAGACAGACAAGACTAGACAGACAAGACTAGACAGACAAGACTAGACAGACAAGACTAGACAGACAAGACTAGACAGACAAGACTAGACAGACAAGACTAGACAGACAAGACTAGACAGACAAGACTAGACAGACAAGACTAGACAGACAAGACTAGACAGACAAGACTAGACAGACAAGACTAGACAGACAAGACTAGACAGACAAGACTAGACAGACAAGACTAGACAGACAAGACTAGACAGACAAGACTAGACAGACAAGACTAGACAGACAAGACTAGACAGACAAGACTAGACAGACAAGACTAGACAGACAAGACTAGACAGACAAGACTAGACAGACAAGACTAGACAGACAAGACTAGACAGACAAGACTAGACAGACAAGACTAGACAGACAAGACTAGACAGACAAGACTAGACAGACAAGACTAGACAGACAAGACTAGACAGACAAGACTAGACAGACAAGACTAGACAGACAAGACTAGACAGACAAGACTAGACAGACAAGACTAGACAGACAAGACTAGACAGACAAGACTAGACAGACAAGACTAGACAGACAAGACTAGACAGACAAGACTAGACAGACAAGACTAGACAGACAAGACTAGACAGACAAGACTAGACAGACAAGACTAGACAGACAAGACTAGACAGACAAGACTAGACAGACAAGACTAGACAGACAAGACTAGACAGACAAGACTAGACAGACAAGACTAGACAGACAAGACTAGACAGACAAGACTAGACAGACAAGACTAGACAGACAAGACTAGACAGACAAGACTAGACAGACAAGACTAGACAGACAAGACTAGACAGACAAGACTAGACAGACAAGACTAGACAGACAAGACTAGACAGACAAGACTAGACAGACAGGACTAGACAGACAAGACTAGACAGACAAGACTAGACAGACAAGACTAGACAGACAAGACTAGACAGACAAGACTAGACAGACAAGACTAGACAGACAAAACTAGACAGACAATACTAGACAGACAAGACTAGACAGACAAGACTAGACAGACAAGACTAGACAGACAAGACTAGACAGACAAGACTAGACAGACAAGACTAGACAGACAAGACTAGACAGACAAGACTAGACATACAAGACTAGACAGACAAGACTAGACAGACAAGACTAGACAAACAAGACTAGACAGACAAGACTAGACAGACAAGACTAGACAGACAAGACTAGACAGACAAGACTAGACAGACAAGACTAGACAGACAAGACTAGACAGACAAGACTAAACAGACAAGACTAGACAGACAAGACTAGACAGACAAGACTAGACAGACAAGACTAGACAGACAAGACTAGACAGACAAGACTAGACAGGCAAGACTAGACAGACAAGACTAGACAGACAAGACTAGACAGACAAGACTAGACAGACAAGGCTAGACAGAAAAGACTAGACAGACAAGACTAGACAGACAAGACTAGACAGACAAGACTAGACAGACAAGACTAGACAGACAAGACTAGACAGACAAGACTAGACAGACAAGACTAGACAGACAAGACTAGACAGACAAGACTACACAGACTAGACTAGACAGACAAGACTAGATAGACAAGACTTGACAGACAAGACTAGACAGACAAGACTAGACAGACAAGACTAGACAGACAAGACTAGACAGACAAGACTAGACAGACAAGACTAGACAGACAAGACTAGACAGACAAGACTAGACAGACAAGACTAGAGAGACAAGGCTAGACAGACAAGACTAGACAGACAAGACTAGACAGACAAGACTAGACATACAAGACTAGACAGACAAGACTAGACAGACAAGACTAGACAGACAAGACTAGACAGACAAGACTAGACAGACAAGACTAGACAGACAAGACTAGACAGACAAGACTAGACAGACAAGACTAGACAGACAAGACTAGACAGACAAGACTAGACAGACAAGACTAGACAGACAAGACTAGACAGACAAGACTAGACAGACAAGACTAGACAGACAAGACTAGACAGACAAGACTAGACAGACAAGACTAGACAGACAAGACTAGACAGACAAGACTAGACAGACAAGACTAGACAGACAAGACTAGACAGACAAGACTAGACAGACAAGACTAGACAGACAAGACTAGACAGACAAGACTAGACAGACAAGACTAGACAGACAAGACTAGACAGACAAGACTAGACAGACAAGACTAGACAGACAAGACTAGACAGACAAGACTAGACAGACAAGACTAGACAGACAAGACTAGACAGACAAGACTAGACAGACAAGACTAGACAGACAAGACTAGACAGACAAGACTAGACAGACAAGACTAGACAGACAAGACTAGACAGACAAGACTAGACAGACAAGACTAGACAGACAAGACTAGACAGACAAGACTAGACAGACAAGACTAGACAGACAAGACTAGACAGACAAGACTAGACAGACAAGACTAGACAGACAAGACTAGACAGACAAGACTAGACAGACAAGACTAGACAGACAAGACTAGACAGACAAGACTAGACAGACAAGACTAGACAGACAAGACTAGACAGACAAGACTAGACAGACAAGACTAGACAGACAAGACTAGACAGACAAGACTAGACAGACAAGACTAGACAGACAAGACTAGACAGACAAGACTAGACAGACAAGACTAGACAGACAAGACTAGACAGACAAGACTAGACAGACAAGACTAGACAGACAAGACTAGACAGACAAGACTAGACAGACAAGACTAGACAGACAAGACTAGACAGACAAGACTAGACAGACAAGACTAGACAGACAAGACTAGACAGACAAGACTAGACAGACAAGACTAGACAGACAAGACTAGACAGACAAGACTAGACAGACAAGACTAGACAGACAAGACTAGACAGACAAGACTAGACAGACAAGACTAGACAGACAAGACTAGACAGACAAGACTAGACAGACAAGACTAGACAGACAAGACTAGACAGACAAGACTAGACAGACAAGACTAGACAGACAAGACTAGAAAAACAGACTAGACAGACTAGACAGACAAGACTAGACAGACAAGACTAGATAGACAAGACTAGATAGACAAGACTAGACAGACAAGACTAGACAGAGAAGACTAGACAGACAAGACTAGACAGACAAGACTAGACAGACAAGACTAGATAGACAAGACTAGACAGACAAGACTAGACAGACAAGACTAGACAGACAAGGCTAGACAGACAAGACTAGACAGACAAGATAGACAGACAAGACTAGACAGACAAGACTAGACAGACAAGACTAGACAGACAAGACTAGACAGACAAGACTAGACAGACAAGACTAGACAGACAAGAGTAGACAGACAATACTAGACAGACAAGACTAGACAGACAAGACTAGACAGACAACACTAGACAGACAAGACTAGGTAGACAAGTCTGTGGTTTTTGTTTCCTCCAGGTATGGGAGTTTCGCGTGATTTTTCTTTCACTGGAGTCGTAGGTGTGGGCTTGGGTCTTGTTTAATTCTACGGTTAAATTTGTGTACTTTACATATTCATTTTCATACTTCTGGACTTTTTGTCCACGACTCTTTGTTTCTTTTTGCCACTATCTTTGTCTTTTGTCGGTTATGCAATTTAATCTTCAGATGTTGTTCCATTAGGATTTCAATATAGCGGTGATCTCTTAGAGATTCTATGTCGAGGGCCTTCCATGTGGAGACAGACTCTGCGATATCGCTTGAGGCAAAAGTAAGGTCAATAATGGAGAACAATTTCCCCTTTTCAAATGAAGCCCTACTTCCATTATTTTGCAGGTAGACATCGAGTTCTGTAGCCCATTCCATTATAACATCACCTCGGCGCTCCTTGTTTTGGCAACCCCAGTATGGCGACTTTGCATTAAAATCTTCCCCGATTATTTTCTCCTTTGCCTTTGTTCGTATATGCCTGCTTAGTAAGTTAAGTGAGGTCGAAACGTTGTTAATTTCGTCGTTCGGTGAGAAATAACTGTACCTGTAAGATACATTTTTGTAGTTCTACCTATGTATACCAGGTCCACTACCTATGCCGACATTGTTTAACTCTGGGTTGATGATTTTATGTCTTAGTCATTTTTTACGTCGGTGTACCAGTTTGGATTACTTACTAGTTTTTTGTTAGGTGCACTTCTCAGTAATACATCTGTTGGTGGTTCTGTGGCTGTGGCATGATGTGGCATGCAGGTAGCATGCAAGATATGTGCTGCCCGGCATCTCATCAAATTAATTTGGAGGATTTTCAAGGCCATTTGGTAGAATTCTTTGCCATCTCGTTCGCTTCGCCTCCGCCAAAGCTTTCTGGAATTCCAGACACATTCCGGAATCCGACCTTTGACCCTTCATAATGCATATTAGGCAATCAATTACAGCTCATTCTTGCAGTCATTTGCCTTGTGGCCTTCTTGCCTACAATTGAACTTCTGCTTTCCAACAATGGAATGTTCTGCTTTCCAACATCTATGGCATGTCTCCACTTTCTTCTTCTTACTCTCATTCTGGATTCTTTCACTTACTCTCAGCTCATTCTTGCAGTCATTTGCCTTGTGGCCCTCTTGCCTACAATTGAAGCATAGATTTTGTCTGTCTTGCCCGTTACATGTTCTGCTGTAATGTCCTGCTTTCCAGCATCTATGGCATGTCTCCAGTTGGATTCTTTCACTTACTCTGCCTTGTACCCAGCTAATTTTTAGCCTGCGTTTCTCTATTAGCTCTTTTGCTTGTTTCTGTAAAAGTGAAACAGTCGCTACTTGGGTCTCTCCATACGCTGGTGTAAGGTTTTTTTATGATGACTTGGTTTTTGATAATTTCAATTGTGTCTTGTAGTGCACCGAGTATTTCCTCCTTGGTGGTCACTGAGTCTAGATTCCTTATGTTTATAGTTATGTTTGTGTTTTTTGTACGGCTCTCAATATCTGGCAGTTTCCGTTTAACTGTTTCCTTGAGGTTTTCAGCCTGTCCTTTCACTTCCAGAAGTAATTCTCCATTTCTGGTTTTTCTGACTCCTGATATGTTGTCCTCTGAGTTTTCTAGATAAACCTGATTTTTGACCATCCTTAGGAGGTCGGCATATGTTTTCCCGTTCGCCTTTATAAGGGCTGCATCTCTGCGCTTTACCTCTATCTTTATTTATTTTTAAATTTGTTTTTATCTTACATACTCTTTATTTTATAGACTCCTCACTTCAGTCCATTCCTTCGAATTTCGTTTGGGGTATCTTTCGGCCGTGTTTTTTTTTTGTAGTGAGTAGACTCGAATTTCCATTTCTGAATTGGCGAATGCAAATTCAACTTGCTTTTTTTATTTTTGGCCATTCCGGAACCAGCGATTTTGTGAATGCTAGTTTGGTCCTGCCTTGGGTTAATGTAAGATTTTTGAGCTTTGGGCGGCTGTCAAAGATCTTCTGCACTGGTGTTGCTATCCGATTGTTCTCGTATAACCAGATTATAGACGTATCATTCTGTGTTCGTAATGTCTCCAGTTTCCGTTGGTTCCCCGATTGTGTGCTTCAGATATATGACATCTCCAGTCTTCTTTTCTTGTGATCCGAGCAGTAGTGGTCTTGAGTATGCCTACCAGAGACTTGTGGGTACCCCATCCTGACTGGAGCAGGATGAGTAAGTAAGTAATTCCCACTCGTGGGGGGCTAGTAGCATGCTTCCATATCCTTCTTGCACTTTCCTAAAGGCTGCAGAGCGCCAATCCTTTGAAGCTACTAGTTGAAACTCCTCATATGAATTTCTCATCTCTATCTCGTTTACCTGAAATAACTGTTTAGTTTTTTAAGTCTTTCTCTTTAGCCGATTCTAGAAAACTTATTTAGGTTTGGGTACTGATTTCCTTCTTTATTTGTTTACTAGTACCTGTGGCCGCAGCTGTTCTGCATTTTTCATCTGTTGTTCGAAGTTTATCATACATTTTTCCCATAGAGTTTGTGAGGGTCCATAGTTCTTCCACGGTTTTCCTTATATCGCTGTTTGTCCTTAGGTTTGCTTTGGTAAGCCATCTCAGTTCTTGCGTTTTTGAGTTCACTTTTCTTATTATAAAGCCAAGATCTATGTCGATCTCTATACTCTGTTTGGTCCTGTTTCTATCGCCTCTTTTCCTCTTCGCAATATTTTCTCTTGGGGAGACGACAATCATTTGGGAAGGCATTGGTTTTGTTTTATTTTCATTGATCTTTCTCTGGGCTCATGTACGCAGCTCTTCAGAAAGACAAGACTAGACAGATAAGACTAGACAGACAAGACTAGACAGACAACACTAGACAGACAAGACTAGACAGACAAGACTTAGACAGGCAAGACTAGACGGACAAGACTAGACAGACAAGACTAGACAGACAAGACTAGACACAAGACTAGGTCTCCCGCATTAAAAGGCGGGTATGTTGTCAACTATACCACCGAGGAGGACAGACAGATAAGACTAGACAGACAAGACTAGACAGACAAGACTAGACAAAAAAGACTAGACAGGCAAGACTAGATAGACACGACTAAGCAGACAAGACTCAACAGATAAGACTAGACAGACAAGACTAACAGACAAAACTAGACTGACAAGACTAGACAAACAATACTAGAGATACACGACTAGACAGACAAGACTAAACAGGCAAGTCTAGACAGACTACGCAACGCAGACAAGAGTAGACAGACAAGAATAGACAGACAAGACAAGATGGACAAGATTATACAGTATAAAATGATTATTCAATATTAATATTTCAGTTGGTTCACTTCTTAAACAATAAGATCATAGGGTTTTCGGTCGGCATGCAAATATTCTCCGCCTACAGTTGGCATCTGACGCATCTGATCCCAACCAACTACATATTTATAATTGTGTCTTAAGCATTGCATTAATGAGTCATCTTCTCCGCTTCTCATTACTACTGACATTAAACCAAATATGCAATAAACTTAAATATTTTTAATTGCAAATATAGATATTAATAAAGATTCATTTCATATAGATATTAATAAAGATTCATTATTATAATGTTCTGATATATGTCTTAGTTAAGCTTACTTAGTTAAGTTTCATTACGTTCAGATTAGGTTTATCTAAACTTAACGAAACTAAAATAAGCTTAACAAACCTGGTATAAGCTTAACTAAACCAAACTAAGTTTAACAAAGCTGATATAAACTTAACGAAACTAATCTTAGCTTAACAAAGTTGAACTAACAAACTTTTAACATAAAAATGTACTGGGACTAGTAATACCATGCAAATTTCTATTGTATATTTCAAAATCCTGTGTGGTATTAGCCAGAAAGTACTTGTTTCAACTCGAGATTTGTTCATAATCTTAATAAGTCTTAATATTATAGAGCTACGAGCAGGTTGAATATTTTAAAAAACCTAGCTATATTTCGTCTTTACATACATTTTTATGTTACGTATGTGTGTACGTACATTTTTATGTTAAAGACGAAATATAGCTAGAATTTATAAATATATGCAACCTCTTCGTAGCTCTATAATATTAAGTCTTATTAAGACTATGAACAAATCTCGTGTTGAAACAAGTACTTTCTGGCTAAGACCACACAGGATATTGAATTACACAACAGAAATTTGCATGTTATTACTAGTCCCAGTACATTTTTATGTCAGCACTAACCTAAACAAGCCTAACAAGCTCTAGACAAATAACGTTGGTTTTAAAATCTTTCTTTCTGTTTAAATTAAGTTAATATTCATCTGCAGTCGCATTTCGAGTTTTATTTGCCATCTTATTCACTGAATCTAAATAGAAAGAAATCATCTTAAAAACAAAGTTATTTCTTTAGTGCTTGTTAGTGACATGAAAATGTACTGGGACTAGTAATAACATGCAAATGTCTGTTATATAATTCAATATCCTGTGTGGTATTAGCCAGGAAGCACTTGTTCCAAAACGACCCGGTACTGGGATTAGTAATAATTTGCAAATGCCTGTTGTGTAATTCAATAGCCTTTGTGGTATTAGCCCAGAAGCCGTTGTTTCAACTTGAGAATTGTTCATAGTTGTAATAAGTCTTAATATTATAGAGCTACGAACCGTTTGAATATATTTATATTCAAGCTATATGTCGTCTTTAATAAGTTTGTATGGTTGTATCTATAATTAGTATAGTCACACCAATATTCAAAGTTAAACTAAGCTTAACAAAGTTAAACTTAGCTTAACAAAGATAAAGTAAGCGTAAAAACATATTCTAAACTTTATGATCTCAGTTTGGAATTTTTTTAAATTTCATTTTACTTTTCCGTCTGCTTTTACTTAGAAATGAGGAAAACATTTTCTGTTTCCAAAACTAATCTTAATCGGAGGAACAAGCATCTTTACTTTATTGTAACTTGGATTAGCCTTGAAGGTCTTAATAATTAATTAATCAACTCAACTTTTAATTTAACGTTTTTTAATGAAAATTTGTTCAAAATTTAAACATCTGATCTAATAAAAAATAGTAATAAAATGATTCTTCTCTTTCAGGATTTGTTGGAACAACTGTTCAAACTGTTCGATCAAGACCGAGACCAGAAGCTGGGCCAAGAGAGCTGGATAGAATTCTTAAAGCAACGGCTGCAGTAAGCCTTATAATCTCCCATTCCCTTCATTGCATTTACCCTTTCTAATCATTTTCCAGCGATGAGAAACAAATAGACTTCGCCGAACAAATCGAAAGCGTCGCCTATTGTCTATGCGGCGATGAGGAAATTAAAATTGAACAATTTTATCAAATCTTTTACGCAAAAGGAGTAAGCTAACAAACAATATTAACACACAAGAATTGACATACAAGACTTGACATACAAGTCTTGACATACAAGACTAGACAGACAAAGACTACACAGAAAATACTTATTTTTGTGTAATTCTTTTGTTGTTTATCGACTTATTAGTTTTCTTATTTTATAGATAGTAGATAAACTGTATAGATTGATCGATCAGGAGAACTTGAATTCAGTAAGTGCCGAGCAGATCATGGATTTCCTGGCCAGCATAACCAACACGAGGTAATAATTCATCGAGATTAAAAGACATAAATAAGCGGAAAGAAAAGCGTGAATAAATATTTTTGAACAAAACGCGAGAGAAGATCGTACTACAAACTCCCACACCTGAAACGCCTCCGCTCGAGACGTACATCCATAGAATTATTTCTTATTAGCATGTGCCGTGTTCGGCGTAATATATTGCGCTTGTTTTTGTTTATTATTTATTTGTGAGAAAGGTGAAATATTAATGAGAAATCGGCAATAAATTTTTGCAGACCCCGCACGGGCTTCGACAAAGGAAGCTTGGAATGGCTCGAGCAGCTCTTCAGACAAACCGTCGGGAACGAGAAGGAAATCCGCAGGGAGGATTTCAAGAAAATCGTCATTTCAAAAAACGTAAATTGTAAACTTTAACTCGCGTATTTTCTTTTTAATCGCTTTGTTTTCAGCCGTTTTTTACGGAGAGAGTGTTCCAAATCTTCGACAAAGACAATTCGGGATCGATCTCGCTGCAGGAGTTTCTAGACGCGATGCACCAGTTCGCCGGTCAAAGTCCCGACGACAAGATAAGATTCCTCTTCAAGGTTTACGATCTCGACGGTGCGTCACTCAACTACACGCGAACTAAATCTATTAAAATCTCAAACGGTATTTCCAGGCGACGGATTGATCCAACATAAAGAGCTCCAACACGTCATGCGAGCTTGCATGGAGGAGAACGGCATGCGATTCAGCGAGGAACAAATCGACGACTTGACAGTCGCTATGTTTGAAGACGCCGATACCAACAACAGAGGCGCTATTACGTACGAAGCGCTCAAGTATCAGCTCGAGAAGCATGGAGGGCTTTTGGAAAACCTCTCCATTAGGTAAATTCCTTTATGTCTGTATTTGTTCTACACGCTTTCTCTCCGGAACGAATCCACTCGAAACGACAGACCAAGCTTTGTTCGAGAAATTTGAATAATCTCGTCTTAACAGCAAACAAAGATGTTGAAAGAGACATAAAAAATGGTTAGATTAAAGGAACCAATACACGATTAGACAAGAGTAAACTGGACTGGGTGGGATTAAACATGACTAAAAAAGTTCAAACAGAATAGACAAGATTGGAAAAGCCTGGAGAAGACTAGACAAGATTAGAATAGACTCCACAAGACTTGGCAAGACTGGCCAACACTTGACATGACTGGAGAAGATTGGAGAAGACTAGACAAGATTAGAATAGACTCCACAAGACTTGGCAAGACTGGCCAACACTTGACATGACTGGAGAAGATTGGATAAGACTGGACAAGATTGGACGAAACTGGACAAGACTGGTCTAGACTGGACAAGACTTGTCAAGGTTGAAAATGAATGAAAAACAAAACTGAACAAGGCTGTAAATAAAGTGGATAAGACTGGACAAGAGAAGACTAGACAGAACAAGACAAGGCAAGACAGGACAAGACTAGATAAGACTGGACAAGATTGGACAAGACTGGACAAGACTTGACAAAATGGACAAGATTGAACAAGAGGTAATAAGTACAAGTTCAATCTTGTCCAGTTTTGTCAAGTCTTGTACAGTCTTGTCCAATCTTGTCCAGTCTTGTCCATTATTGGACAAACAAGACAACGAGATAGGACAAGATTAGTCAAGGTTGAACATAATTGGACAAGACTAGGCTTGGTCAAGGCTGGACAAGATTTAATAAGACTGGACAGCACGGGATAAGACTGGACAAAACTGGAAAAGGCTGTAAATAAACTGGACAAGACTGGACAAGAGAAGACTAGACCGAACAATACAGGACAAGACTGGACAAGACTAGATAGGACTGGACAAGATTGGACAAGCCTGGACAAGACTTGACAAAATGGACAAGATTGAACAAGTGGTAATAAGTACAAGTTCAATCTTGTCCAGTTTTGTCAAGTCTTGTACAGTCTTGTCCAATCTTGTCCAGTCTTATCTAGTCTTGTCCAGTATTGTTCGGTGTAGTCTTCTCTTGTCCAGTCCTGTCCAGTTTATTTACAGCCTTTTCCAGTTTTGTCCAGTCTTATCCCGTGCTGTCCAGTCTTAATAAATCTTGTCCAGCCTTGACCAAGCCTGGTCTTGTCCAATCATGTTCAACCTTGATTAGTTTTGTCCTATCTTGTTGTCTTGTTTGTTCAATAATGGACAAGACTGGACAAGACAGAACAGGATCGAACAAGACGCAACAAGACTAGACAAGATCAATTCAAATTTAATTCACTGCGTTTTCTTGCATTTTCTATTTGAATTTGGTCGATAAAGCAGCCAAGAGTTTGGTTACTAGACTAAGCATGCGAATCTAGTGATGTGTATTAAATTGTCTGTATTTAGTATTGATCGGTGGTTAGTTCCTCCGAAGCCTAAGGCACCTCCGGCGTCTTGTTTGGGGAAGCTGATGAAGTACAGACCATACCAGTTCACTCTACCTTACGTCAAGAACAATTACGTCTATTTGGTGTTTTTGGCCGTGTTTGTGATAGTGAATGTCACCTTATTTGTCACGAGAGCCATCGAATACCGAAAGGCAAACATCTGCACAATTATTGCGCGAGCCTGCGGTGAGTTAAGAATTAATGAAACAATCGTTTTGTAGTCTTCTAGTTCCCTAGTACCATCGTTCTCTGGATGTCCACATCTACAGTTCTATGATGTTCCAATTATCTAATCATTTACAATTCCTCCCTTTCAACTGTACTCCAGTTATAATTTCCTAGTTCCCATTTCTTCCTTTTTTCCTTTTTGCTTTGGTATTTGGATCCAAACCTAACCTAACCTATTCTTCCTGATTAGTTCTACTTTTTGAAATTCTGATGAAATTTTTAGGACAATGTCTAAATTTCAATTGTATGTTCGTCCTGGTGCTAATGTTACGACAATGCATCACGTTTCTTCGCACCCGAGGCTTCAGCGCCTTCCTACCCTTGGACCAGCACATCTACTTCCACAAACTCACCGGAATGTTAATCTTCGGCTTCAGCTTTGTCCACACGATAATGCACGTCTACAACTTCAGTAAATTGAAACAAAATTGAACAACCTTATACCTTAACAACTTTCTTCTTTAGGTGTTAAAATTGTCAATGATCCCGTGTTGAACGCCCAGAATTTCACAGTGACCGATTGGCTTTTCACGTCGAAGCCAAAACTGTTTGGACTGATTGGAGGATGGGCGAATCCAACGGGTATCGCTCTGTTCGTAATCCTGATGATCATGTTTATCTGTTCCCAAGCTTTCGTTAGGAAGAGCGGATGCTTCGAGGTACTTTCATCCTCACTAACAACTAACCAATAACTACTAATTCATCTCTCATCCTAATAAGTATCATTCTACACCTCAGCTTATAACAGAGAAGATTTAAACGACACGACACCAATCCGGTAAATAATCACCATACAAACACCGCACCAAAGAAATATTTTGAAAATGTTTTTCTCATCTAGATTTTCTATTGGACTCATCTACTCTACGTTCCGTTTTGGGTTTTATTGATAATCCACGGTCCAAACTTTTGGAAGTGGTTCGTAATACCAGGAATCCTCTACTTCTTGGAACGCCTGTTGAGATTGGCTTGGATGCAAAGCGAAAGAGGCAAAACTTACATAAGCTCTGGTTTGCTGTTACCATCAAAAGTAACTCACCTCGTCATCAAACGACCTTTACATTTTGACTTCCATCCGGGCGATTACGTCTTCATCAACATCCCTGCCATCGCTAAATACGAATGGCATCCGTTTACCATCAGCAGCGCCCCAGAACAAGAAGGTAAAATTAAAAGAAATTATTTTGTTGAATTCTTAATATTTTTGTTGTAGATTATATGTGGTTGCATATAAGAGGTGTTGGTCAATGGACGAACCGGTTGTACGAATATTTCGAGAAGGAACAAGAGAAGCTTCACAACGGTGATATTCCTCCGCTTGGAGGTGAGAAGAGATTGTCGAATGGTAGCATTGAGAACAACAATGGTCCGATTAAGAAAATCCAGGCTACGATTAAGCGAACTTTGTCGAATCGTGACCCAACTAAGAATGGGATTCAACTAGTCGGATTCTCCAATGAGAGTTTCCAGAAGGATGAAGGTGTTAAGAATACTCCTGATAGCGAACTAAGCACAAACGCTTCTTGCAGTAACAACGCCGAGGTTGTTGCTTACCCGAAGAGGAAGTTAACGCCAGACAAGAAATTGCATAAATTGTTGTTTACTAATAAAGCTCCGTTGGAAAAGTCTTTGTCTATGCCTGATATCCAGACTAAGGCGAAAAAGAGAGAAAGATTATTAGTGTTAGTAGTTCGGTGAAAGTGTTTTAAGGAAATTTAAGATTGTTTGTTTTTAGATTGAGGGAGTACATGAGGTCTGAATCCGAGAAGAGTTTCGACGAATGCCAAATTCGCAGAGCTCGTCTGCAATCTTTGGGACTGGCCTATCTCAGTCCGCAAAACAAATCTTTGGCCCAAAGTTTCAGATACATGAGGAACAAACCCACCATTATCGCCTTCAAAACTCCGAGCTTGGAGAACTGCGATCAAAGAGATTCCTCCAGCTCCTTAGGCTCAGTTGGTAAAAAATAACGCATCCAAAAAAACATAAAACTTTTTCCAAAAATTGTTATTTTTCTTAGGGCGCCAAATTAGTGCTTTGAGTTTTGCATCGAACCCTGAGAGGACTGCGGAAGAAGGTTTGGTGAGACCTCCGAAGCCTCAGTTTTCTCCAGCTGCCGTTAGCATGAAACCCATGAACTACCCCGTTGGGAAGCCACTCGAGGTACGTCCAAATTTTCCAATTGGAACCATCAAATTGCATTTCTAATTTTCATTAAATCGTGCATTAGATTTGTAACGTGCAACCGACTAGAACTTGCGACATTCAAGACGACGTTAACAAAATGAGAAGACTTATGCTGTTGCCTTTAGGCAACAGAACTGAGGTATCTCAATGTTTCGGTGTCACAATTGCCTAATGCTTTATGTATTTTGTGTTGTTTTGTCTATTACTAACATAAAATTGAACTAAACTAGACCATATTACAAATGATTGTAGAAAGGTATTCGAGGATAGGTTAGGTTTTGTTTAAGGTTAGGTTTAGGTTAGGTTTAGGATAATTATTTATTTATTCGTATCAGAAGCATCATAATAGTGAGCTAAACATTTTTCCCCAGAATTTTTGCCTCAATTTTTGCTAAACATTTTTTGCACGCGATTTCAATTGCGTTCGGCTTCGCTGTCATAAGGTCCTCTATGGTACATCTAGCGGGGCACAGCGGGCAAGTGTACATATGTTGCGTGGTTTGCAGTTCTCCACAATCGCAGATATTGGAGTCCACAGGGTAGCTCCACTTATTTATGGTATCTCTCGATCTAGTCGTGTGCGTCCGCAGTCTGTTTAGGTTAGGTTACGTTAGGTTAGGTTTTTTTTAGCCTTCCAGATTTCCCAGTTTTTACCGCCTCCTGGTGCCAGTTCATCATTCGGCTTCATCCAATGTTGGTTTGAGGTCTATTCCCAAATGTCCACTCTGGTTTTAGGTTCCTCGTAATCTTCTGTTGATCTTAGAAAGCTTAGCCTGGATTTTAGTCGCTGGTAGGCCGGTTGAAGGCCGTAGAGGGGGTGGCGTTGAGATACTGCTGCTTTGGATCGTTCTTTGAGTGCTGCTGCTTCTCTACGAATAGCAGGGGGAGCGATGGGGTGTTGGCTTTAAGCATCCGGTGATGATTCTGCTTTTCTTGTTGAGGGCGACATCAACTTGTTTTGCGTACGCTGAGCTATACCAAACCGCGCATGCATACTCGCCGGCGGAGTGGCATAGAGCGAGAGCTGAGGTTTTGAGAACCCTGAGTTGGGCTCCCCAAATAGAGCTTATCAGCTTGCGGACTTTATTGTTTCTTCCGCTAACTTTCAGTTTGGTATTAAGGCAGTGACGCTTGAATGTTAAGGCCCTTTCCAGTGTTACGTCCACGTATTTAGGGTTGGGGCAGTGCTCCAATGGTACTCCCTTCCATTCGATCTGCATTTTTCTGCCGACCTGCTTGCTCTTGATATGGAAGGCACACACCTGCGTTTTTGTTGGGTTTGGCTTCAGCTGGTTATTTCTATAGTACGAATCTAACTCTACTAGGGCCGCACTCAGACGTTGTTCCACCTCTTCGAATGTTTTCTCTTGTGATGTGGTTGCCCTATCGTCTGCATATATATATAGCTCTTTGTTCCTTCAGGAAGGGGTTGGTCGTTGGTATATATATTGAAGAGAAGTGGCGCCAGCACTCTTCCCTGTGGCAGACCGTTCTCTGGTTTCTCCACTTACTTTGCTTTCCCTGGAATTCGACCTGGAACCTCCGGTTTTGGAGCAGGTTCCTGATAATGTTTGTGATATTGATATCTTTGGTTGTATGATGTATCTTCTGCTTTAGGAGTCATATGCCGCCGTGAGGTCGATGAAAATGGCACCCGTTATATATCCCCATTGGAAACCGTCCTCAATGTGCTGAGTTAGATTGAGCACTTGCTCAATACAGCTTTTCTCGGGGCAAAATCCAGCCTGTTGTGGTATGAGGATTGGATCCACGGTCGGTGAAAGCCGGTTGTATATTAATCTTTCAAAGATTTTATACGTGTGGCATAGCAGCGAGATCTAGCTCTTTGGGTTATTAGCTTCTTTGCCTGGTTTGAGGATAGCTATGATCTTAGCTATTCGCCAGATGTTAGAAAGCTTGCACTGTTGTAGGCAGGCATTGTTCATGTCCAATAGCCACCGTTTTGATTTTGGCCCAAAAAGCTTGATTTGCTCAGTCAGGAAGTCGTCTGGTCCAGCGGCCTTCCATGGTTTGCATTCCTTTATAGCGGTGATCAGCTCTTCCATGGTAAAGGGGGTGGACAGTTGGGTCGTTTCGTCACCCTCTATTCGGTTAATATTGGTTGCTTTCTTGGGGGCATTTGATCTGATTTGCCATTTTTCACAAGCTGAGTGGCTATTTGATCTGCTGTTACGTTTGTACGGGCTCCTGAGTGGGTTGGCTCGTTGTTTAAGCGCTTTAATGGCTACTTATGCTCATATCAAGTTCCTCCATCAGTTTGATCCAGGTCTCCCTCTTGGTCTCGGATATAGAGGTGATTAGTTGTTTGCCCGACTCTATTGTGTTTTCTCCCAGGGAGTTGGCTTTGAACAAGCTTAAGTAGTTTTGTAATTGGGCTTTCGACGCTGTTGTTAGGCCTTGGATATAATTAGTGTTGCAGCCTCTAGGGATGGAGAGTCGTGAACATTTTTAAACGGTATCCACAAAGCTATCATAGGAGCTCGGGATGGGCGCGAATGTGTCCACTGCACAATCCAACAGTTTCTGAAATTTGGGCCAGTTGGCTTTTCGGAAGTTATATCTGCGTCTAAATGGGATGTTATGAGGTCCAGATATGGCCATGACTTGACACATCATTGGCCGGTGCTGTGTGTTTGGGATGGGTGGGCATACTCCCTTGACGCATTGCAGGTTTATCCGATCGTTCACAAACATCAGGTTAAATCCTCTACGCCATCTGGCACTATTGAAGGAGGCCGGCAGCTTATTGTCGTGTAAGAGGGTTAGTTTGCTTGCATCTGCCCACTGGATCACTGCTTCCCCATTTCTTTCGTCGTCATGGTATCCCCATAGGCTGCAGTGGCTGTTGTAATCTCCAACCACGAAGTGTGTCTTATCTGCCTCGAGTGGGCATAAGTCGTTGGCCCTTATTTCAGTGTGTGTGGTGGTGGTGTACTGTGTGTACATCTTGTACACAGAGGTGATGGTACAGTTGCTGAGTTCTACTGTTAATATCTCGATTTAATTTTCCTCAGCTACGTTAGATGGACTGGACGAGCGTGTCGGACTTAATGAAAATTGCGTTTCCGTATTGTGTATTAGGCCTTTCGGCAGCAAGCCGCATTCCTTGGATTTTGAGTCTCTTTTGGTTACCATCTCTGTGGGGCTCCTGTATGCATAGGACATCACAGTTGTATTGTTGGCATAGGTCTTGCAGTAGCTCTTCCTTACATGTGGATATACCCTCGATGTTGACAGAGATAATAGTCATCTTTGGGCCTGAGAAGGTCCTTTGTGATGAGTACATTTCCCAATGCAAGGCGAAAGGAAACTAATCGTCTTGTTTCGCTTTTTCGTTTGGTGTTTTGGTGCTTCTGGAGTGAAAGGATTAGCCAGCCGAAGATGTTGCCCAGGGGACGCCCGAATGTATATTTCACACATTCTACGAGGAGGCTCCTTTCATGTAGGGAAAGGTCACTCCAAACAAGAAAATTACAAGAAAGTTATTTCAGAAAACCAGACAAGGCGAAGAAGATTATAGGTCATAGATTGTTAAGACAGACTAGAACTTGCGACATTAAAGACGACGTTAACAAAATTAGGAAGTAGGTACAAAGGAAGGTCACTCCAAACAAGAAAATTACACGAAAGTTATTTCAGAAAACTAGACAAGGAGAAGATGATTGTAGGTCATAGAATGTTAAGCCAGACTAGAACTTGCTATATTAAAGACGACGTTGACATAATGAGAAGGGAGGTCCATAGGTAGGTCACTCCAAACAAGAAAAATACAAGAAAGTTATTTCAGGAAACCTGGCAAGTACAAGAAGATTATAGGTCATAGAATGTTAGGCCAGACTAGAACTTGCGACATTAAAGAAGACGTTAACAAAATGAGAGGGAGGTCCAAAGGAAGGCCATTCCAAACAAGAAAATTACAACAAAGTTATTTCAGAAGACCAGACATAGAGAAGAATAGGTCATAGAATGTTCAGCCAGACTACAACTTGCGACATTAAAGACTACGTTAACAAAATGAGAAGGGAGATCCAAAGGAAGGTCACTCCAAACAGGAAAATTACAAGAAAGTTATTTCAGAAAATCAGACAAGGAGAAGAAGATTATAGGTCATAGAATGTTAAGCCAGACTAGAACTTGCGACTTTAAAGACGACGTTAACATAATGAGAAGGGAGGTGCAAAGGAAGGTCACTCCAAACAAGGAAGTTATTTGCGAAGAGGAGACAAGGAGAAGAAGATTATAGGTCATGGAATGTTAAGCCAGACCAGAAATTGCGACATTAAAGACGACGTTAACAAAATGAAAAGGGAGATCCAAAGGAAGGTCACTCGAAACAAGAAAATTACAAGAAAGTTATTTTAGAAAACCAGACAAGGAGAAGATTATAGGTCATAGAATGTTAGGCCTGACTAGAACTTGCGACAATAAAGACGACATTAACAAAATGAGAAGGGAGATCCAAAGGAAGGTCATTTCAAACAAGAAAATTACAAGAAAGGTATTTCAGAAAACTAGACAAGAAAAAGATTATGGGTCATAGAATGTTAAGCCAGACTAGAACTTGCTACATTAAACACGACGTTAACAAAATGAGAAGGGAGGTCCAAAGGAAGGTCACTCCAAACAAGAAAATTACAAGAAAGTTATTTCAGAAAACTAGATAAGAAGAAGACTATAGGTCATAGAATGTTAGGCCTGACTAGAACTTGCGACAATAAAGACGACGTTAACAAAATGAGAAGGGAGGTCCAAAGGAAGGTCACTCCAAAGAAGAAAATTACAAGAAAGTTATTTCAGAAAACCAGACAAGGAGAAGAAGATTATAGGTCATAGAATGTTAAGCCAGACTATAACATGCGACATTAAAGACGACGTTAACAAAATGAGAAGGGAGGTCCAAAGGATGGTCACTCCAAACAAGAAAATTACAAGAAAGTTATTTCAGGAAACCAGACAAGGAGAAGAAGATTATAGGTATTAGAATGTTAAGCCAGACTAGAACTTGCGACATTAAAAACGACTTTAACACAATTAGAAGAGAGGTACAAAGGAAGATCACTCCAAACAAGAAAATTACAAGAAAGTTATTTCAGGAAACCAGACAAGGAGAAGAAGATTATAGGCCATAGAATGTTTAGCTAGACTAGAACTTGCGACATTAAAGACGACGTTAACAAAATGAGAAGGAGGGTGCAAAGGAAGGTGACTCCAAACAAGAAAATTACAAGAAAATTATTTCAGAAAACCAGACATGCAGAAGATTATAGGTCATAGAATGTTAAGCCAGGCTAGAACTTGCAACATTAAAGACGACATTAACACAATTAGAAGAGAGGTCCAAAGGAAAGTTACTCCAAGCAAGAAAATTATAGCAAGTTATTTCAGAAAACCAGACAAGGAGAAGAATAGGTCATAGAATGTTAAGCCAGACTAGAACTTGCGACAAAAAAGACGACGTTAACAAAATTAGAAGGGAGGTCCAATTGAAGGTCACTCCAAACAAGAAAATTACGACAAAGTTATTTCAGATGACCATACAAGGAGAAGCAAAGGTCATATAATGTTAAGCCAGACGAGAACTTGCGACACTAAAAACGACGTTAACAAAATGAGAAGTGAGGTCCAAAGGAAGGTCACTCCAAAGAAGAAAAGTACAGGAAAGTTATTTCAGAAAACCAGACAAGGAGAAGAAGATTATAGGTCATAGAATGTTAAGTCAGACTAGAACTTGTGACATTAAAGACGTAGTTAACAAAATGAGAAGGGAGGTCCAAAGGAAGGTCACTACAAACAAGAAAATTACGACAAAGTTATTTCAGATGACCATACAAGGAGAAGAATAGGTCATATAATGTTAAGCCAGACGAGAACTTGCGACACTAAGAACGACGTTAACAAAATGATAAGTGAGGTCGAAAGGAAGGTCACTCCAAAGAAGAAAAATACAGGAAATTTATTTCAGAATGCCAGACAAGTAGAAGAAGATTATAGGTCATAGAATGTTAGACCAGACTTGATATGACGAACATAATAACATTAGATTACTCTGACCATCAAGGAAGGGGAACAACAAGGAAGCCGACAAAGTTATTTTAGAAGACCAGACAAGGAGAAGAATATTACAGGTCATAGATTGTTAAGCCAGACTAGAACTTGCGATATTAAAGACGACGTTACCTAAATGAGAAGGGAAGTCCAAAGGAAGGTCACTTCAAATAAGAAAATTACATCAAAGTTATTTCAGAAGACCAGACAAAGAGAAGAAAATTATAGGTTATAGAATGTTAAGCCAGACTTGATATGACGAAAATAATAAGCTTAGATTACTCTGACTATCAAGGAGGAGAAACAACAAGGAAACCCTGACCAGACAAAGTTATTTCAGACCATACCAAGCAGACGAGGTTCGAAGCCGAAGTACGAACAGTACTTTGTCTGGTTTATCTTTTATCTGTTCTAGCCTTTGTAATTTAGTGGATCAGGGCTTTACTAGATTACTTATTGTACTCAAACGATTAGAATTTTTTTGTGAGGGTCGTTTGGCTGCAAAGCCTTTCTGCACTGCGACCAACTTGATCTATTGTGCTTGACCCTACTACAATTACTCTCCCAGGAATTCAACTTCGTGAACGAAGTCTAAGATATTCCTAAGAGGCTTGCTACTCAGCTCCAAGGTGGTCAATCTTGCGACCCCGAAGTGGGCAAGCCATATGTGTGCTAGTGCTACACATGTGCACGATTAGAATAGATCTCATTACACTGCCGCTAATACAACGCGAAGTGTTCAAGTTTTTCTGTTTAAGACCATTGCTACGATTAGACTAAAATAAACTTCACATAAACCAAATTTCTTGAATATTTGAAATTTTCTTCTAGATATATTTAGATGGTCCATATGGCGCTCCATCCAGTCACATCTTCAGAGCTCAGCACGCGATTCTTATAGCGACTGGAATCGGTGTGACTCCATTCGCTTCGATCCTTCAATCCATAATGCACAGATATTGGAAGGCTCGACACAGCTGTCCAAGATGCAAATTCTCTTGGGCCAGCGAGATCCCGCCGACCGTCATGAACCTGCGAAAGGTAAAGACAACCAATTAAGAATTAACAATGGATCGGTGAGAAGATTGAATTACCGGCGTGTCTATATTAGGCCGTTGAAAATGAGCTGCCTTATTAGAGAGAAATTAATTAGAAGCGTCGTCGCGTCTCTTGTTATAACCGTTAATCGTTGTCGATTCCGTTGTCTGGAACAATTACGGTTTGATTGATTTAGTTTTGACGGGATAATTGTTTGTTCAGGTGGATTTCTTTTGGATCAATCGCGACCAGCGCTCGTTCGAGTGGTTCGTGAACCTGTTGTCCCAGCTGGAAATCGAACAGGCCGAACTCGGCGGCGCGATGGAGAGATTCCTCGAAATGCACATGTACATCACCAGCGCCCTACAGAAGACGGACATGAAGGCCGTCGGTCTGCAACTCGCATTGGATTTACTCCATGAAAAGGTAAGTGCTTATTATAAATAAACAGCAAAACACCGAAAAAGGTTTATAGAATCCTTCAGTATAAACTCGAAATCCTGTTCAGCACTTCCATTTCTTTGAATTTTCTATTTACTATTTTTGTGTTTGTCTGTTTGTTTTTTTAGGAAAAAAGAGATTTGATAACAGGATTGAAGACGAGGACAAACGCCGGTCGTCCGAATTGGGATAAGGTTTTCAAGCAAATTTTGGACCAGAAGAAGGGCAAAGTAACGGTTTTCTATTGCGGTCCGCCGCAGTTGGCGCGAATTTTGCGCGTCAAGTGCGACCAGTACGGTTTCAGTTTTCGCAAAGAAGTTTTCTGAGAAGCTAGCAAATTCGTTTTTGCGATATTTATTTATTTATTTTAACTAGGGATCATAGAAAATGCGAAAAAAAATATTACAAAAGAATTCGAATATTCGAAGTCGATAATATATTTATTTATACATGTAGATAATTATTATTTATTTGTAAATAGTGTTTAGTGAATTCATTTTTAACTTCCGTGTAGATTTTGTTACAATTTTCACTATTTTATCACATTTTAGCGTACTATTACCATATTATTATTACAACTCTCTGTATATTTCCTATGTGAATAGTTTTCTAATTTTTAAGTTCGTGTCAACTATTTTATTATTCCTTATTTACGGTAACTTCTGGTTTTGGGTTTTATTACTAATTGATGAAGAAACTCTTCTGCTATGTCTAACATTCGTTTTCTATTTGATAATAAATTATTCTCATCATAGATCCCTATTCAGTTAATTTAATAATAAGACCAGACAAGAACATACAACACCATACAAGACCAGACAAGACTAGACAAAACCAGACAAGACCAGACAAGACCAGACAAGACCAGATAAGACCCGACAAACCTAGACAAGACCGGCAAAGGGCAGACTAGACCAAACCAGACAAGACCAGACTGTTGAGTAAATGTGTTATGCTTGTATTTAGAGTTTTTCGGGTCCGAGTTTTTCGGGTCCGGACTCGGACTCGACAAATCCAAGGATAAATAACCGGTACAGGATACCCGATCTAAAACTCAACGAGTCTCGGGTCTTGAATGTTCGGCATTGTCTAGTTCGCAGCGGCGTAAAGAAGATCGACGATTTAGCATTACACTTGATGAATGAACGGGTATGAAAATTCGAATATATCTAAATATCAATTTGCATGGAATTGCCTCTGAAGTGTATAATCTGGTTTAGTGGGAATTTTTAACTCATGTACTGCTATACAATTAGTCGAAAAAGTAGAACAGCACTTCCAGTTTAAATTCCTGGACATTAAGGGTTTGGTAGGATTCTTAACTGCCTTAGGCATGGGCGTAGCCAGGGTCTAGTTTCGGGGAGTTTGTAGAAAATACTATAACAGAAATGCGCCAATTTACTTACTAAAACTGACATGCTCTTCTTCTTTCTTCTTTAATCCATAGCCGGCGCATGGAGAGGTGGTCGACCTCGTAGCCAGTACGCTGCTGTTGGTGCCGCTAGATTCCGTGCTCCATTCACTATACGCTTCCATGCTAATCGATCAGTTGCAACGGTTCTTGCCTCAGCTGTTGTTATTCGCTGGTTTTTTAAATCGTTCTCTACGTGTTTCAACCATGTGGTCTTCGGTGCTTGTTTTTGTGTTCTCCAATCAAGAGGTCGTTTTTTCCATAGGAGTTTGTGCGGTACTCGATTGTCGCCCATCCTACAGATGTGGCCGAACCATCGTAATCGGCGTTTTTGAATTTCCTCAACAATCGGTGTCTGTTGGTCGCACCTTTCTCTGATTGTCTCATTTCGGAGGTGGTTGAGGAGTGAGACGCAGAGAATCTGTCTCAGGCATCGCATTTGGAAGGCCTCGAGCTTGTTAAGGTCTGGTTTGAGTAATGTCCATGTTTCCGATCCATAAAGAAGAATTGGGAGGATCAGCGTCCGGTATAGGCGTATTTTGGTTTTGATGGTAATATTCGTCCGCTTCCATATGCACCACTTGAGTGAAGCAAACGTTGCTGTTGCCTGGCCTATACGGCTGTGAACTTCGGCTGTCGAAGCTACTTTCTTCTCCACAACCAGTGATCCCAAATATTTGAACTGTGGTACCTGCTCGATTGTGGTTCCATCGAGGTAAACTCTGGCTTCAGATCCATCCGTTGTAAGCACTTTGGTCTTATCCGCATTGATTCTCAGTCCGTATGACTGGGCAATGCGGGAAATGTCATACAAGGTGTCTGTTGCTTCGGCATCTGTGTTGGCGAAAACCGCACTGTCATCGGCGAACATCAGATCGGTTAGGAAGTTTTTGTCATCATATCGAACTCCGCGTCGCCCATCAAACGCTTTTCGCATAATCGTGTCGATCACAATGTTAAAAAGGAGCGGCGAGGCCACGTCTCCTTGCCGGACTCCGGTTCGAATCGGGAATTCCTCAGACATGTCGTTTCGGATACGAACATTGCTGGTTAAGCCGTCGTACGATACTTGAAGAAGTTGAATGATTTTCAGTGGCACGTGTTCGATCTTCAGGGCTTCCCACAAGCTTGTCCAATCGATGCAATCAAAAGCAGATTTGAAATCGATGAAGACGATGACAGTTCGTTTGCCACATCGAATTCTTTCTTCCATTAGCTGACGGAGAGCAAATATCTGATCGATGCATCCTCGATGTGGTCGAAATCCAGCTTGTTCTTCCCGGCTTGTTTGCTCTCGATGTTTCTGTAGTCTTGATTGTATGATTTTCATAAATACTTTGCCGACGATCGAGAGGAGGCTAATACCACGGTAATTCTTGCATTCCCGACTGTCGCCTTTCTTCAAAATAGGCACAACAATCGCTTTCTTCCACACGGATGGAACACAATCTGAATGCCATATATGCACTGTGAGAACGTGAAGTTGATGTAATAAGACGTCTCCCCCGGCTTTGATCATTTCGGCAGTTACTTGATCTCCTCCCGGCGCTTTACCATTTTTCAGGGATTTTATTGCCGTCTTCACCTCAATGATTGTTGGTTCAGTATCGGGAAACTGATTTATCGGCTGCTCAATAATCGGCAGTTCGGGTGCTGGACCTACTGGCGGATTGTGGTTTTACAGCTGATGAAAGAATTCTCTCCACCGCTGTAGACGTTCCTGAGGAGAGGTCACGAAAGTTCCATCCAATTTTTTGATATTGTCATTTGTTGATGTTGTTTTGCCACTTAACCGTCGGATTGTCTGGTACAGCGTCCGGTACTCATGCCTTGACGCTGCTTCTTCCATGTCAGCCGCGATGTTATTCCAGTAAGCTTCCCGTTCCAATTTCATTTTCTGTCGAACTTCTTTGTTCAATCGTCGGTATTGTTTGAAATCGACTTGTTTCATTTGCTTCCGCTGGTCGACTAGATTGAGACAGTCGTCCGATATCCATTGCTGCATCCGTCGACGGATGGGCGGACACAGCTCCGTTGCACACCCCACAATAGACTCAGAAAGTTGTTTTTCTTCTATGTTGATAACTGACATGCTCACTTGAATAGAGTCGCCTCTCCTTGGTCCTCCTTATTTCGATATAATAATTATGTTATTTTTTATATTTATGTTTATATTTCGGGGCTCATGTCCTTAGGGTTAGGGTTAGAGTTAGGCTAAACTTTAATTTCGGTGAAAACTAATCTTTTCGGACGAAGCGCTTCGTATGATTATAATAGAACTTCAATTAGGTAAGTTCGTTTAATTATTAATTATACTGGAGCTTCGTCCTCAAGTTTTGTACCTGAAAAGTTTAGACTACTTGTAGATCTTGAGAGTGCAGGTTCAGGAAATATCCGCGGCATCATAAAATAACATTGAATTAATGTCAGTTTCTTCATAGAGGGAACCCAAGAACTAGAGGGAATCTAGAAAAAATAAAAAGAAGAAATAGAGGGAATCTACAGATTATCGCACCCGCTAATAATTACTCCTAGCTTGTAGGCTTTCGATGCCGCTGTGTGTAGCGTACTAATCACTTTATTTATTTATTTATTATAGCACAATCGACACAAACCATAGAAAACAAACAGTTGCAATTGACAAACAGTTGTAATTAACTTAAATATAGTCATGTATATGACGAACACACAAGTATAAAGTATGTATAAGTCATGTATATGACGAAAACACAAGTATAAAACATGTATAAATGTATAAGAGAATAACAAATAAAACAGCAGAGTGACAGCCTTTACATTCGGATGTCCAAATCCTTCATCCACCGAGTCACATCAGCTCCCGCTTTGTTCTTGTATTCGGCGGGGATATTTTTTATCGGGACACTCCATGGCAATCTGCGGGGGTGTCTGAGAGGGATCATCGCAGATATAGCCGGGATCCTCAGCAAGTTCCCATTTATGCTTCCAGTATTGAGTCCTGCCGTGGTTTGTTCGCATCCGGTTAAGAGCCGACCAATCCCTCCTGCTAAAACCAAATCCATGGGGGCGTTCTGATGGATCTGAAATTAGGTGTCGACTATCTGGATTTGTCGCCGTCCACTCCTCCCTCCAAGCATCAGTCGGGTTGAAATTATCATCATTGAGTTGTTGAGCGAGTTTCCTTGAAGGCTTTCTTGATTTTACCCTGGCGGTTACATTTAAGCAGTCCTGGTGAATAGGGAGAAGAGTGTTACTTGCACTAGTGGAGCACTGTGCACAAGTGCAGCACTTCTTCGACTCTCTTGAGAGCGCTGTTTTGCGTCGAATATCAGGAGGCGGAATATTAGCCAACACTGGTAGCCATTGGAGGTGGGTAGACTTTATGGTACCAGTAATAATTCTCATTAAATTCCCTAAGTTGGGTGTCGACAACATTAGTGTGGGCGCCGTTCAACCACACGGGGCAGCAGTACTCCGCCACTGAATATACCAAGGCAAGCGCTAAGACAGTCACATCTGCTCCCCAGTCACTTCCAGATATTTTATGTAATACATTATTCCTGGTCTTAAGTTTGCCTGCTGTTTTATGGAGATGGTCTCTGAAGGTAAGCGATCAATCGATAGTTACGCCGAGATATTTTGGAGTGGGATTGTATGACACGAGTTGCTCCTTAACAACACTTTTGGTGCGTATTGTGCCTATCTGTTGCAGAGATGGAAACACGCAGACTCAGCTTTCCTAATTTTCGGCTTTAGACGCCAGGTTGTAAAAAAAACCGGCCAAGTGCGAGTTGTGACTTTTGCGCACCGAGGGTTCCGTACAAGCTTGTAAGTAAGGTATCTCTTTTTTTCTAGAGGACGTAGCAAGCACATTCAGTTAACTTGACAAGTGGCCCTCCTGAAATCACGACCATCTTAGTACCGCTGCATAACCTCAAGATGTCGCTGTGGTACGATGAAATTCTACCCTATATCTTATAAAAAGAAAACTTTATTTTAGTATTACACTTATTCACTAACTTATATTAAGAACTAACTATTTCTAGATCTAATATAAACTAATATATTAACTATTTCTAGATCTATTTCGATACTCTTAACATTCAGTTGTTCAATTGACTGCTTTTTGGGCAATTGATTACCAAAAAATATTGGGCGTACGTGATTTAAATATATGTACATTATAAAGAAAAATTAGACGAAATATAATATATACAGGATGTTACGGGACTTGAGTCTGTCGCATGTCGGTTATAAACAAGCAAAATTTAGACATAATATATACCCTGTATATATTATGTATATAGAGCGTACGTGATGAAATGCATAACGAATATAAGCAAAGAAAATTCAGAATAAACAGCTTGGTGCCAACACATACTTTTTAACCTTCGGACCTAACCGAGTAGGACCTAACTATATGCAACCCATATGCTTCCGGAGCCTGACAATACCACTACGACAACATTAGTGTATTTTCATAAGTTTCTAATAGTAAATTCGCATTTTTCTTGTAATTAAACTACATATTTACGGTTTTCAGATTTTTCCCTTTACATGTGCTGTGAGACACTGCTTCTTGCCAAATTTCATGAATCTAGGTCAACAGGAAGTACCCTATAGGTTTTGATTCCCTTGTGAAATCGCAAAATATGCGACATAAACGGTCATAGGGTATCTGTTGATCGCGTTGACTTACAAGTTTGATATTTTCACAGCTGAAAGAGACCGCAGACCCGAGTATTTGATACAAATTTCAACTTGTTACCTCTACGCGTTCCTGAGAAAAATGGTCTTGACAGACTGACAGACAGACAGACAGACAGTCAGACAGACAGGCGGACAACAAAGTGATCCTATAAGGGTTCCGTTTTCGGTACGGAACCCTAAAAACGTGTCCATTTTTTTCCTGATCGCTTAAGAGATCTTCCTCGGTCGTTTGAAAATCGATAGTCAGACACACCACAGCTATATCATCAGCGTAGATGAACTTCCTTAAGGTGGTCGTTGGTAGATCAGAGACATATAAATTAAAAAGTAGCTTGGCCAGGACCGACACTTGCGGCTACGATTACTTTGTAGCTTTACGGCTACTTTGTCCATTCAGGTGTACCTCAACATATCTGTTGGGCAGCATATTGTTCAATTAGACTGCAAGTTTTTTACAGTTGATAAAATTAAAAAGTAAAGTTATTAAAAAGTAATGTAGGAATTTCAGTGTTATTCCATCCCTCCAGACCGTATCGTTTGTCGACGTGAGGTCTATGAAAGTGGCGATTGACTCTGTATGATGTTCAAATCCATGTTAAATGTGCGTGGTTAGTGCAAGCACCTGGTCGCAATAGCCTCTACCCGATGTAAAACCTACTTGTACAATAGGCATGGATTCTTTTACAGCTGGCTTTATTCTGTTGAGTATTAGCCTTTCAAGTAATTTGTAGCATACGCTGAGAAGTGCAATGGGTCTATAGCACGAGCGTAGCCAGGGTTTAGTTTCGGGGGGCGTTTAGAAAATATTTCGGGGGGGGGGGGGGGGTGTTTGCAGAAATGCACTAATTTAAAACTGACACACAAGGGTTCCTAAACTCCACATCTATTATGCTCTCTTGAAGATAGTCGTCTCTACTCGTCCCTCCTGATTTCAATAACTTATTTATGTTATATTTTGATATTTCGGTGGGAGGGGGGTGTTCTAACCCCCTAACCCACCCACCTTGGCTACGCCCATGGTCTATAGTCTTCTGGGTTTAGTCCATCCTTTCAGTGTTCTAAAATGGCGACAATCTTCGTTTGTTTAAACATCGGGGGAAGCTGTCCGGATCCTAGAAGTTCGCTATAAAACGCTGTCATCCATGTAATCGTTCGAGGTCCGCAGTACTATGCGCTGAAAAGTGGATACTTACATCTAATCCACTGTCCTTTAGTGTGAATTTAATCCAACGCAACGGCTTAAAGTCTGGGTTAACACAACCTTGTGCGGTTTTTTATGAACACGACGACCAGGATACATACACCGTTATCTAATGGTGCTACAGTCCATGTAGGACCAGGAACCTCCACCCTCCAACATAATTAATTTAAATTTTAAAAAACATATAATTGGTTCAACCGGCGACGGTGCAAGTATAATGATGAAATTTGGACGGTAATCTCGTAGTCTTTATAATTTATGTTTGAATCACACTATACTAACTTATCTGTTTGTGATCTAGTGTATAAAAAGAAATATATTACCGGCATGCAACATGTAGGGAAGGAAACCCAGCAAGAAAGAGACCGCTGGGGCGGCCGAAAATCAGATGGAAGACAACTTTTTAAAAGATCTACAGACTATACAGATATACGACTGGAAGGAGGCCATGTTGGACCGGGACCGATGGAGGCAAATCGTTAGCTCAGCCAAGACCCACCAAGGGTTGTAGTGCTACCCGGAAGAAGAACATGTAGGTGACCATGGTCAAGATGATACTGATGACGTTCAAGATGAAAATTATAATTCTGACGAGAGCGTAAATGAAGTTGAAGAATACGGACAAGCTGAATTAACTTTAGGCAATTTAGAGGGGAATTCATCCTCCACTTGCCTTCCGCTGTTAGCCTCTTGTGGAGTTTTGTTTTATTTACCTATTTACTATAACATTCTCCAAATCCCTTGTTTACCTTAAGTCCCACTTAACTTAATCGGCAAGTTCGTACAGCATCGCTTGCTTTACCATATGCGTGAACACGAAAAATGCTTTCGTGTTATTGTTAAAATTGCAAGACGGATTATACCCCGACCCGGACGCGAAAATTAATCGTCGTCTCGAGTCGGACTAGCCGAGTCTAAAAAGACCCAAACCCTACACTTGTATTGTTAGGGTGTGATCGCGTGGCAAATGTTCGTGGAAGGTTCTCGAATTCTTTCGATTTCCGTCAACGAACGTGCGTGATGCAGGCCGAGGTCAACCTAGTAAGTCTGCTTATGTTTAATAAAGCTACATAACCTGTTACACAGTCTCTGTACATCTTTCTTTCGTTGCCACTCCTATCCTCACGGACAAGATAGGATCGTTTAATTATCAAAGACCTATTCACCGTTGATGTGCAACACACACAAGACCAGACAAAATCAACACAAGAGCAGACAAGACCAGATAAAACCAGAAAACACCAGACAATACTGAACAAGACCGGACAAGGCCAAACAAGACCAGACAAGACCAGACAAGAGCAGACTAGACCAGACAAAACCAGAGAAGACCTGACAAGATCAGACCAGACCAGCAAAATTATGCATTATTAAATGAGTACCATGGTCACGATGATATTGATGACGTTCAAGATGAAAATTATTATTCTGACGAGAGCTCATATCATCTGTCGTACAATTTCAGAACTGCTTCTCCATGCTCTTTGCACCCGCAGACGTCAGGGTGAGGTTTTAATAATGTTGTACATATTTCATCAGCTAAAATATATTCCCCTGCCCCTCGCTGGGTACGCCCTTGGAATAAAATCCGCGGCGGTTTAGCCGTAGTGTAACCTAGACCAGGGGTCGGGAACCTGTGGCTCACGAGCCTCTTTTATCTGTTGCATAAGCCCCTCCAAAAAATATAAATTTTAATTTTTTTGTAACAAATTAAGAAGTCAAAATTTAATTTATTAATGATTATACAAATTTTATTAGGTCCAACGAAAATTCATGATAGAACACTCAAGTGATAGAGAATATGACATCATAGCAATTTTCTGATTTAAAATCATGGCCTGCATTTTCTTTAGTGTGTGCCGAGTCGTAAACAATTAGAACGTGTTCAATAGCATACAGTCTTCTGTTTGTGTTGACTTTTGATGACTTTTGTTGTTTTTAGGGTTCCCTACCGAAAACGGAACCCTTATAGGATCACTTTGTTGTCCGTCTGTCTGTCTGTCTGTCTGTCCAGACCATTTTTCTCAGGAACGCGTAGAGGTAACAAGTTGAAATTTGTATCAAATTCTCGGGTCTGCGGTCTCTTTCAGCTATGAAAAAACCAAACTTGTAAGTCTACGCGATCAAAAGATATGACCGTTTCTGTCGCATATTTTGCGATTTCACAAGGGAATCAAAACCTATAGGGTACTTCCCGTTGACCTAGAATCATGAAATTTGGTAAAAATGTAAAGGGAAAAATCTGAAAACCGTAAATATGTAGTTTAATTACAAGAAAAAGGCGAATTTACTAATAGAAACTTATACACTAATGTTGTCGTAGTGGTATTGTCAGGCTCCGGAAGCATATGGGTTGCATACAGTTAGGTCCTACTCGGTTAGGTCCGAAGGTTAAAAATTATGTGTTCGCACCAAGCTGTTTATTCTGAATTTTCTTTGTTTATATTCGTTATGCATTTCATCACGTACGCTCTATATACATAATATATACAGGGTATATATTATGTCTAAATTTTGCTTGTTTATAACCGACATGCGACATACTCATGTCCCGTAACATCCTGTATATATTATATTTCGTCTAATTTTTCTTTATAATCAACATATATTTAAATCACGTACGCCATTTATTTTTTGGTAATCAATTGCCCAAAAAGCAGTCAATTGAACAACTGAATGTTAAGAGTATCGAAATAGATCTATAAATAGTTAATATATTAGTTTAAATTAGATCTAGAAATAGTTAGTTCTTAATATAAGTTAGTGAATAAGTGTAATACTAAAATAAAGTTTTCTTTTTATAAGTTTAAAAATATTCGCGTTATTAAAAAAAAAATACCCTGTATACCTTTATACGGGTATATAAGTATACAGGCAAAATTGAGCAGTAAAAACAAATAGTGAAGTTACAGAACCCCTAAACACTCAGAGTGAAATCCCCCATTCACTCTGAGTGTTTAGGGGTTCTTCACTATTTGTTTTTACTGCTCAATTTTGCCTGTATACTTATATACCCTATAAAGGTATGCAGGGTATTTTTTTTTAAATAACGCGTATGGTTATAAAATATAGGGTAGAATTCCATCGTACGACAGCAACATCTTGAGGTTATGCTTGCAGCGGTACTAAGATGGTCGTGATTTCAGGAGGGCCACTTGTCAAGTTAAGTGAATGTGCTTGCTACGTCCTCCACAAAAAAAGATACCTTACTTGCAAGTTTGTACGGAACCCTCGGTGCGCGAGTCACAACTCGCACTTGGCCGGTTTTTTTTTCATTTTTATGGCTTCATTAAGAGTTGTAAAAGATGTTTGTAGAGAAGCTAATTCTAACACACATTAAAAAATATCTGGAAAAGATAGACTTTCAATTTTCCCTTCCTGAGGTGCCCAAATGTTAATGAAAGGGAGACTGGGGGCGAGACAGGGTGCCCAAAAGGGCCAGTCTCTTGAAGAATATGGCTTTACAGATGCGTTTCTGTATGATTCTCAGTACAATTATTGAGACTAAAACTTTAATGGAGGAGTTATGAAGGAAGCTGGCTTTACCTTGGTTGAAGCTAAATTCACTACCGGTGACTTCAATCAAGTTGTTTTACAAAATGTAACTAAGACCAAATTAAAATTCGCACCAAGAAGGATAATTTAGCTGGTGTTTTACATTGCTAGTGTTTGAAAGCTATCAAGATGGTACTGATACTGATAGTGAGCTAGCTGGTTTAGCCCGTGGTGGTCAACAATTAGCTAAATTCAAGAAAAACTACTAAAATGCAGTAAAACTCCTTGTAGAAGTCATCAAAATCACAAACAGAATAGTGTTATTATTTAAGGTGACCAGATTTATTAAACGGGAAAGCAGTACATAAGCTATTTGAGATATGGAGACTTTTAAAATAGCGGCCTAGGCAAATTTTTGAAAACTTTCAAGGTCAAACGTTCTAGAATTGAAAGTTAGCGTTCACTGTTAACCTATAGTCCATTTTTTTAAGATTGCAGTAACTAGAAACCTGATTTACACTATGACAAATGTTCAATCTAGTTACAAAATTTGGCGCTAAATTCAAATATAGTTACTTGAATATAAAATTGATAATTTATTAATGGTTTCATTGAATATCTTATTATTATTGATTAAATACTCTAAATGGCAACAATAGTAATAAAATACAAACAAATAAATGGAGAAAAACGCAAAAAATCTAAATGATACAAACAGATCAGATGATAATTATGAATTGACATGCCAGCCATTAACAACTAGCAGCTGCAAATGTATGTGAAAAGAAAGAGAGAAAAGTGGTTGAGATGGAGAAGTAAATATAGTCGGTGTGAACTTCTCCTCGATTTAAGCCAATCAGAGAACAAGGTCAAATAAGCCCTATCTTCCTTGTACTGCATTCTTAAAAAAAATGGACTATAATTTTTTAAGAAAAATTGACATTGGCTGCTCACCTTTACCTATTTCCAGATTATTTAAATGCGAAAGCAATACATTGGATGAGGATGGAGGGGTTATGGTTATGCATGTGCTTTACAAAAAAAATTGATAACGAAAATTTGAATGATCTTCGCGGGCCGCATAAAATGTCTGCGCGGGCCGCATGAGGTCCGCGAGCCCAGGCCTGCTGTATTAATCTGATTATGTTTATCACTCTTGCAATGTTTTGTTTATGCTGCTTGCCACTATTAGCAATACTGAATTGTGGGCAAAATGTTCGCTTTGGAAATGCATAAAATCACAGTAATAATTATTTATTTTTACAATATTATGCAAAGCAGTACAAGCAGTACATCTTAGAGAAAGGCAGTACAAATGCAGTGCCTAAAAATTGGACAGTATAGACTATCAAAGAAGTACTAAGAAGAAGAAGTACTAAGAAGACTAAAGCAGTACGTCTGGTCACCTTATATTATTGAACATGTTATTATGTTATACTATTAACATATTATTATTCCAAGGATCGAGAGGACATTGGCCTATATTATTTCTGATTTAGACCGTTATTAAATATCATTAAATAAATAACATTTGTGGATAGTTATGACCCTCTGTGCTTAGATCACTACAATAATAGCACGCCTAAAGTGGCCTACAGACGGCCAACATGGTTGGTCAAATGCAGTGTTGATATGTTTGTTGAACGTCTGTAGGCAGGTTGGATGGTTGGGCTTGGTACAACCTGCAAAAATGTAAACAAACCAGTGGCTGAAAAAATTTCATGAGGAAGATGACTATAACCCAACAATGCTATGATTTTCAAAACAATCGGAAATTGCAAAACGACCGGAAATTTCAAAATGACCGTCGAGATTTTGGATCAGTGGGAGAGATAGACAAATTGCTCTAATTTAAAATGTACAGTGGCGGGTAGACAGTTTGGCACTGAACGAATTACTCCTTTCAAAATAAGGGTTAGATTAGGCTATAACGCAGAGAGCAGATAAATCCAGACCACATATCGCGCGGTAGCGCGACCTCTCAATTCGAAATAAGAAACAATATTACACTTTCTAGTCATATACAGATCAACTTATTCCTTAAAAAACATTTTAAATTTTCAATCCAATTTCAGTAGCCATGCGTTACTCTTAGTAAGAAACATACGATATGAAATTTAACTGTTTTATTGCCACTGCTTTAAAGGTTTATTGTGCTAGTTTAATTTCTGAAGCTGCCACCCAAGGAGTGCTATTTTTACAATTTACCCAGTGCTTTTTAATACTATCATCTATGTGGCTCTTCTCACATCATCATCTTTGTGCCTCTTCTAAGATTTGTTAAATGTGTTTAAAGAAAAAAGCTCTTTACTCAAAACCAGTTGCCGACCCCTGGCCTAGGCCTAATATCGGAATATTGTTCAGTTTCTTGAGTCAATAGATGGCAGTGCGGTGATATACAAATCTCGGCAACCCAAATTGCAATCATACCTAGCAAGTGTTTGAGGTAAATACTTTTCTTTCTCTGATTGCATGGCTTTGAGCAACAGCATTTTGAAAACGACGGCCAAGGTTGGCTTATCAGTCTGGAAAGGGTAAGCACGATTCAAACACTTTCATTCCATTCATTCATTGATTCATTTTCCATCCAATCATTCATTTTCCATCCAATCATTCATTGAAATCAGTTTCTCATGTAAAATGCAGTCTCTGCTTGTAGATTCAAGAATATGAGCACTGATCCGAAGATGCCTCGAATACTGAAAGTCATCGGAACCCACAGTGGTGCCTTCCACTGCGATGAAGCTCTCGCATGTTTCATGCTGTTGCAATTGCCTGAATATGCCGATGCTGAGATTAAACGAACTAGAGACATGTCTGTAAGTAGATCATCTCTGTATAGAAACATCTGTATAAAACAAGTCACTGCCGTAATTTACAATCAAGTTCGTTCTAATCATTGATTTGATTTTGTCGAATCTTGTTATTGATAACAAATTGAAATTTTGACAAAAATTTAATAAATCTTGATCAATGATAAGTGGATAAACAAGACGGGTAAGGTGCAGAATATGTTTTTTTTTAAACTTAGAGTTGTGGACTTTTTACCTGTGTAACTGTTTAATCATCTTTGGCCCTGTTTAACTAAGATCGGAAAGCAAAACTGAAGCTTCTACTTTGCATGGTTCAATAAAGATTTGTGTTTTTCTGCTTCTACTTCTCATTTTGGATTTAATGTATTTGTTGCAACAATACATACCTTCTAAGTTTTTTGTAAATCTGGGTTTCAGGTTCTAAATGGCTGTGATATTGTTGTCGACGTTGGTGCTGTTTATGACCCAGATACGAGGAAATACGATCACCATCAGAAGAATTTCAAAGAGACAATATCCACCGTGCTCCCACATATCTTCAAAAACAAGAACATCAAGTAACTATAATCCTTTGTATTTTACCAACTTACAGATAAACAACTTCGTTTTACACACAAAACGCAAATATTACATGAAAACGAATGATAATGAGAGCATGTAATTGTCTCAAATAGAAAATTCGGTACCTACGTATTAACGCCACCGCAGTTTGGGTTAGATTCGGTTATATTAGAGCAAATAAATCCAGACCACATATCGCGCGGTAGTGCGACCTCTCTATCCGGAATAAGAAAAAATATTAGTTTCTATAGTCCATTTTTTTAAGAATGCAGTACAGGGAAGATAGGGCTTATTGGACCTTGTTCTCTGATTGGCTTAAATCGAGGAGAAGTTCACACCGACGATATTTACTTCTCCATCTTTCTCTTTTGACATACATTTGCAGTTACTGGTGTAGAATTGGGTGATGTGTAATTAAATGAATATAATACTACGAATAATTTCTAAATATAATAGAACATTAAATTATACTACGGCTAATAAGTACTATGTTATACAATAATGTTTTATATATAATTTAATATTCAATATTCAAGTGAGTGGTTTACAAATTATTGTCGATGGAAGCAAAGCTGTGCTGATGAGAGATAAATCTCGAAACGCGTCCACAGACTTAAGGTATCGGAAAGACATGATCTTAAAAACAATGTTATTTTTATGGTTTTTGTTGAGTGCCACGAAGGAGGACTGAAAGCAAATTTCATGTGAGATTTGTTTTGGTAGTCCTAAAAAGACTCAATAATTGTTATAAAGCTCCGGAAAAGCTGAATATATTTATATATTCAGGCTGTGTTCCGTTTGTTTTAAGTTTGAATTTAATATTCAAATTTAAATTTAAAGATAAAAGAACTAATTAACCCCAACTATATTTTTTTGTACACCAATGCCAATTGAGCTGTTAGTTGTCAAAGGCTGTCGTGTCAATTGAAAATACATCTTTTTACGGTCAGTTAAGCGCCTGCGCGTCCGCCAAGTTTGAAAGGCGGGAATATGAAAGTTTCGGGCAAATAATAAGGTTATACGTCAAAAAGTTCGGGCAAAACATGACGTAAATTGACAAGTGCACAAAAAAATTTCAACTATGAAAAGGTCTATTGTCATCTGATCTGTTTGTATCATTTATCATTTTTCTCCATTTATTTGTTAGTAGTATGTGTCTTACCATTGTTGCCATTTGGTGTATTTAAGAGATATTCCATCAAACCATTAATAAATTACCCATTTTATATTCAAGTAACTATATTTGAATTGAGCGCCAAATTTTGTAACAAGATTGAACATTTGTCATAGTGTAAATCATGTTTCTAGTTACTGCATTCTTTAAAAAAATGGACTATAGTTATATAACAGCCCCTTCACAAAATATATTCAAATTATTTTTCACAACAGCTATGTTTTTCCACTACAATGCGCGTGCAACTTCTGCTGCGTTGGCGTTAATAATAAAGTACCGAAAATTCAATTCAATAATCTCATTCATATCAGTTTCCATTCGACAATTGACTAAGATTTATCTGATTTAGATTAAGTTCGGCTGGTTTGATCTATGCTCATTATGGACTGGAAGTAATATCTGAAGTCTTGAAGCAAAACCAAATCGAAGCCACCAATGAATGTCTGCTGACTCTGTACCAGGCTTTGTACGACCGTTTCGTTGAGGAAATCGATGCCATTGACAACGGTGTCCCCATGTACTCGGAAGGCCAACCGAAATATAGAATTGATACGAACTTGAGTGCTCGTGTCGGGAGACTAAATGCGCATTGGAACTCGAGCGATGACAAATCCGACATGAAGAGGTTTCAGGATGCGATGAAGTTGGTCGGAAAGGAGTTTGTTGAGAAAATATTAGAAGTAAGTTTATTTATTTATTAACCAGAATAAGATTATACAGTAATTTACTTTATCCGTATCCCAAAGATGTAAACTAGTTACATGTACAGGGTGAGCAAAACTCGTGTCTCAGCTCTATTATAAGAAAACGAAAACCGATAGAAAAAATCTGAAAAGAGGTTCTTAAATCGAATTGAGTAAGGACCATTTTAACCCTTTAACTACTGGAATATTTTCACAAATATGTCTGTCTAAGCGCAAAAAAAAAACAGAAAGTGTTGTACAAAGGCTGATATCTCCATTTCTTATCTATATGTGATAATATGTACATAAGAATCGCAAAATTAGTGGGGGTAAGCGGGGTAAATACCCCTCCTTTTTAGAGCAATTACTTGTCATCAAAAACGTATGCTGAGACTCTGAGACCCTCTAAGCCTCTTTGCCCCCCCCCCCCTAGCCCGTGGGCCCCGGGCATTTGCCCAATTGACCGACGCTACTGCCTGGGTCACTTAAAAAGCCTGCGTGGGTTAGTGTCTGACCCGCGGGTCAAAGGTTCGCCATCCCTGGGCTATATCTTGCTTATGTGTAACTTTAGAGAGAAATAAACTCGAAAATCGTTTTCAGCATTTCGATTCCTTTCGGGTAACCAAAAAAAAAATCACGAAACAATTTTCCAGAAAATTCGTGAAGAAAAAATTGAAAAAAATGCTAAAAGCGCTCCAAATTTTGAATTTAAAAAAGTTTGCCACGGTTTTATTTCTCACATCATAAATTTCAAATTTGGCAATCTTATAACGTTTGTAGAAGTTTACAAATTTCCAAAGTTTCATCAAAATTCGTCTGTTCCTCTGTCTGTTTTTAACAATTTAAAAAAAGTTCTAAATTTAAATTTAAAAAATTTGGTCAAATTTTCAAATTGTTGCCTCTGGGGTAAATTTGGAGAGAATTTATTGAATTTAGCAACAATTTTGTAAAATGACAACCTTAAATTTTGTACCAAATTCAATGAAAATCTGTCAGTCCGTTCGTATATTATTGCAAAAAGCGTTGCAAAATTTTTGATTTTCATAAATTTGCCAGACCCTATTACGTACGCCACTTTTATACTGAAATTTTACGATTCTCGATTTGCTAAGTGATATCTCAGAAACGGTTGCAGATTTTTTTTTTCTCTAACCAATGTGGGTCCAGGGGGGTTAGCCGCAGTTAGAGTTCCCAATAGGTTTTCTAACATTCGTTTGCTGTGTGTCAGGCCATTCAAATTGACCCACTGTAGTCGGTGCTTAATTGCTACCCATTTACAGATTTTATTTCGGGTCGTGGTCTTGGTAATGTAGAATTCGCTTTCAACAATGATGTTTGCCTTACAGGCTCCATCTTTTGCTAGCTTATCCGCCATTTCAATTACCCACCAGTCCCATATGGCTAGGCACCCAAGCCAGTGTGACCTTGTTATGCTTTGCCAGGGCTTTTAGCTCCTGAAGACAGTCCCAAACTGTCTTAGACTTGATTTCGTGACACGCTAGAGAATTAATCGTAGCCTGTCTGCCCGTGAAAATGCGGATGTTTCTACTTTTGTAGTCCATTCTCAAATTTTCACGGGCACAGACCATGATAGCGTGTATTTCTGCTTGGAACACTGTGGCATGTGTCCCCAGGGGTATAGATAGGCTGCACCCCAGAGACAGACCATAGATTCCTGCGCCAGTGTCCTTCTTGGAGCCGTCTATATACCAATCCAGTCCTCCTTGGCAAGTGGTTATTTGGTTGCCTTCTGTCCATCGTGGATGTGTTTTGAAGGGTAGATCGAATGACGGCCTTTTGGTCATCGAATCCCCCTCTATATTGAGGTACGATTCTGATATGACATTCGTTATCATGGTGTGTCCTGACCTCGCCAGAGATTCCCATGTGACATTGCATATGCATCTGAAAGCTCCCATCCTTGCCTCGCACATAATAAAGATATCCAGGGGAGGAAGGCTTAGGATCACCTCCAGAGCCGCAGTTTGGGCGGTTTTCATTGCTCCCGTAATTGTTAAACAGGCCAGTCTTTGAACATAGGAGAGTTCTCTGATGGCCTGTTTTTGCTTCACTTTGGTCCACCATACTGTGGAGCCATATGTCAGAATGGGTCTAACTACCATAGTGTATAGACAGTATACCATACTTGGTTTCATTCCCCATGATTTTCCAAGTGTTCTTTTGGTCATCATAAGTGCCATTTTACACTTGTTGGTAGCTTTCTTTAGGTGTTGATTCCAAGTCAGTTTGGCATCCAGGATTACACCTAGATACTTGACTTCATCACTCACCTTTAGATGCTCGTTATAGAAGATGCTCGTTCGAGCCCATCCGTTTTTCTCATTCTAGTGAATGGTACTAGAGTGGATTTTTGGGGATTGACCCGAAGGTCGACCCCCTGTACCAACTCTCTACCTCGTTCAGTGCTTCTTGCATAAGCTCTGCTATTATAGAAGGAAATTTACCCCTGATGAGGATTGCAGATAATCAAAAACGGATTACGGCATCGTTTTCAGGAGATGAGAAAACAAAAGAAGAATTTTATTTCCAAAGGTTTTCTTAATCAATTAGTGAAGGCTTGCTGGTCTTAGTCTAACTAGTCTAGTCTAGACGTTTAAACTTGCTACTACTTACTATCTAGATTGTATCAAGCTTCTAGTTTAAGTCTTTGGACCAAAAAAAAAACGAAGGGTGCTATTTTCCAAAGTTTTCTCTTCAATACAGTGAAGATTAAGATCAGACATCTAGTTACAGTTAGAAGTTACAGTCGTTTAAAGTCTACACTATTTGGACTAGATGATCTTTCGTTGTTGTAAAGTGTTAGCTTGATAATTCAGAAACTGATAAAACAAATGCAAAAACAAAAGTAAGTTATGATTTTTAAAGGTTTTATTAATAAACTAGTAAATGCTAGATGGAAACTAACTAGTTTAGAAGATATAGATAGACCTTTAAACTTGCTACTACTTACTAGCCAGATTGTTTCAAGCTCCCAGTTTAAGTCTGTGTAGTTTAAAAACTACACTCTAGTTGCAAGAACAAATGAAGAATGTTATTTTTCAATGTTTTCTCTTCAATCCAGTGAAGGAATCATTAAGATTAGACATCTAGTTTAGAAGTTATAGACGTTTAAAGTCAACACTTGGGTTGAAGTTAGGTTATTACTTGACATTAGGTGATGATAGATACATCTTTCTATAACCTGCAGAGCCAAAGTAAAATCGGCGTAAAGCAGACGACATATAAGGGAAGGTCAACCAAATCCTTGAAGGAGGATAGCTAATCTGTCACTTAGCAAAAACCTTTGAAATCCCAGCAGAGGAAATGGTATCTATAATCACTAGAGTGTGTAATGCAACGCTACCAACAAGAAGAAATGTTATCAGGAAACTACAAGTATATTGGTAGAGTGACGATATTGCCAACCTAAGGAAAATATGTGTTTCCACGAGACGGAAACTCCAAGTTTACAGTTTTACAGTTCACAGGTGCATATACTCAAAATCAAATCTCTTAATAGAATAGAGCAATAAACAAAGCAAAAAGGGAACACTGGGAAGCATTGTGCAGGAAAATCGAAAACCGACGACACCTGGGGCGATGCTTATGCATATTACGTATCGTCGGATAGCTACTATAAACCTGAAAAGCAGACACACAATTACGAAACTACCCCAAAAAATGGAAGAGTTGTTTGACACACTGTTCCCCGTCTAGCAAGAACCCAGATGGAATCAGCCACTAGCAACAGAGATAGTACCATTCACACAAGACGAACTTAAAATGGCTTGATGGCGGCAGAGCCCCAGGACCACGGAATTTCACCGGAGGTGCTAAAAATTGTCAGAAATGCTCCCGAGTATGTTCTTGTAGTAATGAACAGTCTATTCAATGGAGGTAACTTACCAGCACAACGGAAAAAGGTTCAACCAGTCCTCCTGAGAAAAGGAGACACGCCCCTTAATGCAGCTTCTTCGTACAGGCCACTATGTCTACTAGACGCCCCAGGCAAGCTGCTTGAGTAATTGGTGGTCAAAAAGCAATATGGATTCAGGGAAGGAAAATTCATTACCGACGCCATGAAGAAGGTCCTTGAAACTGCAGAGGAAATCTGTGCTCTTGTAGTACTTGATGTGCGCAACGCATCCTCGATGGGGTGAAATGACGAGGTATACCATCACGTATGATACGCAGCTACCTGTCTAAGAGGAAAATTATTATGGAAGAAGACAATAAATTAGTGGAGCGCAAGGTCTACAGTGGTGTTCCACAGGGCTCAGTGATGGGCCCTACAATGTGGAGCATTGTATACGCTGAAGTGTTTCGCCTTAAACTCCCGGAAGGGGTAGAGATTGCCAGTTTCGCGGACGACCTCGCGCTTTTGGTGTGTGGGAAGAGCGGAAATGAATAAGAGTATGAAACTATAAGAATAATGATTGAGTCAATAGGACGGAAGCAACTGTAGCTGGTGCCGGAGGCTGTACTACTGACGGGCAAGAAGCATATAAAGCCAATTTCTTTCGAATACCTAGGCACACTTGTGCACTTGAATTGATTATTTAATGAAATTATTAATTATTTAAATTTTTGTTATTTTAATGGATGTGACTTGTCACTTTTCAAATGACACTGATAATTCAAACTTGCTGACGTCAATGACTTGTTTCAATTTGACACAGAGACACTAGACACTTAAAAATAAGTTTATATCAGTTAAAAAAAATTGACTTGTTACCTTCTGTTCCAAGACCGTCTAATTACTGGACTAAAATAGTATATTTTGCAACTAGGGCGGTAAGTTGTCAATTGGTCAGGAGAGCGAAATTGGGCGCACGAACGAAGTAACTCATACGCTCGAGAGGGCAATTGACAATTCGCACGAGTTGCAGATAATATTTTTTATTAGTCGTGCGAGGAGACGTAAGTTGACGCAGAAGTTGACGTAAGTAAGCAGACGACAAGTTTGGGATCCAGCGGCCATCCAAAAAAATGAAGAATTTGCTTTCTCAGGTCTCAAGACCTCTCCTCATTCTCCGGTATCGCCATAGAATTTACACTAATTTTAAAACGTTTTCTTTAATTTTTATTTTGTAATGAAACAAAATTTCTGTCACTTTCACATCACTTTTTTAATATTGAGGCCTTGGTTGTGTTTATTTTATTTATTTAATTGTTTTTAGGGTTCCGTACCGAAAACGGAACCCTTATAGGATCACTTTGTTGTCCGTCTGTCTGTCTGTCTGTCTGTCTGTCTGTCTGTCTGTCTGTCCGTCTGTCTGTCTGTCAAGACCTTTTTCTCAGGAACGCGTAAAGGTAACAAGTTGAAATTTGTATCAAATACTCGGGTCTGCGGTCTCTTTCAGCTGTGAAAAAATCAAACTTGTAAGTCAACGCGATCTAAAGATATGACCGTTTATGTCGCATATTTTGCGATTTCACAAGGGAATCAAAACCTATAGGGTATTTCCCGTTGACCTAGAATCATGAAATTTGGCAAGAAGCGGTGTCTTACAGCACATGTAAAGGGAAAAATCTGAAAACCGTAAATATGTAGTTTAATTACAAGAAAAATGCGAATTTACTATTAGAAATTTATGAAAATATACTAATGTTGTCGTAGTGGTATTGTCAGGCTCCAGAAGCATATGGGTTGCATACAGTTAGGTCCTTTTCAAGTAAGGTCCGAAGGTTAAAAAGTATGTGTTGGCACCAAGCTGTTTATTCTGAATTTTCTTTGTTTATATTCGTTATTCATTTCATCACGTACGCTCTATATACATAATAAATACAGGGTATATATTATGTCTAAATTTTGCTTGTTTATAACCGACATGCGACATACTCAAATCCCGTAACATCCTGTATATATTATATTTCGTCTAATTTTTCTTTATAAACTACATAATATGTTGATAATCTACATAATAATACTATACTATACAAGTTTGTACGGAACCCTCGGTGCGCGAGTCACTCGCACTTGGCCGGTTTTTTTTTTTAATGTAACTTGCGATATTGAATATTTGCGTGCGTTACCCAAGTTATGTAGTAATACAACCAAAATAACATTTGTCGCACTAAAAAACGTGCGTTAAGATAGTACTTTTAACGCATGAGGAATAAAAAAATGATTTCCTTTGTTACAATTGTAATTTTTGTTTAGTTAGTTAATGTGTGGTGGCCGGCCCGTGAAATAGTGAAGCGTGCGATAAAAACCAGGTTGATTACCCACGACACGGGAGAAATTATAGAATTGTCGCAATTTTGTCCGTGGAAGGAGCATCTGTTAACACTTGAAGAAGATCTTGGGATGGCTGGAGAGCTGAAGTTTGTTCTGTTTGCCGATGCGGATGGTGGCTGGCGTGTGCAATGTGTACCAATTACGCCCGACAACTTCATCTGCAGGTATACATTTATATTAACAAGCAAATTAGAGCAATTTCAACATAAAAATGATTATAAAAAACTTACAGGCTCGAGTGATACATAAACTGTGTAACTTAAGCTTTTGAAGTTCAATTGATTTTTTTTTTATCCAAGAATCGCCTACGAAAAGTGTTTTTTTTTTCTTTGGAATTTACATTGAATTTTTGTAAATATGTGCCATTTAAGAAATCTGTGTTAAATTTCCAGATATTTTTCTCTTGCCTTCATGTCTTCTCTTTCAATTTAGAGTGTTTCTTCACGATGATTGGAGAGGTTTGAGGGACGACGAGCTATCCAGTGAGTCCGGAATCAAAAACTGCGTGTTTTGCCATTCGACTGGATTCATCGGTGGCAACAAAACCAAGGAGGGAGCTTTACAAATGGCCGTGAAAAGCTTGCAACATTTTAAATTGAAGTAAATAAATGTTTTAATTGTTTTATTCTTATCTATTATTTACTCAATAAAAACCAAGCTGATTATTTTATATTTTATAAATTCATGAAACGTGAACTAAATGAACTAACAAAAGCCGGCAGCCAGACATCCTATGGATCTTCTGGTTAAGATCATGGCAATGTCTGAGACAACATGGCGACGCACAATTGAAGCCGAAATCACCTCCACCGGCAAATCTTTAAATGACTAGTTTTCTAATTCAGTCATGCGATGATGTTTTCAAAATTTTTCAAAATCTTTCAGTTTTTTCAGGAGAACAGTTCAAACTTGATCTGAATTGAACTAGTAGCCAACTTCGTTTTATTCCCCTGCATTTTCGTTAATAACACGAAAACTAGTTGAGCTAGATTCATAAAATTTGTTAAATGACTAGCTTACTAATTGAGCTATGCGATGATGTTTTCAAAATTTTCCAAAACCTTCCAGTTATTTGCAGGAAAACGGTTCAAACTTGAACCAAATTGAACTAGTTACCGATTTCGTCTTATTCGCCTACATTTTCGTTAATAACTCGAAAACTAGTTGAGCTAGATTCATAAAATTTGGTAAATGACTGGCTTACTAATTCAGCTATGCGATGATGTTTTCAAATTTTTCCAAAACCTTCCAGTTTTTTGCTGGAAAACGGTTGAAACTGTATTTTGCGTCTGTATTGGACTCATAACAGCACTCATATGCGTGCTGTTATGTGCGGTTATGGCTCGCCGAGTGCGATACAATTTTCTCAATATGTATCGGCGATTTTTTTATTTAGAAATGGACATAAAAGGGGCGTAAAATAGAAAAATAGTTTAAAGAACGAGTTCAAACGGCGTTTTTCTCACTTAAGTCCATTAGAAAACTCCTCGCTACGCTCGTCGTTTTCCAAAATTGGACGCGTGCTGTAAAATCGCGCTTACTGAACTCGTCCTTTAATATACTATTATTGCCATCAATTAATTGAATTTGTGTATTCGCGATTTCCAGACATCACATAACCTCAAAACTATCTCGCCCAAAATTTGACAATGACAGCTCGGAATTTCAGTGCCAACCTTGAAAAAATTATCTCATAACAGCACTCGGCGAGCCATAACCGCACGCATATGAGTGCTGTTATGAGTCCATTACAGATGAAAAATAGAAAATAGTATATTAAAGGGTCAAGTTCAGTAAGCTCGATTTTTGAGCACGCGTCCAAGTTTTTTCCTCTATGGAGTAGCGAGGAGGTCAGTCCCGCGTCCCGCCGATTTTTTAAAATGTCCCGCTTACTGCTTACTGTAATACATAATATAATATTTTTCCACATATTCCCATAAAATATCATTTTTGAATGTCACCCAATGAAATTTTTCCTCGCATTAAACTGTCATTCTTCAAGATATTCCAAGCAGTTGTTATAAAAATTTCCCACTTTTTTCAGAAAATCCGGTCGTTTAACCCTTTTGCCCCGAATGGTACACATATGTCCCACTGAAATTTCATCTTCTGAAAATTGTGAATTTAAAATTGTACTCGTATGGAAAATTTGCCAGGCATTTGTTTCTTGTCTGTTATATGTAAGACAAATATTGTTGTTGTAAATTATAACAGAGAATACCAGACAACACAAGACAGCTGGACCAGAATAGAGCACAATCAAATAATTTTAGACAAGGCGAAACGAGATGAGACCGAACATATATGATTGAAAATATGATCACTGATTGATCCAGAATCATTGAACAGGACACTGCTCAATACTGAACAACCATGTATAAGACAATAATAGACTGGACAAGTCTAGTCTATATCCAACAAGACTGGACAATATTGGATCAAATTTTGGACAAAAAAGAGTGAAGAAAATTGACTACTAGATAATGTCAAAACTTGTAAAGTCTCCACAAAATTAGATAAGATATGTGTACCACTCATTTCTTGGGACAATTCAATCCATGGTCGATTTATTTTGATATATTGTGTATTTTAGCAACAAATTAACAAAAAATGAGGTTTAAGAAATGACATTTTCATAAATGATCCGAATCTATTGCAAAGTATTCACTCGAATTTAAATTAATTAAAACATTATCTTTTACAAATACTTTTATATTTACCAATATTTAATAATAAATACATTTTTGTATATCTATAGACAAGTATATGAATGTATACAATAAAATATATTTTTTATTACCCATGCGTTAAAAGTAGTATCCTGGCGCACGTTTTTTAGTGCGACAAATGCTCTGGTTGTCATCGCTAAGTTACATTAAAAATATACAATATAAAATTAACACAATCAAGACCCCAATATTAAAAAAGTTTCACGTCACAGAAGTGACACAGTGACAGAAATTTTGTTTCATTTCAAAATAAAAATTAAAGAAAACGTTTTAAAATGAGTGTAAATTCTATGGTGATACCGAAGACTGAGGAGAGTTCTTATGACGAATCCACACCACCGGAGACAATTGAAAAACTTTTTCTTCATTTTTAGGGTTCCGTACCGAAAACGGAACCCTTATAGGATCATTTTGTTGTCCCTCTGTCTGTCTGTCCGTCTGTCTGTCTGTCAAGGCCATTTTTCTCAGGACCGCGTAGAGGTAACAAGTTGAAATTTGTATCAAATACTCGGGTCTGCGGTCTCTTTCAGCTGTGCAAAAATCAAACTTGTAAGTCAACGCGATCAAAAGATATGACCGTTTATGTCGCATATTTTGCGATTTCACAAGGGAATCAAAACCTATAGGGTACTTCCCGTTAACCTAGAATCATGAAATTTGGCAAGAGGCGGTGCTTTACAGCACATGTAAAGGGAAAAATCTGAAAACCGTAAATATGTAGTTTAATTACAAGAAAAATGCGAATTTACTATTAGAAACTTATGAAAATACACTAATGTGTTGCGTGGTATTGTCAGGCACCAGAAGCATATGGGTTGCATACAGTTAGCTCCTCCTCGGTTATGTCCTCCTCGGTTAGGTTCGAAGGTTAAAAAGTATGTGTCGGCACCAAGTTGTTTATTCTGAATTTTCTTTGTTTATACTCGTTATGCATTTCATCACGTACGCTCTATATACATAATATACACAGGGTATATATTATGTCTAAATGTTGCTTGTTTATAACCGACATGCGACATACTCCAGTCCCGTAACATCCTGTATATATTAAATTTCGTCTAATTTTTGTTTATAATCTACATATACTTAAATCACGTACGCCCTATATTTTTTGGTAGTCAATTGCCCAAAAGCAGTCAATTGAACAACTGAATGTTAAGAGTATCGAAATAGATCTAGAAATAGTTAATATATTAGTTTATATTAGATCTAGAAATAGTTAGATATTAATATAAGTTAGTTAAATAAGTTAAAATATTCGCGTTATTTAAAAAAAATACCCTGTATACCTTTATACAGGGTATATAGGTATACAGGCAAAATTGAGCAGTGAAAACAAATAGTGAAGTTCCAGAACCCCTAAACACTCATAGTGAATGGGGGATGTATGGTAATAAAATATAGGGTAGAATTCCATCGTACGACAGCGACATCTTGAGGTTATGCTTGCAGTGGTACTAAGATGGTGGTGTTTTCAGGAGGGCCACTTGTCAAGTTAACTGAATGTGCTTGCTACGTCCTCCACAAAAATAAAGATACCTTACTTACAAGTTTGTACGGAACCCTCGGTGCGCGCTTTTTTGATTCTATTTTTTGTGTATGGCTCCTGGATCCCAAACTTATAAGATACGTCCCCTCGCATGACTAATAAAAAATATATTTGCAACACGGGCGGTATTGTCAATTGCTCTCTCGAGCGAATGTGCGCTAGTCCAATTTCGCTCTCGTGACCAATTGACAATTTACCGCCCTAGTTGCAAAATATACTATTTTTGAATTTTTGGTCTGCTTTCATAACTAAATTATAATTCTCATTTCATCCCATTTGTCCCGCCTTGTCTCGACGAAAATGTGGTCACTTTAGTCTAAACAGTCGACTTTTTTCAATACTCAGTAATGGATGGGTTCTGTTTATGAGACTATGAGTCTTATAGCTCTCACGCAGCAAATTATTGTGACGTATTTTCGATTTGAGAAACGAGGTTTACATTTTTTTGATAGAACAGAAACATATATTGGCACGCTCATTCACTAATGAAGATTGCATCGGAAAAGTCAGTTACATGGTTGGAATTTTCGAAAAACTTAACGATTTGAATTTGTGTTTACAGGGAGAGAGTACAAACATTTTAATATTGAGCAGTAAAATTGTAGATTTTAGAAAGAAGCTGATACTTAAACAGCGGAATTAAAAATAAAGAGAATTAAAAAAACAATACAGGCATGTTCCAGTGGTTTTCATAATTTCAGAAAGAAAATAATAGATATAGATTTCTGGATATTTAAAAACACCATTTCCCATCGTTTGATAAAATTTTGACATTTTTGTTTGATATTATTCATTCCAATATCCCTTTAGATGAAAAAGAACAGTTAATTGATGTTTCAAGCGACGAAACACTGCGCATTCAATTTAAGTCTCAGATTGGTAAAAAAATGTGGTTATCGATTGGCAACGAATATGCCGATTCGAAAAGAAAGGCAATCAATATTTTAATTCAGTTTTCATCTTACCTACTTTTGTGAATCCAGCTTTTCAAATTTATTTGCCAATAAAACAAAATATCGAACTCGATTGGATCCTGAGGATGACTTACGGTTACGGCTTGCGATTTCCAAGATAAAACCGAACATGAGCTCGTTGCAATCGCATACTTCACAATGAATTCTCATGATGTAAGCATGTAATGTTTTTTTCTTTTAAAATTTTTTTTAGTTTTTTTCAAAACTTTTATAGCATTTTTATGATGGTGTGTAAGTTTACTGCGCTATTTTTAATAGGAAATACAGCCTTTTTAAATTTTAAATTTCTTTCAACACTTTTATAGCATTTTTATGATAGTGTGTAAGTTTACTGCGTTATTTTAAAAAAGGAAATACAGCCTTTTTAAAATAGCGCAGCAAACTTAGACACCATAATAAATGACGTCACCAAAACTCTTTTAAAAACACCCTGTAAACGCAAATCCCAGAAAAAAAAATCACTTTACCTACATTAATGATTAAAAAACGTCTACGGTAGATCCAGGGGTCAGGACAAAATTTTACAGAAATTGGGGGGTCGCCAATGAAAAAAGTTTGCCCACCACTGCTCTATATTATAGAACACATTAAAATTGACTTCAAAATGACAATGACCAATTAATAATATAGTTAGAGTCTTGCAAAATTAACCATATATTCACAAATATAACGAATTATGAAATATATAAACTAGATTAAATTAGCTTTAAAATTATCTATAACAGCGTTTCTCAACCTTTTTTGGCCCACGCACCAGTAAAATTAAAAAAAAAGATTCGCGGACCAGTGATATTTTTTTAACAAAATTTTACTAGGTATTAAAGAACTACTACACAAAGGTGAATTAAAGTCATTTAACACAAAATATCGCGAAATAACACGTAGCATGAGTAACTTTGATGAAATTTATGACGGTATGTGTGCCAAAATTAAAACCAAATATAGCGAGTTTCAGGAGAAAGATTCGGGTTGGTTACTAAGGGAGATTTCCCATTTAGAAATTAATATCAATAAATATAAACCAATACGTGGGTCGTCATTTATTGAACTGCCAAAAGAGATTAGGGATCGGAAAGCTTGTATCAATGTTCAGAATGTAGACGAATTTTGTTTTTTTATGGAGCATTGTATCCGCATTACACCCCACGAATGTGAGTTCTGATCGCCCGGCATCATATCCCTACTTTTCTTCAATTTTAAAATATGACAGATTAGAGTTTCCGCTTAGAATCAAAGACATTCCTAAATTTGAACAGATGAATAATATTAGTATTAACGTTTATAGCTTGGAGATTAATTTTAAATCTAAACAACATGACGTAGTAGGACCAATTTACCATACTAATGCGACTAGGGAAAGACATGTAAATTTATTATATTTGGAAGAAGGGGTTAATGGTCATTAGGTTTATATTAAAAATATTTCACGGCTTGTAAGAAGTCAAATCTCGGTAGATTGTAGAATTTTTTTTTTTTGTGACGGCTGTTTAACCTTTTTTTCAAATGAATTCGCGTTCAATCAACATAAATTGAATGACTGCAGCAAACTTTACACTATTATGCCGACGAAAGACCTTGTAAAACATAAGAGAGGTGATATGATGCCTGGGAATATATTAAAATTTCAAAATTTCGATAGAAAAATGCGTATACCCTGTTGTATACGCAGATTTTGAATCAATTTTAAAACCTGTAGATACATGCTCACCGAACCCTGACAATAGCTATACTAATCAGACACATATCCATGTACCATACAGATTCGCCTATAATATAAAATGTTCATTCGATGACTCATTGAGTAAATTTTTCACTTATTCCGGGGAAGATTGCCCGAAATTGTTTTGTCAGAACCTCTATGCAGATTTTAAGGAATTATACAGAGATCATTTAAGCGTTATACTTCCGATGATTAAATTAACTGCAGATGAGCAAAATTCCTACGATACGGCCACTTCTTGTCACATATGTAATAAATTTTTACAAGTAAGAGACAAAGTCGCCGATCACGATCATTTAACGGGTAAATTTCGTGGAGCCGCCCACTCAAATTGTAATTTGAATTATAAAATACCGAAAATGATCCCGGTATTTTTCCTTAACATGTCGAATTATGATGTTCATTTATTTATTTAAGAATTTGGATCTGACGAGGAAAAAATTGATATCATCCCCCAAAATAAGGAAAAATATATATCCATCACCAAAAATCTACCTGTTAGTAGAACTACTACAAGTTAATTGTAACATTTTTATTATCATTTACTTACAATAATATTTAAATGTAAAGATATGTAATTATTTTTCTTTTTTTTTTCTTCAGTGCCGTAATAATCATAAATTACATAGAATTAAAATTAGTTTAAGATATTTGTATTTCGTAATTTTATAAATTAAAATTTAGTTATTATTTTTTTTTATAAGTAAATTTTTTTCGCGGATAGAAAAAATTGTCTGCGGACCAGTAAAATTACTCCGCGGACCACTGGTGGTCCGCCGGACCAGCGGTTGAGAATAGCTGATCTATAATACACATATGTATCATTAGCTAATCACTAGCGATAGTAGTAAAAAAGTAGGTAGTAAAAATCTACACATTGGAAATGGTGCAATTGTCAAACTGATATTAAAACAAAATTGCCGAAAAATTGCCAACACCTGATAAAATTCTTTTTGTCCCAGTGAAAGCATTAATTAATAAATAATTAAAGTAAATTTCATTTTTGAAAACGATATCAAAGTATTTCTTAACAAACGCGTTCAGTTTCATGTGTGTTAGTCAAGAGCCCTGCATTGTAATTAAGTACAAATATTTTTGCTTCCTTCAAACGGTTTCCTCAAAAAGAAAACCTGCAATTAATGCCCAAGAACGTTAAATATTAACGCTGAATATACGAAGCACACTTAACACTTTCGCATACTTATTAATGATTCACGATATTCTAATTGCAAACAATTTTCTCGCCGAGAAATACATTGTTTCATCACATTCTGCCTTGCAATTGAAGCCTTTACATCTTGCTGCTGAAAACATGTTTATGAAATATGTTTGGGTCACGCTCAAGTTCCTGTCGATGCAAGTGATCGGCAAAGACGAGAATATCTTCGTCAAATTGGTGTTTTACGCGTGGAGGTATTCCTGTGTGTGGCTGCTCGTCGCGATCACAATCCAATGCATCATCGACATTTACGTCCGCGAAGAATTCATTCTGGAAGACGTTTCCAGCAACATTTTGAATTCCGGTGAGAAGCTTTAGAACAAATTGATTTCGTTTATAAAGCTGGTGATACAGTTTTGAGAACTCTGCGTAATACTAGATTAGATTATAGAATTTGATAAACAGAATATTAAAGAAATTAGATCGGGCTTAAGTTTGATTTGGAAGCGGTTTATAAGCGTTTAATACATTTAAAACCTTACAAACTGAACGAACTGAATAAACCTTTTCATAGTTGAATTTTTTTTATGCGCATGCGTCATTTTTCGCCATGTTTTCGGGCACTTTTTCCAAGTATAACCAGTGAAAATAGCTAAATGTGCTCGAAACTTTCATATTCCCGTGGACACGCATGCGCTTAACTAACCGTAAGAAGGTCTATTGCAAAGAATAATAAATTAAATTAGATCTAAAGATATGACAAATAACGTGAGCATTTGCACCACTTATAAGGATTTCCTTTTAAAATAATCTAGATCAGGATTTAATGAATAATTGAGACATCTTTATCTGATTGATGACATTATCTAAAATACCGATTCGAGATAAATAAATCCTTCACTTACTGCAATCATAATTTTTACCAATATTTTTAACAAGATTTTCCAAATGCTTGTTTTTCAAATTTAAATTTGTTTAGGAATTTTCACGTGCAGTGTAATCCGAATAGTCTACTATTTCGTCTACGACAAAGACATCGAGGCGATCAAACAGAGGATGCAGCGACTGTTCAAGTTCGAATCTCGTACCGGAATGGAGGAATTGACGATGGAACCCTACGAGAAGTTCACGAAATCATTCGTCGTCGCCTGGTCCGTCGTTCTCGTCTTCACCGGACAATTCAGCGTCTTACTGGCTTGGTTCTACTCGACAGACACCCAAAAGCAAAACGGAAATCAAAACAAATATTGTACTTTTTATTGACTTTTCTTGTTGCAGGCTTCTGCCAGTTCAAGCTTGGTACCCGTACAAATGGCAACCGAAATATTACTACGAGTTCACGCTGTTTGTTCAAGCCGTCATCCAGTTTATTATGTCATTTAGTATTGGAACGCCTGACATGGTTTACATTTTTAGCTTATATTTAACTTCGGGACAATTTAAACTATTGGGTAAATCTAACTTGACATAAACGACTAAGTAGATAACTCTACTATAGATACTACAAGTCATACTTGACCTAATGTCTGTCTAGTCTTGTCTGTCTAGTCTTGTCTGTCTATTCTTGTCTGCCTAGTCTTGTCTGTCTAGTCTTGTCTGTCTAGTCTTGTCTGTCTAGTCTTGTCTGTCTAGTCTTATCTGTCTAGTCTTGTCTGTCTAGTCTTGTCTGTCTAGTCTTGTCTGTCTAGTCTTGTCTGTCTAGTCTTGTCTGTCTAGTCTTGTCTGTCTAGTCTTGTCTGTCTAGTCTTGTCTGTCTAGTCTTGTCTGTCTAGTCTTGTCTGTCTAGTCTTGTCTGTCTAGTCTTGTCTGTCTAGTCTTGTCTGTCTAGTCTTGTCTGTCTAGTCTTGTCTGTCTAGTCTTGTCTGTCTAGTCTTGTCTGTCTAGTCTTGTCTGTCTAGTCTTGTCTGTCTAGTCTTGTCTGTCTAGTCTTGTCTGTCTAGTCTTGTCTGTCTAGTCTTGTCTGTCTAGTCTTGTCTGTCTAGTCTTGTCTGTCTAGTCTTGTCTGTCTAGTCTTGTCTGTCTAGTCTTGTCTGTCTAGTCTTGTCTGTCTAGTCTTGTCTGTCTAGTCTTGTCTGTCTAGTCTTGTCTGTCTAGTCTTGTCTGTCTAGTCTTGTCTGTCTAGTCTTGTCTGTCTAGTCTTGTCTGTCTAGTCTTGTCTGTCTAGTCTTGTCTGTCTAGTCTTGTCTGTCTAGTCTTGTCTGTCTAGTCTTGTCTGTCTAGTCTTGTCTGTCTAGTCTTGTCTGTCTAGTCTTGTCTGTCTAGTCTTGTCTGTCTAGTCTTGTCTGTCTAGTCTTGTCTGTCTAGTCTTGTCTGTCTAGTCTTGTCTGTCTAGTCTTGTCTGTCTAGTCTTGTCTGTCTAGTCTTGTCTGTCTAGTCTTGTTTGTCTAGTCTTGTCTGTCTAGTCTTGTCTGTCTAGTCTTGTCTGTCTAGTCTTGTCTGTCTAGTCTTGTCTGTCTAGTCTTGTCTGTCTAGTGTTGTCTATCTAGTCTTGTCTGTCTAGTCTTCTGTCTAGTCTTGTCTGTCTAGTCTTGTCTGTCAAGTCTTGTATGTCTAGTCTTGTCTGTCTAGTCTTGTCTGTTCTTGTCTGGGCTTGTCCAATTTTGTGTAATCTACAATATGCTTTAGCTTGGGAATTTGAGCATATAGTCTACACAGCGTTGATAAATTATGGTCTGCCGAAGCAGCGAGTTTTAGCGTTCAGCGACAACTTCAACAATGACAACCACGAGGAGATCGACGACAACTACAAAGACATAATCGCGGTGGTGAACACGGCCGAGTTCCGATTCGTCCTGCAGAAGACCATCAACCGCAGCATCACGACGCACCAAGAGCTGCTGGCCTTCTGCTCGACGCTCAACGACTTCTTCTCGCCTATCCTGTTGCCCTGTCTGTCCTTCGGCGTTTACTACATCATCTTCATCGCCTTCACATTAGTTATAACGGCAAGTATAGACGATTTGGGGTTTTAGGTTGAAGATGGTGGGAGTGTTTTTGTTTTAGACGGATCAGTCGGCGATTTTTGGATTGGTGGAGTATCAGTTAACTGCTTTGACGGAAATTTTTCTGCTTGGATACTTTGGCCAAATATTAACGGATGAAGTAAGTATTATGGCTAAGACTGATGTTTTAAAAGCGTTTAGTCTAAACTGAGTTCCTTTTAGTATGAAGGATTAAGAGGATCTCTTTACGCTGCCGCCTGGTATATTGGAGATGAAAGATTTAAGTCTTGTTTTAAGTTTGTGCACTACGTTGTTTCAAAACCAGTTGCTATTAAGGCGGGAAACTACTTCACAATGGGACTTGACATGTTCGTCTCTGTAAGTCCGGCCCGTTGGTTATGACCTTTGTGGCAACTATTAAATTTGTTGTTAAAAGCTTTGTGTCAACTATTAAATTGTCTATATTTGCATGATTCTAGGTTTGCAGAACTTCTGCTTCGTACTTTGCAGTGTTAAGGCAAGTTACTGAAATGGAAGAGCTCAATTAAGGAACTATGGAAGTCTACAGATTCTTGTAAAAATATTTGTAAGATTGCGTTATTGCATTGATTGCGTTAATCAATATGAAGATTTTTTCTAAACTTTAATTCTAAATCTAATCGATGATTTGGAATGTAAAACTAGAGAGATAAACTAGGCACAACTAAATAGTTAAACAAATAAAAATCTAGAATTAGTTTATTAGGTAATTTGTTGAAAATTTGATAAAAATGTGCAAAAGATTCAAAATTTGTAAACTCGTAAATGCTGACACGAAAGATTAGATTATTTCGATGATAAAATGTGTTTGATTAGTTTAGTGATCTATCAATAAATCATTTCAATTTTAACATTCTCTCCGTCAGCACGTGTTCGTTCACTCCTGGACATAGGCCTTTCCTATACTCTTCCAATTGCCTCTGTCATGTGCTTTTGGTGTCAGTCTTTTCCGGCGGCTTTCTTGATGTCATCGATCCATCGTATTTGGGGTCTTCCTCTACCCCATTTTGTTAGTCTGGGTCGCCATCGCGCAATTTTAGCTGTCCAACGTTCATCTGTTCGTCTTGCTACATGTCCAGCCCATTGCCACTAAACATCTTCAAGGGCGCTTGTGAACAATTTCGGAGAGACTGTCTCTACTCCTCGTTCCACTTTGATGGTGTTGGTCAAATCTCCTTCGTTAATTCTTACGTGTAGTATCACGTTTTTGTATATGTGCTCGATGATTGCTATGTATCTGAAGTCAATTTGTGCATTTTCCATGGATTTCAGTATGTGCCAAGTTTCAAGACTGTGTAGGGTTGGTAAAGAGTTTATAGAAGACTTTGTGGAAGTCAATGAAGGTCATATGAATGGATACGTTGTATTCCGTGTTTTTTTCAATAAGATTTCGAATCGTTTTTAGATGATCGGTTGTACTAAAGCCCTTTCGATATCCGGCTTGTTCTACCGGTTGATACTAAAATTTAGTTGTTGGTCAGTTGGTTATTATCTTTGTAAAGAGTTTATAGACGTGGGATAATAGACTGATCGGTCTGTAGTTCTCTATGTTGGCCATGTCTGCTTTCTTGCATATTAGTATAACTTCCGCCTCTAGTGGATGGAAAGTGGACGGAGTGGACGGGATTAGACGGAAAGTGGATGGATAGAATGCGGCTTCTCGTACAACGGTTCTTCAATTTACTAATAAAGCTATCTACATCAATCCCTGAACCATCAATTCTATAGCTGACCACTCTGTTCTTAAACTGACATAAGCTTGGATGATGTTCTACCGGACCGGCTTCACTGTTGCTTAGAGGTGTTTCTGTGATCGTAGATCTCCTGCAAACTTTAGCCTTGTTGGAGGTTGTTGATTGCATATTTTGGAGGTGGGGCGAGGAGTGAGGATGGTCCAGAACATGATATCTTTCCCTACTTTGGGCCAATATCTCACTTCAATGTGCGCAATCTTTTGAACTCACTTCAATCTTTTGAAACGTATTTTTCCAAAGAACAAAATACAGAAATTAAAATTCATGGATTCAAAATCCTTTTTTAACCAACTTGCAAAAGCCCGAATGCATGTCATACGAGATATATAAATCGTCCTTAGAAATTTCATCAAACACCATGGGAGTCACTGTTCAAAACGACGCCTCTCAATGATTTTTGGTGCATAATAAGTGATGAATATTCACTTCTTACCACTATGTACAATAGGCTAGGTGGTAGACATATATCGTGGAAATAACAGAGGACTAGCAGTGCGGATTTGGAAAAAAAATAGGTCAACAGTCGACCAACTATTCACAATCCGACAACTGATGCAAAAAGCATGTGAATATAACGTCAGCATACATCAATCGTTTGTTGACTTTAAATAGGCCTACGACTGGGTAGACTGAGAAGCACTATTCCACACCATGGATGAGTTTCAGATCCCCAAAAAACGTATAAAGGTCGATTCCCATATGAGCGACACGGCTACGCGACGTCGTGCGACATTGCCTGTCAAATAATGATTACATTGTTTTAAATGGGAACGTCGCGTAACTGTCGCGTAGACATAGTGAGAACGTACCCATTTAAAACAATGTAATCATTATTTGACAGGCGATGTCGTGTAACATCCCGTAGGTGAGTGTCGCGTATATGAGAATCGGCCTTAAGATTAACGAAATCCACATTAAAATATTTTGCTATAAAGCACAACATCTAACAACTTTACAATCAAGGCGGGACTGAGACAAGGAGACCAATCTCGCGCTAGAAAAAATCATAGGAAACTTATCTGTCAATTGGACAATTTTCAACACGTCCAAGCAAATAGCCGCTTTCGCAGACGACGTGGACCTGGTAGGTTTTTAGAAGAATGAGAGCAGTGAAAGAAATATTGATCGAACTGGAGACGAAAGCTGCAAAATTGGGACTAAAAGTGAGCGATAATAGAACCAAGTACCTGACTCTAGGCTAGCCTTAGCCTGCTTTCGTCCAAACTTTTCCAAATCGATTTTTCCTGGGATACTTTCATCCAGTTTTTTTCCCGCGTGGCGTCGGATGTCGTCCATCTTGCCTGAGGCCTGCCAACACTTCTCTTCGATCTTCACGGCCTCCATTGTAATAGGATATTAGTCCACTGTTGTCAACCATGTGGGTAGCTAAAAACACTACAACCTGATAAAAATTAATAATAATGAAATCCATACACGCGTTTCTGCCTTTTGGCTTCATCAGTATGGATTTATCATTAATCTCAATCAGTGTTCCCTCTAATTTTTGTTAGTGCGCTCAGCAGATTTGACCCTAGACTTTGGACCGCGCAGGTCCAAAGTCTAGGGTGTGCAAAAAAATTGAAAACTAATATACTTTATATTCAAACCATAATATTAAAGTAGCACGAAAAGACCGCACTCCGATACTAGACATGAAAAACTTAAATTCAGAAAATTTGCTATTTGTTCTTTGCTTTCTTCAAAACTAGCTCTAATTGTATTTTGATCCAGAAAACTTGCAAATTTGCGGATTTTCTACCTTTGTCATCGTAAAGAATCGCGTAAATTTCAGTTACAAATTTACAAATAAACAAGTTTTATATATTTATTCGCTGTACCGATCTCGCATTTCCGACTGTTTTAACGCTGTCATAACTTTTGAGCGGCTCACCACAGAGACTTCTAGTCTTCACCAATCGATTCACCGTCCCAAAATTAGTCGGAGAACGTATATAATATTCCCTGGGAAGCTTTCAGTTAAGAAATACCATCGACTCGGGATGTCTAAACCGCGGAAACGACGAGATGCGAGAAAATCGATTTTGTCAAAATCGTTATTTTTTGAGTCACAGCAAAATTTAAAAACGTTTCTGAAAGCATTTTTGCTGCTGATTACAGATATGTAAATTATAATTCGCTAGCTCTTTCGGTTCACTTTCGCCTGCAAAAATTGAAGAAATTTTTATGAAATTTCGGCGCTCTAGTGGAGATCTCGGAAAGGTATCAATTTACCGCGGACAATCTTATTGTATCCATAACGAAAATGACCTTCTCAACACTATGGCGCAATCTTTTTTTGATTATCTGCAACCGTTTCCGAGATATCTACTTAGCAAATCGAGAATCGGGTAAATTTCAGTTTGAAATTTATCGACGAATTATTGAATATTTCCGTACAATTTACACATCGACTTGTTTGTCTTGTCGTGTAGTTTCTGTGTGCCCAAAATGATTTCGCTGCTCTTTACCGTTTTCGAAAAAATCAAAAAAACCCGAAAAAGCATGCATTTTTCGAACGAAATGAAAAAGCATGTATTTTTCGAACGAAATGATGAAAAAATTTTGATGAAAATTTTGTTGCAAATTTTTTTCTTGATTTCTTTTTGTTGCACAAAGGAAATCGAGGTGCTGAAAACGGTTTTCCAGTTTATTTCGCTCTAAAGTTACAAATAAACAAATTTTATATTTTTTTTCGCTGTACACAATCACACATTTCCTACTGATTTGAAGCTGTCCTATCTTTTGAACCGCTCACCACAGAAACTTCTAGTCTTCACCAATCCATTTAGCGTCCCAAAAGTAGTAGGAGGACGTATATAATATTCCCTGGGAAGCTTTCAGTTAAGAAATACCAACGACTCGGGAAGTCTAGACCGCGGAAACGACGAAGTGCGAGAAAATCGATTTTTTCAAAATCGTTATTTTTTGGGTCACAGCAAAATTTAAAAACGTTTCTGAAAGCATTTTTGCTACTGAATACAGATATGCAAATTATATTGCGCTAGCTCTTTCGGTTCACTTTCGCCTGCAAAAATTTAAGAAATTTTTATGAAATTTCGGCGCTCTAGTGGAGATCTCGGAAAGTCGTGAATCTGCCGCGGACAATTTTAGCGTATCCATAGGAAAATGACCTTCTGAAAGCGATGCCGCAATCCGTTTTTAATTATTTGCAACCGTTTCCGAGATATCTAATTAGCAAATCGAGAATCGGGTAAATTTCAGTTTGAAATTTATCGATGAATTATTGAATATTTTCGGACAATTTACACATCGACTTGTTCGTCTTGTCGTGTAGTTTCTGTGTGACCAACATGATTTCGCTGCTCTTTACCGTTTTCGAAAAAATCGAAAGAAACCGAAAAAGCATTTATTTTTCGAGCGAAATGATGAAAAATTTTTGTCGAAAATTTTGTTGCAAATTTTTTTCGTGATTTTTTTTTGTTACACGAATGAAATCGAAGTGCCAAAAACGGTTTTACGGTCTATTTCGCTCTGAAGTTACAAATAAACAAATTTTTATATTTTTCTTCCCTGTACACAATCACACATTTCCTACTGATTTGACGCTGTCATAACTTTTGAACCGCTCACCACAGAGACTTGTAGTCTTCACCAATCAATTCAACGTCACAAAGTTAGTCCGAAAACGTATATAAGATTCCCTGGGAAGCTTGCAGTTAAGAAATAGCATCGACTCGGGAAGTCTAGACCGCGGAAACGACGATATGCGAGAAAATCGATTTTTTCAAAATCGTTATTTTTTGAGTAACAGCAAAATTTAAAAACGTTTCTAAAAGAATTTTTGCCGCTGATTACAGATATGCAAATTATATTTCGCTAGCACTTTCGGTTCACTTTCGCCTGCAAAAATTGAAGAATTTTTTATGAAATTTCGACGCTCTAGTGGAGATCTCGGAAAGTCGTGAATTTGCCGCGTACAATTTTAGCGTAGCCATAGGAAAATGACCTTCTGAAAGCGACGCTGCAATCCGTTTTTAATTATTTGCAACCGTTTCCGAGATATCTAATTAGCAAATCGAAAATCGGGTAAATTTCAGTTTGAAATTTATCCACGAATTATTGAATATTTCCGGACAATTTACACATCAACTTGTTCGTCTTGTCGTGTAGTTTCTGTGTGTCAAAAATTATTTCGCAAAAATCCGTTTTCGAAAAAATCGAAAAAAAACGAAAAAGCGTGAATTTTTCGAACGAAATGATAGAAATTTTTTGTCGAAATTTTTTTTGGAAAATTTTTTTGTGATTTTTTTTTGGTTAAACGAAGGCAATCGAAGTGCTGAAAACGGTTTTCCAGTTTATTTTGCTCCAAAGTTACAAATAAACAAATTTTATATTTTTTTTCGCTGTACACAATCACACATTTCCTACTGATTTGAGGCTGTCATAACTTTTGAACCGCTCACCACAGAGACTTCTAGTCTCATATAGAGACTTCACCAATCGATTCAGCGTCCTAAAATTAGTCGGAGAACGTATATAATATTCCCTTGCGAAGGTTTCAGTTACAAAATACCATCGACTCGGGAAGTCTAAACCGCGGAAACGACGAAATGCGAGAATATCGATTTTTTCAAAATCGTTATTTTTTGAGTCACAGCAAAATTTAAAAACGTTTCTGAAAATATTTTTGCTGTTGATTATAGATATGCAAATTATATTTCGCTAGCTCTTTCGGTTCACTTTCGCCTGCAAAAATTGAAGAAATTTTTATGAAATTTCGACGCTCTAGTAGAGATCTCGGAAAGTCGTAAATTTCGCGCGGACTATCTTAGTGTATCCATGGGAAAATGACCTTCTGAAAACGATGCCGCAATACGTTTTTAATTATATGCAACCGTTTCCGAGATATCTACTTAGCAAATCGAGAATCGGGTAAATTTCAGTTTAAAATTTATCTACGAATTATTGAATATTTTCGGACAATTTACACACCGATTTGTTCGTCTTGTCGTGTAGTTTCTGTGTGCCCAAAATGATTTCGCTGCTCTTTACCGTTTCCCAAAAATCGAAAAAAAACCGAAAAGCATGTATTTTTCGAACGAAATGATGGAAAATTTTTGTCAAAATTTTTGTTCGTGATTTCTTTTGGGTTTCACGGAGGAAATTGAAGTGCTGAAAACGGTTTTCGAGTTTATTTCGCTCTAGAGTTACAAATAAGCAAGATATAGCCTTTATTTTGAGTATTTTGAACGAAATGCAATAGAAAATCGTGTTCAGGACTTCCGTTTGCTTCGCATAAACTGAAAAAAGGCCTTAAAATTTTACGAAAGAATCGGCAAAAAAATCCATGGTTTTGATCAGAAAAAAGTGCGTTTGCAGTTATTTGCGGTTCTCGCGGAAAACACAAATCCCAGCTAAAACATTTTTGGCATACTTAAACTAGACGACAAGGCGAGCAAATCGACGTGTAAATTGTTTAGACAGATTTAATTTTTTATTGCGAAATTCTGAATTCAAATTTTCCAGATTTTCGACTTCATAAGTCTATATGTCGAGAACCGTTGCAGATAATTAAAAACGGATTGCGGAATCGTTTTCAGGAGGTCATTTCCCTACGGAATCACTTATATTTCCTTAAAAATATGAATTAAGTATATGATAAGTCCATACTGATGAAGCCAAAAGGCAGCAACTAGTCTATGGATGTTCATAATTATTATTTTCATTTATCAAGTTTAAACAGCCTTGTCCAGTCTTAAATAGCCTTGTCCAGTCTTGCACAGCCTTGTCCAGTTTTAAATAGCCCTGCCCAGTCTTGTACAACCTTGTCCAATCTTGACCAATCTTGTCCAGTCCTGTCTAGTCTTTGCAAATCTTGTCCATTGTTAGACATAGCATTGTGCAATCTTTTTTAGCCTTGTCCAATTTAGTTTAGTCGTGTCCAGCCTTGTCCAGTCTTGTATAGCCTTATCCAGTCTCGTACAGCCTTGTCCAGTGTCACCTTGTCCTTGTCCAACTCCTTGTTATCTCGTGGTCTCTCTTAGCAGTAAAATGCAGGAGCCACACTGTAATAATAATTATATTTTATTTATGTTATTAGTCAATTTGTGAATTAAAGAAGATAGTTTTCTTAATTCTTTTCTTATAATTAATTTCCCAGTTCTTTGCTCACGCAACCAAATTTGAAAGAAGAAAAATCGTTCAACAACGGCATTCTAGAACGTAAACTGATTCGTTTCAATCAACAAACGAAATTTGATACAACAACTTATGCGGGATATATTTAATGTTGTTCTTGTTTCTTCTAGGTTGGTTTGTGTCTTATGGTTTGTCCATTGGATGCGACTATGGAGCCCCAATGGTCTTGCGACAAATTCCATAGTTTAAATTTCCCTGCTTGATAAAATAATTTAGTTGACTGTAATGTTACACATAGACTGTTTGCCAAAATTTTTAATTTTCAAAAATCTTAAATATGTCATTAACATTTCAGAAATTTCTATTTTAACTTAGCATTAGTGCAAATCATATATCAAATTGAGAGATAGTTACAAAGTTTATAAATAAATATTCATATTATATTGAAGAATCAGTAGCTATTTAATTCAGTTCTTCATTTTCAGTAACTTGCCTTAGCACAGCAAAATACGAAGCAGAAGTTCTACAAACCTTAAAACACGCAAATATAGACAAATCTTGGTAGTCCTAATCAACTAATTAGACTTACAGAGACGAACAAGTCAAGTCCCATTGTGAAGTAGTTACCAGCCTTAATCGCAATGGGGTTTGAAACGACATAGTGCACAAACTTAAAACACGACTTGAATCTTTCATCTCCAACATACCAAGCAGCGGCGTAAAGAGATCCTCTTAATTCTTCATACTAAAAGAAACAACAATTAACTTTTAGGTGTTTCCTCAAATCATCGTTTCCTACTAGCCGTAAGTTCTAAAGTATTTATTAGCTACTTGCTTCATCCGTTACGATTTGTCCAAAGTATCCGAGAAGAAAAATTTCGGTCAAAGCAGCCACTTGATATTCCACCAATCCAATGATTGCCGACTGGTCCGTCTAAAACAAAAACAAAACCGACAATATTTCACCAATCCTAAATCCCTCATCCTTACTGTTATGACTAACGTGAAGGCGATGAAGATGATGTAGTAAACGCCGAAGGACAGAATCGGCAACAGGATCGGCGAGAAGAAGTCGTTCAGCATCGAGAAGAAGTCCAGCAGCTCTTGGTGGGTCGTGATGCTGCGGTTGATGGTCTGTTGCAGGACGAAATGAAACTCGGCCGTGTCCATCACAGCTATAATATCTTTGTAGTTATCGTCGATCTCCTCGTTGTTGTCGTTGTTGAATTTAGCGCTGAATGCCAACACTCGCTGCTTCGGTAGACCGTAATTTATCAACGCTGTGTAGACTATATGCTCAAATTCCCAAGCTAAAATATTTTGTTTGATAATAAGTACAATATACAAAATTACATAAAAAGACAAGAGTAGAGAAGACTGGACAAGTCTGTTCTAGACTGGACAAGACTGCACAAGACTGGACAAGATTGGACAAAACTGGACCAGACAAGACAGGACTGGACAAGACTGGATAAGACTAGACAAGAGTTGTCAAGACTAGACAAGACCGGGCAAGACTATCCTGAACTATCATGACTAATAACTATCATAACTATCCTGAGGTTGCGAGGTGCGAGTGGTGTAGGGTGGCGCGAGTGGTGACGCTCGTGGCCTCATGTTAGAGCTCTAACTGACGAGTATCGAGGTCCGAGTTCTATTCCCAGCGCCTGCCGTATTTGTTCCAGAAAGACAAATGTGAAAACAGGTTTTCTGGGCCTAAGTGAATGTGATAGAATACAATAAGCTACCAATAGGCCGCAGTGTTCGAAGGGTCGGCAAACCCGGTAATCACATCGAACCAAACTTAAAAAAAAGAAAATCCTGAGGTTGATTGGTCATTACTACGCCTAACGTCAAACATACGTCATGGCGCTTTGTATTTCTAATCTCACATGTACACAGGCAGACATAGGCAAGATTTTCTTTTAGGTTCTATTAGAAAACATCGTCATCTATATGTTCTCTATCTCAACTTCTTAAGCCCCGCTGCGGTGATAACTTTTTTGCTAATTTACGGATTTTTTTTTACTAGAAAAACCGTTATGTAGATACATCTTTGACATGATTTCTAACACACGCGAGTATAAATTAATGAAAACGTTAGAAATGTAAAAATTCTAAATACCTTCCTTAACATCCTCCATCAAACAGAAATGAAAAAGGACACTCTAGTAAAAAGTTACATGCAAGTGAATTAACAATTATATTTCGGAGCCGTTATACGTGCTCGCGCTATGCCGACAAGGATAACTTTGAAGGAGCGTAGCGTCTCAGGGAAAAACAATATCCCACTTTTCTTTTAGAATAACGCACACCAAAGTATTCTTTACAAGATTCTTGCTGAATTCTTGGAAATGTATTGCTGCACGCACTGAGCCACTAGGCTTCGTGAAGTGTGAGGCTCTGCGTTCGAGCTGTCCGTGATCAGCATACCCACTGAAACCCCCGCTGGAATCAGTACTCCACTTTGGGACTGCGTTAGCATAACTTCAAAGTGGTGATCCTTTACGGCTGCACGTTCCTGGACAGCAGCCTAACCTTTCCACCAGCAAAAAAACCTTTCTTCCATCTTCGTCTTTTGTTTATCGTGAGTATCGTGGCACACATCTTTGCTACTGCTTGCCAGTTGTCCTCGCCTTTGATCATCATCTGTACCATATTAGATTGGCTCTTCTACCGCGCGCTCTGCTGCACTTCTAGATCAGCTTATTGCAGGCATTCGAAGATGGTATGTTCAGTCGAGTTTGTCCTCTGGCAGTATCTGCAGTTGTCTCTTTCTAACGATCCTAATAAAACGATCCTCTTCCTAACGATAAAACCAATCCTTTTAACGTATGCGGCGTAGCTTCCGTGGCCGCTTAGTAACTGTGATAGGTAGTAGATCACTTTGCCGTGGGTTCGGTTGAACCATGGCTCCATTTCTGGTATAAGTCTTCTTGTCCAGTTCCCTTGCTTGGTGTCGTTCCAGCGTTGCTGCCACCTGCTCATGATTGCTCTTCTGTGGAGAGTCCTCTCTTCTCCGTTTGCTCCCTGGTTGGAGGCCCGTTCCTCTGCCATTAAGTCAATCGGCGGGACTGCCGTTATGACTTGCAGCGCCACATTTGACAACGTGCGGTAAGTGCCATCATCATCAGCTTTGGCTCCACAGCCCATTATGGGTCTTGGTCTCCTCAAGATTTTTTTTTTCCATTTCAATCTATTCCGGGCCTTAGCTTTCCATCCGGTCACCTTCATTGCTAATAGATTCTCTTGCACTTGGTCCAGATATCTTGTTTTTGGCCTGTCCCGTCTCCTTTTCCATACTGGTCTTTGTCGTGTAATAAGTTTTGCTGGCTCTGAATCCTTCTTTCGCTCGATATGTCCTGCGGTAAGTGTAGCATATGCTTATTAACATGCTGCGTTGTGTTTTTAGTAATCTGTTCTTGTTCGTGGCTGCTTTTAGCGACTCCACTTAGGCCGGTACAGCGTATAGGAGGATGGAATTAACTACCACATTTAGTAGCCTTTTGGAATGTATATTTGGGCCATTTATTCTGGGCATTAACTTACGAAGTGCTGTACCTGCACGTTCGGCTTTCACTGTTACGTTTTCGGAATTTACTCTACGTAATCTGCATATATATATATATATATATATATATATATATATATATATATATATATATATATATATATATATATATAAGAGACAAACTTAATAACATGGATATTCATGTTTCCAAACAGACGGATTGCTGTATATCCTCTCCTATCGAAGCTTTGTCACAGTTACCGTCGAGAGCATCTGATTTGTTGTGGGATATGTTATAGACCCAGTAACACGAGTAACATCGACCAGGAAAATATGGCACTGATTAGAAATTTAAGAACAGCATTTAGCAGGGACCTGCCCCACTAAATCTTTGGTCACTTCATCTATCCTGAGGTTGAATAACCAGTCAACCTAACTACGCCTAACGTCAAACTCACGTCACGGTGCTTCGTATTTCTAATCTCATATGTACACAGGCAGGCATAGGCAATATTTTCTTCTAGATTCTATTAGAAATCATCGTAATCTATATGTTCTATATCTTAATTTCTTAAGCCCCGCCGCGGTGATAACTTTTTTGCTAATTTACTAATTTTTTTTACTAGAAATACCGTTATTTAGACTCATCTTTGACATGATTTCTAAAACACGCAAGTATAAATTAACGAAAACGTTAGATATGTAAAAATTCTACATACCTTCCTTAACACCCTCCATCAAACAGAAATGAAAAAGGACACTTTAGTAAAAAGTTGCACGCACTTGAATTAACAATTATATTTCGAAGCCGCTACATGTGCTCGCGCTTTGCCGACAACGGTAACTTTGAAGGAGCGTAGCGTCTCAGGCAAAAAAAGATATTACACTTTTCTTTTAGAATAACGCACACCAAAGTATTCTTTACAAGATTCTTTAGAAATAAACCCATTCGGTGACTATTTATTTTTTCGATTTTTAACCAACTTTTTTCGTGCATCATGCCAGCGACTTTAAAGATGGATATAAGGAGATGAACGCAAAACAACTTATAAAGTTTCCAACACGATATAGAAACACCCAAAAATCTCCTGGATTTGTTGCTTGTCAGCGACTCGAAGCTGGTTTGCAGGCCAAAAGGCAGGTCGCCGCTAGGAAACAGTTACCACTTTGTGGTAACAGTCAAACTAAAGGAAAAACAAACTCACAAAATAGTGAAAAGGCATTTTTGGCAGCAACACTACACAGAAGTTAAAGGATTTGTCTCTGAGGGCCTGGCTGGTATGAGCAACATTAACATCGATAAACTATATAAGCTTATTAATCATTCAATCGAATCTTGAATTCCATTAAAGGAAGTCAAAATTAACCCGCTAAAACCAGAATATCTTTAAAACCATAAAAGGGATGCGCTCACTGTGGGATGCATTCGCTCGAAATATGATACTGCTACTAATTATGGCAAGCACAAATTTCAGAATAATAAAGTAAAAAGACTAATAACAGAGGCCAGAAGAAGGTATGAGAAAGACTAACTTTGTCGTGACTAACGACAAACGTTTTTACTTCTACGTTCCATTTTTATTTCTTAGTTTACGAGGGCATTATAATAATTACCGGCATTATAATAATTACCGAGGGCATTATATTACTTTAACAATTTCCGAAAATATTTTTACCTTATTATCTTTTCAAGATGTTTTCCCGAGAATCTGTAATCACCAAAGCGACAAATAGCCGAAAATAGAAGAATAATCACCCGCAGATGAGGGACCAGGATGAGGGAACCTGGACATAACATAAATACCTGAACCCCGAACAAGGAAGCCAGTTCCGTCCAGACGGTGAGGCGCAAACAGTCAGCAAGTCGACTCCAGTTCGATCAGAAGTTCCGTCAAGACAGTCAGGCGCAAACAGTTAGCAAGTCGACTCCAGTTCAGTCCAACAGTGAGTGGCAACCAACCAACGAGTCCAGTTCACTCCAGCCAGTGGACCCATTCACACCGGTCCAGCCAGTGGACCCAGTCAACCAGATTCAGGTAGATGTTCAAACAGTCAAGCAAGTTCAGTTCAGTTCAGTCCAGCCAGTTCAACCAGACTCAGCCAGCAACCAGTTCAACCAGACCAGTCCAGTTCAGAGAGTCCAGCTCCACTTATTCCCTCACAGGTGTTTGTATCTCTTGTACATTTGTATATATATATATATATATATATATATATATACATATATATATAAATATATATATATATATATATATATATATATATATATATATATATCATCCATCTAAATAAATTCCTCTGCAAACCGTGAGTGATACGTGAGTAAAGTCCAAAAGTGTCAGACTTTTCACTAAAAGACGGAGCTACAGGTGAAATTGTCTACAATCAACACTTGTTGTCTGAAATGTTGAACAATAGTTTGACGATTTGTATTTACCAAGGAACCAGACGAAGTCAGGCCCTTCTAGCGAATACTCGAAATCCTAACTCCCTGGACACAATTGATTTCACAGAAGAAAAGGTTCAAGATGCAATTGCCTCATGATAGAACAACGCATCACCCGGTATCGACCACATACCGCCTATCTTCCTAAAGAACTGGTCTGGGATAAAAAGCGCCCCACTGGCTGCATCGATGTCTCGAGCCCTTAGAAGGGGATATGTACGTAAGATGTGGTATCGACGGCATACCGCCTATCTTCCTGAAGAACTGCTCTGGGATAATAAGCGCCCCACTGGCTGCATCGATGTCTCGAGCCCTTGCAAATGGATATGTACGGAAGATGTTGTAGTCTCATGCTGTAGTTACGCCCATTTTTAAGGAGACAGATACAAAGCCCAAAATTACCGACCCATTAGTCTGACATCGACCCCGTCAAAGTGCATGGAGAAGATCACTATAATAGAGCTAACTAACTTCCTTCTCCAAAACAACATCATTCCAATCAATCAGCATGGTTTCCTACCCAAACGGTCAATTGACACCAATCTTCTCTTCTGCCTCAATGATTGGACTCATCTTCACGGCCAAGAAGTACACTATCTACTTGGACTTCGAGAAGGCATTCGGAAAAGTTCCTCTTAGACGTTTGCTCAACAAGGTCTGGAAGTCTGGAACACTATGGAGTGAGGCGTTCCTTGCTTTCTCTTCGAACGCAGATTTCAAGTCAGAGTTGGTGGATTGTTGTCAGATATCAAAGAAGTGCCGCAGGGTTCCGTCATCGGCCCCTGCTATTCCTGGTCTACATGTCAGTCAACATCAAGTCAAATATTTCTTTTTTTTACAGACGATACTAAATCATACCCGCTGGAGAGTGCTGAGACACTTCAGGAAGGTCTTACTTCAATCGGGAGGTAGACTGACATGTCTCTGAATGAGGCTAAATGCACTGAAATGCACATTGGACGCGATAACCCCAACACTATCCACACAATAAATGGTAGCCCACTCACCCTAAATGGTAGCCTGCTGCAAAGCATCAAAAAGACACTACTATCAATGACCTAGTTACAATGATGTGTTATAATGACCCAGGACCTCAAATGGGAATGCCACATCGCCAAACTAGTAAAAAGGGCAAATTCGTTGATTTACCTTAACCAAATGGCTTCTAAAGACCACTGTGCGGTTACTATACTTCGCCTATACGAAGCCTTCATAAGGCCGGTGCTGGAGTTCGCGGTTAGCTACTGGAATCCTTATTTTGCTAATCTCTTTCCAACTGATAGATTTGCCTTATAAGGTCCATTTTTATTTTTATTTTATTTTACATTAAACGTATATAAATTATACACTTTCTTGTACAGGTGGTTAGTACCCTTCTGGACGGTCGACCTTGACACCTCCTTCACCAACCTCACCAGAACCTCCCTTTCCACCGTCATTGTGCAACTCCAACAATTTGGACACATGTAAACGTGGTTTGTTCAATACCTTCACTTTGCGAATGTAAACGTCGTGTAACGGGTAGATGCCTTGGCAGGCCCTCTCAATATCCTTGGCGATGGAATCTGGGATGAGTTTGTTGACGACATCCTTCAAATCACTGCCAGTGATAACACAGCTGATGATTTCTACCATCTTCTTACGGATAGCACGAACTTTGGTGTTGGGCATAGCATGTCTTCCTTTGAGACATTTGGTCCTTGTTTGTGAAACCAATGAAGAAAAACCCTAAGAAGGTAACCGTCACTGATCTTGACATCAACAGAGGCCTCAATGAGGGTCTGCCATTTCTTGACCCTAGACCTGAGCTTGTCAGTGGTCAAATCGATACCATGGAAGTTGGTCAAAACATGTCTGCCTTGGACTTCTTCGGCGATGAGTCTGAACTTCCTGAAGGAACGTTAGCGTCATTATCATGTTGCAAACCGGCCAAGGAAACTTCAAAAACTCTATGTTTCAAACCTTCAGAGGCGATTTTGGTACCTTGGTTGCGGTTGACCAAGGTCTTATCAACCTGTCTGGTTACCAACATACCAGTCCTTCCTTGTGAAGGATTTACAATCTTCTTCTTGACTTCCTTTTTGCCTCCTTTCGACAACCCCTTATTTTTACCGACCGCCATGTCCACAACTTGACATGACAGAGAAGAAACGTTCGTTGCATCAAACTGGGTCTACTACAAGTTTAAAGAACAAAAACATTATCGAACACACAGACGTGTACATATTGATATCGTGGTCACAAAAAAATAATAAATTAAGGAAATATTTATTTTAGATGCAATTACGCTTCGACTCGCAAAGGCGGCGCCGTCGCCGATTCCACCTCCGGCTCCATCTTCTTCACCTTTATATCTTCCTCCGTCATTTTTCCGTTCTTTTCCACACCGTTTTTCGCACTATCACTGTTACTCTCCGCCTCGTTCGCTATCTCACTCTTATTCTCCTTCTCCTCCTTCGTCTCCATTTTACACACTTGCTCCATTGTTTCTTCATTCTTATCTACCTCACGTTCTTCATCTTTCTTCTCTGTTCTACTTTCTTCCTCCTTCTTCTCCATGTTACACTCTTCCTCTGTTGTTTTACATTCTTCCGCCTTCTCCATTTTACACACTTCATCCATTGTTTCTTCCTTCTTCTCTACCTCGCAGTCTTCATCTTTCTTCTCTGTTCTACTTTCTTCCTCCTTCTTCTCCATTTTACACTCTTCCTCTGTTGTTTTACATTCTTCCTCCTTCTCCATTTTACACACTTCCACAATTGTTTCTTTCTTCTTCTCCACCTCACATTCTTCATCTTTCTTCTCTGTTCTACTTTCTTCCTCCTCCTTCTCCGTTTTACACACTTCCTCTTTTGTTTTACATTCTTCCTCCTTCTTCTCCATTTTACACACTTCCTCCATTGTTTCTTCCTTCTTCTCTACCTCACATCCTTCATCTTTCTTCTCTGTTCTACTTTATTCCTCCTCCTCCATTATACACAATTCCTCTGTTCTTTTACATTCTTCCTCCTTCTTCTCCATTTTACACACTTCCTCCACTGTTTCTTCCTTCTTCTCTTCCTCACGTTCTTCCTCTTTCTTCTCTGTTCTATTTTCTTCCTCCTTCTTTTACATGTTACACTCTTCCTCTGTTGTTTTACATTCTTCCTCCTTCTCCATTTTACACACTTCCTCCATTGTTTCTTTCTTCTTTTCTACCTCACGTTCTTCATTTATCTTCTCTGTTCTATTTTCTTCCTCCTCCTTCTCCATTTTACAAACTTCCTCTGTTCTTTTACATTCTTCCTCCTTCTTCCCCAGTTTACACACTTCTTCCACTATTTCTTCCTTCTTCTCTACCTCACATTCTTCATCTTTCTTCCCTGTTCTACTTTCTTCCTCCTATTTATCCATTTTACACACTTCTTCAATGGTTTCTTCCTTCTTCTCTACCTCACATTCTTCATCTTTCTTCTCTGCTCTACTTTCTTCCTCCTCCTTCTCCATTTTACACACTTCCTCTGTTCTTTTACATTCTTCCTCCTTCTTCTCCATTTATTCCTCGATGAAAGTAGAAGAAAGTAAAACGGAGGAGATGAATGTAGAAGAAAGTAGAATAGGGAAGAAAGATGAAAACTGTGAGGTAGAGAAGAAGGAAGAAACAGTGGAGGAAGTGTGTACCTCCACTGTTTCTTCCTTCTTCTCTACCTCACGTTCTTCATCTTTCTTCCCTGTTCAACATTCATCTCCTCCGTTTTACTTTCTTCTACTTTCATATCTGCTGTTTTAGCATCATCCTTCTCTGTTTTACTATCTTCTACATTCATCTCTTCTGTTTTATCTGCTTCCTCTAATATTTATATCTACTATATCTGAGAGAGCGCCTCCAGAGAAGAGATCTTAACTTGGTTCAAAAAACAAAAAATGTTGGTTAACAAAATTCTGGGTGGCCACTACAGTTCCACTCAATTTTGTTCACACCAGTGACCAAAATCATCTCAGGGGGCACAGTAGCAAACTTTCCAAAGAAAGATGTTCCAAGAAGAGATGAGCATGGGACGAGTTTTTCGTTCCAGATTCCAACCCGTGGGACGGATCCCTGTCACTGTCGCATCCCATCACATTTTCGTTCCACTGTCCCATCCCACAAACCTAAAATTTTCGTCCCATCCCATCCCGGTCGCACGGCCCATCCCATTTATCCCATTTTTCCCAGAGAGCAGCTTTCTTTTCGGTTCAGACTTTCTCAACGATATCCGTTCGAATTTAATTTTTCCGTAATTTTTCAGAATTTGCATATTGGCACGATAAACAATTAATTATGCAAGAACTAGATTTACTAGATTATCAAAACTCGTCCCACTCCGTCCAATACAAAATTGTCGTCCCATCTCATCCCACACGATCATCCGATTCCATGAGACCATCGGATGGGATGGGATGGGATTGAGAGATGAGCATGGGACGAGTTTTTGGTTCCAGATCCCATGCCGTGGGAAGGATCCCTGTCACTGTCCCGAGATGTTCACATCAAAAACAGTGATCTTTGAACGATGGGATGGGATGGGATGGGACGATGGGATTCCATTCTCATCTCTAGTTCCAAGCTGTGTCGTAGCAACTTCTTTAATAACAGAGTAGTGTATATCTGGAATCAACTGAACCAGGACACTGTCAACGCGTCCTCACTGATCTCCTTCAAAAACCATCTAGATAGCAACCTACAGACCATAAATCGGGAACTGGTCCACTACCCATCATAGTAAAACCCGACTAGGAACACGACAGTTTCATCGGTTTCCGTCTTCTGTCGCATGAAATAATAATAACTAGGGCCCGGTTTTATATGTAAATAAATATTTTTAATTCAAATTATTTTCGGTTTTTATGTTGTTTTCTATACAAATTGTGATATTTGGAAATAAAGATTACATTTTCTCGTTCCAAATGTCATAATTTGTGTGGAAAACAAAATAAGACCGAACATAATTTGAATATAAAATATGTATTTACATATAAATCCGGACCCTAATAATAACAATGATATTTACCTAATAGTTTAAATTGTCCTGAAGTTAAATACAAGCTGAAAATGTAAACCATATCGGGCGCTCCCATACTAAATGACATAACAAACTGGACGACGGCTTGAACAAAGAGCGTGAATTCGTAGTAATATTTCCGTTGCCATTCATAGGGGTACCAAGCTTGAAGTGGTAGAAGCCTACAACGAAAAAAATTAATCAAAATTGTAGATTTGTTTTTCCTTCTACTTTTGCGTGTCAGTCGAGAAGAACCAAGCCAGCCAGACGCTAAATTGCCCGGTGAAGACGAGAATGACGGACCAGCCGATGACGAAAGCGTTGGTGAACTTCTCGTAGGGTTTCATGGTCAGTTCCTCCATTCCCGTGCGAGATTCGTACTTGAATAACTGCTGCATCCTGTGCTTGATCACCTCGACGTCTTTGTCGTAGATGTAATAGTAGACTATTCGAATCACACAGCACGTGAAAATCCCTTGAAAACAACAGGTTTCTTATAAACTGAATAAAGTCGGAACACAGCCTGAATATATAAATATAATAATAAATATATAAATATATTCAACCTTTCCGGAGCTCCATAACATTATCAACTCTATTTAACAACTCTATAACTTTATACCAGTGTTCTCCAAACTTCCGATCAATGTAGGCCTACATTGATCGGAAGTTTGGAGAACACTGGGCTAAAGTTAGAGAGTTGTTAAATAAAGTCATCATCAAATACGTTTTAACACCTGGTACCCCGTGCTAAAAAAATACTATTCAAAACAAAAACTTTATTCATATTCTTTAATATTGTAAATTGTACTATTGTAAATGCCCATTATTGTACAGTTCGTGGACTATGTAAATACATCATAACACACACGTATGTAACAATCCGCGATTAATGATAAGTTATGATTGATAACACACACGTGCGTTTGATTTACGGTTCGTTGATTGGTTGAGAGCTGCTACTACGTGCTCATTCCTTCAGCGCCACAATTCAAACTAACGTAAATTGACATTGCGTACATTGGGTTGCCTATATCTATGAGCACTCTTATTCCAGTTTAACCCCAATAAGTACTAAATAATAAGGTGTCTAACCATTAAGAATGTATTTCTTTTCATTTCCTTCAAGTTAAATAATGTCGAGTAACTGTTATATATGAAAATACAACTGTTTGTTTATTATAATGTTAAATAATGTACCTAATAAGAAATAAATTTGTTACATCGAACATATTTTTCTTATTAAACAGAAACAAATTAGTGTGGTCGTAGATAAAGTATAGTACATAACTCGAGTTGTAAGGAAATTATGTACTCGCGGAATTACGCACGTGCGTAACTGTTTCGCTCGTACGTACTATGCTTCCTACTACTTTCTGTACGTTATATACTATTAAGTAGTATACAGTCTCCAGATTGGGGTTTAAAAGATAAGAACCCTTTTTTATTATAAATTGTAGGAAAAATGTTGTTGTTTATAAGAGTTTCCGCTTGAATACGTAAAAACATCATAACATAACATTGAAACGTCATAACATAACATTTAATTATTATAAAAAGTGACAGAATCATTTAAAAACAGGATTTATAAAAAGTTAGTTTCGATTTGTAGTGTCAAAGTACTGTCAAAAATAATTGTGTCGCAGATTCGCAACTAAAGGCTGATTCTCATATACGCGACACTCAGCTACGCGACGTCATGGGCATCGTCTGTCAAATAATGATTACATTGTTTTAAATGAGCACATCGCATAGCTGTCGCGTAGCCATAGTGAGAACGTGCCCATTTAAAACAATATAATCATTATTTGACAGGCGATGTCTCGTGACGTCGCCGACGGTACCAAAATGCGCGTCTCGATGGAGTCCATGTGGCGGTTATATTGGAATGTGAAAAACACGTCATCCTTTTGCTCTAAATCGACGATAAAATTTCTGTTTGTGAAGATTACCAGTTATAATTTGATGTCGCGACACGATTCAGCGACGTCCTATTGTTGGTGCGAAAAAGCAAAAGATCGTTCTACAATCCACTGCAGAAATGCGCGTCTCGATGGGGTCCATGTAGCGGTTATATTAGAATGTGAAAAACACAACATGCTGTTACTCTAAATCGACGATAAAATTGCTGTCTGTGCAGATTAACAGTTATAACTCGGCGACGCGACGCGATTCTGCGAAGTCCAATTGTTGGTGCAGAAAAGCAGAAGATTGTTCTACAATCCACTGTAGTAACGCGCGTCTCGATGGGGTTCATGTAGCGGTTACATTAGAATGTGAAAAACACAACATCCTGTTGCTCTAAATCGACAATCAAATGTATGTCTATGTAGATTAACAATTATAACTCGGCGACGCGACGCGATTCTGCGAAGTCCAATTGTTGCTGCAGAAAATCAGAAGATCGTTCTACAATCCACTGCAAAACCCAGAACATTCAGCAGAGGGTTTCCAACATTTGGACGCCTTAATTTCATTATTTGTTTTTTGTAGTGCAGTGAGTTTTCGCGGGCGTCGCGACGGCCGCAAAAGGCGCAACTAAACAATAGAACGTTCAATTATCTGCGGGAATCGCGTGAAATCGTCATCGCATAGTTTAAGTTGGCGATTCTGGCGAGTTTTTCTGGACATCCAAAACATTAAACGCAATCGAGATTAAACTCCCAAACAAACTAAAAGACACTATGCCGAATCGAATGGCGCTAGTCCTGTGTTGATCCGACTGACGGCTTCGGAGGAGTTAGAATATCTGCAAATCGTGTAGAAAAATATCGTGCTTTCCACATTTTTCGTGATGAAGTTGACATGGAGCGTGAACAGGACGTCGCAGTAACCAGTTTCTTTCACCGGCCTTTGCGGACAACCCTCCCGCATTGAACGAACCTATTATCAAACCTGGAGCCCTTCCAATAAACAAACCGCGTCCAAAAATGTAATCGTAAAAACGAAATTTTCTTTCCGCTGAATCGGACGAACCGGCCGGCGGTCGCACACTTGCCTGCCAAATGTCGAAAGGGTCAGGATCATCGTTCCAGGGTCGCGGCTATGAGATGCAAGAAAAAAAATCGAGCCGCGGACCTCAAATCGCCCAAAAAGCGGATTTTAGTTTTTCATACCTGGTGGACGATTGGTGGACGACTTGTTCCTGTTCGCGTGGGAAATTCTTTCCTACGCTGGAAAATGATATTTTCCCGTTTCGCCATGCAAGAGGAAAGGAGATTTCGCGGAAAATGTGAGGAAATGTTAAAACGCACCTACAGCCGGAATGTTGTAAAACTTGAACAATAAATAACCTAATTTTTTGCTCGATCAGATGGAAAAAAATCTCGGGTAAAACTGCATTTCGAACCAATAACCATAATTTTCCATAAAATCTTACTTTCTTGACCCGTTTTTAGTTCAGTGAAGGCTTGTTACTCGTTTAGTACACCGTAACGAGGTCTCTAAAAATGTGGCCCGGCGGCGGCTGGAGGATCCGGGAAGAATTTTTGAGATCCGTCGAAAAATGTGCCCCGAAGATAAACAAATCGTGATTTTCGGTTTGGTGCGTTCGAATCTTGTGGAGTTGAGTTGCAAAAATGGCACCGCTCGACGCGGCTCTCGGTTCTACAACAGAAAAATGTACAATCAAGTTTTGCGCCGCCTCTGCTTCCGTCAAAACCTTTGATTTTCAGGTGGGTTTTGACCCCCTGGAGGGCGCGGCAGGATGGAGGACGAAACTTGGGGATGCGCAACGTACGGACGGGCATTCGCAGTTAAAGCATCGAAGACGTGCGGTTAAAACACTGAAGATCTGCCCCCCTACCGCTCCCCCCCAATTTACCATTTTTACAGAGGTACAGGGTAGATGCCGAGGGAAAATTGAATTCATGCAAGGATTCCGGTAGAAAACTTTGAGACGCTTCCTCCGACACCACTCTCGTCGCTGCGCGACTTTTTTCGGCGACGTTATTGACAGTTTTTTGCGAATCCTGGTCCTCCGACTAAAACGCCGGCTCTGGTAGCTCCCGCGGTCTGAGAGAATCGGTGCATCAGATTATTGTAGCCAAAGAATGGACGAACGACCCCACGTACGGCGATTTTCAATGAGACTTCCGTATCACGTCATTTAGGCGTCCAAAAATGACGAGAAAGTTAGTTCTTCGCACTTGCCAAAAAATTTAAGTAAAAATATTGAAATGTGAGTCGGACGTGTCGTCTGTGCGACGAAACCTGTCCGAGTTGTGGGTGAAAAAGTGACAAAGCTTGAAAAAATCGCACAGCCGCCCCCGGAGATGGTAGATGGGTGAAATTATTTTTAGAAAATACTTCAATCATTTGAAATCAGTTGTGCAAGATTTCCAATCGTTGCGTTATATTTAAATAATTTTAATAAATTTTACAAAAAAACGTGTTTTCATGACGGCTCGTTACTCTTTTAGTATAATGTAGGATAATAATTTAAACTATAATATTAAAAATTAAAAACTATAAATTAAATTCAAACTATAATATTGATATATTTCATTTAGTCATTAAAATCAATGGAAGAATTGGAGGTAGATAATAAGTGTTTAATACATTTACTTCACATACTGAGTGAAGCACAGAAAGTTTATTTGTAAGATATTTTGTATTCGAAGATAAGAGCATTTGCACGACTTACTAAGGATTATCCTTTTAAGATAATGTAGATCAAGATTTGAAGACTAATTGAAACTTGACTTGTCGCATGACGTTATCTAAGATAACGAAACGAGATAAATAATCACGCATTCTCTTAAATCATAATTTAATGAAGCTTTTCCAAAAGCACATCTTTCAAATTTAAAAACAAGAAATCTGTTAATGTTTTAGATTTTGTGAAACCATCCTACGTTATAGATAATCATGCAAACTTAAAACAAACGGAACACAGCCTAAATATATAAATATATTCAGCCTTTCCGGAGCTCTATAACAATTACTGAGTCTTTTTAGGACTATCAAAACAAAAAGACAAATTTGACATGAGATTTGTCTTGGTAGTCCTAAAAGCTCCGTAATTGTCTGAGACTCAGCTCCGGAAAGGCTGAATATACCAACTGTTAATATTGGTAAAACCATACTATATTATAGATAATCGTATAAAGTAGTGTTTCCCAAAGTATGGTACGCGTACCCCGAGAGGTACGTGATGGGTTTGAAAGGGGTACAAAAATATTTTCAAAATGTTGTGTGTGTTTTCCGCGAAATCTCCCTTTGCTCTTAAACACGGCGAAACGGGAAATCATTTTCCGGCGTAGGACAGAATGGGCATTTCATCAGTGTCAGTCTGCCGCGCACAATTCCCACCAATCCTCCTCCAGCTACGAAAAACTAAAATCCGCTTTTTGGGCGATTTGAGGAGCAACTTTGGTCTGCGACTCGATTTTTTTCTTGCACCCTCTGGACGCGGCTCGTTTATTAGAAGGGATCCAGGTCTGAAAATAGGTTAGTTTGATGCGGGAGGGTTGCCGGCAAAGGTCGGTGCAAGCATACGCTTACTGTGACATCCGGTTACCGCTCCATCTCAATTTCATCGCGAAAAATCTAGAAAACGTATTTTTTTAACGCGTTTTGCGGAAATTCTAACTCCGAAGCCACCAGTCGGATCACCACAGGACTAGCGCCATTCGATTTGGCATGGTGTTTTTTAGTTTTTTTGGGAGTTTAATCCCGATTGCGTTTAACCCTCTAATACCCAAGGCTGCCTCAAGGCAGGTGTTATAAAAATTCAAGTAGAAATTCCATAAGTCAAAATTGCATATACAAAACAATTTACAGTCGCCGGCCGGGATAAAAAAACACGTGCGTTTGTGAAAACAAACGAATTCAGTGTAAAAGTTCAAGGAATACGATCGTTCGCTTGTGTTACAACTTTAAAAATAAAATAAAAATAGTAAAAAAATACAGGTTAGTTTTTACTTTATTTAGATAGCAATAATATATGTTTGAATAAATTACAAACAGCTCGATTGAACGCGACATTTGACCCGTTTGGGATGCCCGTCTGCAGGCGGACCTGGGCATATAGTAGTAATTTATTATGTGTGATAAACAGACTAACTGTTTTGTATTTTACAATAAATAATATTTGCATACTGTGCAATTTCAGACATGGATCGACGAAAATTTTACACCCCATCACTGATGTCGCAAGACGAAATCTATAATTTATTAGATTCAATAGAAAGAGAAGAGTTAGAAACTGATGAAGACAACTTTTCTGACGATGATGACTTAGAGGATCCTGATTTTGATCCAATTGGCCGTAATTCTAAGGAAAATGTTTTAGATAGTGATGATGATGAAGCTATCGAACGTGGTCTCGCGATGGACAATGCTTTTGTTGGACCTGGTACCTCTATTACCATTTAACAGGACATGAAGTTGAACCTGGTCCCTCTCGATCGGAATATCAACGATTTCAAGATGTCCAGCCCGGTCCGTTTCGATCCGACAATAAGCAGTTTATTGAAGATGAACCTGGTACCTCAACCACGTATATTGGGTCCTCTAGGGATATGACGTAAAAAGTCAAGACTTCAAAAACATTTTATGGCGCAAGAATAATCTTCAGTTACATAAAAACCATAATAGAATTTATAGGAAGTTTTATTACAGAGCATTTTTACGCACTAAAAACACCATTTCAGTGTTTCCAATATTTCATGGGTGAAAATTTATACAAGCGTATTACTGATGAAACAAATCTATATGCCCGCCAAAAAAATATTTCTACGAAATTTGTAACCACGACAAGAGAAATGCAAAAATACATAGGAATCCTCCTTTTCATGTCGATTTACAAATACCCGAATACTCGGGAATATTGGGGCGAAAATTCATTCGAACCAATACGAGAGACAATGCAGAGAAACCGTTTTGAAGAGATACGTCGCTACTTGCATTTCAACGGCAACAGGCAAGTAGTAGCACGAGATGATCCAGAATTTTCAAGATTCGACCAATTCCGGATCACTTCAATCAACGTTTTACTTCTGTGCCAATGTGTCAACGCCTATGTGTAGATGAACAAATGTGCTCTACGAAAATGGTGTCCCATCTTCGGCAATATATGCCGGCTAAACCACATAAGTGGGGTATGAAGTTATTTGTGCTTTGCGATTCTTATGGGTGTTCTTATGGATTTGAACTGTACTCTGGTGCAAAGGATAACATAACTCCAAACGAAGCACCAGATTTAGGTGCAGCTGCGAATGTAGTTTCTAGATTGTGGCAAGTAATCCCCAATCATAAAAACCACATCGTTTATTTCGATAACTTTTACACTACTTGCCATTGATGGTGTATCTCAACAGCAGAGGGATATATTCATTGGGAACGTTACGAGCAAATCGTAAGCTTTTCAAATTGTAAGCTTCCTTCAGATAAAGAACTTAAAAAGGAGCGACGTGGATTTTCTACAGAATATGTGGGTACGTGTTGTGGTGTAGATTTGTCGCCCACTCTGTGGAAAGACAATAAATGCGTACGCCTGGCTTCGACATATGTAGGAGTACTTCCATTCCTGAATGAAGCAAATAATACACCAAAAAAAGTATCACGATACGATCATTCACAAAAAAAAGAATTGAAGTTGATTGTTCAAATATCATCCATGAGTATAATGTATATGGGTGGTGTGCACTTGATGGATGGACTTTTATGGTAATATATGGTTTTATGGTTTATGGACATTTATGGTAAATGCCTATTTGTTATTCAAAAAAATAAACAGGCATTACCAGGGGTAAACATAGAACTACCCCAATTTCGAAAAGCCGTGGCTGCTATGCTGTGCAAGTCTCAACCTGGGGATTCTACACCGAGATCTGTTGAAAGGCCACGATCGTCAAGCCTGGAGCCAGAGCTTTCCGTCAAACGACGGAGGAAAACTTACTTACCTGCTGCAGACATCAGATTTGATGGATTTGACCACTTTCCCAAGTGGTTAGACCGTTCAGGAAAACGCCAATGTAAATTACCTGGCTGCAAATCTGAAACGCAATGTATGTGCTCAAAGTGCAAACTTAATTTATGCTGCACTGCATCAAAAAATTGTTTTGCAACATTTCATAAAAAATAATATAACTTTTAAATAATAAAAACATGAAAAAAATAAAATAATTATTGTAATAACTTCATCCATCTTTATACCTATATTTTTAGCACTAACTGCCCAGGTCCGCCTCAAGGCAGGCATACTAAAACTGGGTCTAAAGGGCACTCGTTACATTTTAAGTTAAATTTTATGTAAATTTGGTATCAGTGATCTTAAATTAACCTACTGTAATTTTTTGCCACAGAAAAAAAAATTGGGCATTAGAGGGTTAAGATAGTGTCGTGATATAAAAATATAAAAAGCAATATAACAACTTTTATCTACGACCACTATTATAATTGCCCAATATTGTACAGTTCGTGAATTATGTAAATACATCTTACAACACACGTATGTAACAGTCCGCGATTAATGTTATTTAATGATTCAATAACGCACTAGTGCGTTTGGTTTACTATACTTTGATTGGTTGAGAGCTGCTACTATCGTTTAATATAGGCAACCCAATACATTCCGTTATTTGTCAAAAAAAATTAAACGTCAAACTAATACATAAACACTATATTTTTTTTTCAATTATAAAAATTAAAGTCCAGTATTGTCCAGTGATAGCGAAATAGAAAATGCTACTCCGCCCGAAATTGTTGAAAAAGCGAAACAAGCTGCCCATAATTTGCTACGGATTAAATCTCCGGATCGATACGAGGATGCATATAGAGAATTTATGGGCTGGAGAATGAAGCATAAAGTTAAATCCTTTTCAGAAAATGTTTTATTATACTTTGATGAGTTATCTCAAACAATGAAACCATCTTCACTTTGGGCAATTTATTGAATGGTTCGGACAACAATTAATATAAAGCACGACATAGACATTTCAACACTTTCAAAGTTAATAGCTTTACTAACGAGAAAATCTGATGGATTTAAAAGCAAAAAATCAAAAATTTTAACCATTTAATAAATTAACAGTTTCCTCAATAATTCGCCGGATAACAAATATTTATTGATGAAGGTATTCATTACTTTTTTATCTTATAATGCTCTCTAATGAGCATAACGACATATTTTTTATATAATTTTAGGTTATTCTTATCATTGGCATTAGTGGTGCTTGCAGAATACAAGAACTACGAAATATCAAACCCTGCCATATAGAAGACAACGGAACATCTTTGATCATTAAAATTCCCGATTCCAAAACAAAAACTCAAAGATCTTTTGTGCTACCGAATTTTACCAAACCTGTAAAAAATATATTAACTCCGAAGCCACCAGTCGGATCACCACAGGACTAGCGCCATTCGATTTGGCATGGTGTTTTTTAGTTTTTTTGGGAGTTTAATCCCGATTGCGTTTAACCCTCTAATACCCAAGGCTGCCTCAAGGCAGGTGTTATAAAAATTCAAGTAGAAAAGTCAAAATTGCAGCGCAAAACCCTCGCACGCTTATACAAAACAATTTACAGTCGCCGGCCGGGATAAAAAACACGTGCGTTTGTGAAAACAAACGAATTCAGAGTAAAAGTTCAAGGAATACGATAGTTCGCTTGTGTTATAACTTTAAAAATAAAATAAAAATAGAAAAAAAATACAGGTTAGTTTTTACTTTATTTAGATAGCAATAATATATGTTTGAATAAATAACAAACAGCTCGATTGAACGCGACATTTGACCCGTTTGGGATGCCCGTCTGCAGGCGGACCTGGGCATATAGTAGTAATTTATTATGTTTGATAAACAGACTAACTGTTTTGTATTTTACAATAAATAATATTTGCATACTGTGCAATTTCAGACATGGATCGACGAAAATTTTACACCCCATCACTGATGTCGCAAGACGAAATCTATAATTTATTAGATTCAATAGAAAGAGAAGAATTAGAAACTGATGAAGACAACTTTTCTGACGATGATGACTTAGAGGATCCTGATTTTGATCCAATTGGCCGTAATTCTAAGGAAAATGTTTTAGATAGTGATGATGATGAAGCTATCGAACGTGATCTCGCGATGGATAATGCTTTGGTTGAACCTGGTACCTCTATTACCATTTAACAGGACATGAAGTTGAACCTGGTCCCTCTCGATCGGAATATCAACGATTTCAAGATGTCCAGCCCGGTCCGTTTCGATCCGACAATAAGCAGTTTATTGAAGATGAACCTGGTACCTCAACCACGTATATTGGGTCCTCTAGGGATATGACGCAAAAAGTCAAGACTTCAAAAACATTTTATGGCGCAAGAATAATCTTCAGTTACATAAAAACCATAATAGAATTTATAGGAAGTTTTATTACAGAGCATTTTTACGCACTAAAAACACCATTTCAGTGTTTCCAATATTTCATGGGTGATAATTTATACAAGCGTATTACTGATGAAACAAATCTATATGCCCGCCAAAAAAATATTTCTACGAAATTTGTAACCACCACAACAGAAATGCAAAAATACATAGGAATCCTCCTTTTCATGTCGATTTACAAATACCCGAATACTCGGGAATATTGGGGCGAACATTCATTCGAACCAATACGAGAGACAATGCCGAGAAACCGTTTCGAAGAGATACGTAGCTACTTGCATTTCAACGGCAACAGTCAAGTAGTAGCACGAGATGATCCAGAATTTTCAAGATTCGACCAATTCCGGATCACTTCAATCAACGTTTTACTTCTGTGCCAATGTGTCAACGCCTATGTGTAGATGAACAAATGTGCTCTACGAAAATGGTGTCCCATCTTCGGCAATATATGCCGGCTAAACCACATAAGTGGGGTATGAAGTTATTTGTGCTTTGCGATTCTTATGGGTGTTCTTATGGATTTGAACTGTACTCTGGTGCAAAGGATAACATAACTCCAAACGAAGCACCAGATTTAGGTGCAGCTGCGAATGTAGTTTCTAGATTGTCGCAAGTAATCCCCAATCATAAAAACCACATCGTTTATTTCGATAACTTTTACACTACTTTGCCATTGATGGTGTATCTCAATAGCAGAGGGATATATTCATTGGGAACGTTACGAGCAAATCGTATTTCAAATTGTAAGCTTCCTTCAGATAAAGAACTTAAAAAGGAGCGACGTGGATTTTCTACAGAATATGTGGGTACGTGTTGTGGTGTAGATTTGTCGACCACTCTGTGGAAAGACAATAAATGCGTACGCCTGGCTTCGACATATGTAGGAGTACTTCCATTCCTGAATCAAGCAAATAATACACCAAAAAAAGTATCACGATACGATCATTCACAAAAAAAGAGAATTGAAGTTGATTGTTCAAATATCATCCATGAGTATAATGTATATGGGTGGTGTGCACTTGATGGATGGACTTTTATGGTAATATATGGTTTTATGGTTTATGGACATTTATGGTAAATGCCTATTTGTTATTCAAAAAAATAAACAGGCATTACCAGGGGTAAACATAGAACTACCCCAATTTCGAAAAGACGTGGCTGCTATGCTGTGCAAGTCTCAACCTGGGGATTCTACACCGAGATCTGTTGAAAGGCCACGATCGTCAAGCCTGGAGCCAGAGCTTTCCGTCAAACGACGGAGGAAAACTTACTTACCTGCTGCAGACATCAGATTTGATGGATTTGACCACTTTCCCAATTGGTTAGACCGTTCAGGAAAACGCCAATGTAAATTACCTGGCTGCAAATCTGAAACGCAATGTATGTGCTCAAAGTGCAAACTTAATTTATGCTGCACTGCATCAAAAAATTGTTTTGCAACATTTCATAAAAAATAATATAACTTTTAAATAATAAAAACATGAAAAAAATAAAATAATTATTGTAATTACTCCATCCATCTTTATACCTATATTTTTAGCACTAACTGCCCAGGTCCGCCTCAAGGCAGGCATACTAAAACTGGGTCTAAAGGGCACTCGTTACAATTTAAATTAAATTTTATGTAAATTTGGTATCAGTGATCTTAAATTAACCTACTGTAATTTTTTTGCACAGAAAAAAAATGTGGGCATTAGAGGGTTAAGATAGTGTCGTGATATAAAAATATAAAAAGCAATATAACAACTTTTATCTACGACCACTATTATAATTGCCCAATATTGTACAGTTCGTGAATTATGTAAATACATCTTACAACACACGTATGTAACAGTCCGCGATTAATGTTATTTAATGATTCAATAACGCACTAGTGCGTTTGGTTTACGATACTTTGATTGGTTGAGAGCTGCTACTATCGTTTAATATAGGCAACCCAATACATTCCGTTATTTGTCAAAAAAAATTAAACGTCAAACTAATACATAAACACTATATTTTTTTCAATTATAAAAATTAAAGTCCAGTATTGTCCAGTGATAGCGAAATAGAAAATGCTACTCCGCCCGAAATTGTTGAAAAAGCGAAACAAGCTGCCCATAATTTGCTACGGATTAAATCTCCGGATCGATACGAGGATGCATATAGAGAATTTATGGGCTGGAGAATGAAGCATAAAGTTAAATCCTTTTCAGAAAATGTTTTATTATACTTTGACGAGTTATCTCAAACAATGAAACCATCTTCACTTTGGGCAATTTATTGAATGGTTCGGACAACAATTAATATAAAGCACGACATAGACATTTCAACACATTCAAAGTTAATAGCTTTACTAACGAGAAAATCTGATGGATTTAAAAGCAAAAAATCAAAAATTTTAACCATTTAATAAATTAACAGTTTCCTCAATAATTCGCCGGATAACAAATATTTATTGATGAAGGTATTCATTACTTTTTTATCTTATAATGCTCTCTAATGAGCATAACGACATATTTTTTATATAATTTTAGGTTATTCTTATCATTGGCATTAGTGGTGCTTGCAGAATACAAGAACTACGAAATATCAAACCCTGCCATATAGAAGACAACGGAACATCTCTGATCATTAAAATTCCCGATTCCAAAACAAAAACTCAAAGATCTTTTGTGCTACCGAATTTTACCAAACCTGTAAAAAATATATTAACGTACGCCCACAAAATATGGACAAAACTCGGCCTTTTTTTCTAAATTATCAAAATGAGAAATGCACTAAGCAATGGAATAAATAAAATTGCTTCTATTCCTAAACAAATTGCCAATTATCTTCATTTGCCGGAAGCAAATCTTTATACAGGACATTGTTACAGATGTTCGACAGCCACCATTCTTGTGGATTCCGTTGGTAATTTATTGTCACTAAAAAGGCATGGTGGCTGGCGTTCGTCTGTAGTAGCAGAAGGCAATATAGACTGCTCCATGAAAAATCTAAACGATACTGCTACAACACAGTAGGTATTAATAGGTATTAATGAAATTAAACATAGAAAATATAAATTATTAAATAAATATAAATTATTTCATTTAACACTGACACTGCGTACATTGTGTTGCCTAAATGGATGAATCACTATATCAGTTACATCAAACAAATTTTTCTTATTAAATAGAAAAAAAATAGTGTGGTCGTAGATAAAGTATAGTACATAATTCGAGTTGTAAGGCAATTACGTACTCGCGGAATTACGCGCTCCCCGCTACGCGGGTCGCGCGTAATTGTTCCGCTCGTACGTAATATGCTTCTTACAACTCTCATTACGTAATATACTATTATTCAATTGTGCACGATAAAGTCATGTTTAATTTCTTGAATAAGGATCAATATAACAGTGGTTTATATACTAGTGAAATTAACTCTCAAAATAACTGTCTTACATAACAAGTCTCCGTAAACATAACTCTAAATGTTGATTTTGATATTCTTTCTTGATCGCTAATCACAAAACATATTATACATTTCTTTGCATAAATCTCTTGATTTATGCGAGATGAATCTTTTCCGAATTGGGTCACCATCTAACAATAATTCTTCGGATATGTCCATTTATGATTAATAAAACACAAATTAATTAAACACAATACTCTAAACAAAATCTTGACGTACGAATCAACAATTTTATCGTTATCATGACAAAAACATCATGGCCCGGACTGGTTTTTGTAAAAAAAAAAACAAAGAAAATGGAAATATTCATTATGTTACTTATTGTTAAATCAAAAGCAAGATTGAATAAAAGCTTCTATTACACTCGCGGATAAAATTAACGTTTAACTCGCGAATTTAACCTCGCGAAACAATCCCTTATACAATCGCTACGATTAAACCTTAATTTTATCCGCTTGTATAATTATATAAAAAAATAATTCCGAAATATTGCTTTTTTAATGTTTGTATCAATAAACGTAGGATATTGCAAAATATATGTTAATTGCTATGAATAAGTCGATTCCCATATGCGCGACCCTCAGCTACGCGACGTCGTGCGACATCGCCTGTCAAATAATGATTACATTGTTGTAACAACTGTCGCAGTCATGATGACAAAAAATTCCATGTTGTCATGATGGTTCATGAACCAAAAATGTTGTCATGATGACAAAAAACAAATCCACATGATGACAAAAACTTCCTAACCAATCTGATGTTCGCCGATGACAGTGCGGTTTTCGCCAACACAGATGCCGAAGCAACAGACACCTTGTATGACATTTCCCGCATTGCCCAGTCATACGGACTGAGAATCAATGCGGATAAGACCAAAGTGCTTACAACGGATGGATCTGAAGCCAGAGTTTACCTCGATGGAACCACAATCGAGCAGGTACCACAGTTCAAATATTTGGGATCACTGGTTGTGGAGAAGAAAGTAGCTTCGACAGCCAAAGTTCACAGCCGGATAGGCCAGGCAACAGCAACGTTTGCTTTACTCAAGTGGTGCATATGGAAGCGGACGAATATTACCATCAAAACCAAAATACGCCTATACCGGACGCTGATCCTCCCAATTCTTTTTTATGGATCGGAAACATGGACATTACTCAAACCAGACCTTAACAAGCTCGAGGCCTTCCAAATGCGATGCCTGAGACAGATTCTCTGCGTCTCACTCCTCAACCACCTCCGAAATGAGACAATCAGAGAAAGGTGCGACCAACAGACACCGATTGTTGAGGAAATTCAAAAACGCCGATTACGATGGTTCGGCCACATCTGTAGGATGGGCGACAATCGAGTACCGCACAAACTCCTATGGAAAAAACGACCTCTTGATTGGAGAACACAAAAACAAGCACCGAAGACCACATGGTTGAAACACGTAGAGAACGATTTAAAAAACCAGCGAATAACAACAGTTGAGGCAAGAACCGTTGCAACTGATCGATTAGCATGGAAGCGTATAGTGAATGGAGCACGGAATCTAGCGGCACCAACAGCAGCGTACTGGCTACGAGGTCGACCACCTCTCCATGCGCCGGCTATGGATTAAAGAAGAAGAACAACTGTCGCAGATTCGCAACTAAATGCCGATTCTCATATACGCGACACTCAGCTACGCGACGCACAGTGGTCTGGATTTCAAAAAAGTTAGTCAAAAATAGAAAGATTTAAGCCCCCCATTCACGATCAGTTAAACTGATCAGTTGAACTGACGTACATCCAAAAACTGACCGTGAGTGTGAAATCCTAACGTAAAATTTTGAACTGACGGCAACCCACGGATTTACCGGGCGCACCATAAATCCGCTGGCTTCAGTTCGTTTCCATCAAGCCAAACTGACAGCGCATGCGCTTAGTCAGTCGTAGTTTAACCGGCAGGGCGTCAGGACGTGCAATAACTGAAGAATTTATAGAAAAATAGCTTGAAATATGTACATTTGTCCATTCTTAAATAGTTATGCCAGTCACTCGGATTCAGTGACAACTCATTTAACAAATTAATATGAGATAACTATAATTTCGTTTTTAACCATTTTTTCGTTCCGTTTTTTTTTTGTTTTTTATTGATTAAACGGCTTCAAGCAGCAGCCGTCATATGTAGAATATCCTCTTCAGAATCCTAATCAATTTTTAAAGTTACGCGGGGAGAAATTTGCTAGCCAGATACAGCACGCGACAATCGAGAAATGAAGGCCGGTTTTAAGCCAGTGAGTGGGGAAATCATTATGAACTGATCAGTTTTAACTGATCAGTTCTAAACGTCAGTTCAACTGATCAGTTTAAACTGATCGTGAATGGCGGGCTTTAAACGTGAATTGGTATATTTTTGGGGTTGGGGTTTTCCAGGCCGCTGATTACGAATTTCATAGATATGATTCAAAATTCAAAATGGCGGATCCAATATGGCCTAGTATTTCACTAAAATTTTATTTTAATTTCATATAATTTGTTATATAGGGATTGTCGAGGTCACTGAATACGAATTTCATAATAAAATTCAAATTGGCGGATCCAATATGGCCGACCGCTTTATTAAAATTTGATCCAAATTTCATATAAATTGATAGATAAGGGTTTTCGAGTTAACTGAATACGAATTTAATAATATAATATTCCAATTAAAAATGGCGGATCCAATATGGCATATGAAATTGGTATATGAGGGTTTTTGATAGTGATGGGTCAACTCGATTTTTTAAACCGGGTTAACTCGAGTTAAGGATAATTCGAGTCAACTCGATTTTCGATTTGCCAACTCGAGTTGATACGCTACATCACCAACCGACTAATCGGTTCGGCTCCTTTACGATCATGGTCAACGGCGTAAACGCAATACATCGTGATGCGGATATACCCGACCTCGATATATAATATTTTCTACATATTGTTGGGGAAGTTTACCGGAATAATGCCAGGTCCTAGAAAAATCTCAGTGGTGTGGGAAGTTTTTAGTTTACCCATGGACGGAAAAGTAAAATGTAAAACATATTCTAACACATATAAATATTCTGCAAATACAACCACATTGATGAATCATATTAAAAAGAAACATTCCAGTGAAAACATTGGCTTGATGGCGCTCGATAGTAAATAATACAATAAAATCAACAAGTCAATTTCAAAAATCAATTTTAGATGAATCGGCGATGCCTGTTCCGGTTTCGTGATATGATGTCGAACCTCCAACAAAAAAATTAAAACAAAGCCATTTAAATTTGAATATATACAATAAATCTGTGCAGAAATCTGGGGACGATGCCCTAATGCGTATGATAGTCAAAGATTACCGGCCATTACAAATCGTTGAAAATGGAGGTTTTCGCAAAATTACCAAAACATTAAACTCTTAGTACAAAATTCCATCTAGAAAAAAACTTACAAAAATGATAGAAGAAAAATATGACTTGAGTCCAGAGCTTACAAAAAGAGATTGGAAGATATTAAATACATTGCAATAACATCTGATATTTGGTCCTCAGATAGCAATAAAAGTTTTATAACTGTGACAACTCATTTTATACAAAATGTAAAATTACATTCATTTGTTATTTCCACTTCAGAAAAACTAGAAAATCACATGGCTGAAAAGTAGTATTAATATTTAGTATTTAGAATTACTAGTATTGGATGATTGGAAAATAGATTCAAAAATAGTCTGCATAGTCACTGATAACGCTGCACCTATGGAAAAGGCAATTAGTGAGATTCTTAAATAACAAAACCATTTATGTGTTGCTCATACACTTAACCTTGCTGTCAAAGACTGTATAGATAAAGAAAGGGCTGATTTAGAAAAGAATCTGGATAACAGTCAAATATTACAAGTATTAAAAATGTTCCGTTCGATTATTTCCCACTTCAAGCATAGCAGCAAGTCGTCCTATGCTTTACTTGACATGCAAAAACAACTGAATATGGAAATTTTGAATTGGTAAAACCATACAACATTATAGATAATCAGATAAACTTAATAAAGTTTATTAAGTTTATAAAGTTTATAAACTTTATTAAGTTTATCTGATTATCTATAATGTTGTATGGTTTTACCAATTCAAAATTCATCATTTATATCAATAACCTGCTAAGTTCATGTCTCTCTCACAAAATGTCAAAATTAAAAACATCTAACCCTAATCAACACATGGGTTTTCAAGTGAGTGATTTACAAAATATTGTTCATGGAAGCAAAGCTGTGCTGATGAGAGATAAATCTCGAAACGCGTCCACAGATGGCTATCCACTCAAGGTATCGGAAAGACATGATCTTAAAAATCAATGTTATTTTTATGGTTTTTGTTGAGTGCCACGAAGGTGGACTGAAAGCTATAGAATAACTGACAAATTTCATACGAGATTTGTTTTTGGTAGTCCTAAAAAGACTCATTAGTATTATAGAGTTCCGGAAAGGTTGAGTATATTTATATATTCAAGCTTTGTTCCGTCTTTATTAAGTTTAACTGAATATGGATTTACTAAAAGTAAAGCAAGATGTTCGTACCAGGTAGAACGGTTCTTTCTACATGCTGGAGCACTTAATCAAATTGAAGGTACTACTTTCTGCTGTTTTACCCACAGTGAATTTACCACCATCAAATTTTGAGTCTCATGAGTGGTTATTGGCTGAAGAAATGGTGGCGCTTTTACATCCTTTTGAACAGGTAACTGTCATTTTATCTGGAGAAAAATACCCATCCCTCTTCTTCTTCTCCTTCTTCTTTCGAATAGGCCTACTTTGGACCATGCTTGATCAACTGTTCGGCTTTGACTTTTGCCCAGTATTGTAGCATCTTCTGCCGGTGTAACTCCTTTCTCTCTTCTGTCCAGGGGGTACCTTTCCTTCGAGGTTTTTCCTGAAATCCACGGACTTCTTTCAGAGTGCGTCTGACAGAGTGTCTGTTTTTGAGATGTGTTATTCTCAGTTCTTTAATATCCTTCTCGGTCTCTGTCAACCAAGTGGTACGAAGCTTCTTGTTTTGCCAGAAGGTGAACAGACGGTTGGTTAGTCGGTTTGGAGGCAATCTTGCAACATGGCCATTGAAAGCTACCCTCCTTTTCCTTGCACAGTCAGAGAGCATCTCAATATGTTCGTAGAGGTCAGAGTTATGCCGTCTTTGGAATTCCCCATTTTCCTTTACCGGACCTAGGATCTTCCTGAGGATTCTCCTCTCTCTGATTTCCAATTTCTCTATTAGACCCGTTCGGTTCAAAGAAAGACACTCCATGGCATACAGGGCTTCTGAGGATTCTCCTCTCTCTGATTTCCAATTTCTCTATTAGATCCCTTCCGTTCAAGGAAAGACACTCCATGGCATACAGGGCTTCTGGTCGTAAGACTGATGTGTAGTGCTTAAGTTTCAGGTTGCATGACAAGCATTTCCTATTGTAAGTGTTCTTAGTCAGCCGATAGGCTAGTTCTAACTTGCTGACTCTCTTGGATAATGATGCTCTTTCTGATAAGTTGGGTTCAATCCAATCACCGAGATACTTAAATTTCTCGGTCCTCTTGATGTTTCCCTGTTCTAGTAACATCTCTATGCTTCTCTGATGTTGGTGAAGAATTTTGTTTTTTCCAGCGACACTTGAAGATCCACTTTGACAGCCTGTTTTCTGAGGCAGTTTACCTGCATTGTTGCCATCTCAAGAGAATCAGCAAACAGTGCCATGTCATCTGCAAAGGCCAGGCAATCTACAACCAGTCCATCGTTCTTACGTCCCAGGTAGATACCACTCTGAGCACCCAAATTGTTCAGTTCATTGCGCCATTCTCTCATAATCTTTTCAAGGATACAGTTGAAGAGAAGTGGGGAAAGTCCATCTTCTTGAATCACTCCAGTTTTTATTTCGAAGCTTTCTGAAATCTCGCCTCTAAATTTAACCTTGGAATGGGTGTTGGTCAAAATTTATAGGATGAGTATACGGGTTTTGTTGTCTAGTGCTATTTCCTGGAGTAATTTGTTAAGCGTTTTTCTATCAATGGAATCGTAGGCCTTCCTAAAATCAACATAGGTGACGATCACCTTTCGGTTTCTCATCTTGGAGTATGCAAGTCCAGTTTTAAGATTGAGGATCTGTTCAACACAGGATCGGGTCTTCCTGAAGATTCCCTGGTATTCTCCCAGTTGACTATCCAACTGATTTTCTGCCCTTGTTTGTAATGCCTTCGAGAGAATCTTGTATGTTACCGGGACGAGAGAAATTCCACGGTAGTTGTTTAGATCAGTAAAATCTCCCTATTTGTAAAGCGGATGGATCAGAGCAGATTTCCAATCGGGTGGTAATTTCTCTGTTTCCCAGATGTCCTGGATGATCTCGGTTAGCTTGCGCACGGCATTGTTTCCAGCACCTTTCCACAGTTCAGCAACGATAGAGTCCTCTCTAGCTGCCTTATTATTCTTAAGAAGTTGAATGATCTGGCCAACTTTTTCCAACGAAGGGGGAAGCGAGTCCGGGTTTGGTGTGGTTTGTTTCCGTCCCTGTCTTCTGTTATACCTCTTGTATTTGGTCTCAGGAAGGCTGAAAACAGCAAAACTGCACTAACCGAGTCAGGCAAATTTTTACAACAAATTCTTGACAATGTAGTAGAAAAACGACTTGGAATTTATGAAAATTTACCTTTTACCTTTACCCTTTACCTTTACTTTACCTTTAGCAAAGCATTTATTGTATGGAACCTAACAATTGTAGCCTAACATTGAAAAAAAAAAAAAAAATACATTCTAGTAGACATGCTAAGATCTCTAAGATCGAAGAATTCTTTTCTCTCTTTGGGTTTCATGAAATACTTCTATCTACGATGCAATCAGATTTGCAGCAAAGACAAAAAAAGAAAAACCAGAAATTGTTCAGTATTATAATAAACCAAAAATTGGTCTGGATATAATGGATAAGATGTTGGGCCGTTACACAATCCACAGACGGACTTAATATTTTGGATATCGCCAGTCTTGCCAGCTATATCATTTATCATCTAAATAACGTATTTTTACGAAAATTAAGTGAAGAATAATATATGACAGCTATTCAAGAACGACCTCAAAATATGCAAATTATGAGAAATATAACCACTAGGATTGCCATAGAAAGCATATATGGAAAACCAATAGATCCTACAAGCAGGGCAACAACATCAAGTGAGCCAGGCGGGTCTACTGAACAGACAGTTTCCACTGGACGAAAAATTGTTGTAGGATCATGTCATATTTGTTACCAGGATGTCAATAAAAAACGGAGAAAAAACGCAAAAATCGTGTAAAGAATGTAACAAACCAGTTTGCGATGAACATTCAAAAGCAATTGTAAAATATGACGCACGTTGCCAATAATAAATTGAATATAAAAATATAAGTTTTATAATAAAATTAATTAAAAGTTAAATTAATCCGTTTATTTATATATTAAATAATATTTTTTATCCCTAGAAATAAGTTTAATTATATATTTATATATGGGTACCCGGGTATTGAACAACGGGGTATTAGACTTTAAGTCCAAAAAGTTTATATATTTTTTGGCACATTTTATTATTTATGTATATGAATCGATTTCAATAGATTCAAATAACGAGGATCTGAAAGGATTTGATGATTTTTCGTTAAATAAAAAAGATATGTAAGTAAGAACATGCAAAAGGGTACCCGGGTATTGACATAAGTGTAAATACCTCACAATAGTTTGATTAAAAATTTCTTAGTTTATTCTTAAAAGAGTAGCTTTCAGTTATGTAATAAAAGAATTTAAGTCATATTGAGGTATTACAGATTTTGTTGATTTTTTTTGTTGCTTGTTTATTTATAAATTCATTTATGAATATATATATATATATATATATATATATATATATATATATATATATATATATATATATTAATATTTAGTATCATTTAACATCCATTACACATTGTGTATTTTCCTGCAAAAAAAACAGTTCTTCTATGAAAATTAATGGGCGAAAAATAAAATGTTTGGCTTATAAGTGCCAATTAAGACCAGGAGCGTCCAAAATCTAATTTATAATAAACTTTATATTTTTCTGCTAACTCGGTTTGGATAACTCGGTTTGAAATCGGGTTACGCAAATTTTTAACCGGGTTAACTCGAGTTAACAAAAATACGAGTTTGCCCATCATTAGTTTTTGAGGTCTCTGATAACGAATTTAATGGTATCATTTAAAAATTCAAAAGGGCGGATGCAATATGGCTGACTACTTCATTCAAAATATAGGGGTGAGTGGGGTAATCGCGGACGCGGTGTAATCCCGGACCACGATTTCAGTACCTTAGGGGGAAAAAAAGTTGTTTTTTTACATGGAAAATAGGTTAATGTATACGTAGTGTCAGGCAATAAGTCAGCTGCTCAGGTTCTGCATTTTATTCAAGATAAATATTAATAAATATTTTCATTCTTTTGTATGTAATTTTTGTCATGTATATATTCGTTAAACTCTCGCTACACATAAATGATATAATTATAGTTTATTTACAACGTGTTCAGTAGAATTTATGACAAATTTTCTGACACAAATACTTATTTTTATTTATTTCCAGCCTCAAAAAAATATTAAGTTTTATATTTTTAACGTTGTGGGGCAATGGCGGACGAATTGAGTGGCGTAATCTCGGACGTTCGCAATTGCCCCACATCGATAATCATACTAAACAATTTTTAAATTTAAATTTTGCTTTTTTCCAAATGGTTCGAAAATATAAATGAAAATTAAAATTTAAATAGTAGAGCATTTAAGTAGTAGAGCAGTTTGAAAAACCAAAAAAAGACACTAAAACAAAAAAAGATGAAAAAACAAAATAGAGAAAATACACAAACTCAAAATGAGTATTATTGTATTTTTTGTGCGGGAAAATATGAAGAACCATACACTGAAGAATGGATAATGTGCTATGGATGCAATTTATGGGCACATGAGTAATGGTGAAAGCACAAGTAAAGGGTTCCTCTGTGATTTATGTGTAGATTAATTCAAATTTATTCTTTATTAATTATTTATTTTTAACTTATCTATTAACAAATGACTTATGTACGTACTGTTCAAGATGATTTTAATTTCTTATGTTAAAAATAACTTAAAACTAATTAATCTTAAATTATTCTACTTAATATGGACTATCCATAATTACCCCACCACCGTCCGGAATTACCCCACGGATTTGAGGATCACAAAAATGACACTTTCCTTTTTTTGACAAAAAATTACTATATTTTCAAATTTAATTAAATATTATGATTAAAACTAATAAATAAAACCTTTATCTTTGCTATTAATCAATAAATTAGCAGAATTTTTGTTTAGTATTTTTAATATTTTCTTTTTTCCTTAGGTGTCCGTAATTACCCCACTCTCCCCTATTCAATATTGGTCATAATAATTAAAATATTACATTTGCGAAATAATAAACTTTTTATTATTTTATATTTTAAGTAAAAAATAACCATAAAAATAATACCATATAAAAAAAACCACAAATGAACAAAAAATAGGGAAAACACTGTATTAATGAATAAACAACTGTACTAATCAGTCGCTATCACTGTCGGGATAATTATCATGTTCGAAATCAAAGTCAATTTCATGCTTATCAGAAATTGCTTTCAGACTCATCATCTTCAGGGAAAAGCAAAAGCTAGGGGCTCAGATGACAAATTTGTACCTATTTTTGGTTTCATTTTTTTCACGCTCGAAATCCGAAAAATCCGAAAGTTGATCCGAATACAAGGAGCCTATGAAACACATATTCCATTGTATTCATGCGTGAATTTTTTCTGGAAAATTATTAACGATATTTTTTTATATCCTTATTTCTGGCTTCCCGACAAAATGTTCCTCCAAACGCTTACGAGTTTATTAAACGATTATTGAGTTTCCAAGTCTAAGTTCAAATCGTTCCGTATGATCTCAAACAGTTCTCGACGAAAACAGGTTATTTTATCAATACGCGATTCTAAAATGCAGATATAAAGCGATGTAATAGTAGGTAGTCCCGCACCCCAACCATGTCTGCGTAGATCCTATATTAACACGTTGATGCCGGCGCTCGGTTTTCTGTTTTAGTTTAACGTGCAAGGTGTACCACCGGTGGTACACGCCAGCGTTAACGTGTTAAGAAACGTGTTTTTTGTTTTTCATTGATTAAACGGCTTCAAGCAGCAGCCGTCATATGTAGAATATCCTCTTTAGAATCCTAATCAATTTTTAAAGTTACGCGGGGAGAAATTTGCTAGCCAGATACAGCACGCGACAATCGAGAAATGAAGGCCGGTTTTAAGCCAGTGAGTGGGGATATCATTTTGAACTGATCAGTTTTAACTGATCAGTTCTAAACGTCAGTTCAACTGATCAGTTTAAACTGATCGTGAATGGCGGGCTTTAAACGTGAATTGGTATATTTTTGGGGTTGGGGTTTTCCAGGCCGCTGATTACGAATTTCATAGATATGATTCAAAATTCAAAATGGCGGATCCAATATGGCCGAGTATTTCACTAAAATTTTAATTTAATTTCATATGATTTGGTATATAGGGATTGTCGAGGTCACTGAATACGAATTTCATAGTATAATAATAAAATTCAAATTGGCGGATCCAATATGGCCGACCGCTTTATTAAAATGTAATCCAAATTTCATATAAATTGGTAGATAAGGGTTTTCGAGTTAACTGAATACGAATTTAATAATATAATATTCCAATTAAAAATGGCGGATCCAATATGGCAGACCACTTCATTAAAATTTGATCGGAATTTCATATAAATTGGTACATGAGGGTTTTTGAGGTCTCTGATAACGAATTTAATGGTATCATTTAAAAATTCAAAAGGGCGGATGCAATATGGCTGACTACTTCATTCAAAATATAGGGGCGAGTGGGGTAATCGCGGACGCGGTGTAATCCCGGACACCACGATTTCAGTACCTTAGGGGGAAAAAAAAGTTGTTTTTTTACATGGAAAATAGGTTAATGTATACGTAGTGTCAGGCAATAAGTCAGCTGCTTAGGTTCTGTATTTTATTCAAGATAAATATTATTTAATATTTTCATTCTTTTGTATGTAATTTTTGTCATGTATATATTCGTTAAACTCTCGCTACACATAAATGATATAATTATAGTTTATTTACAACGTGTTACGTAGAATTTATGACAAATTTTCTGACACAAATACTTATTTTTATTTATTTCCAGCCTCAAAAAAATATTAAGTTTTATATTTTTTAACGTTGTGGGGCAATGGCGGACGAATTGAGTGGCGTAATCTCGCACGTTCGCAATTGCCCCAAATCGATAATCATACTAAACAATTTTTAAATTTAAATTTTGCTTTTTTCCAAATGGTTCGAAAATATAAATGAAAATTAAAATTTAAATAGTAGAGCATTTAAGTAGTAGAGCAGTTTGAAAAACCAAAAAAAGACACTAAACCAAAAAAAGATGAAAAAACAAAATAGAGAAAATACACAAACTCAAAATGAGTATTATTGTATTTTTTGTGTGGGAAAATATGAAGAACCATACACTGAAGAATGGATAATGTGCTATGGATGCAATTTATGGGCACATGAGTAATGGTAAAAGCACAAGTAAAGGGTTCCTCTGTGATTTATGTGTAGATTAATTCAAATTTATTCTTTATTAATTATTTATTTTTAACTTATCTATTAACAAATGACTTATGTACGTACTGTTCAAGATGATTTTAATTTCTTATGTTAAAAATAACTTAAAACTAATTAATCTTAAATTATTCTACTTAATATGGACTATCCATAATTACCCCACCACCGTCCGGAATTACCCCACGGATTTGAGGATCACAAAAATGACACTTTCCTTTTTTTGACAAAAAATTACTATATTTTCAAATTTAATTAAATATTATGATTAAAACTAATAAATAAAACCTTTATCTTTGCTTAATAAAGACGGAACAAAGCTTGAATATATAAATATACTCAACCTTTCCGGAACTCTATAATACTAATGAGTCTTTTTAGGACTACCAAAAACAAATCTCGTATGAAATTTGTCAGTTATTCTATAGCTTTCAGTCCACCTTCGTGGCACTCAACAAAAACCATAAAAATAACATTGATTTTTAAGATCATGTCTTTCCGATACCGAAGGTGGACTGAAAGCTATAGAATAACTGACAAATTTCATACGAGATTTGTTTTTGGTAGTCCTAAAAAGACTCATTAGTATTATAGAGTTCCGGAAAGGTTGAGTATATTTATATATTCAAGCTTTGTTCCGTCTTTATTAAGTTTATCTGATTATCTATAATGTTGTATGGTTTTACCAATTCAAAACTTTATCTTTGCTATTAATCAATAAATTAGCAGAATTTTTGTTTAGTATTTTTAATATTCTTTTTTCCTTAGGTGTCCGTAATTACCCCACTCTCCCCTATTCAATATTGGTCATAATAATTAAAATATTACATTTGCGAAATAATAAACAGTTTATAAAAATAACCATAAAAATAATACCATATAAAAAAAACCACAAATGAACAAAAAATAGGGAAAAAACTGTACTAATCAGTCGCTATCACTGTCGGGATAATTATCATGTTCGAAATCAAAGTCAATATCATGCTTATCAGAAATTGCTTTCAGACTCATCATCTTCAGGGAAAAGCAAAAGCTAGGGGCTCAGATGACAAATTTGTACCTATTTTTGGTTTCATTTTTTTCACGCTCAAAATCCGAAAGTTGATCCGAATACAAGGAGCCAATGAAACACATATTCCATTGTATTCATGCGTGAATTTTTTCTGGAAAATTATTAACGATATTTTATTATATCCTTATTTCTGGCTTCCCGACAAAATGTTCCTCCAAACGCTTACGAGTTTATTAAACGATTATTGAGTTTCCAAGTCTAAGTTCAAATCGTTCCGTATGATCTCGAACAGTTCTCGACGAAAACAGGTTATTTTATCAATACGCGATTCTAAAATGCAGATATAAAGCGATGTAATAGTAGGTAGTCCCGCACCCCAACCATGTCTGCGTAGATCCTATATTAACACGTTGATGCCGGCGCTCGGTTTTCTGTTTTAGTTTAGCGTGCAAGGTGTACCACCGGTGGTACACGCTGGCGTTAACGTGTTAAGAAACAATTTGCCCGGCGCGTCGCCATGCTAGCTGGCGCTTCGTATTTTTAATCTCACATGTACCGAGGCAGACAAAGGCAAGATTTTCTTCTAGATTCTGTTACAAATCATCGTAATCTACATGTTCTATATCCCAACTTCTTAAGCCCCGCTGCGGTGATAACTTTTTTGCTAATTCACGGAATTTTTTTTACTAGCAAAACTGTTATGTAGACTAAAGTGACCCACATTTTCATTAAGACAAAGCGGGAAAATTGGTATGAAATGACAATTATAATTTATCAAAAATTAAAAAAAATATATTTTATCATATCACACACCAAAATGAACACATTAATACATTATTGTATGTGAAGGATGCCATTATTATAATCGTGTGTAAAAGTAACCAAATCGTGCGTAAAAGTCCAAAGTAAATCAAATGGAGTTTCATTATTAAACGATTTTTGTTTGTTGTTACTATGGCAACAACTTGCGTCACTAAGCAAAAAACATAGACGCAGTGATAAAAAATTTCTGACGTGCACTCATTGCGATTAAACCACTCGCCTTCGGCTCGAGTTATACTACGCAACTCATGCACAAAAGCCCTTCTTCACACACTTGTATCATAAACTACTATTATTGTATACATTCATATACTTGTCCATAAATATAGAAAAGTGTATTTATTATTAATTATTGGTAACTATAAAAATATTTGTAAAAAACAATAATTTGAACATTATGGTTTTTAATTAGTTTAAATTTTTAATTAATAAAAAAATATGATTTTATTTCACTGTCAAATTTTTGATTATACTTTGAGATTACTCTGATCATTTATTAAAATGTCGTGAAATTTCTCACGTGAATTGGTCTAATTATTTTTTACGCTTAATATAGATTTTACAGTTTAATGTTTTCCATATTTTATTGATACTAGAAATAGTTACTTACATTAGAGTGCGGAAAAGTTGATTTTACAACGCGACAGCTCGTTCGGCCTCATTAGCTGGAGCCCTGTAATAGTATATTACGTAATGAGAGTTGTAAGAAGCATATTACGGAACAGTTTCCTTCGTAATTCCGCGAGTACGTAATTTACAATTCGTACGTAATTTCCGCGAATACATAGCCTTACAATTCAGGGGGGCAAAAAACAGTTTTGTTGCTGCATTTTTTCCTGGAAGGGAGATATTACGCATATTACCATTTTCAAAATATTTTGATAAGGAATATTATTCTGTTTAAAATGAAGCAATAACTCCGTAAATTTTTTGTCTGTTACCACATTTGCAGTAGAGATGAGCATGGGATTCCATCGACCCATCCCATCGTCCCATAGGATGGGACGAACGTTGCGTGGGATGGGATGGGATGGGACAACAAATTTGTATGTGACAGACTGGGACAAGTTTTGATAATCCAGTAAATCTAGTTCGTGCATAATTAATTGCTTATCGTGCCAATACGCACGTGATAACGATGTAGTTCCGTCTTACGATCCGCTTCCGACGAAAAAGGGTTACTCACTGTCAGCTAAAGTAATTACGGAAAAATTAAATTTGAACGAATTATCGTTAAGAAAGTCTGAACCGAAAAGAAATTCTGTTGTATGGGAAAATGGGATGAATGGGACGGGCCACCCGACCGGGATGGGATGGGATGAATGGGATGGGATGGGATGAAAATTTTAGGTTTGTGGGATGGGACGGTGGGACGATAATGTGATGGGATGGGACAGTGACAGGGATCCGTCCAACGGGATGGGATTTGGAACGGGAAACTCGTCCTATGCTCATCTCTAATTTGCAGACAATCAACACTTAATTTTTTCATCATCTTTTTACCAATAACACCTCATCAAAAAAGGTCATTTCCGCAAGTATTATTTTACGGAAAATGGTTACTAATATATTCAAAAGATTTTTCCACATATTCCTCTTTTAATGTCACCCAATTAAATTTTCAGAACAAGGTGCCATTAACGACTATCGAATATAGTCTTTACTAACGAATATCTTGAAGAATGGACAATTCAATTCGAGGATATTAAAAAATTTTATTGGGTGACACTAAAAAATGGAGATTGTATGGGAATATTTGGAAAAAATCTTATTTTATATTATATTACAGTACATTTAAAATAAGAAATGCAGATATTTTCTGAAAAGCGGGAAATTTTTAAAAATCGGTGGGACGCGGTATACGCGGTCCACCAAAAAGCGGGACTGTCCCGCCAAAATCGGGACGTGTGGTCACTAATGTAGACACATCTTTGACATGATTTCTAACACACGCGTGTATAAATTGATGAAAACGTTATCTATGTTATCTATATCTTTGAAGGAGCGTAGCGTCTCAGAGAAAAAAGATATCCAACTTTTCTTTTAGAATAACACACACACTAAAGTATTCTTTACAAGATACTTTAGAAATAAAACGATTCGGTGACTATCAGTTTTTCGATTTATAACCAACTTTTTACAGATTCAGACCTATCTAAAATACGAATCATACATATCTAGCAAAATACGAAGCGCCAGCTGGCATCGCGACGCGCCGTTCAAATTGTTTCTTAGTTTAGGATCTATGCGCGATTATGGTCAACCGAAGACGTCGAGACATTTCGACTCTTTTTAAACACGCTCGCAAACGACCAAGACGAGGTCAATTCAGAAAACCGACACCTACACCGTGTAACCCAGTCTTTTTTATACCTGGGGTGCGAGTTTGGCCATTTTGAGACTCAAAGCCTCGACGAGGCAATTAAAAAAAAACCTTTAATATAACCAAAAATTGGGACTTTTATAGTGAAATTTTGTGGCCAAACATGGCCTCTCTTAGCAGTTAAATGCAGGAGCCAAAATGTACTAGTTGAAACTAGTAACTAGCTAATTTGAAACAAATAAAGACAAGACAAAAGTGTCTAGTCTAGTTTTAGATAAAATCGACTATATACATTCGTAGTTCGTTGTCTTCAAACTTTTTGGTCAAAACCTAGTCAAGTCACGACACAAAATCTAGTCAAAAACCTTCCAACCTTAGACTTTAAATATGTTCAAAGTAAAAAGATGTCAAGTCCAAAGAAGCTAGGAACTAAATGAAATATGCTCGGTCTGGTTCAAACTGTTTCTGGTTCAAACTCAAAGTCTTCTCTAGTACAAATTTTATTAGTTCAGTTTAAACTCGTCTAGTTAAGCTCAGGCTTGTTCTAGTTATAACTTGAACTTGTTTAATTAAAACCAGTTTGCTCCTTGTTAGGTCATATCAGGTTTTGTCTGGTCTGGTCTTATCTGGTCTTGTTTGATATTGTGTGGTTTTTTAAGGTCTTGTGTGGTTTTTTATGGTCTTGTCTGGTCTTGTATGGTCTTGTCTCCTCTTATGTGGTCTTGTCTGGTCTGGTCTTGTCTGATCTTTTCTGGTCTGGCCTTGTCTACTTTTATGTAAAATAACTTCTTCATAAAATAAAATCTACTTCATGTTTAATCTTCTGATGCATCATTCTATAATCGCAAGTTCTATAATCTAGTAAATAATCTAGCATAATTCTATAATCTAGCAAATTCTATAATCTAGTATTACGCAAGAGTTCTTAAAAAGTTACCATCAACTTTGTAAATGGAATATATGTGTTGTAGAAATTCTCACCGGAATTCAAAATGTTGCTGGAAACGTCTACCAGAATGAATTCCTCGCGGACGTAAATGTCGATGATGCATTGGATCGTCATCGCGACCAGCAGCAACACACACGAATACCTCCACGTGTAAAACACCAATTTGACGAAGATATTCTCGTCTTTGCCCATAACTTGCATCGACAAGAACTTCAGCGTGAACCAAACATATTTCATAAACATGTTTTCGCCGCGAATGATCTTCCCTGAAAGATGCAAAGGTCTCGATTGCAAGGCAAGATGCTTGCAATTGAACAACGGTTCAGATCGTTGAGAAAATTACAATTAAAATTTCGTGAATCATTAATGAGCTTGAGGGTTTCCTATGAGAAAATTACAATTAATATTTCGTGAATCATTAATGAGTTTGTGTGTTTCCTATTAAACAATCAACGTTTCTGTGTATTAATTGCGGAGTTTTCGGAAAACGTTTGAAGGTTTTAGAAATATTTTCGCTTAATTACAATGCAGCTTGACCGTCTTGAAACTGAAGAGGTTTGGAAAAATATTAATTTAGTATCGATTTCAAAATTAAACTTTGCTTTAATTATTTATTTAATTAATTTACGCCTTCGCTGGGACAATACCGATTTTGTCAGGTGTTAACCACCTTTCCGTCGGATACAGAGATGACTAGACAAACTATTTTGTTAAGACAAGACTAGACAGATTAGTTTGGTTAGGTTAGACTAATCAGACAAATCTAGGGAGACGAGACTAGACAAATAAAAGTAAAAAGCTATGTGGGTCTATATGGACTATGGGTGTGGGTCTAATATCTTTGAAACGTTGCTTACGAAATACTTGAATCCCCTTTTAGGCTTGTCAGTAAAAAAATGATTTATTAATCTGCGATAACGATTTGAATCTTTTAAGAAATTTTTTTACAAACTCAAATATATTTAGAAACAATTACATTTTAAACAAAACAAAAACTGATTACTCCTAATCTTTAAAACTCCTCAAGTTT